>CM077472.1:14529630-15899630 GCA_039654755.1 Calcarius lapponicus
TTCCTTCCTTCCTTCCTTCCTTCCTTCCTTCCTTCCTTCCTTCCTTCCTTCCTTCCTTCCTTCCTTCCTTCCTTCCTTCCTTCCTTCCTTCCTTCCTTCCTTCCTTCCTTCCTTCCTTCCTTCCTCCCTTCCTTCCTCCCTTCCTTCCGCCCCTTCCGCCACTTCCTTCCTTCCGCCACTTCCTTCCGCCACTTCCTTCCGCCACTTCCTTCCTTCCTTCTTTCCTTCCTTCCTTCCTTCCTTCCTTCCTTCCTTCCTTCCTTCCTTCCTTCCTTCCTTCCTTCCTTCCTTCCTTCCTTCCTTCCGCCACTTCCTTCCTTCCTTCCTTCCTTCCGCCACTTCCTTCCTTCCTTCCGCCACTTCCTTCCGCCACTTCCTTCCGCCACTTCCTTCCTTCCTTCCGCCACTTCCTTCCTTCCTTCCGCCACTTCCTTCCTTCCTTCCTCCCTTCCTCCCTTCCTTCCCGCCCCTTCCTTCCTTCCGTCCGCCACTTCCTTCCGCCACTTCCTTCCTTCCGCCACTTCCTTCCTTCCTTCCTTCCTCCCTTCCTTCCGCCCCTTCCTTCCGCCCCTTCCTTCCTTCCTTCCTTCCTTCCTTCCTTCCTTCCTTCCTTCCTTCCTTCCTTCCTTCCTTCCTTCCTTCCTTCCTTCCTTCCGCCACTTCCTTCCGCCACTTCCTTCCGCCACTTCGCCACTTCCTCCCTTCCTTCCTCCCTCCCTTCCTCCCTCCCTTCCTTCCTCCCTTCCTTCCGCCACTTCCTTCCGCCACCTCCTTCCGCCACTTCCTTCCTTCCGCCACTCCTTCCGCCACTTCCTTCGCCACTTCCTTCCGCCCCTTCCTTCCTTCCTTCCTTCTTCCTTCCGCCACTTCCTTCCTTCCTTCCGCCACTCCGCCCCTTCCTTCCTTCCGTTCTGCCCCTTCCTTCCGCCCCTTCCTTCCGCCACTTCCTTCCGCCACTTCCTTCCTTCCGCCACTTCCTTCCGCCACTTCCTTCCGCCACTTCCTTCCTTCCGCCACTTCCTTCCGCACTTCCTTCCGCCACTTCCTTCCTTCCTTCCGCCACTTCCTTCCTTCCTTCCTTCCTTCCTTCCGCCCCTTCCTTCCTTCCGCCACTTCCTTCCTTTCGCCACTTCCTTCCTTCCTTCCTTCCTTCCTTCCTTCCTTCCTTCCTTCCTTCCTTCCTTCCTTCCTTCCTTCCTTCCTTCCTTCCTTCCTTCCTTCCTTCCTTCCTTCCTTCCTTCCGCCCCTTCCTTCCGCCCCTTCCTTCCTTCCTTCCTTCCTTCCTTCCTTCCTTCCTTCCTTCCTTCCGCCCCTTCCTTCCTTCCTTCCTTCCGCCCCTTCCTTCCTTCCGCCCCTTCCTTCCTTCCGCCCCTTCCTTCCTTCCGCCCCTTACTTCCGCCACTTCCTTCCACCACTTCCTTACTTCCTTCCGCCACTTCCGCCACTTCCTTCCGCCACTTCCGCCACTTCCTTCCGCCACTTCCGCCACTTCCTTCCTTCCTTCCTTCCTTCCTTCCTTCCTTCCTTCCTTCCTTCCTTCCTTCCTTCCTTCCTTCCTTCCTTCCTTCCTTCCTTCCTTCCTTCCTTCCGCCACTTCCTTCCTTCCTTCCTTCCGCCACTTCCTTCCTTCCTTCCGCCACTTCCTTCCTTCCTTCCTCCTTCCTTCCTTCCTTCCTTCCTTCCTTCCTTCCTTCCTTCCGCCACTTCCTTCCGCCACTTCCTTCCGCCACTTCCTTCCTTCCTCCAGCCACTTCCTTCCTTCCTTCCTTCCTTCCTTCCGCCACTTCCTTCCGCCACTTCCTTCCGCCACTTCCTTCCTTCCTGTCTCAGACTGGCGGTAATTTTAGCTTACAAAACAGTTGGGTTTTTATTTTTCCTTAGTAATCTTTTAGCACTTGACAAAATTCACAAAGCTGTGTGAGTTTCCTATGTTGGAGACAGGTCTGTTTTTCCTCCTATCCTGGAGTGCCTTCTTATCAGCAGAAGCTGCTGGGCTTACAGGTAAGTATTGCATTTAATGGAATAAAAGCAATTTTGTATTATGCCTCTAGTGTGGGTAAAATGCATGGTTTATTTTAGGCATGACATCATATCTAAAGCTCCTTAGAGCCTGTTGCTATATTGGAGATTGTTTCATCTTTAAGAACAATTCTGTAGTGACAGTGAATAATTCTTCCAGACAAAGACATAATAGATCAGGCTCAAGTCCTCAGTCTCTCTTTCCTGCATTATCCCATCCCTATTAATGTCTCTCTATTAATTCCCCTATTTCCTGGCCAGCTATGGGACCAAAGATAGCAGTAAGGCAAGGAAGGAAGGAGGCAGTGCCTTGTGATTACCAGCCTGTGCTCCTCTGCACACACTCCATATCCTTGGCCCTTCTCATTTTTCTCAATTATCAATAATTTAGACCAATTATCAATAGTAAACCAAGAACAGGGCCAGTGGGTTGCATCCATCTTTATACTTACAAAAAAAAAAAATTCATCTAGTTCAGTGCACCTACATGCAGATTTTGGCACAGCCATGTCCCAGTGACAGGTAGAAAGATGTGTGATCCAATTGTTTTTTCATTAATGCCAGGAAAGAAATTGTACAATCACAGTCAATTATGCACCCAGCGCCTCCATTAAAGCGCCTACAGAAATTTAGGCAAAATTTGTAAATGGATATAGTTTACCTCCACAGCAATCTATTGTATAGTGTGACTCAAAAGAACAAAGTTTCTATGACCTTGATTGTTTTAATGCTCTTGAGGTTGTCACCTCTGAAATCCAGTGCTCTAATTAATGTCAGGGAAAATCAAGAGAAGAAAAATGCTTAATGGAGTGTAATGCAACCCATGCTGGTTTGTTTGCAAAATCACTCAAAGCCTTTTGAAGGCAACAGTTACATTTTTACTGAGTTCTCTGGAGCCAGCATGTTGCTTTTTTAATATCAGCCACACAATCAAACCATTTCTGAATGGGTATTAATATCTGCATCTTTTTCTTATATAAATTTCTAATTATACAACTTTGCATCCTGTTTACTGCCGAATTCTTCAGGCCAATGAATAAAAACAGTGGCACATGAACTGAACAAAAGGGTGGTATTTCATTTCATCAAGAAAATCAGATACCAGGTGGAAGGAAAGTCCATTTTGTCTCTTAACAGCTCTGTACTGGTTTGGGCAAGGGTAGCATTCATTTTCTTCACAGTAGCTATGCAGTGCTGGAACATCCCTGGTAATTCAGGGATGTTTCAGGTGTCCCTGAGAAGCTCGTACACAGAGCCAGGGGGTTTCCTGCTCCTCAGCCCAGCAGCAAAGGGGCTGAGGGTGCCAGGACAGCTGACCCCAGAGCTGTCAGAGAAGCTGGAGAAGGTTTCTCACTCTTGCCCTTGCCTCATTCTCTCCCCCATCCCACCAAGGAGGAGGGAGAGAGCAGCTCTGAGAGTCTGAGCTGCTGCCTGGGGTTACACTCAACAAGCTCTTAAAAAATGTGGCATGAATACTGCAGAAAAATGCAAGCAGAGGAGGAGGACTGTTGATCACTTTCCTGCTACTGGAGGTACGGATTTCCTAATCCAGTGACTTCCAAGCAAGGACTGTTTTAAAATGCATTCCTCACAGAGCACAAGGATGCTGTGTTTCAGCAACTGAACAATTGATTATACATTGCACACAAAAAGTAGATTTGTAAAGGAAACACTCATATCTTTCAGAGCCTCAGGTGCTGCACCAAAGGTAATTTCCATTTCTCAGGCATAGGAACAGACTGTATGTCCAGACAAAAATAATTGGCACATGTCTTTTTTGCATGCTGGAAACATGATGATGGGCAGCAGAGTCTCTCCTGGCAGTTACCCTGAAGAGTGGTTCATTGCTCTTTTCTGCTGTAATATATAAAATATCTGAAATAAAAGACTTAATTATTGAACACCACAGATGGTGGTGGTAGCCATGGTATGGAATTCTAAGTGGACAGAGGCAGAGAAGGAGGAAGAGAGTGGAACCAAAGTAAAGCTTCAATTTAAGGGGAAAAATAGAAAATTGTTGGGAAATTTAACTAATTCTTAACAAAATAGGAACTGATGGAGGAAAGATAATTAATTCACCAACATATATATTCCAATTAAAAAAATCAAGCATTTTTAGTTCTGTCACTAGCATTTTTTCATGGGTATTTTTTCATGGGTTCTGAGTTTCATGTGGAAATTGTTTAATTACACTGTTGTAAGAAGGCAACGTTTAATATTGAAACTTTTATCAGTTAAACCTTTTTCACTTAATTTCTGTAAAAGGCTTTTGTCAGAAGCTGTTATTATGGAAAAAAATCATGGAGCCTTTCTTGTGGCTTCAGAAGTTCAAAGCTGTGTTTTATAAATGCATTTACTTTATTAGTACTGTGCTGACATTACCCTTTAGTTGCCTGGCTTAACCAGTTCTGATGTTGCTTTTGTCTTTGTGTTTCCTCTGAAATAGTTCTAACTCTCCTCCTTTCAAAATACTATTTTAAACCCCAAGTTCAGCAGCAGAACTATTCTTTTGGTTAGGAAATTTTCACCAGACTTTGGTTCAGCTCTGATTTCTCATGCCCACGCTAAGGCAATGTGTGCAAAATGCAGCTGTGTGCACACAAAGCACCTGCTGCAGGAGGCAGGGGGAGCCCAGCAAAGGGGCACTCATCCTTCAGGACACACTCAGCTCTTAGTCCACACTCTAATTCCAGTCTTTCCCAGCTTTCTTGCTTTGCCCTTTGTCTCAGTGTGTGCAGGTTCTGGTTTACAGTCCTGTGTCTGTCCTTACAAGCAGCTGTGAGAATGCAGAGAGCCTCAGCCCAGCAATGGCACAGCTGCACCACTGCATTCAATGCGCCACACTGCTTCAAAAATTAACTGGTTCCATCAGACATTTATGCCTATATTCATCTTCATTTTTTTCTTTGGACATTGTGTTTTCTCTGTTCATTCCTTTCTAAATGAACTTCAAAGGATTAACACTAGACTAGTCTTTCCCTGTTGCTATAAGTAATATAATTGCAAAATAATTTTATTCTTATAATGCTTTCCACAGCAGTCCTTCAATCATTCTGAGCTTTTAGAAGTGTAATATTGAAGTATTTCATAATTTATAAATAATGGGCTATACTGGTTCATTTAGTGGGTAAAGTAGGTGGTAGGGTTCACTTGTTTAGCTTGCAGATTTCTAAAATAAAATTTAAATGGAGAGTACTACAAGTCAATATTTTAGAAAATATTTCATTCCTGTGCCTCAAGATATCCCATGATATATAACACACAATATATGGGCCTGACCCTGGTTGAAAAATGGATGTGATCGAACCAGCAAATCAAAATAAAAATCTGGGATGACTACACAATTATTGTTATACTGGGAACTGGAAATTATAAATTAATGTTATGGTTATTAATCTTATAGCTATATCATCAAGCTGTGACACATGCATGATAAATTGATTCTTATACAGTAGAATCTAATTTGTGCATTTTCTCATTTGCCCTGGAGTATATCATTCCTGACTGCTGAGCAAAGCTGTAATAGCAGAATACTAGAGTAAGGTCAGTGTTAATAGAGATGTTTTCATTTGCAAAGTTCATTACATAGTATTTACTAGTAGGCTATGAAAAAAAAATCATAAATCATTTAAATTAAACACTTGTTGAAATAAATTAAGAAAGTACATCTTGCATTTATTAATTGCTTGTTATCTTGTTTTATAATTAACAACATTTTCTAAATTTTGAATGATCACTCAGTCTGAGAAAGGTTTCATGATGTACATGGGCATTTAATGGTCATCTCACTTGGACCTTCTCTGTCTACAGCTGTTTAAAGTGACCAGATACCCAAATAAAAAGAGATTAATTTACCTGCAGAAATACACTCAAGCATATGGGAACTGACTTATATGTATGTGTTCATTTGGTGCATGCTTCAAAGTCACACAGTGACTCAGTGTAAAGGCATCAAAATTGCAGCCAAGCTCTCTGATTTTTACACAGTAAAGACCTGCATTATGAAGACAAAAAAGACAATAGACCTTGAAGGAAAAATTGTTGGAGAGTGTAATTTTTGTTCCTTTACTAGTTTTCAGAGTCCTGATCATTATAAAGCAAAAAAGCTTGTGATAATAAATTACTGCTGCTTCCTCACCTTCAGCAATTCTTGTCTGGACATTTTGTGATGTTTCTGCCTTTGTGACACCTGCCTTCTTTTCCAGGGGCTCACAGGAGAGCAGAGTCTATCTATCAGAAAAGCTTTTCCTCCAAAAATAAATAAGCAGCATATTATGAATGAGGTGCCCAGGATGAGTCCAAAGATTGGTCTCTCACTGGGGCAATTTTGTGCTACTTTTCTATGTAGGACATAGCAAGCATGAATGTCACCAACTTCATTTTCTTTAATACTGCTGACAAAGTGCATTTATCCTCATGCTGTTCACTTCTCCTATCTGTTTGCTGTGATTTGTCTAGAATCTGTCATCTACCTCATTGCTTTTTTAAAATGCTGTGAGCAGGTCTTGTGGACACTCTCAGAAGGGATCTACCAAAACATTTCTGTCTGCAGTTCTGAGCACTGTGAGCCCAAGGCAGTTTGGGCTTTAGTGCACTGAGCTGACATTATTCTATACAAGGAAGATATTCTGGGCTTTCAGTCTAAACTGTGTGGCTTTCTTTTCTTTATTCATTAGTAAAGTGCCATGCTGTGACATGCAGAGTAGGCAGACTCCTGCCAGGGAGGAGGGAGAAGGGATACTTTGGCTTCCAGGTCAAAAGCAAAGAGACCACAACTCCTGTAAGCTCTAGTTCTGCCACTCCCAGGAGCACAGGCTGAAATCTAAGCCTAATTAGGAAAACAAGAGATAAGAAAATGGCATTTGCTCTGCTGTGCAGAGACAGATGACAACTGAGCTGGTCTGCTGCCAATCCCTTACTGGAGTCAGGGCTTGGGTCTGCCTAATTTAGGAGCTGCTGTAGGCACAGTCTTCTAAGGCAGTAAGAAAAAAAGAGAAATGTGTAAGTTTTGAAGGAAAGTACATATTCTAGCGAGGCATTAGGCTGAGAGCAAAGATCAGCTGCATAAAACATGGATAGTGGAGTCTTATTGCTAGTGCAGAGGTTCAGGATAAACAGGGTAAGCACTCTTAGCATGGCCAGAATAAAAGCTGTTTTATGTCACCATAGGAGTTCCAATGTAAATTGAATTCAGCAATTCATGTACAAAGGTACAACACCGAAGCCCAGGTCTCACTTGAAGCAGCCAGGTACAATACCAATGAACAGTCCTCAGATAAGGGCCTAAAGAAATCCCCTCAGCTCCATCTTTTGTTGCTTTCTGTCACTTCAAAATGAAATCAGCCTCAGGTAACTCCAGAGACAAAAGCCTCATGAACAAAGCACGAGCTTTGGTTCTGCATTGGTGCAGGTCTGGTATAAGAAGCCTTAAATCTTTTCTTTACTATCAAGAAAATGATTAGTTACACTTGATACCCTCAAACAGCCTGGATAGGGAGGTTGCTGCCACTGGGTGTGTGGCCCCATTACTGCAGCAATTGGAGGCACACAGAGTCTCATTTCCTGCCACTCACACATTCAGCTGCATTCCAGGAGATGCTGTGCAGATTCTGACATAAATATGACTCCAAAGTAAATGTTATCTGATTTAAATAATTTCTCTTTTACCCAATCCTCATTGTTCCTTTTTCCATGCATTTCCCCGCCTCTGATGAAAGACCAGTCCCTGCTGCTTTACTGAAAGATTTCAGGATGTTGTGCATCTTTAGAGGCATCCCAGAAGTTCTGGAAAGCTTTTAAGTTGGGATGAAAACTGGTTTGCTTACAGATCTTTTGAAATAAAGCTACACTTTTTACCTATTCCTTTACTCCCCCAGAAGGTAGCGGTTTGGGGGTTTTCTTTTTCTAAATTCCCTTTTTTACCACCAAAAGACCAGACAGCTGGAGAAAAATGTCTGTTTTAATCTCTCAAATTAGCAAATTCTCAGGTTTTGATTGTGGCCACTCATTTCCAGGTTTGCATTAAAGGAACATTGCACATGCTGCTCTTCTCTGATATTCCTTTTTGCATGTTAGTGAAATGATGTAAACGATGATTTTGTCTATTAGTGAGAACTAATATGGGAGCTGTTTTCAGATTAGCACTTGTAAATTAATTCCCACACTATAATTTTAAGGTTGACACCATCAGGAAGATACTATTAAATGTACAAGTTCCTATCTAGTTGCTATATTTTTACATTACTAGGTTTTGACTCAACAACCATTTCAACTACATATATTTGCAAAAACTAATGTAAGAATAAATTCTCTAGCTGTATTAACAGCTAACAAGCTGTCTCAGTTTCTCTGTTACCAAAAATAATTAAAATAAAATGGTAAGGCTTTTATTTCTAAAAAAAAAGAGGTTGATCTGAAGCTGAAAGTTTCCTAGTGATATAAGCATTTTTCTGTGAAGTGTCTCATCTTTTATATTAAGAGGAAAATGTCACTAATCTGTTAATAAACACAATGAACTGTATTGCACTTAACAACTTACCACCTGTTTCAACTCAAAACATTCCCTGCTTACTTTAAGTTAGCATTTTGTTCTGCAGTTGTAGTATTGTCTCAGTAATTGCTGATTTTCCACTTAAGAGGGACTGAGCTGCCTCCAATAGCCTGAAACTGAGGACAAGTAAAAGGTCCACCTTGCTTTATCTGCCTCCTGCATCTAATGGATATTTTCTGTATTGCCATATCTGCTCTTAGCTGCTGCTCTGTGAAAGCAAGCCCACAAAAACAACCTCATTCTGTGCCACACTCTGCTCATACAGTATTTTGCTATCCAGCTAACTTCAGTTCCAGCTTTTATAGTGCTACAAAGAAATCCAGATTGCCTTTTCCTTGTAACTAAAAAGTTCTGTGTTTGCCTCTTCAGGTACTTCTCTTTCCTTTTCAGTTAACATGTAATTGATCATTACTCTTAAGTAATCATTTTTATGGATATTCATTACAAACAATTTTCTCCAAGCCTTTTAATGAACTATTCATTGTGAGAGTCATGGCTGGTACATATTGAGCTTTCAATTGTAGCAATTGGAATATTCCACTGCATTCCCCCAGTCTTCCCTGGAAACAGGATATCTGGTTTCTACACTTGCATAATTGCATGGTTCAGTTCATTTATTCTTATTGCATAATCAGATCTAAGCCATTTTATTCTTCATGACACTCTCTTGGTTTTCTCACTACCCATAATTAACAGTTTCTTAGCAGTCAAAACCAGTTTATAATCACAGCTGAATTTAAGTCAATTTTAAAAATGCAAGACTTGACATCCTGATGATTAATAGAGAAGAAACTGCATCAGAAACTCTTATCTCCATTTCAGTTACTGAGCCTGGAGCTAGTGATACTTAGCAACATTACTGTTTGCCTGTATTTTAACTGAAATGTCATTGTTTGAGCATCCCAGCGCATATTATTAATGCCTTGAGAATTTTTAAACTCCCCAAATCAGTTCTGCACAATCAAATCCTGTTACTGAGAAAAACAAATTAGACACATTCATGAGAGCAATTAGACCTCACAAAAATATAAACTTCCTGGAATGTATTTCAGCAGTGGCAATCTCACCACACCCCAAAATATTTACCATGAAGAAAAGTCTTAGTGTAGCTAGAAAAAAAAATCAAAACAGACTTAAAATAAATATAAGAAACAAAGACACACTAAAAGTTCAGTAGAATTTCTCTTGGCTAAAAAGTTAGCGTTCTGTATAAGCAGTCCAGGTAAATTTAAAATATAAAGAGAACCCAGAAGCAAACAAAATGTCTACAGGGAACAATGATGGGAGGGGGCACAAGAAAGCCCTGAGCTGTTGTGTAAATAGTTATCTGTGTAGACCTGCCCCATGTTTAAGAAAAAGACAGAGCGTTCTTCCTCCATGGCCATTTACATATGGCTACTGGTGGCCACTGGTTTTGGATTTCTGTTTTCTCCCTATGTGTGTTCCTCCGGCATTATCTATGTCCAGACCTCACAATCTTATCAGCTTCTTTAATTACAGTACTGCACACAGTGACGTTACTCTGTGAATCTAGTGAGTTGCAACCAGGACCAAGGCAGTACTGAAAAATATCCCTATAAAACAAATTTGTTATTATTATTCCTGACAATCCTGCTTCCCTGCCCCTCCAGACCTTCCACAAGCTGGGACTACAACTGTGTCCCCAGTCACTGACCTGCTTGTTCTGGGCAGCACAGCTTGCACCTGCCAGAGCATCCCTTTTAAGCAGTGTGTTGTTGTTCACCTTGACATTGTTACACACTGCTTGTGATAGGATAAAATCAGGCACAGACTGGAATGATTTTACCCTGTTGCAGTCATTCCCTACCAAGTGATCCCAAACCATTTAAATGTAACTTTTTTTTTTCCTTTCCTATTCAGTCCCTGCCAAATTCTTTCAAATAGTCCAAATTCCTACATGTTACAATTATGCTAGTCCTACACTTACAATTACTGTCAGATTATGGTTGGATCTTACCACGTACTAATTGAAAAAAAGTTTCTACAGCCTTTGAATTTCCAAATACACAACAGTGGAAATGCTATGAAAGCATGATTGTCCTTAGAACATAAATCTCAAATTTCTTTTGTTATAAAAAACTAACGGACTAATTTGGTTTTTTATGCAGCCTTTTGCAAGCCTTAGTAAGAAAACAGAAGCACCCAACTCTTCTGTTTTTTTTTAATTCCAGGTATTGTTGCTGTTCTTTTTTGTGGAGTCACACAGGCCCATTACACCTACAACAATCTGTCAGCAGATTCCAAAATGAGAACTAAACAGGTAGGACATGGAAATAACCTTGATAATATGGAAATGACCTTGTGTCTTACATTGTGTGTAAGGAGTAACAGTCACTGCAGTACAGCTGGATGGGATTTCATCAATGCACAGCAAGAGGGTTGTGCCTTCATCAGAGGAAGGACTGGAGATTTTGCCCAGGAGAACAGTAACAATTATCAGGATAAGCAAACAAATGATGAATACAAGAATCTGTTTTTCCCAAGAGACCTGAAATGCCAGAGAAGTATGGAGATAACAGCTTGCACCAACTTCCATACAAAAATGCTTCAAAATTAAGGAAATCAAAGAGTTTCAGTAAGTAAAACAGAAATGGTCTGAAAGATTGGATCCCTGCCGATTTTTGCAAAGGGATTGTATAAACTGCAGTCTGGCCCACAGATTTAAGCAATGACATTATTTAATTTCTGTTTCATTAAAATTGTCATAATTAGAAAGAGAGAGATTTTTTCTTTCCGTTGTGTTATTTAGAGTTTAGAAATGTGAAATTTGATCATCTGTTTTTGTTTGAAGAAGTGACTAGTACAATTGTAAATATTTTAAAACATGAGGCTCTTCTCAGATCTATGGCATTGCAGTGTTCAAAATACTTTTCAGCATGTGTAATTTTTAGACAACCCTGCCACTACCTAGAGCCTGGTAGAAGTCATTTAAATGCAGTTTTCTTGCCTTTTAACACTGACTCATATGTCCCAAAACCCACAGGTTGTAGGAAATCTATCTCCTAGGAAAAAATGGAAACTTATGGCCCAATACTATAATTTTCATGATGCAATCTCATACCTTTTTCAGCAATTCCTTTCTCTTAGGCATTTGAAATTTTACATAGAAAAAATCTTCACCTCTTGCACATCTCAATTTAATCAAAAATCCAATTTTCTATCAAAAACAGCTTGATAGAAAAAATACTGGCCACAGTATCAGAGCTGTTAGAGTTTCATAGATTTTAGACCACAAAAAAGTTTCTGGTCACTACTCCCATAATAAAGTGTTAGCTATTGAGCAGTATAAGTCTTTTCAATTGTATTTCTTCATAGCTGTAGAAAGATGCTTTCAGAAAATATTCCAGCAGAGAACTAACCCTTCTCTGATAACTGCATTGAAAGGGAATGACATTGAAATCTACTACAGAATTGTTTCTGTTCTGCAGAAAGACTGCATTACATATGCCATTACTCCCCTTGCATATAACTTATAATTTGAATAGAAGGTTTTTTCAGGGATTCATCTGCATGTTTTAATGATGCATAGCCTCAGAGAGAGACAGAAAAAGCCAAGGTTGTGGTATTTTTGATTATCTATGAAGCTTTCCAGCAGCAGAATCAACTAATATTTTGTTTAAATGCATCCTAGTTTTGTTCATGTTTACTCTCTTATTCCCTCCTATTCAACAAGTACAAAACAAAATAGTGACAATAAACCAAATTTACCCTTGAACACACAGAAAAGGGATTATGTGTTTCTCTATGGAGCTATGAGTTTTATGCACACTTTCCTATTCTATTTTTCTCTTCCCCATAAGCCCTTAATCCTCAGCCTCCTTTATGATATGGTTCAAACGTTGTTGAATTCCTTTGAATTCTTCTAATTTATTTTCTAATCCAAATATTACCCTTTCATATGCAGCTGTTTCAGTGAGACCTGCACTGCCTCTTTCTTTCTCTCCTCCCAAGAATTCTCTTCAAGCAAATTTAATAAGCCACACACTTGGCATTCTCATAATCATCTATAACTTCAGTGCATCTTCACTGAATATTGTTGCTCAGACAGTTGGCTTTGCTCCCAATCTAAATCATTTTTATTACTCATTACTGGCCAAAATCAAGAGCTTTTCAGTTCTTTTATAGAATTATTCCAAAGCAGTCTCTCCCTTTTGTTACAATATGACAGATCTTTCAGAAAGGAGTGCTGAACTGTAATGCACACCGACAAAACAGTGAGTTAAGGCTGAAGTTGAAGCTAACAAAAATGATGGAAATTAGATTTAAAACTGTAAATCAGATTGCAAAATTGTGTTAGTTGTTTTTAAACAAACACTTTTTCTTTACTGCTTTGCATAATTTTCTTTACATTTTTTACTTGCTTTTAAAATTTTATAGCTTGATGGTAAAATCTGGTACAAAGTGATAGAGAAGGTATTTCTGACCCTGGTGCCAAGTTCTGTATTTCCCATAATACATCATCCTTCGCTCTAAAAAAGTAAAAAGTTTCTCTTCAGTCACTGATGTAAAATGAGAACTTATCTACAGTTCTTAAATGAGAATTTAAGAATGTCTATTAAAAAGGCCTGTTAAAAGATGTCATTTAATTATTAGTCCCCATGTATTCTTTATTATTCTGTCAATCACTGTTTAAGATTTCATGAACGAGAAATATTAGATTTCAAGCATCTGAAACTTACAGAATCTAAAAGTTGAATCTAAAGCAACACTAATCTTTTCACAAATAAATGAATTATTTTAACACTCTCATAAGAAAAGTAGATTTTTTAAAAAATAGTGAAAATGGAGGCTTTAGATAGTTTTCATTCAATTCAATTATCCCAATTTTCATTAGGTATTTATAAACATTCTGTGTTTTTACTGTCATTTTTTTTAACATGGGTGATGTTTTATGGAAGTCATTTTAAGTCATCATCATTGACCTGACAACAGCCATCATGATTTTAACAGTGAGATTGACCCTGCCCTCCATGGCAGCAAGGTTAGCTTTAACATGAGTGCTCCTGAATTTCAAGCACTTAAAGTTTAATTTATCCAATGTATCTTTAGTGAAGGAGAAGATGAAACTGCTGGGATCTGACTGAAAGCTATTTGATTCTGAGCAGCTTCCTCCAGAATTATTTACAGCTGCTATCTCCCCTCATGTTATGCTGCAGCCAGGCAGCTGCTTCTAAATCTTGGGACATCACAGCTCCAATTTTACTTTAGGCTTCAGATGTTCAGCTGGGCTGGGCTGATTTGCTCTGCTACAAGTAAGTCAGGCTGGGCAGGGTGTTGTGAGATAAACAGAAATCCCTGGTTTGTTTAAAGTGGGCAGAGTGTAAATCCCTACAGGTCACCTCTAGAAAAGGATTCATGGATAAGATTGTGTTTTCTACAGGAAGATAAGACATTCCTTGCTCTGTTTTCCTCTCTGCCCTCTATCACTTTCACTCAAATGCCAAGCTAAGACCAGCACATTTTCCTGGTGGTGGAGTAGTGACTAATGGCCATGAGATGTACCTTTTCTGGTTATGTTCCTTTAACTCTGAGGAACAACTGCAACAATGAGTGGGGCAGGGCAATACCTCTCTTAGGTTAAGTGTGCAAGGGTATGAAGAATTCTCTTTGCAGACAAAATAGTGTCAGCAAGTTACAAATTCTGGAACGGGAATTCTGAAATGTATCTCCTATGTAAGAAGAACCAGGGAATTACAAGAAGACCGAGGAAAACATGTCCAGCCAACAAGGGAGCATGTCACACACTGCCCTGCCTGTCGCCATTCAGTCCCCAAGCTAAGCCTTGTTCTCATGGTCACCTCTGAAACAGGTGTGTCAAACCTCTGGTGAAGGTTGCTTTCCCAAATGAGGTGTAGTAGCCTTTCTAATCACATGAGGAGTTAAACTGTTACTCACCTGTGCTGTTGTTTCTGATAGCAAGCCCATTAGGGGAACAAGTTGCCTTAGAGACAGGAGCTCCTGGCCTGATTGTTCAGCTGCACTGGGCGTGCTGTGTGTGCAAGATTCCAAGTTAAGATTTCAGTGGCCCTTCACCTCCAAGGTTTAACACAGGCAGGAGAATGAGATAAACATCACTGCTGCTTAACTCGGGAGTAACTTTACCAAGATGCAGTCTCTCTCAGAGGCTTGAGCAGATCAGTTTGCACTGCAGGGCTCAAAGTTCAGACTGCTCTTGGGCTTTGCTCACTGATGGACATAGTACTGATTGCTTCAAATTTTAATCTCTGCACTATAAAGCAGAACACGATTATCTCTGATTAATTAAAGTCATCACTTTGCAGGGGAGCAGCTAATATTTCCTGAAAATCCCTGAAAAATACATGAAGCTTTCAAAAGGTTCCTAACTCACTGATGATGCATCTATAGGTCTTCCAACAAGGACACTGGCTAGGGATCAATCAGCTGATTTCTGGATCAGAAATTAAACTGTGTTCCAAAGACACTTTGGTGTAAAAGGATTGTGGTTTTAAGCATATTAATTTATTTTGAATTAATCAAAACTTTGAAAAAAACAGCCACAAGACTTTTTGTAGTTTCTCAAAAACTGCAAATCAAATCTTTATAGTCTCTTGACCCTAATTACATTATAGTATAGTCTCAATATAGACTTTAGACTTAGAATAACTGAATCATTGAGGTAGGAAAAGATCTCCAAGACCATCAAGTCCAATCATCAAATACCACCATGCCACATCTACTCATGTTTTGAGCACTTCCAGGGGTGGCATTTCCACCACTTCCCTGGGGACCTGTTCCATCCATGATTATGGACTCACTTCAGAAGCAGAGCAAAACAATAGAGCAAAAGTAAAGTATGGCAATAGAGGTATTCAAATCAACTGAAAGGGGGGGAAAAAATCAATTAATCAAAGGAGTTACCTGAATGCCCACAGACAATGTTTACTAAAAAGAGCATTGCAGGAATAAAGGCAGAGAGGTGAGCAAAATCATTGTATCCAAATGAAGCACCATCACTGGAATCTCAAATTCTACTGCTTTTCTGCTGGTCTATGGATCTTGTAAACCAGTCACAAGCAGACCTACAGCCAGCACTGCAACAACAAATCTCCTTTCTCCAGATCCATAATTCTGTCTTATAGGATTCTCCCATCAGCTGTCTCTTGAGAAACAAATAAATAATGCACTGCAAATTCTGCTTTAGTAGCAGAATAATTTCTCCTGAGTTTGTTGTTAAAAGCACATGCCAGGAGCTGCAGCTACTCTTGTTACCTTTCTGTGAGAGGAGAGCAGCTGGGGAGAGATGACTCTGCACTACCAGCACCCAAACTGCATCTGCTTTGTGAGGGTCCCACTCCAGATATTCAGCACCCACACCTGGGAGAAGCAGCCCTCTAACTTCATAGGGAGCTGCAGCACAAAATGAAATGGTTTGGTGCCTTTATCTTAAACCCTCCACAGTCACACTGGACACGTGTGTGCCCTGGAGCTTTGGTTCTGCTATTTGTGTGAACATTTAAGAGATCAAACAAAGACAGCTGGGCTTGCTTCTATATTACACAGCCTATATTAATTTATCTCTGGTTAATGCCTACCATGTTCTGTTATCAAACATTGGACAGTTTATAGATAATGAGTTTATACTTCTAGGAAGAAAAGTACATGCACAAATGTCAGGTTATAATGGCTCTTATAATTCAAGCTCCTAAGTTATAAAAAAAAATGAGACTATTTCTAGGCAGAGGAAAACCCTACTTACAGTAAAATGCCCTAGATTATTAGCAAGGCAGAACTACCACAAAACATAAGGATACACAAGGATAATTCTCATCCTTTTGAAATGAGCAGCCTAATTGACAGCTGTTGTGATTTGTTCCCTCTTCTTAGAGACAAATGACCTTTAAGGCACTGCAAGAGGTCAGTATTTCCACACAAATGATTGGCAAAGAGAAAGACTGAGAGAAAAGTTATCTCTCAAAAGGTTACCATCAATACCAGATTCTAATCTGCCTTTGCATCTGTGCTGTGCAGGAGGAATCTGTTTTCCCAGCACGCCTCAATCACAGTGCCTACAGGAAAATTTCATACCAGAATGGGGGGTTTATTATCTTCCAGGGTACAGAGCTGGCTGTCTGACAGTCCTCTGAGAGCAAACTGGAAATTCTTTTTGGCTAATGCATGGCATTCAGGTCTGGCACTCTTCAATAATACACAAGAGGTCTTTGCCTAAGGAATCCAGTGAGGTCCAAATTCTTGCTGAGCATTAAATAGGTTGCATGCATGAAACACATTTTTCCATTTACATGGAGACTGAGCATAAAAGTTAGCTCTGATGGGCACTGTCTCATGGTTTGCTTTCTGCAGCTGAACAAAAGAAAGTTCTCTGATTTCCCACCTCCTTGAACTTCTGCAAGTTCAGACTCAAAAGTGATAAAGACTGAGGCTTCAGCAGCACAGGTGACCAACTAACAGGGCTCAGTAGAAAGGTCTGGAGAAGATACTCCTTTTGATAACAAGAGTCTGAAAATAAAATAGCATTTGGGAAGATTTTGTTGTACTGGAATAGCATTAGTATAGTTTTGCCCATGTTTTAGACAGTTTTGCTTAGAAATTTCAGAAATTAGTAATATTACGGAAAAAACTTGATCTTGTCTTTTGGTATTTCACCCAGATTTTTTTCTTCTTTTTTTTGAGACAAGGCCTATAGCATAAATTTTAATTTTGCAGCTGTTGAAAACAATAAGGGAAAACATTAAAATGCCCTTAGGTTGTTTGGTTTTTTTTCCTGTTTGAGATAAGGAAATGACACATACATAAAAGGGTTGTAAGCACAGTTTAAAAAAGAATGGTTTATGTAGCATTTATCTTATGACTATTAGGATCAGATTCCTGAAACTTTAGGTAAAAACTATTTCTAATTTTCATGTAACTAACCTATATTGGAAACAACACAAGCCAGAGTCTTCTACCCTTCTAAAAGTCCAAAGCTGAGGTCTCTAGACATCAGCTATCATTACAGCTCCAGCCTATGTACCCTGAGGAGCAGCAGCAACCCCTCATTCCTGTCCTGTGCTTTCCCTTCTGAGCTCCAGCTTTCCCTCCCTCCTGAGCTCCAGCAGTGTCAGATGTGCTGGCTGAGCCCTGTGTTCCTGACTGCAGAGCCAGAGCATCTCTGCAGAGCCCCTGGCTCTGTCACAAGCAGCCTGCCCTCGTTCAGCAATTGCCTTCTTCTCTCTAATTGAATATGCACCACATGCAGAGTGCTTGTAATAATTGTTACCTTTAAAATGGATTGCAATTGACAGGAAGTGTACAATGAATTCCAGTCCTCTGCACAGCTATTTTCTGTGTTTAGCAGAAAAAGATGAATGTTGGAAACATGCCAGGTGCATTGTTTGACCAGATGTACCATGAGATCTTATGGAACCCTGTAGAACAGTGTAATGCTATAAAGAAATCTAAGCTGCTTACTGTGTGGGTTTAACAAGAAGAAGCATAACAACACAAGAAAATCTTGATTTCTGCAGAAGAAATTATACTACCATGTCTTTCAATCTGAATTCCTTAACAAAATCCCTCATTATCTGACTGATGTTCCTGATTACTTCACCATGCTAAAAGAATGTTAATCTGCAGTCTCTTTACATGTGACTCCCCTTAAATTTATGTGAAAATGCTGTAATTGTTTCCTCTCTTTCAGCTGTGAGCTACATGATGGATGGTAAACAGCTAGAAATCATTGCTATGAGTAACCAATAACAGCAGTCTTTTAAACTCTGGTGCATCAGTAATTACCTGCATCATTTATGATTTATATAATAAATTAGCTGCTTTCCTACCCACAATACTGAAAACACTGGGCGTCCACATACAGAAATCTTGTTAGAATATTCAGTTCTATACTTCATTCTGTAGTTTCCATTTTCCCTCTTTTTGAACACCTGCATTAGAGATTCCTTAACTGAGAATGTGCAGATGTGCTCTGGCCTCATTAGCTCCCATAAGGCATGTGCCCCTTGGTCATCAGCATTTTATGAAGAATATCATAGTCTAGTGTATTAAACACATACAGACACAGAGAATAAAGAAAAGTACTTTGAACCTATGAGGAAGAGAAATTCTCTTGAAAAACAAATAAATAAATATTTTCCTTAATTTTGCTTAAGCACAGAAACTAGAAAATAACACACTGAAATGTAATTCATACCCTGAAGTAACCCAGAACTGTAATGAAGCAGTATGTCTACAGAGAAGCTCATCTTGTTGAAAAATGATGTCATTTTTGATGCTGGTAGGCTAAAGAACATAATACCATATGCAAACTAGTTTCCAAATGGTTTCATTAAAGTTTTTACAATCTGTTTAAACATTAAACATTTTCTTTAAATATTAATAAACATCTTGGATTGTTAAGGTTGTAGTTTACTCTTCCAGCACAGTATCAGGTGCCAGCAGTTAGCTAACATATACCAGTTGGAATTACAACAGATAGGCCAAAATCACATTGGCATGTAGAGAAATGTGTAAGGAACTTCTAAAGTGAGACTTGTGCCCTGGCTGCTCTGGAACTGCCCTGGATCACAAATGAGGCTCTCATGTGTGCTGCTCTGTGCAGTGGAGTCAGACTGCTTGGGGCTGTGAGAGCTGCTGCAGAACCAACACAGCTTTACAGAACTCTGCAGATGCTGCTGTGCTCCATCAATCTCACCAGAGCTTTGAAGAGCAACCTCTGAGAAACTTCTCCCTACTTGGGGTAGTTAGCCCTTATCCCTAGTTTTTAAGTCTTCAGCTATGCAAAAATCCACCCTTGTGCCCCGCTTGTGTAAAGCCCATCTAGTTTTGCAAAGAGAATTCTGTCTATGTACGCAGCCTGTGAAATCAAGCCCATCCTAATTATTACTGATAACAGCAACTGTGGAATGCATATAGAAAAAAAGCAAAAACCAGAATCAATCTAGTCCTGTGTTTGGAGCATATTCTCACATCATCAAGGTGTACTGCTGAAACAGAGCAGGGTGCACTTTTACATCCCATACTTAGAACAAATATGGTTAACTTTAGTTGGAAGAATAACTTCCGCAATCTCATGTTTTGTAAAAGTTGATATTTACAACAATTCCCTCAAACATAATCAGTCAGAACTCCCTCATCTGAGAATTTGTGACAAGGATAAAAATAGAGGTAGGATTCTTCTTTTAAGTCTTCCTTAATTTTTCATACAGGAAAACTAATTTAGTAGAATTTTATATAATGAACCAAAGTCCTTTGATTTCAATGACATTTGGCTTATGCTATAAATGAGCAAGTTCTAAATATATCTTATGACAACAGAGTTAAAAACAGTCAGTCTCTTACTTAAATTATAGTTATGTCCCAATGGTATTGATTTTCTCTAGTTTAGAAACACTCACACTTCATGTTATTGGGTTAGATGATTCTAATACAGGATTTATCACTAAATTCTTCAGTTATGGAATAAATCTCTAGAAAAAAAACTGTTTTGTATTTCTCTGCATAGTACATTATACTGCTAAATTGGAATGCAGTAAAATTGTTCAGCACATAGGTCAAAATAGGTTTTAATGTTGAGGGTATTCATAATAGGTACCTTAATTAGAACCCTGTGTTGCCTTACACTTGCATGAGTATGTGTCACCAGGTTCATAATTGCTCCTCCTGTGAGGGCTGTGTTTGGAAACACAATTAAGATGCTATTTCTGGCCTGGCTGGGGAGGCTACACCGGGATCTCTGCAGAGCATGCAGCACTGGGATCTCTGCAGAGCATCCAGAGTTCTGCTGCAGCTGGGGCTGACCTCACCCAAAGCAGTCTGCAGGCTTTGGGAGCTTTCCTACTTTTTACTTGATATTTTTTTAAACAGCAACGCTTTTGCCTGCCCAGAAGCCCTGGGGCAATGGGAGCCCTTAAGGAATCTGAGCGGTTGTGTGATTCCTAACAGCACCAAACTGCTGCTGGCAAAGATCCATCCTTGCAGTCTGTTGTTTCTCCTTTTTAACTTACATGATTTTTACATGAATGCTGATTCCTCACAATTCTCTTTCAAGGGTTGTTATCTGCAAAGTTCCCTATCAGCTGTAAGAACTTCACAAAGCCTTTGGTCAAGACTTTTAGAAGTATGTTGGTGACAATAGAATTCTCACACAATAAGCTGCAAGAAGAAAATAAATACATGTAAATAAGGCATTATAATAGTTTAAAGCCCTTGCCAGCATCCTGTCTTTTTAGTGACTGCACAGCTGTGTTTCCATTGCACAATTAATGGATTTCCTACCTTCCAAAGAGACATTTGTACCAAATGGTAGCACAGTGCAAGACATACCAAACAGCTGACTGTAGCTCATCCCTTCCTCATGGCACCAGCTGTGCACATAATTAAGGGCTAAAATGCCCTTTGCCAGAAGTTTTCAGACTAAATGTCTAAATCATGACTAGGATTCATGATTTTGTACATATATTGGTACCTATATACTTTCATTAACCGACAATAATGAACTGGGTGCAAGTTTGAGGATCTTTTTCAAGCTTTTGACTTTTAATTCAGCTTCAGTCACACAAATTAAAGGAGGTATTGACCACTCTATGCCTCCAGAGAACCTGAGAAGAGTAAGGAGTATTTGAAAATTCCAGACAATCAGCACCCTCAGAAGCACACACTCATGTAGTAATTACTATTTTTCTTGTAAAAGCATTTTTCTGAGGTGCCCAATGATATGTCCCTAGCACACCCACCTTCTGCTTTCCCACAGAATCTTACAGAAGCTATTTTAATCATTTCACTACAGACTCTTAATTTGATGTAAAACAGTCACCTGAGCTCTCAGATTTAAGTACAGTTAAAGATGTATCTTAGTGTAGTAATTTTCATTTCTGCTTGTTTTACTGTCCTTTTTTTTCCCTTTGTTGATGTCAGTAAAACATCACCAGTGAGACCATAAGTAATTTAGTAGACCTGAAAACACTGGAAATCTTTGCAATACTTTTTCCAACAGTTCAGCATCTTCTATTCTATTTCAGCTGAAGTCAAATTATGTCTCATTTATCACATGTCCATGGAGCACTCTAGATTACAGCTTTAAGTGTAAAGGACTGTTAGATGAGAAAAGCCACGTACTCTAACACCTAGGGGGAAAGTGTGACACACAGAGCATAGCTGCTATTCACATTTCTCAGACTTCTTGTTCAAATGCATCTCAATTCCTGAATAGCAGCCTACATCAGGAGGCAGGGAAGCTGTTTAAAGATGACTGTAGAAATGAAACAAAAGAATTCCCCAAATTCCCACATACAGACATATAAGAGCAGAACAGTGAACATACTAATTCAGTATCCTGCTTCAGAAACTGATATTAGAATTGCAGACTAATTGCAAATAATTCTGCCCAATGTAACTCCAGGGTGGCATTCTGCCAAGGTAATGTAGTTAAAGTTGACTCATCAATAATAGGTCTTAACTAAAAGTAAAAGGAGCTTAATATCATGAGGATCTCATACTATTCAACACTGTTCAGATCAAGAGCAATTCTCAGCATGAGGATGCTCTGCCTGGGTTAGAAACTGGTCATGCCTTGTGTCCATTCCCAGCCTCTATAAACAAAGCAGTCTAAATATGGGAAACACTGAACGAGTAAATGTTGCACAGAAACTAGACAAGTTATTTAGTAAAAACTCTTTTATCTTGGATTAGGCCCTGAATAAAGAAAACAACAACATGGTACCAAAAAAATGCATGTGAATACTGCTACTGCTGTCTGGTTTAGGTAAAATAGAGTAATTCCTATTTTATAGTTCTACAGCTTTATTTTTCCACAAATAGTTTTAGGATTAGTTTTAGAAGCTTTGAAGGGAAACATTACTGTTGGTAGGTAGGAGCTGCAATATCATGTCTACAGAACAGATGCAAAGAGGGCAAGTGTTTGTCCTGTAGTGTCAGATTGGATGTGAAATCTCATAGTCATGAAGAAAAGACCCCACAGACTTCATAAGAACTTTTGATTTTAGTTCTGATAGGTTAAAGGCTCCCATATAAGTCACTAATGTCTACTATGTCAAAGACTAACTGAATTTCTTTCCAACATCCAAAACTTGGCAAGGAAGGAAACTGTTTTTAAGAACACATTTCAATAATTAATATTAGAGTATATTTCCTCTCAGCAAATTGAAATAGAATAAATTGCATTTCCCCTTGTTAGAAACTGAATTGCTTGCAAGAGGTTAGGGCTGTGGTGGCAGATCATAAAAAAAAAAACACACTTGAGAGGAATGAAAGGGAAAGATGAGATTGATTTTGTGTTTTAATTTTGAAATATCAGCAGCAGTTCCTCTAATTCTAATAAAAATGCAGAGATGCAAAGGATCTATTAGCTCATTGCCATTTTAAAGATAACCATATTACATTGACCACATTCCTATTTTTCTTTGATCAGAAGAAGAGTCATGTCTTAAAACAGCTAAGTCTCCTTTGTTACTGGAAGTTTACTTTCACAAAGCCACCACTTGTTTCTTTCTTTTGCTTATTTTTTTAACCATAATTCCACATAGCTCTTAACTCTGTGTTTATATCCCCACTTCCACATCATTAAGGATTTGCCATCCCAGGAAGAAGATTCCAAGAAAGTATCATTCGAGTTGTTCAGAATTTGTCCTTAAGCTTCATTTTTAGTGATGTTATTATTATCTGGCTTTTTGTTTTTTCTTCTACACAGAGTCTGATTTCAGCTTCATAAGAATACTTGTTTAATCCTGGACAGCACAGGCTGTTAACAGTCTCTTAATTTTCCATTACCATCATTGCCTCTACCAGGGAATGGAAGAGGCATCAACATTCATAAAAATGTCCAAATTGAGCCTGAACACAGTTATTCCAGTACTACCACTATTATCTGACCAGTGAAAAGTTCTTTATATCCCTTCAAACAATTTTCCAGCTGCACTCTATTATACCCCATCTGGAACAGAACCCTTCCTTAATCCTTGCAGAAACCAGTCCTGCTAAAATAAACTCAGTGAGTTTGAACTGCAGGAATCCCTGAGCACATAATCTTGAGACAACAGAGCACTGGGGTACTCCCTCCTTTGTGCCAGCAACATCTCAGTCCAGGAATTTAAGATAAATAAGCACTTTGGAAATGGTTGTTTCTAGTTTGTGAACCAAAGAAGAACTCGGCTGACATGCTGTAGGAACCATCACCTCTCTTTTGGTGGCAGCTTCCATTCAGGGGTCATTCTGGGGTTATTTTTAGGTACCATTTAAGGTGCTGTAGAGTAGCAAAAGTTGGTTGTGCTGCATGAAAAGGACATGATGTAAAAATGTTCCCTCTCCCACAAACTGGGCCACATTTGGAAAAAAAAATCAACTTTGCAGAAATTCCCTTTTCTAAGCAACTTAACAAGACAAATGATCCAGAGCTAGATCCAAATTTGATTGCAGGCAACATTTAATTTAAATGCCAAATTCTTATTGGCTGCCTAATTTTCAACATTTTTGCTTTAAACTTCTTTTTTTACGCAAAGCCCTTCAAGACCTATGATAATTTTAACAGTAGGATTTGCCTTTATATCTGAGGCCAACAGTTTTGCTTTGCTGTTGGTGGTCAGAAGTGTATTCTGTGCCAGTAGATTGTCCAGCTTCTCCCAAGGTGAACTTTGGTGATGGTGAGTAGACTATGCCAGAAAGAGTAAGCCATACCATGGAAATGCAAACTATTACTGGCCTTTCCTTCCCCTTGCTGCTACTGTTTTCCTTTAGATATTTTCCCTTTCCTAGTTCTTCCTCAGGCCTTATGAAGCCTTTAAACCTCCCAGATCTATAGGGAAATAGAAAGTTATTGTGTGTCTTCCAGAAATCTGTTGGGGTGAAATTCATTTAATTCAGTAGCAAAGCCTACTGATAAAAAAGACCAGAATTTTTCCCCAGGACATTGAAGATCCTGTAAGAATTTCTCTCTGCTTGTGTGTTTGCGAGTTGAGAGTCAGATATGCTTGCATATCAGAATTAACACCATAAACAGTTTTATAGTCTATCATGAATTTGAGTTACTTTTGCTGATTCTTTCATCTAAGCATATTCAGAAATAAGCATTATATCACTATGCTGTAAACATTCATTATAGCTGTATAAGATTTCAAGAAAAAGGTTCAAATCCAAATCTTTTCCCAATTTTGAAACTTCTAATCAGAAGAGAAATAAAATAAAGCAATTAGGTTATAATAAAGTTTTCTATGATCTCAGGAAAATTACAGTAGCTTGAATTCTCACTGCATTTTAATTCAAAAGAGTTAAGGAAAAGTAATTTTCATCAATTATTAATTTATCAATATCCTTGACTTCATGGAGTATTTTGAAATCTGTGATCTATTTAAATTGCATTATTCAAAGACAATAAATTTTATAACCATCACTTAACACTGAATTCTTGGGTTTTTAGCAGCTTTGCCACCTTTAGATCTCTCTTAAAACTATAATCAATTTTCAATCCTAGGTTCCTAGCTGCTGTTGGAGTATGGAAACTCTCCCTGTTTTGGTGCAGGAATATATCCCTGTAGGGTGCACCCCCCAGAAAGGTGCCATTTCCCATGTTTTAGCTAAATCAGTGCAACTACAGAAAGCCTGCAGGTACCTGCAAGAGGTGGATGACATTCCTTCAGCAGATATTAAATCAAGTGAACGAATGCAATATTGCCATCAATGATTAAAATTCAGTCAATTTTGCCAGAAGGAATTTGAGGATGTGATTTCAGCCTCTACCCAATACCTCTGTACTAATGTTATTCCCTCAAGAGGAAAGAATACTGTTTGCCATTCTACTTCTACCCAGTCCTGTCATACTAACTTTATTCCCTTGAGATGAGAAGTGTTCCTTAAAATATCAGTATTTGAAAAATCTTACATTTTCCATCTCCCCAGCCACAAGGGGACTGTGGCATAGATTATGTTCATTTTCTCCTTTTGATCCTCCTTTAAGGAATTCTATTTTCATTGCAGGTACAATTGGTACTTAGTGTGTTCCATCTTCCTGGTGCATTAATAACTTACCTAGAAAAGCTCTCTAACACTCAGTGAAAATATAAGTGGTTCTAGAAAATAAATTGAGTACCAAAAGTCAATCTGGCATAGATTATTGCTCTAATTGGCTGGAACTTAACTGTGGGGGAGGAGGAAAGGATGGAGAGGAAAAAAGATCATGCTTTCCTTATCTCACCGAAAAGATAAAACTAATGCAGCTATTATATCATATAAATTTTTCACTTGAGTTAAAATAAAACATTGGTCTAAGATAAACTCAGTGGTTACAGCAAGGCTTAACATACAAGTTGATTCCTTCCTCTGCCAGTGAGAACTGAACTGCAAGGGGCATTTTCCAGAATGATGTCCCAGGTTAAAAAAGAATTTTTTAATTTTTAATCTCTCTTAGTAGTTTCAACAGCTGAGAGTAATAGAAAAGCAAAGCATATTTTATGAATGATGTGTTTTTAAATACATAAATATTATGTCAATTTTACTATAAATCTTTAGTAATAACCACTACTTACAGAGGAAATTACCAAAGCAAAGCAAATACCATTCTCAGTAATTCACTGAGCTAAACACCTAAGCCAAGTGCCTGGATTAGTTCTGAACTGGTGTTCTTGTAATTAATACTCTACTCTGCAATGTGCTGGCATTGGTGATTTATTACAGCTTTTACATTAAAAGTATAACCAGATTTATAGACTTCGTGGAGAGTTAGAAATGCCACATTACAAATGAGGGGGTTTAGTTTTATGACATAAAGATGTCTTATTGCTACTTGTATATTAAAGTGGTTTTCTGGTAGCCTTGGGAAAACTAATAGTGGTGTATAAGCACTTTATGCCAGTTTCATTTAGAGTAGAAAGAGGTTGGTAGTCTGTGGGTGACAAGGGAAGGGAATTTATGGTTACAGAGAAAATACTTCCTAACACTCAGAATCCAGGACTTTAATCCTAACTTTTTCTTCCCACAAAAGTAATCCCACTTGCAAGTACATATATTCAAAATATTGAGAATTTTTGAGTGGCATTTAAGCAGCCCCTGGACCCCAGCATGGCCCTGGCTCATGTCCCCTCAGACAGGACAGGATGTCACCCACATCCCACTGTGTATGGTGCAACTCCTTGGGGCACCCAGGGATTTTTTAATTCCAGCTGAAAGCCTATTGCTCCTATTTTTCTATTTCTCATCAAAAGGTCTTGACACCTCCTCTTTAACATAACTCCAGAAACATCTGACTGAAAGGCACGACGATTTGGGAAAAAGCTCCTATGGAAGCTCTTTCTTAACATGGTTTTCAGAAGATCTCTTTAGAACAAATTGTCTTGCTCTGAAGGGATTTGTGCTGCACAGCACTGACAGTTAAGTGCTAAATGGAATCTCTCCATGGGCTCTGTATTACTGTTGAACAAAACACAGAAGCTGAGCACTAAATCAAAAACTACTCTTAAATACACAAATAAAAGTGAAGCCAACAGTGGGTCATTTTTATGCTATATCAGCAAGTGTCATGTTTCAGGAAAAAGCATTCAGATATCACTCCTTTTATGACAATAACTAGTTCTGAAGCAGTTGTTTTATTTAATTTTTTCTAACTCATGGTGAGAAATTTGAGTAAGTTGCAGTCAGTGAATAAATGTGTCGCATGAGTGAGTGATAGACTTTTTAAAAAGAGAGCAAACTATGTGGGGAACACAGAAGAATCTGAATGAAGCTAACAAGCTACTTTTACCATTTTAAGGAGCTGAAGCTTTGATAATAGACCATATCATGGTTGTGCCTGGAAGAGGAAGGAGTGGAGCCTGCTCTAATTTAGCTATTGAAATAACACCTGGATTTTTGCTACACAAAGCAAAGGAAGAAATGTAGTCTGGATTTAATCTTCTAGTGAGCAAGCAGTGATAGTGAAAGATCAAAATACAGAGAAACTAGAGATAAGAGGAAAAAAAACAGCATAGCTCAGCAAAGATACATATTAAGGGAAAAAAAAACTCACAGAAATAAACAAAAAATATTTGGCTTATATTTGCTCAGGGGACAGAAAAAAAGATTCATTTCCAGCAATTAAATTCCAATGTTGGAGGCAACTGACACAGATGCTGTGGCTGCAAATGTTACACCCACTGTGAACAGAGGCCAAGGAAACCAGCAGGGTTGTGCTGTGGGACACGACACATTCACCCAGAGAGCAAAGGAAAAATGTGCTGTTCATGTTGAGTGCAAACACCCAGACAAGGATGAGGGAATTTTTTCTCTTTAACAAACATTTACTGAAACCAGCCTGAAAGTTTGAAGTAGGAAGAAGCAGGAGGCATGTAGTGAGTAAAAGGAAGTAAAGTTGTGGGAAAATGAAAAAGATGCACTAAACTAGATTTGCAAGAGATCCATAAAGATTGTATCTTGATGGAATTGCTGGGAGACAAGGAGTGAGAAGCTTAAAATCAGTTACACCAAGAAAGCACTCCAGGCAAGAGCAAAAGCTTGAATTTAGTAAGATTGCTGAGAAAAAGTATAGAGCAAAGGCAATGATATAGAAAAAAAATCTATTTTCCTCAAAGAATGTATATTAACAGAAGTTTCGAAACTACAAGAAAGGAAATTTAGTTTAAGAATTTCTGTTTCTAAAATGTGCCAATAGTACATATACTTTAATTATTTTTTTTTTGAGTCTTGAATGAGATTGTCTAAATGAAAAACAAAATATCATTCAGCTTTAAAACCTGTGGAGTACAACAATCAAAGAATGCAGTTGTGGCTCCTCATAACAGTATCCTTCCCTCAAAAGATTTTCATATATATACAGATATCTATTTTATAGAGGTGTAGATCCTGTCATGGCACTCCTGATACATTTTTCTATTATTTCAAACAATGCGTGATATTGCCACAAAGACATGGGATCGTGTTTGCTCCCAAGTGGAAATGCTACAACTTATCATAATTTCTATGGGTCACAAGATCCCAGACTTAGAAGTTTTTGACAACTGGTTCCTCTCATCTAAATTTAATTCAAATAATTTAAGACTGTTAACCTGCAAATATTTTTGTGTTTGTTTTAATGTTGTTCAGTATTGCAGCACAAAAGGAGGGCTATGGAATGTGTGCTTGGGATAATTAATGGTGCTGCCATGGGGTCCAAAATATCCTCCCATATACTAATGGGTTTTATGCCATTTTGCCTCTGAAATTTGTTTTAGTGATTTTGACAGCTCTCATTTTTCCTTTGTTAAATCTTACTAACTCTTACTGGATATTTATTTTTAGAAGCCCAAACATATTACAAAAAATACATAAGCCCACTGAGGACGAATAAAACATCTCCATAGTAACATTCTGGATAGTGATGGATGGCTGGTGGCAGACAGACTGACAAACTTCAGTCCTAACTCTGCATCAGGATTTGTTAGTATAGAATCCCGAGCTCAAAAGTGACTTCAGAAATTAAATGCCCTGTTTTCCTCTCTGTGGTTATTTGGCAGCAATGATTGATTTTTTCCAGATGTGGTTAAATAGGAAAATTTATTTTATTAGTTTTAATATAATCAATTGCAAATATAATCAAAAACATCCCCTCAAGGCAAATGAATATTTTGGCTTTGCTTGATTTTTCCCACAAGAAATTCTACCCTACTCATGCATTTTAAGCTTGTTTTATAATACCTTTAAATGACATTTTAAATTGTTTGCCTTGAAATTAGTATTGATATTAATGTCCATACAGTGCAATAAGAATTTCCATCTGCAAGACAATATTCATAGTAATAAGAAAGACTACGTTATATTTTAAAGGGATAAGTTCTTCAAGGTCCATTTAGGATTATTTTTTCTCTCTAGGCCTTAGTGTACCCATACCCAGGACTGCATTATGCACAACCACTTGTGTAAGCAGGAGCCATTTCCCAGGCTCCCCCTGTAAACATGAGTGAAGCTAATTTCCCTCAGCTTCCCTGCAGTTTCCATTGAAGCTCATATAACTTCCTTGCTGTTTATGTATTTTACCAGTTGTCTATGTCAAGCTTTCATATACAAATCAGAGAAAAACCTACAAGCAAGTATGATTTTTAAAGCTAAAAGACACCTTGTGTCTAATTTGTCAGCAAATTAGGTGGGTTTAAAAACCACCCTTGAAACAGCAGCAATTTCTGTTCCTTTCATCTAAACAGTTCTGTATTCCTAGGGAACCTGGGATAATCAGTAGTTTGCTGTAGACATGAGTCATAATTATGTTCTTTCTCTCTCATTTAAGTTGTTCGAGTTCATGAATTTTTTGGCTGAGAATGTCATCTTCTGTTACATGGGACTCGCACTATTTACATTTCAAAATCACATCTTCAATCCTCTTTTCATATTTGGTGCTCTTGTATCCTTTGCTTTAAAGAAGTACATATCTCTGTAGGGGTGTGTGTGTATATATATAAAAGGAATGCATGTTCCATGTGAAAAAAGAAGTCAACAAGCAAACCAATCAGTTCCTTGAATACTAAAGATCAGTAAATTGTCAATTCCAAGTGCAATCATCTATTACCTATATGCTAATAATTGCCCCAATGCATGTAAGCACATGTTCTTTGGATAGTTGTTTTGCTCCTCTGCTACAGGCAAATAGCTTTAAACCAGCTGGAGAACTTTTGTTAATGGTTTACAAGTGGGGTGGGAAATTGGGATAAGTGTTGGGACACATCTGTGGGGACAGGAGCAACACAAAACCTTTTTTCCTGTCTGGAGCCAGTGCAGATCCACAAACTGGAGAGCTCCCTCCAGACAGATATGTGCCATAAGCAGGGCTTCCCCAAAACTACTTAAGTTATATGAAGTCCTTAAAAATCACACAGTGCTGCTTTGCTCAAATATTTCCTTCTTTATACTTGGTATCTCTAGCATACATTGAATTATTGACACCATCATGTGCCTAAAAGGTAAGAAAAGCTCTGTGTCTGTCATGGTTTCTCAATAAATCTTACTCATACAGCAGTATAGATTCTTTTCACATTCACAATTTATTCAATGATTTTTTTTTTTTTTTGGCTCAGAGCAGCAGCCCTCTGCTTATCACTTTTAAATGAACTGTAATAGCTTTGAAAGTTGGGAGCACACTGTTGATGTGCAGTAATTGTTAGATGTAATTTCTAAATGAATAATCAGGACTGCACCAGAGCTGCAGGCAGCTCATGGGGCAGCTGCTGGGATCAGACATTGCCTCTCAAACTCTTCATCTGCTCTCCAGCCCGGGCTGCTCAGACTCCTAGTGCCATAATTGAGCTGCAAGACAAGGTGAGGGCAAAAAATGTGCAAAATGTGCAAAAAGCATATACAGGGAGCTGAGACTGCCTTTCTCTAAACCTGATAATGGCCTCATGGCTCCAATTAAGGCAACTTTTGGGATAGTTCCACAGAAGAGTAATAAAGAACTTCATCAGAAGAATCTCTGCAGAGAAGGGGAAGAAAAGGCAAAAACTGCTGGGTATAGACAATATGAATCACCAGGAAATAAGGAAGTAATAATCAAGTCCAAAAGTACATTTATTCTCTGAAAATTGCTGCTCAAGGACATAATGCTCTCTCTGCAATTGATGAGGGGCATTTTCCTGAAGAGCTGAAGATGAAGTCACATGTGACACAAATGTGATGAGTAGAAGTAGAGTGATTGAAGTGAGATATATAATGATGAATATAAAACCAGGATGGTCTGAGGAAGGCAGGTCTCTGCCGCTGCACAGGGAGCATTAGAACATGGAATGTAAAACGTGAAAGAAGATACTATCATATTTGTTTAATTGCACCTTAAAAATAATTTTAGAGAAATATTTGGGTTAAGTTAATGCTGATTTTGTCAGTAGTTTGTCCACTATTTTCCTCAACATCTTACATTTTAGGTGGCAGTTTTTGTAGCAAGAGCTTCCAACATATACCCACTTTCTTTCCTTTTGAATTTGGGTCGAAAACAAAAGATTCCCAGGACCTTTCAGCACATGATGATGTTTTCAGGTAAGAGCTATTTTGGCTTTGTTTGTACTTTTCCTGTCCACATTTAATGAATGACAAAAATAGTCATCTATCACTAGAAAAAGCCACATCTATCACCAAGAATTTCTTATCTTAAAACTCAAGGTCATCTCTCCGAAGCCACTGAAGCAAATGGATACCTTCTGATCAACCTCACTGTGCTCTTGCCCTATTTTAATTGACACTTTGGAAACTCACTGCCCAGGAAGCCATTGTCTTTCAATTCATTGTCCCCATCTGTCTACACTTCCATGACAATTTGGGAATACCATGTTTTTGAGTTGTGCTGTTTTAGAGGCACCTGTAGTATAACTGAGAGTATTTTACATAGCAGCAAATAAATATCCAACTTGGACAGTGTTAGTACTGATACTCAGATCAGACATGGTCTTTGGCAATTCCTTAAACTTCTGGAACAGTTTTACTCTTAAACCTGAGACTAGATAATTTCAATTCCACAGACCTTTTCATATCTATTCCAGCTTGATATTTAATGTTGTTGATTTTGTTAATCTTTCAGAATAAGAAAAAAAAATTAAAATCCAGAAGAGGGAGCCATGTTCTAATCTGATTTGCACATCATCCCCAAAACTGTTAAGGCTCATCTGGATTACGTATTTTTTTACTTGTACAAGCTAGAAATAATTCCACTTGACTTTCTAACGCTAGTTAGGAAAAACTCACTTATAAGCCAAGAATATCTGTTCAGTAAGAGACAGAAATGCAGATACCCCTACGCTATTGATGATATAATTTTCTAAAATTAGAAACTCAGCACATTTTTCCTTCATTTTCCTGCTTTTTATGCAAAAATTTATTCCACATTTGTATGGATAAAAGTTCTTGACTGACAGCCTTGATGTACAGAGATCCATTTAGCCAGATAACGAGTGAAATACAATGTGCTGCATTTCAAGCTCCCTCATCAGGAGTACTCCACATCAGGGGGCCTCATTTGTGCCTGTGTAATTCCAACTCTCCAGAGAGCAACACAGCAGTTCATTTCTATACCCATTCAATCCTTCTGCTAAAAGCTGCCACTGAAAATGTCACTAATTCCAGCGAGAGCGGGGTGAGGGATGATGACACATCCAGCAGGAGCTGCCTTTCAGCCCAACTGCTCCCCTGCCATTGTTCCGTGGGGAACCTGGAGCTGGAGACCCCTCTGGTAAGCCTAGCAGGTGGCCAGCTAGACAACAGTATGAAAAATAGCTTCATATCATTTGGTATCTAGTTTCTGGGCTCCATTTTGGCTTTTGGTTTGCATCAGCTTAAGTATAGGATGGAAAACCTTCTGAAATCTCTCTTATTCTTTAACTTTTCTGTCCTCGTTTTCTGCAGTCAAATTTCATTCTCCACGGAACAGGAGCAGAAAGCAGCCTGCAGCTGAACATGAGAACTCACACACATTAGCTTTCCAGGACAATCTGGCAGCTGAGAACAGAAACAGTAGTATTGCAGGCTTCTAAAATATAAATTCTCAGAAAAGTAATTTTTATCTATTTTCAAAGATAAAAACCCCTCTATTTTGTAGAGAAAAATGTGTTTACATTATAATAAAGTAATGGCATAATCTGCAGCCATAATAATAAAGACTGTCTCTCATGCTGCCAGCAGCTGCACACTTCACAGGATACACAGATTTTCTGTGTAATTCTGTTTTTTAAGATGCACCAAGATTTGTGCTTAGTTACCAATAACATTCATAGTGCTATAAACTGATAAAACTGAATATAGTGATAAACAGAGAGGACAATGGCTACCAGGAGAGAGACACATTTCTGATGAGTAAACAAGACATTGAATTTGAGTTTGAAGGAAATTATCTACAAAGATCTTTAGCAACAGTCCTAGAACAATTTGGGCTGGAGGGGACCTTTAAAGGTTATCTGGTCCAACCCTCTGCAATGAGCAGGGGTATCTTCAACCAGATCAGATTGCTCAGAGCCCCATCCAGCCTGACCTCCAGCGCTTCCAGGGATGGGGCATCCACCACCTCGGTGTGGGTTTCACCATCTTCATTGTTTTGGCACAGCATCAGGTTCTTGTTGATCACAGGGAAAAATGGCCTTCATTCACTACAGCATCACACATTCAGATGTGGAAAACAATAAATTTGGGGTTAGTGTTGTTTTCTATCTTACTACCAAATCCACCAAACATTTACTGCTTGTTTTACTGGCACAATCACCAAGTGATTGCTGAGAAAAATTGCTGAGAAAAGCAATTAAGGTCAGGCAAGTACACTGTTGATTAGCCTTTGATTATACCTTACTTTGCAAAGAACTCTCCTGAAGTCACTAAATTCTGCTTTTTGATGCATATCAATACAGTTGAGAAAAGGTGAAAGAGTTAGGCTTGGAGGTAGATTATGGAGCATTTTGATTTATCACATACTTTATCTGCTCCTACCACTCCTCTAAAAATACATTACAGAGGGTGGAATCACTTCTACAACTGTTTTTAATCAGGATTCCTGATAACATTCCGTTGGAAATGAAAACTTGATTAGTCCTTTATACAAGGACTAATTAAGGCCAGGCTTCTCAAATTAAGTTGAACATCAGCTAAAGCGAACAGTCCAGCAGTCTCTGCTCATGTGAAAAAGAAACATTTTTAAGTCTTAGACTTTACAGCACTTTCCACTCTTCTCCCAGCATCTTTATTTACTTTTTACTGTTTTCCTCTTCTCTACAACACATAAATAGGCAACAGAGAGACTTGTGGGACACAGTGCTACAGGGGTGGTTGTGTTAATATAAAACATGGCATCATCAGTGGAGCCTGAAAGGATGAACACAAATGCAGAATTAAGCCAAAAGATGCCCATGTACAGACAGCTGTTGTGCAGGCATTTACATCTACACACTCATACACAGAAGTGGGAAGTGGCAATGTGAAGAAATCATCTAAATAGAAAAGAAAGCAAGGAAGAAAGGAGCAGAAAACTACAGCTGAAACCAAAACACCAGGGCTGCCCACAGAAAGTCTTTCCTGGCAGATTTTTCCCACCAACAGCAAACACTGCAGCCCTCATGGGCTCTTCAGAGGGCTGGGTCTGGAGAGGTGTTTGTGTGGGGTGTGGGCAAAGGATGGCTAACAGCCCTACAGGACACACAGGTTCTGTTCTGGGGACCTTGGGCTGCTCTGCTTTGAAGGCTCTGACACATTAAAGGGTATTGCTTAGAGATGAATCCCTAGTGGCTGGCACAAAAAAACATCTGTTAGGAAATTTGTGATTCAGCCCAAGGACGAATGGATTAACACAGATGTGGAGCTGTCAACAATTCACCTCTGGAAGATGAGGGAAGGGAATCTCTGCTAATGGTTCATCAGAGCTGGTCCTTCTGCTGCCCCACTCTTCCAGGGGTAGCTGAGGTACCAACATCCACTGCATCCAGTCATGCCACTGGGCTTTGGTGGCAGTCTTCCCTGAAGTTCTACAGAAAATTTAATCTTCCTTAACTTCAGACCATTTCAGTAGCTCAACATTTTCTGAGGTTGTTAAAATTCCCTTCCTTCACTTGTATTATTACCTGGAAAGTATTTTGAGATATATATATACACACACACACATATAGCAGTGTTCCTTGCTTCTCATTGAGTCTTTACATTTTTAGTGGATTCATCTGCTTCCCACTGCTTTAGTTGTTTAGTTTGATTATTTATTTTACTTTAGACATGTCTTTGGTTGAAACTGAATTATCTCTTATAGACCATGTTGAGCCTTTTATAAATAAAAAATGCAGAGAAGTCACTCACTATTTTTCTGAACTGAAGAAACAGCCAGTTCACTGCTCAAGACATACTAATTAACTTTTATATGTAAATATGTGTGTGCAAATATATATATATGTGTATATATATATATATATCCCCTCTTACAAGAAGAGGTGTTCTAGATTTAAAATTTAAGGTGTGATGCTATTGTGGGAAGCAGTATTGTTTTCCAGTGAAATGTAGCTGTTCCAATCATCCAGATTACCACTGTAACCACTGGAATAAAGACCATTTCAATAGTTGCTCATTCCCTCCTCAGTTTAAAATGAGATTATATTCTTTCCCTGTTAGAAAATAGTAAAGCACTGCATCCTCAGAGATGTCTTTTACACAAAAGCAAAGCCAAGGACAAGCCCAGTGTCTGCCTGCAGGGTTTTGAACCTGCTGCCACTGAGTATTTTCAGATAGTGCAACCCCAGTCTGCTTCGTCCTTGCAGAAATGGCTTTGTGCTGTTCCCTGCATAAACTTGTATACAAAACAACTGGAAGCCCAGCTTCTATACCAAATAATTCACATTCTAGCTATGTAATCTTAAAGAGCTTTTGAGTTCTAGGCCAAAAATAGTTGCATTTAGCAGTTAATTAAATGATTCTGCATATGTCATCAATGCCTTACAAGAGGTTTGATTACTAGATTTAATCTCTCAATACTTTGCAAGGTACTTTTTGGACTCAGCATATATTGTATACATGTAATGACTTTGCTCTCTAGAATTATTTTGTGAAAGTTTTTTGGAAAACAATAAGGTACATTTAAATAGATAAATGAGAGGCATTGGAAAATATGGAGTATTATTTGTATTATGCATCCTGAGGGCTGCAGGCTCTAGCAGGTTTTTTCCCCCTCAATTTTTAAACATGGCATTTTGTAAAGACCTATTTAGTCCCTTTATTACTACCTATGGGGCATTTTTTTTTTTAACTCATTTAGCTGTTTTCACCACCTTTGTAATTTCTTGTTTATTCAGTCTCTGTGGGTGTATAATTCTACAACTATTATAACATTTCAAGTACATTAATTTATTCTGCATCCCCTTTTAGGTATTTAAAATCATCTTTGAAAAACTATTCATTGTTTTTAAGTAATGTTTTTCTGACTAGTCTTAGAACATTAAATGATTTTAAAGGAACATAGTCTATATTTTCAAGGAAGGAATTAGTAGGTACATTTTTAGGTACAGATTTTAATGTCAATCCTCTTTTTCACTTGCTCCTGACTTCATGAGTAGTCCCACTTAACGCAGGATATAGGCTTCTTTTTCAACCTGCATTAAGTTCAGTTCACTACTTAATTTGCAATTATTCAAGACAAAGAATTCAGTAGATGTAAAGCAAAAGCGAGATTATTATGTGAATATGAGAGTACTTTTGCAAATTTGCTGCATTAAATCCCACCCTTTCAGTTAGCATGATTCAGTACTTTATAAGCAGGATTATGATCTGAAAATTTGCTCTGCCCTTGGAACTGGGTTTGGACTGAAAAGATTAAAATTCTGTTTCTCTGTCTCATTAAGTTCCTGCCTCTCATCTGGTTTCAGGTTTGCGGGGTGCGATTGCGTTCGCGTTGGCCATTCGAGACACGGACTCGCAGCCCAAGCAGATGATGTTCACCACAGCCCTGCTGGTGGTGTTCTTCACAGTCTGGGTGTGTGGAGGGGGCACCACAGCAATGCTCACCTGGCTGCAGATCAGGTCAGTACTGTCTGTGCAGCACCAGCGGAACAGGATCCCTATGGATCCACTGCTACGTCCTTACAACTTCCTAATGCTCATAGGTGTGCTTTGTATGAGCTTTAGGACATGCAAAAGGAGGGTTTATGCACCTGTTAGAGGCTCCAGACCACAAAGAATGGGTTCTTCATAAATTTGTTATGGACTTCTTAGATGTAGGTCAGACACATCCTTGTTTCCTGAGAGTTTGTTTCACTACTGCTCCTCTTAAACATCATAAATGCATCTTAATAGTGTCCTCCTTGCTGCTGAAGAAAGAGCTACACAGGCAGATTTTGCCCTCATCCTAAAATCTGTAGTTACTACACAAACATGTAATAAATTGTGTATTTCTGATTATAATGAGAGTATGCTGGAAAAATCTTCCTCCACTGCTGCCTCATTCAGACATTAATTTATTATGCATTATTTTATATATTCTTCTTCGCTATATTATTTTTTTAATTACTTCATAGTCACTTGTATTCACAGAAAGCAATGAATGACAAGGGAGGTTAAATTACAAGAGAGAGGGACATAGAAAACTGGACTAAAAAGGATCTAATTTAAATGCAGTGTCCTTCCAAGTGTGCTTTTTTGAAACCCAACTTTTAATAATGAGTGTACTCATGCTGGCTATTGATTCTGGTTACTTCACAATCCATTCAGAACTCCCTGCTGTGATTTGCAAGATCACCACAGAAATCCTCAGTATCAAGATAGGCCTGCAAATTCACAATTCCGTATCATTTATTCTATATATAGCATATGTTTTCCTTGTTTACAAAATGATGTCTGATTACAAGCCTTCATGTCAGACTCTTGCTATAAAATAGCAGCTGAAGATAACCAAATTGGGGCTTTTACAAAGAGCATAGATAAAATTGCAGACAAAATAGGACTAGCGTACAAGAGTACTGGATAAACACGGATGCAGGCATCCATGTACAGTGTGGAGGTTTTCTATTTCTGTGACAGTTTGATTCTTCTTTATGACACGTCTCATGTCCCATAATGTCAATCAAGGCCATTACAGTTTGGATACACTCTGGCACTATCAGTCATCTTTCTAAGATTTGCCACTTTTTCACTGTCAGTCAGCAAGAGTTTTTCTGTGTGGCAGTGGAAACGTGGGTGAGGAAGAGCTTTCTCATTAGATCTTGGGGAGCAAGTCAGTCTGGGTTTCCATAACAGGAGGTAAGGAATAATGCTGAGAATACAGTAAGGAGGAAAGGCTGTGAGCAGTAGTCAATGTGCAGCCTGAGAGCTTGGGTCGCTAGATGCCCTTCCTGCTTTAGCTCTCTAGGGAATTTTTAAATTAAGATTGTGAAGTGCTTTCACTAACAAGAAAATGAATTGGATGCAAGGGCATTTCTTCTGCTCCTTAGTGCTACCCAGAGGTGCAAAGCCCCCCAAGAGCACAAGTGAGGAGCTGACTCCCATATTAACTGTTTATACTGTTCAATGCACATGCTTCTTTCTCTAGACTCTTGTACAATAGATTTCACCAAAGACACTGAAAGTAGACAATCATTACTCATTTGAAATGCTCATCTCTGAGGATTTCCTCTGAATCCCAACAGATCTGCCAGACATTTTTATCAATAAAATAAATTGAGTTTGCAATCAGGATATCGATTTTCTTACTATAAAGCTATTAGGTTCATAATTTACACTTAATTTCTTGACATTGGAACATACATCTTCATAAATTATGAGGAGGTCAGAGATAAAATTTTAAATGGAGATCTTTAATTACAAATTTATCTTGAGGCTCTGATTTCTCCTTCTAGCGAAGATATTTAATTGTATTTATAATTTATTACACCTCAGAGTGGACTTTTGTCCTTAGCTACCAGCATTTATCTTTTTAGTCTTAATTAATTTTGCTAAGTAATTGTATTCAAAGGTGGTGGTAATTCATGACAATTGACACTTGTATGGATTCTGGCAGATGAGTTTGCTGAGGAAAGTCATGGAGCTGTGGCAAATGACCCCAGCTTTTTTGGTGTAATCCCCCAGCATGCTGGCACCTGTGCCTGAACTGCAACTCTGAGCTGCATCTATCCCCATGGTTCTTTAGAAGAAAAATATGGTATTTTTCAAGCTAGTTTGGAGGGTTCAGCTCACAAAACCAAGGAAACTGCACTACAAGTACAAAAATGGTATGATTGTCTCTGAAGAGATTTATTGGAAAGGGTTTGTGTGCCATCAATTACAGACAGAAAGGCCTGAAGCCAGGGAAATGCTGCAGCCATGGCTATGAGCACAGAAGAGGGGGTCGGGTCTCACAGCAGCCCTCTGTGATCAGCTGATACCAGCACAGCTCAGGCACCTTCCCAGGGCAGCGTGCAACTCCTCTGCGAGCTTCCCCAGTGCTCCAGGGAGCCAGACCTACCACTGTCAGTCCAATCAGAAGCACAGTGCCAGCTCAGTTAATCCAAACAACTAAAGGTATTCACCTTATCAAAATAATGCTTATGAGAAATTAAAATATATGAATGGTCACAGTGACTACACTGGCTTTCCCTACAGAAACTACAAGTTGCTGTAGAGATAAACCTTCTCAGGAGACAATGGTCAAAAACAGCACAAGCAAGTAACAGTCACAAGCACAATGTGCTTTTTTTGCCATTTTTTCATTATAAAATGATTATCCAGCAGATAATGTATTTAATTGAACTGGAGGCATTCAGAGACTGATAGAGAAGAGCATGTGATTTCTGAATCTATTTGGATGGATTGAATCTCATTCGCATGCATGTTTTGTGTCCCCTCTCCCTCTGTCCAGTTTCTGTCATTAGTTCAGGAGATGCAACTCTAAACTCCTCAAGGTCAATCAGCTCAGTCTTATCCTAGAGATAAATGCTTGGGTTTATATGGTACAGACCAACTTACCCACAGTTTGGATTTAAAACATAAATAAATCTATCATCCATTCAGTTCAAGATACATAAAAATAACATAAATCAGAAAGACCTCACACCCATATATTTACCATTTGTCTGCCATAATGCATTAGTGTTAGGGCAGAAGACAGTACTCAGATCTCTACAGCCTTCTTGCTGTATATCATTGCCACATGTTATATACCATGTTTCAATTATTTATTGCTCTCTCCATAATTTACACTGAGAAGTTCTCATAACAGTGACCAGGACACTTGGTGTATAAGGGAATGACAATTCCCTTACACCTTAATTCCCTTACAATGATAACTTTAAAATAAGGGTAGGAATGAAACTTCTTCTGGAAAAAATCAGTCTTTGTCTCTATAATAACTGGATTTCCATAATTTTCCCCCTCTCTTCACAGCAATAGCATCAGATCTGCGCTTTTCTTTTTCAGCTAAAATTTAACATAATGTAAATATAATCTGTCACTCTATTTTTAGAGAAAAGATTAGGATGTGTCCTCAGAGATAACTACCAGTTGATTTATTCCAGGAATATGTATGGCTTATACAACACTTGCAAATTGTTGCTAAAACATATAGTAAGATACACTATCAAAAATAACCATGTGCTACCCAAAAAGGTTCAACTTCCATCTCCCATGTAATGTAGCAACATCAATCAGCTGTGTCACAAGAAACCAGCTAAGAGCTTTTGTAAAAAAAAAGCTTAAATGAATCCCAGGAATCAACTAAATTTTTAAATAATAATTCTTGTTCCCTTTAGTTAACAAATTAATTATATTAAAACATATATTCCTACTTAAACTCAATCTTTAATCTAAGAAAAGTTCTTAAAGCCTTGGAAATATGATCTGCTAATAACAGAATTTATGGCTAAATGTGTCTATATGTCAAAACAGTTTTAACAGAAATCCATACCAATAATTCTCATTTTACTACTGCATTTACTCATACGCAACATCCTTCAAAATGAGTGTTATAATTCTTGGTAAAGACTGAATATTTCTTCACTTTGTTCTAAAAGAATGAAACCCACACTTTTGGAAATGTCCTATTTATTTTAGCTGTCTCCTTTCTCAACAGCTGAAACTGAGTTTCAGGGAGAGTTGGGTGTTCTCTTTCTGAAGATGAGGTTGTATTTGGAAGTTCCCAGTTGCCTGGTGCAGTAACAGCACTTCCCAGCACAGAGGTGGTGCAGGTGTTTACAGCACTGTCAGCTGCCACACTGAGAGCAGAACTGGCTGCACCACCTCCCTCAGTAATACATTGTCTTTTGACAATGTCTTAAAGTTGTAACAGGAAAAAGAATTGCTTTTACTCCCCATGTGGAAGGACTACAATAGTCAGCTCCTGGCAGACAATGAATAAACCTGGATCAGCATGTGAGAATAATTCCATAATACCTCAACACCAAAACAGAGAGAGCCATTTAAGTTCCCAGTCAAATTGAACTATTCAATGAATGTGCCCTCAGAGATGTTGGGCATTACTTTCTAATCCTTTTGGATATGTGATTCCTTCATTCCCCATACTCTGATTAAAAATAGAGAGCTACATTTTACAGTAAATCTGCACTGAGAGGTCTGAGGATAAAGGATTCTCCTGACAGGCAGAGCAAAAATTCAAAGCTGTTAATAAAACATGTCCTATAAAAGCATTGTGCTAGGTATTAGGTCTTGTTTGTTTATCATCACCTTCTGTGTAAATGTTTGTCAAGAGATTTCCAGACTCTTTGTGCATCTCTTTGCAGCTGTTCTTCAGTTAGTAGAAAGAACTTTATTCCATAATCTAAATAAATACTGAGCAGCTTTGAATAGTAGCTTTTACTACTATGCCTATCTGGCCATTGCTGTTGATAAATGTACTTTAGAAAAGAGCTGTCTGTGTGCCTGGCTGCCCTTAAAATCACACCATTTCTAGTTCACCTAAAATTTCAGTTCCAAACATCCAACCTTCTCTAAGTACTGAGGCCTGCCATACCCCGTTTTTGGGGCACGACCAAGGCTGACCAAACTCACATTCTCAGCAAAAGCATCTCACTCAGCAGAAGTAGCCAACACTCTGGGTCCTTCAGTATCCAATAGTTTGTTTCAACACCAAAAGCTAAGGCAGTGCATATGTTTAGCAGGATGGCTCATTAGGGATGTAGATGGACAGTGGGGTGAAATGCTGTGTCATGACTGTCTACCACAAAACAGCCCAAAAACCTGGTTAGTAGAAGATGATTCTGTGTTTATCTCAGCCCTTTAGCAGCTAGTTATAGACTGCCAAAAGGCAGAACTTTATGACAGAGCAACCACAGTAACAACGTAATCTTGGCCAGGATTACAGGACTACTGCCTCAGTAACAAAAATATTTTCATTATTCCCAAACTCTGTAGTAACATTCCCTGTGTCCAGTTGTGTTTGGGAAAGGTACTGGACAGAATGGCCCCCTGACAGGTGATCTGGGCTGCAGTCAGCTGAGGCAAGGAGGAATGACCCTGTAGCCTGGTTAAGAGAAGCCTGATCAGAATATTGTGCTGCATCACAGAGTGCCGCTCTGCTCATGAAGAGCATGAGACAGTACATCTCCTCACAGCCACTCCTGATCAACTAGAGCCAAACTGGAGTTTGATCTCTAGTGCCTCTCATTTATTCCTAAACTAAGGACACACATCTTGGCTTTCCTTTCTCCCTCACATGGGCACACAAGGATTATCCTTCCTGAAACATGGCTGGTCCATGAGACACTCGGAATGTACACACTCGGAGTGTGTGTACATATCTTCAGGTGATCCATAATTCAATACTTAAAAACTATTATGAACCTTGTTATTTTGCTTGTATTCCTTGGAACACATTTTCCTGTCCTCATTTGTCAATAAGAAGGAAAGTCAGTTTAGAAAAGGTTTAGCTAAATGTTTTTTCCTGGTCTTGGCATGTTCTGACCCATATTCCTTTGGGTCATATTTCCTCTAGAGTCCTGGAAAACAGTTTAGTTGAAGTGAAGCTGTTATTTACTGTTGGAAACAGAATCTTCAACTGCAATTTTAAGTGACCACAACATAGAGATGAACAGTGCAATTAAAGGCAGGCTATTTTCGAGCATGGTTGTATTTCTGTGCACTTTGTACTGGTTATTATTTTGTTTTGTGTTTAGAACAGTCATAATTGGCCTAACTGGTGTTCCCTCTCAGTAACAAATATAGCTCCAATAAACAAAGTTTGATCTGCTTTGCAGGGTCATATTGCTCTTCAGCCATGGTACAGTATGTATTTAAATCACACTGCATTAAACAGTCCTGTTGAGAGGCCAATTTCAGCCAAGTCTCTTCAGCCCACTGAAAATTTTTTTACCCAGACACACTTTCAAGAGAGATCACACTGCCTGGAAAAGCATTTAATCCTAAAAAAAACCTCTGAAATCCAGAAACAGCTGTAATTTAATGTAACAAGTCTAACCATAAATGCTAACACTATTTTTAATACACTGTCCTTAGCTGGCCAACTGTCTGTTCCTGTGAACATCTACAGGACAGCCTCCTGCCTGGTACCTTTTATACTGATGATAGCTTGAATATTCCTGCATTATCACTAAAGGCATATACATGAGAAAACATATTGCTGACCCCCAGGCCCCTCCTCAGCCTTGGGATGTTACTGATCAACATGCAGAGTCTCAGGTCACAAAATCTACATTGCTGTTTAAAAAGGGATTTTCACAATTGTGAAGAACACCATGAAAATTATTCAAGTAAAATTAAACTAACAAGGAATCTTTCATGTGTTCATGGACAGCCCAATAAAGGCTCAGAGGAAAGGCTGTCCCAGAGTTTTTGCAGGAGCATTATCTTCAAGACACACTGTTTTGCTGATGAGCTCCATCATTGTTTGCACACAATATTCTGGGTACAACAGAAAAATAGGAGTTTGTGATCCCCTTAGGAAACTGCATGGCTGCCAGTCACTCTCTGTGCACCCAGAAACTCACCTACCCAGCAGGGTGGGGAACAACTGCTCCAGGAAAACAGTGGAAAAGGCAGAAAGGTTTAGCCAACAGATCATTGTCATTCAGCATTTGAATAATTTTGCATGGTAATGTATTGATTACTTGTACATGGGTCACAGGGAGCAGAAGATCAGATGCTGGTTTATCACTTTGTTCCCCTTGATCCCCTGTAGTAGCACAGGCTAAAATACTGGGTTAGAACTGAGTCAAGGATCTTTTTTTAATACAAAAATATTGCTAGATTTGCTGCTTTTTCTTTGGTTGGTGGTTTTGCCACCAGTTCTGGATTTGTGGGTATGTAAGCACTTCATATGTAGTAATTACAAGAAATAGCAAATGGTCTGGAGTTCCTGACTGAAGCCATATTAGAAAAGCATTTTGCTTCAAACCCAGAGGAGCTCAACATCACACATGAAATTACCTTTGAACAAAGGAAACATTTCTTGGGGGACAGCCACACTGAAAGAGTTAAGATGAAACTGCTTTTGCAGTGGTAGCTAGAGTATGATGAGCCTGGGAAATGCTATAAATCAAAAAGCACTATAAAATTGGACATTAAATGTATTGGATGTTATTATAAGAAAAAGAAATTGGATAATTTCCTTTCATTTCTATCTGAAAATGAGAAATCATCCAGGTAATGAATCTCAGTGATCTCCTGAAATGCCTGTCATTTATTTGCAAGGTACTTCTCTGCAAAGATAAGGTGTGCATTTGATCTCTCACAGTTATTCACCACAGCATTTTGCCTGAATGGCACTAAACAAGATTTATAAACATTTGTGCTTGATAACAAAATAAAAGACTAAAATACAGAGGACTTGGCTTTCTGACTGCAACTGTGAAGGCAGTCCAGGGCAGATGTTGAATAGGAGATTTTGGATTGCAATTGTGACTGGTGCATGACATGTACACAACTGCAGCTATCAACTCTGTTAGGTCTTTTTTGGCCAGGGGGGTCTAATTTTGAGCACAGTCTCCTAACAGGGCAGACAGTTAAATCCCACCTCACACAGCTTGTATTTCTAGCTCCACATGGCTATTGAAAACAGAAAAAGAAAGATATGAAAGATACACTTTTATTGCTAGACTATTTGGTACAGGAGAGAAGGAAAATTACACAACAATAAAAGATTCATGCCTTTCAGTTTACTAGCATCAAATTATAAGATTAACCTTCCATAGGCCAAAAAACCCTGAATAGTTCCAGAAAACTATAAATAAATCTATAATTTGGAATAGAAACCATCCAGCTGGATTTGTGTCAAATAAACTATTTAGTTTATCCTATTTTTAAATAGTGCTGCTTTGATATGTCTGAGTATGCTAAAAAAGTTTTCTTCCATCTAATGCAGTGACTTTATTCTCCTATTAAAACTTTTCTCCTTGTCAGACAACAGACAACTGCTACGCAGCAGGCAACATAATGAAGGCATTCAAGTTACAAAGAACCAAATAAACCTATCTGGAAATAGTGTGAGGGAACATCTTAATTATTTGGAACTTTGGAATGAGACTGATGATTTATTGCTTTCTACCAAAATATCTCAAATTAATCTGGAGCTCTAACTACTCTGTCAGAATTAAATTGGAGCAAGCATAAACCCAGCTTATTTTAAGCATTTGTCAAAACTGTATTATTTCAAGGTAAGCAAAAGGTACAGAAAAATAGTTTGAGCCTTTAAAAGTTTGAGATAAATATGTGGTATCAAATTGGACTCTAGAAAAAATAAGGATCATATTTACTAAGATGAATCTCATATTCCTGATCTGTAAGCATTGAACAAGATACTGCTTAATTCTTTCTATTATTGGTCAGAAAATGATGCTTTCAGCAAAATATGTGGTCTCAAAACTCACTGAACTCTGATATTTTAAGAACTGTGGGATGCTGTCATCTGGACTAAAAAATAGAACATGGAATTAATGGTTTTCACATTTGTTAGCCTGCATCATTTCCGAAGTGTGTATGTTCATCCTTCTCCTATTTTGCTCAACTAAGAATACTAGAATTTCTTCAGCAAGAAAATATGAAATGAATGCTTTATTTAGAAGGGATAAAAGTTTTCAGCATGACCTAAAATATCATTCCAATATGAAAAAAACCCAAAAGTTTTCCAACTTTCTCCGTTTTTTTAAGCTTTCCTGTGGTTTTCTTTTCTGTTATCAAATATTCCACAAAATGCAAAAAAAAATTCATTCCAATTTTAAATTCTACATCAAAAAACAAAAGAAAACCAAAACAGACCTTGTGTCTTCCAACAAGAATAAAGGTAGAGAATAACTGGGAAGATTTGGGGTCTTACAGTCTCTAAGGGTCTTATGCAACATATGGACGATGACAAATATTCTAACAAAATAATAGTGAACCTAAAAAACAGAAATATTACTGGGTACCTCTGGGTTTGCAGAGGAACTTTGTGGCAGGAGAGAACTGTGACTTCAACTTCCACAAAACATTCCTCTGGAAATTCTGAACTTTGTGTTCTTTTTGAAAATGTAGAGTGGAAGGACAGGTCTGGCATACTTGATAACAAGCCTATCAAATTGTTCCAGAATTAGTTGAATGTGAAAAGTTAATTAAAGCAGATATTAAGTAATCGAGGCTCTGTATGGCAGTCTGGGCTTTTAGCGTTTAATAAACAGATAATTACAATGTAATAGAGACTTTTGTATAGTGAGTTATCAGAAACAGCCCAACAGTGACTGGCTGGTCAGTACATTGATGAGCTTTAAATGAAAAAATCTCCTATCTCAGCGAGAAGTACTTGGTTTCATTGCCCTTAAAATTATATTCTCCTTCTGCATTTTTTTACTTCTTCAAATAGATACACCATTTTGTTATAGTGACAAATAATATATAAAGGGATGTTGAAAACATACATAAAATTATGGGTTTATAAATCCAAAATATTTTCTCTGCAAATAAATATACAGAAAAGATGTTTTGTACAAAAGTTTATACATAAACGTTTATGTAAAATACCCAAACAGGAATCCTAAAAAGTGACTCTTTGCTGCTCTTATTGTACAAGTAGACAAGGGGTTGTACAGGGTGACCTTGGAACTACCCAGTTGTCTTTGCTATTCACTTATTCATGAGCACTAAGCCTGGTCAAGAATTACAGAGTGGGTTCAGGGGTCTGACTGCATCTTGATCTGAGCCTTAATCAATCCCTGAGCTTTTCCAATCTCCACCCCAAAGAATCCCTGCAAATGCCATGGCAGCCTGCTTCCCACCTGGACACAGCAGCCACTGCCCTGCTCTCCCTCGTGCCTGCATGGGTTTGATGGTTTGCTTCCTCTGCCTCATTCAACTTCTTCCACCCTCGTGGAAGAATTCTAGCCCAAACCTCATCAGTTCTTCATCTGGCTGCATATGCATCATGAGGTGAGGAAAATAGAGAAGTTAGAAAGTAATGTTAATTCACCAGAAAATGAGATAAAATTGTGTAGACTGGTGGCTAATGTGTTCACTAAGGAGGTGTCAGCTTCTGTCCAAGCAAGTATTTCTGTTCCATTTTAAATGAGTTAGCAACTAAAATACATTCATCTTTGGCAGAGTAAAGTTCAGAATCCAGGTCTTCCAGTTCATTAGTCTACAGCAGAATGACTGCTCACATGCTTTCTGATCTAGTAATTCTTGCATATACTTGAATCTGAATTCTATTTTCTCAATTCCAAAAGACAGTCTGCAGCCAATGTATTTTCTTATTTATTGCTTAATACAATTCTGGGTGAAGAGACATTGAATTCTCCATCAGAGAATCTTTGTATCACCTTGTGACTTTGAAATCTAAGTCATAATGGATGTGTGCAACTTTCCTATCACTTACATTGAAAAGCAGAATTATAAATAAGTGACAAGCTCCCCAGGTTAGATTAAGCAAATGTTGATATGATTTATTACAAACATCTCAAATTGCATGTCCCAGAAAGGAGTAGTGATGCACTTTAAAAAGTAAAATTAATTAATATTTTCTTTGTCTCACAAAAGAAGGGAAGAAGGCTCTTGCCTTTCCAGATGTAGATGTGGCCCAGGATTTAGTTGTGGACTTGGCAGTACTGGGCTAATGGTTGAACTCTACAACCTTAAAGGTCTTTTCCAGCCTAAATGATTCTGTGTATCTAAGGGGAGTTTTAAGCATTAGACTTGTTTTAGGTATTAGACTTGCCCTTCAGCTCTGAAGTTTAGTGCTCTGCTCACTAAGGCAGGAACCTGAAGCCAATACGAAACCATCACATATTTATGAATACACAGACAGAAATGTCACATTGCCTGAAGTCACTGGCCACAGAGAAGTACTTAGAGCCCCAGGGAAGCTGAGTGGCAGTGGAGAAATGGGGACAGATCCGTAGCTGGTGCAGGATGTCATAATGACATTCATTTATTTTCTTGGCCTGTAGGCAGAAGTAGACTATGCTTTCAGAATCCCTGATCAAGGCAATTTCTCACTCCACTTTCTCACTTTGTCTCTTCTTAATCTCATGCAAGCTATTGCTTTCCTTGTCATCACAGCTAGAATTCAGATAGCTCATAGCTGCTACATACAGCAGTTTATTCTTACTTTTACAAGAAGGCAATGGGAATGGAGTCCTTTTCTTAACTATGATGCAGCAAACACCTCCAAACACACTACAGAGCAACAAAAGAAGCTTAAATAAAACTATGAAACTTTATAGCACACTGCCTATCTCATCCTTCCAGAACTCCTTTTCCTCTGTGCCCATTTTAAACTTCAACTGAGTGCTTCAGGATTATTGCTCAAGCTGTATATGGCTACAGAGAAAAAACAGAATAAAATTTAAATTAAAAAACCCAAACACTAGAAACTTTGAGAAGTGTCTTCAAATGCACTTGTGAGAAAAGACTCTTTATTTAATTAAAATTAAATTGTTTCAGCAGTGTTTCCCAATTAATAAATACTGTTCAACAAAGGGGTGATTAAGCCTCCTCCTGGCTGTTCATGAAAAGTTTGCAAGGACTGGTGCAGGCAGTATAAATAAAATCTCAAAACACATGTTTACAAGCTAGCCCCCAGAAAATATGGCAAAAATGCCAATTTGGTTCATTACCAAAGAAAATTATGAAATTTTTGATTTGAGATCAACAGAATGAACAGAACTGAGAGATTTGCAGCCACAGTTGACTTGCTGACACAAAAGGAAAAAGCCAACATTGTCATCTGAAACCTTTGCTTTACCTGAAAAAGAAAGCTCAAATGCAGAACCAAAGCCTGATAGTTCCTCCATTCTCCTGAGTACAATGTAGCACAATACAAATACATGTATACAAGTTTAATTTAATCTCTGTTAGGGCACCAGACCCAAGCTTCTGGTTCATTTACATTCCATTTAAGCTCTTATTCTCTCCAAATAAATGAATTTTTCCCAAGTCATGCATATTTAGAAATGTGAATAAAAACAATTTAAGAAAAATGAGAGTAAAAACAATTCAGAATGACCCCAAGCCTAGCATTTGTATTTAGTGTACTTTCTGAACTCTACAAAGGGCCTTTGCACACTGTGACATAAGGCCATTTCCTACAGTTCTTGATAACCACAATAACTAACAAGTGTCTGTCTTCACTGGTGTTGCTGTACAAGTAAAGACATCTGCAAAGTGAGAAGGAAACAAACCCCCCCGAATGGCTCTGTCCCAAAGCCACACCTGCTGCTCCCTGAGTCCTGTGCCACTGGCAGGTCTCACAGTTTTGGATGATATCTGTTTCAAATTTGCCAGCTGCACCAGAAAATATCTTTTCTCTCTGAAACCTCTGCAGCTCAAGGGCTTGGAGGGTGTCTGTGACCATGCACACACACACACATTTATGTCAGTAACAGCTTTGCATTGCCTCACATTACAAACAGTGCAAACACATAGATCATATAGATCCATATATATTTTAGATACAGTAAGTTTTTGTATGAATGGCCTAAATAGTATTTTAAACAGTCATAGAAGATCTAAATGTAGTGCTTGAAACTGGTAAGGATGGCCAAGTTTCTTAAGGAAGGATTATATTGCAAAAACAAATTTAAAATCAACAGAAATCTGCACTGTCGAAACTAAACAGTGCAATTATCAAATAACTCATGAAATGAAAGCAACACTGAACAGCATAAACACTAGATAAAGGGAAGCACACCTTTCCAGCAATTCTATAGTCACTCTGTCAAAAAGACCATTATGCATTAATTGATATTTGCTATATCAGAAGGATATAATCTATGTAGGTTTGGGGATTTAAATTGTATAGTAAAAGATTAAATAAAAGGATGTCTTTGAGTCATTATTTTATTCTGCACTGCTGAGAAGCAAAGTGGTGGAAAAGAAATGAAAAGTTAAATTTTCCATTAAGCAGCGTCTTAGAACATTGTCTTCAGAAAAGACACTACTGTTCATCCTGCTGTATTTAAAGTGGCTTTAAAGTGTGTTTTGACACAAACATGCACAGGTGTCATTCTGCCATTTAAACAAAAGAATAGTAATTATTGGCACTGTGTACATTAGACAATGAAAATTTAGGCAAAACTTTTCTGTGTACATACCTAACATTTTCCTGAGTCTGAGCCCTTTTTCCTACATAAGGGAACATGGAAAGATCCTATCAGTGTTTACTCAGATTATCTCTGCAGCATCTCTGCCTATGAGCAGTGACCTTAGCTCTACACACCCTTGTGCTGCATGATGTTGAGAATTCAGAAATGCCATTTGGACTTAATCTTTTATTTAAAAAAATAGTACAGCATATCTTATATGTTATACAGGAGAATATACTTTCAACCTGCTTTGTACAGCCTTGTGTCAATCAATCCATACAAGTCCTTACTATGATTCCCTGCTGTTCTGAGCACTTCAGACAGAACTTAGGTGAACATATCTCAAAGCAGGAATTAAATATGATCTTAAACAATGCAGCTGAGTTACAAGCTTCTGGTGAAAGGAGTAGCCTAAATGGGCAGAAGGGTGATGGCTTTCACGGCAGCAGATCCCAGCAGCAGAGGCAGAAGCATTTACTCAGCATGTTTTGGTTGTAGCGTGCATCAGGCCTGACCAGCATTACTCTGCCCTTCCAATGGCTCTGTGCACAGTTGCTCCCAGCACCAGCTTCATATGATAAATTTCAAATGTCAATGAAAGAAATGAAGTGCATGATATATGTTTCCCCATGCCATGAGACCAGGGAACTTAGAGTTGGTCATCTCATTATTTAGACTAATGCCTCAGGAGGATTTAATGTTTTACTTTGGGTTAATCACATTAGCAATAATATAATGCATCTGCCATGGCCTGGGCTTCTTTCCAACACTGTGCTGTTTATGTGCAAGGAAAATAAAGGAACAGACACCTAAGTAATTCAGAGAACAAACATTTTACTGCTCTAAAAATCATTGACATAATTCACTAGAGGAAACTGTTATTTCTGAGCCAGAAATTGACTAATCTCATCTATAGGATTTTGTCAAAATACATCTGCACACAGTTTCTTTTCCTCATACAGATCTTCTGTAAAACCAGTTCTCATTTTTCCTAGCTGACAAAGTTTATTAGTAACCTGAGCAAGACACCAACAAAACAGCCTAATTCCTTAACTTTTTTTTTGAAAGCTCTATCATCTCCATGGAGTTCATAAAAGTAGCAGTTAGGATCTTTACTACGTGCAAAAATGATACTTTTTGTAATGCAGTGGTGTTTCTGTCTTTCTGCATTAACTGAAAATTTATTTCTAATAATATGCCAGGGATTTTTTATTAATACATTTCCAATGTGGTGTTCAGAGCATTTCATCTCTAGACTTCCTCACAGCATGGGGAGAGGCATGGTAATAATAATTAAATTCTTAAAGCACATGGAGGCTGATCAATACTGTGCTTTCTTTACTGCCTGTTATTGAAAAGATGATACACAGATGCAAGTATGTGTCTAAATCTCTCCACTTGCAATGTCTCAAATTAAAGCAAAAAAAGCACCTGCCATCACCAGTAGCTCCTTAAGACATGTAGCTTGGTGCTATTGAAAATACAACATCTTTGACTTAAAGTAATGGAAATCAAAATCAATTTGCCCCCCTTTTTTTTATTCCCTCAAAACAATAAAGATTTTGGATGGGAGGCATCACAGCCACCTCATGACAACCTTCCCACACTGTGCTCTGATTCAGTAGCTCAAAAGCTCACCTTTGTCAGGATTAACTGGGTTGGCACTCCAAAGAAGTAACATGATTACTGCCAAAAAAGGGACCCAATCCCATCCTTCCTTCAAAGCCAATACTGCATCAACACTATAATATGATATCTAGGGAATCTCTTATTCTCTGAGTCCCAGTTCTCATCTGAGATATAAAACTCAGGTGAAAACTGAATTGCAAAATGACGCCTTGCTGAGAAAGTAATAATTGCCCTGCATATCTCAGCTACTACCATGCACACTCCTCGTATCTGAACTTCTCCTGCAGTTTTATAAAATTGTTCAGGTCACATTATTTTTCATGTGTTGTTATTTTTCAGTTTCTTTGATTGGAGCACAGTATTCCTGAGTGATGTGACCCTTGTAACCACATTTTTCTCCAGAGGTGTCTCCATCTCAACTGTCCGAACATATTTTTTCCAATCTAAACAAAGCAAATTTTTAATAATTTTATAACATTTTGATGTCTCATAATCTACTGTTAGTGTGAGAGTTTAATTTTAGAAGACTTCTGGTACCAGTTATCCTGAATTTTAGATTTACTGAGAGTTTGGGGTTTGGCTCTTTTCTGTAGCTATGATTAAAAATAAAAATTCAGGAGGATTACAGTCCTTTCAAGCTTTCCCATCCTTTGCCCATAAATCTATGTCTGATTGCCTACAAGTAATCACCTCCCTGCTCAGTAAGTGCAGTGTTGCTGCGAGGGGCAGTGCCCATTAACTGTGGCTGAGCCTCCTCACAACCCTGCTCTGGAATTCCTGCCCTTCAAAACAAGAGGGAGATTATAGACAGAATCTAAATGCTTGAAAAGCAGGCAGCAAAGTGCTTACCTTGTTCTACAGAGCTCAGGTTTTACACAAATGAGCTGCATAAAACCATCTCTTTCTTTCAGTGAGTAAATGACAGCAATGGCAGTGAGTGCCAGCCTCCAGGTAACGTTAATGAAACCCAGGCTGATGAGTGATGCCAGCACAATCATAAGTGGAGAGTTACAATGACCACCACACCCCAGTACAACTCAGAAATGCTGAGAAGCTGGCAAAAGTATCAGGGCAACATTCTTAGGAAAGACACAGTGCTGGTCTAACTGTGCTCCCTGTGCAGTCAATGACGCCAGTGATGCTGCTTGACTGGGAGCTGAGAGCTGTGCCCAGCCCTGGGAAACCTCCCCTCACACACTGCAACCAGAGCCTGCTCAAAAACCTGTGGGGCCATTTTAGGATAAGAACAGATTAAAAACAAACCTGCTCTTTTGGTGCAGGGAGAGTGGAATGGCTCACATACAAGCACATGACACACAGACCAGTCCTTACTAAGCAGGGGGGAACAAAACAAGGATTTGCCAAACTGTCAGAGGGATCTGAGCATTGCCAAGTTCCCAGAAAAACAATTGCATCTGAGATACATTTTCCAAATAAGAATATAAAAAAAGAGGGGGAAATGGTGGTGCTTTCCACATACTTTAGAACAGAAAGTTTATTAATCTTAATGTAAATTACTAAAAATATCATTTTATGACAGATTTTTCTTCTCCCTAAGGCTGAGAAGTAGAAAAATAAAGCATGCAAGTTGTAACTCAGCAAAGTGAGCTATCCACACCAAAGCAGAAGGTGAGAGCTGCATCACCTACCACAGTGCAATGAAATGTTCAGGAACATATAAGTATATATAAATAGGAAAACCAAAATCAAAAGGGGAGCAGGAGGAAGGCAGGGGGAAGCAAAACAAGGAAAATAGTGCTGATTAGCTGATGTCCCAAGAGGACATCTAACATTGCTGCCAAGGGTCTACGGGTTTCACCAGTTGTCTGTGAACCACATGCTGAATATATTTAATTGTACAATCCTTGTGAAATCAAACAGCTCTAGAGAAAGCGCAGAAATCAAATTTCCCACACATTCACTTTGTATCAGAGGCAGGAAACAACTGTGAGTTTGGGTCCCTAAAGACACACATACATATGGACACAAGGATGTCAATCTTGTAAAGCCCTGCATTTTTCAGCATCACACTTGAGAACAGGAACCCCCTGCAGCCACTGCCTGAAGATGAAGAAGAGCTGAGCTGCAGCCTTGTGCTGTGAGTTAAACCTCCTTGGCTCACTGTGAATAGCATGGTGATGGGGCAGAGTGGTTTGGCACCGTCAGTAGCTGCTATTTTTCCAATTGAAAATGGAATTTGGTGCAATCTCTGTAATTATTGAGTCTGTGGACATAAATGTACAACTTGCACTTCCCATCCACCTAGATTTGATGATCTTTGATGTAACAAGCCTGAGTGTCATAATAAAGAATAACACCTTTTATTCTATCAGTGAATCTGTTACAACTATTTTCCTTAACTGAAAACTCATCCCAGTTTTGACATTGTCACCAGAAGCTTATGTTATTTTGGTTGCTGCCAACTTTCATGCTGATCTTTTCCAATTCTATTCACGTGCATTGATACTACTACAAATGATGATTTCTAAAAATTCTACAGAAGTTAAATTATGTTAATTTGACTCAACTTGGGTTCATATTTTTAAGCAAGAGGCCTGATTCCTCTACAGGAATATTCACACAGCACAATAACATTGATAATCTACCATGTGTGCCAGAAGCACTGCAGGAATGTAAATCCCTGCTGCTCAGGATGCTGCACTGGAGTGCCCTGCTCCCATAACTGCAAAACATCTGACCTTGCATTCTGCCATGCAGATGAACCCTGTGACTCCAGAGTGGCCATACCATTTTAGTGCCCCTGCCCCAATATTAGGATAAAATAGGACTATCAGAATGGAGAATCAGATACCAGGTATCTACAGATCCAGTTTATCATTCTGGCTGCTCTGCAAATAAGTTCATCATGCAAATGCAAGCCATCATCTGTTTTTAAACTTTAGCATTTTCTTCACGCAGCTATAAGAAAGTGGTAAAATTTTATGCAGTGACATTACTCTCAATTTCACAATCTTTTTGATTAAGGTCACATCTAGAAACTATAACTTGTGGATCTCTTATAGAGCACTACAGTTCTTTCTCCAGCCTCATCTTCTATCTGCATTTACCCATTATCTTCATGCATTTCACCCCACTTTTATTTGGACACCATTTATACAGGCGTATTAATTTAACTGTCAATTCTGCAACAAAGTAGTTCTCCATATGTCCACGAAAAATGGGGCATGGACTTTGACCACAGAAGGAATGTTTAGCATTTTTAAAAAATTATCTTACCAGTTTTATGAAATTCCAAGATCAAAAGTCAAACTAGATCACTTTTACCTCTTACATGATTCAACAAGTTTAAAATTACACTTTTCATTCCATTTCAACATGTTGCATATAGAAAGCATTAGCTGCATGACAAATACCTGTCATAACCATTTAGGAAGCATCATTTACCTGCTAATTTCTTTTAACCCTCCTCAGCATGAAATTAAACTGATTTGTTCTTTCTGCTGTGAGATGCTAGTGATTACTCTTGCCTTAAACTGAAGTGTTTTCATTTATTAAGAAAAACAGCTGAACTTTGAAGATCTATACTCATGCCATAATTCCTCATGGGTTTGTCAATGAAATACTGTGCTATAAAAAAGCAGATGTTTTTGACAGCATCAATCCACAGAAAAAGCAGCATGTAGCAGCAATAGAGCAATCTAGAAGCAAAAGAAGATTTTAGGTATCAGTTTGTTAGGAACACACATCACCCTTACAGCCACATGGACAAGAATAATGTCCTGAGAAATCATTCTTTATCCTGAAGGTTTTTTAATTTTAATTACAATGATTTATTAGAGATCATGAAACAACCTTTTTTTGGATTTTACTCATGTTTCTATCCTTTACAGTTAATAATTCTGTACTGAATGCAATATACTGATGATGGATAGCTACAAGCTTGAGATTTATTCATGCAAAAATATTCAAGACTCCTGTTGCAAATGCTGTTTAATGGCCATCTTGGAAAATTGGGTTCTAAATCACTTACTCAAAAAACCCCTCCTGGGATGTGTAGTTTTTGAGATGTAAGCTGAGGCTTCAGGATTGGTTTAGTTACAGTGAGACAGCCAGTGGAAGGCTGAGGCCATTGCACTGACAAAGTGACTTCTTCCAGTGAAACCTCTGACAAGCAAAGAAGCCAATATTGTTATTAATTTACAGCAGCACTCTTGGAGCTCTAAACAAAACTACAGCTGTGCTAGATTTTGTACAAACATAATAAAGGATGTGTACTTACAAGCTAAATACACAAAACAGACAAGCAATAGGGTGAAGGAAGTAGTGTTATCTCCATTTCATAGTACCAGGCCAGAAATGGATAGATATGCCAGACTTTTCACACCTCTTGCAGTGTCTTTGTTTCCCCACTGGTAGAGAAAAGGATACAGAGGACACTTGGCTGATCCTGACCCTCATGTGACAGCTCAGTGATGTCCTGTTCCACCATTTACCATCATACACTTTGAGCAGGGGAAGATTGCTACTTGCATTAGGAGAGATTTCTCTTTCCCAGGTTTGATCTTTTGTTCATTAAATCATTAGCTGCATTAAAATAATACAGATATAAACAATTTTTCTGGGGGCTTCAACTGGATAGAATTAATTACATGTTCTCAGGACAAGGTTTTAAATAAAAGCAGTCCTGGCTGCCTCAGCTGGGGCTCACCTAACTCGTGTGAGTCCTTGGCAATTGCAAACCAGGCTAGGTAGAACTGCAAGGAAAATTTAACTTGCATGAAGCAGGCCCTGCTGTGACAGTGCAGAAAGCCTATGCAGGCCCAGAAGGACAATTTCAGTAATTAGAATTCAGATTTTAGAGAAATGTCTCTATTTGCAGGTTCCCCAGCACTTAAAGTGAGGGAGGGCTGAGACTCACACTTGTAAGTACAGACACCAACAGTTCTGCTCTGAGTGCCTAGATCCTCATGAAGATGTGAGTCTATATAGGGTTTTATGTGACTCCACTGTAGAAAGCAGAGATTTTATCCTACACTGTTGTTTTTGTGGTGATGTGAGGGAATTAAAAGTTTACAATGCCTGAATAGTGATTTACTACTCAGTATTCCTAGGGATTGGGTGTGTATTTCTTTCTACTGATTCCCCTGGCAATTTGGGATTTATCTTTTGATCCATTTCCTTTTCAAACCACATAAGGAAAGAAGTTATCAACTGCTTTGTATTCAGTGACAAATTCCTTCTCTTATTACCAAGAACATTCTGACTCTTGCTAAAAAAATGATGCACTTGATAGCACACAGGGATTTAAATCCCATCCACTGCAAGGGGTACTTGTGCAGATTAATGCACAGTTCCCAGCAATTCTTAGGTCTAATTGCTAGAGGCTGCCTGAAGTCAAAAGCTTCCCTTCCACATTTTGAGCACAGCAACTGGAAGCATTCTCTGAACCCAGGTTTTGATCCAATCCTTATTTAAAAACAAAAAACCATGGCACATGCCCTACCACACCCCATTCCCCCACCCAAAAATCCTGAAAAGGACAATACAGAGAAGCTGTCAGGGGTTTGATTTGCTTCCTATCTAGGGCATTTGAACCTGAGGTATTACTAAAGCCTATCTAAACACATAAAGTAAACTTCACTGCAGTGTAGAGCTGATTAAGTCTTTGAATTTGTCTTCATGGAAGAGAAATCATCCTAATGTTTAATGTATAGAATAAGATGCAAAAATAGGCAGAAATAAAAGCATACAATATTTAGAAGACAAACAAGGAACAGAGAGCAGCCAGGGAAAGTGGGACAGAAAGGCAGAAGAGAGGCTGCAGGAAGTAAAAGACAACAGGAGAATAGAGACAAAAGTCAATAGCAAGAAAAGAGAAAAAATACTAAGAAAATATTTTTTCTGAGCATGCATTAGATTTTCTCATAGGAATGGAAACCTGAGACTGTTAAAAGGGGAAAGATGTTTGTACAAATATTATCAGGATATCTCTTCGAGGCAGTTACAGTAATTCATACATATTTTAGGCTTGCAAATTCTACTGGCAATAGCATTAGATCTAGCAGGCCTTTTGAAGAATTCAAGGTTGTAAATTCCAAGTGCATATCTATGATTAATTTCAGTCATCTTCAGTCTCATATAACTTGGTATAGTTTGTTTTTTCAATATTTAGTATTTAGAAATATTAAATTCTACTTCATGTCAAGTGTATCAGAGCTAATTCTAGAAGACCATGACTTTCAATCCTAGGGGCATGATATCAGGCTCCCAAGGCTATGGTTGGATATGAAATAATTAGCCACAATTTCAGAACTGATTAGACTGAGTTCATACTTCATTAAATTACAGAAACACATTGCTATTTTAATGCATTAAAGAAATCTCCCATATAATGCAAAGAATAATTTGGTTCTTTTCCCACAGGACTTTAAATCACCTGGTAATATTCTGGTATCCAGACTAACTCCCAGTAGTGAGATACTATTCCATGAGAAAAACAGCAATTACATCTGACCATGTATTTTAAATGAGGGCAAAGAACAGACCAAATAAAGTGGACAAAGAACAGACCAAATAAAGTGTCAGCTCAGGCTCTGTGAATTCATGTGGCATAGAAGCCTTCTTTTCATTTTCATACATTAACAACCTAAGGTTGACTTCCTTATTTATTGTTGCTTTTTTCTAGCTTTAAATGTAATACTCCTGTTAGGACGTCATGTGAGAATCTTCATTTGTGCTGTATTATAATAATCTGTTGTCTGCAAAATAAACAAAGCAAAAAGTCTAGCTGTCTCTGTAGCTATAAGGATGAGAATGTATAGATGCAGAGAAGCTTCAGCACACCACAGATTCTGCAGAACTCAGGAAAAAAAATGTGGATTTACAATACCAGTTAATTCCTGCTGTCAGTGGAATTAGCTATTAGTTATTTCCTGCTACTGAATCAATATCACAGCCAGAAACTCTGGTCCTACCATCCCCATGGCTCTCCCTTTTTCCATTTGCTATTACAGTCCTTTGAGTCCTGGGCGAAATGTTTTCTGTTGTCTTAGCTCAGGCTCTAATAACACATCACAACTCCAACACACAGAGCCAGGAGTGGTGGTTTCTCAGCTCCAGTAAGGTGAGAACTGCATGAAGGCTAAATTACTTCTGTCCCAGCAGTGACCTTTTTTGAGATCAAGTTAAGCTCATTAAGAAGAGTGTTGGGAAGTCAGGTGCAGCTGAAAGGCAGGGCTGCAGCACAATCACATGTAAATACGTTGGATTTTTTTACTTCCAGAGCTGCAGTCTCCAGCTGATGTGCTGCTGGTGAGTTTATCTTGGCCAGGTGCTGGTGCACACATCTAATGAATCAGCACAGTCTAATAAACAGGGCCTGTGCTCAGGAAACAGACTGGCTTTCTGATTCTGACCTGGGTTATGAGTTTGGGACCACAGCACCCACAGTTGTGACATCGCTGCAGCCTCCACTGCAGGCAGTGTCCTGTCCTTACCCTGCAGCCTCTGCAGGGCAGGGCTGATCCCCCCCTGCTCTATTTTACAGGGCCAAGCACAGATAAGGCCCTGGACACTTCTGTTCTGCACATGGCAATGGCAAACCCACTGTCAGATAGATGGTTAAACCTCTGGGTAATGATTCTTTTACTTTTCATATGTAAATGTTTCCATTTTAATGAAATGGAAATACCTTACTTGCTTTATTCCAAACTAATGAATAGGGTTAGTGTCATCAGAAGCTTTTCCTTGCAATTTAAGGGCCAAGAGGACAAAAAAAAAAGAAAATAAAAGAACAAGAATCTGCTATTCATTCTGTCTCTTTGTTGAGTCACCACCAGGACGGTTATTTTTAATAAAAAGATAGAAATATTTATGCCTGAAGGACTCGGGTTTGTTGGAGCTCTAGAGCTATGATTGAAAGAAATGTCTTTATTTTTTTTTTGTCCATTCAGTATTTACATATAAAAAGCATCTACTTTGCATATAGTTCCTGTCATTGTCTCAATAAGAGCGTATGCTTAACATTTGCAGGACAGAATGTTGAGGTATGCAACTGTTAATATTTAATATTATTTTAAAATATAATGTGATGTGTTATAACCAAAAGCAAACCTATACTCAAAAATTAAGACTATCAGAAAACCAGTATAGTGGCCTTAAATTAATATCTAGTGAAAGACTACATTTTCTTTGCATCAGTAAATTCTGGTTGGACCTCCTACTTATGTGGGTGTATGGGGGTTGTTGGTCACCTTAGCTGTGGACTTCAGATTTGGGTAATAATAAGGTGTATTATTTATCATCCCTCACTGCTTTCCATACTTTGTTGTGTCTTTCATCAGCACAAGCCTCTGTTGTTCATCTTAAAACATTTTTCAATTACATTTCTCCTCCTCTGAGTATCAGCCATAACCAAAATATGCATTTCTTCCTTTAAACCACACCCCTTTAAAGAGCCAATTTTATTTTTTTCCCATCCATATGGGAAGGGAAAGTGCCACGCAGGTTATCACCATCTTGTACATCACTCACTGCAGTCTCTCCTCCCTTCTGGGTTGCTTCCCTGTACCTGGGGTGCCAAGTAAAGCCTTTTCCAAGTGCCTCAGGAGATCCATAATGCAGCACAGACAAGAAAAATTCGAGTTCTGCAGTCCCATCCCCCACTTCCAACTGCAGTTCCTCAGCCCTGCTCTTCTGACAGCAATTAAGCATTTCCTAGCACAGGGTAACAGCTTGATTGTCTCTCCCCAGAGATGGATCAGAGCCAGGATAAAGATCTAGTCTCAGGTGTTAGGAGTGGCAGTTACATGGAAACTTAAGTTTTCTAAAAACTTCAGAACTTCCTTAATTTAAAAAGTGATCCTAATGTTTTCCCAGCTCTTCTCCTCATTTCTCACCCAGTAGGAAATGAGTGACACAAGAAGCGTTTTTACACTCAAAGCTGTCTAATATACACCAGATCATTACCATATGTCCTCAGGTTTGGTTTTTTGGGGTTTTTTTACAGAGTTGGCGTAGATCCAGATGAAGATCTGAAAGCTAGAGCTGCGAGCCAGGTATGTCAGGCTTTTGGACATACATGCTGAATTTAAAAGTGTTCAATGTTTGGCAGATCATGGCTGCATCTGTGGAAATGAGACATCTCAGAACAACCTTTAATCCCTCAGAATTAAAAAGAAAAATGTGTAATGCCCATCTCGAGTAGGTCAGGTGTATGAAAATATTTTTCACTTATTTTTCACATGGAAGCCTGAACTTGTGAACTTGAAACCTCTAAAGGAGGCTCTTGAACAAGCTGCAGCTGTTCATCTATGCCCTTCCATTTTCTGTCACATATGCATGGTGCAGTTTCAAATGCAGCACTGCCTGCAGCAGCAGGAGGAATCTGTAGAGTCAATGCACAGAGACATGACCTGTGGCTCAGCACAGTGGGTGGAACAGCAGGGGGACTGAGGAGAAGCCTCAGTACAGCTGACAAGGTGCCAAAGCAAAAAGCCAACAAGTGCCTGATGCTGGTGATACCATCCCATGCACCCTTTCAGACAGTGCAACTGGAACTGAAATTTAAATCATCCAAAAATAACAAAAATGTAGAAAATAAGCTGAGAAAGATATAAGATACTTTATTCATTTCAAAATACATTAGAGATACCATTAGGCAAAATTTTAATATCTCATATGTGCTGAGTATTCCTAACATTTGCACGTTTCTGAAGGCACATAAGGTGAATCTCAATTTTCATTGTAACTAGTAGAATTCAGGTGCCTAATTATCCCAATGTTTCTTTTAAAAGAAGGAACACCAATATTACTTACACTGACCACATCTTTCATTCTACAACCCAGTTACTATTGATAAAGGTTTAGCATAACCTTCATTGCACCACAGCAAGGCACTGGTTTATTCTGAGTCTGAGGGGCCTCATGCTAAATTCCCTTTCCTAAGCATCTTGGTAAGAATTCCTGCAATGCCTCTGCAATGCCCAAATTCTGAACAACAGCAGGACACAGAACCATAATCTATTCTTGATTGGAGTACAGAGATACAGAATTGCAGAAATTTTCTGCTTTTCAGCACTCATGAATTATCAAAGATCAGGGAATGCAGAATGCAGCATAAAATTGACTGAAGGCATGTTTTACAAAAACCTGATTTCTTCAGAGGCTGCTAGGCATCTAATTTTCTCATTCTTTTACTGAAAATGAAAATAATAAGGTTTATTTACAACAGTAACACATCCAGTGTCCCAACTGTGCTCTGTGAATTAACACCTATCCCTTCTGACAAAACTGAGCAATACAACACAGAAGGTGTAAATAAATATAACACTTTTCATGCCCTATCATGTCCAGTTCAGCATTCCTTATAGTAGTATATTATACCTTGGAAAATAGTTTTGCTGTTCTGATTATTCTTCCCTCCTCCCATGGTATTTTATTTTCATTTGTCTGACTTTTTTTTCATATTTGACATCTCAATGTTTTAGTAATTCAGACCTTTGCTGCATTCTCTGTAGCATTCACTGTTTTAACTCAGTACCTATAATAGTTATTCAAGTCAGGTTGTTTCTTCTAATTTTCTCTTCCTCCCCTGTGTTTCTCTTTTCTTTCCCTTTATTTCCAAAATGATGTTTTTATTTAGTTTACCTTTCATAACTTATTTTCTTCCTATGTTACTGTGTTTTCACAGTGGAAGCAGTTGGTCTTCCTACACATCCATCCCTGCACAAATGCTGGGTCAGGTGCCAGTACCTCCCACTGCCAGTTAAAGCTCTTGCCCAGATGAACTTTAAACCACGTGCCCACTCTCAGTGCTGTTAATTGAAGCTTCAGGGGAGATTGTACCAGAAATAAGAACAAAGTATCCTGAAGAACTAGATGTTTAAAAGAGAGCAAAAAGTAATGGAAATGGAACCTCTAGGCCTCTCCCTGCTCAGTCAGGGTACTCAGCCAGAATGGGAAAGCTGCAAGGCCTCCTACCAAGATTTGAATTTAGCTCCTCTGTGACCACCCTAACTACCAGGACATGGGTACCCTGTGGGAGCCTCCAATCCATGTCTGTAACCATACCTAGATTTTTTTTTAGGGGCAGAATAAGCCTTAAAGACTTTTCATCTCATGGGCACTATGTCAGATACAATACCAGTTATATGACTGCAAAATCCTTTTCCTTTCTTACCTTCTCACCTTTTTCTCCCTTCTTTCCTTCCTTTGCCTCCCTAAAATTCAATTCTCTGTGAAGATATTTGATTTCTTCAATAATTCTATGTACACAGTTATTTCTACACTTCTGATGATGTTCTATTTTGGGCTACCTGAACCAATAATTTTGGGAGTCAGCTGGCAGCAAATTCCAGTTCAAACTGTCAGACCTGGAACCCAGAGCTCCTTCCCTAGAAAACGTGTAGAGCCTCTTCATGTATAATCAACATCTGCCCTTCACCATACCACGATCCATCAGAAGCATATCTCCGTTTCAATTCTGTCTTGCCACCCTTAAATTTATCATTAAATCCTTATCACAGCATGAGCATAAACAAAAGGAAGTAGCCTCATTCATACACATTTGCTTATTGATGGATTGTCATAACTTAGTTCTGAAAGAAATTACAAAGTACATACTAAAATTATATATATTATTGTATAGAAAATAGTATGTAAAGCAAACCACTTTGCTGCATATCATGCACATGCAGTGTATAAACAGCAAAAGCTAACTCTGAAAAGCACAATGCAGAGACACAATCACTAAGCATAGTTACAAAGCTGGTCTATTTAAAAAAGGCAAAAGCTTTATGGAAGTGAGATATTTAACTAAATTCTCATTAAGAAAGGCAGTCAATTGCATATTTCATTCACATGGCTTATGTATCTCAAATTCTGCCATGTTAACTTCAGTTGAGAGAGGGTAAGAATATATTTTCTACAAACACTTCAGAAAAAAATGTTGCAGATATGCTATTAATCTCAGGAAAAAATAAATAGCATGCAAAATGCTTATCAATATCACCTCTGTCAAACTAATCTGCATAGTTTATTTAACTGTCCCTACATCTTTGTAAGTATAATAAGGAATTTAGTTACACTGTTCTCATCAGTTTCATCTGCCAGCTGGTTGGTGAATTTATTGCAAGGACTAATGAGAGTAATCTCCATATGGGCAATTCCCATATGGAAGAAGAGATGTGAAAAACTTTGGCATTTTCCCTTCCCAGAGAGAACTAGTTTTACCTCTCTGAACTGTAGGGAAAGTGGAAAGTTACTCTTTAAAATCATAAGATCCAAAATAGGATCCAAGGATCTGCAAGAGCCCTGAAACATTCACACCAACATCTCCTGTCATCCCTTGCACTGTTTCTGCAGGAGCTGCACTCCAGATAAATACCCAGATCCCCACTAGTGCAAAAGCTGATAACACAACACAGATTTCACAGACAAAAGGAGGAAGGTGCAACATGTCAAACTAGAAATAAGAGAAGGCCCAGGTCAGGACCAGAAAGCCCCTGGGGGGATTACACTCCTGTGTAGATCTCTTTGTCCACTGCTTTCAACAATTCATTTTCCTGAATGAGGAAACCTTCCTTGAGAGGAAGCTAGAGGTACAATGAGTTTGGAAAGAGCAATAAACCAACAACAGCATTACAATTGAAACAAAGGACACAGGCCATTTAGAGAGCTCACTGTGCTTTGAACAAGCTGTCCTCTGCCCCACACATGAGAAGCTCACTCCAATGTGTTTATTTCCATGCCTGGCCTTCTCTTCCTCCTCTCTACCCCTGTGAGCTCAAGTCCTTCCCTCTCCTTTATTCAGTGTTCCTGTTGTTCTGACCTAACAGATTTTGCTTGCAATCATTTACAATCAATTCCTGCTTAAATGTTTCAACCCTTTTCCCAATCTTTATCTTGCCAAAATGCACTTTTAGATGTTTAGAGCTTGGAAGAGTGTTCTGCTGCTTGGTTAGGGATTAGTACCATCTTCTCCCCCCTCCCACCACAGCTTCCCAGTTACTGGGAGGGGTCGCTAAAATACTCAATTCAGTTAACAAGCAAACAGATCCCAAAAATAATAATTGTTCTATTTGGTTGCATTTGTATGTTCAGTGTGATCAGCTGATTAGCAAAATCATAACAGCTACAGCATGGATTCTGTATAAACTTATTCAAAACTCAATGACATCAATGCTCCCATTGTTCCAAAGTTCCCATGAACAGGTTGCCTGGGAACTAGACCTTACACTTTTGAGGGTCACACCATTGACATCATCATCACCAATTTACATGCATATTAATCTATTATAAAGAGTTCTATTTCAATATATTTTAGATTAAAGCATGAAAATTAGCAGATTCATTGGTTTAAAACTGTATAAAGAAAAATATTCTCATTTAAACTAACCTAACTTGCCACAAAACAAAACCAAGACAACAGTTTAGTATTGTTAGAGAACTGGCCACCCCATTCCTAATTTCATCCTGATAGTAATTCTTCCACTAGTACTGATGTGACACCTAGAGTATGACCAAACTGCCTTTGTACAGAAAACTGTTCCTAATTTATTATTCCAAATTAGGACTCTGAGGAAAAGGACAGTCCACCTCTCTACCTGTGCAGCATGTTACAGAATTAGCCTGTAGAATGGAAAGGGTATTTGAAGCCTTTTAATTCAACTCATGTTCCCCTCCCTTTGGAAACAAGTATAGAAAGGACTTTCCTAGTTATTAGAACATCTCAATCCCTTTGGGAAAGGCATTTTGTTAGACACACACAAACAGCCTCTGATCTTGTAGGAGTAAACTGAAGTAATCCCACAACGGCAATTAAATCAAAGTATCATTTTATTGATCTCAGAGTATAGCACTTCTCAACTGCTTAAAAAATTGGAATCATTCATAAGAATAAATGCTACATTCTTGCAATGAGTGCAGCAATGAGAAATGTGCTGTATGAGCCAATTTTCTCCTGAACTGATTCACAGGGATGACATTTGTGCGACAACAAAGCTTTTTTAAATTAAAAAGAAGTACATTTAATTGTAATTTGTTCTGACATGTATTCTTAACATCAGAATTCCATGTTTTATTTATTTTATAAAAATGCTTCTCACTTCATTTTTTTATTTTGCAGAGTGCACCTAACTTGGATAAAAATACAACCAAAGCTGAGAGTGCATGGCTGTTCAGAATATGGTATGGCTTTGACCACAAGTATCCTTTTCTGTTATAAACCATGAATGAGAGTTGCACTACAATTCAACTTCAAAATGTTTAAGAACCAAAAATTATTTTACTTTTATAAACCAAAACAAAAGTGTAACCTATTTTAATGTGTTACTAAGGAGAAATCTTGCAAGTCCAAGGCAGCAGAAGGTCCAGCCATGACTGAGGCTATGCAGAGAGGGAACAAGTTAAGGAGCTCTGAGCTACAGTAGCATACAGACAATACATTTAAATTAACTAACCTTCTTAAATTCCTGGATAAAACCAATCCTATAATTATTGAGATAGGGTGTAGATCCTGTGTTTGAGGAACCAGGAGGTTGGAGCCAGAAGCAGCCAAACGCCTGCTGCCTGACCATATACTCAGAAAGAGTAGCTACCTAAGAAAAAAATAAGACAACACTGGTTTGCTCACCCGTCTAATAAAACACAGAAAGAGGCATCCATTATGAAAAGCTTCCAGGACTTTCCTGAAGCTCAATCTGCTTCCTAATCCCTGGATTCCTGAGCCTTTGTGCTTTTACTCACATTGCTGCTGAGGCATTTGTAGTACAGACCCTGAGTATGGGTGTCTGATGCTTTATTCCAGGAAGTCTGGTTTCCATGTCTTTTGCATTCCAAGAAAATATTTTAAATAATAAAAGAACATCCTCCCTGAGCCAAGGCAGAACATTTTGTCTGATACTAATGCCTGTGCAAAAACTGTAAACACAACCATTCTGATTTATTGTCATTTGAAACTGACTCTGCACAGGCTTTGCACAGCTGCCAGTGAGATCCCACAGTAACAATTCCCCCCAAGCCTTTAGCAGACACACACTGAATATAAGAGAAGCCCACCAGCTGATTTCTGTGCATCCTGGCTCAGGAGCTGAGCAGGCAAAACCCTGCCAATGCTGTCCCCATTATCCAGCAGCACATCTATTGGTCAGTCACCCTGCCCCACTGAGCAGAAATTAATGCTCAGGCTGCATATGTGTTTTTCCTGATACCAGCTGCAGCAAACTAGAATGAAACATTTCAGCTGATAAAATGTAATTCTTTGGGAATACAGCTTCCTTGGAGAGTTCAACTGAAGTTATCCTTCAAAGAGACTTTTGATGGAAAAACATCTTTTTGGTTAGAATTGGATGTTTTTTCCTTAATTCATCTACTTGAGCAGTTTTAAAGGCCAAAAAGCACTTAACATTAAAATTTTTCCCTTGGATAATGCTTCAAGAATACATAGAAATAGTAGGTAAATGTTATATGAAGTGAGAAAATATGTTTAAATGTTAATGTTGAGCATCAACATGACTGGCTTTAACCACCCCTTTTTCAGAAGAAATAGCCTGTGGTGGTGGTATATCCTACAAACTATAAGTCAGAAGGAACAGATGAACGGGGTGAGAGGAAGGGGGATTTTTTCGTCTGAAGATAAAAAATAAAAAAGAGCAAGCAAAAAACGTGGAAGGCAGGAGCAGGACAGAAGCATGCATTAAAGACATGAAAGAGAACAAGGGCAGACATAGAAAACAAGGGACAGAGGCAGAAGAGGGAAAGAGAAATCAATGTGAAAAAGTCAGACAGCAGTACATGCAAAATGAAAAGTCTGCAGAAGGCACCAGAAGCACCACTTCTCAGAGATGATCTGTATGGTAGAGATCTTGAATATGGGTGCCTGATGCTTTATTCTATAAATTCTGGTTTCTATGTCCTTTGCATTTCAGGAAAATATTTTAAGTGATTTGAAAAAATAGAATTTTTTAAACAACACATTTATTCATGTCAGTCTCACTACCAGTCAAGCCATAATCTTTCTTTAGAATTCAGATGTACAGAGATTATAGCTGTGCCATTACCCTAAAATATATATTTATTACAAATAATACATCTACATTTCACTAATCCTGAAAGTGTATGCCCGTATTCCTGCATGGAATCATAGTTCAACCCACTAACACTGTGACTCACAGCTCTAAGCTTTTCTTTGGTAAGAATACTTCTGAAAGACATTCTTTTCAAGGAAGGAAAAATTATTCACCCAAACTTTCTTTTGCCTTTCCCTGCCTAATATTATAAAGCCATGTTGCCAGATTTAGAAGAAATTGCCACGTAGCACAGTACTTGTCCCCAGTACAAGACTGCAGAGAGGATTACGACAAAGTTTTCAAAGAAAAGATACAGCAAACTAATAACCTGTGTCACAGCTGAGACGGCCACAATATATGCAATACTCTGTGAGCATTATCATACAATTTCAGAAGGCTTTAAGCATTCTTCCAAACACAGTAACACCTTACCATATCAGAAGGCTTCACGCACGTGCCCACACAGAGTGACATCCCACCACTTCAGAAGGCTGCAAGCATCTGCCCTTCTTGTTCCTTATCCCCTCCTTTTATCCCCTCCTGTTGATGCATTGCACCTGTGTGCCCTCTGTTCCCTTTGGTGGTTGGTCAGTGCCCCTGGGCACTCCCTGGCTCATTGCTGTCAGTGCTGCTCACCTGCTGCTCACAGCTGAAACCAATTGGGGATGAGGCTCAGCCCAGCCCCATCCCAATCACCACAAACTGTGCACCTACATATCTCTGTTCATATACTTCAAAAGCATACAAGACTGTGACATTTCTATAGTTTGACATTTGCTCTTAGGCATTAACACAAATCTACCCACTCTTCTGGCAATGACATCTCTTATGCCTATATTTATTTCACAGGAGGAAAGCAAGAGGGAGGAAATATCAGTAAGGAAATCAAAAAGTTGTGCTGTTCTTTGCTGTCTTTATGAATGATTTCCAATTAGTTCAGTGATCTTAGGCAATGGCAACATGCCATGCTGGGGTAGAACTATGCAAAAAATACCTGCAATTCTGTTTGAGAAGCACATTTTATTTTTATTCTGAAAGAAACAACAGGAGCCTGACCCAGAGCCAAATGGGTTCAATGAAGATTGTATTCTTTCAGCAAAAGTTTTTTTGAATCAGGTATTGACACCTAGGAAAAATATATTGTTCTCTAAAATCTAGTCTAAGAAATTATGACATTGAAATAACAAAAATGAAGAATAGATCATTTTAGTAGGTAGAGTTATCCTCTTGGATTTCCATCTCATTAATTTAAACAAGAATAATGCAAAATAAAATAGTTGCATCTGACAGAGGGCCACCTCTAGTGAGTCTAGTTTTGTTTTTACAGCCTACAGTGCATACACAATTTGAAGCCACAATATCCTACTGAAGGCTAGTGGGAAAGCAAAGGAATCAACAAAGGTTTCAAGAATTTATCAGGAGAAAGAGATACCACAGATTTACAATCCAGCATTATATATACATCTTTAAAATGCTGCGGTTTTGCAAAGCAGATGTAGGCTAGTTTAGCTAATAAATGAATGAGTAGGTGGACAGAGCTCAGGCAAACTGTGAGCAAAATTTTCCCATTCCACAGCGTCCCCAAAAAAGTTCTAATTTTGCTCCCAGTTAAGAGCAATTTGCTTTTAACTCTGCTCAGTCCCAGCCTCTCTACTTCTTACTCCAGACAAATATCCTCCTTTTGCCTGCAAAGTCCTAAGACATTCTGCACCTGACTATGAGCTGGAATTTCTCCTCTACATTGGTCTGGAATTCCAGTTACAATTCTAGAAATGAAGGGAAATTAGGAAAAGCATCTTGCAGGCAACCTTCGCACCTGTTTTCCAGCTGCTCTAGACTAAACTCTGCAATCATTTCTAGCTTCATATCATTTTATACAAGGCTCTTCATCCACTAAGGATTAATACTCTCCCATAATCCATCTAATTCTTGCTTCCTTGTGTGGGGACATTCTTGCTCTTGCTGGCATCCATCAGGAAGATAATTACAATTTTCACCCAACTTCTCATGCTCTATAGTGAAAAGAGAAGGAAAAACTTGGGATTACTACACAAAACCACAAAAAAAAAAAGCAAAAATAATGGATATTGAAGATGAGAAAAAGAGAGTGCAATGCATACTCTAAGATATTTCTGGATAGAAATGTTCACCATCGTCATAAGAAGCAGCCCACATTGTGTTTTAGGACAGGTACTTTGATAGTACCTGAAACTTGCGTTGAGAACAAAATAGTTACAGCATAACAGGAAAACTTATGCAAGATGAAATAGAAAAAAAGCAAGAAGGGAAGGAAGAGGGACAAGGACATTAAATGCACAGTAAGTTTCTTTAAATACTTTGTGTTAAATCACAAGACAGGTTTTGGTCCCACTGGCAGCAAAGTGTAATCCTGTTTTGTGGCAAAGGGATGAGGATGGCACGGCACAAGATGTGGCAAGAGCAACAGGAGCAGAGCACCAAGGCTGCCTGTCCTTGCATAAGTGAGGGGGAGGCAGGAGAGGGACCATGACTGTTGTCAGCTGGCTTCCAGGAGCACTGCAGTGACAGACCTACCGCACCCCTGGTACTGCTCCAAGCCACCAAAGAACAATGCAGCTCTCTAGCTTTGCACAGAACTCTGCTTTTGAGGGGTTCACACACACTGATGCCTGGAAAGCAGAGGGAGGAGAGCTTTCTCCTTCTATACAGATTTGCAGTCTGAGGAACTAACACTGTTACACTGAATAGAGGCAGGTGTCAGGGACAGAGTGAGACAATTCTACAAAAAGTAAGTCCTTAAAGTGTTTCTGCTTAAACTGCAGTTGTCCACTATTGAAATTCATACCTTTAAGTTTGGTAAAAAAAAAAAAAAAAAAAAGAAAAAAGAAAAAAAAAAAGCAAGCTGTTTATGTCTTTTGCACTTGCCTGGAATCCATCAGCCAAAAGGAATTGCATTCTTCATAGACTTCAAAAGTTTATCCTCCTTATCAAGGCACCTATCATTTTATTTCTCCTGCGCTTTGTACGTGGATAAAACAGACATAATGGCTGACTATTGAGCAAGATAAGTACTATTCTGTGCCTGGGAGAAAATGGAAAACCTACTAAAAGCAAAAGTGCATTCTGGGGTGAACTGACAATCAAAGACAAACTCAGCATTTTGTGGTCCTTTCAGCTGAATTTTCCTTCTGGGCTGGCTTGTCACTCTCATATCAGAGACAGACATCTTTGAAAGGAAAAGGCAAGGAAGAGCCTGAAAGCATGCACTTGCATGCTGTTTTCTTTTACCTGCTGGAGAACTCAAAGTTTCTTAATTCTGATTTATTCTTCTTTTAGCACTTCAGTGAAAACAACAAAATTGCACATAGGGCCCCCAGTTTTGGCCCAGAAACTCATTCTGCTACACAGTTTTCAAATAGACAAGAATCTTATCTAAGAGACAATTCAGTCCAATCATGATACAAAGCAGCATTAGATAACACAGCTCAAGCCAAGCCAGGTACCACAGAAGCACTGCTGCAGAAAGGGCTGGCAGGAAAGGCAGCCAGCATAGCACAGAAATGCCACAAGAGCCCAAGAATCAGCTGTGCAGCTGTTAAAAGCAGATCATAAAAGCTGAGAGGAAAGCACAAACCACAGCAAAAAGCTGCTGACTGTTTCCTCAAACAGTGCAAACTTAAACAGCCCTAGGAGGGTCCCCAGAAGGGATTTTATCATTAGAAACAATTGTCTGGACTTGGTTCAAAGCTCATTCCCAAAATATATTTTCAAGAACATGATCTAAAAAAGCTCATTGTTCTTTCTACAGCACAGACAATCAGTATAGCTGATTTGGTGCTATTTCCTGACCCTTTCAAGGACATGGGATTGTTGAAACTCTGCAAATTAACCTAATAAATAAACATGGCTAATAATTAACCAGAATAATAAGTGACCTCAGTTTGTCCTCCATTCACAGAAAGAAACCTAGATAAATATTTTTGAAACAATTCCACATTGAATAAACAAGTAAAATCCTTTCCATTTGTAAAGTTTCACTCATGTCAATTCTTTGAAAGTCTCATTCATTCCAGATATTTTTTACAGTGAAAAATTACTAAGCATGACTTAAATAACAAGTATGAATGCAAAATTAAATACAAAATATTAAATGAAAAATCTTTGGGTTTTTACAATATTTGACATATGATCCTTTTCACAGTTACATTACATGGAGACACACATAATTATTCATTATAATTTCTTGATATTTTTATCAAAAAATGTAAATCTTTAAGCCCACCCTTGCCTCGCCACAATCCTGGAATAAGGGAGCTTCAGGTATTTTGTTTCCACAAAATATAATCAAAAGGAAATAAAGCTTGAATTTTTACTATTTAGATCTTTCATCCTGACACTAAGATTCAGTACATTGCAGAAAGGCTTGTTTGCATGTTTAAAACAAAAACAAAAAATTAAATTAGGGAGAAAAGGAACAGACAAGGAGAAACTATAGAAAAATAAGAGCCTTTTTCATAGTCTAATCTTAACTCTTGAAGTTACATAAAATAATGCAAACACTAAGTCATTCTGGAATAGGACTTTTCTTGCCAAAGGTGTTACTTCACTGGTAACAAAGCCATTATATCAAACTTCTTGATTTCTTTAAAGCCTTCAAAGTACTATGCATTGCTTTTGCCTTTAAAGGAAGAAATAGTCACATGGAAGAAACTTTATAGGATTAAAAAAATAAATCAATGTTCAAAGTAATGGTTAAGCAATGCAGGGATGGGACAAGTGGAGGAGAACATGTCATTATTGTTGCAGTCTCAGGAGCAGGGAATGCTTTCCTGGAACTGTTACCAAATCCTTGTTGTCATCTATCAGAGATCCTGGACCAGGCTTTCTGTTCTTTGCCTCAAATGCTCATTGATTTTTATAAAAGTTTTGCACAGCATCAAAGGCAGAACCTGACCTAGAGCTTATTGTGGACAGATGGTTAGAATTACCAGCTTTTCTACTTAACATCCTGGCTCACATGACATATTATACCTTTTGTGTGTGCTGTTCTCTGAATTTCTGGTAACAAGGACCTCAGCTGAATACAGAGACTTCTCTCAGATTCTAGGTGGCCCAGTATAAGTATTTGGCTCTTTATGCAACTATAGAACTTTCTTTCATGTAATATATTAAAATTATTAGAACCTACAATAAATAGAAATCACAAACACCAATCTCATATGGGGTTTTATAACTTAAAAACAAAAACAAAAAACCCAAACCAAACAGAAAACACCTTTCAGTTCTGCAATTTACTTCTACCTGCATAACTGCCTGTTACAGTACCTGTCAAATGAAAATACAAAACTTGAAGGAGTCGATCTAAAGCTTAGTGAAGTAAATGGACTCACAGTTTATTGACCTGAACAAATTGTAGCTTAAACCATCATAGTATCTGATTTTACTGAGAAGTATTATCATTCTGTGTGACAATTCTTTCTTTCCCTCCCCTTCTCACTTTATTATTACAGCAAACTGAGGTCTGACTGTACAAAGAAGCAGAAGCCTAGGCTTGTATTAGTCCACTCAAGCATGAAATTATAGTTTGTTGACTGACAATACTTAATAACACCCAAGAGACCTAAGTATGATATCAGAGTACCAGAAGCTTATAGCACAGATTTAATCAAGCATAACTTAAAATTCTCTTTCAAGTCTCTTATTATTTCATTTACACCTCTGTATATGCAAAAAGTTACTTTACAGTACATCTAAAGTGTTTTAAAGTGTTCTTCTGCATGTGTGTCTCCCACTGTTGTGTTTCCAGACATTTAATGTATATTGGAATGCCTGGATGTGCACACAGCACATCTGCATCTGTAATATCATCTATAAATGGCACTTGTTCACAGCAGCAATTGTCACAGCAAGATACTGCTAATTATAACCTCACCTAGGCAAGAAATTGGTAATACTTCCTAGTAAGGGGCTGTTATTAATGTTAAATTACAGTGGGATTCCGGTAAAAGGTGGGAGACTAAAGGGATCAGGATGATTAATTTTATCAAGCAGGAATGGCAAAGAGCAGATTAATGATCTTCCATCAGAAAATAGTGTTGAATTGAATTCTTTTACAGAAGGTTAATCTCTGGATGCAAATTCCTTCTAAAGTAAATGATATGTTCCAGTTGCTTTGAGTAGCTGTGAACCAGACCCTCCACACAATTCTTATTTGGCAGATTGGTCTGTATTACTGGCATCCTCCCCATTTTAGGTGGTTGCTCTAGAAAAAGCACCACTGGTCCCCTTAGTTTGTGTTGGCTATGATAGTTTCAAGTTTAGTTAAACTACTTTAGCACCCTAACACAGCAGCACCAATAAGGCTGAGGCAAATGTGCAAATGTGAGAGGAAAAAACTTTTTTTGCCTCTATTTTTAAGAACACTCAGGCAATCAGCAATTCAAAATGAAGCAATTTCTGGCAGCAGAGAAACTCAAGAGCCATTTTCTATTTCTGATACTGAAATAGGCACATGATTCACTGGAACATGAACATCATCCTGCATTCAGACAGACTGTGAATCAACCAATCTTAGTACCAGTTCTTAATTCAACTCTTCTCAAGGGGATGCCAAGGAAGGGTGGAAAGGACAGATCAGAGGAATGAATAAACTGATACAGGGCTGACTACAAGTTTGCATGAGGTATTGCAGTAGACCTTCACATCTGACTAGCTCACTTGAACTTTTGTCAGAGGATGTAAAAGTCCCAAGACAAAGGCTGTCTTACATCTTACACTGTAATACAAGCTTCTTGAAATTTATGCTTAAATGAATGAAGGAATGGAATAAGTATTTTGATCTGATTATTTTTTCAAAATTTTTAATTAGTGCTAATATTCCCAAAGAAAAAGTTTTAGTCTCTTAAATACTTATTTTAAAATATTGCAAAGGATGTCTTATTTAGGCAGACAGTTCTACAGATTTTTTTATTTTGTTCTTTCATGTAATTATGTACTGAACACAGTTGTGCTTTGAATAGTAAAATCCCATTCAAATCTTAAAAAATTCCAAGTGCTGATGGACTTGGAGTGCTTTGCTATTTGTTCATTAGGAGCTTATAAGAAATGTTTTATTCAATCTGCTAAAAGCAAGCTGGTGCTTTTCTGAACTCATTCTGTAAATTGTTATTTATTATATCCTCAATAAGCAAATTTCTGATCAGTGCTATCTATTTTAAAGAGTAGAAAGCCCCAGCTTTGCAACATGTCTTAAATAGCTCAAGAGGAATTTCCCCTCTTGTTTCATTGTGATGCTTGTTCCACTAAGGACCTGTGGTTTCATCTCAGCTGCTGTCCCACAGCAGAGCATCAGTGGCACAGCCCTGCAGTGCAGGGGAGCTGGCAGTGCACACTGCAGGACTTTCACTGCACATCTTTGGCTTCAGTCTTAGATTCTCCATGTGAAAAAAAACCATCTCTACACACATCCGCCATTTCCCCACACTGTGGGAAATTCCCTTCCTTCTACCTCGGTTTAAGCTGGGTTCCTTGAGGTGAAGTGTGAGGAAAGTGGATTTTTCCTCAGCTCTTGCACTGTCCTGCACAGCCTTGGCCATGCTGGTGCTGTTCTCTTCTCTGGTGATCTCAGGTGGGAAGGGGCACAGCCCTCAAGTGCAGAAACCTGATTTACGCTTCTACTCTTGACAGAACATCTAATACCAGTTTAAGGAATTTTGAGTAACAAAAACCCCTAATATTTCTGATATCATTAAGAAGTGATAGACTGTTCTTTAACAGGGAAGCACAGGAATGGTTTTTACTCATAAAAAGGCCAGTATAATTTGTTGAAAGCTTGAGTCCTCATTAAAGATACAGAATAGTGCATGTCACAAATGGTTAAGGCTTTGAAATTCTTTGTGGATTATTCACCAAAATTTGCATTGCTACACAGCATGAACTATTTTTGGATTCTGCATAAATAGAATATCTAATACAGAGTTACATTATAATGAAATATGCAATAATGCAAGTACCCATCGAGTGCTTTTCATGTACTGCAGGCATCCAAAAGTTTCAAATGCATAAAAGATGGTTACACTTGCTGCACAAATGACTGCATATGAGGTTCATTCCCATTTAGTTAAAGTTCAGTAGTAAAAAATACATATATCCAGGCTGCTATGACACAGTTAAATTGCTATTGATATTTTGTATCATGGCAAGTATCAGCTGGAACAGGAGTGAATTAAGATTGTGATTGGTCATTAGGGCTTGGTCCTCCCAGCTAAACTGGAATCTTAAAATTTGTGTGATGCAGAAAATTCTGTTTGTTAATGATCCATGAAAATGCAGATAAAACCACTCTGGACCAGATTGTTCCATAAGTTGCCGCACAAATTTAAAGAGGAAATATAAAAACAGTATTATGTTTAGTAACCTTTGATTGTCAATTCAATAATATCTTAGATTTTAAAATATAAGGAAAGACTAGTATTAAAATATAATGCATTTACATCCATATGCAGTCACATTGAATATAATATTTTTCTACTGTCGCTTCCCCAACTTTCATTCTCACTCACACAACAGTACAACCTCAGCAGCAGGACTGAAGAGAGAAAGCATAGCCTCAACACAGGCTGATCTCTATCATGCCTGCTAGGATATTTTTAGGAAACAGAAACAGTGGTTTCAAACCCTCTTGGGCTAAGAAGAAGCCAAAATCCTGATCCTTCCCTTCACAGATCAGTGCTTTAACACCTAGGCTATTATGTAAAGAAAATGGCCAGTAACTCACCTGGCAGCATGAGGGTTTTTTTTTGGTTGAACTCACTGCTGTCTCAATGAGTTAGGGATGGTACAAGGACAACTAACTTAACATGTCACTTTAGGAAATAAGGCATAAATGAAATATCTTCAGAACCCTTTCCAAGTTACAGGGACACTAAGGCATCCTCCACTTTGATACATCTCTTCCCAGCCCAGGGATATGATTAGGAACCTAAGGAGATTAGTGGCTAATAATGCAGGTGACTTGTGGTTTATTCTTAACAGGGTAAAATGCCAACTGTGCTCCTTTTATGCACGTTCACCAATTTTTCCAAGCACACAAAGTACAGCTGAAAATTACATTGCTACTTTAACCTATTACATAGCAATAAATACACCTCCTTCTCTGTGTTTTTGCTTTAGGCTCAGTTGCTACAGATTTAACAAAACAGCCATGTATTTATGGTGATAGTTTTACTTTTGTATATAGAAAAGCTAGATTTGTTTTTTTAAGCGTAAGTACATGGGTGCTTCCATTATGGTACAACTGCAAAATTAACATTATGCCTTGGATTGCTTTTTCTCAGTCTTCCTCTATGAACATATCTATCATCTGTACAGCACAGAATTGTAATCTGCTATCTATTTCAGTAATGACACATTTAAAATATTTTCCTAGTATTAGACAGGTCTGATGACAATAGACACCTCCTGGACCAAAGCTCACCATCCTGAGCCTGGGCATGCAGCAGTTCTGAGTGCACACAGAGGTGTCCAGGGACATCCCTGCAGAGCTGCTCAGACAAACCTGACACAAGGCATGAAGTAAGTTTGGGGTATGATTTCATGCACACAGGGGCAGGCCCACTCCACACAAATGAGCCCAAACACTCCTGTGCCAGGGAATTGGCACCTGAACTGCCTTGAGAGCTGTGCCAGGCTGGAGCTGCTGCCTCCTGTGTGCACGTTCAGGAACGGGTCAGGGAGCTCAGCTGTGAAACGCAGCTGCAAGCAAAGAGCTGGGGATCTGATCAGCCTGGAAGCTCAAGGCAAATGCATCACAAGGGCTTTCTCAGGAGTTCCTCAGAAGATACACTGGGGACCCTCTCCCATCCCCTTCCCTGAAAGGTGTGCTGCTCTCCAGGGTGGGGAGGGAGTTCCTGCAGCAGAAGCTGCAGCAAGATCTTGCCTCCCTCTCCATGGCTTGTCACTACAGATAGATATTTTCTACTCAAAATTTCTGCACAGCAGCTGATCAGCTGCAAAGCAAATAGCTATGACTCAGTTTATCACAACAGAATGGGAATTAACATTAACAAGCTAATGCTTCATCTGATTGTGAGGAGCTTTTTAAATCTTGTTTCTAATTAATTTTGACAGATTGAATTAAAATGCTTATTTGCTTTGCATTTGATGCATGAGGATCTTTCTGACTTCCTCTCATACAACATGCTGTGGGCACCAACCTTTGTGAGCCCTGTTTTTTCCAGGCACTGGACAAGAGGACAAAGTCCTCACTTCCACTTGTTAAGAGGCTTCTATTTTTCAGCAAGTTTTTCCTTCTTTTGATTTTGTTTTGAATTTTTCAGATGTAGAAGTTTTATTTTAACTTGGCTAAGAATGCATAAGCTCCCATTTTGACTATGGAGCCCCCTCAGTATATTCTTTTTTAAAAGCCTTGCTGTGTTAGTTCCAGCTGAAGTATCAGAGGAATAGATCTCTTATCCTTCTCTGTACTTTCTGTCAAAACACTTGGAAGAAACATTTTTGAGCCATTTCAGCTGGAATTAACAAGAGAAGACTGATTTCCTAAGGTATGCGTTCCTTCTCCTGACAGTCAAGGAGACAGGCTGCTTCAGGAGAGAAATGACTTTTCTTGCATTCTTTCCCCCTTCTGATGCATGAACAATTCTCATTACCATTCATTTGAATTCTTGTTGCTTGCAGGGGTGGGTGTAAGTTCCTCAGCAATGAGCATTTTTTAGAGCTACTGTGTGCAAAACTGTGACTATCAAACAATGCTCACGACTAATTCTCATGAGCTACAATCTATCACAGTCAGGAGATTATTGGATTCCTGTGATTCTGTACCCGGTGCCTTAATACCTGCAGTTTTGATGACTGCTGCTAGAGTGCACAGATTTCAGGGAAAGGGAAACAAAAGAGGTGAGTAAAGTCTTCCAGAAAAAAAGAAAAAAAAAAAAAAGAAAGAAAAGAAAAGCAAAAATCAGTAAATGATAAAAAGCTTGGAAGGTCAGGAGGTATAATGATTCCACAAATAATTTCAGCCAGTCCCCTTAGACTGTACATCAACCACATTTGTAAAAGGCATGGCCTTAGAGCACACAGGTAACTTTTCTGATATGTTAAAAAAAAAAAAACTACAGTTACACAAATTATTGTAAAAACAGCATACAGGAAAAGTATATAGATTCATTTCATGCAAAAATAGCACACAATTCACTGCCATCTTGTATTAGCATCAATAAAATAACAAATGGACCAACAAAAAAGTAAATCCAAAATAAGCCCTTTGGAATGATTGGAATTGATATGACTCCTGACATAACTTAGCTCTTGCTCCAAGTGCTGAACCCAGCACAGATGGAGTCAGTTACTCTGCCTTAGAATTACTGTAACTGAGGGCAGAATTTTCCTTGGTGACTCCTTCCAGTTGTTTCATTGGGGTGGTAAGAGTGATGTAAAATCTTCACAAAAAAAAAAAAAAAAAAAAAAAATCAGTGAGATCCTGTCCTTTTGATCATCCTACATAGTTTTATTGGAGTGATCTAAACTTTGGCATGTCATCCATTATTTAATAACACCATCCGCATAGAAGAAACAAGACTTTGATCAGCCCTAATCTACAAGTTAAAAGATCTCCGTAAATCAACAGGTATTCTTTTCATAGATTCATTACCTTTGTTGGAATCATCAATATTCTCAGTATTATCACAGCATTTTCAGATTTTAATGTGACCTCATGACTGGTTTGAAGTGCTACATGCAGATTTTATTATACATATGCACACAGTACATTTTTTTAAGTTTCATAGATATTAAATGGCATGAATTAGATATATGTGAAAACTTCTAACAACCCTTTTCATAAATATTAGTTAAGCCACATACAATACAGTACAATTCCAAAATGAGCCATTCAAAACCTCTCTATTTATGTGGAAGGCAACTTCCATAGTTACACATGAAGCCTCCCACCAGTGTAATTATCTCCTCTCTTCCTCACTAGGACAAATCACAGTACTTTGAACTGATCTATAAGGGGAGAAATACAGGATCACATATTTAAACATAGCTCTCCTCCTCCAGCCTGAAAATTACAAGCCAGCAAACTTGCAATTCAGAAAAGCTCACTGAGGTATTTTCTCTAGTATTTGGAGAAGTCTCCAAGGCAAAGAATTCTCTGCAAAAAGGACGCAAGAAGAAAAGCTTCTGCCCACTACTCCATTAACAAAATTGTGTCTTGGTAATCTATGAACTCTGAAGTAGCTGAATTTCTTCCCTACCCCAACCCCCAAGAGCTGAGTTGTCCTCCAGTTGAAAATCAGCACTTTGTTCCTACGACATATTTTAGCTTATATTTCATTTAGAGACTGTTTTAATATGTTGTTCCTTACAATTCAAGCGCACATCTCTCAAGGTTTCTCATTCTTCAGTTAAATATACCCCAGCATGGCCCCTGCTTAGCAAATTGTAAGCTCTAACACCAACAGGCTGTGACTAAGAGCCAGTGCAGAAGGCAAATTGTTAACCTCGTGTGACTGGAAGCCTATTTTAAGATGCTCACAAGCACTTGATAATGCCCTGTTAATGAAACTTCAGTTGCTCTTTATCCCTGACAAAGGAGAGCGAGTTCTGTATTTTCCTGGATGTAATGGCTATGACACGGCTTGCCTGTCTGCTCCCAGCAGAGCAGTGCTGTCCTGACAGCTGGGGCAGCTCCCAGGGATGATCCCCTGTGAGCCCTGGGGAAGCTGCACCCAGGACACCACTGCAGCTACAGGATAAGGAACAAATCTGTGCCTTATCCTGTAGCTGCAGTGATGAAGAACGAACTTTGGCATAACAAATCAAACCGTGTCCTGCTTCACGGAGCTCAGACACTGAGGTAAGCTTTGTCTCCAGTCTTGGGAGGCAAGGATGGGCAAAAGATCATGTGATTTTTCTTTTTTTATAAGATGCACAGCAATATCTTTCAGGGCTGAGGGCACAGGGGAATATCTGGGGAAGAGCAGAGCTCTGGCTCGCTCAGTGCCTTTTCCATGCTCTCCCAGCACAGCACAGACAGACACTGAACCCCAGCAGCCTTGCCCAGGGCTGGGTGTCCCAGAAGCAGCACCACCCTCTCCCCAGGCAGGGCTCTATGGAACCCCAGCTACCCCAGGTGCCATCAAACAGCTGGGCACTCACACCACACCACTCCCCTGGTGACTGTCTGTGGTGACTCTTCAACACCACCGCGTGAGCCTAGAGTGGGCAAGTGGCATCACTTTTCCTTTTTAAGGCAATTAAAATATGGATACCTAGATTTTTTTTTTCTTTCTTTCAGCAATTTCTTCTTCTCTTTACACCAATGTTCTCCTAAAAACCAACTCTCCCTTTTCTGTGCTATTTATTTCTATGGAAAATTTTGAATGCTGAAATCTCTCCCAAATACTTCAAATATTGGTCATGACTGGTTCCCACAGCATTGATTCTATGCCATGTGGCACCAGTAGATATCATCCACCCCTGAGCATGAATCACTTTCTGTAATGATTGGCATTTTCACCAATTAGCAATCCTTCCATGAGATGCACATGTCAAAACACTATGCAAGTTTGTTTTCATGGTGCTGCTATATGTCTTAATTTGTTAATACTGCTTGGACATAAAAAGCAAGAATATTGCCCAACTTGTATGATTTTTTTTCTCCCCTTTAAAAATGGCTCCAATTTTAAGAGTCAAATTTCACAAAATACACTAAATATTTGAGAATTAGAAATACCCTGAACTTTTGAGAACAATCTTAAGGAAATTTCTACTTAGCACAAATTTTAGCAAATGCCAGAGATTTGCAAGGTAAAGGACCTTGGACTTCTGTGTCCAGAATCTCAGCAGTTTCACTCTGTAACTTGCCAAAGACGCATGGGACATGATAAGCACCAGTGAAGTCAAGGGAAGCTTTTTGTCTCTCAATACACACAGATTTGGGCCTCTTTGGGCCAAATTCTCAAACCAAAGGCCTTTAATGCATGTGTAAGAAAAGTCTGTCAGCACAAGTCTCAAATGACCCTACAATATTTACTCTTTCAAAAGCATGTACGATATAAATATTCCTGTTCCCTTTTTGTAGCTGAATAAACCACAGTACAGAGCCTCTAACTATCAGATATTCATTTCTACAGATGCAGGAACAGTAAATTGCACCTGCAACTTTGCTTTCAAAGATGATTCACACTTTTTACAAGGATTTTTTTCCTCTCCACTAGTAGTAGTTACAAAAGTACTAGGCAATAGAAAGGAAAAGTGTTCATGGTATGGAAGACAGTTTAGAGAAAAAAATACCTAGACTGTTTTAAACTGTTGGAAAGAAAGAAAACATTAACTTCATAGGTCTCTATTTTGCTATTGTTCCAGCTCTTATCCAAACTTTCTCATCAGATTTGCTGTCATGAGAGAAGCAAGACACAAAACTGGCCAGTGAGCATTTCTTATGCTATCAAGTGTGCTGCCTGCAGGCAGCAAAAATAAATAGGTTGGTATTTAGAAGAAATAACAGAATGAGAAACAAGTTTGTGAATTCTGCTTTTGTGCACATGTTAAACAATTGAAGAGAGGCAAAAGTAATACCATTTCCTTCATAAAGATGGGAGTGATGAAGAATGCCAGTTACACAATCTGCCACTCCATAAATGCAGAACTGAATGCTTCTGTATCTACAAACACATATGCTGCTCCATTTTAAAAAATGTCGTTTTTTTGTAATCCAGAGGAAAAAGCAGAAGGGAAAAATGTAAGGAAAGCAATTGATATAATAAAGTAGGTGGAAGAAAATATTAGTGGTATCAGAATAGGTGAAAACATTTCCACTGACATCACTGAAGTCAGGATTCCACTGCACCTCTATACTGGATTGAAAGCTTTTCTCTTTGAGTACTGACTCATTGTGACAGTGAAGTGTATTTTTAGTGACAACAAAAGGCAATTTTCTAGCAGAAGGGATTCTAAATAAAGGTCAAGTAAAACTGTACATAAGCTCGAGGTCAGGTTTAGTATGGCTTTTTGGACATAAAAATGAGGAATAGTTTCCTGTTTGCAGCTAAAAAGTAAAAATTTTGGAAGAAGTCCTTCTTGACCTACTTATGTGTGGAAGCCTGATGACTTCAGAGTACTTCCTACTGGGAAAAAAAATTTAATAGCAGCTGTCCTTTCCAAACTGCACACACTTGCCAACATGAGAAGATGTATATTATTATTTTCCTGCTCACTACAAAGTACATTTTAATATTCTACAAACACCTTACAATAACTAAAAATATATAATTTCCCAAAAGTTAATATGATTTCATTAGCTATTTGAAAATTCACCTCAGACTTTTCCCCTTTCCATGGATTACTGTACATTTTTCTTCTCACTCTTCTTTCCAAGTAATTGAAGAAAAAAATGATGCATATGTTTTCTAAAGGAACGATTCACTGGTTTTTGCAGCTGGAATGTCAGCCTTGGTCAGTCCTGGAAAAGCCAGGTGAGCACTTGTCGTTACTTGAGAGGTGCTGTGCATTTCTTTCACTTCAGCTCTCACCAGGTTATTATTTTCTTTGCAGTAATCTAATTTGGGAAAAACTCTTTAAAGTACTATAGGTAGTAAGAAAGGGAGTAAAATGCACCTTCTTTCACTATTCAGATAAATAAAATATTAACTACTAGCTGGCAACTTTTTGAACAAAGTGAAGCTTATGTAAAATGCTGGTCTTTGAGAACCTGATTTATCTCACCACATAGAGTCTTCACAGATTAACTAAATAGATCCAAGCCCTGGTTCTTAACTAGCATCCCTAGATTTAGAAGAAACTCTAAAAAGTTTGGCACAGCCTTATATTCTGCTCCTATTAATCTGCATTTTATGACATTTTCTCTGTTTTGCTATCTTTGAATCTCATCTCAAAAGCTCTATGGTTACAGTAGGCTGACATACTTATGTGACCTTCAGGTATCTTTATTGTATTCTAGATTTATTTCCCTTATCTTGAACTTCATGGTGGAGCTCTGAATTTTATCTAATATCACAATGAGAATCCCAGAGCAATGTCTTCCCCATCTGCCCTTTCATTTGTCATATTTCTGTGAAGAAGCCAGTACTGTCTGCCAATCTAAAACAAACCAGCCATATGTAGCCATGTGAGGAGCAGCTGAGGTCACTTTTTTATGTTCAGCCTGGAGAAGAGGAGATTGAGGGGACACCTCACTGCAGTTACAGCTTCCTCATGAGGGGAAGAGGAAAGGCAGGCTCTGATCTCTGCCCTGTGCTGACCAGTGACAGGATTGAGGGAATGGCCTGAAGCTGTGTCAGGGGAGCTTTAGGCTGGGCATTAGAAAAAGGTTTTTTACCCAGAGGGTGCTTGGGCACTGGAACAGGCTCTCCATGGAAGTGCTCACAGCACCTGGCAGAGGTCAGAAGTGTTTGGACAAGGCTCTCAGGCACAGGGTGTGACTCCTGGGCTGTCCTGTGCAGGGCCAGGAGCTGCACTCAGCAATCCTGATGGGTCCCTTCCAACACAGAATATTCTGTGATTTCTGTTATGCTGTTATCATCAATGTTGATCTAGTAACATTTATCTACCAGATCAAGAAGATCTCCTTGAAAACACTTTTTTTCTTTTAAGTTTCTCAAGGACACTGTGCCCTCTCACCACAGCACAATGGCCTGTCTGTATCTGCAGTGATATCTGCCATATGAAGAAGAATTAGGCCCTGTTGCTTTGACAGGTGTGAAAGGCATCTCGTGAACTTCAGAACAGAGGGCAGATTAAGTAATATCTTCACATATGAGGTATCAAGCAATTTTTTTTCCATTTTAAACACTTTTTAAAATTAAGATGTAAAACTACTGTACTAATTTCTGTCCTGAGTAGAAGTATCTGAGGGTTCCTCATAGGACAGACAGAATGTGTCTCAAATATCATTGAATTATATGATTATTAATGCATAATGCTAGATAAAAAATTTATACTGCCTAATGCACAAGCTGTTAAGTCCCTACTATTAAATCTGATGCCTGGTAGTAAATCCAAGCTAGAATGAAAAATAAAATAGGTCTTTGTGTTTACTCATACTGTAGTAACTGTCAAACAACACTAAGGATTTTTTCTCAATGAAGAATATGCTTTCAGCAAAGCAGGAGATTTGTAAACATATTTCAGGTTACAACTAAAAAATTTGTTTTGATTCAAGAGTAGAAATTTGCATGTTTCCTGGTGTTCCTTGGACAGATATCAAGCAGGGACCTCAGTTCTTGTGTTTCTAAAAGCTGGAGTAAGTTATAACTAATCCACAAAGCCAACATGTAGTCAAAACAATACAAGATATTTGAAATGCAACACACAAGCCTAATTCAATCATAACAATTTTCAGTTGGCAGAGAAAAGCAAGATGCAAAAACATCCAAAACAAATTTCAGGTTTAGTAATCACAAAGGTCAAACATTTTTTAAATATTTGTGCATTTAGATACAAAGGAAAAAAAAAACAGTAAAACACATTACTACTCCTCAGTTCAATGAAGTATATTAAATGCAGAAATTTTGAATGTAATTCTGAATGCTAAAAAAAATAAAATAAAAAAGATGAGCTATTACCTGTGCATTAAAAAAGTGAGTTATGGGGAAAGAGAAAAGTGCCTGGAACAGAAGCCAGAAAAAGGCAAAAAACTAGCAGGGAAAAGCTACATACAGGATGTTTGTTTTATCTGTGACTGACCAAAATGCTGACCTGACCAGAGGGAGCAGGGAAGGAAATTAGTCCTTCCCCTTCTCTGTGTGTTCCCACTGAAAGTCTCCAGGGCTAGCAGCTGTCTCTGCTTTCCTACTTTTCTCAGTAGCTGGATCCATGTAGGATATTTCCTTTCCACAGTGCTGCCTGCTGGGGAGCAGGCTCTGTACAGAGCAGGCAGACCTTTGGTTGGTGAAGGAATTCTCTGAGAAGACTTGTAAAGACAGAACGTGTTGAGAGGACAGGTCCATCTATTTCTGATTAATTAGCAGAGCATGACTCCACTTGTCTGATGTTTTGAAGTGATACTAAGATGACTAAAAAATATTCCTACAGCAGAACTACCTCATGTGGGCAAAATGGAGTTGTTAGGCTACTTTTCTTCCCCAAAATACTCATTTAGCTACAGAGTTTTTTTCTGTATGTATTTGCTTTCTTACTGATTCCAACGGCCTCTTTTCTTAGTATCCAGCTTCAAACACACAAAGCAAAGGTTTCTCTGGATACTAAGAAGAAAAAAGCAGTTAACACCTTGGGAAAGGGTCTGCTTTATTACAAAATACCATGCCCCACACACCTGGCTTTTTCAGTACAGGAAATCCTTAGTGTGACTTGACAATAATCTTCTGGATAAGCATCTAAGCCTGCAGAAACCAGTGCACGCAGCACTGGACCATGCTGCATTTGAAAACAGAAAAGACCAAACCAAAGTTAAAGAATAACTGCCAATTTTTGCACAGTAAATAGTCTTCTTAGCTAACTAATGTAAATAAAATTCCATAAAATAGTCTTCCATTTTGCAGGCAGATATCCTAAACAGATTTCCTAATTCTAATACTACTTAGATTTATTATGCTATTTCTTTTCTATATTACTTTTCTATTTCCTCTTTAGTCTGTCACCCAAGGGCATCAATTACTTCTTGTTTTTTAGTATATACTGACTTGATTTGCATAGATATCTTGCATGACGTATTTCTTATACTATTGTGCTTCTCTGTGTAAATAATTCTCTAAAATGGTTGCAGTGCTGAGCTAAAATAATATTTATATGCATTATGCTCCTGATATATTTAGGGCCGTTTCATACAGCTATAGCATGATTCATAGGATAAACCCAAAGGAACAAAACTTGGATTCAAGAACACACTTTCAGTGTACCCAAGTAAAATTATAGAAGGGCATGAGAAGCAGTACACCAGAGTTCTATAATTTCCAGGAAGAGTGTCCAAAATAAGTTAGAAAATTCCCAGCTTTTACAAAGGGTGATGGTTATCAATCTAAATGGCAGACATGCTACTCTTTATTTGTGAACTGTTTCCAGAAGCACCTACATTCTGTGGTGGTCAACTCCTGGCCCAGATGCCTGTATTGCCATCAGCAGGCAAAGCTTTTAACCAGCTGCCATCCTGGAGCATGCCTGAAGGCTGGCATCCCCTGCCTGTGCTGCCACTCTGCAGGTGTGCTCACAAGAGGACAAGACCCTTTGAGGGTAGCTTTTCCCCACCCCAGCAGAGCTCACTGGATATTTAAGGCATAAAGAGAATGTTTGCATCAGAGAATGAATCTCAATTTTTAGAAAACCCCTTCAGGTACAGAGTTCTCTTGGTTTCTCACAATAGAACAACTTTGCCTTGTCTAAATGATTAAATAGTCCCTGAGGCAGAGAGATGAATGCACTGAAGCCTGTCTTTGCCTCGTATGAGGAAAATTAAGGTTTACATCTAAATAGGTAAGTAGTACTATCACTACTACCACAGATGGGACCCTCAGAGGCTGTCACAGAATGCCATGGAGCCCTCCCTGTGGTTCACCTTGCAACTCTGGATGAGGCAAAGGAAATGTGAAACAAGGCTTCAGAACGTGCTCTGTTCCCCTGGGCCATGAGGTGTCTGGAGTTCTGGGAGGCAGCAGTGATTTCCACAGAGGATATCTAACACCAGCCTCTAGTTCAAAATCCAAGGCAGATCCACTGATGCCAGTGCCCCCCAGAGCAGAGAGCTAAACAGGGAGAGGAACTTTTGCATCCCACCCTCTCTCAGCATCTCATTTCCATGTAGCTTCAGGGAATTTTCACTCATCAGGACTCTAAAGTCTCTTTATGACTAAGACTTGTTACTATAGAACTCAAACTCCACAGGCACTTTGGGGTCTGGCATTTAGGTGATGCAGTACTAACTGTGACAACACCCAAAAATCCCAAAGAATCAGTTTCACAAACATATTTCATAAAGACTTTATAGAACCTCAGCAGATAGAGCTCCCTAACCCCTGCACACACTACATAGCACCTACACAAATGAGAAGCTCAGGGGCTTGCTGAGAAAATGGTTTATCAACAAGGACCATAGAACTGCATCCCCTGACCTATTATAACAAAATAATATCATAACTACACGAGGGTGTTCATTACCTTTTCTACATTATGATGTAACTACCACAGCACTTGGTTCACTGCTGATTGCAAAAATGAGTTACTTCCTTCTCTGTTTTTAAAAGAGGTGTCTGCAGCCTGGGCAGTGGCACAGGGCATTCCTGTTTGAGAACAAAGTCCTGCCCAGTCACACTGGCTAGACAGGATAAGGGGAAAGGGAAGCAATCCATCTTTGCAGGACTGTGTTGCATGGGCTTGCTATTTTCATCTGGCAGTTTGGTTTATGCAACCGCTGCTCTGTGATGTTTCTTGTGAAACGTCTCTCTTCCCCTGTTCTCAGCATTACCCCATTAAGCAGGTGGAGAACTTCCACCCAATCTTTATTCAAAGTCACGCTGGCTCCATAGAGATATTTTAAAACTGACTTAAAGTCTGGCAAAACCTTGAGTGGACACCTTTAGTGCACTAGACACTCAACGTACCTAATTTATGATTGAATTACCTGATTTAAGTTTCAGTGGTAGAGCCCTGAATATAAATGTGCCCAAAGCTAACAAATTAAATAGCAAAATGCTGCAAAAAGTCTGAGCAGTCTAGCAGTTCTTTGGAGAGATGCCAAAGTTTAATAGCACAAACAGAATAAATAAACTCTATGAACAAATCAATTTTTCAAAGGTAACATCTGTTCTGCACTGGCTCCTGGTGTGAATAGATTCATCTGTGCACACATACAAGTGGGCTAATGGGATTCAGTGTGCTCCAGTACCCATCAGCATGCTTTGTCTTCATCAAAAACTCTAATGTGGATGGGACTCCAAGAGTTTTTCTGAAACAAGCCAAACAACTTATACCTACTTTGCAAACTGTTTCATATGAATCATTACATTAATCGCATAGAATCAAAACCTGAGGATATTTACTCAGAACTGTAAACAGATAAAGGAGTCTGAAAACCTGTCTGAGAGAAACTGTTTCCCCCTAGTTCCAATTTTTGAATCTTGTGCATTTGATAGATTCCCAAGACTTCCTAAACACTGTGCTGTGCTAGAAGTCACGTGTCTGCTTTGGCTTTGCTATGCTTCACCAATTTTAACCAAATTTTCCATAGAGTATGTGACACAACCTAGCTATATCAAATATAAAAGAGAAGGTGAATGAAACAAGCTGCAAAAAGGATATTTTATCTTTGTTTTATGACTTCTCTGAAGGAGCAGAAATCAATGCTTTAGCTAGGTAGAAATTAGACTTAATATTATGCTATGCATAAACACTCTTTAAATCTTAAAACTATTAAAATGAATCATGCCTTTACACAGCTCCATCATAAAGATTATGAGGAAAATGGTGGTTTAGAGTGTTGAGTTCTTTCTCAATAGTTCAAAATTGCATGTTGGTTTAGCTTCTTTTCTACAACTTTATTTCCCACTACAACTTTTTATAAACACCCTTTAATGCTTTCTTTTCGGTTTTCCCCAGCATGATTTTCATCAAAATTTTGCTCACAATGTAAAGTTATAGTGTCCTTGTAAACACAACCCTTACTAGTAATTTAATTATTAATATGAGTTGTGAGTTTGAGGACAGATACCTGGACATTATGTTACTTTAACATCTCCTGGGAGCTGTGCAGTAGAGGGGAAGGAAGCTGTATCCTGCAAAACCTAGGGAAAGAGCCTGGGTCAGGATCTTCCTTCATGTGTGATAGGGCAGCCTCACCTTCCAGCAGCTGCTGCACCAACAGCGTTGCTGCAGGGCAAGAGGAGAGCTGAAGAACTCTCAGCTAACACCTCCCTCCTGCCACTGCATCCCTCACTTCTCACAGGTGACACGCACAGGTTTGACCCAGGGCTTGGCAGAGGCTGCACCCTCTGCAGCTGGCACAGAATGGGCCATGCAGAGGGCAAGGAGGGAGGGAACAACACCATTTGGCCATGGTGAGAAAATACCTAAGCTCTGACACCACTCTATTAAGGAATTTTCAATTTCAGCCCCAATAAGACTCAGATAAGCAGCTGTGATTGACAGCAACATTAATTCAACTGTAGCCAGCTTCAGGATCAGATAATATTCAGCAGCAGAAAGAAAACTGGCACATTAATGCCCAAAAGTCAAAGAGAAACTCATTTTGAGGAAATCAATCCTGCACTGGGTAAAAGGGTACTGAGAGAAAACAGAATGAAAACAAACAAACAAAAAAAGCCCAATTTGTTAGTTATTTCTTAGGGTTTGGGTTTTTACTTTTTCTAGTTTTAATTTTGATCTTTAATGGTGAGTAGGCACCATTTTAATTGTAAATCTCTTTTTATGCTTAACATTTGGGGTGAGGTATGACAGTGAATGTGTGTATAAACATGATAGAAAACTCCTGCAAGATATTAATGAAAAATCATCAGCTTATTTTTTTATTATTACTACTATACTCTTGGTTCTCAGAACAATCAGTAACAAACTATAGGCTCTGCTGTGCTCAACACTGCACAAAAACCAAAGTTTTCCCACACCCTACAGGATAGCAACCTGCAAGACATAACACCATACAGAGATAGAGAGAAGTACAGAAAGAAATTATCTGTATCCCATAGTATACTTTTTATATAATATTATAATACTTTAAGGAACTTTTAAACTAGTTAAAGCTTTTCTGAAGTATTTGTCTAAGAAAACTCAGTGGAAGTGAGAAGGACAACACAAAGAACATGCTGTCTGGAAAATGTAACATGTAGATAACGTGCTAAGATGATGACAAACAGAGGTAGAAGGACAATTCTTAATCCTGAGTACGAGAGGAACAATGGGGTGGGAGTTATGTGTGAAAATTATGTCAAGCAGAAAAGCCAGGGAAAAAGACAAGGAAGAGTGAAAAGGAAGAAGAAACAAAAAGGGAGGACATACTGTGTACAGGAACCCACTGGGATTAATGGCAAATCATCACCAAGTCTCCTATCTAGGGCATAAGGCAACAACCCCTTAGCAGGGCTCACTCTTAGTAACAGCAGCACACCTAAAGGCTTTGCTCTTCTAAAGGTGCAGTGTTTCAGCTCCAAAAGTTGGAAAATATCTCTACTATTTTCATTTGGCATGCAAGGTACACAATGGTACAAACCAACGTTTATCCACAAAGGCTATTTTTTCCTTTAAAACTATTTTGCTCAGGTTTGAGTGATCAGTGCACATGCTACTACTTTTTCTATCCACCTGCCCACTGAGGGCTTTGCTCAGCTGCCAACTCTCCAGCCAAACATCAGGAGTCAGTACATTATGACAAGCTGATGAGCCCCCTCTCCTAACCCCTTCATCTAGCTTGTTTGACAGAGGTCAGAATCTTCCAGCTGCAAAATTCATCCAATTATGCTGTTCCTTGTCCCTTGCTATCACCTCCCAACTCCTCCAATTCACACTAATTTTCATGGTATAAGCACAAATGCACATGGAACAATAGTTTATCTTGGCATCTAAAAGACAAAGATCATTAGGGCAGGTTTAGAACTGGAGGAGGGAGGAAAGTGAATCACAAGTGTATTCCAAAACAATCATCCCTTAAAAACCTTACCATTCAAAATGGAAATGTTTATATGAGTTCAAATAGCTAAAAGCTATTTGAACTCATCTAAAGCATTACACTGCCAATAAGAAAATCAAACTAATATTAGCACTGGTATTGTGTATTTGAATTTTCTGCCCTTTGCTAGGCTGCCCCATAATGTTATCACACACACACACACAGAGGGATCAACCATGCCTTAACTGAAAGTCAAACCCTGCAGGTACAGACCATGCAATATTGAGTAAACCAGAATGAGTTGATACAGCAGAGGCACAGATGCTAGCTGGGAGCTGGGACCTGCCAGTCTCAATTCCTGAAGGAAACTGCAGAGTATTTTCTGTACATTGCTGAAGTGAGGAACAGAACATGAAGTGGATGTAGCTCAGCAGGTTATGGCCAAAGAGTGAATGAGCTCTCTCGAGTTCCTCAGTGACAGAGCTGAGGTGCAGGCCAATAAAACAACCTGACACACACAATTTCAAAATGATGATAGGTCTGTTCTAAGTTCCATCTCATCTTAACACAAGCACAGAAGGCTGATTTAACCATTCAGACAATGTTACTGCAGCCATAAGAGATAATCTGCTGTCATCTTTTCTTTCAGGTTAAAAAGTCTTCTGCTTGCCTCTCAATATGATGTTTTAAGAGTTTCTTTGTCAAAACTGTGAGGTCAAAAGAGTGCTCTACTATTAAACCTTTCTGCATCTTAAATTCCTTCCACTTCATGTGTCACAGGCTCCTTTCAGTTTGCTCACCTGAGAAGGTTCACAGGACAATGCCTCAGTGCCCCAGAGTGACAGGAGAGGAAACCTGCATGTCTCAGGCACTTCTCATGTGTCAGAGTGCTTTACTGTAAGTGACAATCAGCGTGATATTGAGAAAAACAACTAGAAATAAGAAAATTGAGGAGGGAATGATACAGAGAGGACATATTTTATAGTAACTGATAGTCACAAACACAGCAAAGGACAGCCATGCAACATTACCAGGTTCAAAGCCCTCTGTTGCCAAGAGTGTGGCCCAAGGCACACCCCTTATACTTGCTCTTCTCTTTCTAAATGTCCTTCCTAAGATGACCCAAGCTGGCTAAACAGGAAATTAATTTCTTATCTGTCTTCAAATGCATACTATTCCCTTTTGTCTCTCTCAAATAATAATATCCCGTGAGGCAGGGTACCTTATGTGCCTTACTTAGAATCACACATATAGATTTGATTTGCTACTTCAACCTTGTCCAGCCAAACAGTTCTTATCGAAGACAGATACTGGTCTAATCTGACACAATTGGCTTTTGTTAAAAACACATTGCATTTTATCCGATTTTCCATGTAACTCCATGTCCTTGAACTACCCTTTTCCTTCATAAGTGGTTCAAAGACTTTGTTTAGTACTGAGGTCAGACATACATAGCCATCCTCAATCCAAAATATTTACAAATCTCTGTCCTTGACTACTACCATAAGTCAGACAAAGCTGTATTGAATGTGATGGTCAAATTTTTTTCAACTGAAAAATCAGCTGGTAACTGAATGAAAAAGCCCTTGGAAAAAATTTGACTTTTCATTGAACTGTCTGGCATCTAAACCCAGAATTATTTCCTACTGAGAAATCAAAGATATTTCTATTATAAATGATCATTTAATTTAGTTCAAAACCCTCCCTGACCAGCTTACCTGAGAGTGGACCAAGAACTACTATGAAAGAAAGAAACAAAAAAAAATTACTGGAGTGAAACCTGAGTGGCAAACAGTTTTGGTATCCATTCTGGATTAGGAGTTAGCACAGGACTTGTCAAAGATGGGAAAGAAAAACAGTGATCTCAATAAATGTGTTTCTTGACCAAATCATGTTCATAGAATAGCTACACCTGCTCATGCATAGCATTGCTGGCTTTTGTATTATGAGCAGCTCATGGCTGAAACCCCGAAAAGTGACCTCTCCCCCTGTAATAAAACACAGAATGGGGAAACCTCATGCTCATTCATGCTGTACTGTACATTTCCCACCTCTACCACAGTCTGTATTTGTGTCAGGGGCAGCACCAGTGTGTGTGTGCAGTGTACTGGCCATCAACACAAGGGACTGATGCCAACCACAGAAGTCACTTTTCACACTTGCAAAAATCTGTCTCGTTCCCACCCAAGTCCTGCCCCACATTTCTCCAGCTTTGCCCATCACATCTCACTGTCCCCACTCCCAGTGTGCCAGCATTCATGGGCTCACAGGAAAGCCTCAGGCCCTCTCAAGACAATTGTCCTGCTCCAGACTAGTGCAGGGACAGGAGAAGGGAAATGAGCCATCCTGGCTGGAAATCTGGCTTTTCCTATTTCTGATTTGTATTTGATCACTGCTGATCAAAAGGCAGTTTTATCTCTTAATATGTATGCTCTGTTCTGTTATTTTAATCTGGCACTGTTCATAAAGTATTCTGGTTTATCTATTCAGAATTTTAAACTAATATTAGAATAAATACCTCACATTTCTTTCCATGATCACTAAACTATTTTATTCTTAGATATGAGCCATAATTAATTATCCTCATTTATTCTTTGCTCTAGAATTTCCATATCTCTTAGGGAACACTATTTTGTGAGGGCTTTCTAGCGGGTCTTTCTCTGTATTAAAATATCCTCACAACAGCAAAGATCTGGCTTGCCAGAAGGCTGCTTTCTTTGGATCACAGCAAAACCTCTTCCTGGGCAATGTGTCTTCACATATTCAACACTGAGCCCTCCTCTTCTTAATGTGCTTTCTTTACAAACCTATTAGAGAGTTCCAACTTCACCCAACTAGCTCCTTGTGCCTATAACATGGGTTACACGTTGGAAAAAGCTGCTGGAGAATCTGAATGCAGTCCTTGGACCAATCTGCTCACAGGAGAAGAGATTTTCAGAGGATGTATTTAAATAAACAGACTTTGTAATAGCAGGACTTTACAAAGGTTGTTCTGCTCTCAGCAGCTCAGCTCAGCACAGGGAAATATAAGGACTGCTTATTTTAAGCCAGTCCCAGAACTTTCTCCTCATTACCAATCTGCCCAGAGGTACAGCATGCTACTGAGTAAAATACACTTCTGCAAAATGCTAAACTATGACCTGATCTTGCCAGGCAGCTTTTGAATCTACTTCCATATCTGGAGTGAGCATGGTTTCTCACAATCACACAACAGCAATGCTACATTTCCATGAGCACACTCTAAGTTGTGCAGGTGCTGTCAGCTCGCTCAAGGGCTTCACCCAGCACAGCTCATGTTGGGATCCTGCTTTTACATTCCATAGGGACACACACAGCCCTGATTACAAGTTCTACTTGTACACTCATACTGGGCTAAGAGAGTAGCACTCCAGTCTATCCTCACCACTGTACCAAACAGTCTCCAAAAAGCTTTCTCAGAATTTTCATTTTCCTTGGATCTACTGTTCCCCTCAGATTTGACACCAACCTCGTGTTTTATTCTTTATACCAGTCTTCTGACAAAGAAAGAGAGATTCTATTATCTTTATACAGATTTTCTTCTCTAAAATACATAGTGAATGATCACTTTTGTTTCTATTTTTTTTTTTTTTTTGGAATCTTTACAAAAACAAGCAAGCATCAGAATAAAAGAGATATTGTTCCTCCAAGCCTTCTTCCATGTTTGTTGCTTGTCCTTCTACTAAATTCTGCAAGAAAAGAAGCTCTTTACAGGATTTTTCTCATAAGGGATTATATTTTCCTGTCAAGTTGTACCTTTAAAACGAGCATTCTTTGACTCGTGGCAATGCCAAAGCTGGCGATTTCTCAAAAACCCTCTCCAGAGATCTGTGAACTATTTTAACTATTATAATGCTGCTAAATCTCATGTATTTGATTAAATACCTCATCTGACTTCCTGAAAAAATGCCAAATAATTCTTTTTCTATTTGAACACAATTTTGGTGCATTGGCTTTAGCTCTCCATCACCAGAGGCCCATAGCAAGACTATTAGTCCAGCTGTACTCACAAAGTTCTAGCAGTCATTTCCTTGCCTTGCTTTCACTGCAGTATTTTAGTTTGAGCAGAATGCTGCCCATTGGTTTGGAAACTCTTGCTCACATTATTCTCTTGTTACTCTACTTCCATCATCCTCCTGCTCCCAAGGTTCTCCTTTTACAGGGTAGAGACACGGCAACCACTGCTATCCTCAGGGGCTGTCTTGGTGCAGATCCATTTTACCTGACATAATCTATTGATGAAAGGTTTCTGAAAGCTTTCTATTTGAATCAGACCTTCTCTGTTCTCCTCTGTGATATTGAAGCAATTTACTTGATAAAAAACAATTTGTTCTTATACTTCACTGCATTTAATTTTTAAGGTTTATACTCCCTGCACTCTGCAAATGATTCGATTTGTGGTGTGGTGCCACTGGTATTAAACTGTCATTAGCACAGGGTGTAACCACTGCCAGTCCACATTCTTCACACATCTGCTTTCTGGAATACTTCTCTGCCAGATGCTGATGCCAAGGACAATCTCATGAAACAATCTTGCACACAGAGTGCAGAAAGCCCTGCTAACTTGCCTGTGCTTCTAAATTAGTTCCCTCTGCCAGCAGCAGGGTTCAAGTGTTTTATACAAAAGCTGCTCTTCAAGTGAAGAGCTTCAAAGTGATCTCACCTGAGGCAGCTGGCACCAGAGACTTCCTAAGGCTTTAAGGGCCTGTGCACAGCCAGGCCACAACAGAGTTCATCCTTTCTAATGCAATAATTTATCTTACTCATACCAATGGTATCTCCATTTCTGTAATCATGTTAAATGTACCATATGCAGAAGTTCCTTTTCTGCAGGAAAATAAACCCTATTGCCAAGCTACAGGCAGAGCAGTTTTGGAATGTCCTGAGAAATTTCTATGCCTTAAAACATGCCAGGAAATCCTTTTAAATTTTCCGAGGTCAAATTTCTTTTTATGAATCCCATGTTCACTCAGGTTCTCACTAGCTAAACATTTAAGTTTTTGCTGGATTTGGTGCCATACTTATTACAGAGAATTTATATGCTTTTTATCTTTCTTTTTCTTCTAGATGTATTTAATGTAGTACTTTCTAATTATGAAAATTGATGCCTTTTATACACTCCTAGTTTCCTTGGTATGGAGGACATTGGGTTTGATTTCTTATATTTTGCCTTAGAAATTCTATATTCTCATGTACTGAAGTGAGATTCATTTCACCAAGTTTTACTTAATTATTGGGCATCTACATCTAATTGAATTGTTTAGACTGTTTACAGTCAAGAAAGGGAAAGAGACTCATCCTAATCTCAATTCATTCCAATTATGACTGACTCCTTTCAGTGCTGGAGTAAACCATCTTGGATTTGGCCATTTCTCTTTGCTGATGAAAAAGTAAGACTGGCAGGTTGGATATCTGCCTGATATCCTGCTGAAAGGTGTCTGAAAACAGGGGACACCAATGTTGCCAACTTAACATCACAGACATTTTTCAGAAAAGTCCCACGCATGTCCTGAACACCAGTGTGATTAGTGCAGCAGCCTTACCTATTCCCTGTGTGCAGCTGACTCTTGTGCATTTCTGGTGGTGCTGTTTAGTTGGTTGTAAGCTTTTTGGTATTTTTCATTTGTTTGGGGATTTGTTTTGGTGATGGGGGTGGTAGTGCTTGTTTTGTTTGGGGAGGGTTGGGAGGCTATTTTGAGGGGCAGTTGCTAGCTTTTTGTGAGAAGAAGACAAAAAAAGACAACATTTTCTTGTTACTATACAACTGATGGCAGGGAAAGTTTTTCTTCTATTCTTTATCTACCTCGCATAGTCTGCATTTTCCAAACTTCTTTCTAATGTTAATTTGTCTCTTCATATATTCTTTTTTCATCCTATATGAATATTCTTCCATCCTTTGTATGCTCTATCCTTCCATTTTCAAGAGTAGCTGCATTACCACTCATCAGTTATATAAGCAGGTTTCCATTTAGGTCTCTGATTTTTACTTATGTGGAGGCGTTATATTCAGGATATAATAGACTTCAAATAACTTGAGTAAGATGTCTCAGTTTTCTGCTCTGCCTCAGGGAGCTACCAACTGAGATTGTGGTCTGCAAATACCCCAGACATTTTACTCAGCACACATAAGAGAACAAGCCACTTCTCAGTCTGCAGCTACTTATAGAGAAAAAGATGTGACTAAGATCAGTTCCACTAACTTCCTCCATTTTGCCCACATCTCTGCAATGCTCCCAGTTTCAAAGTTGAAGACAGCAAATTTTTAGCCCTATTCTGCAAAAAAGCTAGAGTGAATTCTTAGGGTCTGATATTACATCTGGATCTGGAATTTAAGTCAGACAGACTTTCCCATAAATACACATTGAACCAGATCTTAATACTGATTTTCATTACTCTCTCTGTTTTCAGATATGAGAAAGACAAACACAGAAAGAATGAATCTTTTAAAAAAAGAGAGCTGATCATTTTACTCTGCAGAGCTGCAATATTATTCCTTTTATCCTCAATTGTTTAGCACTTTAAGTCACAACAGCAGCAGACTCTAATTTTTTTTAAACCACTCCTTGGAAAGATTTTAAGAAGTCACAAAGAACTAGAACAGAATTTGCTGGTAACAGCTATAGGTTAAAATTAAAATATAATTTATACCAGATTCAGTGATTCCTCCTCAGCTTTCTCCACAGTGCAGATTAAATTATCTTTACATGTTAAATCACCATAGATCTCACAGGTTTTTCAAACACACATCTGTTATTCTAACAATTACATCTAAAATAACCATTACCCAATTTTTCAACCAGTCTATAGTGATCACTCCCCATCCTCTATAAATTCCATGGTACACACGAGCATGTAGAGCATCCTCTCTTGCAAGAGCCAGGAGGAGAGCTCTGGGGGCATTTACTCTGCTGCACATGCCCTGCAGAGCTGCTGATGTCTCTGTGCCTCCCCAGCTTAGTCCTGCACACAGCTGTGCTCTACAGCACCCCAAGAATCTCAGCCAGCTGCTAGCAGGAGTCAGCCACGTGCACAGCTCAGCCAGAGAGAAGTTTCATGATTTGCCTGCTCCCAGTCAAACACTACCAAAATGGAAATGTTTGCTCTTTAGGCTAACACGTAATTTATACCAAATCATCCTTTAAAAACAAAAAAAAAAAAAAAAAACACACACACACAAACTGAACTCTAACAAAGAGCAAAATGTGAGTTCTCTTTATTACAGAAAACAGATTGAAAAACTAGAAGTGACATCTTTACTTTCATACCTTTCTTAATTATATTTCTTCATAAACACAACAAAAAGTAGTATTAAGTAATCTGTGAATTGAGACTCCAAAATATTCACCAAAAGGACACTAAAACAAAAAGCTGCAAAGCTCAAGAAATCTTAAAAACATTGCACAAAGGATGAATTTGGGGAGTGGTGACATTAACTTCTAGAGATTCATGCCTGCAGCAGAAATACAGCAGCTAGCAGCAGAATATCAAAAATCATATGCAACAATTGTGCACTTATAGCAGTCTGATATAAGAAAACATCCCCTGAAAAAATGTTCTATGTAATTTTGATTAGTAGCACAAGAATTCCTATACTTTGGTGCTTTTTAATAGTAAGTGTGAGCATATTTTCCTTTGAGGAGGATAGGATTGCCTTCAGTTACAGAGCCCCCATTATGTGATGAGGCAAAAGGCAAACCACCTTTGAGGCCAAATGCAGGATTTTCCAGAGCTGCCAGGTGTATTTCCACCTGGGACCACAGCTGCTGCTTTGCTGAGGGGGTGGGTGGGGTGCTTGGGTTTGAATTTCTTTGTAGTTGTATTTGGTTTATTGGGGGCAGGTGTCCCCCCCAGCCAGGTATTTCTCTCTTACTCTGATATTTCTCATAGCAGAGCTAGGATTAGGACTGGACTAGGATTTTGCTCCTCCAACAAAAGGAAAGTGAACTCTGAAGTCCAAGTCTAAACAGCCACAACATTTCTGGCAGGATATCTTTCTCTATTTGAACATGCTAATCCTATTCTATCAAAAATATAGTGATTTTCACCAACATCCTCAAAATCTGACAGAACACGTCAATTTAATAAAGTGTGGTCACAGAAATTTTTACGTTCTGATTGTTCATCCTAATATTAAGCCACAACTTTTCTTTACATCTTCAGTTTTTCTGTATCATGGAAAAGCTGAACATTCTGCAATATGGCTGATGGCAGTAGCATTTCTCCTCAGATTTACCTGGGACTTCTCACTTAAAAATGTTCTTTCAGGTTACCTGTATCTTTGTGAAGCAGGAGCTACACAGGAGGAAGATTTTAATAACAGATATTTGTTTCAGACAATGTTAAAAGAATAATCACAATTCCATGGTTTGATTCCTGATAAATCTTCATAAGATTATTTTTAAATACATTGCACTTAGAGCAAAGAGGACATCAGATCAGTCAAACTCAGAATAGACAGAAGCTGAACCAGGACTGAGAAAACAGATTTAGATATTGAGCCTGGTTTCAGGGAGACAGAAAGGGAGAACTGTGCCTGGCAAGACTGAAACTGCCTGGGCAGTTTCAAACAGCAATGAGACAAACCAGAGTAAACATTTCTAGGTATGTGAACTGAGAGTGGAAGCCAGAGATCAATGGGAAAATGGGTATTTGATTATAAAAACAGGGCACGGTAACATTTCTGCATTACGTATGGATTAAAATCCTCTGCACATGCCTATCCTAGCACCCTTAATCCAGTTTCAGAGCTCAGCAGTCACCCCCTTTCCAATATTACTGTCATCCTTTAATTCAGGCAGCGCTGTGGCACAGCCATGCAGGGGGCTGGGTGCCCAGGGAGGGCTGGAGTGCAAAGCAGCTCTGCCCTGCTCTCTTTCCCCATCCTTGAATGGGGCAGGCACAAATTTGGTCTGACTGTCATTTCCCAGTTATGCCAAGAGGTTTGCACTTCGATTTTCCCAAATTTTTAAAGCAGCCTTAGTGCAACATCTACCTTTTTCTATTACACTATTTAAATTACATCTCCCTGGAGATGCAACCAGAGCAGCTGGAGTGTGATAAGGCTTCTTGCCAGCCTTAAAATGCTGTAGGACCCACATCTGATATGCTTTTGAAATGCCAGCACTGCACACAGATTTTTCTTCCTCTTTTATGCTGCCCTAAACGATGTGATTATGTCTGTAATACTATAAAGCAACTGTGTCGACTATAAAGAGGAAACATTTATGGCATAGGTTATTAAAACAATGAAAAATAGGCCAGTGCAATTTAAGTTCCTTGAGTGGGCTGAATAATAACTAGTTAAATAAGGAACAAAGATAAATAATTTATTACAGAATCAACACAACAAGCACAAGAAAATTGCATTCACTTTAAACTGCATCTCAAGAGGCTTCAGAGCAGAAGCACGGACAGCACACAATGAATGTGTCAGAGCAAATGCAAAATGAAGGGGATTTAGAGAACCTGTTGCAAAATGGAGTAATCCCTCAACTTCAGAATATCCACATACAGAAATGCCAGCCAGTGAAACACACCGGACAAAAGTTTATGCTAAAAGTAGTAGTGGCTCAAGGGACTGAAGATTCCTGTGGTGGCTGGGTGGATTGTCTGCTTCAGCACACAGCCCCTACTGCTCTGAGTGGTCAAGGCTGTGCTAGCATGGGCAAAACAGGACTCATTTTTACACAGTGGGATAAATGCTCATTAGGAAATTACAAGGCTGCTTACAAGTAAGGTCTAGCTCAGACAACACTGGATTAAGAAAGGTAGAATAATACTCATCTTCAATTACTTATTCTGGAAAACAATGAAAGGACAGGGCAGACAGAACTCAGTATAATCAAATGCAACTTCCTTTACAAGCTTGTATTTTTTACACTTAGTCTGACAACTCAGTTCAAACAATTCAGGTTGTTTGTAATAACAAAGCAAATATTTCCAAAGATGAAAACCTAGAATGAGGCTTCTATTTCCATTTTTGGCCTTTTAATTAGGTTTTTCTGAAGTGCTGAAAACAGAGCAACTCTAATTAATAGCTTTCATACTTTGCTTTTCAATAATAGCTCTTAACAGCCTGGCAATTTGGAGGTTTCAGATAAAATTGGGAATGGATCAGAAAAGATTGTTTGGCTTGATTTTACTCTAACAGAAGTGAGACAAATCTAAACTTTCCCTACACAATTAGATCTCATGAGATTCTTGCCTTGATCATGGTTTTGATAAGAATTTATATTAAGATCTCACCATCTTTTCTGAAGTAGACTTAATTTTTCACACAAACTCAGTATATGACCTTGGGTGAAAAAATCACCCAATCTTCTGACATTTAAAAATATATAGAAAGCAACTTAACTTTTAAAAATGAATACAAGATGTGTACATGAAATCACCGCTATAAAACAATTTCCATGTCTGTAGTATACAGAACACAAAATTATTTAGCCTTTCAATTTTTAACTGAGATCAGAAGCATATTTTACACCTCTTCAGGATAAAGAATTTGTGCTTTGTGTGTAAAGCAGTGATACCATCAACAATGAAAGAAAAGGAGGCACTGGTGTGAATAGGCCCAAGGTTCAGTGTTCCTTCCTCAGTATTTCTACAATGTTGCTGCAGAACCTGAATCACTATTATTACATTGGTTCCTTTCCTGTTTAAGGAGGCAGGGAGAAAGACAGGGGAAGATGGCACAAGCAAGAAAGCAAGAGAAGAAGCAGGGGAGAGAAAGTGGGACGACAAATCAATAAAGTAAATTTTCCCTAGCAGCAAAAATAGCTGACAGATCTGCTTCCCAAAGAACACTGAAAATTACTTTGTGAGTAAAAGCGGCAGAGAAGATAAGGCAACTTGAAGGACTCATGGGAGAGCTGCTATTGACAGACATGCAGATGATGTAATTGCTCAAGATGAGCAGGTTTTTCTTTTATCTCAATAAAGCACTTGTGGAAAAAAGACTCGAAAGGCAGGTATGATACAATAGCATAAAGCCTGTTCCTAACTTACATAATTTTATGTAGAGAAGAGTTGATGTATGAAGTGGAAAAGAAATGCATTGAATGCTGAAGATTAGGTATTACAGAGAACAATTTACTTACACTCCCAATGATAAAGGAATTTAATATTTGATGAAATACACTTTGTCTGTTGAAGAAATATATTGATTTTACAAAAGGTTAAAGATGTGTTTAAGAAAACATTTGCTACTGTTCTTATATAAATTAGCTGATAAAATGGCATCTTAAATTATTCTGTTTACTCTCCTGTGTCTTGCTCCAAGTGTGATTTTTTTAATGCAATTTGATCAGGAGACAATCTAGTATACACTTCCTGTGTTTCAGCTCCTGCTGCATTATGTATGCCACGACATTCCCTTCAGCCATTCTGATACCCTTTCAAGACAGGTTTTGAGCATCAAATAGTTTGGGTTTTGGGGGAGTTTTCATGTTATTTTTTTACTGAAAAACATTCAACAAGACTGATGACAGGTGAATGTATGCAGTAATGGGGGAGGCGGCGGGGGGGGGGGGGGGGAATAAAGAGATAGTATTTTATAGATTTCCATTTAGTTAGATGCTTTTTTTGTGCTTTAAAATGAAATTTCTTAGTGCAGTAGAGCAGCATGTTGCCACCAGTGTATCTATTGCAAATATCCTTTAACAAACCTCACAGATATCTAAAGCCTCTCCTAACCCACTCTGGGCCACCTCTCACATCAACTTTACCTGAATGGTGCAACCCTGTTGCCAGGCTTCTGACCAGCCCCAGGGCATATGGGGTAAGTACCCAGCTTGGTTTCTTGTCTTCAAGGTGTTAGCCAAAACCTGCCACTTGACATTGATCCCTTCAGTACAGCCCCTTTTCTAAAACTTTTTACTTTTAATGCTAAGCATGATACAATTTCTTCAGTTGTGAAGAAGACAAGGTACATTTTCATGAATGGCCACTAAATACTGTGAGCTTCACATGCGAGTGATATATTTTAAATAACTCATCCAGTTGCTGAAAGTATTGGCTACCCATCAGCAATATTCAAGCACTGAAATTATCTAAAACATCTGAAGGGTAGGTTATGTTTCTCAACCCTGCTTGAGAGCAGAACATGGTAAGCAACTATTGGCTTTAATCAACAAGATGGTAAATGAACACCTGAGAAAAAAAGCATGTAATGAAACAAAATGAAAGTGAAATTGCATCAGAGCTCTTGTTCATTTAAGCTTTAACAAAAATCTCCCTCAAGAGCCTCTCTTCCACAGATCTTTTTCTTTCTTTGAATACAGGACCAACTGAAGGATGGAGACACAGTTTACATCATCAATAATGATGAATTGACTGCAAACTATGAATCATCTGCTCACATAGCAGTGCCAGCACAGGACAGCACAGCCTCCACCCAGGCTACAGGCAAGGAAGATATTCAGGAAGGAGACCTAGGATTAGGAGGATACAAACTCCAGCTTCAACACACTGCAGGTCAACCCCAGAATTCATTGGCATGAGCAGTGTAATGTTAATCACAAGAAAGAAGATGAAAACAATTAAACAAAAGATCCTGTTATGTAAGCAAGTGGTCAGAAAAAAATGTACTAAGCACACAAAAAAAAATCAAAGAAAATTTAGATTTCAACAACTAAATGCCTGCTCCTCCCAGGAAATGTGTTTGCTATCATATCCATATATCTACAACCATATGCAGGTTTTATGACTGTATCAGTTTTTAGGATAAAGGCATAGGGCAGTACCAGCCCACTGTAAATGCATTGCAGTAATGTTTTGTCTCAGCACTTGGCTGTACTCTGCCACTCACATGTACACAGGCCTTGGAATATTGCTTAGAGTCCTCAGTAAGTTGAAATGGAGAGAAATAACTTCCTAACATTCACAGTTACCTGATGACAGCTCTTTTCTACAGCTGGTCCTGACAAGATCCACACAGAACTACTCAGCAGCTACTACATTTATAAGGAAGAAGCAGAAGATTCCTTGTCCAAGGAGCTGTGATGTGAAAATGCTTAAAACATGCTTTGCAGCACCACAGTCTTGATAGATAAAGCCTCATGCCCATGGTATAGACTTGTCCTGACATCCAGCCAAATATTCTCTTTCTAAATGCACCTTATAGCCTGGTCCACAGAGGGTTTCTCTAGGCTGCCCCAAACTGAACAATGATAGTAGGAGACATGGAGGTGTATGAAATCAGCAACAAACACCTTTCATGGCAGCACTGAATGGGCACAACCACTGCTTAAAACCAGTAGTTATTCCAAAAGGCATTTGTCCTTACAGCTTGGCAATGCGCAAAGCTTAAATGGGGGAAAAGGTTTTTTTGTTTTGAAAGATCATTCTGAGCATATACTTTAAGAACCCAAATGTTTCTGGTTTTTACTGTTTAACAAGAGTTGTTTCTAATCAAATATTTCTGCAAAACAATTATATCTTCAGACTGCCTGCTCCAAGGATAAATTTGTCTGTCTCTCTTCTTATGCTGGGCACTCAATGTTGCACTAGAAATGAGGACTGTCGTGGTTAGAAACAAAAGGAGGGGGTGAAAAAAGCCACACACCACACAAGAGAGAGGTATCAAAGTGTTCATTGTTCTGCATAAAGACAGTAAATGGATAACCAACTGCTCAGCCATACATACAGCTGGCTGTCAGATACTGTGAGGCATTAGTACAGATAGCTTTGGCACACAGCAGAGCTAAGCAGTGCAAAACCAGGGACAGAGCCAGGCTTCTGTTGCTAGAGCATGTGCCTTTTGTCACAGAACAAGTTTCAACTAACTGTGCATGATGATGTTCCTGCTAGGAAAGTCAAAACATCAGGAGTTTTTAAGGAAGATCATCCTTAGTATACAAAGATACTGGGCAAGAAGAAATTTATCTAGAAGAATAAAAATCAAACTGTCTCTATTGATAGTCCTAAAGATGAATAGGTCTTAATTTCGCCACAAATAAAACCTAAAATACAAATATAATCAAGTTTTAGTCATCCTTTTCCAGTGTAATTAGTTTCTGGCTATATGTGACTCTAGAACAACCATTTTAAACATAAATTGGAACACAATGGAGTTGTATGTACTGTTACAAAAAACCAGAAACTTAAACTGGCATTTCATTTTTTTCCTAAACTCTAGTCAAGGATCTTCAAAGGGCCTTAATCCCCATGTGTTTTAAAACAAATAATATTCAGGCATTAACTTATTCAAGATAAGTTCTTAGAAGAACTATTGAATTTCCAACTCCATGCTTTGCTTTGTTTAGCTGCCTGGGCAGGGAAAAGACGTGCAGCAGCTTGCAAGAAGGGATGGAGAATGGGTAAGGAAGAAGGGTTTTGTCACCAAGTACTGGGAGACAGCAGAGAACAGAGGAAGGAGAAGCAGGCAGACACTGGAGTGAGGTGAAAATGTGGCAACCCAGCAAGAAACTCTTGGGGTAGGTGCTAACACCACCCTGATTTCAGCAGCCCGTTTCTGGTTTCAGCCCTGGAAGTCCTGAGGCGTGCCACCAGGCTTACCAAGTTTCTTGGATTCCAGCCCTTCGATTACACTGGAAATCAATAAAGGGCTGCAGCATAACGAAGATGCAAAGTTCTTTTTCACAACTGTAACATGAACTGGAAATGACAAGCTCTTCAATAGTTCTGCTCTTAGATTCTACTCTGAAATGCATCCTGCAGCAAACCGTACAGGGGCTTACTGATTGATTTATTTATTGTGCCTATGTCCAGGTTTCTCACATTTGTACAATGATAAATGGAGAGCTCTGGGGTCTGAAACACTCTGTTTATAAAGAAGTCTGCAACAAATACTTTTCACACTGTTCTAGCCCTATGCCTTCAAGGGCTACTCTACTTGGTAGAGAAAGTCATACTTCACACTCCACAGGTCAGATTTTTTGCTAAGACTACCAAAGAGGCTGAATCAGTGGTCCCAGCAGGAAGGATATTTATCATCTGGAATCATGCCCAGCAATCAAAGTATCATTGGCTTTTAGGAAAATTAGCAATATGAGCTGCAAGAAAACCTGAAGCTTCTGCTGAATGGCAATAAGAATCTCAATTGTCCATTACACTCACTATTTCCCCATTTTAAGATACTCTTTTCATGACACACAGCTCAAGAGAGTTACAACATTAGAATAAATGACATATTTGTATTCAAGAAAAAATTACTGACAACTAGTAATTCTGCATGACTGTTTAAACAGAGTAATGAATGTTAAGAGAGGTCTTTAATGTAATTTACAGTTTATACCCTGGAGATTTAAACTACTCAATATCACACAGTGTTTGACTGAATGTGCAAGTCACTCATTATAAATGTGAAGCTATTCCTTCTATCTGACTTAACCTAATAAAACACTGCTTGGAAAATGAAATGTAATATATATTGTCAAAAATGTAGTGACTACATATTCAGAATGAAAGTCAAAATGTGAAGCAAGGTGGAAATCTGGAATACTGCTAAACCTTTCAGGTTTCAAAAGTAATAACTAGCATTTTATACAGAACTATGAAGTGCATTTTGCTAAGTTTGAAAGCAGTGGAAAAAAATCCTGGCTACACAACAGTGCCAGTCCAAAAAGACACTACTGAAAATATCAGATCACTATGATAACTTTCACAGAGAAGTGGAATATTTGGTAACCTCACTGAAACAGGGGCCATTGGAAGTGAACACTCATGTTCCCGTGTTAAAAGCTTAAACTTTTCAATAGTAAGGACATAAAGGCTATCTCCAAACTGATGAACCTGTGTATAATTTCAACCAGGAAACTAATTGCCTTGAAGCCCTGAGAGCAGCTCACAATTTTTCACCTGGCAACTTACTCAAGTGCCTTGCTGAGCTGGTCTCTTTCCTTTCTTCCTCTTTATTTTGCTATCAGCCATCAGGAAATGTGAGCCCTGTAACACCCTGAATGCTGTGTACCTTTGGGTACAACACAAATGCAGCAATATTCAGATCTGTATTTTAGATGCACATGAGCATTGCACATGTGCTTTTGAAATTCTTTGTTTCCACAGAGATTTGGAATTCCTAGGATACAAATATTAACTATAAACTTCAGAGAACCAAGACAACATCCTGAAAGCCACGACAGAGATTGGAAAACACTAATTCCAACTCAGTATATTTTGTGATTCCATACTTCTAAAGCCAAAATTGGTTTTCCCCTACCTTCCTTCTAGCAAAGTGTAAAACAACCTTTATTGACATCTTAAAGCAAACCAGTCCTGAGCATTTTAAATAACTTAATATAAGGAAGCTCATATCTGGAAATATAATCCCAGCAGACATGAGTTCTGCTTAGTGAACTGTAAAGGACTCGTCAAAATTTTATTTTAGAAACTGCATTTCAGAACTTGAAAATTCTCCAGTTGACCCAAATTTTCTAAGCAAATATTAATTTATCCCACAGCCTTGGTCCCATAACCTATCAGTTTTCAGATCAGGAAACCTCATCCTTCCTTGGGCTCAGCAGTTAGTTTTTGTGGTAGATATTACTGTTCAGGAGAGCTAGACAAAACATGTTTCCTTGAATACTGGTTTATTGGTGTTTTGGGGTTTTTGCTCTTGGTAACATATTTTTTACATCATGATCACATATTAGAGTGCAAGTTTCTGAACAGTACAAAAGAAAACTTTGCCACTACAGTAATTTTCTCTCCCTTTATTCATGCCTTTTAAGTGATTAAAAGAGTAAGACAGCCTAGTGCAGTGATGGGCATCAGCCGGGTGAAATCCCCTTCAACAGCCTCGTGGTGCAAGTCACACTTCTAGTCCTAAAACTCCCTGCTGAACGATCTGGCACATCTTTAAAAATGCAAAACTATTTCAGTCAGCCCCATGGTGCCAATCTATGGCCCAGGTTTGTCTTTCCTCTGTGAAAAAGGGACTTTCCTGTAGTTCCCCAAGGTGTGTCAGGTTTCCATCTCCAGCTTTGGCTCTGCATGGGCACAGCAGCGCTAGAAAAGCCGCCAGCCAAGACCATCTCACACTGCCATGGAATTCCACAGGAAAAACCCACAGGCTTCGTGTTTCCAATCAGGAAGCTGGGATTGCAACCCTTCCAGCTTTCCCACTGTAAACAAGAACCCTGCCTTCCTCCCACAGCAGCCCCCTGGCTCTGGGCAGTGCTCCCTCCATACCCCAGGGGAGGCAGCGAGGGCTGCACGACGTGCAACAGGAATGATTCTGCTTACAAATAAACCTCTTTTCCCCCCACCAGTGTCAGAGCAGAAGCTGCATTTTCCCCAACTAATTCAGTGTTACTGGTCAACATTATTACCCTACAAAAATCATATCTGAGGTATGGAAGAACAAATATTGTTTCAGGCCTCAGAGGCTCCCAAATCTGAGCACATCAAATTAACATCATCCTTCTGAGAACCCAGCAGAGCTTGAAATTCTGGTGGAGGAAGCAGTAGAGAATATCCAGGAGCATTTTCCAGCTACTGCTCTACACCATTATTTACCACAAAGCTGTCTGCTTCTGGTGTGCTACAGCAAAAGCAGATGGACATAAAAAAAGTATGGGTACTTTACTGAATAAGGACATGAGACTAGATGGAGTCTGCACCCAACAAGCTAAACACTGAAAGAAATAATCTTCTGCCATGATATTACATATCATGTAAGTCTAGGACAAGTAATATATAAGGTGAATTGAAATAGGATATTATCCCATAAGCATAATGAGATTTCTTATACCAGAGGCAAAGTAACTTTGGAACGTATGCCTGACTGGAAATGAAAATATAAAAGACAAAACTACACAAAAAATGAATGATGAAGGAAGGAAAAGGGGAGCAAGGGTGGAAAGAATTAGTGCCAACGAGATTCAAATTGAAAAAAGATCAGAAAGATATTCATAGCAACTGCAGGCTAAAACCCAAATTAAGCAGTGTGAGAAACTAAGGATTATCTCAAAGAACACTCCTAAAACTGAGCCATAGATAGCCCTGACACTACTATATTGCAAACCTTAGGTATTCCACAGACTTAAAGGCAAGAACAGCCACCAGCTTATTGACCAAACTTAAAGAAAATGAAGAAAAAGGACCAAAGCTGAAAGGCCAATCCTCCAACAGCACTGTTGGAAAGCAATAAAAACAACACAAACCTTCTATTTGCAGAAGGAAAAATGACTGAAGATATAAGTTCTTCAGCCCTCTTATTTCATCTCTCCCTCCTTCACCAGCAATTCATTTTCTTCATTCAGTTGTCTCTTACACCTTCTCTAGTTTATATCTAACATGAAAACTTTACTTTTCCTGTCTCTTGAGCTAACAAAATTATGAAGTCCTATTCTCCCTCTGCATGGTATCCACACCCAGCACAATTTTAAATAGTTCTTCAAAAAGAAACTAATATGATGCAAGATTGCATGAACTACATAAAACTTCTATCCCAAGTTGTGATGGTGCTCAAAATCAGGGGCTCAAACACATTGCAATATCCTTTAGGCATCTCTCTATCACTGCAGATGCTAAGAGCAAGAGCTCATGTATTTTTAACTAGAGGAGCCAAGAGGAGGACAAACCCTTAAGAAAAGCTGCAGAACCATTCTCAGTGAGGCTGACAGATTTCCAGTGCCTGGCAGCACCATCATAAGAGCACTCTGCCTGCATGGTTCTGTCTCACAGCGAGGATAGTCCTTCCCAAGCTTTGGCACACAGGATTGCACTGCTCCAGGAGGGGCTGGCACACAGGCAAGAGCACCAACACACAGCCTAAATCCAAACCCCCTCTCTACCCTTTGCACAAATTCCCACAGCCTGGGCAGCCCCAGGAGGGACAATCCCTCAGCCATGGAGAGCTCACGTTGAGCTGCAGCAAACCAAGCAGACATTTCCAGCTGGCAGAGCAGAATGTGGTGCTGCTCTCCTGCTCTTTCGTGGGCCAGGCACGTTTTCCTGCTGGTACTCTGAGAGTACTGCTGCCACTGCTGATTAGAGAAGTGATTGGAGCACCTTTTCTGATGAAAGCTAATGTGAAGTGGACACTTGAGACAAGTACTCCAGTTTCTGCTGAATGAACCATCAGGCCCATGCAGAAAAAAATAAGAAAACACTGTTCTATTTCTTAACTGGTTTCTTTACAGCAAGAATCTGTCTACAACCACCAAGGCCCTGATATCTGAAGGCCTAAACACCAGTAATGGAGATCTGTTAGGAGCCCTCAAACTCCCTATATTTGGCTCAGAATGAGTATCCTCTCCCTCTGCATGAGCTCCCCTATATGCCATCATCTGACAGGGTTTCACACTGACCTGGTTCACAGGAAAATTGCAATGGTCTATCCCTGAACTGAGATTTTCAAGCACTGGAAGAGAATTTCAGTAAAAAGGTACATGGATGCAGATTCCCCAATTCTTAGTGTAGTTCAGGTGCTCTGGGTGGATAACTGTAAACCACAGGTGCCAAAAATTAACTTTCACCTAAAAAAAAAACCCACATACACCTAAGGAGCACTACTAACACATGTTTGTAACCAAAGGCAGGTGTTCCAGCTGAGCTTCACAAGAAATAGAATTCTTATGGCTATTTTACAGAAATCTCCACCTTCTGTACATACAACTATAAAAGTAATTTGTAATATTCCTTTCTGTTCATGTAATACTCTTAATGAACAAGCAGTGTCACACTCAGTGTGTACTAATAAAATTTTGCAAGTAATGAATACTCAAGAACTCACACTGAAACCTATTACAGCCCTAAAGTTACACTGAAATTTTCCCGTAGAAGTGCCAAAACACACACTGCTCCCAGCAGAGCCTCCAAGACAAAAAGACAGCATAAAACACACCTCATTTTGATTGGCACAATAAACTCCCTATTCCAGGAATGAAACTGATTTTATCACAGGGTGACTCAGCTTCTGTGTAAGGAATAAATTAGCAACTGAAACAGGACTGACCCCCTTCAGGCCATTGGTGCTGGATTTGGTTTGAGGTTTTGTTTATTTCCTTTTTCTTTTTTGAAGGCTACCTGGAGAGGACCAGACTAAGCCTGAGGAATGATGACCTCATCTTTTGTTCAGCCTCCCAGCCAAGGTGGTGTGGAACAGTCTGCATGAATTCTCGGTAGAGCCACAATTTGTGTGAAAGCCCAGTGTGCTGCAGCTTATTTTCCCTTGGCTGCTCCAGCATATGCCTTCTGTATCATTTGGCCTCGTGCTCAGAACAGCCTTAGTTGATGGGGATTTTTTATGACACTTCTATACAAAAACATGTAACTTCAGGACACAATAGTGCAAAGCTAGAGAAGATAAGAGGTTGTTAGCATGACCCAGTGCCTGAAATTCCTGCATTCTTTGTGGTTTTAGCATCCAGGATTTATGCATGTAGAGAGCCTTGGTTGGGACTCAGTTTATTTGGAAGAGCTTTCACCATCTGTTCTTCCAAATTCTGAAAACATGAAGAAAATACACTTCACAAGCAGCTACAAACACAGATGAGCTCAGCAGTTTATACTGGAATATACTGCATACAGGGAAAATAACTCATAACATCTCTGAGGTTTCTCCTTCAGGCATAAATTGAGGATTGAAGCTCTAATGCTTTCACTTTTTGCCACAGTGGAAGAATTCTCTGGTTTATGTGAATTCACCATTGTACATCTTCATACTATGAAGTAGAGACCCAAACTCTTTGAAACTAAGATGACTTAAAAGATTTTCTAATTAAACTGGCCAACTTCAGTAATACATCACCTGTCATGACGCAGTTCTCAAGAGATTTTTTTTATTACCTAGAATTAAGATCTCTGAATAATTAGCAAGCTAAGTTACAACTACAACATTTTTTAAACACCTTCAAACCACAGTCCAATGAAGGCAATCCATGAATCTCTACTTTCCTTAAAGTATAACTTCCAGCCCTTACCCCTGACTTTTTAACCTATTTCCACCCTACTTGACAAAAAATGCCTCAGCAAACTGCCCCAGCCTTCCAGACATTACAGGTATCAGTTGCCTAACTGCTGGGGATGAGGCACTGGAGCTTCCCTAAGCAGACTTCTGTGAAGGGCCCTCAATGGATGCTCCTCAAGCTCCCAAGGAAGCAGGAGCCTGCCCTCACCTGCATGGACAGCAGCCATTCCAGGCAGACAAGAAATGCACCCTTCCCACCCTCCTCCTGCAAGGACTCATATTTCCACACTTGACTCCCAGGTAAACTGGTTTGACAAGAAGCCACCCCCCCTGAAGGCTGGAGAAACAAATCCCTCATTCCCAGCACTTATCCTCAGTGTCTGCTGTCAGTGTCGTGCTGATGCTTCCCTGAAGATGGCAAACTGTCCTCCTTCACAGGCCTGCTTCTCCTGCCTGTCACCTTTAGAGGGGCCAAGAGCCATGAAAAGTGCAGTGTGTGAGGAAGGGAAGGGTCAGCAAGCAGCATCCCTTTGAAGGCAACCATAAACCCTCCTGCCCTCAGAATGAGCCATGTCCCTTTTTGTCCCCCTCTGTAGATGGAATATTCTTTCTTGTCTCAGCAGTGCAGAAAACTGGCAAAGTCAGTACAAGAGCTGACAGGACAAAGTCAGAGAACCCTTGGCATTCACTGATGGTTCATTTTCCTCCCTTATTTCTTCTTGGACAACCATACCTTTGCTGCTCCACTGCAGTACTGACCATAGGTTATGTCAGAGTGACCCAGGCATACTTAAATTCTCTCTTGTTTTTGCAGGGCACTTACTGTAGAACTGGCCAAAAATACCACACAGATGCTTTGCAACAAAAAAGCACCTTTGCACCAAAATCAAAGACTGTACAGTATTGTGCTGATTTCATTAAAAGTTCCATAGAACAGAAGTCTAACATTAATAATTTTGATTGTTTGGGTTGAAATCTTGCCCATTTATTATTAATTTTGTGCATTAAAAATTAATATAGAGTGATGTTATTTGCCCATATACTATACCCAAATACACAAGCAAATCTTAAAATACTTGAGTTATGAAACAATAATGGTTAATGTCCTCACAAGAAATCTCAGGCTTTTATTCTAGTACAGAAGGGGAGGAAATATTTCAGATAGAAGAAATTTCTGTCCCTAGGAATTAACCATCATAAAAACACCACCATGTCTCTATGAACCTTAGCTAACAGTGGGTTTAGGCTAATTCCAGCCCAAGAACTACAGCCCACAGCCCCTCTGGGGATGCAGGACATGCACAGGGCCTCCTAGATAAGAAAGGCAAAGTATCTCTCTGCTCCAGCCAGGGACAGGGTAGCAGAGAATGTCATTTATCACATGAACTCCAGCCCTCTCAAACCAGCTCACTTCCTGTCTTTCCTGGCTCCCCGTCAGCTTCACCCAAATAAGCTCCATCCCACAGCAATCATCTTTTTCCATGACAAGCCCTCAAAACCCCCAGAGGTTTAAATGGGAACATGACGACAAAGCCAGGAAACTCACACTAGTTAGAGGAAGGACAACTGCCTATTAATATGATCACGAGCAAAAGCATCTGTCAAATTCTTTTTTTAACATAATCTTAATTTCAGGCTTAACTCCAGTTTATGAATACATAAAAGAGAAATTTCTTGCATAAATTATTCACTATGAATTAAACACCCAGCTGCACATAGCTGACAGATTTCTATTAAAAAATAAAATAAGTCATTTATATAAGCTGTCCATTTGGCAAACATTCATTTTATCCTCTTACAGCGAAAAAAGATATTTTCAAGTGTCACATATCTTTATGTCAAAGGGAAACCTATACAATAGGAATCATATATTACATGTAAAAAAACTCTATCCTGAGGATTCAGTTCCAGCAGGCAGTATCCTTGTGTTAAGAAAGGAGCCTGCAATGCACAGGGGCCATTGCCCTGCAAATGTTTCCCTTTCTGTGATGCTGCTTTTTCCTGTCTTGCATCAGTGGCTTGAATTCAAATACCTAAACTAGGTTTTGCAGCAATCTAAAGAAAGGAACTGTGCATACATCTGAACAGTGCAGCCAATTTCTCTAATGCACTGCCAATTGGTTTTTCTGAGAGAATATATCCTTCTGACTAGGAACCTGGTTTGCATTTTTATATTTTACAGGGGTTTTTTGATGGATGGGGACCAGCTTGACTTCAGAAATTTAAAAACTCAGAAGGGAAACATCAAAATAATTTCACTGATCTTTGAACTGAACTTTGAACGTAAAGGGGATAACACCAAAAATATCCTGTCTGCCTTTCACCCTAAAGCACCGCCTGCCTTTGCACCTGGGGATCAGACGCATAAACGGAGCCTCCTCTTCGCCGTGTTTTGGAGACTGTAGCTTAGAAAGGTTACCAGGACAGGCGTGCCAGCCACATGTCACTGTGCCTGTGACATGTCATGTGTCTGGCCTCCTTTGCCAGGGCTGCCAAGCAACCCAGCCACAGGGAAGCAGTGCCTGCCCTCAGCTGAACTCAGACATGCTGCAGCACAGGGAGGCAGAGCTGTGGGAGCCTTTGGAATCATCTTCTCTGCTGAAGCAGAAGATGAACTCAAGGTCAGTGCTCCAAGGAGTAGGACAGGGGACTTAGGCACTGCTGTTACACAGATGGGATGTTAGTAAGAGCACTTAAAGGAGAACATCTCAGAGTGGGTTTATCCACTGATGTTTTCTTGCTGGCTGAACCATTACGACAGAGGACATGTCATGTAATGCATTCCTGCTCTGTTTCCTGGCCTTCAGAGGGAGGAGTTGTGGTTTTGTGGGGCTTGAATTTCCTCCTATCCCCATCCCACTCAAAATATTAATGAGGATATTGACAGCTTGAATTCACCTAGCTTAATCAACAAAGCAACAAATTGTGTTTGGTGGAAGCAATTCTGTAAAAATCAGCAACCATTAGATAACTGAGGGGTCTCATTTACTCCAACAAAATTCTGTTGCTTTGCCCCTGTTGTATGACAAGTGCAGATGGGCTGGGCAATGTGTGTTCAGATGGATAGAATTATGGTGGGTTTACATTCAGAGCAGCAGAGAGCTGAGGCAGAACACAAAAACTGACCCATCTGGTGGGAGCAGATTGCATCAGAGGCTGCTTCTTGTTTCTCTTGCAAAAACCCTACACACTAGACAACAGTCACACTTTGAGAGGAACAAGCTTTGTGCTACAAGCTCTGGGAGTGGACAGACCCTAGGCAGAAGCCAAGGCCTAAAGGATCTCTACCTCAAGTTTGGAAAGGGTGGGAATTACAGTTTGAGTCTCCTATTGCAACTCGGGTTTTGACTCTTTCCTTCATGTGACACCTTGTCTCTGCCACAAGCCTGTGCACGTGGTCACCAGTGCCAGTCTCCTGATCTCCTCCAGGTACTCCAGTTTTCCAGTGCCAAAGGGGAACATAAAATATATACTTAAATATATATAATATATTGAAAATAAATTATTTCACAATTAGCTTTTCAGGCTGTTTCTCAGATCTGGAGCCATGGTGCCTATGCATGTCCAAAGCTTGGAAAGCTGCATCCCTCCTGCTGAGGAGCATGGCAGTGACCCAAATCTCTGCCACACCTGCCAGCACAAGGCACAAACAAAATGATAACCTCAGACTCACTGAACACGCTTGTCTCAGACTATCATACCATCACCAGCTACTGCCAGGACCAGGGGATCAGTGCTTCAGCTTTCCCACTTTTAAAAGAGCCAGTTGCTGGCATGGTCTGCCTCTTCCTCAGAATGTGCCAGTGGCACATAGGCTCCATTGAAAGACAATATTTCATGATATAAAGCCTAAATTTTTCTTCCCTTAATTTCAATCTGTTGCTCCCAGCATGTTGCTCATCATTATGGAAATGAAGCCTCCTTCTTCTTGGCATTTACACCCTTCAGAAACTTGAAGATTTTAATGTTCTCCCAGAAAATGAGTTGACTTTTTCTGCTTTTTTAAACAGCCCAAGCCAAGTTCACCTCAGCTGGGAAAGAGACTGGAGCATGAGCCAAGGAAAGCCTCCCTCTTCACTTCCAGTTTTTAGAGTGAAAATTTTGGGCAGAGAAGTGGTACTTTGAGCCCTTACTCCTTTACAGGCATGTGTAAAGCAATGGACAAAAAACTTCATTTAGAACAACCTAATTTTTCTTTCTGAAGCAGCTGACTCTCCACATGAATACATCTCTTACATTTTCTCAGAAAGATGTGCAGGCGCCTTCCCTGTCAGAAGTTACCGAGAGCTCATTATTAGTCTTGAGATAAATGACAGATACCAGTATGCCCTGGCCTCCTTGTGCTACAGGACTGAGTCAGGAAAAAACATTACCACTCACTGAATCAACAGAATCACTTTACAGTCATTTCTTGGAAGGCTGTTTGTCTGGGGATGTCCAGCACTGCTTTTCTTTAGCTGTGGACAAAGAAGCCAGAGTTGAAAGCACTATGAACCATAAATAAAACAGAATAGCACTACCACATGAGCTTTGCACTTGCTTTACAACTGCTTCCTTTTCCTGCCCCAGCAGAAATGTGCATAACCTGACTGAACATATTCATTTGTTCAGCAAGGCTGCTGGCTGTTTCCACCTCTCCAGACAAAGGGTTGATTATTTCCTCTCATGTTAATGACTACTCCTATAGGCAGGTAGGCTGCCATCTCTCTCATCACTGCTTTCCCCTTTCACAAAAAGAAAGATCCCTCCCTGTGGCACTGAGGGGAACACAGAGCTATTTGCACTGGCTGCAGTACTTGCCTGGCAAAAAAAGGCCAGGGCTTTTACTGCTCTGAATGCCCCCTCCTGAGACCCACTGTATAGGCAATTCCTTTAACCAGCCTCAAAAGCCTCCCCTTTGTGAAGGCCTAAAAGACAAATCCATCCTTGATGTAACACTACTGCCCTCAGTAGAGTATAGTAGAGTTGAATTTGGACCAAGCTTCACTTTGATTTGCTTTAAAGCTTCTTTGCCCATGCATATAATTATTGCAGGCAGATTCCTTCTTTCGTGATTCTAAGCCTCATTTCTCTACCTGCTATTTCATCTTAACACAGCCATCTGAGTTATAGACATGCCTACAACAAGCAGATCAATAGGTGCTCTCCCATCCCTGCCAGTAATAATTCTTTGTCAGATATGTCCTTGCCACTTGCCTTTTTAATGTTTTCGTGTAGGAGGTAAGGGGGCTGGCAAGTATTTCTGTTAGTTTGGTGTCTTTGTTTATGATAGACGGAAAGCTTGCCAACAACACACCAAATGCTCTCTAATTAAAGTCAGTTCAGTGGCTGTGATTAGAAGAATTGTGGCTGACTTCTAAACCCTTCACTTCTCAGCCATAAATCCCTCCTGCTCTCCAATCACCTGCAGTGATGACTAATGCCAGGTTCCCCTAGTTACATTGGAAAAGGGGGAGGTGCTTGGGGATTAGACAAAGTCTGCTGCCTCCAGCTTATTTTCAGGCTTTCAGGCCCATGAAAAAAATTAAATATTATGAAAAAAGCCATATTAACTATATTGCTTGTGTCCTTTTCATTCCTGGCTGTGTTAAGTGCTGTAAACAGCTCATTTTATTTTCAGCTGATATTAACTGCCATTTCCTGACATGCTCTCCTCCATTCATTTCCTGATTCATTTGTCATTATCATTCACACATGCAGACTTCCACTGCAGTAGCCGGCAGCCCAATTAAAAAAAAAAAAAAATTTAAAAATCCACAACAACAACTTAGGGGTCCATTCTTCTCTCTTTCACCATAACCATGTGTAGCATATCCGTGGATTTTTAGTCCTGACTTAGATCAGAAAAAAACAATCAAAAGGTTCCCTCCTGTCCAGTGCTGGGCATTCCCATCTCTAAGGCATCAAAGTCAATAGCTCTCAAATGCAGATTTTTGTTAAGGATAAAATTAGGTAGGCATGACAGCTTAAGCCTTCCCCACACCTTCAAGTGCAGCTTATAAGATGAAGTAACTGCAATAATAATAAGCTTATCTAATATTCTAAACACAAGGCCCAGTTCCATTATGAAGTAAAGGAATAATCATGCATCTTCGTGTTGTTTCTAGATCTAGGGAAATTGCCACCTCATCCCCACATTTCCTCTGTAAATGGCTCCATGCACACATAGCTCATTATACATAACTACTTCTCCTGAAACTGGGTGGCTTGAAAGAGCAAAGCTACAAAAATTAAGAAACTTCTCATGGAATTTACAAAGCACTTTTTTTAAAGCAGTTTTCTCAGGGAATTCCCATTCCTATTACCTACCTCTCTGCTCTACTACCAGCACCAACAAAGGTAAAGCAATTGCAGCCATTCACCACAGCAGAGATAGCAAATTGTTTGCCTATGAAATATGTCAACAGTTCTCAGCCTCAGCCAGAGAAATTCTCAGAAGCTAAGAACTCATTAGGCACTGGATATAATTAACTCTTTGCACATTCTAAATAGAGCTTGTTAACAGAAAATGTTCCCTAAGAAAGCACAAGGAGCAATCTATTACCTAGAGAGGAGAGGTTCCACAGAAAGAACTGGGCTACTGACAGCCTTAAGTGTCTGATCATCACTAATGACAAAAGGCTTATTAGATTTCTCTCTGCTTTAATTAGGTTTATCTGTTTTCATTGTGAAAATAGGGTTAGGGACAATTTGCTCCTTACAGTTTTCTTTAAAGTTAAAATGGTCTTAGGTACCAGATCACAGAAGTTGGTTTGTCTTTTTGCATCTGCTCTCTGACAAATTATTCTAATCACAAACTCCTCTTCATAAAGAAAAAGGAAAGACATCTCCGCAGTCTGTATTTCATTTTTGTCCCCAGTACCAAGAATAGTGTCTCCTATAGGAACCTACAGCCACTGTGATCTATTCTGACATGAGCCATGTAAACTCTGGCTAACATGTGCCACAATGAATTCCCTCCTGGGCTGCAGTGAGTCCCAGCTCACAGCAGCAGCTGTGCAGGGTGCTGTCACTGGCAGGGCAGGGCCAAGCATTGTCCAGGTGCCCAGGGCAGGCTGGAGGGGCCCTTCCTGCCCAGCCCAGCAGCACACCCACCCCAGCTGCACTGCTGGGGAATTCTGTCATGGCAGGAGTGCCAAACACAGCTGCTGTTGCTTTTGTTCCAACCCAAAGCCAAACCACTGCCCATCCACACTGCAGAAAAATCCCCATCAGTTTTGACAACCCTCAAACTACAGCAGAAGCTCTCTATCCCCTATGGAGAAGGAGATACTGCATTATGAGAGAGATTTCGTCAAATCAATACCTAACATCACAATGGAGCATCTTTGTCATAGATTGTTTGTTGAGTGTTAGTTTCTGGTGTGCTCCAGTTTTTTTAAATAAATTAAAAATTGTATCTTCAGGCAGTCAAATCACACATTTTTTACAATTTAAAACCTGTAATGTTAGACAAGAGCCTTATAAAGGATTAAAATAAAAAATAATACATAAAAACCATGTACCCACCCCAAATGTTGAATTACACTTTTTGATAACAGCATGTAATATGGATTTGCTACTCTCTTAGTGAAGGGAAAGGAAGGGAGGGTGTGGATAAGAGCAGAAGAATCCTGTTCTGTCTTCAACACCTGCTGGATAAAACTATTGGATCCAGCTGAGCATTTGATCAAAGTGAAATCTGTAGACAGATTGACAATCTGATTATTAATCTTCCTTGAAAATGCAGCAAGTAATCATTTGGGGGAGGGGAGAAGAGCGGGAGGAAGAAGTAAAGCAAACACTGCAACCATTTTAGCTCCTCACCCATGGCTTTCATCCCTTTAACTGCAAATTGTACCAAATGCCAAATCAATTGTTCTATGACCTTGCACTAAGTGAAAGGGCAAAACAAGAATTTCTTAAAATGATAAAGGTAGGCTATCACAGCTTGCAAAAGTAGTAATCAATAAACCACTTCCCATTTAACAACCCTCCCTCTAACCAGATTGGGATTGAATGCACTCTGCCTACACTATTCATTTGGAAAAAGAAACAAAACAAAAATAACAAAACAGCCACACCACAAAAACAGGTACCACGTTTGGGCCTGATAACACATATAGAACACCAAGTAATTCTTTTATGATTCCAAATCATATAATTAACAATGTGCACCTTATTAAGCCACAGAAGGTACAGACTAAGTTTTTATGATCACCTTTATTCTCACAGCTGGAGCAGCATAATCCATTCTAATTCTGTGCCCCTTTCTCCTAAGTATTCCAAGTCTTATTTGGTTTTAATCTTCATCTGCACTGAAAGGTCAGGAAAGACCATTCTCAATTCTGCCTATATGCCTTTATGTCCTGTCTGTAACTAAGAATTAAAACTCTGTGAGATTCATTTGTTTTATTTTTGCCATTTCACAGTTATTCTTCACTTCCCACCTATGTCCTCTTTTTTTAAGCTGTAGCATATTGCTGAGACTCTCCTAACAGCTTCCTTACAGTGGTATATAAATATACTTAAATTGCATATGAATTATTTTTAAAGATGTCTGTGCATTTCTGGTGTTTACAACACTTGGTATAACAAGATTCAGCCCCTGAGTGGGGTCTCTGGGCCTTCCCACACACAAATGATGGGCACATACCCAGAACATTAGATTGACAATTGTTAATGTCCCTGTTTTACAAGGGGGATAAACTTATGGCACAGAGGAACAGGAGCATTTGTGGTAGGTGCAGCTCCCAGAAGCGTACTTTTTGGTCCCAAGATATTTTCAGCCTCCAAATCCCTCTTGCACACTATGTTTCAATATTCCAGCTTCCCCATTCCCTTCTCTATGCTCTATTCCTCCCCTTTGATTTTTCATCATAGTGGGCCTTCCACTACGATGAAAATTGAAAGGGGAGGAATGGAGCATGGAGCACTATGAAAAGCAGCCTTCCTGACTTTTACCCCCTTTTTTGCTGGTGGGCACTTTCCCATGCCACACATCCAGAGCACCTGAGACAGCCCCAGGTGCAGCACTGACCCTGCTGCCCTGTCTGCACAGAGCCCCAGGGCAGCTCCTCTGCCTGCACAGCTTCTCTCCGCACCCCTGTGGGCTCCCAAGGCAGCCTCAGTCCCACTCAGACTCTGATCAAGCCTGAAACCTCTCCCCAGGCTGCTCCATTTTGCTTCCTTAGCTGCTGACCTCCAGCTGCCCCGGTGCTTCAGGCAGGTCTCTCACAGTGCCCTCACCGTGGCACGGGTACATGCTGAAGTTGTTCAGCCAGACTGTTATTTGCATCAGCTCAGAGTTTCTAAAATAAATTTTTTTGTTACAGCTGTAGGCTTGGCCTTATGCACCCACTGCATCCACCATTGCTTTGCTCCTCTTCCCTGGACAGCTGCCATTCCCTCTGGAGTCCTGGCAAGCTGCTTTCCTTAGAAAAACCATCAAATCCCTTGCTGCACTCACTAAGTACCTCTCATCATCAGGAATGGGAAGCAGGACTTAATTCCCAACCAGTCTCCCTCAGTTGCTGCTCTCCTGGAGCAAACCACAGCTGTTTGTGCTCCCTGGGTGTTGGCCAGCTAGGCAAAAAGCCTGAGGAGACAAGCAGAGCAGCACAAACAATTCCCTGTCTGCTGCATTATCCTTGCTTTAAATCCAGTATCCTGTTTATAATCCAGAATATTAAACTCATGTCCTGCTCCTCTGCAGTCAAAAGAAATTTAGACTGTGAAGGTGGATCTTTTTTGGGAGTAAGCCAAGCCAGGAGTGCCAGGCCACTTGTTCTCCTGCTCTAATTTGTTGACATGCATGTACACCTTGGAGAAGACCAGGCTTGGCAATAGCAATTTGCAGTTTATAATTTCCAGATGCGGAGGTGCTCTGAATAACAGCTCTGCTGCAGCCTCAGCCAGGCTGCTTCTCCAGCTCTGGTGCCTCCAAACACCACGTGCAGCTCCAGGAAGCCCTCAGACATCACCAACAAGGTCTGTTTTGTCCAAGGCCTGAGCCTGTCTTGTAACATGAATAACAGAGCACACAATGTGTGCAATGTACCCCCACAAGCGCTGGGCACACAGAGAGCACCATTTGCCTCCCATCAAACAGCAAGTCACAACAGAATATTTTCTCTCCATCCATCTCCCAACTCAAAGAAATGCAGTTCTAATGGAACAAAAACATTCACAGCCCTAGGTCAAACTCAACACACATGTTTAGAAAAGGGTGTAGATGAGGGTTCTTGAAGATGTTCAAATACCTAAATTATTTACATTTTCAGATGAGGTTCTCTTGAAAAATACCAAGATACGTTCAAGATGAGTGTCTAACTAGATTGAAATTATATTTCTAAGAATTTTTCAGAGAACAGGGGTTATGGTGGTGAAATAATCCAAAACCTTACTTTATTTCTAGGGGAGGAAAAAAGAATCAATTGACACCAAAATAAGTGCTTACTTTTTCCCCATTCTACTGAAAAGCACACATACAAAGTTTGAGTGTGAAAACTGAATTGAAAGGCAAACCCAGAATTGTTTAAACAAACTCCAGCTTACGATCGGCTCTTTCTAGCATCAGTCTATAAGCTATTCTGCTCTCTTTGAATCCTACAAACTCTTCAATAACCAGAGAGCTCCTAGGCAGGCAAATATATTTTTGCAAAACCTGAGCCCAAAGCAGCAGCAGATTAAATCTCTTCATGCTTGGATCATCCCATAAATGTACGGATGCATCTGAAAAAACTGGATACACTGCTGGAACAGTGGGAGAGAGTTGCATAGGACAGCTTGGGAGGCTGCATAAAATCTCACCACTTCCTGTGGACAAGCATTACCTCTCTAATCTCTGTTCCATGTAACCCTGTTTGGAAAAGGGGTGACTGTTTCTCTGTCTTCAAATGTATACAGCAGTCAACTGTATTTCTTCCAGACTGTTTGATGAGGCCACTAGAACATTTAAAAATGCAGTTCCATTCCCAAGAAAATACTGTCTATTTGAGTTTGGATAATGCCTCAGCAAACACAAGGGGAAGCACACGCATTTCCAGAGGAAGAAGCCTTACATCTCCACAGCTGGATGCCTATGGCACATCACTCATAACAGCCAGGCATGCTGCTCTTCCCATCACTGCAGGGTTAGATATATGTGACTATGTGACTTTTTTGGTTTTTCTACTGTTTTGACAGTCATTCTGAAGTATTATCTAAGTCTAAAGGGCAGTTTTGCAAGTCAGCCAATTTGAAATCAGATCCAAGATCAACAAAGCCAAGTCCTTGAAAGCACATCTTTCCAGATGACACACAAATACACTTTCTTTCCTCGGTCACCAATTAGAGCCATGTTGAACTCTAAATCTGGCTCTGCCACATGTTCACAGAAACTTCAAAAAGGCAGGTAAAGGCACAAAATTATTCTCTTTGAACCTTTGGCTAAATTGCTATTCCCCCCTCCCCAGCCCACAACTGCTGGGAGTGCACTTAGTTCTTTTTGCTACAGATTACCACATTTTTTTGTGACACTTCACAGATCACTACTTACATATACTTGAACACGTCGTTGAAAATAAATAGAAATTGCAGTCATACCCTCAAAGAGTTAGAGAAGGCCACAATAAAGGAATTCTTTTAAAAAATCTTAGCCTCAGTGACAGTTTGGGCATACACCACACTGTCCAATTTTCCCATGTTACCTGAGGTGACAGCAGTTCACCAAATGTTAACCACTGTGAGCATCACACCCACTGCAATGGTATCACAGGACACGCACAGGGGCAACTCACAGACAGCTTCCTCAACTATTTTTGCTGTGCATCAGCATGTACCCATCTTTGGGATGATGCAAGCTGATGTCAAAGCTGTAAGACACCCTACTAAGCAGTTGGAAAACATTGTTGGTTTAAGGCAGGTAAGGCACAGCTTTTCCCTGGAAATCAGCTTATTACCATTGGAAGACTCTGCACAGCAAGGATAATGGTGCACACAGTCTTTGTGTTTCTCTGTTTCAGGGTGAATAAATATGTACATACATAAATCAAGTTATATATACAGTTTATCTGCAATGCAGTCAAGAACTGTATCTGCAGTACATAAGAAACACTCAAACCAGCTTTGGGCTAGACAGCTCTCATCCATATCATTAAGACTGCAGATCCCTGGGATCCACCAGGGCCTGCACAAGCCCATTCAGGATCCCAAGTTTGCTCTCAATAGCTCTGACCATGCTTCAAAAGCATGGCTGCATTCAGAGGGAAGCTTTACCCCATAGCTGCAGTCCTTGAGTCTCCACAAGGATCAGTTCTATCCTGGACTGAAGGAAAGGAATCCTCCTACTAATGCCTTAAAATCTGCATCTTGCTTTTCCTTAGAGAAACTGCACACATTATCACATCCCAACATGATGTTAATGCCACAGTTGATCACTTGGACTGAAAGAACAGGAAACATTTTAATAATTGTGCCCAAAAAATACTGGAAGACTCCTACATTCCTGTTCCTTATGAACATATGGGCCAGCAAGATGATATACATTCCTGCAGAACTGCTCAAAAAGCTCCCATATGTGCTGGTATTAGGGATAAAGCTACTGAAGAACCCCCACTGAAAGCACACTGCCTCATACGACTGGCTACTCACTGGGGAGAAATTCTTCAATACTATGCAGAATTGAAAGCCAGGTTTGCAATTGAAAAGAAAACAGGACAATTGACTTGTGTCTATTTTTTCTGAGACAACCTTAAGCAATTTCCATCTCTGTGAATTTATCACAAAATACATTTACAAGCAGACTAAAGAATTAACATACAGAATGATTGTGAGATACACTGATTCCCTTGAATAAAATGTAATAGATGGAAAATAACTTCTATGCCATATTATACAGGAGAGACACCATCTGCAGAATGGACAAGATATTTGGTCTATGGTCAGCAACCTTTTCATCAGATCATAATTCCAGGATCCTACACCCTGCCTTACTGTCTGAGCCAGCAGCATCACTGCACAGGCCAGAGACAACATCTACTGACCAGAGGCTACGCTGCTCCTGTTCCCAGGCACCCGGACTAAGATTTCAACTCTAATTGTTTAAACATGATCTCTAAAGTGTTCCAGCTTTTCAGAGGATGCACCAATTTACATTCAGCCTTCTCAGACATCATACAGCAAGCTTCATACAGAAAAGGTTGATTTTAAGGAATGCCATCAAAGCAATATACCCCTTACATCATTCTTTAGAAGCAAATCTCTCATTTCAGTATTAGCTTCTACCAGCGATAGGAGTGTCATGCTCTCAGTCACTCTCACTGTTTACCCCTTCTCTTAATTCCATGATTATCTGACCTCCTAACTGTTTCCAATAATTCTCCTATCAAGATCAAAAACTTGAGACAGCCAAGCACATTTTGACATTGCCTTTGAGCTGTGCTGAATAAAGATTTATTTGCAAAAGCAAATCCAAAACTGCTTTCAGGGAAGTATTTTACAGAGTAGCTTTGTCATCATCTTTTGTTGTGTTCAAACAGCTATTTCAGTGAAATTTTGTTTCATAAGCGTCTTTAAAAACTCTCAGTAAATCATGCTAAATTGAAATTATAGCCAAGTTAATAGAAGCCTTGAACTCATGGAAAGAGAAAATGAGAATTATGCATGTGACAACTTTAACTATGCCAAGACCTGGACAGCAACAGAACTCTTGTCCATCAATGCTCTAATTAAAAATGCAACCAAGAAAACACTTATAACTCAACATCTTCAGTATCACCCAATTTGACGATGTCTTCAATGGGATTCAGAAATCATTTTTCTATTTAAACAACATATTTCACAAGTAATGAAATTCCAAAGATCCACAGACACAGCCAAGGACCAGTTATGAGAAGTTCAACAACCACTGCAGGAGTTTCTCCTGAGGTTTACTGCTATAAAACATTTCATTATCCTCAGTAACACCAAAAGCTGGAACTTTTAATAAAGGAAGAAAATGAGACTTCTCACTTTTGCTGGCAAGCCAAATAACAACCTTACCAAAATATTCTGGCCTGAGATGGTGGTCAGAGTTCCCATGAATAAAAGGATGCAGCTTACAACAGAGCACAATGCCCAGTGATGAAAAACAGTACGTGAAGAATAAGTTATGAGAAATTAGGGACAAACCTATCTTTAGGTATATAAAGATATTTCAAGACAAGAAGTAATTTTAATTTGAATTAGAATTATTTTAATATCACTGAATACAAAATCAGCCCTAGAAGATAAAAGGGCTTTGTTCAGAGCAACATTAATGCAGAATATCTCTCTTCCTTCAAGGAATGAGAAAACCTATATAGTTTTTTACAAATTATGTTGTCTGCTTCAGTTCTTGAGGATTTTCAGAGCATACATTAGTTTTGATGTTTTTTGGGCTTGTTGTCATTTCCCCCTTAACCATTTTCTCCTCCCTGGTGCATAATTAAACATTTCCCTCAGACTATGTTGTAAATTAGATTTTTACTTCAGCCATTCTTAGCTATAAAACAGGAATGAATATGGGATTTTACCAACAGCTAATATACATTTTGCCATCTTCAGAAGAGACACAGCCTGAAGGAGGCCACTGCACAGCTCATAAAGCTTTTCTCAGAGCTCATCTAAAGGGCTCAGAAAGCTGCAGCCTCCACAAAAGAATTCACAGGGATGCTGTGGTGTGGGTGGAGAAAGGAAGAAAAATCAGAAGAACTTTTGATGAAAAACTAACAAATAGTGGGTGGGACAGAGCATGGGCTCTGTTAATAAACTATTTATTTTACAGGAGAACTATAACAAGTAAATCCAGTTTCGTAAAAAACAGACAGGACAAAAAGGCAAATTCTGAGAAACAAAGTCAGTTTTCCATGGTATATCTGATGTTTGGCAAGTAAACAATCCCAAGAAAGGCTCTAAAAAACAGAATTCCTCCTGCTGCATCTTTACTATAAGAAAAACATTTCTGTGGCCTGTTCTTCCCATAGTCCCAAAAGTTATCCACTAGCAGGTCAAATTATTCTTTCAGGGAGAGGACAAGAAACAAAGGCACTTCCTCTGTTATGCATTACTAATTAGCTCCAACTTGGGGGGTGGAGGTTAGCATAGTTTGGCAATGCAGAAACCGTTCTGACAAAATATTCATTGAGGCAAGCTGTGCAAATGCTGCTGCCAGCCCACAGACAATGGCTCCATTGTTCTGCACAGCGTTGATTCGGGAGCAATCTCAGAGGATCCCGCAAGGAATAAAAGGTAACATTTTTGCAAATTCAGCTCACTTTCTCTCCTTTAAGGGTGGCTTTTCTTTTTAGGAGAAGATGTTGAGCTGTGCTTAGTGCCCAGGCTCTGTTATTGTAGGCAATTGCTGCTTTCCCAATTTACTGTATGCTAATTCCAATCTAACGACCTAATTCAACTACAGAAAGCAAAGAAACATGCCCTTGATCATGTTCAAAAAGACTTGAATGAAGAATGAAGGTGAGAAACATGTGATGCTGAGTTATGGTATTAAGTGCTTAGACATGCCTTGTGGAATGCTCTACCCCCTTCTGCCTTAATCCCAGGCTTTCAGCAGAGAGCCTGAGGCACACATGAGTTTCTGCAGCACTGCAGGTAGGTGGGGGGGACTGAGACAGGTCCCACACTGCAGAGCAGCACCAAGAGCCTGTTAGCAACCCAGAAGGACAGGAACATGTCACATCCATAGTCTTTGTTCTAACAAACCTGGAAGAACTATGCCTTTTGGTATCACAGAGAAACAGTATTTGCAACTTTGCCTTTCAGGCCCCAACTGGTGGAGAAAAACCCACATTATTGCTTCAGCTGCCTCTCATCAATAATTTATTGGCATAGTAAATCACACTATCCTTATCTGAACATCTTTAGTCTACTGAAAGGGAATCACTGTAGATTTACAGTCTCAAAAATAGTAAAGTTAGACATATAAATTCTTCCAGAATAATGCAAGTTCATCTGCTCAACCCAGCAGCACAATATCTACTTTTATACAGGATCTTAAAGAGATCCAGAATGAGCCACAAAGCAAACAATCAAACCTCAGCAAGGCCATGAGCAGCATTCATTGGAGAGAAGGGAGGAAGAGAGGGGATAGGGATGCACTGCAAACTACAACAGTGCCCATGCAGTGTGTACTTGTTCACAAGACTTTATGGTCAATCAACAGATTCCCTTCCAACAATTCTGCAGCCCTCACCCTCTTCTCTTTGCTCCCAGTTTCATTTCTCTTACTCATCTTTTCTCCACCTGTTCTTCCAGGCTGCCTCTCTCTTCCTTTATATATTTCCACCAAGTAAAACACACAGATGCTCAACAGTTCAAATACAGAGACTCCCCCAAGACACTTCACACTGGGTGAGTGACTTCTTGATAATTTTATGGTTTTGAGTGACTGAGTCTAGATCCCAGACCAGATGTATTGCCTGTCAGGTTCAAGCTCCCAGGAGTTTCCAGTCACAGGGCTGCTGGAACAGGCAATCCTACACAGGATAATCTGCAACATCTGACACAGCTGCCAAAGGGAATTGTCCCACACAGTTGCTGCAGGGGCTGCATCAGCCTCCTGAAGTTTCTGTGCTGTGATTCCTGATGAGCACAGAACTGCCTTCAGTCAGCTGAGCAATTTACACAATGTAAAACAGGGTAGAAAACCACATAACCACAAAATCAGTTCCATGCACAGAAACATCCCATAGGGTTAGGTTTGGACCAAAGAGTATTCTTCTGAAAATGTCCTATTGCATCTAGCATGAAACAGTTTGCATTAATAATTATCACTCTAACTGGTGGGATAAGGCTGCTGAGCCTTACTGATGTTATTTTTAAATCTTGGAACAGTATTCCAAAGTCTGAAAATAACGTATAGATGACATTGTTTAAATACTTGCACATATTTCTTCTCATGCTTTTACATGTACTCACAAAGGAAACAGAACCAGGTACTGTTCTGACTTCAGTATTTGTCTGGCATAAATACACACACAAAAGTGAGGTGTTTTTTTTTTTAATTTACTCCTAGCTCTAGTGCTACCACCCTCCATGTTAGACTGCATTTACTTACATCAAACATTTCTCCCTTCAGTGGTGGGGAAATAACTACAAAGGCAAAACCCCCAGTAATGAGTAGGTTCTCCAAGCACATGCTGAAACAAGTGACTTCTATCTCCAAATTCTCCTCTCGTGAGTGGGATTAACAGCTCAGAACCCAAATCTTATATGCACCATACATCCTCTTTTACAGCTAAATGCTTCCCCCTTTGGAATCAGCCCCATGTTCCAACAACTCCACAGTGTAGTTAAGTGCAGGGATAAAAAAGAAAAAAGTAACATTGACTATGACTGACAATTTAATGTGGGATTACGACTTGCAGTGCTTATTCTGCTGTTATTCACTGGCTCAGACTTGGCTGAAAAGCAATTCCCCAAAAGGTCCAAACATAAGAGGTCTCTTGAAGAGTCCTCTGGGCCATGACAAATCAAACACTATTTCAGTCAAACCTACTTTTGGCTAACAAATTCTTTTTGTTGAATTATCCAAAAGTCTTATTCTAGAAGCAGTCTATGGTCCTAAAAAAACAAGCTGGAAATCCCTTTATCTGAAGGGGTTTTTCCAGCAATTATACCTGCTTCGAAAATACATTCAGCCCTTCAAAACAGTCACATGAATTGTCTTCCAGAAAACAGCACTTTTACACACCTACAATTGCCTGTACATTTCCTTGAAATTATTCAGCTGATTAATACAGAGGTTACAGCAAGCACAACAGCTCTTCAGCTAATGTCCTTAGCTTGAAGTCTACACTAATTTTGTGAAGCCTAATGTGGAGACCTTATGCCCAAATGCTTTCCAACTTTCTTCCAGCTGGATCAGATGTTCCAATAAAATACATCATTTCAACCTATAAATTTTGCCTTTTATGCCTAAATAAATGCAGGATGCCAGACCTACCAGGGTAAGGATTATCCAATTTATATTTTTAAATATGAAAATCAATACACTAGGGATGCCAGATCTGCAAGTCAGAAGCACAATGATTTTAAACAGTAAGTGGGGAAAAAAATAGCTTCCAAAATTGTGTTACCAGCCTTTTGAACCATTTCTAGCAAAGCAGCAACTTGAAAATATTTGCCCTTAAACTATGAGGTACAGTTTGTTAAAAACCTGTGCTCCCATTCATAGCTCAGATATTTAGTGTGGTTTTTTCCTACCCTCCATCTCCTCTTTTGTTGCTCCCCAAATCTGTTCCTCCAAAAGCAGAAATGTAAATGGATGCAAGACATAGCAGGCACACTGTTTCAAGTGACAGAAGAAAATTTTGGTGTGAATAATGTTGAGGGCACCTGGGTTATAACATACTCTTTCTGCTAACGTGTTAAAGACAGGGGAAAACTAATAGCTGCAAATCTCAAAATAGATCTGAGCAGCCCATGGTACAAAAAAGCCCAATCCTTGGGATCTGCTTGTCATCATAACTCCCATTATCCTTATCAGTAATTCACCAGTACAGGGACCTTAAAGATAAAAATTCCCCATTAAACAATATTAAACAGACTGCTTATTTTGTGGTATCTGCAATGTCACAAGTTGGTTATACAGTTCCCCTGTGAACTGAGACAGCCTCAAGGCTGAGGCAACTGTTTTACCTACAGGTTAGCAGTGTCCTGAAATTACCCCTCCAGCCTTCTGTCCTGCAACCTCTGCCCTACTGGATTAAAGGGGACTAAACTTTCACTGGACACTGCCCTTACCTAAACACATGTCTCAAGACACAGGCAGCAGGCACCTCACCTGAGGTTGTTAGTACAGTGTATGGTGCAATAAACCCATCATCTTCCCACTCCTTCACTGCCATGAGGCCTCTTGGTACCAAGATAAGAAGGTTCAAATTAACTAATACTGACAGAGCAAGTTGGCAACACAGAAAGAAATTATAATCCCTGATACCTAATAATAGTATCCAAAAAGCACTCTGCAGCTTTTGGGATGAGAATGAAGAGAGAGAATAAACTAATGAAAAGCAATTCCTTTTCATGACTAGAAGGCAATTAGAACTCGAGACACTGAATGGGAGAAAATAATTGTTTTGCACTTCACTAGGTTTAAAGTGAGGGTTAGGATTACTGTCGGGGTTAGAGTCAAATATACTGGACCTCCAAGAACATTAGGGCTAGAAAAGGCATGCCAAAACAATCCCAGCAGGGCATCAACACTGCTGCTCCTACAGATTTCTGATCTGGACCAGCCATGGTATTGGGCTTGGGCTAGGTTCAGGGGAAGGCTGAGATTAGGGTTAGGGTTTAGGGAGTCCTGTATCCTACAGGCCTGGGAGCACTGGGGCAGGGACCTGGTGCTGCAGGCTGGAATCCACAAGAAACAGCCTCTTTTGATAGGCCTCCTGCAAGCTATCAGCACAATCTTTAACAGCAGAGCTCGTGGGATGAGTTAGAACAAAACTTCTGCCTTTATGTTATCACTCTATTTTGCTTTCCCAACACCTTGCCATTACACAGGAGCTTGTGGAATTCACCCCTTGTGCTGGAGTTCACACCCTCTCCCCACAATGTGAAATATTACTATTGTAAAAAAACTGTGAAGCCTTATTCAAGATGGTAAAAATCCATGCAAAGAATGACCTTGGGAGAATCACCTTGGCATGCCTATTCCAGCAGCAGTGCTCTTGGACCTGTAGGCTCTCTGAATCTCTTAACCCTAACCATAATATTAACCCTGGCCCAACCCCAACCACAACATCATGGCTGGTTCAGATCAGAAAGATGCAGGAGCAGCAATGCTGATGCCCTGCCAGGATCACTTTGGCATGCCCTTTCTGCCCCAGTGTTCTTGGAGCTGTAGGATATTTGACTCTCTCAATCCTAACCCTTGAGCCTGACCCTCCCCATAACACTTGCCCAAACCCAAGGCTGGTGCAGCTCACAAAGCTGCAGGAGCAGCAAAGCTGCAGGAGCAGCAATGCTGGGGCCCTGCTGGGATCATTCTGGCATGCCTATTCCTGCCCCAGCAGGAGTCAATTTGTGCTGCAGGCTCTGGGTGTCTTGGAAATGCCACTCCTTGGTGTGTAAGAAGCATGGATTAACAAAAAACAACAAAACCCATAAAAAACACCCAAAACAAAGCAAACAACAAAGCAAACAACAAAGCAAACAACAAAGCAAACAACAAAGCAAACAACAAAGCAAACAACAAAGCAAACAACAAAGCAAACAACAAAGCAAACAACAAAGCAAACAACAAAGCAAACAACAAAGCAAACAACAAAGCAAACAACAAAGCAAACAACAAAGCAAACAACAAAGCAAACAACAAAGCAAACAACAAAGCAAACAACAAAGCAAACAACAAAGCAAACAACAAAGCAAACAACAAAGCAAACAACAAAGCAAACAACAAAGCAAACAACAAAGCAAACAACAAAGCAAACAACAAAGCAAACAACAAAGCAAACAACAAAGCAAACAACAAAGCAAACAACAAAGCAAACAACAAAGCAAACAACAAAGCAAACAACAAAGCAAACAACAAAGCAAACAACAAAGCAAACAACAAAGCAAACAACAAAGCAAACAACAAAGCAAACAACAAAGCAAACAACAAAGCAAACAACAAAGCAAACAACAAAGCAAACAACAAAGCAAACAACAAAGCAAACAACAAAGCAAACAACAAAGCAAACAACAAAGCAAACAACAAAGCAAACAACAAAGCAAACAACAAAGCAAACAACAAAGCAAACAACAAAGCAAACAACAAAGCAAACAACAAAGCAAACAACAAAGCAAACAACAAAGCAAACAACAAAGCAAACAACAAAGCAAACAACAAAGCAAACAACAAAGCAAACAACAAAGCAAACAACAAAGCAAACAACAAAGCAAACAACAAAGCAAACAACAAAGCAAACAACAAAGCAAACAACAAAGCAAACAACAAAGCAAACAACAAAGCAAACAACAAAGCAAACAACAAAGCAAACAACAAAGCAAACAACAAAGCAAACAACAAAGCAAACAACAAAGCAAACAACAAAGCAAACAACAAAGCAAACAACAAAGCAAACAACAAAGCAAACAACAAAGCAAACAACAAAGCAAACAACAAAGCAAACAACAAAGCAAACAACAAAGCAAACAACAAAGCAAACAACAAAGCAAACAACAAAGCAAACAACAAAGCAAACAACAAAGCAAACAACAAAGCAAACAACAAAGCAAACAACAAAGCAAACAACAAAGCAAACAACAAAGCAAACAACAAAGCAAACAACAAAGCAAACAACAAAGCAAACAACAAAGCAAACAACAAAGCAAACAACAAAGCAAACAACAAAGCAAACAACAAAGCAAACAACAAAGCAAACAACAAAGCAAACAACAAAGCAAACAACAAAGCAAACAACAAAACAAACAACAAAACAAACAACAAAACAAACAACAAAACAAACAACAAAACAAACAACAAAACAAACAACAAAACAAACAACAAAACAAACAACAAAACAAACAACAAAACAAACAACAAAACAAACAACAAAACAAACAACAAAACAAACAACAAAACAAACAACAAAACAAACAACAAAACAAACAACAAAACAAACAACAAAACAAACAACAAAACAAACAACAAAACAAACAACAAAACAAACAACAAAACAAATCCAACAGACAACAAAATCCAAAACCCCAAAAAAATCCAACAGACAAAAAAAACCCAAAAAACCAAAAAAATACGAAAACCCCAAAAAAATCAACCAACCAACCAACCAAAACACAAAACCAAAACACAAAAAACAAATACCAAAAACCTGCTAAGCTTTGAAGAGAAGCAGCAGGCAAAGCTGTTACAATACATGCTTAATTCACAGCAGTGATTGCATTACAACACTACAAACTAAGGGAAGCCAGCAGGAGAAACCCCTACACACAGACATTTCTAGAAATGTTTTGAAAAATTTGGTTCTATATATTGCTCTGGACAATGTAGAGATGCTTAATTTTAATTACCATCACTGCTCTGAGAGCACAGATGGATGCCTGTTAATTAAAGCTAGCAGAGTTCTGTGTAAATTCAAAGAATAAAACAAATAAATATTAGCCTCACAAGAACATTCAAAGTAAAAGATGGTAATGAGTTTTGGAAGTAAGGAAGGAAATTGTTGTCAGTGAAAAACAGCCAGCAAAAATAACAGACCTCTGCTAGCAGCTGACCATCACTAACAACTCTGTCTTATCAGGAAGCAACTTGTCAGGCTAATCTGCAGATTAGAGGGACTGCCAAAAGCCAGGCAGATATAATACAGGTATATTATATACAGATCAATTTAGTCAGGTGTTGCAGAAAATCCAGCGGCAACAGAAGTAGTAATGCAAGTTACCTCTTCTGAGGCAAGAACGAGAAATAAAAATAAATTTTAAAAAATCTAGTCAACACGCATTAAACTAGAATAAGCACCTAAAGACTACCAAGAAAGATCACTGCTATGTTTTCAGTGAAAAGGCTAAAATGGGAAAGCAGGGACAATGGAACATTAGACAGATCAGTCGCCACTACCAATAGCCTCTGCTAAATTTCAACAACTGAGAGATCTGTATCCTTTTATAGTAATTTAGGACTCCAGAAGTGAAAGGTTCATGGCCCCAATTACTTAATGAAACAGGGAATATTAAAGTGGGACAACTTTTCCAGACACTGCTGCATGGCTTCTTTTTGACACTGGAAACAAGGACATCAATTCTAAGGATGGATTCTTGCTAGAGTCAGTATCTGCAGTCATCAGCATGTTTCCTAAAAGAGGTCAGCAAATAGCCTCAGCCTTTAGTTAATTTCAATAAACACAAGCCTAAAATTAACCAAAATTCTCACAATATCACACCTCCAACTTGGCAACAGACTCAAGATGTCACTCCACAAACTGCTCTGGCATACAATGTGTCAGTGGAGTCCCACAGCAGCCCCTCGGGTTTGTGTCTTTTGGTAGATTTAGCAAGAAAGGATCATGCTGTTCACAGTACAACCCCAAGCAAAACCCTCCCTTCAACACTGTCTTTTTCTGAGCACAGGTGTGACAACTGCAACTGAGCTGTGTTAGAGGACCTGCTTCTGAAGAGAAATAAGCCAGGGAAGATGTACAGAAATAGATGCATGAATGAAACAAGCTTCCATAAAAAGCCAACAGCAACGGACCAGTGTTGACAGGGAGCATTAATCACTGCCTTAAAATACAAAACCTGGGTAAGTGGCAATAGTTTGTATGGTAAAGACAAATGATTTTCCAGGTGAGCAATCCTAGTTACAGGCAGCACAAGAAAAACAAGCAGAGTCACAAATAATATGGGTGATAGTCTACATTACTCATAAAAATGAACTGTATATTTATATTATTATGTACACTATATCTTTATATTATTTATAATATAAATAAGTAATATTCATTAATTAGTCTACAGATTCTACCAAACTATTTAGCAATAAGAAAATGCCTCATCCTCTTCTAAAGCATTTGTTTGGTTTTCTTCTCTACAAGAAACCAACTATGGTAGGACTGAGATGCAATATCATGCCAGTGTCCTCAGAAGCATTAAAAAAACCCAAAATATCAGCTGCAGCATCTTGAAATCTTACCACAGATCAACTATGCAAAACTAAGCTCAAGTATGGCTATTTTAAGTACAGAAACTCTCGAGGTACGGAAACAAGGCTGAGTAATCACATTTAGAAAGTACCCTTAAGAAAAAAAACCAAAAAAACCACTGATAATGATGCAGTAATTTATTCCAGTAGCTCAAACATTAGAGAGAGACTTTCAAAACCAGCACTGTTCCTACTGATATTACCTACAAACACCCTCTTCAGTTTGTGTTAAAAATTTGTCTACTGCAGAAAGAGAGGAAGATATCAGTAAATGAAAGCATGAGACACTACAGATGGTAAAATAGATTTTGAAGAGAAATCAGTCTCCTCCAGTCCTGGAAAGAGTATAAACACCTGAGTGCAGCCTTCTCTTCAGCAAGGACTCTGCTGAGCAGGAGGGCAGGCTTGCAGAGGCAGAGCAGGTGCCAATGCTGTTCTGCTGTCCCTGGGACCCACCTGGTTGGGCACATGCTAAAGGCTCCTGGACAGCAGCCATTGCTGCTCTTCCACATCTCTGAACAAAGCTGAACTTGTGCATTTGATCTTAACATCAGACTTTTGAAATCTGAATGTAAAAAAGCAGCCAAATAACTCACAAAAAGTCAAATCCCAGGAAGACTGAAAACCTATTAATTTCTCCACTATTAAAGCACAATTTAGGATATTTCCATACACAGCATTTGTAGATTGTTTTTTCTCAGCAGTTTTCAATAATGTATATACTGCTGTTACACAGTAAAGATTACCACCTCCACACATTATTTGCCAATTATTAATTATTCTGTCTTTTAAATATGCTTCTTACAGAAATTAGTTATAATTGCTTCATCCTATGACACTGCAGAGCTGTACCAGTCATCAATTTCAGCTGCATCTTTGTCAAGCTATTTCAATGATGCTCACAAATTTCATAACTAAATGCTCCAAATAAAGGATTGGTTCTCACCTTTGACTCAATCTGAAGCTTGACTTCCAAATTTCAACCATTAACAAAGACAAAATGTTTTATTATCCTGCCTTGTCATTCTCCCATGACCCCTTAACCACTAACAAGGGGCAGAGCCCTGACAAACTCAGATGTTACAGATGCTGGGATAAGAGTGACTCCAGTAAGTGCAGCCTGGAAGATGTGGGCTGTTTCACTCCTGGGAGGGTGATTACATTTTTGGGAGTGCCTAACATAGTCCTTGAAGCAGGAGCTAATGACCACTTCAATCTGAATGCTCTAATTAGGGGGTTATAAAGCCAAGGTCTTTCTTGCCCACCCTTTCCTGAGCCTCATCCCAGCAGTAAGAGCTAGATTGGAGATAGGCCATGACTTTACCCCTCCACTAGCACTGACAGCAAGGAATATCTACAGCCAAGAAAGGAATTAACCTCCACAGGCACTCCAACAGCTTGGCCATCTTACCAAGTGTGGCCTGGGAGCACTGCTCAGCATCCCTGCCAGCAGAAATGGCATCTGCACGATGTGCACCCCTGATGTGGCTCCCAGGAAAGGCAAGTACATGAGGCACAGCCCTGCCCTACCATTTCCAGAGGTTAGCAGTGGCAGGTCTCTGTTCAGACTGCTGGAGCACCTTGTGCCTTGCCCTTCAGGCCTGTGGTGGAGCAGGTAGAGACTGTCACACACATCCTGCATTTCAGGGCCAGCCACCCTCGTCTTCAGCTCCTCACCACCCAGAGCACACTGCTGGTGCCAGGGACCCAAACACAGCACTGCAGCAGCCCACGTGTGAAGGGGCAGCACCTGAATGTGCCATTTTAAATTCCCAGTTTCAATGTCAAGGGTTGCCAGCCCTGCCTGTGTGTCCCAGCCCCTTCCCCCTGCACCCACACCTCCTGCCTGCCAGCCGTGTGACCGCTGCTCACGAGAGTGGTGACATAATCTAGGCTCAAAGCAGATTATTTTTAACTCAGCCCCCCACTCACTGATCTCATTTACAGCAGAATATTACAGCAGTTGTACACACTCAGTCCATGGGGCAGGGAGCCACAGGCAGGCACAAGCAGAGAAGAGCAGCTGGAGTTGCAGGAAATAAGGTTACAGCAGAGGCCAAGAACTGTGGTTTCAGAGGTGGCCAAGTGCCATGTCCTGTCCTTTTTCTCCCCAAGATACAGGACATTTTCTTCTAATTAACCAGCAACCAGAAATTAAATTTACATACGTCTGCCTATTTCTACTGAGTTCCTTTGCAAGTCAGCAATTCTCCTGAGTTAAAGTAATCCATTAATTCTAAGCCATGAATCCTCAAGGTCCAGAAACAGCTTCTAAGAACTCTAAAGGAAGAAACTAAGGTCATGCATTATTAGGTTTAATCAAGAATAAATTTACTGGTCACAGGTCCGTATCTCCACTATAATTTGGTTTGGGATCTACAAACAGACAGGGTTTAAACCCACTGTTTTGAAGAAAAAAAAACCCAAGATCTGTGCTAGCAATAAACTGGATTGCAGATTTCCCTTATCTGTTGACATCTCAAGCCATCTAATGTCAGTCTCTCTACTGCTTAAATGTTTAAATAGTTTTCCTCTTTTCTGTTCACACAACAGTTTCATTTTCTTCACACAACTCTTAACCTAACTTTCTTGCTGATTTGGGCTGTAGAGCAGTGTCCATGCAGCTCACAAACTGGCTGGACATAAATACTGGGGATCACATCAGGGCTCCTGGAGTCACTTGTAATTTAGCTATTTGATACATTTGACCAGCCAAGCTAAAAGCAACGATTCAGAGAATTTGAGCTCCCCTGCACAACACTGTCACAGAAGAGCAGTTTGGATTTTGGCCATTCCTTGCTCTAAACCAAGCAGGAGACATGGCTCTCCCTGCTAGTTAGAGACATTCATCAGGTTACCCAACAGTCCCACACTTTACAGCATCTTCCTAAACTCCTTGAACACTGTAGCACCACACCAAGGAAGACAGTGGCTTGAATGTGTGACTTAGACCCCAAATGAGCCACAACAAAAAGTGATGACAAATATCTAACCTGCTCACATCCCAGCTTCACTCTCCTCCACATTTTCAGTCCAGGTTCATGGCTACACCAAGCACCTGTCCATGCACACATTTGAGAAGGAAAAAAGACTACAGCCACTTCATATTGTCAGAGCAGTGTCTGAGGTCACACTAAGTGAGGCCAAGTTCAGATCAACTTCTTAAATAGCTCGTCCCTACCCTGTGAGGCAATCCCTCTGCACAGCACACGAGCCAGCAGCACAGGGAGCTCTGCAGCTCTCAGGCAGCCCCGTGCCAAGGACAAGAGAATCCAAAAGGCAGCACATCTGGCAGAGCTTTCCCAGGAAAAAAAAATGCTGCTTCACTGAAAGAAAGGCTCAAAAATGGTAGATAACAGGCCAGAGAAGGGATTGTACCCAACACTAATGTGGATGAACTGAAACCAGGTGCTGCAAGCTAGTACTTAATGCTCAGAATTTCAGCCAAAATTTCTAATCCAGTGCTAATGATTTGAAAAAGCACAGATGCCCATTGCTGTGTACCAGCCTGAGGACACTGTTTGCACAAGCAAAAATTTAATCTCAAAAAATAAATACGAGCAAAGAGAAATATTCCTGTTTACCAATTAAAAGATCATTTACATAACTACAATCTGCAGTCACTCCCCTCCCCAATTAAAATGAATGAAGAGACCCTTTCCCTCTGTCCCTCTGTGCACAGTGGATGTGCCTTTAATAGCTGTTGCCTTTATCTTGCTTTGAGTCTGATATGAATGATCTTTCCTTGGCATTCTAAATCAGCCCTGAATATACCCTTGGATGGGACTTTTTTCCCAATTATATCCATTACTGTTAGTCATCTGCTTCTTTCACTTATTCTGGATCTTGTCATGTGCTCTTAACATAAATGGAGTTTTACCATTGATTTCAGCAACAATAAAGTGGGGAAAAGCATTAGTCACAACACAGCATGACAGCACCAAATCATAAGGCCCAACACAAGGGCTCTTGCATCTAATTTATTTCTCATTACAGTGATGGCACCAGAAACTCGGGCCCTTCTTCCTCCCCTCCTTGCAAGTAGCTCTGTGCAATGAGAAACTAAGCTCTGCATAAGGTCCATCACCAAAGTGCCAAAGGATGGTTCTGGGGGATATTGCAGATGAGGCATTCCCTGTAAGAAAGCAGTGAAAACCCCCTCTCCAATGCACCAGTGTCAGGCACTGTGAAAGCTTTCTGCTCCAGCTCTACTCTAACACACTCATCTGCATTTCCCTCCTAGAAAAGGAAATCCTTCTAACTTTCAGATTTTCAGAGGCCTAAAGTCAGAAAGTTCATATTTGCTGACTTCAGACCTCTTTTTTGAAATTGTAGCCAAAGGAGACACTTGGCAAGGCACACACAAACAGTACTTAATAAGTTACTGCTATATAATGCATAAGCATTATATACACACAAACAATAAGTTACTGCTATATAATGCATAAGCTCATACATTGCACAGTACTTTTGTGGGATTAACTGTTGCAAAAGGCATTGCCAAAAGTAGTCAAGCCAGCTACATAGTCTGTACTCTTAACTTCTAGAGCAGGATTCAGCAGCACAAGTCCAATGCAAATACCTACATATATATTGTTCTGTCCCAATCAAAATGTAGATTACTAGATGATTTCAATCACTAAAAAATACTTAGAACTTCTTGAGATGTAAATTCAACCCAGAAATTCTTTTCCTTCTGCAGATTTAACAGTATTTCAGCATAAAAGACTTCACTACATATTTGCTCTAAACAGTATTTTGTGGGCCCCATTTGAAAGAAGTGAGATTGAGGCAGTAGTTGACAGACTACCCAGTCCATTCTAAGTCAAATATCAATTTAACCTTTCCCTGAAGCTCAAGTTTCACACTTGGTACATCAGATGTTTATCCAGATATTGGTGTTGAAAAAACAGTTTCCTAGTTAAGGCAATTATTGATAGGTTCTGCAACAATAACTCTGGTGTTACTACCTTGGTAGTTTCAGATTTCTTGGAATCAAAGATATTTCAATGATAGCTATTCAGGTTGCTTTTCATCTACAAATATATATCATGAATAAAAGTAACAATATTCACAAAATAGGTACAGACTCTTATGCAACAATCCCAAGAAGAGTACAAAGAAGCCTTATTTCATTGGGTTTTAAAAATGAAGTTCCGGTGACTTCCCACAAAAACACTGTGGTACAAAAAAGCAGCAGAATCAGTGTCAAAGCAGATACATAGGAAAAAAATATTAAACCGAGGGACAAAAGGTTAAAATGTGATTACTTGAAATACTCCCATACTAAATACCAGATTTAGAAAATAAAAATATACAAAATTTAAAGTGTCACTCTTAAGCATTCACTATTCTAACTTCCAGAACCTTGTATCAAGAAACTTTGGGATAGTATCTCTGAAACAGATTCCAGAGAGCAGAGCTTTTTCTATGGAAATTGGCTGATCCCAAGAGCTTTTTAAATTAGCTATTTAATTCATGTATTTTTAAAATGCACTCCAGTAACACATTTGATCCTCACTTTTGTACTAAAACAAGGTACCACATCTCAGGCTCACAGCCAGCACATTGGGAGTTTTCTAGAAAATAAGGGCAATGCTTTTCAAAGAAAGATTTCCAGCCAGCTAGTCTTGGATTTGGCATGCTTATGAATCTGATGAGCTTCATTCAGAAATATTCATCCTTCACTGAACTGAAAAGGCCATTCATTTTTCAGTCCCATCAAATAACCAGCTGATTTTGTTATATTACCTACTGAACATTTCTGCTTCCCATCAGAGGAGCTAAACTTGCCATTGAAATAGAGGTAGTCAGTAAAAATCAGACACATTGTCTAATGAGTCAGTGCACAGCCCATTTCAGCTGATGCCCTGCCTACCATTTCACACACTGAAATGCAAGGCATTTTGTGCTGAATCTATTTAAGGATATAATACACAATCAAATCTCAATCCTGATTCAGGGCAATAATGAGAGCATCCTTTTTAGTAATTTCATTCAATCAATCTGCATATTAAAGAATCTTTTCAAGATTTTAACAGTGAAAAAACCCAGGGTGAAGAGTCATGGCCCCACAGGGAAACACTTCAGAAGGCATATTCCAATACCAAAACCCAAGCCTCTCTCTTCACATGCCAAAAATCAGGTATGTGCAGAGAAAAAAGGGGCATGGAGGGAATGAGGGCTGGGCTGCCTCTGCCCTGTCTGAGGTTGATTTCCTGGTTTTCCTTCAGGGACTCCAGAAGGAGTATTGCCTCCCTTGGATTAACAGATTTTTCTATCACCAGAGCCAGCCCCAGCTGGTACTGAGGTGACTGCCAGGGCCATCACTTAACTGGATAAGGCTGTGATCCATTACTGAAACAAATATTGCAAGGGAACTTGATAGATCAGCTGTTTAGCTTGTTGCTTCCACTTCCCAAGCAGCTGCAGCTCTTCCCAAACTCAGTGTATTGATTTCCTGACAACAAATGTCTCTACAGTGAAATCATGATGAAACAGCAGATAAGAAAGCAAGAGTGCCAGATCAGCAACACCAATTCCCACAACACCTTAGAAATAATAGGAGTGTTCAGGAAGCCAACTGCTCTTATAAAAATAAATAAATAAAATATTTTTGGAAACACAGGGCAAAATCCTTCTTTCCTTTCACGTGACGGACCCAAGTGTCATTGTATGAGGTCATACTACATTCCTGCTAGGACCAGAAGTGTTCCTGTGACCCTAAAAGCTCCATAACAGGAAATTTGTAAACACTATCCTTGCTGCCAGGGCACAGACTGCTGTAAAACTGTAAGTGAGAATAACTGTGAAACAACTGCCTGCCAGAGATGTTGCTAGGATGTGGCAGAGCTCCAGCCTGGCTCCAGCAGGTGCTGGGGCACCCACGGCTCTGCACTGGCTGCAGAGCAAAGGCTGCAGCTCACAGGGGCACCCAGGGACACATGAAGCATCAGGGACTGAGGCAAGCCAAACCCCAGGAACAAGGCAAGGCTAAAGCAAAATTCAACATGCCTGGAAGCAATTATTAGCAATTTCAATTCCATTTTAGGGTGGGGGGGATACACTTTAAACACTGCTCAGCCTAACAGAAGGGAAGAAGCATTATTACAAGGCAACATGCTTCATTAAAACAAGATGATACATCTATACAAAAAGTATATTTGCACCTCTTTACCTACCCTTTCCTGTAAATCCATACTCTGCCATCCATACCTCAGCTCCCAGTCCTACTTTTCAGAAATTCATTTTGAGTCTGCTGCCTAATAAGCTCTTTCCATTAGGTGTAGAAATCAAACTTGTCTCCATTCTCATTCTTCAGATACCATGTCTTCAGTGGCCTGCTCATGCACCACTTGTTCCCTAAATGCTGCACATTAGCATAGAAATGCTTCCTCTAAATTTCCTTAATTCCTTTTTTTTACTTAAGAGGGGTTTATGTGAAAATTAAATGTCTATGAGTTAAGACCATATCCTAATCCAAATGCAATAATACTTTTTACTGAGGATAGGTTTTTAAATTAAGAATATGTTACATCAATGAACTAAATTTACCCCTGTGTCCAACCATGGCCTGATCCTCCAGCCACTGAGCAACCTCTTGTACCACTGGCCCTGAATGTGTTCATCACACAGACCAAGCCTGGATAATTGGAATGCAAATATATGCACAATTAGCAGCATCGCTGGACCATTTTAAAAACCTTCTGAAACACATTATTAAGTGATTCACTGTGTTTTTATGGCTTTTTTCTCACAGCCATTGGCTCAAAAAATCTTGTTTATTCTCAGGGGATCAGGAGAGAAACCAAGAGCTCTTGGACACAGGCTCCCTATCAGGCACAGAGCCCTGTAGGCTGCTCATGGCTCTTTTAAGTGCTAATTACCCCAATCTGGGATTGTCAGAAACCCCTAGAGCTGTCCAGGAGCAACATGACCTATTCTACCCATCCTGACCACAACCTCCCTCTGCAGAGAAGCTTCACTTGGAAAGAAATGTCACACATGAGTTCTGAGCTGGCTCTCCCAGGCCACACTGCCTCTAGAAGAGCTCAGATTTTAAGGCTAAGTTCATGAACAATGCAGGGGAATAGATCTGCATCTGTGATGTATCCAGTGGCCTGAAAAATAGAGTTCTGTACATACATAATGATGCCAGTGTGTCACTGCTACAATCCAGTAAATGCCAGAGATACATTGCTGTCACTGAAGTACCAGAAAGCCAAGTTAGAAACAGTAATAGCTTTGTATAATGAGGTATTCACTATTTGGGTTAGAATAACCATATGTCAAACAAACTTTTTAGATAACATGGTCTACTGTGCCAAACACGTTATCATCTCCTCTCTGCCACACTTGTTCATCAATCCCCAGAGTACCCAGCACAGCCTTGTACCAAAGGGTGCTAGCACATTCTCTAATAGCCAGGCTGGCTACAGGAAGTTTGTTCACCATCTGGATCTCTTGGGATAGCCCCCCTTCTCCCTCCAAGGCCACCCATTTAACAGAATGCCCATCACCAGCAGCCTGCAATGTGACCCCTTAGCACAAGACAGAGAAGAAGAACAGTGGGATGTTGATTTATCATCAGTAACCCAATGCAGAAGAACTGCTGGGAACACTTGAAATAATTGTCTTAATTACAGAAGTACTAACTAAATAGTTATGAGGGATTTTTTTAAAACACAAACCATTCTAAATGTATCATCTGCCTGTGCATTCAGCTATCCTCTCCCTAAAATTATGTTTAGATTTTTCATTTCTTCTATTTGGCCTTTGTGTGTTTTTAGCATCAACAGGGATAAACTCAGCAGCTACCCAAAAGGCTGCTAAATTATGCCTGTATACCTAAGGCAAGAAAATCCAAGGCTTAAGCGTGAGAATTTATGCCTATTGTTTTAACCCAGGGGTTATTGTTTTCACCAGGGGTTACAGTGTATAGGGACACTCACTCATGGTGCTCAGAGCAGTCAACAGGACTGCAGCTGTAAGCTCACACACACATTTTCTCAGCATCTCCTACACAGAGACTGATAAGTGAAAATGAGGAGCCATTATGAGTTGCTGTGCCAAGACCTGAAGCCTGCAGTGAGGAAAAGTCCATTGATTTCTTGATATGATTTAAGCAATCTAAGTATAGTTTACAGCTTGCACCACCATCAAAGCCAGCAATTGTGAAACGCTAAACTTCCAAATAATTCTTTGTTCAAATAGACATGGCAAAGATAAATGGCTGGCTACTACTCAGAGCAAAGCACTTACCCAAATTATTCATTATGAAAGGACTAATTAAGCAACAGGGAGCCTGGTCACTGTTCTGAATGACACGGGAGCAAGACAAAAGCTAACCTGTGCAGGAGGGATGAGAGGTCAGGAGAGACATGTCTACTTGAGAAAGAAAACAAAGAGAAACAGACACATTCTGTAATTCATCTGTGGCTGCAGGCATGGGGCAGGACCAGGAGATACACTAAAGGACTCCACACTGAAACCCAACAAGACATGTAAATGACGAGGAAATGTACAAACCTTTTCTGTCAGTACATGTGCGCAGGAAACCATCAACTCTGAAGCCTCTCCTCACGTGTAGGAGATTTGCCTGAGCATTCTGTCCCTGAAGAGGTGGGCACAGACAGGAGTGCCCAGGTACCCAAGCACAGCAGATGGTGCCTTTGGGGACACAGCAGTACCACGGTGATGTGCCACACGCCACGGCACAGACAGAAGCCAAGTGTCCTGACAGCAGCAGGGCACCCCCAGAGCCTGAAACCCACAGCCGCCAGCCCAGACAATGAACACATTCACTCACAGCACCTCCCCAGACGAGTTTTGAGCCCGGCTCAGCCTCGCTCAGTGCCACAGCCACCCGGCAGAGCCCTGCTGCCGCCGGCCATGGAGCTGGGGCTCATCTCCAGCGGGGCCCTGCTGCCGCCGGCCATGGAGCTGGGGCTCATCTCCACCAGGGCCCTGCTGCCATCGGCCATGGAGCTGGGGCTCATCTCCAGCACGGCCCTGCTGCCGCCGGCCATGGAGCTGGGGCTCATCTCCAGCAGGGCCCTGCTGCCATCGGCCATGGAGCTGGGGCTCATCTCCAGCAGGGCCCTGCTGCCATCGGCCATGGAGCTGGGGCTCATCTCCAGCACGGCCCTGCTGCCATCGGCCATGGAGCTGGGGCTCATCTCCAGCAGGGCCCTGCTGCCGCCGGCCATGGAGCTGGGGCTCATCTCCACCAGGGCCCTGCTGCCGCCGGACATGGAGCTGGGGCTCATCTCCAGCACGGCCCTGCTGCCGCCGGCCATGGAGCTGGGGCTCATCTCCAGCACGGCCCTGCTGCCATCGGCCATGGAGCTGGGGCTCATCTCCAGCAGGGCCCTGCTGCCATCGGCCATGGAGCTGGGGCTCATCTCCAGCACGGCCCTGCTGCCATCGGCCATGGAGCTGGGGCTCATCTCCAGCAGGGCCAGCAGCCGCTGCTCCGGGAGCAGCTCCAGCCGAGCCTGGCTGAAGGGACGTCCCAGCACCACCCCAGGCCACCCTCCCAGCCCAGCCGCCCCGCCACGGCTCACCTCCATCTGCTCCATCGGCCCCAGGCGCCTCCCGGCCTCCTGCGCCGCTCCACAGCAGCATTCCCTGCTCCAGGGATCTCGGGAGCCTCCGTAGTCCCGGCTGGTGCTCTTCCATGTGCTTTATCGACTCTTTACACTGAAACTCACAGTTCCTGAAGCGCTTCACTCACTGCAACTTTACAAGAGTCCCTGAGCACGGCAGCACCACCACTTTTCCCTGTTGGAAACTATCCCGATTTTCTTGCATCTTCGGCAGCATCCCCACAGCCCAGGCGCAGCGAGGCTTCAGCTCCGGGAAGGGCTTTAGCTCGGGCTCCTTCCAGCAGGCTCCACGGGGCCCGCAGGCACTCAGAGCCCGCAGCAGCCCTTCCCATCAAAGCCGCTTCTGGCACAGCCCCACCAGCCCCAGGAGCAGCTCCCCTCCTGCATTTTTCCTCCCAGGAGAGCTCCTGCCCCAGCCAGCTGTCCCTGTGAGGCTCAGGGCACACGGCAGCCCCCCGGCCCCAAGGCACAGAGCAGACCTCGGCTTCCATCTCGTTTTTCCAAGAGTCGCCTGTCCGTGAGGGGGAAAGGCTGAGCAGCGTAACCACCTAACAACTTTCAGGTGTGCCTTTTCTATACCAGGCTCATTAACGTTCCTCATTAACACCTGTGGGGCACCACCGGCAGAAGGGCAGAGCTGCCTCTCAGGTGTGGCATCAAATACAACATTCCCTATTTAAAGTAAAATTAAAGGAGAGAGGCTCACGTGTGTGTAAGTTGTGTCCTGTGATGAGGGCTCCTGGGTTAAAACAGCACAGCAGGTATTCTCTGGGCAGTAGCCACGACACTTTTATACTCTGTATTTTTACCTGTGCTCAGCATGCAAGAACATGTAATTAGGGACCAGATATTAAACTCTTACAAAACCAAAGTGTGACGGTCAGCACAGGCTGCTGTGTACTCATTCCTGGAGAGGAGCAGAGAAGCACAGAGAACTGTTTTCCACCACTTACTCATTACCACTGTACCTCTTTGAACCAGGCGTCCTTTACCATTGACAGCTCTGGCAGTTTGTGTGGGGCTGCAGTCAGTGAAGCAGGTGAAAAGCACAAGCCCAAGGAGGTCAGCAGAGTTCAGCCCCAGACTCTGCTCTGGCAGCCAGACCTTTCTCACTGCCTCATGAGCTGCAGGACCCCAGAACCTCCAACACCCCTGCATGGCACAGGCAGGGTCAGATGTCACCATCACAGAGAACCATTTAGGTTCTAAAAACCTTTATGACATCAAGTCCATCCATTAACCCTGCTCTAAGCCATGTCCCTAAGCACCACATCCATGCATCTTTTCAATACCTCTGGAGTTGGGGACTGGGCCACTTCCCTGAGCAGCCTATGCCATTGCTTGGCAAGCCTTTCAAAGTGATGAAATGTTTCCAAATATCCAATCTAAACCTTCATTGGTGCCACTTGAGTCCATTTCCTCATTTCCAATCACTTGTCACTTGGGGAAAGAGAGGTCAAGCAGATATAAGGGTGTTCTGAAGAACAAAACAGGTCACTACTCAAACAAGTTAGTACACCTAAAAACACCAGCTGACTGAGTGTGCAAAGTGTCTGATTTTAGTAAACTGACTGAATAATTGAGATTTGAAGGGCTGATCCCAGATCAGTACAGCAAACATACATAGGAACCACCAGTGGCGAATAAGCAAGCGATGAAAGCTGCCAAGAGTGATTCTCAAAGTTACATAAACACTAAATATGTCACTTTTCCATTTTATGTCTCCCATGATAAACTGTTATGAGACACGCACATGGCTTGAAACAGATAATTGTTGATAACCCTGACTGGTGGGAGAAGGAGCCATCTGGCAGATGGAAAACAAGAAGGTGCCAAGAATTTAGCTGACTAGGGGGCCTGTGAATTTATGCATAGAGGTCTGCAGAGAGGAATATTTAGACAAAAGTTCAGCAACTCTGTTTCTATCTATACACAAAACAAATTGGAACATCAAAACTATCCGAATAATTATGAAAATTATTCCTGTTTGAAATTCATCTTGAAACTGTGAGGAAAATCAGTGAATCTAAAACTGCAAACTTAGAAGTGAGGAATTCTTTCTGCATATCATGATTAATCGCAAATGGTTACAGCACATAGCATCACATTTCTTCTTCTGTCCTTCAGGTTTCTATCCTCACTGCCTTTAACATGCAAATGCCTTTATTCATCCTCTCCTGACCTTGCTGCATGGTATCATTTGTTTCTTTCAATTTTCCTTAACAGTATTTCTTTCTTCCTATAGCAGAGAAAGAGCAACGTCTGATAAGCCCCGCTTTGTATTCCTTTCCTTTCTTCTAAATGAATTTCTTTTGCCTTTGCTCTCCTCTTTATCCCTCCTGGGTAGAACAAGGGATATTGCTGGATGCAGCGTTCTAATTGTGAATCCACATTTTTCCACTGAGATCACTGCTCATTAGCCACTCTGCTGCTGACCCTTTGCAACAGCTGAGCTGCAGCCAACATCTCTTGCAGTTAAAGGGAAGTGAGGACATGACCCACATCAGTAGTCACAGGCAAAACACAATATTAATAAATTTATGTAACATGTTTAGTGATTTTGAGGCTGGTTTTGCTGAAGCATCATGGATCACCACAAGGACCACACAGCACTGAGGTTGCCCAGGGAGATTGTGCAGTCTCTGTCCTTGCAGGTTTACAAGACCCACCAAGATAAAACCTGGAGCAACCTAGTTTGATCTCATAAGCTAACCCTGCTTCAAGCAATAGTTTGGACCAGAAACCCCCATAGGCCCCCTCTAATACAAATTTATGAGGCCATGACTTCCAGAGGCACCCTGAAATCTAACTTCCAACTCCAATGAAAATGGCACACGCAGATATTCTTCAAAATCACACTTAAAGCTTACTAGAATCTTCAGATTTCTTAATATTGTATCTGTAGAGCCCCTTCCAGTTAGCAACTTCCACTTCAACTGGTGCTGGGACAAAGGTGGCTCAGCAGATCCTTTCTCACTAAGGCTGCTTCACTAATAATATTTAATTTGGGGAGTTCCTGCAACCACATTTTCATCTGGTTTTTCAGCAGGAAAGTCCTATTCCATTCAAATTCCAGAGAAGAGCTGTTATTTAGACATGTTAACAAAACTCATTAGTTGCCAGGGAACCCAAATTAACCAGATAAACCTTATTTTTACTTTAAATGTGCACAATATGAGTATTGCTGAAATATTATCCTGTGTATTCTTTAATTATAAAACATGCACATTTTTGTAAGATCTTGCTCAGGATCTCTGGTACAAAATGCAAACCCTATGTCCTGACTGCCAGGGTAATTTAGCAGGAAGCACAGACAGTTGAAGTCAGATACATCAATGGCAAGCAGTCTCACATTCTCTTAGAGCCTCCAAATTAAATCTGCTTACCTTATTCATATGCATAATTCCAGCAGAGTAATATTTATACAACACCCTTAATTGAAATGGCAGTAGAATAAGAACATTTTTGATCCATTCAATGAAGTACCAGAGGCAGCATTTGCCCCATGTTCAGTCTGTTCATGTAAAGCAGCCCCACACAGCTGGGCACAGCTGGCATTCACCTCTCCAGAGGGACCCATGCCTGCATTTATGGGATGCACAGGAGCAAAGCTGGAACACCAACTCCTAGACCACCTGTGAGGTGTGCAAGGGCTCACATTAAACACCTTTCATTTTCAACACACCACTAGCAAATAGAAATGAAGGGGGAAATAATCTCACTACTCTTCTCATGGCCTACAGGATGAGAAACACTTGTTTCAGGATTGCTTATAACCATCGGTATTTCACCTCTGAGGACCCAAGTTCTAACCATAATGGAAATACAAGGTTTGTGGGTTTAAATTATGTTACTCTTCCCAGTCACTGCATGATGTTTAATGTCTAACAAATTACAAAGTGATTGGAAAAATAAGGGACTTCCTCCTTTTGTTAAGAAAGAATGAAAGATACTTGATCTAACATTTTTTCATTGTCAGCTCCGAGCTTAGCAGCAGCAACTTGCACAGCTTTACACATCTTGTGGTTTAGTTGATTCAGTGTAAGACAGAGGGTTTTCCTGTTTTCATGCACTGAGTGATCATTGCAATTTGCCACACCTGTTTGATGTTCTGGCTTTGTTCACAGCAGAAAGCAACACGTAGCTGCCCATTGGCCTTTCTCTTCCATCAAACCAACGTGCCAAGTCTTCAGAAGCATCTCCCTCCCATGCAACTGAGTGCAGCCTGTACCTTGTTTATGCTATTGATCCTTTACTAATACAAGCATTGAAGAAGCATGCTGTAATTATTAAAGCAGACAGAAAGCAAACCCAGGACTATTTTCAAGCTTAAAAGTCAAGTTTATTCTGACTACAGCTAGCTATCCCTCCTCACAAAAGGAAAACTTCTTTTGTAACCATGTCCTTCATCTTTCCAATACCCTGTTTTTCCCTGTAATTCTCCACATTTAAAACTTTTTTTCAACTCTGTTTGGCTTGTTAAAGTTCTTCTACTTCTATTTCCTGAATACAAAAAAAGGGCTAAAAATCATCTTTTAATTGCCAGTTGTTCACATATATATTTACTAGAGCGGCACTAAACATAGGGCTTAGCCCACCAGCATTTTACACAAACAGGGTCCCATTCAGTTCTCCTGAAGCTTTACCTGAACAAACATGCAGTCCTTTATTTTCACAGAATGAAAATTGCACTATTTCTTCTGTTCACCAAAGCTCACCAGGGTGCAGTTGTACAGCATGTTGGGTGATTCCTTGCTGCAATGTAGTAGGTGGAGCTCAAACCATGGACCAGATTCAGATGCTGTAACTCTACTGGCAGTGTTTGTATTGGGAAAGTGAAGCAGATGCTTGCAATGCACCACTATTAGAAGAGCAGCAAGTGCTCTCACAGAGTGACAGGATGAGCTTTTTAACATAATTAGGAGCCAAAGGACATTTTTGGAAGCTAAGTCAATCGGGCTCATCTGTTTCACACTCCCAGAGGCAATCAATTCCTGTTCACTTTACTCATCCTGAAAACTTTCCCAAAAAAAAAAGACCAAGGAATTCTGCACGCAGAAATGACCACGCATCAGCTCCCAAAATCCAAGGAGCTTTTGCTGTAACAGGCTGCCGGGGAAAGCCCCATCCGAGAGCCCGGCACAGCACGGGCTGAGCACCGGCAGGGCAGGGCAGGGCAGGGGGAGCCGGAGCCTCGGAACGCAGCCATGGAGACAAAACAAGCGCCGTGCTCTGCCGGTCAGATTTCCAAGCGCTGTCCCCGGACACAACAACCAGAGAAAATAAAAAAAAAACCCGCTGGGTACAGCCCAAAGCCAAACACCCAAAATCCTCTCAGCAGCACTGCGCTGAACATGCACATGGTAACACAAAACACATCATTCCACAACAACACAAGTACCTTAATCTGTATTTGAAACACCAAATTAACTGTCCCTCCCGTTTCTAGCACTGCTGTCTGGAACCTGGGAATACATCCCAACAGGCCAATTAAAAGGTCTCCCATTGCAAGATTTTATGTTATTTCACTGATGGTGAAAACGAGCTGAGGGAACCAACATGTAATGCAGTCATTCAGCAAGTGTATAGGCAACCTTATGCAACAATCTTTTAACTAGTTTATTAAATTTTTTCCTTTTCAGAATAAATTCAACATCTAATGCCAAAATTTCAAGAACTCAAAAATCTTAGTAGCCATTTATAAGCTGTTTAACTTGAGTTACAAGAAATAGACATATTACACATCACTAAAATTTTCACACATACACCCACACATACACACACACGTATCAGCATCCTGTTTATATTAATTTATTTTCACAAATCAATCTCCTTTTTCCTGCTCATACTCTTCACATTTTCTGAAGGCACAACACCCAAATAGGCAATGCAAAATGTACTTCCTGTAGAAAAGTCTGTAGTCTCCTAAGAGAACAGTTTGGCAAAACTATGTTTAAAAACTCAAGTTCCAAAATGAGCCTTCAAAGAGCAGCAGAGAACACCAAGATTAAAAACTACTTAGGGTGTCTGCACTTTTCATGTGCAACACACCACTTAACCTTTAATAAATCAGGACTTTTCCAAGAAATTACAAAAGCGGAAGTAGTAAAATCTCTTTTTTTCGTTGTTTTTTTTTTTTTTTTAATCATCAAGTTTTAACGATGGGACAGACTCTAAGCAGAGCTCCCAGAAAGAGCCAGACCACCATCTGGCTCCATCACAGAGCAATGACAATTCACAGGCAATGAGTCTCCAACCAGTGCTCTGAAATCAAACGCTGGGCTGGCTCCATCAAAGCTCTGTTACAGCCATGAACACACAGCTGTACATTTCCTCCCTCCTCGTACATAAATATACCCTCGGACACAGACAAAGGGAAAAAATAAATCATTTTACGCATTTTTCTGTACTTCCCTGCTCTGCCTGTTACCAATCAATGTCAAGAAATATCTTACATCTTATGTTCTGTTAGCACTATAGAATATATAGAATATATATAATTTTATTTTTGTTGTCACACATGCTAATGTTTCCAGTATGATAAATGTCTTTTTAAATCCTGCATTTCTTGTCACGCTGTAGATCCACTTCTATTTGACAGTGACTCCTGGACATACATGTCAAGACAAAAATAAATACTGCTGCGATGGCAAACGTTTTAAAACTCTTAGGACACCAATACAGTGGCACTTGATAGACTTTTTAAATACAACAGAAAAGACAATAGTTAAATAGAAACCTGCTTTGACACAGCCATGAAACCTGCACTACACTTGCAAGATCTGTATTTGTTTCTGCAAGAACAGCTCCCGATCTTTGAACACATCAAATGTTGCACTCCAGCCCTCCGCCCGTACCCTTTAAGAAGTCCACGTTGTTATTTTAAGCAAGCATCCCCTCCAGCTGTACATAAGCAACACTGTATTTCCCAAACAATTGAGGTAATTATAAAAATGAATATCATTTATTATTTTCTTTTATTACTATCATGTCTGAACATTTACTTTCATACAAAAGTCTGATTTTCAGCATTGTGTTTTCCAAGGGCATCCCCTCCGCACCAAGGGAGATAAAGATGTGTTAGGAATTGTGCAAGAGTTTTTGTTACCATCTTCAAACCCACAAGAACTTCATGAACACGATATTGGCGTTTTAGAGAAGGAGGAAGGGGCTTTACACATATTTTCAGTTCCACTTGATTTTGTTTTTTAAACCGCATCTAACCCAATGCAAAGGGGGGCGGGTAAAAAAAAAAAAAAGAAAAAAAAAACCACCAAAAAAACCCCACGAAATCATCACATCACTGTATGTTACCCTTGAGCAGTCTTTGGAGGAAATCGGAGCCCGGGCTGCTTTTCCCGGCTCCCTCCCTCACTCAAGGCAGCCGGAGCGGCTCCTCTGCCCGGGCTCCGCCACCCCGGGCGCCGCTGCCCCGTCACAGCCGCGGCTTCCTGAGCAACGTTCGGCTGAGGTCCTTCACCTCCTCGGGGCTGCCCACCCGCTCGTAGCCCAGCAGGGCCATGGGCTGCTGGCAGTACTCCTCCACCTGCTTGATCTGCTGGTAGCTGAGCGCGGTCCTCCAGGCACTCAGCGCCTGGGTGGCGTTCCTGGCCGACACCACGAACGGCTTGGAGGAGTAGCCGGGGCCGCTGGTCATGTTGAGGGCGAACTTCTCCATCTCCGGGCTGACCGCCAGGTTCACAAAGCCGTACACCTGGCGCAGGGTCTTGATGGGCTCCACCACCAGGTCCTCGTAGCGCACGGCCATGTAATTGCCCTGGAGCCAGTCAGGGGGGTGCAGAGCAGTCTGCAGGGTCTTGGCCATGCTGCTGCAAATGACCTCCATGGCACCCAGGGCATGGTAGTCCGAGCCGCCCCCCCCCTCCTTCTTCCCGCCCAGCTTGTGGCCAGCATCGAGGAAGGGCATGCGGTGGATGTGGGGGTCCCGGCTCCGCACCACCTGCAGGCTCTCCCGGATGAGGCCGTGCCGGGACTTGATGCGGGAGCTGGCGACGGCCCGGGGGTCCCGCACCAGATGGATGACTTTGAGGTCCAGGGTCGGGTCCCGCATGAGCGGGGCCAGCACGGCCAGGTCGAAGACACGTACGCCCTTGATGACCAGCGTGTGGTACTTGTGGCATTCCTCCTGGAAGCGGCTGAGGCGCTGCGGGGGACACTTTTTGCACACCCGGTCGTCCACCATCCCCACCACCTCCTTGCGATAGGCCGGGCAGAGGGGCGAGGAGCAGATGACCTTGTTGGTGGCCGCCCCGAAGATGCCGAGCGTGGTGAGGTTCTTGCCGGCGCCCGCCGTGCTGTAGAGCTGGAAGACGGAGAGGTCGCATCGGTACAGGGAGCTCAGCATGTCGCGGGCCGCCCCTTGCAGCGAGACGGCGTCTCCGGGGTACAGCTTCTGCCAGACGTGCCACACCGGCTCGTAGAGGAAAAAGACCTCGGGGTTCTGGTTGAAGAGCTCCCCGAAGAAGGACGAGCCCGAGCGCCAGGTGGTGAAGACATAGACCAGCTGCCGCCGGGCGCCCGCCGGGCCGCGGCTCCCGGGCGGCGGCGGCGGCGGCGGGGGGTGGTGGCGGGGGGCGGCCGGGGGCTCCCCGCAGCGCCGCGGCTCCCGCCGCCACTTGTACTCCAGCAGGTTGAGCGCGGCGAGCAGCAGCAGCAGCGCGTAGCCCAGGCACAGCGCCAGCGCCTTCCGCCGGCACACTTTCATGCTGCGCGGCGGCGGGGCCAACTGTTGCTCAGCGCCCCGGCGCCCCGGGGCCCGCGGCGGGCAGCAGGGCGCGCCGCCCCCGGCGCCGTCTCCCGGCCGGCCCCCCGCGCCCGGCCCGCATAGCGCAGCCGCCGCGACGGCCCCGCCGCCGCCGCCCCCGCCCCTGCCCTACTTAGCGGCGGCACGGCCGCCCGCCCGCCCCGCGCTTCTCCCGCGCCGCCATCGCCGAGCGGCCGCGGGCGCCGCCGCAGCGCAGCGCAGCTCACGGCGGCCGCCGGGCGAGGCGGAACCGCGCTCCGCTCCGCCCCACAGCGCGGGGCGGCAGCGAGGGGCGGGCGGGGGCTGCGCCGCCCCGACAGAGCGCATCGCTCCCCGCCCCGCCCCCGCCGCGCCGGGAGCGCTCCGGTGCCGCCGCCGCCACCGAGGGGCGGCCCCGATCGGCGGCGCCCGCCCCGCGCTCGCCATTGGCGGCCCCGCCGCCCGGGCTCGGGCTGCAGCGCCCCGCCCGCTCCGACCGACCGGCCCCGGGGGGAGCCCGGACTGAGCGGCACCGGCACCGAGCCCGAGCCCGAGCCCGGCCGGGCCCCGCACCGCCGGAGGGCGGCGGGCGCTTCTGGGAGCCCCTCTCTGCTCCGCCGGGGCGCTCCCGTGAGCCCGGCCCGGCGGGAGGCTCCTCACCGGGTACCCCTCGCACAGCGCCGGTAACGGGAAAAACAGAAGAGAGGGGGGGAAAGATCCCTGAAAGGCCGGAGAGGATTCCGGGGCCAGCCCCGCCGCCCTTATCTTGGTTTGTACGGAAACTCGGAGTTCTCAAATGTTCTCCAAAACGTTTTAAAAAACCCCTCACACTGGATCTTCCTGGCAGAGCTCAGCACAAATCCATCCACCCGCAGTTCTTCACCGTGTTTTTATAGCCGGTATCCGGTCACCGGGCGGCCCCTTCGGTGCTGCCCCGGCCCAGGGGCAGCGAGCCCGGGCGGCCCCGAGCCCAGCGCAGAGCCCAGCGAAGCCCCGCTCCCGCCCCGGCTGCAGCCAGCGCCGAGCCGGCCATGGGCCCCGGGACTCCGTGCCCCGGCGGGAATGGAAACGGGCAGCGCTCTCTTTTCTCCTGTGTCCTGAGACGCAGCGCTGTGGGGAGGGCAGCGTTAGCAGTGGTGCAGCTCCAGACAGCAGCGGTGCTTTAAAGCCGAACCCATCCCAAAAGGCGCCTGAGAAGGGCGCGGAGCGGCGGTCCCGCAGGACACTGGCTGCCCGATGGACTTGCGGCAAAGCTCAGTGACTCTCACGGAATTTTCTCAGCTGTTTCCTCCGCCCCCGGCCGAGCTCGGAGCACTCCGGGGCTGCTCGCGAGTTACAGAAGCATTCGGCCGCTCTCTCCTGTCCATTGCTCTCCCTCCCCAGCACTCTCGCACTGGCGCAGCGTTTCCCACCCCACACAGATACCCACGGCCCATCGCTCCGGCTGGGAGCCTGCAGCGCTGGGGGCTGCCCCTGCCTCACACCAATCCCTCCATAACAGATGACACTGGGGAGATTTTGCTGGAAGGTTTATTAACTGCAGGGATTTGACACTACAGCAAAAGCTTTTACACTCAGGAAGCAGATAAAGCACAATTTCACCCGGCGTGTGCCTTGCCTGGTAGCACACTATTTAATAAATGCAAGAAAACAGTACAAGAGGGTGGAGGAGCTAAATGTGTAAGCAATCTTCATATCCCTCATCAAAACATTTCCATACTCCTCCCACGTTTTCTGCAGGGATATTTAACAGCCAAGCTCCCTTTCTGGCAAAACTTCTACGCCCTTACAGCCTCGCAGTGAAGGGTAAGGGCTGTAGCAGGAGGGCTCCTCTCTCCGAGCCTTGTCAGGGCAGGGTGGCAGCGGGATGGGAGCGGGAGCTGCCCCGGTGTGCGGCACCGGTGCCAGCTCGGAGCCGTCCCGCGAGCGGCCACCAGCCTGGGGCGGCGTTCGAATGTCACTGCGACTTTTCACACAAAAGTAATTCGTTAATAGCAGACTTGAAATAACCATTAAATAGTCCAGAAAAAGTCTCTATTTCATCAAAGCGAGGGGGAAGGGGAAGCCATTTTTTTACCCTACAGTGCTCCAGAGGAAGTCACATTGTGTACATCTTTAAAGCCACATTGTGTACAAATTATTTGTATCAGTTGGCAAATGTGCAGTTTAAGTGAGCTTAAAACGATTGACTCGTAACTCTTGAAACACAGTATATAATGAAAAATAAACCTCTGGAGCATTTTGTAACATAAAATTCTTGCAGCTATTTTGTTCTTTAGTTCTAATCCATGAGTTCTTCACATAAAACAAGACTTTTGCTTTTTCATATATTTTTATAAAGGTTCACATCAAATATTTATTTGGCTTTCCGTGCTCACTACAGATGAAGTGACCTAGCTAAAGCAGAAATGTTTCTTTTTCATTCTGGAATGGTCTGTAGTAGCATCAATTAGCCTGTATTAGGTGATGAATGACAACGGCAGTACTGAGATGCTGGAGTTCATAAAGCAATATCTCCCACCACTATTGTTCTGCAGCACTAATGCAATAAACGACAGAGACTACAGGGAGCAAAACCAATTCATAGCAGTGAAAAATCATTACAGTACCATGAAGTTCAAATTAATCCCTTCTTTCCATTTCACTCGGTTGAAGAGAGATATTAAATTTTCTGAAAAAAAACCACAATGCCAGCTCCAGTTCTTACAGCATTTAAAATTTAACAAGTAACAAATAAAGATAAGCAAACATGAACTGCAGGTATAACATCTGAAATAGTAAAACTAATCAGTAAACCCAAACATGAAAAGCTGTAATTGGATTCTGCACCTTCCCTGGTGCTACACAGTGGTTACATCTCTCTGAATCAGTGAGTGAGGAGAACTGAAAGCCACACTGCCTTCATCAAACTGCTCCAACTCAATGAGGAAAACACGAGGCCAGCAGCTCTTTAATTCAACCTACATGCTGCTAAACAGAGTCTTACTTTTCAAAACTGCAGCAATGCAGGTATTCATGCTGTGCAGGTGGACCCAAGTACCCACACAACACAACTGTGATCAGTCAGGTTCAGTGCAGCTGCTTTAGCTGATCTTCCCAGAAGTTTCAGACCTGGTAGTAAAGTAGCACTTGAATAGCTCAATATAAATGAATATTGAATAAGTTTATATGGAAGAGATTTATACAGCCAACTTTTAATTCACAAGTTTAGAGCATTGGTTGGTTGGTTTTTTTAATCATTTATACATCTGTTATATATAACTGTACACAACATATATGGCAAAGAAATACAAAAGTATTAAAAACTGGTAAGAGGCATGGAAGGTGTGTGAAAGAGGAACATTCTGCAGCTGAACAAATGCAGTTCTTCACAAATATATTCAGGTATTTCAGTGTACATTTTCCACCCTCTCTTTTACTTCATGTCAATCTATTTTAGGCTCACTAATTTCAGTATACTAGATCACCCATGTCAAGTAATAAAAAGTTTCCTTTCTTCAAAAAGCAAAATTCATCATTCAAAAAGTAAAATTCAAAGCCCCAACACTTCTTTCTAGGCCAGCTTTACTTTTTGACAATTACATGTAATTTGCTTTGAGGAGCAGAAGAGACTGCTCCTTTTCCAGTGCAGATTGTTACACTCAGATAGAAGTAGAGTGGCTGCATTTACCTCAAACTCTGCAGCCAGAAATGTGTAAAGTGAGGGATAAGTACCTGCAATTAAAATGCCCCAGTTTAAAATATGAGGGGAAAATATTTTTTCATTCAATACTTAGATATTTTATGTTACAGTTCAGTATTTTATATTTAGTAACTATGTTTATGAATCTTACATGTAATATTTAGGCAAATCAAATCCTGACTAGCTGAATTTATTCCTCCCTCAAAGTGATACTGCCCGAGTCAGAATTCTCCAAGATCCCCTCCACAACATCCCTTCATTTAAGCAATGGGGCTGGAAAAAGTTTCATCCTTATTGGAACACTTCCCCACTTTCTACTTTTTCATGCTTTAAGATTTGCCTTTCTCATGTTCACAAGCATGCAATGGGCACAAGGAGAAGTTTTTCCTGAAGTCAAACTTGAGGAAGATTTTATCTTTTAAAAGAAATTGAAAGATGGAGATTTATGCTGTTATAAACCTAGTGTGAGATAAGTTCTGGGTGCTGATTAAATGGTCCTGTATCTAGCCTAATCAGGATAGAGATCCTGAATTCCTCAAACATTGCCTAAAAGCAAGATTCTTAAAACTAAAGAACAAATTATAGACCACAAAATGTGAACAAAATTTATATAAAATTGAGTAGCTCTCAAAACTTGGGAAACCTAAGTTTTTTTTTAAGACTGTATTTTAGTCTCACCACTGGAGATGGGTGAGAATAGTCTCTACAGTAGCATTTAGAATTGCAGGTGTTTATATTTTGCACCCTTCCTTTTAGTATTGTGCATGATGTCTGAACAGCACATTCAACATGTCATGCAGCAGTGGCAGCTGATTTCCCTCAAAACACACTTTTTTCAATAATGTTGAATCCTTCTGCAGCCATTCCATTAAGTGATGGCTGCCACAATCTGCCTCCTAAAGAATCCATTTTCTCTTGGATGTTCCTTCTGAACCATGTGTGCAGAAGCAGCTGGCAGAGACCAAAATTAAAGCAGCCACTCATAAACCAGAAATACAAAACCAAGTGGACAACTTGTCTGTAACAAGCTGTACCCTGCCACCTCAGTTTCTCTTTCATGTTCATTTCCAGTCGCACAGGTGACATTTTCAATAAACTACTTTTCAATAAATATTTATAAATTTCTGTTTGTGCAGCTGAAGGAATTCCAGAACTTTGCAAATGTCCCGGGGACACTGCAGGGTAGATTAGTCTCTACTTGACTTTTATTGAAATTAGAAATCTTTTTTCAGCTGTTGTATAACTGGTTCAAGTTCTAAAGGAAATTAAGTGATTCTACTTTTACAGCCACGCACCTTTAAAGCAACGGGCAATGCACTGTTTCACATCACATCTTCCCAAACCTTTAGCAGGTCACACCTATGAGCTACCTCAGCCCCACACATTTGGGCATCTCTAAACTTCAAATCCATGACCCAAACACCCTTCACCCCCAGGGCTTGGGGTGCCCAGGAGCCCTCCAGCTGCTCAGGGCAGCCCTGTCCCTGGATAGATCCCTGTCCCAGGGGCTGGATAACATCCCAGTCCATAGCATCCCTGTCCCAGGGGCTGGATAACATCCCAGTCCATAGCATCCCTGTCCCAGGGGCTGGATAACATCCCAGTCCATAGCATCCCTGTCCCAGGGGCTGGATAACATCCCAGTCCCATAGCATCCCTGTCCCAGGGGCTGAATAAAATCCCAGTCCATAGCATCCCTGTCCCAGGGGCTCTGCCTGGCACTCCCCATCTCCTGCTCCACAGTCCCAGGGTCTTCACTTTCCTCTCCTGGCCCCGAGGGCAGCAGGCAGAAGCCACACAACAATGTTCCCTTGGATCTAAGCTCTCAGGTGATGGAGCAAAATAGCCAGTCCTCATTTGACTAGAGATCAGACAAATTTAAATCCCAGGGAAGAGAGTTGCCAATCCCTGTCTAAAAATCCAGACACAGAGCTTTGGGCTAAAGAGTGAAAATTCAGTTTCTCTCATAAGTAACATGCAATGTGCTATAAATGACTGTCTAGGAAGGCTCTTGAAATTAATCCATTGCATCTCTTCAAAACTCAAAGTAATATAAATAATTCACTAATTACTCTTGAAAATCCCAAGGATTTGAGAAAAAGATACTCTCTACCTGTAGCATTTTCATATTTCTACTCCATACCACAGTGAACATTTCCTGCAGGCTGGCATGAAAGATGAGTTTTCCCCTGATGAAACTGCCTAGAAATCAGGATTTATTACAAACTTATCTTCTTCCTTTTTCTCTCTCTCTATATTTATTTATTTAGCACAATTACCCTGTGCAAAAACAGAGAATGAGAATCTCCAGCCCCATAGTTCACACAGTGGTCAGAATCTAATCTCAGTCTCATGTCTAAAAGTTTATAGCCAATTCTTTTCCAGAATTTGCCCAAGGCAAAAGTCTCCATTCAGTTAATCAGCAGACTGTTCTTTTCTCATAGCACAGGGAAGATAATCTAAAAAGCCAGGAAAAAAAAAAAAAAATCACCAGCAATTCAAGTGATGCAGATTTCATGGTGAAAATGCCCAGTATCAGCTGCAGTGCAAACCTCTATACCATAACAAATTCAGAAGATTCACCTCTACCCTCCTGAGTTTCTATTTGCAACAATGTGGTCAGTGTTTGCTCTAGCAGAATCCAGCAGGTGAAAACACTTGGCTAAATAATTCCTGTAACACCAGGGCTGTACCTCTTTAGCATGGCTCAAAAAATATGAAAACTGGTTTCTACTCCCAGAGATGGCTTTGGTGATGATTCTGATTGCTGGTAATGATCCTGGAAGCTCAATCCTGGGCAGAGGCTGATCCATCTTCCACAAATCCAAATTGTATGCATCAATTCCACCCTCCTCTTCCCACGCCAGCTAAATTTTAAAACAAGAACAATTTGTCATACAGAATTAAGAAATTCTGCCAGGTTAAGTCTTTCTGTGAAAGATTTCTGAGAGCTTTACAAAGACCTTATGCTTACTGTTTCTCCTTGCTCACCCCTCTACAGGCATAGTTACCATACACAAGCTCTAATCTCAGACCTAGGTCCAGCCTCAGGAGGCCAAGAAAGATTCAGGAAACACATTCCACACTTGCTTGCAGGCAGCCTCTTAACAAGGTCTTGAAGGGTCACATTGATGGTTTGTATTTAAGGCCAACAGCTACAGCGAGTTCCCCAGTCCACACAAGAGTAAAAAGAGAGCAGGTCCAGGGATATCAAAACATCCCATGTTTAAGAACTCTGAGCTCTAAGCAGAGATCTCAGTAACTGGGATTTGTAATCTATCCCAAAGGAATACTCTGGCCTCCAACATCAGGAGTTCATATCCCAGCCTTTCCCATCTTGTGGGGGCATCTGAGGTCTCTTTCCTCTTTTTCATCTTTCACAGATCTTGCAGAACCTAAATTATCTTGGAGGTATTTGCTCCTCTCAGGTTTGAGTGCTGTGTTCAAGTGTCCCAGGAGCAAAGGGGAGAAGGACAGAGGCACAGCCTGTAACAGCTCACAGCTGCTAAGGCATGGCCCCAGTTCTGCACATCCTGCCCTGCACCTCATCCTGTGAGCCTGCCCGCCCTGTGCCCACTCACCCCTTCCACAAGACAAACAAGGCAGCAGAAAGGACAGAAGGAGAGAACAAGAGGCACAAGGAGGGCTGGAACAGGACCTGGTCCCAGAGCAGCACCAAGGGGTGATACTGGCCCTGCCACAGCACTCAAGGTCCCACTACAGCACCTCCCAGCTCCACGCTCTCCCTGGCTCCTGCAAACCTCTGTCAGCCCTAATGAGCTGCTCATCATCTCCCTGTCCCAGCAGAGCCCCCAGTGGGAGTTTGCTTTGTTCAAGGGAGATTCACAGACAAGCCCATGTCTCATTAGTGAGTGAGAGGAGCACAGAGGTCACTGTTGACAGAGGAACAGCAGCAGCCATGAGGGTTGGACAACACAGCCAGAACAGCATCGAGCAGCACAAGAGCTGCCGAGGCCGAGGAGCTGTTCATGCGTAACAGGCACCAACACTGCTCTCTTCCAGCTTAAAAATAAAACCATCTCTGGCAATCAGCAAACTGACAGTTTTATTGTTGCCATGTCAATTGGAAAATTTTCTGTATAAAATACAAACCCAAAAGCAAGTAAGACAAAAAAGTCCCTATGAAACTACCATTTCCTCTTTAAATAACCACAAACAGAAAAGTTTCTAGCTCATGACAGAGTTACACTGTAGAACATCCCAGTACAAGACCAGACATCAGAAGTGGCAAATGGCACAGGCTCACCCACAAAAGCCAACACTGTACAGACAGAAGCAGGCGGAGGAAAAAACAGTATGCAATTGTTTAAGACTTCTGCATCCTACAGGGGAAAGAGATTTGGACAAAATTAAATTAGTATTTTATTTGTTATCCGTAACTTTTTGCATTTTTATTACTGCCTCAAGTGATTATAGAGTCAGAGTAGATTTGCCATTTGTGGCTGACCTAGCTTTTCTGATCCCAAGATTCTGGTTTTTGAGGTGTCACTGGGACAGATGAACGCACATCAGCAATAGCTGCAATTCTAAATAGATGCTTTGGGAAACACTGATTTGTTACCCTTGTTCCTAAGTCGTTGTTGATTCTTACACTTCGATACCTGCAAAGGGGAGGTGGGGGGGACCACATGCATGTGTACAGTGTCTGAATAATAACCTGACACTGACACTCAGAAACCAACTCTTCCTCAAACAGCATTAGAAAAAATACACACAGCTGTTGTACAGGGAAGTCAAAGGAAGCCAGAGTTTAAAAAAGGCAGTTCAGAGACGACCACTTCTGTAACACTGGGAAGATTTTAATTGTTGCAAGGAGGCTCTATGTACTGTGTAGCTTTCTGCAGCAGCCCTGAGCTGACCAAGCCTTGTGGAGACACTCCCGGGGCAGGACTGGCTCAGAGCAGATGCACCTGCAGCTGTGTCCCTTGAAGGCCTTGCCATAAGCACAGGGATGTGCAGGAGTGCAGGGCAGGCTCCAACGAAGGTCATCAGCACAGATCTGGGAACATACCAGCGACATTCCCTTCCCAAGGACACCCCAAGCTGTTCCAGGCTGCACGGGGCTCTCAGCCAGGCCAGAACCAGGCTGTACAAGCTACACTCACTTTCCCTGCTTTGGACAAGCTTGAACACTGAAGCATGAACATTTCCAGCTCCCTCTGGTTTCCCTAAGGCAGGGCAGGAGAGGAGCCTGTTACCCACTTGTGTCTCCACACCCTCCCAAAGCGAAGAGTTGGACACTCACACACTGAGGGCTCTCAGAGGATAATGGGCTCCCTCTTCCTCTACAATCACAGAAACCATCAGGAGACACAGGACCACACCTCCTCAGGACAGAACTTCATTTCACAAGGTTTCATCTGAATGTTATCTCCTGAATCCCAGATCAGTTATTTACATTACCCACTCAGCACCTCACCCCAAAATGCTGCAGAAACACAAGTCACATAGTAATGGCACACGGTGACTGTACCTTGTCCCTGCAATGTGACCTAAAGAAAAATTAATTTTATAAGCAGCCTGATTTTAAGTCTTCAATAATACTTTGCATCTTTTACAAAATATTTGTTAGCAGATGTCACCCCCTTCCCACTTCTCTGTGGAAAAGCCAAGCTATAAACAAAAGTACAAAGGCAGGAGGAAATTAATACTAAGCAAGATCAAAAGATACTCTTTTCTACATGGCAAAAAAGCCCAGGCAATTCAGTAAAAGATACAGATTTTTAATTGCTCTTATGAGACTATTGGGTAAGAGCAGCTGTTTTAGAGCCCAGGACATGAAGCAAAGAACAAGAGGTATGGCAATGGTATTTAGAGAACAGATTACTGAAAAAGGCATTGCATAATAGAGCAGTTACAAAATACACCCTAATGGGTGTGCTCCTTTAGCTCTCTTGCTCCTTGGCTTAAGCTTTCTATAATCACTGATGAGAATTTTGTAAAAGCTGAAATGAAAATTAATTATTGAAAAGTACCTGAAATGCTAAGTGATTTTCTACCCTGAGGGTTTTTAGCTGTTAAATGAAATATACAATTGATTCTGCAGATAAAATACTTCTGTGGCAAAGCATCTTTAGTCCCACTGGATCCAGAACACTGACATTTATCACTCCTCCATTTATAAACAGCTACAAGATAAAAGTAATGAAGAAGTTAATTGGATCTGAAGTGATCATCTTCCCACTGCACAGTTAGGATTCTCCCTTTCCCAACTGAAAAGTAGTACCTACTTTTCTTTCTAGAAAGCCTCATCTGGTCTGTGCCAGGTATAAATATACAGCATTTAAGAAAAAAAAAATTAACTGGTTCATAATAATTTAGCAACCAAAATCTCTGCTGAATCTGATCCTCAAACACCTTATGTTACAGGGAGAAAAACATACAAAAAATAAACTCTGCATATTTCTAAAACAGCTTCTTTATAATGTATTACAAACAGATAAAAGGTGTATTCTTTTCTCGTTATCAATGCATCTATTCAATACTCATTCTAAGAAAGGCTTTAGAGTATGCATACACTCTTCATATTTTCAGTGTTCCAGATCACTGCAGAGCTCTCCTTAGCAAACACCACATATGTGGTGTGTTGCATCACATATGCAACAATTTACATAACCTTGTAACAATGTCTCTCATCAGGGAAAAAAGAGAAAAAAGAAAAAAAAATTTCTAAGACCTTTTAGCTCCTGCTTCTGGAGGTGTAGCCAGTGAGGCTATTTACATGTCTAATAGGTTTTCCCCAACACATTTACAAATCTCTAACTGAGAGAAGCCTGTGGACACACCAATGTAGCAGCAGTGTACCAGCAGGCCATCCTGCAGCACACAAGCTAAGCACAGCTTTGGCTTTTATTAAGTTCACAAGAAGCCAGGTCCCTTTTGATTTTAGAATTTAATTTCCATCTCCCCACACCTCCATGTATAAACAATGAAACCTCCCTGGTTCTCCTTCCTCCCCCTCTCCCACCCACAGAGAGGTTGCATGGTGAGGTGATGCAATTTAAAGCCACATCAATGCCTAACACACAGAACAGGTTTGGAGAAGGGAAAGCCTAACATGAAAAAAAGAAGTTAAACAGCCTCTTGAATCAAAAATATTAATAAATATGTAGTAAAATTTAATTTCTCCCATCTTGAAGAATTTTCACAACAGAGGAATAAATTCAGTAAAATAATGTAAAAGCTGTCCTTGATCAGTTTTAGAAAACAAGAGTACTGAAGGCTGCAATTATTTTATCTATATGTAAGAATCCCAGAGCCTCAGGCCTGCTGTGCTTTGGTGCTCCCCATGTGTGCCACAAAGGTGGCTTGTTACTGAGACATCAGTGACACATATGCTACACACACACCCCAGAGGATGTGTCTCTGCAGAGGCCCTTTTGTAAAAATGAACAAAAACATTACAGTACTGTTATAAATATTCCCTGTGGTTAAAATGCAGACATAGGAAGCAAAGATTTACCTGTAAAGCTTATCAGGGTAGGTACCAGATTGCTGGACTCTTCTTACAGCAAAATCTCAGAGCAGGAAAGAAAGCCCATCCACAGGATCCAGCAGGTGCCTGTATCTGGAGTCAAACCATGAGAACAGAACAGAGCCACGTTGCACTGAACCATCCAGTACCCCAGTCTGAAACACACAGCACTGCCAAACAAACCCTGCACTCCCTTAGGGATCTGCATCATCACTGGGGCAAGAAAACAACATCTTCATTTTCTGTTCAGATTTTATTTGAAATCTAATTCAAATTGTCAAAGCTACAAAAAGGGGGAACATTTGGGTTATTTCTGCTATGTCACAACATTCTAAAAACAAAATATCACTACTGCCAGCAGATCAGTTACACACATTTCTGATGAAACTTCTAAACACAAAAATGTTTCTTTTGGGAAATAGTCACAATGAAGATATTTTGTACAATATAAAACAATGACAGGTCTACAGATGCCGATACTCATGAGTATACACGTGCATTCACAAAAAAAAAAAAGTCAGGAATGCTTTTTTGTTTTTAAACAGACTGTTCAGGCACAAAAACAAAACCGCATTTCCAGTAAGTGACAGCATCATAAAAAATATTAACATTGTCAGTGTTTGCTTTTCTTTGACTTCTTGTGAGATCTGTGAGGAGAACGGGACTGAGACCTGGATTTTTTCCCTGACTTTTTAGGGGATCTGGATCGTGATCTTCTTGATCTTTTGGGTGTCCTGGAGCCAGATGGCGACCTGCCAAAAAAAAAAAAGTCAAATATTAATAGAGAAAGCACCTTTTCCTGAAGTTATTTGTATTCATTTATTGAGCCAAATGAGGCAGAAAACATCTTTCCTAATAACGAAAGTAACAGGATGATATCTTGCTTTTGAGAAAAAGGCCATTTTTGCATTATAAGGTTTTTAGAGTATTTTAGGCTTAACTACAGTGCTTAGGACCCACATGAATAATAACACACACTCATGTCCTTGAGCCCGCATCAGGAACTCACAGCCTTTCACATAAGCCTCAGCCAGCTTGGCTCTTGTATGAATTGCAGCCTATGTCCACAGAGAAATGAAAAACTATGTTCAGTTGTGTTACAGTGAAATACTTTTGATTCGCATCAAGCATATTCCGAATGTGATGCAGCCCCACAGAAAAAGAAGGGACACTGAATAAATTTACTGTCATCTAACCCTCACCTAATATACTGAAACCTGAATAAGCATCATATTAACGCTAAAAAAAAAATCTCAACTACTTTTCTACTTTTATCTGAAATTCTTATTTATATAAGCACAAGAATACTGTAGTTATGTGCTATGATTTTTTCAAAACCATCAAAGGAGTATTCCTCAGCCTGACTGAGGAATTTTACATCAGTAAGATATTCTATACCTCTAGAAGAAGTGGAAGGTGAACTTTCAAGATACAGCAGCTTTAGCAGAAGAATAAAATTTCACCTCAAGTTTAACATTAACTAAAGACAAATATTTGTGTCAGAGGTTAGGAAATACCTAGCTTGGAAACAAAACCCCATAAGCAGTATCTGATTTTTTTTCCCTTAAAAAACAAACTATGGGAGCGAGGAGCTTCATGCAAGCTGATCATCAGTGAAAGACTGCATGGTCACTTCAATTTGAGAGGTTCTAAAGAAGGGCTACAGGAATTTTAGGACTACAGAAGATTTATCCTTTGAAAATAAAAAGCTAAGAAAGCAGCAGGGTACTCTGGTTTAAAGCAGCATTTCTTAAAATCACCAGTAAGCAGGTAAATAGGTAAATAAACAGGTAAAAAAACCACAGCAGAGCAGAATGAGGAACGTGCACTGCAGAGTACTGTGAGAGACTCGAGTATGAAATGTGCTCTGCTGGAACACCCCCCTGCCCCCCAAAGCCCAGCCAAGCCCAGCCACCAGCTCCCTGAACCAGAGAAGATACCAGCTCACCTTTTGCCTTTTTTACTGACATCTCTGGGAGAATCTTTGTGCGAGGAGCGGGAGCGGGAGCTCTCCTTGTGAGAGCGCTCGGAGCGCTCGGATTTGGGCGAGGGTGACTTGGCGCGGCGGCTGCCGCTGCTGCGGGACGGGCTGGGGGAGGCGCTGTGCCGCCTCTTCCTGCACGGCAGGGAAAACACACCGTCAGAACATCTGCTCCCCTCTGCAGGCATGTGTTTTAGCCAACTGCATGGCAGTTATTTGTAAGTAATTAAGGTATTGTAGGCATTTTATTATTAAAACAAAAAATCAGGTTTAACGTGTGCAACAGATTTTCTCTGCTTGAAAAAAATTAAGGCATGTGAGGCATTTGGTAAAAATGATGGTAAACACATTCTGTCACAGCTCCCAGAGAAACAAGGCCTTTTACCATAGCTACACCTAGAACCACGGCAGTTCGGCTATGCAAGCATCAGAAGATCAGTGTCCCATCAGCTGCCCCAAGCCCAGCTCAGGATCTGCACTGGGAGAGGAGTACCACTGAGAGCACTGCCTATCCTGTGTGCAGGAGTACCACTGAGAGCACTGCCTATCCTGTGTGCAGGAGTACCACTGAGAGCACTGCCTATCCTGTGTGCAGGAGTACCACTGAGAGCACTGCCTATCCTGTGTGCAGGAGTACCACTGAGAGCACTGCCTATTGTGTGCAGGAGTACCACTGAGAGCACTGCCTATCGTGTGCAGGAGTACCACTGAGAGCACTGCCTATCCTGTGTGCAGGAGTACCACTGAGAGCACTGCCTATCCTGTGTGCAGGAGTACCACTGAGAGCACTGCCTATCCTGTGTGCAGGAGTACCACTGAGAGCACTGCCTATCCTGTGTGCAGGAGTACCACTGAGAGCACTGCCTATTGTGTGCAGGAGTACCACTGAGAGCACTGCCTATCGTGTGCAGGAGTACCACTGAGAGCACTGCCTATCCTGTGTGCAGGAGTACCACTGAGAGCACTGCCTATGGTGTGCAGGACTACCATTGAGAGCACTGCCTAGCATCTGTGACCAGTCCTTGGGACAGCTCTCTGACTGAGGCACTGCAGGCAATTCAATTCACTGCCACAAGACACTTAACCCTGTCTGCAACTGGTAATCATTTGACCATGCTTCCCCCAGGGCATAAATGAGCCAAAGGGCAGCTCTGTTCAAAGGAATCTCACTTATCGATTGTCAATTGTCAAAAATGACAATTCCTTTAACATTTTGGAGCATGTTTTAATAGCCAAAACATGGGTTTTGTTTGGTTTTTTGTTTTGTTGGGTGGTTCTGGGTTTTTCTTTTAAAATCAGATGTGTGATACAAGGTAATTTTAAGGCTGCCACTGCCTGCAAAGATACTGTGAGGGTTTTCCTCCCATTCACTTCAGCCCAAGGAGAGCCATACCTCTCTTTTCGTGTTGGTGTACATTCCTCTTTTTCCTTCTTATCTTTGGACCTGGTCTCAGACTTTTCCTTGTCCTTTTTGTCTCTGTCCCGTTCTCTTTCCATCTCTTTTTCTTTTTCCTATATTATTAAAAGCATCATGATTTCAGGTAAGTTGTGAGTAATTAGTAGAGGCAATCAAGCTAATGACAAACAGCATAAAAGCAGTGAGCACTGATGGAACACAGCCCATGATCTGAACTAATGGTCACACCCTCCCAGCTCTTTGGGCCTTTCCTCCTGCTTGGGACACAGCACAAACATTTACTATAACACAAACTAACCAAAACATGAGGGATATCAGCCTGAGTGAGAAAATCTGAGTATCTAACTGGAAATGAACAGTCTTCAATGTTACCAATTTCAGGGAAATCTTACAGCTGTAATACATTTTCTAAACTAAATTAAACATGGAAGAATCCCAGAAACCTCTTTCTACTTAAAACATGCAGTCATCCATAGTAATCCACACTGAACATTGATATACTCTCATAACTAGAAGTTATCTTAACACAAAACAAAAATACAAACAAGATTCTGCAGTAACATCTACTCTGTCAAAAACAAACAACTATAGTCCATTTCTAGGTATCAACAGGACCATTTTGAGAGAAAATATATATCCTGAGCACACTGAGTCTGTCTGTCAAATAGAAAATTAACTACACAAAAACAAAGCTCATCAGCAGGTCTGAACACAGAGATCAGATGCTGTGGTTTCTAGTACTGATCATTCATTTAAAAAATCAATTCCATGACAAAAATTAAACAGATATTCCCTGCATACCCCATAAAGAAGATAAAGAATGGGCGATTTAGCTCAATGGAAGAAAGGAGGGATGGTGGAAAAAACAAAAGAAAAAAAGAAAAATAGTAGGAGGGGAGGTAACCGAAGTGCAAGAAACACCTGAGGACATTAAACATATTTCCTAAGTGCAGGAAATACCTGCACCTGAGGACATTAAACCTCATCTAGTCTCAAGTTCTTTTTACTGGGAAGACTTAGCAGTAAAACCTGCAAGTGTCCTTATCCTTACACCTATTCTTACAAACTGCTCTTAGGTATCTCTAAAATCACCGCACTCTCAAGATGTGCCAGGTTTATTTGACAGCATAACTATGTATTTCATCTTGATAAATAAGAATAAATAGTATTTTGAATAGCTCTGAGTTACAGTCTCTAAACAATATACAATGCTGCTGGGAAATTACTTTTGGAAAGCTTATTGTAAGTTTGATAAAAAAGAACAACCAGCCACCAAGTTCATGGGAAATGTAATCAGGATCAGTATTACATTACTGTTACAAAAACTAACTTTATGATGGCATTAAAGCAAAAGATGAAGTTATTACCTTAACAACAGAGTTACTATTGTTTTAAGTAATGGTTATAAATATTTCTTTCTTGAGAGTAAAAGACACTATTACTAAAAATCAAAAATACTGTATGCTGGTTGAACTAATTCAACACAAGGCATCTAAAATTTTATCAGGACTGTTATCAATTTCTGTTTGTTTAAGCTACTGTCTCACTAAGCATTCCGTGCTTAGCATACAAATAATTTGTTTTACAGAAAACACCAAGAAAGTGGAAAGTTTTACAATACAACTACATTTAGAAAGAAAATTATGAAAGCTTTATAAAGTCTTAACTGCAAACATTAACCTCAAATGTGTGCATCTCCTTCAGGGATCAGTTTACTTAATTTTTAAGTCTTTTTCTTCAAGGTACTGTGAATTAGTCAGATATTGAGCACCAAATAATGCAAATAACAAGTGACAGAAAAACCCCTGGTGGAAACTGCTCATTTGTATTTAACTTCCAAGGAACTGCATGGGCACCTAATTCCATCAGTGATCTTTCAGGCTGTAAAACCAGATGAGAAAAGCAACTGCCATTTATCCTCCCTCACTATATGCAATGTTCAAAGAGGTTGTTTTCTCATTATGTTTCAAAGGTTTGAGATCACATCATAGCACATGTAGGATGTTAACTTTTAAAATCACTCTGACTTCAGAGTCCAGAGAGGTCTCCTAAAGATGGGTATGGTACAGAATTAGTCACATTTGGGTGAGTGGATGAGCTGGAATTTTTCAGGAAGCTTAGACACTGGAGAATCAGAAACAGATACACTGCTTCAAACTATTTTCTCCCTTCCTTGGGAAGCCTTTAGTGCAAGAGATCAATTACTAAAAGCAAAAGGAGAAGTCTAATGAACATCTTCAATTGAGAGTTGTCCTTTCCTTTCCCACACTAACAGTTTGCTTCATACAGTAGATGCAGGAGGGGTCTCTAAGGTTTCTGTACAGGCTGTGATACCCAGCTGGGCAGTGGGAAACACAACAGGACTTGGATTTAAAAAGCAGATTGCATGTATTCTGCAGAAAGCACGCAGATTGACATTACAGCAGTATTTTAACAAGAACCATGTGTTGTTATGTTTACAGCTGCCTTACATTCAACAAACTCAATAGAAGCCTATCACAGAATCAGGCAAACACAAAGAACAGTTCTTACCCTCTGGAGCAGCTTGTCTCTATAGTGTTCAACCTGTTCCTGAAAACTCTGGCCTGGCTTCTTGGGTCTTTTCCCAGACTCTAACTCATCCTGAAACTTCATCACCTTAAGCTGTGAAAATAATACTGACCATTAGATTATTTGACTTATTATTATCCAGTTAGGCAGGTGGCTGAAAATGAAATTTCCATTACATATAATCTGTATTCTTCATTCCTTCTATACAAGCTTGTGCAGAGAGATACTAAATTTATTTAAACTAGATCAAAGTAACAAAACCACACACTCATCTGCAGGCACCTGCAGTTGTTTACAGACAATTTGAGAACTAAAAATAGAGGGAATTTTTTTCTGTTACTCTACGAAATTCTGTTCCCATCATTAGTACATTGCACCCTTGTATTTCTTGGGTCATTAACTGGTTTGGTTTTTTTTCTTTCAAAATGAAATAATTTACTGCAGGTGTCAATATATTATTTCAACTTCTCTTGTCTACTTCAAAGTTTCCTTTGGAAACAGCCTTTTTTTCCATTTAACCCTGAATGTTAAAATCAAATGACTGACATAATTAGGACATAAAACAATGCACCTCCTCTTCAGGGTTGTTTGCACAGAGTGCCTGATTTGAAAGAACTGATTTTTACTAACATAATACTTTTTCATGTGCTAACAAGCTCAGCAAGCTAATTCAGTTCCCAAGTGCTGCTAAATGTAACACTAAATTTGCTGCAGTATCCCTGACAGAGTCACAAAGTTAAGCAAATGTCAGAATTTCTCCATGTGGGTTTTTTTTTGGTGGGTTGTTTTGGTATTGTTTTGCTTGGGTTTTTTTTTTTTTGGTCTAGATGAACTAAAACCTTCTCCAAGTTGATTCACATAGTGAAACTTCACTCACATCTCCTATCATTTGTCAATTCTTTCTTCCTAGTGACGAGTCCCTGTACTTGTCATTCAATTCAAACAATCATTCAATTTTTTTTGGAGGAGAAGGTGTCTCTTTTCTGGGGAAGGAGGGAAAAGTTTTCCCTCTTCCAAATGTTCATGCTCTGACCCTCCTGCACATCCTGTTCCAACACTGATATTCTATATATATGAGTAGATTTTTTCAGTGCTCGAGCTTTTATTTTAGCAAACACACAAAGTTGTTTTCTCTTTAAAAATATTTCATTCTTCCACACTGAAAACACACAAAGGAAAACACTTTGCAACTGTGTCCATTTTGATTAACTGAAAGGATTCTTATTCTCCAGGTCCTCAATTCCCTAATACGAAGTAGTCACAAAATCACTCTACAGGTTTTTTCTTCCCTCTCAAAAATCCAGCAGACTGGATCTAATCAGCCCTTCCAATTACTGACAGAAAGGAAAGGTATCACAACCTAATCATGAGTATGTTAAGAAACATAAAACCCAAGCAAGGATAACACTATTTTGAACAAGATCCCCTTTCCCTTCAGTTACAGAGCTTATGCCAACACCACATTTTTCATTTTAGTCTCAAATATAAGGGAACAATTTGCTTTGGGGGAAAAAGAAAAAAAATTTTTTTTAAAGCACTGTTATCTCATATCACAGTAAACTTCTGTCAAGTGTTCTGCTTTCCTCCCTCACTCACAGAGCAGAGCCTGCTCTACCTGCAGTTGAGCATTTTTTCTGACAATTCAGCCAAGGGAAAACTGCCATCATGATTTGTCACATACCATCTTCTATAAAGGCATGTTTTTCTTCCCCCATTTTACAAGCAGAGTTTCAAAGGCAGAAATACCTTTTGGAACCATACACTCAGTGTCACTGTGTACTCCCTGTTCTGCTAAGAAATCATGATAGCATTTCCTACCACCACATAAACTCCAAGGTCAGCAGCTGCTCAGCACCTTCAGTACCACAGAGGAGGAGTGCAGGGGAGGTTTAGCTGATCCAGGAAGCCTCTTGGGCTGTCATGGCATGAATATGCCCATAAAATTTTAACTCTGTTTTCCCAACTAAATAACCCATATAGTTTAAAAAACAAAACAAAACCAAACCAAAACCCAAAACCAACAAAAGTCCACAAAACACCTCCATCCTCATAAGATGTGTTTCTTTACATTTTTAGTCACAAAGCTGTGACAGTCTCTGTTTAATCATATTTTGAAAGCAAGGAAGCCTAAATCTATATCCCAAAGTAACCTAAGATGAAACTAGGAATCCAAACAACAGGCTTCACCTGATTTAATAAGCTCAACAGATGCAGAAGATGCTGATATGCACGGCATACAACCCACTGTTGGCAGGAAGTTTAAAATGGCAAGAGGAATTATTTGCATGCAGCCCCTCCAGAAACTGAGGGCGGAGTGGGGGGCTGAAGGTGGTCATTAGCAGGTGCCTTGAAAAGAGAGGAAAAACAGGAAAGGCTGCACTGCGCTAACAACTCACTCAACACCTCCCCAGACTCCAGCTATGGCAGGATCACGAGGAGAAGGTGCCTGACAGCCAAGAGAAGGCTGCTACTGGATTTCTGGTTTTGTTTATAGCTGCTGCTGTTGTTGTTTGTTTGCCTTGTTATACATACAAACTAGTAAAGAACTGTTACTCCTTTCCCCAGAAGCAGAGCAAAATATTTCTTCGAAAGCTTGATTTTTCCAGCAAGTCTATAAGTGGAATTTCTGCAGCTACAATATTATTATCAACAATAGATGACAGACATACTGACATACTCATATAAAGTATCTCTTCTGCCACAGAGCCCTCTGGCCTGCCCCATCACACTCACAGGTTGTCATGTGTCTTGTAGCTAAGCATTTCCTTGCTTTTGCTTCATGTAAAACAGAGTTAAAGATTTAAAATAGACCAGACTCTTTTGAGTAGTCATCACCTTCAAGAAAAAACTGCTATAAATAGCAAAACTATTGGTTAAGCAAAAGCCAATTTGTCTCACCTGTTGTTGTTATTATTCAGCCACAATCAGGCTTAATAGGATATTTAATAGGGTATCTTTATGCCATTTTGCAGTAGCCTTAAATGAGCCAGCTACAGAGACCTCCACAGATTGCAAAAACCAAAAGGGTTATGTTTTGTTCTAGTGATGATTCCAGACATGTCCTCTGACCTGACTAACAAATACTCAAAAGTTTGAGTATTCTGCACACTAAGCACCATAATCCAAAGAAAGAAATAATGGAAACTGTATGGAACTTCTTGACAAAGGTAAGCACCTGTCCTTTGTGACAGGCAGGAAAATCTCTGTGGCTCTGGGTAGAAAAATGAATGGGACTTTCAATACCAATTGAGGGGGCAGGAGGTGTTTGGTGAAGAGTATTTTTGCAGGGGGCAGGGAGGCACTGGTGGAGCACAGCCACAGGATGGTGTAACAGGATCCACCTCTGCCCCTCCTGCAGCTGGGGGTGTCAGCAGAAAGGCTCAGCAGGAACCCTCCATACCACTGGCCTCCTCCCTCAGTCAAACTCTGCTTTCAGGTGGCCAGCACAAAGGTGAGTAAAGTCAGCTACTAAAAGGGACTAAAATCGTGTTTAACCCTTTTGGAAGCACCAGTATGTCTGTATTTGTGGTGAGCCTGCCTCCTGCTGCAGATGAAGCCTGTGCTGTGCATTTTTGTTTGGAGTAGGATTATCAAAATTTGTACAGCAAGGTGGAGGCAGAAGTAAGATACCCTAGAGAAAGGTCCAAAGAGGACTGTACTGCTTCCTTTTGTCTGTGAGTTTATCTACACTCTAAGGGAACATGCTTAATGAACAATTTAAATAATAAATTCCCTTTTTTTTACCACTTCATAGCACTACAGTCTCTTTACAAAGAGGAATACACCTTTTTTTACATGTGTCAGGGGGGAAGAAAGACACACAAAGCACCATAAAGACCACTCTGAAATTTGAGTTATAATATACAGCAAAGTGCCAGTCTTTCCACACTTAAAAAAACAGTTAAGAAATCACTGTTCTTCAGTGTTATAGGAAAGGCTCTGCTCCTGCTAAGTTCAGGAAATAGAAGGATTAGCAGGGGCATGAGGGAAGCAAACAAAAGGTTCCTCACTTGCCTCCTCTGATGGCACCAATCTAATGGCTGAGGCCAAAGTTTCTTACTTCACTTTCTCCTTCCAGCTAACAAGCTTAATTTACTAACTGTGCCAAGAGAAAGAATTGTTGCTTTATTAATGAATTTCCAAAAAATGCATGAAAAATGTTTTTTAGCTTCCCTGGCAGTTACTGTGTAGACTGTGCAGCTGGAGAATTGAACTTCACCAATTTTTTTTGCCAAATATTTTACACAACACTTTTTACAATGCATATTAGATGGCATAATTGTTAAAGCTGGTAATTGGTTGTTTTTTTCCTCAGCTCGTTTCCTCAAATTTAATAATGGATGTGGATTTTGGCAGGGATTGGGTACATACAAAGAAGAAACCATGAGTGTAAATGCTTGGAAGTAGTACAGGGAGTACCTTCCTGTCAATGACAAACGAGGAAAATTTTAAGTACTCCTACGAAGTGTCTGAAATGTTCTCAAAAACAAAAAAAATTTTCTCCTCTTCAGGCAATTCCAGAAGTCTGAAACCAAAACGGTAATTTACTTACCAAAAAGAATAAAATGCAAGCATGCACTTGAAAAACTCAAGTATTTGCCACCTAAAACTTTTACTGACAGAATACACTGCTGAAAGAACTTAAAAACACTTGTGCAGTGTAAAACTGACAATAGTTAAAGCAAATCACTACCTAATCTGCCTCCACAACTGCCAAGATAATGTCTGTAAAACAGATACTCAGTCTGAAAGGAGCTCTTTCCATAACTGCTACAATCAATATTACAGCAATGTGAAAATTAGTTTCACTTATACTTTCATTAGTCTAACATCATGTGTTTTCTACAAAGATACTGCCACCATGAGTCAGGTCAGACATAAATCCCATTCAGCTTCTCACATTCAGAATTTATTCACTTAATATGGCTGTGTATCAGGAACCATCAAACTGCTGTGCAAAGCAAAAGATTTCTAAGTGCTTAGTGAGAGTCTATTAATGTCAATAAAATCTGAATAGTTAAAAGAAGGCATATTTAAGAGAAACAACATTTGTGACATTCTAAAATATTATTGGCTGAACATCTCAGAAGAATATTATGGTGCTTTGCTAATGTCTGCTTTTAGCTAACTAGCACAGTATAGCATGAACAGGCAGGCAGCCACAATTCCACCTTCCAAACATTAACCAGGTTATAACCTGTCATTTGGAGATGCTACAAGTGCAATAAGCATTTAGCAACTTCTTAATATCATTTTAATGCACTGAACAGAAGCTACAAGAATTCTGGTATTCATTGTACCCCCGGGTCTGAATATTGAATACAAGCCAGGAAGTCGTGTACAATTTTAAACCTGATTTTACATGGCAGTGTATGTCAGAAAGGCTTCACTGCTACACAAAGCTCGTGCTAAATTCCAGTTCTAGTTACCTTCTCAGTGAAGCACAAGCTCAGGAGCCAGAACAAAGCCATAACAACCTCAGCTGATTAAGCTGAACAGCTACACTAACACCTGTGCTTGGAGAAAGGAGAGAATCCTGAGCCCTATGAACTGCATGTAGGACTTCAATTAGAATACCTCCAACTCATGACTACCTGGGTTAGCTCTATCTACTTCTTTGTTTGATGGCTGAGACAGTGAAAAGAGACACTTTAAAATGCAGTAAAATACAGATACTTCAAGGCAAGAAACAGAAAAAACAAGAAAGGTACCAGACTATGGCTACATCCAAAAGTTTATCCCAAAAGTTAATTTTCCAAGTGGAGGAAAGTGTAAGGGCATCCAAGTGATCTAAAGCTACAGTGGTACTGAAACAGAACACTGCAAAAGAAGTCATTCTCAACAGGCAATATGCTCTGACTCTATTCTTCATTTTTTCCTTCATTATTTTAAATGTCAAAACCAGGCACGGTAAGGGTGTGAACAAACATACCTTTACAAACATACACTGCACTACAACAAAAACCCACCATATAATAGGACTATAATTATTTCAATAAAAAGAACCTCCCAATTGTATGTAGAGAACTCAGGGTGGGCTGGAAAGTTACAGAAGGGTGGCACAAAACACCCCATGCTCACCTCTATCTCTCGGAGTTTGGCACGCTTTTCTTCACTCATTTCTGAGTATTTGACTGATGACTTGGAGTCAGGCATTTCCTCTTTAATAGGGTTTGAATACATGTGCTGTTCTTCTGACTTAGAGCTCTGTGTGTCTTCTTCATCTTCACTTTCTTCTTCTTGACTTTACAGAAAACATACAGAATTAACTAAGATGTCACAGATCTCTTAAGTATATATGAAATGTACTATTTCTCTTACTTAGTCTCTTGGATTAGTCACTAGTTTTGAAATCTGTTAAGTTAAATTATGTAAGTCTGTAGCTACAAATTAGTCTCCATCTCTGAGACAGATCATTCTCACTTAATTAAACTGTTGGTTTCCATGACTCACACAATTTACACTTTTCATAGAAACAGAGTGCAGAAGAACTCATGAAATTTACAGTCATTAAATACATATCTATCTCAGCTACAAAAGGAAACCCACTCCCTCAGCAGAAGCTCTAAGTGCTGTAATGGTGCTCTTCGGGTATATTAAGTTTAACAGAAGAACAATATTTACTGATTTTGCTTTTGGGAGATAAATCTGAGAGATGGCAGATACCCAAAATTATATTCCCAGGCTGGCCACTAGAGTGCTGCAGGACTCCATGCAAGGCAGGAAGTATTTACAGCAGTAACTAACAGACCCTCTCAGCTGCCTGAAGAGCAAAGTAAAAGACAACTCAAAACCACCTTCTGCTGGCATGGAGCCTATCAGCATCCAGTGAAACACCTCAGAACATGACTCACTGTGCTTTTCTCAGCAGCAGAAAGAAGAGGTTTAGATTCATTCATATATACCTGACAGCAAGATTTCCATACTATTACCTTAGCTCTTATTGTTTGATGGTGAATTTTCAAATCAGCATAAATTCAAAGATTATAGTTAGCAACTCTACCAAAAGATGTCATTTATCATGTTAGAAAAAAATCATGGGGGCTGAAAGTATGCTGCACTAAAATCCTGAGTTTTCTCCATTTTCTTATTTTCCTACTTTCAAAATTTCGTTTTTGTTCTACTCATGTGGTAAATAACATATATATATTATAAGGAGTTCAATAAACTCAACCTTTGATACATAAATAAGTATGTTTTCATTAGAATGAAAAAGTATTTACTTTTGAATTTCCTCCTCCTCAGATTCTTCATGTTGGTCAAAAAGCTCCCATTTAGAAGTAGTAACAGCTAGAAGAGACAGTAGGATAATTTTAACAACAAAAAAGCTACTACTTAATCTGAAAATTAGTATTTGTAATATAATTATAGTAAGATATACATAGTATATAACATATAATAAGAGTTACAGTGTGGTAAAATTTACCAGCATCTAGCACTTAATACAGACTTATTTCACAGAAATATTCAACCACACCATTATCAGAATATTTATGATTCACAGAGCTATTCACTCACACTGCCTATCATATTCAGTAAATCCTTCAAAAGCAGACAAGTATTTGTCAGTTTGTAAAACATTATCTTTCAAACCAAGATTTAAAAAGACTGCCAGCCACATGCTCACATTTTTGTTGTTTGTTTTCAGTACTTATTCTTAATAAAATGGAAATTACTTTTAAAGGTTGATCGGTTATTGAAGTAGAATAACCATAACAGAACACACTATTTTCCTTTTTGGTTAAAAATTCAGTGAACAAGTCACAAGGAAAAATCCTACTATGTTGCAATATGAATCCTATTAGCATTTTAATAGAGATCAGCTGAAAATAATCATTACATAAGTAACATTATGCTTTCAGTATACTTCAGAAAGATACTTTCAGAACTAACCTTGAGCTTCCAGTTCCGATTCATCCACTGCTTCCCACTTCGAAGGGGCAACTTTAAATATAGGCTCATTCTTTTTTGAGTCTTCAGCTGTATCCACTGGTGGAGAAAGAGACACAGAAAAATACCTCAGAAAGATTCTCAGAAGTTGAAACCAAAAAGTACTAAGATAACAATCAGAATTAAACAATGAAACTGATTATACAATCCTAGTGTTTGCAAAGTAAAGAAACCAGGGTTTAGATCCTGCTGGGTTACATCAGAAAACCCCTCCTGTGTTTCTGAAGCAATTACTATCTAAAGACAGTAGAGCATATGGAAATTAATCAACTTTTACAAAGCCACATGCCAGATCAATTCTAGGCTGTATTTCTAAAAACTATGCAGGAAGAAAAGATGCAAGACTGAAGAACCAATCTGAAAGTTGAAACATTTCGTACAAGGAACTCCATCAAGATCATCATCCAGAGATTTAATTGGGACTCCATCCAGATCATCAATAGGAGCAGCATCAATAGGAATTCCATCCACATCTTCCAGTGGAGCACCATCGAGCTCTTCCTCAATGGGAGCACCATCAAGATCATCTGGTACTTCCTGAAAGCAAATATGTCATTATTTCAAGTACAAATCTATATTGCTTTTCTTCACTTCTCCAATTATCAAATAATTTCTTTTTAAAGAAGCACTTCCAAAACCTCCAAAAGACCTACTTCAACAATTTTTGCTAAGCAGTATAGTTGTTTATTGCAGAGGAAATAACACAATATCTTCCTTTAAAAAAATTATAGGCAAGAACTTTAATTTGTCCACAAAGTACTAGAAGCTTTCCAATACCTATATTCAAAAGAAGAGCTATTAAGTTGAGGTTTAGCTCAAAATCAGTCAATTGGATAAATCATACTTTCTTGATATGAAAGTTTCCCTAAGACCACTAAAATGAACAACTGACATAAACAGATCATTTAGCAGGAACACCAATTTAAGGAACACACAAATCATAAATACAGCTGTGTATTCTAACTTGTTAGGTACAAGCACTATCCTTCATGTGTGTGTTCACCCTGCTTTTCCACTACAAGAAATCAGCTTTAGTTAAATTATACTGCAGGTGTCCATCCCACTGCTCTGAGAGGCATCTTTGCACACAGTTACAATGCCTGAAACTCCACTCAGAATTCAAAGACAGGTATTACAGAGTATTTCCAGCACAAAGGAAATACCTGTATTCTGTACTAGTCTTTGCTCTGAAACACTTTCCCACTGTAACTCCACCACAGCACCTAATCTAGGAGCAAGAAACACATGAACAGAATAAAAGTATTTGCTTCTGAAAATACGTTACACCTCTATTTAGGAGCTAGGACTTGGAAGAAAGAAAGGCTTATTCACCCTAACAGAGAGAGCAAAAGAATCCTTGCCAGCTCTATTTCATATTAACACATAATTTTCCCTGCCATCTGCAAGCATCACTCCTGAGGTCACTCACCTCTGTTTCTTTATCTTCCATGATATTTACAAGTCCCAAGAAAATATTCTGTAGCTTGATCAGAAATGGTTCTGGATAGATTGCCCAGTCTTCCCATGCTCGGAAGCATGTCATCACCCGTTGCTAGAAGCAAGAGGAAAAAATAAATGCTAAAACATTTGTATTGAGAACGTTCATGTGATGGGAAAAAGACCACAGAGAACTACTACTGTAGGCAACTATTCTTAAGAAGTTCCATAATGAAGTATATTGCAATGATACCATGCTGGGGAAGACTAGTAATTTTACAAAAACTACATATATAGGAACTACATTTGAAGAAATCTCACTTGGGTTTCATTTTCCCTTTAAATTCCTCTTACATTATCCATTTTTGCTGCTGCCAGTTCTACCCTGACAGTAAATTTCACTCTGCCCCATTGCTCAAAGCAGGTGCCTCCACCAAATCTAAGAGAAGATATCTGTTTGTAAAATAAAATAACTAAAATTAACATTGGCTTATACATATTACTGAACTTAAATTGTTTTCCTACTTTCATTTTATTCAGCCTGGAGAAGAGAAGGCTCTGGGGAGCCCCTTCCAGCACCCAAAGGGGCTAAGAGACACCTGGAGAAGGATTTCTTACAAGTGACAAAAAAAAAAAAGGGGGAAATGGCTTTAAACAGAAAGATGGTTGGCTTAGATTAGCTATTATCAAGAAGTTATTCAGTGTGAAGGTGCTGTGGCAATGGCACAGGCTGCCCAGAGAAGCTGTGGCTGCCCCACCCCTGAAGTGTTCAAGGCCAGGCTGGATGGAATTCTGAGCAACTGGATCAGTGAAAGGTACTCCTGCCCATGGCAGGGGGTTGGAACAGCAGATCTTCAAAGTCCCTTCCAAAGCAAGTAATTTTATCATTTTCCTTTTTACAAAGCATATATGAAAAGATGTGCTTCAGTTCAAGTTTGATACACTAAATGTAACTGAAAATGTAGATGTATTAAAGAAATCTGCCTCTCTTTATCATATAATTTAGTAAAGTTTTAAAATAGCAGATAACTAAAATTAATTCTCAATTTAGAACAATTGAGAGCAGAAGGAGGACAACCAGGATGAAGATCTTAATTCAGACAAACTAACTACTCTGTAAGTTAAGTACTTAAAGCTTCTGACTGAAAAACAAAAAGAAAAGAAGTGCAGAAGCATCATGAAAAGAGAAGGAAAGGGGTCAAGCACAAGAAGCAGAGAGCATTTGACTTCAAAAACCACTTTCAAGTACCCATGGTCAGACTGCTTATCAGAACTCTAAAATAAAGCCTGACACAAAAAAACTATTTAGAAGTAACTTTATGATGTTCTGCCCATGAGCTTCTGTCCCACACTGAGCACTTCCACACAAGTTCACTTCTGAAATTGAAATACAGGTGGCCCTAGACAGTAAGAAAGCTACAAAGCCTTGTTTGCAATTCAAATGATAGATAGGATATCCTCTCAACTCCACAACTGTACATCTGCTGGTACACTTCAGCTGGCAGATGCTCATTTCCTTCCTTAATTGCAAGGCTATCCTTGCAAAAGAGAAAATTTTTTAAAAATTATTATTTTTAAAGCGTAAATAGGGACCTTGATGTCTAAGCCATCTATGATAGTATGCAATCTCTTGTGCAGGAGCATCTATTTATGTGACTTCTATGTCATGTAAATAACAATGAAATACATACCTTGAAATTTTCAGACTGTAAATGGCCTTGTATTGTACGGTAAGTAGCATTGAGATCAGAGAATATCTGACATAATTTTGTTTCAAAACTAGAATTAAACATATACATTTCTTTAGTTAAACTTTGTAAAATATGTTTTCTGGACATACACAATTCATGAAAATACCTGGGACACAGGACTCAAAAGCACAAGGTTCTGATCCTTACAATAGCCATGAACTGAACTATAAAGCAAATATGATTACTATATATTAAATCACCTTGGACAACAACAGAACTGTGAAGGGAGATCTTCACATCTGCTGCAGTCTCTTTATACACCCTGGAAAGATTGGAGGACGATAAAAGGAGTTTTACAACCTTAAACAGAATGAAAGAATTGTCTCAAAATTCAATCTGTATTTTAAAAAAATTCTTAGTTATACTTGTATTCTAATTTATTCAGTGAGGCCCTCAATGAAAGCACAGTGAGCAACAGTTGCCTGGCTTCCCTTGAGCTTCTCACGATGTGCAAAAAATAAACCAGCACAACACAGACACATTGCAACAGGAAACATCAATTGCAATCACTAGTTTTGTAACATGCTGAGTGTTTCCCACCATGCTGCCCTAACATTAGAGGGACTCCAGGAACTAGACACAAACATTTAATATGACAAAGATACTGTGCCATGGACATTTCTCCTAAATTCTTCTCAGCACCTTAGAAATAAAGCACATAATATCCCCTTATACCTTATTCAAGGTTTATGGAAAGTTACACCACCTTCATTTTAATAAAAAGAAGTCTGTTTTAAAATGTACTTCTTTGCTTGAACTATCTGCTATGCTATGTCTTGACTATTATCTACGGCTCTTTCTGTCAGGAGGCACATGAGGTATTCTCACCTTTATGGAGTTCCATGCAAGTGGTCCCTTGCATAGGGCACATACATTTTTTGCATTACCAACATGCTACATCTTACACACCTTCATGCAAACAGATATAAATACCATCAGTCTGTAACAGCAGTAGGACAGAAAAATCTGTATTTCCTACAACCACATTCAGAGATGAATATAAGAGGGTTATTTTAACAGCCAATCACCTAAAATATACTTACAATTTTCTATAGTAGGAAGCATTGGCAACTTTAGCTGAAGAGTTGTATAACACATCCGACACTAGATACAATCTTGCGATCTACAATAAAAAACGGTCAAATAAGATAAGTCCAATTTAAATTCTTCTGAAAATAAAGGCATTTTCATAGAAAGACTACAAGACAGTTTAAACTACCTGGAAGTACCTAATTAGAATTAAGCGTAGCACAGCTATATTATTAATAAACATGTTAAGAGGCAATTATCCCCCTGTAATGCTGTAGGGTATTAACTACTGTAACATATCACCACAGCACTACAAAGGAGAATCATGGCATTCCTCTTTTAATTGTCTCATTTGAACAGATCATTTCACTCTTCTTAATTTCACAGTAAGGCAGAATATTACTTAGAAGCAATTTCAGAAAGAATAAAAAACATGTAATAAAATTCCACAGGAAGAGATGATACTTAAATTCAAGTCCACACTTTAGTACAAAATGTCAACACTACCTGAAACTTATGAAATAATGCTTGTAAATTACATGCACATGCTGCTAAGTGAGCTCTTCCCCCAAAACACAAGATTATAGAAAATCTCCACACCTTCTTAGGAAGAGGAGTCTTGAGGATGGACAGTGACTCTGTAATGCAGTCCACAATTTCTTCAGCAGCTTCAGCATTATTTAGACAGAAGACCATTGCATCACCAATGTCATTCTTCCGAGGTGTTAACCCACGTAGGATTTCCTCTAGTTTGTCCCTCTGTCTGAAATACCAGGAATTTTAATACTTTCAATATGAAATGAAAAGTACTTTTGCGTATTTCCATTTAACAATGTTTTTTTTGTTTTTCCATCTATAGGAGAAAAGCAATTTTCAATATTTTTATATTCTTTTGCGTGAGTTCTTTAAGTGGTTCACGAATTTATGGGTCCATATTACATAAAGAGCAAAAAATTCTCACTCAAGTCTTGATTACATACAGAAATCAAGGAAAAATACCTGAGAAATACCTAATTAAGCACATCAGTATCACTAATAAAGTAATTCTCTTTCTGGACTTAGTTTAGGTCTAAACCAAATAGCTAAATCTAAAGCATGCAAGTTATTTCTGCTACAGAGTAAGAAACACTAGATTCGGAAAGCTAGTAAATAAACAATTGCTTCACATTTTTCCTAACCTCCATATGAGCGAAATTTTTTAAAATAATCTCTTTTTGAGCCTTTCCAAAAGAAGGTATAAGAAACAAACTGTGTATCAAAACCTAGAGAAGCATGACTGTTGTGGTAATTATGATGAGAAGTATAAAACAAGCAAAAAAATTCCACGTTACTAACGCATTTGTAACAACAGCAGCAAAATTAGGAAAAGTAGGTCTCTATTTTCAGTGCCAGAGCCACCCCCAGTACAGCAAAGAATTCTGATGATCTCTCTCTTCCTGTTTATTAACAACAGCTCCCAATTTTAATTTCTGAAGAATACCATCAGTAAGTTTAAGATTACAGAAACGGTTCAGTTTGTGAGGTCATAAGGATGTTGAGAAAGATGCTACATATCCTCAGCTACAGACAGCAGCAGAAAATGGGGAAGAACTCTCATCTTCCTAATCCTTTTCAAATTAAGGGTTCATAACATTGGAATGAAAGGTTCAGTGATAACAAATCTAACCAAATAAAGAACGCATTTAGCTACAGGTATGAGCAGAAGCACTGAGGTGAAGAGACACTCAGACACGTACACAGTACTATGACAAGTCTGACAACTCAGGGGATGACACATCAGAGCTACAAAAACACAAGGGGCAAACCCAGGCAGCCCAGCTATCAAGGCAGCACCATCCATCAATGGTGGTACATACTCTTCCTTAAGTGCACCCTTCTTGTTCGGTTCCTCCACAAACGCTTCCGTTTCTTGCTCTTCTGACATCCCATGCAGGTATGGATTCAATGGTGGTGGCCTCCAGAAGGATCCATTTTTGAACATACGGAAATCTTCTGTCCTCCACTTGGTTGGAGCATCCCCCTATGAAAAAAAACAGAAGTATTTTTACTTTGGTGTTATTTTACTTCACCATGCTTGAAGCTATGAACTATCACTAAAGTTCTACTTGCCTGAAGAATTGAATAAAGCTTCCATCTATAATACACATGGGCTGGAGTCTGGTTTTCAAATAAAAACCTAAACCGAAGAGCAAAGAAAAGACACAGAGCAGATTACAAATCTTGAACTGACACAAATTTAAGAGAAACAATAAAAAAAGCCCCAACCAAACCCTGTTCAGAATCCCACCTCAGATGCAGAGAGAACACAAGGAGCTAAAATCATGTAGACCCACAGCACAGTCAGGCAGAACATGTGCAACTGGTCCACACACTCATACACACACACACACATGCAATCTGCAGAGAGCAGAGCTCCCCAAAGGCACAGCACTGCTCAGAATTCAAGAGCAGAACAAACAGGGTCAGAAAGAACAACTGTGCAACCTCACAGCAAAGCAGAAGAATCATCAGTGCAAGGAGTCACTACAGGAGCAACTGCAACCTCAGCACAAGTGATGCAGGACTTTGCAGTTGCATAGTGAGGTCATCAAATACTAAATGACCTGAAGTTTTCCACCAGTAAATTGTCTGGCAGAACACTGGCAACGTCTGTTGGAGGATGTGGGAGACAAGCAGCCCATTTTTAATGGCCAGGATATTTTCACCTGAATATCTTCTCAGTTTACATATAAAAATCATAATGAAGCACTTCAAACTTACTGCAAAGAAAACACTGCTAAAGGGTCATTTAACATTTCCCTCAAAACCTTTTTTGAGAGACTGGATTTCACAAGAAATTTAGAAACTGGTCCTTTTGTATTCCATTAAGGACAAGTGCTCAAAATTCTCAGAAGTTCCTTATGTCAGCTGACGTTTAATTCTATTTCAATTGACATAGTAGAAAAATTATTCCCACCTCTTGCTAAAGGTTAAAAAATAGGCTCCAGGAAGAGTGGACCCCATTTTGAGTTTGTCTGTTTGGGGGAAGAGGGGGATTTTTTCTTCTCTTAAAACATATGCTACTGCTTCAACTGATTGTGAATCCCTCAAAAAGTATGTGTTACATGGTATTTATTTAAATATATAGAAATGTATTACATTGTGTGTGTGCGTGCACTATTTTACTTATTTCTATGTATACATTTGTAATAATTGGAATAAAAGTGCGTTCTGCCTTATAAAAGGATTGTACAGCCATAGGTGTGATTTGTAAAGTTTGCATCTGCACATAAAAATAGACACAGCAGAAGTCAGTCTTATTAGTATTTTGAGAATGCAGAACATTAACAACAGTGAAAACAGCTGGTGTTACTTGCAAGTGAAGCAATGCAATAAGCACCTGAACATTGGGTTGTTGATTTCTCGGTTCATGATCATGGCTTCGAACATGGGCCCTTCCCGAACCACAAACTCTATCATTCGATGGATCAAAGCGAGCAAATTCCTACAACAACAACACAGTTAAAGAAAAATTGATTCAGACCTAACACTATAGAAAACTACACTCCACCTAAGATACTACAACTGTGCAGGAGATTATTTTGCTGTATTGTTAAGAAATCTGCATAAAAGGTAAGGCAACATGGAACATATTATAGCTTTGCATCACAGACACGGGCATTCTAAAAATCAAACCATGCCTAGCAGCGGTGGAGTAAGAATTTAAGACACCTCCTTCCTAAATTTCCATGTCTTAGCCTACAACCATGTCTTGCTTAGCAGAAACCTGACACACAACTATGGGCACCTGAGCACCAAAGTACAGTTAGCTATATCAAAAACTAAGCCCTTATCTACATTATCTTAGAAGTAAGACTGAAGTGTTAGTTGAAGTTCCTCAGGGGAACAAGTGGCTGAATATTTTGCTCGAAATAAAACACACATACTTCTGAATGTTCAATAGAATCTGAATTCAGCTTTCAAACTATTCAAGTATGAAAGGAAAAGCAAATAGCCTTCTTGATGCAAAACAGGGCGATATATTTATTAAATTTAGAGCCTATCTTTTTGGTCAAGACTCGATTACTGGCACAGAACAAAACTGTCCATTCTTTTGTGTCATACCATCCCATGTTCCCTCCCTCAGACACACAACAGAACTAAATCACAATTTAAAAAAAATAAAAATCTGTATTCCCTTCATCCAGCACTACATCCTGAGAGAGTCAAAAGTGGATGTGAAGTGCATATTTTTCAATGCAGAGTCACTTCTAACCATGCTAACAGGAGACTGTCAGAAAAGCTTTATCAAAAGTAGTGATAGTCAGTTTCCACCCCTTTGGGGTTTTATGGAAACAGTGTCCTCAGTTTTTAAAATGGATTACCTACATATAGCAAAAGCTTCACAGCACGTGTCCTTTGAATGTGATGCAAGCCAAAAAAAAAAATACAGATTTTTGCATTTTAAAATTTCTTTTCTTAGATGCAACAAATGAATATTGGGTTTTTACATGTAATTCATTAGATTTCCATATAGCACTTTTTTAATGACTAAAATTCCATAAATGTTACATTGTAAAGTTGCAGAATTTTCTATTACTTCTTAGCAGTGAGGTGACTATTTTCTACCATGAGTATTCCAAGTTCTGCCACAGATATAATGCACTAGATCAAAAAAAATCAACTTAAAAATAGTAGTAACACAATAGTAATAGAATCCTACCCCAGACATCTGCAAGTGCTCTTTTAAGCCATCTAGCACTGAATCTACATTTGCTTCAAGTATTACACAAATAAAATCAAACAGCTACCAGTTCAATTTCCCTGTCTGCTTTTTATAATCCCAGAAACACCACAGAGGATGCAGTTTCAACAATTCTGTAGCCATTTTATTTACAGCAGTGTTCTGAAAGTCTAAACAGGCAGACTCTTCTTGTTATATGAACTGTATTTGAAAACATCAGCAAGAAAGAAATCTACAATAGCTTTCAAGCCTCTGAGCTATTACAGCATTCATTTATTTTAAGGCAAATCCAGTGTGATCACTTCTGACTTCCTGCAAATCATCATTGGTTTTCATCTAATTTTTGTTTCATCAAGTAAAATCAAGCTGTGTAAGAGCAGCTTATGCTTGAAGAAGAACATCTGCTTCATAAGACCTCCGATGTATGAAAATAGATTGAGCTCATCCCATATCTGAAAGAGGTTGTTACAGGCTTTTTGGAATGTAAGATGTGACTACTTGGAAGTGAATTTCTCAGAAAAAATAATTTATTATACATACTAAAGGTTTGCGGTTTACTAAGAAGAAAGAGATGTGAAAAATAGTATTGAAAATTTTTGATCAAAGGAGAATAATTAAACGTATCATCCCACTGAAGTCAGTCAAAAATTTTGCATGATGGGATGCACTGAGTAATGAATGGTCTTAGCAATTGTCATTGGCAACTTCCAAAATCATCAGGAAAAGAATTATTAGAAGTGTTTTCAAATACAATTCATTTAACACGAGTTCTTATCTACAGGCTTTTAAAATGCTACAGTAAATAAAATGGACATGGAAAAATAAAAATTTTTCTCTGCCAGCTACTCTGTGAGCACTGTACAGTTTTACAAGTACTTGTTCTACTACTCAGTATGTTTCTCAAATCAAGACTCCAGGTTGGTCGCCCCAATTATTCAAGTTTCTACCCAACAAAAATTGTACTGTTCTAAAATTCCATCAAAAATACAGTACATTGGACATGTACTGACAAGTTTGTTAATGCACTATAACCAGCTCACAAATCTCCTTCTGCCCCCTCCCCCCACGCGAAAAAAAGAAAAAAGGGACTTGGTGACAATTAAGACAGTGTAGTAAAAAACCCATAGTGCATTATTTTAAAAGGTCATTTAGCTTAAGTTGGCCAACAAAAAAAGGTTTTTCAGTTATAATAAAACCACATTTATTGGAGCCGATCGTACCAATGTCTGGTCAAAAACTGTATACTTTCCCAATCCATCCCATGATGTTTTCCTGGTCCCCCGCTGCCGCAGACAGTTCAGCTGGTGTTGCTCACCAAGGCCAATGTCAAAGAGAATTTGGTAATCTTTTGTGCTTCTTTACTTTTAAAACAGTGTTGTGTTCCTATGTTTGGGAAAAGGCTTTAGCTTAACTGAGCAAGAGTATACCTAGACTAGAGTGAAGGTAGGAACAGTGACGGGGACCAAAATGGAAAAATATCCTTGCAATGATACAAAAGTGACAAAAATTATTAACTGCTACATTTTTAAAAATAGCAGAAATCAAAACTGAACTGGCTTCAATTGAACTGGTTAAAAAATGGAAAAGTCAAAAAAATGGGAAAGAAAAAAGAAAGAAAAAAAGAAAAAAACAAGAAAAAAGAAAATAAAAAATAAAAAAAATCCCACAGCTACATCCCCATATGCAGAGGTTAATGTCAGGACTTAGGCTGCATCTGTAAGACAGTGTTTCACCCTAGTGTTCACTCACAAAATTACCCTGCATCACTTTCTAGGGATCAAATTAAATGCAAAAGATAATTACTTAAGTCTACCCTCAAAAAAACCCAAAAACAGTTAATAAGACAAGAATAGTTAGACTGTAAACCACACACATTTCTTTTAAGTGTTATAAAATAACCATTGCTCAGTCAAGCCATTACCTTTTCCACAACATCACCATTTTTCTTTAAAATTCCGAAGGGGAAATTTTCTATATTTAGATCAGTAATAATAAAGAAAAACATGTACCTTTCTGTTGGGATAACCACTTTGACTATGGCTTGCGACAGAGTCTGTATATGAAGTCACATCAGATAATAAACATAGAATATGTGAGTATTGTTAACAAGTAACAAGCAAAAATATACATATGCAATGAAAATACTACACATCTATCACAAACTTTGCAGGCAATCACTGCTGTGAAGTTATAACTAAGCAATTACACAAAATTCAAATGGTTGTGTCAGTGAACCATGAAGGTTCACTAATTGCAAAGTATCAGAACATTCCTGTCAGAATGTACATTGAGGCACTGAATAGGAACTATGCTGAATATATAAGAAAGGAGTTCTTACGTTTATGAAAAGATTCTAAACTATTTGACTTGGATCACGTTGGTATTACTTTATTCCCAAGTCTTACAAAAAACAGCCCTGGCATTTAAGTGTCATTCAAAGAATCAATAAATTCTTACAAATGTAAATCAAATTGGTTTGTGATTTCAAGATACTTACCCTTTTATCAGCTAACATTCCATAAAAAGAAAAGTTTGAAAACTGACTCCATAAGTAGCATAAAATACTTACTCAATGTCCAGATTAATTACCTTCTATACAAAATACATCAACTCTTCTAGGGTAAAAATAATGCTACCCAAATTAAAATGTAGGATTTTCTATAAGGAAAACAATTTAGATACTGCAATTTGGCAGCCAAGAAAAGGGGGGGACGTAGGAGAAAAAAATCCAGGGAGCCTGGAGGGGGAAAATGATAGCCAGATTTTAAGCAGCACTAAATTAACCAAGAGCCAATATACTGTACCCTAACACAGACATGAAACAGAGCTTCAGGAATTAAGTCGGTTCCCTTGGGCTACAGCAGGGAGCCAGAGAATTGCAGACTAAGGGCTGCCAAAGTCAGCCTGAGCAATGCAAATCTATGAAGCCATTGAAATACTGTCACAGATGTAGTATTTAACAATGAGATACGGCCCAGGGTACTGTAAGTTACCTTCTCAAAATCCTCCTTGTTTTTTGGTGGTGGTAACATTGGAGCATTGGGATTCTTCAACCTCTCCCTGGGCTGGGCATTGAAAGGCAGTCCTGACGGGGGCGGCGGCAGGGTGTGCTCCATCATGGAGGGCGGAATGTAGATGGGATGTGGTGGGATAGGAACAGCTTTGCCCCAGCCCAGCTTCATTTCAAACGACATTATCATCTTGCCTGAAAAAGTGAAAAAAACCCCTTCATTACCATGATGTTATAAACTGCTTCTGCATCACTTGAGATTTCTCTTTGCTAAGTGCAACATTTAGGTTTGCCTGCCAGCATTTACCTTTTGCTTACATTGTTGATTACTGTTATTACATCTATCAGACTACAACATAGACAAATGAAGGTCTATTATACAAAATGTTTTATTAGTCTTCCCCCAATGTCTGTCTTCAGGACACTACAATTACTATTGTTTGACAACAACCAGTTGCCAGTAGAACAGTCAAGTGTAAACTCACTGCCAGCCTGGTATCTACTGGAGTTACAGAATACATCTCACTCGGCCGATAAAACAACCTGAAAATGTGCTTACAGTCTGCAAAGATAATTACAGCCCTGAACTGAGAAATCTGTTTACCATTTAAATTCTTCAATGCTCTTTCAGCATCTCTTCTGTTCATAAAGGCAACAAAGCCACAATTTCTTTCTCTTGCTCTTTCTTCATCAGTCCTTGGCCACATAATTTTAACACTCGCTAATGGTCCAAAGCGGCCAAATTCTTGACATAACATCTCTTCATTCATCTAGACGAAAAAGAGGTAAAAATTAACATTTTGCCACTGTATTTCTGTGACAGCTGTTTGTATTATTGTCCAAATGTCAAACTTTTTTTTTTTGATATAACACAACTTCACTGATAGCCCCCCAATGCAATCTACTGCAGAAACAAGAATCTAAAAAACTGCACTTTTAACTGAGGACACTCAAGTGTTTGAGGTATGATCCACCTTGCTTAGGGATACCAATGGAAAAAGAATTTTAACTGAGCTAGAGATTGGTAGTCTAAACTTTAACTTTTCAGCATTACATTCAGAGCGCTTATTCCAATGAATATTACAAAAAAATTTGTCTGGGCCCAAACATGCCAACTCTGCATTCCTTGGCTCCAAACTTACCTGAGGATTGATGTTTCCCAGGTACAAATTTGTTGTGCTTGGATCTCCAACATCATGTGATCCTGGTGCATAATCATCCAGTACTAAAATTAAGGAAAACAACAAACAAAAAAAGAAGTCATAATTCCTGCTATGCATTTAAATGACAACACTAAATTGAATAAGAAAAGAATCTGTATTACCACCAGATGATCTGTTTCTTCTTGAAGGAGCATCCACTGAATATAAAGAAGAAAAATATATACAATTTAGTCTACAAATCTTGTAGCCCAGACTAACATAAAAAATAGCATCTACTTACTTGAACGCCGCTGCCCATCTGAATCAGACTGGGGTGGTTCAAAACGACTCAATCTACCTTTTGTTTTGTGCCTTTCATCACGCTCCTCTTGGATTCTAAGAAGCAAGTTTAAAGTGAGCAACAACTTAAAAACATTCTGAAGTTTTTATTCTAAAATTTTGAATCGACTTAACAATTATGAGAATTTTAATATGAAACAATGAGTTTGTTAGAACTTCTAAGTTGTCAGCATGTCTGAACTTCTGTTTCATCAACTGGAATATATCTACCAGAATTATTCCAGCTGCATGCTTCCTCATTCATATTGTCAAGGTTCATTGTCAAACAAAACTGGAAATAAGAACTGTGCTCTGAAAAAGTGACTCCAATTCCACATCCAACTGCCAGAGATCTGCAGACCACGCAGGTGATTTTTCAAGATGCACACAACTCCTCAGTGTCTATCCTTCCAGCTTTTCTAAGCCTTACTCAGAGGTACACCCACATGATTATTTCCAGAATAAACTGGATTTCATCTCAGTTTCTAACTCTGAGGATAGTACTCACAAGAAACTATTTGGTCCCCTGTAGTCTGGCCTTAAATGCTGATATGAAGATACTGAATCCCAGGAATACAAGGCCGTCCCTTCAACTCATTTCCACCAACTAAGGAACATGCAGCAGTGAGGCTCAGGCACACCTCACAAAAGCCACATGTGGTTTAGAATGTGGTACCCACTGCTTTCTAATGCACAGAGATTCATTTGTTTTCCATCACTAGCATCAGGATAAATAGATGGCACTCAGCTGCACTCAATACATGGGCTGCTCTTTGTTGTACTACAACACATATGGAAGTGAAACAATCTGCTTTTTCAAGCATTATCCAGCTTGCTTTTAATACTATGTAAGTTGAAATCTCTAGACTTCAATTACAACTCTTATTTCTGCATTCTACAAAAGCTCAACCTCCTCCTATAAATTCCTCTGGATATAGTTTAGAAACACTGACAAAGCTCACTCTTTTCAAGAGTGACAGACATTTCATACTGTCACTAACCTCTTTGCTACACCCCTGTACAGGGCAGGTTTTGGTAGTGGGGGGCTACAGGGGTGGCCTCTGTAAGAAGCTGCCAGAAGCTTCCCCCATGGCAGATGAAGCCAACACCAGCCAGCTCCAAGGTGGACCCAGCAACGGCCAAGCCCATCAGCAATGGCAGTAATTAAGCCTGACTAAGTTATTTTAAGTGAATTAGTTATATCATTTCACAAACATTTGAGGGAGAAAAAAAATAAAAACCTTCCTCGGGAAAGAACTTAGCAAGAATGACCTTAAATACTGTCTGTAAAACAAACCAAAAACCTTGGATTTTGTTTGTTTACAGTAAAAACTAGCAAACTTACTGCTTTAATTCTTCTTTAAAAAGTTCCAAGTTACTCTTTTTCTTTTCCTTCTCTCCTTTCTTCAAAGGCTAAAATTAAAGATATATAAAACAACATTTCAGAAGACAAAATAAACGGAATTAAACATAGCGTAACAAAATTTTAGATAATTTCCATGCATATTTTACCCACAGCTTTCAAACCAAGTAACTACAGGAGGAAAAAACAATGAAAAAAAACAAAACAACAACCAAACAGACTCGAAACATTCAGACTGAGCGCTATCAAACACAAAGCTAGAAAATAAAAATTCAGAATAGTTGAAAAAAAAATTGTTACTTCTCATTCTCACAATGCAGCACATATGATCAAACACTCTCTCTACTACATACAGATTTAAAATAACTGTGAGGTATTTTGTCACTTTGTTCCATTTGGAAACTAGGATGCTGACTACACCCCTAGCAAACCATCATGCTCTAATGAATTTGACAGATGTGTGTGCATATATATGTAAATTATTTTACATATATATTTTCAATTATTTTATCCACAAACATTCTACTTGAAAAGAATTTCCTTCTCTTGCTTCCCTTTGGATGTAAATACAGTCTGAAAAAACAGTTACTTTAAATAGTTCAAGATCCTCAGGAAAAGCTCTTGAATGACGAAGAATATGGATACTGCAAATTTTTTTTTAAACAGAAATATATGTTCCTTAACTAATTCATGTGAAATGTTATCTTCAACAACATTGTTTTTATATAATCAAATTTAAATGAAAACGTTTCCAATAGGCAGACATACAAAATACTTGTGTTACACACTACAGCTTTGGAAAAACTGGACTTCCTACTCACCCCAGGCAAAGTTGTTTGTTTGTTTTTGTTTTTGGGGAGGGTCTGCCAAATAAATAAAATCATTTTTACCTCATTATCTTCAATCACCATTGGACATGGCAAGTGAGTAAACTGATTGCATTACTTCACAAGTATTTATGAAAAATTTGAAAAGCAGTAATAGTCTTACAGTACAAACACTTGCATATGACAGAACAGAGCTCAGAAAAATAAAAAAAATGCTACAATTCATTTCTGTATATGTAGAGCTTTACATACAATGAAAATCAAAACTGCCATCCAGTAGTACCCCACTGCTCTAACACTGACATTTGTTTAAAGCTGGAGGAAGGTTATGAGGGAACTGCCCACAATTATCACATTACATTAATTTCCCACCCTAACAGGCAGCATCTTACATGTTTCACTTAAGCTTTAAAATTGTAGTTAGCTCTATTAGAAGACTTTCAAGACATCCAAGACATTCATTACACATACACAGTAATAACAGTAATCATATGCAATTATCACTTGACTTGAAGACTGCTGGTTCATATTTCTAATATTTTTATTACTTTTTATGACGAACCTTGGTTAGAAAAAACAAAAAAAACAACCCAAAAACAAAACAAAGAAAACCCTCCATCAAATCATGCAGAAGACATAATAAATTAAATAAAACAAGGTGTTCAGCTTTTGAACTGTGCAAGTTCTGGAAGTCAAAGAGGGACTTCTAAAGGAACTTCTCAAACTTCACACCCCCCCCCCCAAAAAAAACCAAACCAAAACAAACAAACAAACTCAAAGAATCCTACCAAAAATAACTTGGATCAACACAAAGGTAAATTTATTTTTTTGGTATAAAGTTAAAACCAAAAAAAATCAAAAACAGATACTAGCAATAGAAATTGAGAATTGCTTCTAAACCCAGAAATTCTCAGGACTGAAGAAGCTATTCCTCTGCAACAGTCACTAAATTCATATCCATGACAAGTCTGTCCACCTTAGCAGGAACACAATAAAAGGGCAGGGCAGCACCAGGTGTATTGTGCCACATACAGGGCTCCTGGGCTTCTGCATTTCATCACCTTTGTATCTGCTACCAGTTCAGGAAACTCCATATGTCCACCTTCTCTCAGATGTGACATGTGCAGATAAAACTACTCTGCAAGCACTCATGGCCCTTTTTCTAAGCACTTCTAAATACATCAGGATGGAGTTAAGATTCAAGTGAGAAACTTACAGGCTTTTTGGTTTCTATCATTAGGAGGGATGGAGGTTTCTCATTAGATGGCTGACTTGGTTGATTTTTTTGATCTGAGAATCGTGACGAAGGTTTATAGATTTTACCCCGTTTTTCATCTGTTTCATGCTCCTCTGAAATTAAAGACAAGTTGAAAGCAAATTTTATTAACTCATGCTGCACAACACTGTTCATTAGAAAGAATGTTGATTTTTAGTCCTGGTCATTCAATGCAATATATCACTTCATTTTTAAAAAGCTGACAATATGAATTTTACATAATTTAACATCTTTTAATATGGAGAAAAAGAATATGGTTTAGGTAGTCTAAACCAAGGCATTTTTTCTTCTTAAAGCACAAATCACACCACTGCCTACCTCAATCAAAGCATAAAGTAGATTTTAGCATCAAGTTTTCTTTCTGCTTCTAATGTAACATACTAATTTTAAAATGCAATTCAAAGCCAATCTTCATCTTTACTCAAAGCCAAATGACCCACCACCTCCAAAAAAAGATTCGTTATACCTTTAGATGCATTAACGATTCCTCCTCTTACAAATGTTTTCACTTTATTACCATCACCTCCTTCAAAGGCAGCAAGGAATTCTTCATAAATTTCTGCAGCAGCCTTCTCATCCTCCTACATAGCAAATGTTCATCTATTTACTATCATCACAGAACAACTTTCACTAGACAGTTACTCTTAAATTAGCTATGTGACATTCATTTTTATTTTCTAGAGTTCAAGCTACAAACAGCATCAAAGGAGTTTCAATTTTAGATAATTCAAATTTCTGAGAAATGTGGGTAGAACACATAATACACAAAGCCAGTGAAGCTGTGTGCTCCAATATGTTCCTTTCCAGGAGCTTACATGGCAATTTAACATTCAAAAGATGCCAAACAAAAAAGCTCAAATCAAAGGCTTATGAGCCTGGAGCTTTGCTGGCCTCAGCATGAGAGAACAGAGCCCATTACATCTCAGCCTTTACTATCAACCCACATGGCTGAAGGAGACCCACAAGAGGATCACCCTTCTGTATTTCCCAGAGAACAAGCTGAATCAATGGCTGAAGCTGAGCACTCTGGCTTAGCACTATCATGATCTTTAGGCCAGTGTTCCATTCCAAACAGCCCAGCAGGAGGTAAGCCACTGCAACTCAGTACAGGTGTGTGTACATATCTCAAACCCCAAAATTTTCAAAACTTCCACCTTAAAAACAACCAGATATGTATTTCCTAAAATTTGGTCATTCCTGAGTAGTCTAAAATGCAGAACTAAATTTTAAGGTTTGTATTGGTTCCCAATACTGTCATTACACAAAAAAAATGTTTTACAGAACTAACAAGGATGTGTACTGAAACAAGTTCAAAAATGGCAGGTACTCTTTGCAATAACTGAAATACAATGATAGAGAGCAAATAAGAACAGAAAATTACCTAAGGTGATGGCTGTCTCCATCCCGAGCAATACACCAATGGATTATTGTAATTCCCTATTTCAGGAAGCCAGAGAACTTGATTTCTCACAGAGAAGGAAAGAGTAAACCTCTCTGTATCATAATGCCATGGATGCCAAAAATACATTATACATGTAAAATACCATTCACTTTCACTCTTAGAGAGCTACAATTACCAAAATTAAGATATCTGGTTGCAATCTGAAAGCAAAGTTATTTGAACTCTGGATACAAAGTAAGATTTTCATGGTATATCATTACCTTCTTTTTTAATTCTTCTTGCTCTTTCTTACTCAGTGTCCGTTTGGCAGCACTCATTTTGCCAATACTGAATGCTTTCAGTTTACTTTCCATTAGAGGCTGCAAAGGGAGTGAGAAAACAGACATCAAACTGTTTACAAAACAATGAAAATAATGCTACTTTTGACCTTGGTCTAGACAGTAACTCAAAACAAAGAAAAGCCTTCCTGTACGGATCAGCGAAGTTTTCATTATTTAATACAACCAAAAAAAAAAAAAAGTGTGGCTTTTTTTAAACAAATCATCCTTGGTTTAATGAGGAAGCTTTTAATACACCATTCAAACCCAGCTGAAATCTGAAGGACACTTGCTGTAAGAGCCTGCACATTTATCACTGTGCAGTACTGCAGTTTTTAAGCCTTCAGAAATACATGCTTTGCATTACAGTTCTTCCTCCTTCCCTCAAAAAAGCTTTTCTGACTATTTTGGCAAGAATAATCTTTGTGCAAGGTTGGACAGGTAATGGAACAACCATATGGATGCTAAATTTCCATCATACTTCAAAGTAAAAATTAATAGCTTTGCTGGAACAACAAAATGCATTCTAGAGGTTTTCAGCTATAAAAAAACCTCACACAAAGACTTCACATTCAGCTCCTAGACTGCTTCTAATTTCTTTCCAAAACCCGGATGAAGGAAGCACTCCACGTAACAGTAATTTCTGGAGTATGGAAATGGAATTCTTAAAGCTGTATTCTAGTAGTTAACAGGCAGCAAAGCATCAAGAGAACAAAGACAACAGGATGGAGAGAGAGCATGTTCCAAAGACACAGGCAGTGGGAAGTTAAATGAGATAAAAGATACTTCTCTGGGAACTCCTGCCTTAACACAGTACTTCGTGAAGAATCAGCACAACAAAGCCCCAGAAGCTATGAGTCTTGTTTTCAAAATATTTGTGATGCTCTTACACAGAGCACACAAGTGATGCTTAAAACTGTGATTTTTGCAATGACAGTTCTTACAAAAAATCAGATCAATAAAACATCAAGACAAATAAGGTGAACAACTTAAATGTCATATCATCAAAAATGTTCTGATACCAACTGGAAAGGGTTTCCTCTAGGAGTAATTTTCTTTGCAGAGTTTTATTTCTAGTATCAGCTTTCTGTTAAAATTTTTTTTCATAAAAAAGCACCATGAAAAACAAACTGTTTGAAATATTTTCAATTTACTATCCTTGCTTAGCATCACTCTCAGATCTGTGCCAAGCATAGGACCAAGTAGTTCATACTTCCTTGAACCTGTTTCCTCTTCATCACTGGAAGTAAAGCTATCAGTGACAAATTTATGCAGTGTTCTCTGTGAAGTTATCTGGTTTTTGACACCATGTTTGTCAAGATGAGCTGCTGTGACAGGCTTATCAGGAGCTTTTAATTTATCTGTGTGTTTTTAAATGTAATAAAATCCCATCTCCCAGTTGTCTGAAAACCAGCTTCTATTTCAATATGACAAACAATATACAACCTTGGCAAAACATAAGCACACAGCAATGGCACAGCAATGCAGGCAGAGCAAATACCACACTCCTACCCAAGGCTTATCCTGTCATCAGAAAAAAATCTCTCACAGTAATGTCACAGGATACCTGCAGATCAGCCACATGAATATTTGTTCCAGTGACATAAAGGAAGCAGCTGCAAGATAAAGAGTTCTGGCACTAAGAGCTGCTCAGTTTAGAAAGGGTCTCAGGGAAAAAAAAACCACCTGCCAACTGGCAGGAATAATACAAAGTTAAGATTGAACTAATTTATGCCTGCTAGTTCAATTCCAGTGGGCAATTATAACATTGTCATTAACCATGCACAGCTTCACAGAATTCCTAACAGAACTATACAAAACTTGAAGGTCTTCCTCCTTCAAAAAATGCAAGATACTGTGGAAAGGGTAAAGCAAATGATAGAAGCAAAGAGAAACTTGCAGCTGAGTAATCAGATCTCTGTATGAAAGCAAACTTCTGTTTAACCAGAACACTGCACTGACTGCAAGGTGGCACAAAGCACTAAAGTTCCAGTTCCATCAGTACAAAATACTCAGAAGAGATTTAAGAGTAGCTGCCCAAATTGTAGCAAGTAAAAGAAATCAATAAAACAAGCTACTTCTCTATGAAAAGTTTCTGCTACCACAACTCGACTAATGCTCTTAACAAGCAATTTAACAGCTGGTAATTGACTTCTGCATGTACAAAATCAAACTGAAATCTTGAAGAAAATCCAAACCACAGAATGAATTGTCTGGTATTAACTCCCAGTTTGGCTCTCGCTGCCTGTTTTCATTTTAGCTCAGAAACAGGTAAGTCTTCATGCAACATACCAACCACACAACCAGGCAAAGGTCTCGTCACTGAGGGAATAAGGGGCAGGGGGACAGCAGGACCAGGTTATTCTTCTTACCTTTTCCTTTATCATATTCTATTAAAAAGAAAAATAAAAATAAAGGATGGAATTAGGGCCACGCTGTCTCAGCCTTGAAAAGCCAACTGTATGTGAAAAAGCACTTGAATATCCCATGATTCCTAGGACTGATCACCTTGCATCCTCAAGCACTCCCCAGTATAAGAGACAAACCCATACAGAGGCCTTGCAGAGCCTTTCTGTTCCAGTACCTATTATGGATGCAGTGCCATGCAGCACAGCTTCCTACATTGCTGCTTGTTTTGAAAGTTTCAAGGAGTATTTTTAAACATGAAATCAATGGTTCATTTGCAAACACCTACAGGTTACATACCCAATGCACCAGACTCTGCCTGTAGCGAGCAGGTTTCTTTAAAAACAGGCCTGCTTTGAGTTGTGGGTTTGGTTGGAATTTCTTTCAGTTTTTTGTTCAAGTGTTTTGGACTTACATGTGAATCAGCAGATCCAGTGGTATGTACTGCATCTGGCCCTCTGACCTGAGGAGAGAATGAGGAGGAGATGAGGCACACAACAAGAAACAGACAAACAACCTCTGGGGGGGTTTTCCCAGTTCTTTGAATGTGAATTTTCATCTCAATTTCAACATCCAAATACACAAGAACAAAGTGTATATGTGTATATACACTTTAATGCATTTTAATGATCTATCTGACCTAGGTCACCTCAGAAACAATGTCAATATAAGGCAAATAAGGGAACCTAAAGATAGACCATTAAAAAAATCTGAATTTCCACAGCTGGATTTTATAAATACATCAGTAGTGGCATCACGGGGGAAAAAAGTAGGTTAGTTACTTTGCATCTTCAAGAGCTGTCATTAAAGGCTGTCAGAGATTATATGAAGTGCTTGATTAGGTTTGGCTTCCTATAAAATAATTTCCAAAACTATTTTTACTATATTGTGCATAGATGGAATCTGGGCACCTCAAAAACCACAATTTGTGACCAGGTACTAATTGGTATTATTACTTGAAACCCCAGCTGAACTTTAACACCTAAACTAGCATAGATATAAAATCAGGTTTTAAATGAGCTTAAGTGATGGAGAACACACTTTTAAATTATGTAATGCCCAAATTCCAGAAAATTTAAATATTATTGCCTGATGCACAATTCCTACCTTAATTGAAATTTAAGTCAAAGTAACACATTTCCGTTAGCTGAAATCTGTTCATTAGTTACAGAACATTAGCATTTCTCCTCATTACCGGGAGTTTATAGTTTGTACCAGAAATAGTAATATATGATGCTCATTTCCAGTCTTTCAAAAACAACAAGCACCAAATACTACTCTAGAAGATCCTTTACTAGGCCTTGTTTTTATTGTGCATCCTGCTTTTTCATCAGCTAAGAGAGACATTTCTCTTTTAACAAGTGTATTCCTATGTTATACAGTAAAATCAGTTTGGAAAAAAATGGTCTTCAACAGAAACCAGAATGAAGTGCACAAAGGTAGAGTGCAACACACAGATATAGCCCTTGCAAGGGAGAAGCAAAAGGCTTCTAGGAATATGCTTGGAGGTTTTTTAAGAAAGATAAATGGGGCAAGGAAAAAAATCATGTCTTACTCTCAAGGACCTCCCAAATCCCCTTCCCTGCAGCACTGTACATGACTCACAAGCACATCTTTGCAAGAAGCTAATAACAAGCTGAGTTCACGTGCAGCAGTAGCAGTTCATTAGAGTACACATGGAAGCAAGTATCTCAAGCATCTTTTACTAATGCCACTTCCTGCAAACTTCTCCTCCTGTGTACTTGGTGCTGGATTTTTTTGTGATCCCCAATTGCCTGTGGCACTCAGATCAGTAATCTGTTATGCACAGGTCTCCAGACTGCACAAATGCAGCCTAAGGAAAGCTGTCCTCCCCTCAAAACTTTATGAAAGTGTAGCCCAACATCACACAGATAAAAGATGTACACTGTGCAAAAGAATTCCAGAGCATGGGAGCAGCATTCCCCCTGCTGCCAGCTGCCACCCTGCGGCAAGCAGCACAGCAGCTGCAATTCCAGCCTTCCAACAAACAATCTGAGAGCTGCAGTTCAAAAAATCAGTCTCAAAGGTGGAGTGTACAGTGCTGTCTGCCCTGGTGTACTGCTCCAGGAAAGGAGCTTGTCTGGCAACAGCACAAGGGAATGGCCACTTCCTGATTCCCCACAACTGTTTCATTTATGGAAGTTTTAGATAGTGACAGCTCCCAACAGGGGTGGTGCTGAAGCTGCTCATAGGGAGGACAGAAACAAAGCATTACACAGAGTAACAGTGGCAATGCTCAGTACAGTGACAGATTATCCTGAGGAAGAACATAAAAAAAAGCAAGACACTAAATCTGCTTCTCCAGCAGCAAGCAGATGATACTGCTCAGAAAGGCTGCAGTGTGTGGCAGCACACAAAGATTCTGTGGGAGTCCAGTGGCACTCCCCAACCCACCAACAGAGACCATGGCACTGTGGAGCCACTCTGAACATTAGCTGAGCAGCAGAATTTCTATTAAGGTGCACTCAGAAAACTCCTAAAAGCAATTTTAGCTTTCAGACCAAGTGTAGCCTACAATAACTAGCAGCTTTGGAGAGCCATGCAATCTTCCTCCTTCAACAATTCTTATTTTTAAGGTTTTCTCTTTCCTATGCATAAATTTAGTTCTACCTTGTATAAATTTAGTTCTACCTTTGATACTGCTCCTGACCAACCAAGCAACTGTTCTGACAAAGCACAAGATGAAAAGGTTCTTGACAAAATTACACATTGCTATCTGCCAGTTTCTAAACGGCAGTTATTTTAAAAAATCACAAATTCTCACAGCACTACACTTTGCATCCATCTGTACTGCCTTGACAAAAGGGGCCATTTTGTTTCCCTAGGAGTCAGACCAGCTGCACTGACTCAGCGGAATCGGTGCCTAACAGAGGGAAACATTTTAGAAGATGTTGCCCACCTGTGTTGAAATCTAGAGCAGGATTATTTTTTCTGTTCTCATCACGTCAAGTAGCTCAACTGAACTTAACTGCTGAAAGAAAGACACACAAAGCTCTGCCCTACACATGATGAGATGTGAGGACAGCTCCCTTGTGTTCAAAATGCCAACAGAAAAAATGCAGTGAATCCAACTTTCAGTCACTGCCAGCACAGACAACTGACAAATGCCTTCTTACCCCCAATTCACTGCATCTCTGCATGAAAACTGTATTTTTTTTTCCTCAACCAGACTATTGTACAGCTGGATCACTTTTTCCATCACTTTCACACCGCACATTTGTCAAAGCATGTGCCAGCACAGCTGAAGTGTCATTTCAGCAGCCTGCATTAAAATACAGCCCTGTCAAAGCCCAGCCCTGGAGGCCAGATCACCCAAAGCTGAGTCCAGCCAACTTCAACCTCCAAGAGAAAACCCAGAAACTTCAAAGAACCATACAAATGATATTTATGACAAACTTCCATGAAAATGCCAATGCAGAGACATCTCTGAGATCCTGATCTTCACATTTTCTTCTACCTTCATGGAAGCTTCCAAGGAAAACAAAGAAAACAGCTCTTTGAAATCCTCCTTCCTGCCCACAGCTCACGTGGCCACAAATCCAGCTCTTTACAGTTTCTCCAGACTTAAAAATCTCTCAGTAAAACTGGCATGACTGTGTTATTTCACAAGTATTTAACATATAGTGCATACAATAAATATTTTTAAATTAATACTGATGTCATTTAGTGAAACAAAGACAACAAAAGCTGCCAACAACCCAGGAAACAATCTTGTGGTCCTCTAAATGCTGAATGGTATTTTTACAACTGTAATTGCTGCAACTTAAAGCATAACTGAAAGCCCTGTCCTTGAAAGAACCAATAGCTTCAGGGTGAAATGTTTAAAAGAAGCTCTGCTGAAAGCCACTCCTGCCCGGTTTCAACACCTTCCACTGATCCTGCCCCCACAGTGGCCACACTGAACTCCAGCACTGCTCCTGGTCTGGCTCATCACCCACCAAAGGGAGAGATGGGGAGGTTCAGCCCAAACATTTCCCAACTCACAGCAGCAGCCTGCTGCCCAAATCAAGCCAAACCAACCAGAGAGGACAATGCTTGCTAGGGAACAAGTAGCTAAGGCTGGGACTCCTTGTGTCAGCACTGACAGCAAGGAAAAACAAATGGAACACATCATAAATTAAGATCTCAAAATTCAGCTAAAGGAGGTTTCCAGCTTGCCTTATAGTTTTTATTCTTCTTTTCTAGAAAATAAGTGCTTGAAAACACCTGCAAATTATTTTACAGCTAATGTATTTAGTGTTTACAGTTACTGGAATAATACAGACTAGAATTAGTTCCTATCTGAGTAATCAAACCTGCAAACACAATAGCAAATGGACAGTGGCTTTCTCCAGAAGTATTTGTACACAATGGTATTCCACTAGAACCTTAAACTCAGGTAACAGGTCCAGCTTTGGGGATGAAAAAGGGAAAAGCACAGCTTGGTCCAAGTGGAGTACTTCTTCTGCACATGGCACCCAATTTGAACAGCAGTCCTTGTAAGAGCAGTGGCAATGCCAGACAGTAACTATTCTCAGAAGATACAATAACAAAATCAAGAGTCACTGAGCAGCTAAAATTTCATTACATAAATAACTGAACATCTGTATCTGTCACTTCAGAATCATGCCCTACACCAATGTCCTGTGCAGTCTTTGCAATGTCTATTTTCTATTCTTTCATTATCTTTCTTTCCTACTTGGATTTCTGGAAATCTCAAGCACGAATCTTGCTATTCTAATCTCAAAGTGCCAAAGGAATAGTCAATGCTTTCACAACACATTTCACATGGGAGACTCTCAAAGTTATTTAGCAGCTGCCAGTATCACACAAAGCAGCTGCCACCACAGCAATGCAGGCACTGGGGGGCTCCCTGAACCTGTACCACCTCCAGCAATGCTTTCCAGCCAGTGAATCAAACAAACAATGCCTGGCTGACAAAAATGGGATTTTACACTATAGATACAAATATATATATATAAACTGGGTGAAATTCAGTACTTGGACAACAAGACTGAAGAACAAATTCCAACCATTCTGAAGGGGAGAAATTATTTTATTTCAAGCACTGGGTCACAGCTTCTCACAGAGCACAGAAAATAAAAGGTCACTGTGTCTTTCCAGCAGGTATCTAGAAGCCAACAAAGGCACTGAGTTAGAATTGCCACTGAAACATATCCTATGAGTCTGTGAGATACAAATTATTGTATTTGCAAAACAAATGTAACTTGCAAAAGAAGCCTAGGACTTCACTTTTAATTACATAAGTAAATGAAACCTAAAATTATTAAAAATAATCAAAATGTCTGATAAATAATTACTTCATAAAATCTAGCAAAATGGTTATCTGCTCAATTTTTAAACCATAAACATTCTCATATAGGCTCAACTAAAAAGACACATTTTAATCCCTGTGTGAATAGACTAATTAAAACAAAATAATATCACTAATTTCAATATCATTTCTTTCTGCAGGCATCTGAAACGTATCTCAATGTATATCACAAGCAGTTATGGAATAATAAAACAAAGGTACCAAAGGGAACACACACTGTTCAGCCCCCCAAGATTTCCCATTTTTTTTAGAAATAAATCCCAAGAGATAGGCATGTCTTATTTTATTTCACTTTTCAACAGAAACATTCTCATGGATCCAAGTAGGTACTATCCCTATTTTCTGAGGCACATAAAATATTACTGACAAGAAGGAACAAGCCAGATCTAGAATGTAAAGTGGAACATGGATGTCTGGAGGAACGGGGAACAGAGGGGTGAGGGTTGTGCCCAGAGGTGGCAGTGCAGGTACAGACTGTCCTCAGAAGGCCCTGACAGATGAACACAGTCTGACCTTACATTCCCTAGGTTGCTACTGACTTCCATGGCATGGAAGAGTTAACTGCCTGAACACACCTCTGCAGGACTGACATCTAGGACAGAAAACAATTCCTATAAATTATTACTGTATATTGAAAAGAAAGAGTATCATCAGTACAGAAATAGCAAATGACAAAACACAAACAGCCCACAAGGTAACTGCGAAAAGAAAGGAATCACATCTGGGTTGGTGTTCTGTGCCACACTATCAGCTGCATTCATCAATAATTAAGTATTCTATTTCTAATTATACTTGAAATCCCAAAATGTCCTATTCCCTGAAAGCCACTACCCACAAATTAAGACCTATTTTACTACCAAAGTTTTCTGTCCAGCTCTTATTTGCCATTCCAAGCCAAAAGCAAGATAAAAAAATGTTTCTTGCCAATATTTGGAACAGATTGTAAACGGGAAACAAAAATAAAACCCTCCTACTCTAATAACAACTGAGTAAACATGCAAAGACTTTAAGTAACTACACTTCATTACCAACTGCACTAATTACTACAGTTTCTTGGCAGCAAAATAAAATTTTAAAAAAACTAAATAATTCTTGTTTTACTTAATAAAAAGATGGACAGAAATTATTCATTTATAGCACTGGAAATTCCTGAGCCATAACACGGCTTTCTCTCTGAATGACTTACACACTCACACACCAAAACCTGAAGCATTTATATAGTTCTGACCTAAAACCTGAAAGGAAAGTGAATGAAAGGGATCAATCCTCAAACCACCAGCCGCCAGCGCACCCCCCAAAGTCTCTCACCCTCCACCCTCCCGGCAGGAGCGATGCCGCGAGCGGAGGCAGCTCTGTGCTGTGCCCGCTGGTTCCAGAGCACAGCTCTGGGCAAGGTTTTCCAGAGCTGCTGCGCTACCTGCGCTCCTGGGCTGGAAATCCACCCAGCAGAACTACAGGAAGTACAGAGGGCTCCGCGAAAAGCGCGGGGAACGCCGCAGCAATTCTACGGAACTTGTAATTTCATCGCGCTTCAAAAGAACCCACTCCATCCCAATTCGTCGTTTTCCTTCACACTCGCGAGTTGGAAACTAACCCTGCGCGGGCTTCAGCCCACGTGGAGGGAGGCACTGCAATGAAAGCCGTCGGTGGGCACGGCCGGGCTCGGGCATTGCGGGCCGGCACAGCGCCGCCGCCGAGCCCCGCGCCTTCCTCGGCCGGGCCACGGGGACGCCACGGGGACGGACACGTGCCCGGGGCGGTCTCGAGGAGCGGGCGTGCCCCGCAAGAGGCCGGGACCCCGAGCCCCCTTCCCGCCTCCCACCCCGTCCCGGGGCCCGCGGTCACCCCGGGCTCAGAGCAGGCCGCGCCGCCCGCGCCTCGCCGCCCCGCCGCTACCGGGCCCCGCCGCCGCGGCAGCGGGCCGCGTTCCCCGAGCGCAACGGAGCGGGCCACGGGCCGTGCCTCCCGAGGCGAAGGGAGCGGGCGCGGGCCGCGGCCCGGGCGGAGCGGCCTCACCTTCCCGGCGGGTTTCTGCGAGCCGCCGGGCGCCTTGTCCGCCATCTTGCCTCTCCCCTCGCCCAGCCCTGGCGGCGGCCGAGCGAGCGCCGATCCCACCGAGCTCGCGAGCGGAGGGCGCGAAGCCGATGGCCGAGCCGCCGATGGCTCCCCCCGCCCCCCCGGCGAGGCAGGGCCGGCCCGGCCGCCGGCAGCGCTCGGCCCGCACGGCAGCGACGGGAAATGGGGCGGACACCGCTGGGAACAACCGAAATGCTGCACCTCAGTGAGAAAAGCCCTTCAGTACTGAAAAGGCTAACACAGCAAATCCTTCCTGACTGGGTTTGATATCACACTACAACTGCAAGTGTATTGAAGGCTGTTTAGCTGGGAATTATAACCAGCCGTCACATCTATCATGAGTCTTGAATCCCCGTGCTTTCACGGATTGTCAGAGTGGAATATGCAGGGGCTGAGATAATACTTAAGGAAAAGACAGGAAGATACACAGAAGTAAAAGAAATCTTTAATCCACCACCTGCCGTCACTCCCTGCCCTGTGAGCGGCAGGAGGGAGCAGGGCCTGTGCTAACAACCGCTGGGGCAGCGGAGAATGAAGGTTCCAGAAGGGACAGGGGGGAAAAAAGCCATTGGAGAGGCTGAAAGAGGGCAGAGGCAACTGCAGAGGGCTGGAAGTTTATAGAGGGGGGCAAAACTCTAAGGAAACCTCACCGGCTGCAGATGTGCATCCAAATGTGCAGGGACATGGTCTGGTGAGAGCTGCTGCTCTGCCCACAGCCGTGTCAGGGCGACGGCTCGGCTGCGAGCACGTCCATGGCAGCGTCACCGCGTGTCACCAGCGCTGAGCAGCCTGGTCAGGGCGGTCACGGCACAGCGGCGCGGCAGCGAGGCTCACGGCGGGCTGGAGAACGGCAGGGAAGCGTCTGTCCCCGGAGGGCGGAGGACGCGGGTCAGTGTGCAGGAAGAGCAGGGCGGGCAGCAGGAAGAGCTCCCCGGCTTTCCTACCCCGCAGCGCCGCCAGGGGGCAGGCACGGCCCGCGCCGAGCGCCCGCCTGAGGCGGCCCGTGCCACGTAACGTGACTCCGCCCGAAGTCGCACAAAAAATGGCAAAATAAAAAATAACGATCCCCATCGTTCCTTAGATACGAGGCGCTTTACTCCGCAGTTCAATCCGCAGCTGCGGCAAAGGCGAGGCAGGGAGAAAGGCTACGCGGCACCACGCGTTTCTCCGGCTGCTGGAGCCTGCGGCCGCCCACCGCGGAATGTTCTGGTGCCAGCGGGGCGGCCGCGGCCCCGCCGAGGGAGGATTTGTACCGAACACACCGAAGCGACTGCAGCGATAAGCGCGTGCTGGTGCCACGGCCGGCACGGTGCTGGGTCCCATCTCCACCGTGCCGGAGCCTGCACGGCTCTCTTGGATAAATGTGAGGAGGAATCACTGAGGCTTGGCAGGAAGGAGGGGGAAATTAAACCCACGCATTGACAGGCACAACTCCACCAGTCGTTTTTAGGATATTTTGAGCCCCAAACGTTCCTATAGACTCCTTTGACATGAAGGGATGGCGTTGGTCAAGGAGCATTACGGATGGATTAGGCAGGATTTACTGCTTCAGAATCCAAGCCAAGCCCTTCTCTTCCCCCATCTTTCTCCCTGTTTACTTGAGAACCATTTCACTGCCTTGCAGAGATACAGGATTAGTATAATCTGTGACCTGCTTTTGGCGTGGTTTTTACCATATTAGTGCAAACAGGTGCAGCAATGAGTTGAAAGCAAACCAGCTGTGGAACTTAGGGTTACAGGAGAAGACACTAGATGATGCTCAACTGCTGGGACCATATTAATAAACCTGGCATGAAAGATGACTGACACTTCTGGATAAGAAACAGACATCTAGCTGGAAAGAGGAATGTGCCTTTGGATGATAAGAGTTTTGGGGCCAATAATGTTTAGAAAATTTGTGCTCCATTTGGCTTCAATCCCTTTATTTTATCCACCTCATTAATCCATTTTAATTATCCGCCTCATTGTTCAAATCCTCCTCTTACTGCTTAGCCTCGACGCTCTTTTGTAATTAATAAACTGCACCAAATTAAGAGCATCACAATCCAGAGCATGCTGCGGAATACAGGAAAGAAATAGTTAAGAGTTTCAAAGGTCATCTCTAAAGATAATTTTTCAGAATGAACTGTACTCCTAAATCTGTGCTATTTATAACACATTGCAATAGTACAGTAGCACTTGTATACAGTTAGTGAATGAGAACACATGTCACTGTTTTGGGCTTCATGGGAAAGCAAGAGCAGGAAGGAAAGTAAACAGTGAGATGCAGAAATCCGTGGAGAATTAATGCTGGAAAGGTAGGCTAATAATAATAATAATAATAATAAATAATAATAATAATATTTAAAAGCAAATTGTAGGCATTGTTCATTTAATGCAGTAGGCCTGGTTGCCTGCAGACCTGGGAATTGTTTATTAACTGTAGTCACAATGACAAGTATCATTAGGCAATATACTTGGGAAAATCACGAACTATCATAAATAATTAACACTAAGCTACATTAAGTAACCACTTGCTGCAGTGTGTTCCACTTGTCTTTCTGGCTGCTTTTTTCCCAGCTTTCAGATGGAAGCTCTCCATTGCACTCACTCCAGAACGGGGCACAGGACTGCTGCAATTCTTTAGCAAAGACTGCTGCAATTCTTTAGCAAACGTGGGTGTGAGGGAAAGGCAGAGGAAGGATTTCGGGTGCTGTGGAAGTTCCCTACCCTGTGGCAAAGGAAGCACGTTGGAGGACATGGGGCAGGCCGATAGTGAGTAGGACAGGAGCGCAGCTGCTGGGCGTACAGGTTTGTAACTCTGTAGTTTCACACTTTGCTGTGTAGTTTCGCAGAGTGGCTGACGGATCCCTAAAGCTGTTGTGTGTTCCCCAGTGCTTAGGCAGCCGTCTTCCCGCTTCTTCCCTTATTCCGCCCTCCGCCTCCTCCTCCAGCGAGGGTTCTCAGAAGAGGCGGCTGCAGCTCCGCCGCGCTTCGCGGGTTGCCAGGGAGCGCCGGGAGCACTGAGCCCGGCCTCAATTGAGATGCCTGAGCAGGGACCCCCGGAATAACGAAAAAGAGCTAGAGGGGCTGCCTGGGAGAGGGCAGTTTGCCTCTCAGCAAGTCTGGACTTGCTGCCACTGCTCTGTCTGCCTTCTGTCCCCCGGCAGGAGCCATCTCTGTGTTACTCCATCTCTCAGTGCTGGTGCTTAACCTTCCCTAAGCTGTGACTCCTGCTCTACTCCTGCCATTCAGCACTGCTTTCCCTTCCAGGACCCCGCTGCTCTCTCCTGGGACACGTCTTATCAGGGAACCTGGGTTCTTCCTCCCCCTGGGATTCCTCAAGCAATGAGGAGCATTACGCAAAGCAGTCACAGGGGCAGCATCTGACCTGCGCCGTCTGGCTGACAAGGGTCGGTCATTTGCGGTGTAGTTTGCAGGCATTAGTGCAAGTATCAAATGAAGGCTTAATTTCAAAAGTTCTCCTGCAGCTTCTTGTCAGAGAGAATTAGCCTACGCGGCTAGAATCCAGATGTGCACATCTATCAGCTGTTTTGAAAGCATGGAAGTTCAAGATGAGTGCAATGCCAGTCATTCCTTCGCCATACTGTGAGTCCCTCCTGTCAGGTTACTAACAGCGAGTAGCAATTTGTGTCTGCAAAACACTCCCACTCTGCCCATACAAACAAAACAATTTCTTAGTTATGCACTTTGTAAGTGAGGGTTCAGTTCTGCAACCCTTGCAAAGGACAAGCTGTACTTTGCTCTTACCACGAGCCCCTGGAATCTGGGACAGTGGTGGATTTTGACCATGGAAAACATGAAATATGCACCCACCCAATACGTTATTCTTCATCACAGTGAAACTAATTTCACAGCAATACTTACGCTCAGATCTGTCAAGAAAAAGGCAAGTTTTACCTCAAATCTTTCAAAACTCTAAGAAGACAACAACCAAACTTTCAGAGAAATTTTGTTAAAATGTGAAGTATTTCACCCAGTTTGCTGTGTTTGGTGTTTTTTCAGATGGGTTTCATTGCTGGTTTTTAAAGCATAAAGGATACAAACCTGAAGATATTCAACTTCAAGGTAAGGAGGGCAGAAAATTAGAAGCTCCTGATCACTGACACATTAAAATGAACATTGCTGTGCAACTATGATGGTGTTGGTTACTGCTATTCCCTTTCACAACATCTACCTTTTCTCTCCTCCAGCTGAGGCTTTAAAATATAGGTATTGCTCACACTTTTTTTCTTTATCTATCAAGGTATTAGCTTTATAGAGTATAATTGATCCGAGTTAGTTAGTCAAGAAGGAGAAAGTGACGCAAGGTTTCCTGTTTATCCAGTCTTAAAAGACAGTGGAGTAGAATCTCTAAAGGCAAGTTAATCACTTCAGTATTAGATCAAAGCACAGTTTTACTCAATTATTACAAAGTATTGCAATCACTGCAGTAAAAAGTTACCCATCAAACCATTATTTGCAAGAGACTGATACACATTCAAGAAAGGATAAAAAAAAACAACACAGAACAAAAGGACTATTTTTGTATGTCCATGTATCTCTTCAGATGTTCTCCCAGAGAAACTGCAACCATAAGGTACAGCAAACAAAGTTTGATGAGGCCAAAGCTTCCCTTTCTTTAATAACTACTCTTTTTAAATAGAGCCAAATTCTACCCTCTCTCTGGTTTAGTGGGGTTCTATGGAAGATGTCACAACAGAGTCAGTTACTAAAAAGGTTTCAGTGCAGGAGAAAAATCCAGAGGAAACAAAGAGGGTAAATGTTTTTACTCAGATAAAACTTCTTACTGAGAAAGAAATCATCAAAATCTGTCTTAGAAGTGAAGATATAAAAAGAAAAAAGGTATTATACAGGTGGAATTGTATGGTAGAGGATTAAGTCAAGCAAATGCTACTAAGACTGATATTTGCCAGCATGAGTTGAATTGGGTGAGGCTAAAGGTTTATCTTCAAAAGCATCTTAAATCTTCCAAACACCATCACTGCATATTCACATTAGGACTTTCTATCTTTTAAGTTTTTAAAAATTAGTTTATTTATTCAAAAAAGCTATGTATAGTAGGAGGGCTAAGTACAACCTCTTCCCTAGTGTGCTGAGTATGTTTGAGTGCAAAACATGCATTTTAGCTTTTATTTTTTTAATTCCTAACCAAAAGGCATAATTTCACCGGGTAGGGTTGAAGTAATTTAGGATATTTTTTAGGGTTTTTAATATTTCAGACAAAATAACACCTCAGAAATTACTTCAACATTGAATAAAACAAAAGTGTAATGTAGAAACAAACTCACATTAGGTATTTTAGCACATCTTTTCCTTTGAGTCTTCATCCAGCACTGATTAACATTAGCTTCCATTACTTACCTTATTAGGCAGCACCTTCATTAGTCTTTTAAGAGTCTTCTAAAAGGTTATTTGGAGATAAAGCCTGCAGAAAATTCTACACATGGTAGGATTAACCATGGTATATGCTGACCATGCCCTTCTAAATATAAACTCTAGTTAGAGAAATGGAGAGGCTCTTCATGCACTACATTACGTGGACTCCTCTCTGTGACCTCCAGATGTCCTGATTCTCCCTGGCTTACCACATAATAGTCATGTAATACTAACCTTGATGGACTACGTATGAATAAGAGGTTATTTTGAGGTTGTAAGTGCTTCAAATTGTAAGGTTCCCTGCACACTATCCCACAGCTGGCTTGGGAGGAGACTACTCAACTCAATGTAATATGTATGCAGGAGTCTTTATGAAAGCCCAGGCTGTCCTCAGAGATCATTCTCCCTGTGAGGAGTCTGCCTTGGAAATAAGCAAAAGACTTAGATCATTAGCAACGAGTTCCATAAATGTGACTGCTAAAGCATTAGTGTGTACCTCCACCAACACCCAGACAGTCCGGTGTCCACCAGGACTGTCAGTGTTGAATCACAAGCAAAGCCCACCTGCTCCTCCCAGCCTGGGCTGCCCCAGTGGGCCATAAACCCAGTGGGTGTCTCACAGGCAGCCAGGCCACAGCCCAGAGCTCCCTGAGGCACGAGGCCTGAAAGCCTCCCACATCCCTGAACGTGGGGAGGCTGCAGGAAACTCAGAACGTGTCAAACGAGCCCTGCTGCTGCTGCAAGGCCAGCAGTTCCCAATCAGCAGTGGATGCTGTAGTTCTCTAGACACCATCTGTTGCAACAGCTGCTGGTGGCTTTCCAACAGCCTCTTTAGTGCAGGTCTGAAACCTGATTGCTCTCAGTCAACCACCCCTTCTTATCTAACCTTGATGAGAGAGACTGAAGATCACGGTCACTCTGGCCCTCTACCGCAGGGCATGCAGTGGCACTGACCACCACAAATGGCAGTCTCACTGCCATATGGGACTGAGATAGGATCACCACAGCCTTCCTGAGAGTGCCTGCATGTATGGTGGGCTGGGAGCAGGGCAGGGGTGGGTGTTCTTTAGCAAACTGCCCCCTCCTCACCACCTGCCTCTGCAGGGATGCAGCACCCAGTCCAGCATCTGGCCTGTCTCCTCTTCTCTGTGGCCTCTCTAGTGAAGAGCAGCACCATGAGAAGCCTGACCTCTATCAGAGGCTGAGCAGTTTCCAGTAATCCCCAAAAGCCTTTCCTCTCCTGAAATCCCACACTGCAGAACCCACGAGGAGCAGGGCCCTACTCACTCCTGAGGCTCCCTGCAGGCAGAGCCCTGTCAGTCACTCTCCAAGGAATGTCTGCTTGCTGTGTCCCTGCACTCCAGCATGCACCCCCTCTAAAACACACAGATACTGGAGCATATTAGGCCTGCTATCTGAAAAATGTCTTATTTTGTTTAATATTTTGCTGCTGATGTTGGCTTCTCAGCATTGTTCAGTTATGCTTATTTTCTTAGCATGTCTCCTGTGTAATTTTTATAAAGATTATAAACAGTGTCACCAGTCTGCCCTACTTTTTAATGAAAAATGTATTGAAAATCACTTTCAGCAACATACTTTTAAGACTTTCTTTCTGCTAACTTAAAAAACTTATTTCTGATTGTTCCCTTGTTCAGAAGATTTTTCACACTATTGTGATTCGCTACCAAATAGAAGATTTTAATGAAGATCTTTGGACAAAGCGTTCTAATTACACTTGACCTCGGTTTATACCATGTGACCACACATGTATCTGAATATCACCATGTAAAATGTACTTTTGGCCCGAGAGCTATTGGATGTTTAAGGCCATCTGAAAACAAACAAAAAGGAAACACGTTGAAGCAGCAGAGAGCAATCCCTTCGTCTGGCTCCTACCTGTACCTGCATTAGTGGTGCAGGTGCATTAACCTTCTATTTCCTTCAGATGCCTTAAGGAGCAGTAACACCCGTACAGCGCTTTCCCCCGTATTTTTATATTCTGATTATGTAACTGTGCTGCTTGCATAACCGCGACAATAAGTGTAGGATTTGTCTAAGGATCAACACGGAGCAGCTCCTGCCAGCCGTTCCCGAGTGTCCCTCCCAGCCGCCCCGCTCGGAGCGCGCAGATAAGGTGGGTGCCGTGTGTGTCAGCGACGCTCACCCCATGCAGCCCGGCCGGGAAGGTTTAGCCTAAAATAACGTTTGCATTCACTGCATGAGATCATGTCACCAAAGAAATCAGGTCTCAGCGGCCTTACCGAAGCACACAGGACAGACCGCCACCCAGCTGCCCCCCGTCCCCCGTCTGGGGATACCTCCCCGCTCTGTCGCGCCGCCGGGGATCCCCCGGCCCCGCGGGTCCATCTCCCTTTTCCCGGGGCTCCTGCCCGGCTCCTGCCGCACGCGCGGGCGCAGCCGCGCTCGGGGCTGGGCGGGCGCCCCGGTGCCCCCTTTGTGCCTTTTACAGCAGAACAGCCCCGCGGGCAGGCCCCGCACCGGGCAGTGCCGGTGCCAGTGACCCCGCGCCCGGGAAGGGGCGCCGCGGGTCCGCTCCGGCCACACGCCTCGCTGCGGGGGCTCTCAAGGACCCGCCTCCCCGCTGCGGCCGCATCAATCATTAACGGCGGCTCGGGTGTCCAGCGCCTCCCACCCCGGGAAACCCTACCCGGGGCGGCGGGGGCGTCTCTTCCCGCTCCTCGGGAGCGCTGGATGCGCCGCCGGTCTCCAGTTACCGCGATGCCGGGCGGCGGGGCGGGAGGAGCCGCGGCGGTACTGCCACTGCCCCTGCTGCAATGAGTGATGCTGCCGGGGGCGGCGGCGGGGGCGGAGAGGCGCAGAGCTACCGCGGATCCTCCGCCGGCGGCTGCGGGCGCAGCGGCTCTGCCTCGCCCGGTCGGCGGCGAGGCGGCGGGCCCGGGGCCGGCCGGAGCAGCGGCAGCATGCCGGCGGGCGATGGGGACAAGAAGGAGGCGCCGCCGCCGCCGCCTCGCCCTGCCGCCCTGCTGCGGTGGGACGAGGTGCCCGAGGACTTCGTGGAGTGCTTCATCCTCTCGGGCTACCGGCGGCTGCACTGCTCGGCACAGGAGTGCCTGGCCTCGGTGCTGCAACCCACCAACGAGACCCTCAACTTCTGGACCCACTTCATCCCACTGCTGCTCTTCCTCAGCCGCTTCGGGCGGCTGCTTCTGCTGCGGGGCGCCGGGGACGTGCCCTTCCACCACCCGGCCCTGCTGCCCCTCTGGTGCTACGCCTCGGGGGTGCTGCTCACCTTCGCCATGAGCTGCACGGCCCATCTCTTCAGCTGCCTCTCCCCGCGCCTCCGCGCCACCTTCTTCTACCTGGACTACGCCTCCATCAGCTACTACGGCTTCGCCAGCACCGTGGCCTACTCCTACTACCTGCTGCCGGGGCTGAGCCTGCTGGACGCCGGCGCCATGAGCCGCTACGTGCAGCAGCGGCTGGGCTGGCAGCTGGACTGCAGCCTGCCCATCGCGGCCTACCGCGTGCTGGTGCTGCCCGTGGCGCTGGCGCTGGCCGTGGGCTGCACGGCCGCCTGCTGCCGCAGCCGCGCCGCGTGCTGCGCCTACCCCTTCGCCGTGCGCACCTTCGTGTTCGCCATGCCGCTCAGCATGGCCTGCCCCATCATGCTGGAGAGCCTCTTCTTCGACCTCCGCGCACGCAACCCCACGCTCTTCGTCTACTTCTACCGCCGCTACTTCTGGCTGCTGGTGGCCGCCTTCTTCAACGTCAGCAAAATCCCCGAGCGGATCCAGCCGGGGCTCTTCGACATCGTGGGGCATAGCCATCAGCTTTTCCACATCTTCACCTTCCTCAGCATCTACGACCAGGTGCACTACGTGGAGGACGGGCTGGCCGAGTTTCTCAAGGCACCCCTGGCTGCCCCCACCTACCTAGGCACCGTGGGCTATATGCTGCTCCTGACCGTCTGCCTTGCTGTGGTCGTCAGGAGGTTCCTCAACGTTGCAGACCTCTGCAAGCAGGACTGACCGGGCCGGCGACCCTCGGGACAGCGACCGCCATGCCAGTGACCCTTGGCCTGGAGGTCCTTGGGCCGATGACCTTCAGACTGGTGACCCTCAGTCCAGACCCACCATGTCCTGAAGAAGCTGTGACACCTGGGGGAAACCCACCTGTGGAAGATCCAGGTCCCTTTCACGGAGGTTTGCTGGAGAAAATGACCGTGGCAGAACTGCTCGTGCTCTTTAAGCTACTAGGTTACCAGGGGAAGCAAGCAAATGCTTACTGGTATGTTGCTGCTTAGAGTATAAGCTGAAATAATTTAGCTCTGCTACTAGGAAGAATGCATGAATGATGAATGCCACTTACTAATTTCATAACAATTAGGTCTAAACTAGCTCTGTATATACATATATATTTATATATCTAGCTATATATTTATTAGCTACATATATGTGTATATATATGTATACACCTGAAGACATTTGTGCAATGATTTCTCATAGACTTTTAATCAACTCCTATGTGAAATTTCGTAGCAGATTATGCACTGACAGTTATCTTCCTCTCTGATATTGTAACAGGCCTTTGCAGCCACATACTGGATTTTAAATGCAAACAAATCAATAGCTATCTATAGTTTCTAAGGTCTTGCAGCCTTTTCAGCCAGGGAACAATAGATTTAAGAGCGAGAGGAAAACCAGCTGTGAATTATTACAGAATTACCAGTTAATGGAGAGACTTTAATTAGACAGACACTGAGTGGTTGGTGTAGCCACTCGGACACTAAAATAAAATAGAAGGATATGTAAAATAACCGAACCAGAAAGGGGTCAAACTGGTTTGGAACGGGGGCAGAGCAAGAACAAGGACCCTGCATAATGGAATGGCTCTTCCCTCAGCGTGTCAGGAACATCTGTTGTGCTGAGGGAGTTGCTAAGGGGCCCCTTTATCTTCCTGGGTAAATCACCCCCAAACCACTCCTCTAGAGTCAAAGTCAGATGCCAGACTTTCTATAAACCCCTGCCAAGCTCGGTGGGAGTTCTGTGGATGTAAAGAGGGTAACTGATGCATGAGATCTCATTCTGGATCTTTTGAAAAAACTACATGGAACTAGTTTCTGCTGCTCTTTAATTAGAGCACTGTCATATTTACCATCCTAAAATTAGTTGCAGAATACGATACTGCTGAGTCTGAGTTTAGCACCTAAAATCTGGTTCTACAACTACTGGATACTGGCACTATTTTGTCATTCCCCTCTTCTTCCTATTCCGATTAGTTGTGGCTGCAGCTGGATGTGCTGAAGTCCTCTTTCAGAAGCTTTGGGGGAGTTCAAAGACAAGAATTAGGAGGTGTTTTCCAAAGCAGTATCTTTTCAGAGCAACCCATGTATTATCCTTGTCACAGGACAAAGAGCTAAGTATAGATTGAATTTACTCTAGATACATTTTTGTAAACCATGTGCAGATTTTAAGCAGATGCATTTTGCTTTCGTCTGACAGAACAAGTGCAATAATGTTACACAAGGGGCTTACCAAGCGAAGTTCAGGTGAGAAACTGCTTGTGTAACCCATTGTCTAAGGCAGGGTGGTACTTCCTTAGCAAACCCTTGTGTCAGACTGCGTAATAGTGTAATAGCTGTTTTACTCAGCTGCTATTGTAGATAGAAGTGTATTTCTGCTTGGGTCTTTCCCATTTTCATGGACATGGCATCTGAATCCCAAGACAATATTTTGAGTCCCGTTCTCATCTTCTGTAAGACAAAGTCCCCTTTGTTCAAGGGGAATATAGGAAGGACTGTAGCCAGAGATTATGAAGTCAAATCCTTAACATGGGTCAGAGTCATCAGAGACCCAATAACTGATATGCCCTCTACCAATGTAACATCTTTATGAAAATTTCTCAATTGAAGTGCATAAGCTAAAAGAAAATTACACTCATTCAATTTAGCTTTTATCTCAACCCATTTGAAGTGTAATGGTTTGAATATTTTAGATTCTTAGCGAACGATGAAAATGGCCTAACAAAAATATATACTCTTTGCCAGCCACGATTCTGCTGGTATGTCATTTCTGGAAGGGTCAGATGTTTTTTAAGGAGATTGACTAGAATTATCTGAAGTAGCAATTCCCAAACTGTGGCCTCTTGAGTTATTGCTGTTGGGCCATAAAAAACTGCATAGCCCTGTGTGAGTGGCTGTGTTCAGTTTTCATTTACCAACCTGCATGAAAAGAAGATGGAAACTACATGAAGTATTTTAAATTTTACCTATTTTCACTAAGTTTTGTCATAAATGTAGCATTGCTTTCTTCAGCTGCCAACAAAGCAGAAAATGATCTGCACCACTGGGAGAGGAGGCTGGTTCACAACACTGTTATTCCTTGAAACGCGTTTTAATATTGTGAAAACCCTGAAAACTTACAACAGAAAGCCATGGATCAAGACCTGCAACCATGTCATGCTATGAATTTCCACAACTGCAAAAAGAGGCCAAAAATCGTTGAGATGGGCTGTATTCAAGTTAAAATAATAGAGGCATAGTAGTTAGAGCCCAATGACTCATCCAAACTAATTATGTAGAAAGGGTTTGCCTGGGAGATGCCACTAGCACATCCAACCAGCAATTAAAAACTAAGAAATAAATCTTAGGGACAGCAAACCTCAGGATTAGAAGGCAGCTCAGAAACAAACAGTAAAAGCTAAATGTAAAAGACCAGGCTTTTAAAGCATACTGTATAATGAATTATATTTGTGCTTGTCAGTCATAATGTAGAGGACATCTCAAGAGGCAATGTCAAAAATGGCTGTTGCTAACTTGTAAAAATACATTTGATATTTGGAGTTAGGCCACACAGGGTCATCTATATATATCTCAGCGACAGATAACAGTATAAAGTTTGGATTGCAACCAACTGCAATTTTACTGGAATCTTACTGCTGTTACAAGAGTTGCCTGTGAGCCCCAGTCACACTGAAGATTGGGTACCTGGCTCTGATATTAAGAATATTGCTTCATTCAGAAGTTTCTGTTGGCAGATTGTTTAGGCACGTGTATGGGCCTGAGCACCTCATGGAATTATTTGTAAAAGCTGGTTGCAAGCACTGCTGTCTGAGCCACTGTAAGCAGGCTGCTGAATCCAGAGTGAATGGCCACAGGGAGATGTGATTAGAATTTAAGAGTTCTAATTAATGGATTTTTGTTTGTCTGGTTTTTGTTTAAAAAAATGTGACTACAAATTAAAAAGGTACAGGAAGTGTGGAGAATATCTAGGGAATGTTACCTGAGTGTCTGTGTCTATTCAGTGAAGGACATGCATGCAGATAATAGTTCCATTTGCTGTGTCCGATGGACAAAACTGATCTGAGATAAAAAGATTCAAATTGGAACAAGATATCTATAATTATAGTGCTTGAATTTGCTCATATAGAAGTGAGTCAGCATTTGTGTGACTTGTAAGGGTGCAGGATAACTTTCTGGTGTGAAAGCACATGACTGAAGCATGTGTAAGCATGTCCAGAGCTCAGAGGTCTAACCTGAAGACTAGATGCATAAGGAAATCCTAGAAAACTAACTTGCTTGCAGAAGTACGTGTCATAATGTTTTTATAACCTGCCATAAGGTCTACACTGTGGATTCCACAGCTCATGTTTAAAACCAAAAAGGCTTTTCAGGCCTTTTGGAGTAGAATCTGTACAGGGATGGGAGCACAAGGTGAGGGCTGGAGCACAGGGGGTGGCCTGTAAATGCCTGGATGTCTTTCTGTGTTTGGCCAGCAGTGACCAGTGTAAATGCCTGGGTGTCTTTCTGTGTTTGGCCTCCAGACTGACACACCTGTGTTGATGTGAAGTGACTGTTGCTGGGACCACTTCCCAGAGTGTTGGTGGCATAGACACCCTCCCTTGCATTCAGCACGTGCCTAGATCTGCAAGCTACACTGGCATATATTCAGTAAGCCTGGCTTCTGGGCACTTCTGAGTAGCCTGTGAGCTTCAAGCTCATCTTCCTGTAAGATTGATAAACCTCATCTGTAATCACTACCCTGTTTTCTGTGGTGATACAGTATTTTTTCTGCAGTGTGTTCATTTGAATGTCACTATCCAGGGTATCTGTGAAGCTCTGAGCAGCCTCATTAGCAAGACTGGAATCTATATCTGGAAACAAAGGGAAAGGTTTCATCTGCATGCTGCACTTGTAGAAATGTAGCAGTTAAGAGTAGAAGTATGTTTTTTTGCTAAAATGATAATTCTGCTTAGTTGTCCAAGTGTTATGCTTATTATTTATTTGCTGAATCCAGCTACTGTGTCAGGTTTTTGTCAACAGTGCACCTGCAGAAAATGACAGTAAGGAAGTTTTACTTCATGTTTAAGTAAACTCTGAGGCAGCACATTCATAGAGCATTATTGCACTAAACTCAGTTGATTACCATCCACATGCCTTACAGAAGCAAGTCATACCAGTAGTAATTGCCCAGATTAAACTGATTTTTCATTGCCTGTGAGCTTAAAAATGACCAAGTGGCCAGTAACAAGCTGAGGAATCAGGCATTCCTGGGTTCTTATCTTTGCTTTGCCACTATCTGTTCTGTAATCTAGGGCAAGTTGTTTAAACTGTGTTCATTTTGAATGAATTTTAATTCATGTGAAACACTGGAATTGTACCAGGGTTGAATTTGACCCTTTGTGTCTCAGTTTCCACATCTTTAAGATGGGAGAATATACCTTACCTACCTCGCAGGGTTGCTCTGAAGCAAATGTTTGTAAAGCACTTAAAAATGCAAAGACCCTCCCAGGTGCTAAGAAGAAATCTTCCAGCAGAGAGAATGTTATATTTTCCCTCATCTCACAGGGAGAGAAACATGAATGTTTCCAGATTGTGAACTCTTGGGACAAACCCTTATCATTGCCATACTCCTAGGATGTCCACATCCTGTGTCTTTTGGAGCTGATGGCAAAATTTCCACTGGCTCAAGTGGGGGGCACTCAAGACCCAGGCAGTATTAAACAGGCTGACTAAATGCTTAAGGGTCAGGAGTAAAGAGAAAACATGACTTACATATGCTTTTCTTCAGAAATTCTCACTGGTAACTTGTACTGAGGAGCATTGTAACACCCACGAGGCCTCCTTGTTGATTTAGCTATGGATTGTATTCCAGTTACTATGAAACAATGGAGCAGGATTTCCCATCAGTGTCTGTAAGATTATGATTATGTCTCAGTTGCCATTGGGAATTTTCAACTATGTCAAACTTCTTACCAGAGTAAAAAGACCTGAAGTAAATGAAGCTTTTAAGAAAAAATACGTAATCATTTGAGAGTATAAAATTATATCGATCAAACGCCTTTCTCTTTTTCCCTCCTGTTCTACAAAACCAACTACATGGAGTTACTCTTATGATTGAGTGAAATCTGAACTGGGATCTTTTGACCACATAAATGTACTCTGTCAAGAAGCCCTGAATAATTATTCTACTAACCCACTCTGCCCATCAACTGGAAGGGCTGATACAAAAAGCACCACTGAGAAGAGGACCATGTTTTTAAGAGTTTTTCTAACTGGCAGCAGTAGCTGAGGGAAAAAAAAAAAAAAAAAAAGACTACATCAAAGGGTTTGAGTGGTTTGTTAGTCAAGGCCTGTACCTTTAGAAGTTCTCCCAATATCCAAGTATATTCCTAGCTTCTGTTAGACACCTCTGAGTCAGGGCTGTATCACCAACACTCAAGTTACAGCTGAGACTTTACTCTCTTCTCCTCAGATGAGATGTAAGATGGTAGTGTCACATGCACTGAAAGACACTGACCTCCATTCAAGACACTTAGTGTCCTGAATTAAGTTAAATAATTTTCACATCTTGCTTAGACAGATACTGCTTCATTCCAATGAATTCAGTAATAAATTATTGACCAAGACAAAGGAAGCAGGCTTTTCCAAAAGTTACCTGGAAGGGAACACCACCAGCAGACTTCTGCTTTCAGGGCAATTGCTTCCTGCGCCATACTCAGAACATGGAGGATTCTGAAGTAGGGCTTTGCTACTTCATGGGAATGCCTTAGGATTTGTGGTTGTAGCTGGGGGTTAATAGTACAGAGAAACAGTTTATAGCAAGTCAATTCTGTCTGCTAGAGGTTCAAGCACGCTTTAGTAGGAGGTATCATGTTTAAGGGGCTGTGCATGCAATGAACAAAAAGTGTGAATTTTGTGTGGTTCTGTTGGGAGGGTTTGAAAATTTACTCTTTGTACACTTTTGGATGCTGACTACTGTATATGTAATGACTATGCATTTTTAGCAAAAAAAGGGGTGTGATCTATAAATAAAGTTGATTCTGAGTTCATTTTTGCAGAAATGCATTTATTTCTTTGTATAATTTACTGTGATACCTGTAGGATCAGAAATATGTTGAACATAGTTCTCTTCAAACACAGGTGATGTTAGCATGAGTACAGGAGTGTTCAGTTCTTATATAGGGGCATAGGGGTGTTGGTATTTCTGAAAACAGTATACCAGCAAAAGTATCATTGCCTTTTCATTGTCTTCTATATTTTAAAGCAATAAAATAGCATCCTTTGCCATTTTAGTGCTCTGCTAACTAATTAATGAGAGACATCCCTGTTACATTAAGATCTAATACATTAATATGTATTAGAAGATTAGTGTTCAGCCTACAGTGCTCCCTGAAAAATCATGAAATTGGTAGCAATAGCAGTGTAAAGAATCAGCAAAATATTGACTGCAAAATGAAGAGGTCTATTTGGCATCAAGTAAAGTTTCCTATTTGGCAGAATAGGATGGCAAAATACTGTTTTCAGTCCAAGTCAGGCACCAAAAAGCCCTCAGTGAACTGCAATTACATAAAGTATCTGCCTTAAGCCTTTTCTGTCAAAATTCAGCAGGACAGGATGTATCCCAACATAATTGCAGGTTCCCCCGATAGGAACACAATGAAAAACTGTAGGATCTGGTTGAGGTGTGCAGAATTCCTTCCAAAATTCTAAAATTCTTGAGATTCTTATTCACAGACTTCTTACATCCTATTTGAAATGTGGCAATGACTCCAAGGATTTGATGATCCCAGCAAAAACCTCCATTACCCTCTTAGAAGTAGATGCTTCAAGGGACTACATCCTGCAAATAAAGTACTTCACAAGACTGCATCCTCCTGTTACACTTAAGGGTTTTCATAATGTTATCAGTAAACTCTGGATCTGACTGCTGGACATGAACAGGCTGGAGGAAAACCTCACAAAACTGATGAAGCCAGTGAAGATGGCAAAACAGTGAGCAGAATGGTAAGCAACAAAGTTACAGCTGCTAGGACAGGTAATTTATTGAGGTCAGTGCCTCAGACTTCAGCTGTGGTGGATCCATAGTTACTCTGATAATCTACTGGAAATCTGAAGGCAATCTATATTTTGTTACCATGACATCACTTCTCTGACAAATGACCCTAAAACTCAGGACTCTATTTGAGGAGGAACAAAAAAACATCTGACAAACAGCAATTACCTTCAGATTTTATTCTCTCATCATAGGATTGTGTAAGGCTAGCAGGATCTGCAAGTGGAGATGAAACACATTAAAAATTAAAAGCTGGTAAAAACATAGAGTATTACATCAGTATTAATGCTACAGCTAAATCTTTGCTGCTGTGACAAGAGCCTTTGGGGCAGACACTACAGATGCACTTTCTGCATCAGAAACCCTCTACCACTACAAGGCAGATTTCTTATCAGGAGTGGCAGTACACTTCTGTTCTGGGGAGCTGGAAATACTTCTCTTGCCAGGGAGCCTTTGGGTACATGATGCATGCTGTACAGAAGCAAAATAACCATGTCACACAATCTTTTTGGAGAGTAAGCAGTTTTATAAAATTTTCTAATTTGAATCTCTCCTGCCTCCAAGGTCTAATCCTTTCCTGTCCCTTCTGACTGATGAAACATGAAAACATAGTTTTCTTTAATTTTTGGTGTTAGGCATACTTTTCAATATTATACTCTTTGCTAGTAAATGTCTATTCTCTCTCACTGTCCTCTGCTGTCCTGAGAAACTGGGCAATGCCGCATGTACAAGAGAAAAAATCCTTGGTTTTTTTTCCCCCCTCTTTATATGCTGGTCTCTCCATATCCACAGTCCTGGGGCTATGGAATTCAATCACTGGCACTCACTAGTGTTCCAAAATCTCAGCTTTTCTTTTTAGCAGCACTTGGAAGGACAACTAGGAAATGTCAGTGAGGTGGATAACAAGCAGCAGTATCTGTAGCCCTCAGAAATAATACAAATAATGAGCAAAAGGTAAACAGGTCCGTGGGGCAGCTTCTCTGATACCTTTGTACTCACAGACATCATCATTATCCAAAATTTAGTGAAGCTCATAAGCACATGCTTAACTTTAATAGGACTGTATATTTATCTTTGTTCATTGGTGGGGTGAACTTTTTCATGTGTTTAAGTGTGCTATAGAAGCAGAGCCCTAATGAGCAGACAGTGCCAGGGAAATGCTGCCAGCAAGAGCCTGGCACAGCAGATCCTGCCATCCAGCCCTAAGGCAGTGCCCTACACTCCAACACCCTAGACTCACATTCCCTCCTCAGCTGTAGCACTTTAAAGCACTCTCAGGGCATCTTCTGAAAAGTTTTAATACAAAACAAAGAGCAAAGTATATATATAGCCAGAAATGCACCAACTTAGTCATGAAATAAAGCTGCAGAGTTTTCTTTTGTACCAATTACAACATCAAAACATTGTTTCTTGTAGTGTAGTAGAAAATCATAGCTTGAAGAGAAACAGTTTGGAACAGTAAGTAACCAGAATCATTGAGCACTGAAAAATATATGCACTAGCTAATATAGTTAAAAAGAATACTGATGTCTGTAGAATATGAACTCAAAAAAAGAAGCCAAATATTCTGTGAAGAACACCTTTGACCCTAGCGATAGAGCAAGTTCCTTCAAGCTATAACTATTCTTCCCTAACAGAAGCATGCCATCTCTTTTATTCTAAAGTTCAGATGTTCTTTGGACAATAAAAAAATAATTTGACTTAACTGTGTCCAGTAAAACACAGAGAACTGATATAGATTGAGAACATATACAAGTGGGAAACCTGCTCAAAATGTAATATTCAGGTTAAATGAATATTATTTAAAGTCCCAGCTAGCTTAGCACTCAGCAGCCCAATCACCTCAGAGGGAATATACAGTGTATCTTCAGATCTGCTTCTACTGACGTGACTATTATTCCAAAGAATATAGTGAATTGATATAAGGAATGGCAAATAGTAGATACCTCAATTACAGTTAATCTGTGATGAGTATATTCTTGTATTCAGATATAGGGCTGAATTACATACATGAAAAAGTTGGTGGTGCTCTACATACATCACAGAGTTTAAAAGAGTTTAAAAGTTGTATTGATTTTGACTTTGCTGGCAGATTCTTACATGGGTTTGCACAAAGCAAATGAACTGGTGGACTTACAAATATTACCAAGTGAAGTAATCACTGCTTTCTCTTCTGAAAGTCACAGTGACTCCGAGCAGAGCTACCGAAGACCCACAGCGAATCTGATCTGGCCCTCTCCCCTTTACAGCAGTGGTAGCTTGAAGTGCAAGTCCTCTGTGGAAAGTACTAGATGTTCACCTAGCAGTTTCCAACACACTTCAATGCTGCTTTTAAATAACCCCAAGGAATGTTATTCATTAGCCAAATATGCACATAGACCTAATAAATAATTATGATTTTCAGGCTCTGGAACTGTCATGATTTCTAATTTCAGTGTCAGGGCAACACTGCCAGGTATGTCCTAGACATGGGTGACTTCCAACTTATTACTCAACACTCTTTGTTCCAAAAGCCATTTCAGTCCCCCACTAGCTCATGAAGAAACAATCTGCACCAAACAGGCTGGTAAATGAAGTCTCTAAGGTGACAACTTCCCATGTGCGCTATAATAGGTCAGCAGCAGTGCAGTTCCCTTCACAAGTGATTCCTGAGCTCAATTCACAAACAAGCACCAGACTCAGTTCTCTTCCCTAGGCATTTTGCCCAGAAGGCTCAAACAGGCTAGAGAATAATTCTGACTTGTGAAAAGCTCTTTTCCCCTCCTATTCCCCAGTCACATCCGTGTGTGCAGTACTGGCACAGAGGAGGCAGCAGGAATGCAGGGTGGCACAGCACATCTCTGTGCTGCACCGGCCCATCCATGGCACGGAGCCACATGATCCCACCAGGGCAGCTCCCACACACGAGTCAGAGCAGCCTGAGAAGCTGGCAGTGACAGCCCTGCCTGCCTGCTGGGCCAAGTGAACCTCAGAATAAAGAGATTCAGGCCTGCTGCTCAGAAGAAAGTTTTGCAACATTAGTCTGTGCCCAGCAGACTCATAGAGGACACTGAGGTCAACCAGCAGGAGTTTCCTAGACAAGATTTGGTGTTACTCAGTTTTAAGAAAACAAACCTTCATTTTCTAACTCAGCCATCAATGACAAATGATACAGAGAATAGAAATTTTGTTTCCCTGAAGTTGCTGGATAGAGTTTAAAGACTAAATGCCGACAAAAAAAAAAAAAAAAAAAAAAAAAAAAAAAGATAAATGGATGTAAAAATATGACCATAGGAGGATAAAGGTGGCTGGAACCAGTGGACAAACAGATAAAAAGGACAAGAGTGCTAGAGTGGTTTTTTGCAAGTCATTTAACAAAGACGTAACAGCACACGCCCAAAGGAAAAGTTCAAGGAAAAGTCACCTTTAATATCAAAGCATTCAGTGAATGCAACCACTAAACTCCCCTTTTATGACTCTCCAGGACCAAAAAAGGACTTCCAGCAAGAAGTGGATACATACAAATTAGTTCTAGGAAAGTAATGTTTATGTATTAAATAAAAACCACATTTTAATGAATATGTATGATTATGATGGATAAATACCTTGTTGTAAAGCCTCACAACACACACAGAATTTAAAAAATATATATCCTCTGTGTGTCCTACACAGATAAAGAATGCCTGCTTTCTAATGCTTCAAATGTTTTAGCAAGTTTATTCCAGCCAATTTCAGGATCTTCTGCGCTCTGAGGTCTGAGTTGGATCAAATCCTCAATTTCGGTTTGAAATGAACAAGGCAAAACAAATTATTCACATCTATTGAAAAAGTATGGGGTAGTTGGGATTGTTTTAATCTGTCCCAGCACACGCCCAGGGATGAAGGGAGCAGAGCGGTGTGTGCGGGGGCGCAGCCGCTCCAGGGGGCTGCGGTAGCTGCGGGAGCCGCCGGAGGGGCCGGGGCCGGGGCCGCCAGGAGGAGCCGCAGGAGCGCGGCCGGGGAGCGGCTGCACGGCTCCGGCGCTGCCACGTTCTCGCCATGGGAGCCGGGGCTGCGTTTCTCATCTGCAGCGCACGGGAGGGAGCGCAGGAGCCCCCGCAGGCGCCTCCGCCCCGCTCGCTCCTGCACAGCTGGTGAAGCGGTGCCCTTTGCGGCACCTCGCCTGGGCACCGCTACTGTCCCCGGCGCTGGTTTGGGAGGGATGCCCCATCCATAGAACACTCTCAGGGAGAAGCTGGCACAGAGACCCGGCCGGCTGGCAAAAATAATGCCTCAGAGGCAGCTGCTTGCTCATACAATCCAATAGGAAAAAAAAACCCCAAACTGTTTGGAAGGGGATGACGCCACTCTCTTAGACATCCCTGGAATTTAAACATAAGTCAGGCGGAGTGAGAGTATGCAGCTTGCCCTGTTGGCTTTTTATTTAAACATATTGACTAAAATAAGTTCATTTGATCTGTTTCCTTTGTCACATGCATACCACAGCAAATGCAGATTAACATACCTATTAGACTTCTATAGTAGTTTAAAACCAGTGTGACAAGCATGCAAAGAAACAAAACAGGCAAGTTGTAAAAAAGATAATCTGAAAGTATCTTCCTATGCAGGATTGCACCTTTCAAAGGTGAGCAGTTGAAAGTCGTCAGTTCAGAAATGGCTCCTTCCTGGCCCAGACCCAGTGAGGTGGATGAGCCCTGGAAAAGCCCGAGTTAGCAATGAGGCATGCACCTGGCTGGCACAATGCCATGACCATCCTGCCACAGCCAGCATGTTGCCTACTAGACAGGGACAACTCTTTTCCTCTGCTAGTCAGGTATTAGACTCAGCCATGTTCATTGAACCTGCCTACCATATTCCCAGCTGATGTCAAACAATGCACATATATTTCATGCTACAGTTTTAAACACCTTAGGCATTAAAATGTACTTTCCAAAACGCTGCAGTCCCCTTCTTGGCTCTAACGTTGCAGTGTTAACTGGAGGACTGTAGCAGTGCTATGATTCAATCCCTCTGTGTTAGTTTACTGCAGGAGCTGTTGGACTGGCTGTGCTGTTTGTGGGGCAGAGCTGACACTCACAGCCTCAGTGACAGACACAGACACCAGCTCCCGGCTTGCCATGACCTTCAAGCTCTCCTGGGCAACTCCCATTCACTTTGGCCAGTGACACTTCATTCCCAACCTATGCCAAAGATTATACAGTACCTTCCAGACTGCTGTGCTTTCCTGTCCACTGGTCATCTTTCAAATAAGTCTCTTCTGGGCACAGCCACAATCCAGAGCTGCTGTCTGAGGCTGTTAGATGATCTCCACAGCCCTTGTCAAAGTTGGGATATAAGGAAGCCTGATCCACTCCTTTCTTATTTAACACCAGCATATGGAAAATGTTTTTACAGTATTATGACTTCCTGTGCAAGCTGCCCAGGGATCCCTACTTCTTGTGTTGGCACAAGCTGTGAAAGTCAGTAGCCTTTCACATGCAGAATCTCATCAAAGTGTTTCCAACTCTCTTTACTACTTTCTTTTTATTTATTTCTTCCCGCTTTCTGACCCAACTTCACTATCTCATCTGTTTCCCTTTACAAATTTCAGGCCTGAAGTGAAGTGATTTCTTCAGATCTGATTCCTATGCAAGCCTAACACTGACAACTGCTTTGAATGTGAGTGGAAATTCTCTGAGAAGAACCAAGGTGGAGCAGCCAGTGAGGCTGCACACAGGGCACTGCTCCCTGTGTCAGTGCCACACTGCTGCCCTGCCTGAGGCTCCTGTAGCTCTGTGAGTTCCATGAGCTGCTGTCACACAGGCAGGACATACAAGTGACTTCTCTACTGCCTGTGGCCTTGCAGTAGTCTTCTCTTCCTGTCTTATACATTTGGTTGTATTAGCAATAAAGAGTAAATAACTCTACATCCCACTTGAAACATGGTTGAAATGTGGCAACATGCAATCATGCTTGTACATTCAGTTAAAGCCAGTAATACCATATTTTATTCTGACATGCCATGGAAAACGGAATGCATTTATTTCCTCACACAGCCCAGGTATAGGTAAAACTTTTCTGGATGTTTCAATCACATTATATAAACTAAGTCAACACACAACCCGTCAGATACAAAATACTCTTTGAGAGTGAAATGCCGATCTCTGAGAGATTTGCTCTGGCAATACCTAGATTTACTGGTTTTGTCATTAGATTTTATTCTTAGGATATAAGTCATCATTTCTTTGTCAACAGATTTTACATATCTCAACGTGACTGATCAACTTACAAGTCCAATCAATGAGAACTCAGAGGCTTCAGCATCTTTTCTGGTAATAACTGCTGGGATTTACTCTCAGGAGTATAAAAAATGTTCTGCAGTACGAGCCCCATCTTTAATGCTCAATGTCAAATGTAACAGGTTTCTAATAATAGAACCACCACAACCTGTCCAGCAATTCCAGTCCTGGATTTGCCACAGGACATATCTCCTTAGGTTATAGCTAATGCAGTAAACAGTGACTCTTCCTAGTGACATGGTAAAAATAGAAAAGCCTCACATGACAGGGAGTTTTCCTCATCTACAACACTCTTCAGAAGGTTTTAGCAGGGGGAGTTTCAGTGATATGTTTACAATTCCTCTTACACACATTACAAAAGAACTCTGGGGGTTTAATATGGCTCTTTATAGGTAGGAAGTACAACCATCTCCAGGGTATACAAATGCTAAATCTTTAATTTCAGACCTCCCTTATAATTGTATATTCAAAGATTTTTATTTTATGATGGGAACATAATAGAAGAAATAGAAATGTAATGGGGGAAATAAAACTTTCCACACTATCCCTTACCTGAAAGAATTTTCTTGAAAATTCTCACATTCCCTAATTAGTTCCATGAAGAGACCAAGTTGCAAAAGTATCAGTTGCTTTGGGACTAGCTGTCAACAAAATAAAATAACATAGCTGTAAGCTGTTGCTCAGCTTTGACTACTGGGGGCAGTAATTCTCTGGTCCAACTGGCGTTACAGAGCACTGTTCTCACCAATGCGCAGTTAAGAGTAATCTTAAGCCTCCAGAGAGTTCATGTGACACCCACAGACTTAACAGGAAGGACAAAAATGATGCAGAGGTGCCAGGCTTGAGGGGTCTCTGAGCTACAATGCAAAACCTTCACAGACCCATATTCTGCAGCTGCACAGCCACAGCTCCCCAGGGACCCCAGCCTCATGCTCCCTGCTGTGCAGTGCCACCATCCCAGCCTTACACCCTCGGCGCAGTGCCACCATCCCAGCCTTACACCCGCGGCCACCACCAGAGTCAGCTGAGGCAGGGAGACAGGTTACACTCAGCATGCCACAGCACAGCCCACAGGCAGGAGCAGGGCTGGACAGTTATAAAGTCATGACTGAAAACTCAGATCAGACACCCAAGGACAGGCAGCTATAAACTAAACCTGCAGAGAGCTTTTACAACTGCACTGCCTGCACATCCTGGGCCAGGAGAACAGCTTGTTTCCTGTGAGCAGGTGGCCAGGGACAGACTGCAGGACACCCTAGACTGAAGGACACTTCAGCCTCAGCTAGGCAGTGGCTCACTGCACTCATTTCCCAAGGCCAGGGACACTCATCCCATTAACCCAGAGTCTGGTTCCTGGGCTGGGCTGGGTTTTGTGGATGGTGCTGCGGTGAACGCAGCAGAGCAGTGAGTGGAACAGAGAAATGCTGTTTCCTCCAAAAATACATACATCCATGGCACTTGCTCACAGTGTTTCTGTACATCTTGCAATGCCTGTACTTACTTCTATCCACACACCAAATGTGCACTATATTCAGAATACATGTACACAATTGTGCCTCCCTTTCTTCCCTGTAACACTGGGTAAATTGTGTGTCCCTGCCTCAAGGAATTGAGTGGAGAGGCATTGGAGCATATTTGAAAGACACCAGTTTCACACTGAATTTCAAGAGGAATGTGATGTTAGCATCCAGCTTTATAACCACTGCCACTGCCTCAGTCTCTCTTTGATAGAATTTGATTTCTTCTTAAAGAAAAAGGCCTGAAACGCTGACCTGCACCACATGGGAAAAATGCCAACAGATTAAAAAATTCTACATTTCATTGCTATGGCTTTAGATGTACTACAACTTTTTAATTTGTTGTAATAATCTAAGTTTTGTTCATCTTTAACTCAAAATCTGGATGGACATAATGCTGTACTTTACAAGCATCAGCTACATACTAGATTTGATGCAGTACTTGCTGCTTGGTCATTCTCTTTTCATTGGCCAGAGCCTATGGAATATTTAACTCCTTGAGTATTCATCACAATATCACTAGGTGGATTCTTACCTCTTGCTGACAGCTGCCTGCTCTTTACAGCTTTTCCATAAGATGAGTAGATGCAGAAATCTGCTGTGTCCTATCCATCTCTGAATTTCAAGACCGTCTTCTCTGCTTTTACAGCAGCAGAGAAGTTAACATTCAAAATTTTCTTTGAAAATCTTTATTCTGAAAATAAGTTTTAAAGGTTACAGGTCATTTATCACTCTGCAGTCCAGAATTTCTTTCCAAATGTCAGAAACTACTGTTCTTTAATGATACATTCCTCTGAAAGGCCTTTCACACTACAAATTCTTTTTTGTTTTATGAAAGTCATTTTATTGGCAAAACATATGACTAACAAAAGGGATATGACTCTATGCTCCCGTAATATGAATTATTACAACACTGTTTACAGCTGAGCTTTAAAAACAATTTTCAGGCAGCTCTGGTTTTGATGACTAAAGCTGAAACCTCTCAGGGTTTTTTTTTACTCATTTTTTAAAGCCAGAGGAGGTGAATTTCTAATTCCTGATGCCATTTTTGTCAAGCTGGGTGTCTGTAGGTCAGGCATATGCACTAGTACTATCTATGCTTCTTTGAGTTCTCTAACAGAAACTCATAAAACTGTAGGATGTTAGAAAATTCTGACACACTGTCTAATTCACAAACTGAGGTAAAGTGAGAGCAGTACTCCTCAGCCTGCACATAGCTTAAAGCTTGCTCCCTGCCTTAGCCCTGAACAAGAATTTGTTGCCTGAAACATTGTCTGTCCTCTAGCTGGCTCAATGAAAACTCATTTATGCTGAAGAGCCATGCCTCACATGATGCTTTCAGCAGGACTCTGCACAAACATTACTGCTGGGGCTCCATACAGCCCTGGCTATTCAACTGCCAGGCAGGTCTCAAGAGTTCTTTATTCCTGCCAGACACAAACCATGATAGAGCAGCATTCTCCAAGAGACAGATTTGCTTGTGGGACATATAAATACTGGTTTTCCTTCCATTGATGTCAATAGGAGCAAGGATGGAGGTATGATGTTATGAGATGCTAAGTTCTTAAAATATGTTCTGAATGATTTCTATTTTTAAGAGCTGTTTTGCTTTGGAGGATGAAAGGCCTGTTCACTTAATATGAGGAACAAGGTCTGTCTCAGAGATGTGGAAGAACATCTATTCATCCAAAAGCTTAGCTATTTCAGGAATAATCTGTAAATTATTTTTAGAGTTTGTTTAAGTGTTGTTAACTATACCTGGCAGATTTCTGGCAAATGCATTATTGTTCCTTTAGACTTCTCCATTCCTGCAAGGAAACTTTTTGGGAGATGGGACTTGTCATTTCTCCTGTTGACACTGTTCTATTTTGTATAAATAATTACACATTCACTGGGACTGGGACTAACACCTCCACCCTCCCCAGGAGGGTTACTGAACCATCAGACTAGAGCATTGTTTTTCTCTCACCAGCTGGCTCCATGAATATTTAAGTATTTTTTACAAAGTGGGACTGTTCCAGTGAAAGGGACTGATGGTCAGGTCACTGCTGTGCGGCAGAAACCTGAATTTGCAGAGCAGAGGAGAATTCCTCTCAAACACAGGTAGGAGTTAGATTTTGTAAGGCATGCACTGACTTCTTCAGGAGCACTAATGCAATCCTAACTTTCTCTGTGGGAGTTACGCATCACTTTGTGTCACTGTTTTGACAACCACTTCCATTAAAAATCCTTCTTTAGCATTAAATGGAATAGTTTGCACCAAAAGAAATTGAATTTGGATACTTAAGTTCATTTAGAAATGTGAAAAATCATATTCAGCTCCTGTGTACTGAGATTTTTTTCTTGTCCAAGCATTCAGTCAATCATTAGCTCATCCTAAGTTAGAAAGTCTTCTAATAATGTCTTGTTTACCAGTATGGGCTCCACAAATTCTATGCCTTTTATCTTAGTCTAACCAAAGGTCAGATCAATAATTTCTGCTTTCTGCTTTAAAAACTGTGAATTTTATGAAGCATACCTTGTTGTCATAGAGTGAAGGGTTTCTGTGAAAGGTAGGGTAACTTGAGAATCCACAGCCAGGAAAAACTTCATTTTCCTTAACTGAAAAACTTTCAGTTTAACAAATAGACTTATTTTAAGGGTAGTTCAAATACCAAACTAAACCAAAACAGATAAACTGGGATTAGGAGTGGAACAGACTGCTAAACTATCCAAAATCAAATGGCAGATTTGGCAGATACAAAGTAGCTGAAGAATTTGGAAATAGAGTCAAAATTGTCACAATAATCTTTAAAGACAAGGATGCAGTAAAATCAAAAGTCCTGTTGTGTTTGGATCACACCTCTGATCACTTTCTTACAGTGAAAACATTGTGGGTCTGAGTCTTGCATTAGACTTTGACTGGAAATGGATGCTGGAGTCTTCTTCTTCATTACAGAAAATGAAAAAATGACACAACAGGTATAAATTCAGAAAATAACAATCCAGGGCAGATCAGAGACACAGTACACTAAGTTCAGAAATTACTTAGTTGAATTAGATGTACTGGATTTACATTAAAGGGAGAAAATTGAATAAGGGTATTTAAGAGGAGACTCTGGTGTTAATAATGACAGAAAGTGATTAAGGAATCCACAGAGTCACACTTTTACCTGGGTAAAACCTGTAACCATGAGATGGGTGATAACCAAGAAACAGGCCAGCTAACATTTTAGAGTGGTGTCAAGGCAGAGAGAAGTGTCAGCAGGGTTTAAGTTCCTAAGAGCCCAGAGCTTTGAAAACTCAGCTGGAAAGCTGAGTACAGAGATGTTGTACTGGATAGACAGTATAATCATGACCTATTGGTTGCACTTAGGCTCCATATGAATGAGTTTTTCTCACGCCCTTTCAAGAATCTATATACCTCACATCACTTATCTACATCTGCTCCTATTTACAGCAGGAATTCCTTGCTATTTGACACTGCACAGGATAATTATTATCAGTGCACTGCAGTACAACTGGAAAGATGAAGGAATGCTGGCTCAGCATACCTCAGGCAAGCACTGCACCTCTTAAAGAAGGATGGATTACATAAAACAGCACAAGAGCTGCATCAGCCTTTCATGCATGCTGCAAGCCAGGCATAACTGCTTTGAAGTGGAAGAGTTACAGCAGTACAGGTCTCCAAGTACAGAACAGGTAACAACAGAAATTTAAATAAATACTCACCATCCTTGCAAATTCTGATTCCCTATTCAAAGGTGCTTCCCATCCACCAGAAAATGTTATATGGTAGAGGCAGGCAGTCTTCATTCCTTTTCTGCTGGGATTAAAATGAAATTTGGCTGTTATCTCAAGAACATGCCCAAAGACCAGGCTTAGACTCTGGAAAGACTTTTCTCATCTCGAAGTACCCTTTCAGTAAGTGAGTAGAAGGATTTAAACAAAGAGTCTTTCAAAACAGTTGCCTGTGCCCAAGTGCCCATGTCCAAACTGAAGTCAAGTATAGTTTAGGAACATTGAAATTAAATTACAATATTACTTACTCAGTCTGGCCTTTATTTTGTTTGGTGGATGTGAGAAATTTCCTCAGAGACTGTTAAAGCAAAAGCAGTCTGAGGCTCTTGAAAGGATTAAAACAAGCAAATCCTGGAATACAGAAAGGATAAACTGCCGCTTGATTCTGGCACTGCACTTTTGATTCCTTATGTACTAAATGACTGCTGTGGAGTTAGAACTGAATACAAGTTTCAGGCATTTTATACCAAGTACATATCTAATTTAGGCATATAATGCTGTTTCCATAATCCTTTTCCAGTGTTTAGCTTACTTTTCTGATACATTATGTAACTAAAATTATTACTATCTAGAAGTCTCTGGTCCCAGCTCCTAAAATTTCCATGTATGTTCCTTCCATTTTTTTTATAACTTTTCCCCTTAATGCTTTAACATTTTAATGAACTGTCATATTTTTTCCATAGCAAGAAACACTTATTTAGTACTCAGATGTGTTCTTTGCAATACCATGCTGAGACTGATATTGACAGTGACATTTCTTTGCATATTAGAAAACAAGGATTCTGTGAAAATCATTACCCAGCAACATAATAGATCACAGATGTGTTTAAAAAACATAATATTAGGCTAAACTCTGAATTCTGGTCTGGAAGGCATGTGTGCATCTCCCAGGGCAGTAATTCAGCACTTAGAAAAAGTAAACTCACTATTGTAATGCACATGGCAAATAGCTGAGTTCCAGCCACCAGTGAAATAATTTGGCCCCAGTTTTGCATTCCATGACCCCTGTTCTCTGATGGGAAGTAGGCCATGGGGACTGTCTGTAATTCCTGCAGTCAGAACTGCCCAGCCCTGGTACAATTTATTGTTGCACAGGAACATCAGTGATGCAACACCCACTTTCTTGCCAGGGACTCTGTGCTGAATAAGGACAACTGAGGGCATAGCATGAACAGCAGGAGGAACCCAGAAAGCCTTTCTGTACCATCAGTATGATGCTGCACCTGGCAGAGAATGACTGTATCAAGATATTCCCTCACAATTACTTTGGCTCTCTTGGCTTGGCCTAATCTGCCTGTTAAAGATAGGGTATTCTCTCTATTCTGTTCCTCTGTTTGAGGAAGGAAGTCCTTCAGATGTAGGCTCCCCCAGTTTATCATTCAGATGTAGCTGTTGAGCTGCTCATTTAAGTCAGGGACTCTTTTTCAAGCCAGAAAACAAGTGCAAGAATTATTACAGCTGATGGAAATTTGATTGTATTCTCCCATCACTTGTTGAACAGGCTGTCATATCATTTGCATATTTTGTAGAGTGCTTTTTCCTCATTGTCCCATTTATGGTAATTTGGAAGCAGATAGTGAGTTTTCTTATCAGTAAAAGTAGGAAACCAGGATTTTAGTTGGCTGAACAATACTTTTCTTCCTAAGAGCATTTGCAGTAAATAAATTAGATCCAACTGTTCTCCTTTTTATGTTCAGCCCTATAAATAATGTAGAGGGAAATTCAGGAAAAGTAATGAGAGCATTGGCAGGAAACAGTTTCTCACAGGGCTTAGTTCTGATTTCAAATCTGTGTTGCCAGTAACAGCAAACTAATTACATGTGAAACTCAGGTCCCAGGTATCACCTGTGCAATAGAGTATGACACCATAACACATCCGATTCTCTTTAGAAACATCTTTATCCTGCAACTACAGCATTCAGAAGACAGGAAAGAACAAAAATGGGGAGAGGGAACTAGAAGCTAGATGCCTTAATACAAACCTACTTATTTATAGATGATGTAAAAGTCTTCCTTGAACACCAGAGAATTCAAGCACGCACAAAAAATACTTACCTTCTTTGCTTGAGGTTCCAGTTTTGGTGTTGACAACATTCTTGGTGAAAGCACACTTTCATCCTGAAAGAGACTTCTCTGGAGCACGCTTGATGCCTTTTGCAACTTTTCTTTCCCTACTTGTGCATGAAGAGCACCTGACGGCCTCTCACTGCACACACTCCTGAGGGCAGTCCCATGTGCCTTTACCCTGTGCCTCCAGTGTCACCTGCAGCCAGCTCAAAGGGAAGGTGGCAGTGACCATCACCAGTTCGTTACCACCAGTTGTGTCATGTAACAGCACTGGCTCCACACTCTCTTCATTCAGGTCAGAGCTGAGTTGAACAGTGTCTAGTGGAGGTGATGCTTTTGGAAGGGAAAGGACGCTATTGTACAGTAGACTGTTCAAAATATCAGCTTTTTTCATGTCTCAATCTATAAACCAGACTCTGATCTAAATCTCCAGAAGTTTATTCATATACAGACATAAGTGACTCTTGTCATTAAACAACAACAATGGTTCCAAGGATGATTTATATACATATATATCTCTCATTAAAGTAATTGTATTTTGTACCAAGAAACAGAAAGTCTATTTTTTCCATTTTAGTGACACAATTTTCTAGCTGCTCTCCTATTTCTTTCACAAGGACAACAAAATAATGATCTCAGGTCTCTCACATCCACCAAAGCTAAGGGAATCTGCTTTGTAATTATGTTTCATAATATTATCCACTTGAAGATTTGCTGATTTAGATTACATCAAGACTGGCTAGCTGATCTGTCTTAACTTTTACAGCTATCTAGAGGAGAATAGCACCCTGGGACCCTTGCTGATGTCCTGCCCCATGCTGGAGCTCAGAAGCTGACCTGCAGAGACTGAGGTGCCTTGCTCCTCTCCTCTCTGTCTGCTGCTGGAAGATTTGGCCATGGGGCTGCCTGATTCACCTACCTGCTTGCACTTCAGGGGCTCTGCCTTTTTTTATTTTAGGGCCCTCTACTCCATACGTTATGCTCCTGCTCCTTTTACACGTTGAGTATTTGTCTCGGACTATTATGTTTAAGATACACTATTAGGGACATAGCACTTGCTTTAAATTTGTTTTGTTTTGTTTTGTTTTTTAAGAATCCATTCTTCTGATTGGTACTTTAGCCATTTCTACACCTGCTGTGTGGTCATTCTAAGTGCCTGCTCTTGGTCAACAGACCCTGGAAGGCTTCGCTAGAAGTGTTGAAACAAATCTTTTAGGAGTCTTGTATGAAGGAGTATCTGCTCACATTGTCAATATTTCGAGCATCCTTTTTGATATTTATTGGATCTCTTTGGTTACATGAATGTTTGTTATCAATAGTTATCTAATTTATAATTTTTATATTATGATGCAAAACAGTTCAAGTAACGATAAATCAGCACCATTCTCCTTAATATTTTCTTATGCTGGCAAATAAGCAATTGACTTTGAACAATAGAAGGTAAAACATTAAAAAAAATTATTATTGGATATCAGTTTGTATTCCTGTAAAGAGAAGAGGCAAGTAGAAACTGATATTAGAATTACACAAACTGACAAATGGAAACACCAGAAGATAATTTAGAAAAGCCATATTGAAAAGCTCTACTGCTTTTATGATTAATGCATCATGTCTGGTCTCTGCTAAATGCTAAAATGAAATATGAAGTTTTGAACTGTATTAAATATGACATTACTTGAGGTAAAACTAGCAAAGAGACAAAAAAAAAAAGTTAAGAATGTAAGCTTAGTTCCTAAAACTTTCCTAAATTCTTAAGGTGTGGGAATACTGTCAATACTACATTTACATTTGGTATCTCAGTGTCAGAAGAACCAAGGGAGGGGAGGTCTATGGCTCATCACAGACATTTTTTATATAAAGCCAGAAACTATATTGTCATTTGATAAATGAGCCAAGAGCAAAGCTTGACAGACAAAAAGAGAGAAGAGTGAAATTTTCAGCCTGGAGGCTCTGCAAGTTTTCCAGTGACAATTCTTATGTGGATTTTTATTTCTATGAAGTAGCAGATTCAGTTGAAGGTGCAATATGGATAACTCTTTGTCTTACAGATCTAAGCAAATCTGGAAATCCTAGGAACTGGCTGGGCATATCAGTTTGCAAGAGTCATTTTAGGTGCTTGGATTATCAAGAAAATAGGGATAAATCCTCTCTATTTCATGTTTTCCAATGCTATTATGAAAAGGAACAACTTGCAATTGCAGGAAATACCAAAGTTCTTTTGGAAGTGAAAATATCAAGATCTTGGCACTTCAGACTGCACTGAAAGAGTTGGGGTTGTTTAGCCTGGAGAAGGCTGAGGAGAAGCCTTACTGCAGCCTTTAAAAGTGAGAGGGACTTAATAAGAAAGATGGGGGGAAACTTTTTAATAGGGTCTGTAGCAATAGGACAAGGAGTAATGGTTTTAAACTAAAAGAGCGTAAACTCATATAAGACATGAGGAAATATTTTTTTTTATTATGAGGGTGGCAACACCAAGAGAAATGGTGGATGCCCCATCCCCGAAAACATTTGAGGCTAGATTGGATGGGGCTCTGAACAACCTGATCTAGTTCCTTCTCATTGCAGGGGTGTTGGATTAGATGACCTTTAAAGGTCCCTGCTAACTCCAACCATTCTATGATTCAAATAAAATAAAGAGGGTTTACTTGTTGTCATCTTATTTCAAAAGTCCCATACCGTCTCAGTGATTTCTCATGGGCAGCTCCTCACAGCACAGCCAACAAACCCCATCTCTCACCCAGCTCTCCCACTCTTTTGTAGCACTCGTCTTCTTATTGGACACAGCTGTGGCCTATTAAGGGCAGCCTGTTCCTAATCTTTGGTGAATCTTAGTACAGCTGCGACTCCTCAGGGGCGAGACTACCTTCTGCACTATTCTCTTACATTCTATCCCTCCACATTTATTGATAGTATTTATGTAAATTTAAATTAATTTCACAGTGTCAGCTGAGCAGGACCTGTACAGAAACACCAAGAGAGCACTGAAAGGTCTTTTGCCATGGTACAAAATGCCAAGGTATTTTGTCCAGGTGACTCTCCACAGAGAAAAGATTTGGTGAGAAGCCTGAAACCTGGAGCATAAGCTAAGCTTCATGTTCACTCAGGTCATCAGCCCACTTTGGCTGTTGCACAGCAACATTATGATTAACTTCATCCCAGGGAAGATGTCAGAGAGAATATATATATATATATATGGGATACATGAGGCACAGGAGGTTTGCACCAACATTTACACAGTCTTTTCAAAGAACATCTCAGGGACAGTCTGTCATTTACACAGTCTGTCACACAGGGTTACATTTCAGGAAGAGGTTTCCACTTTCCACTTCAGTAGCTGTCTCATTTTCAGGCAGACAAGGTCTCACTTGCCAGACATTCATTAGGAAATTTGTCTCTTGTCAGCTCTGTGTACAAAATATCTTTCAGTGACTGATAGGGAGAAGCCCTCACCCCTGGATCACCAGCATCACTAGCTGAGCCCAGCATTGCTGGCAGCAGCTGATGGGGGAAGAGGGGTCCCTCAGGCTGGCTTTTCTGCCAGACTGCTGCAGGAGGCAATGACACCCTGTGACACCAGGCATTTTTTATAATTACTATGGCAGTAGCTCTGTAGTTCATACATTAAATGTCTGTCACTAAAGATTCATCATTCCAAGCCTGAAGATCTGTCACCTCAGGGACTCATGACAGAAAATAGTTTTTGTTCTATCTTCAAAAAGAAACTACTATAGAAAACTTTTGCTGCAATGTCAACTGTCCAAAGTTAGACATATTTTGTCAACATTAAGGAAGACCCTTTGCTTATGCAACTCCATACTATTTTTGTCACATAACCTATGCATCATTTATGTAAATATTACATACACAAGGCAGCATAACTAAGATTGTATGAGATTGTAAATATGCCATCTTTTGGGTTTGAGCTTAAAACCTTTCTAGGTGAATTTATATCCACTGCCTACAAACAATTTCTAACTGTGCATTCCATGGTTTTATCCCAAAAAGACAGGGACTCTAACAGATGCTGATTGAGCAGCTTCCTGACTTCAAAAATGAAATATCATCAGTATATGAAAGGGTTTATTTTATTTGGTTCCCTGCAAGAGTAGAGGACTGGGCTTGGTGAAGAAGAAAGGTCACTCCTGTTTCTGTGTTCCTAACAGATCATAATTTAGCTGAAGATTAATGTCAATGCTAACAGGTTTATTTATGGGTAACTATTTACTGGCCTTTTACTTTTCTGTTCCTTCTGCAGCCATTGATGGAAACCAGCCAGACATCTCTGGGTTAGTTCGTGGGTGAATTCTCTCTATCAACATCATTTACATTTGGTAAATGCAGTTTAATTTGAGAGCCTTGTTTATAGTCTGTCATTTACTACTTGTGGAATTCGTAATCTATTTAATAGTGGGCACTAAAGAAGTACTTGAGCACACCAGATTGAGGGTGTTTGGGGAATACACATTTAGGGTGTGTTTCTGGACAGGCAGTGCCAGGGAGTGATGCTGCTGTTTTCCTGATTGGCAAAGGTGCAGGAGCTTGGCTGCATGGGCTGCATGGGCTGGGAGCTTTCCCAGCAGCCTGTTCATCACCTCAATTTGCTCAACAGGCCTGAACTGCCCTGTTGCTGCACAGATCTGTAGATATGCTTGGGTGGCAATGCAGAACCTGTCAAGGTGTTAACTGTTCAGAAGTTTAAAACTACCTTTAGATGAGGCAAAATCTGCAGCAACCACATATAAATGAGTCCTGGAACATGCAATCTATGAGATCTAACAGCCTTTGTTGGTGGTTTTGCCTGGAGCACAGCTCTTCAGTGGATATTAGGCCTGAAATATTCTTATAAAATAGTCTTCTCTAAACTAAAAAACATTGACAGAAAGGAGCAGCAAGGAACTCATGTATCCGTGCTGTGAGGATTACATAACTTTCTGTCATACACATTGTCTTCCAGATGTAACAATATTTATTATCATTATAATATATTACACCTAATGTAATATAATATATTATACCATTATTATACTTTCATGACTACAACCCAATATACCTAGTGGCAGCAGTTAAACTTCTAGCTGCTAAACAACTTCTCATTGGTCATGGTGTAAGTAAATGTCTCCTTTTTAGCTTGCTTACTTTCCATTTCTGTCACTTAAAATCAGTTCAAAACCCAGCTGCAAACAGTCTGTTCTCACAATGTTATGATCTCTGTTTCCACAGCCCCCTTCTTGTGAGCTGGACTCCCTGCCCCAACCCTCCACCAAGTCTTGCCTAGATGTGTCCTGCTCTTTCCTCCAGGCCCACTGGGGGGATGTGGCAGCCTCTCCTCAGGGCTGCAGGCCAGGCCCTCACACCTGGCTGCCAACACAGCAACCTGCACTCCGAAAATCCTGGGCCTCGCCAAACTCACACACCCCAGCTTCTGCTGTTTCTTGTCCTCCAGTGCCTCTGTGCACACAGGGACATTGCTGGCACCTCTTACTCATCTTGCAGGCTGCCTCCAAAGGTCTGGGACATTCCAACAGCAGCTGCACCTCCTCTCCCACAAAATCCCTCCTGGAAATGTAGCAAGCATGAATCCAGCTTAGCCTACTGCCTCCTTCACCCAGCACTGCAGAAAGCAGAGTACAGGTATCATGACTGCTGAACTGCAGCATCCACTTTCTGTTTAATCCTCAAAACATCCTCTCTAATCAAGAGCACTTCTTTGAAGTTTTGGTAGTGAGACCACTCTTCTTTGTATTTTGCAGGAATAGGAATGCTAAGCGCCCTAAAGTGAACTAAAAATAAGAGAATATGCTTATATTCTGCCTTATATGCAGGAGAATTTATGTTTAGTTCCTCAAGTCTGTTCAATTGGCTGTGCCTGAACACTTCTACAGACTTACCTCCTTCTCCTGCAAGACATATATGGGAAGAAGTACCTAAAAACAGTAAGAGGAACAGGTTCTTTTTAAAGCAATACTCAGAACATAAATTATCACTTATCAATGTGATAATCTGTATGTCATTGTTCAATAGCACTAACAATGTGGTGTTTTTCAAATGTCATGTTCAATAAGAATACTTGTTCAAAATAAGAATACTGGCTTAATTTTTAATTTCTTTTCTCAGTCAAACAACTTTGGCCCAAATTATGTTAAACTCCCAAGTATTGAGTTCATCACTGCATGCTCTGCCACAGCCTTTTAAAGAGTATCCTGCACAGCCAGACTGAAAAGGCTATTAAATGGGTCAGGATTACCCACTGGTAAACAAAACGAAGCATTTCAAGTTTACTTTAGAATTTAAATAAAGAAGAAATTTCAAAGCAGCATTACTATTTTTCAAGCTTTGGCGGAGCTGCAGACGATCGCACAGCCGGTAACACTGAGTTCATTCATGCCCGGGACAAACACCCGCACTGTGCCACCTGAGGACGGCAGCGGGGCGTCGCGGGGGGCTGCGGGCTCGGCGCGGGGCGGCGCACGGGGGGCGCTGCGCCCGGGCAGCACCCGCGGGCGCAGAGCGCGCAGCCCCCGGAGGCACCGGGGCGGGGCCGGGCACACCCGGGGCAGCGCCCGCGCCCCGCGCGGGGAGAGAGGGCGGCCCTGCCCGGGCCCCTGCCCTGGGGGCGGAGGGCCGCGGGAGCCTTTGCCTCCTCCCCCGGCCCTGGCAGCCACAGGAGGAGCAGGCGGCGGTCGGAGTAGCGGCTCCGCGGCCCCAGCCCTGCCCCAGTCGCCGCTGCCGCGCTGAGATGCCGCCCGCCGTCCCGCCGCTGCTGCTGCTGCCGCCTCTGCTGCTGCTGCTGGCGGCGGCGCGTCCCGCCGTCTCCCCGCACAGGTACCGCGCTCTCTGTCCCCGCGCAGCTCCCGCTGTCCCCTCCCCTCCCTTCGTCCTCCGCAGTCGCGTTCGCACCGTGCCTCCGCGGGGTGCGCGGGTGTTTCAGTGCCCGTGACTGCATCAGGGCAGGAGCATTGCCCACGCACCCGGGACCCTGCGAGAGCAGCGCGGTGCCGGCTAGTCTGTAACCTCTCTAACATAACAGTATGATAGGGCGAGGCATGCCGGTGGCTAAAGCTCGGCAGGGCGTGCGCTCACCCTCGTGTGCTCAGCAGTAGCACTGGAAGGTTCCACGCAGGTTTTCAGGGTTTCTCGCGTGTCCGTGCAGCGTGTCCGGAGCCGGCAGCAGCACCTGAGCTGAGCCCTGAGCACAGCTGGGCCACAGGGCTCAGCACCACGAGCGGGGATCAGCACGCGGGCTGTTGTGCTACTGGGGTACAAAAAAGTAGCAGAGACTTTCTTGATTAAAATATATAAATTGAAAGCATAGAAAGGAATGAGAAGTAATTTTTATATCAGTGCTATTTTAACTACTATTATATGTACTATAAAAAGTCATTGCTAATGACCTTTTAAACATTATTTTTCCATTATAATAGCAATTTGCAATGATACATCACATTGGCACACAACTGCTCTTAGGAAGTAAAAAATGAGGGAGAGATAACAGTCTGTGCCGACCCAGAATTAAAGCCTAAGTAGTTAATTTTTTCTACACCTAAGTTCGCACATTAAATTGCACATTCTATGTCAATAGTGATTTTATGTAAATGATTAAACATATTCCATGTTAGCAATGGCTTTAAATATTTAAGCTGTTGAGACAGTTTGTGCCTCTTAAAAAAGAATAAATTATTTTTTTTTCTATTATTCTCAGGCCTACCTTTACATGTGGAGGAGTTGTATCTGGAGAGTCAGGGTTTATTGGGAGTGAAGGATTTCCTGGCGTCTACCCACCAAACAGCAAATGTACTTGGAAAATCACCGTAAGAATTTTTAATACCACAAAATCAGTGCTGAAGACAATGAACAGCTATTTGTTGTTAAACTGTGTTTTACATGGTTAACATATGTGCAATAATGAACTCAGTAACTCAAACTAGCTCAACTATCTGGAGCGTTTTAGGGTTGATATACTATGATAATAGTGGCTGAAACAGAACTGGCCTTGCCTTATATCAGAAGCAAATTTTCATTGACTTCCCTGATGCACCTCTAATTGTTTTAAATTAACCCACTTACAAGCAAACATCTCCCCTTCTGTCACTGTGGAAAGCAACAGTGAGTTCTATCAAAGAAAAGATTTGAGATGGCAAGTATGAAAAGCAAAATCTCTTGGCAAGAAGACATAAAAAAGTTTCAATCAAACCCAAAAAAATTCAGGCAGGTTTGCTTGAAGTGTGCTGCTAGCAGTGTTCTGCCAGCCAGGACATCTGGAGTCTGTCATACAGCGGGATGACAGCAGTAGGGAAGTGTTGTTACATTTATAAATGACTATGTGAAATTGAACCATGGGGTACAATTGATATTTTGATGCTGAAATGAGACTGTAGGGCAGAGATACCATATTCATGGACAAGAGATTCCATGAAACAAGTAGGACTAAATACTCCTGGTCTGGATGTCCTTATCCACAGACTCAGAGAAGGGGATGTGAGTGAATGATTACTCTTCCTCACATCTGCACAAATTAAACCCTCTGAAACTGCCCACCAAATTTCCTCTCTTATTTAGACACCGTTCACCAAGAACTCTTCTGACATTTGGGCCTACAGAAAAAATAGGATGGCATAAAAAATAAGTTAGTCTATGTGTTGACAGGATCACTAAAGACAAGTTCAGTTGAAAGACTGCATCACAGGCTAGGTGTTGGCAGGAGAATAGGATGTCACAGGATAATTGTTTCCTGCTACTATAGAGATGCTGACGCAGAGCAGGAGACATTGATCTGTTTACAATGTTCAGTTTAAAACAACTCTCGTACCAAATGGGCGCTGTGATTTTAATCGTTTTATCTGAAAGATCCCAGTGAAGCTGCAGAGCTGCTTTCTGCACCTTTCTGTTGCGTTATTACTGGGGCCTAGTTAGAGGTTACCTTTGAGCCGTGTGTGACCTCATCCCAAAGAGGATGTGAAACATGGTGCATGCCCATAAACTTGTTTCCTTGCTGTTGAGGGGCTGAGGTGACAGCAATCAGCATGGCCCACCTTGCAGTCTGAAGAGCAGATGCAAATTGCATTTGGAATCATACACACATGCCTTAAATAAAAGGGAAAAACACACAAAATTAGTTTACCAGTGTAACTCAGTATCAGATGTTCAAAAGTTCAAAATTGAATCTGGAGGGAGATATAATTTTGCTTATAACAGCGTGAAGATTTACCACTAAAAAGCTTAGATAACAAATGGAGGCAGCACTAAAGAAGCAATTACTGAATTATGCCATGTATCTGCCCTTCATATATGGGGGGTAGAGGGAGAAGAGAACAAATTATTGTACTTAGAAAGTCCATACAGAGTGCTTTAATTGCAGACTTTATGTGGCTGTTGCTAACAAGATGCCAACATCCAGGTGAGCATGGGCATGGTGAGAAGCATTTCTACAGAGCTGTAGCAGAGCTGTGTCTGCACTTGAGCTTTCTTGACAATGGGAGGAGCTTGATGGCTTCTGTCATTTCATGATCACCCTGACTCACAGTGTTCTGCTGTGCTGCCATTTGACTGCCTCCTGCTTATCCTCTGTGGTTTGCCCAAAGCCAGAGAAGGGCTGCACAACTGGAGTAGTCCAGGCTTGCTTGTGCCCTCTGCCCATTTAACGCCCATTTTGTTAAAAATAATGTCCACTAAGCCAAGCTGATTTCTTTTTCCCCATCAACTGTACAATGCTCTGTATCTTTTGGGTGTGCAGGAAGGAAGCAGGGAAGGCAAGGACTAATAAACCTGCAAGACTAAGCCTGCACGCTCTTTAAAAAGACCATGGTTTACCAAACTGTGGCAAAGTGGTACACTCAAGGGTCTGGCTGGCCTGAATTTATACAACAAAATCCTTTCACCAAATATTGCTGAGGCTCAGAATAGCTTGCAATAGCACCCAAGTAAGTAAGCCAGTTACACTGCCATGAAGAAATATTCTGTAGTTACTGTTAGTCTTCCTCATTTAGCATCTGGTCTCAGAAAGTGACTAAGACATTTGCCTGTCCGTTTTAGCCAAGGGCTGTGAACACCTTTCTGAAAACACTCTCCTAATGCAGGATCTGACAAGTCTGCAAGACTGATAGAGACATTGATTTACTTTATGTCTGGCTCATGAGAAGCATGAAACTCTTGTTTTCTCAACTCCAGAATTTCATCATCTGCACAAGAAATGCAGAAAGAAAGGCAGAATGAAAGCAAATTTGTTACTTAGAGGAAAACAGATTTAGAAAATATTACAGGTAATACAGAGCATTGTAGCAAAATGCTACAAAGCAATGTAGCATTCAGGTATCCTCTGAAATTTTTCCAACTAGATTGCTAAAGCTGGAAGAGTCTAACTCAATTATGGTTCTGTTATTTCAAGAGACTGGGACTTTTTCAGCTGGCTAAAGAAAACAGCTTCTCTATTCTAAGAGCTCTAAGAAGTGTTCAGCACATGCTTGTGGTTCTATTACAGCCTTGGCAGACTACCCAGCAGCTTCTCACTGACTTTGCTAAGAAGTCATTTGTACAGCTATTTCCTTTCCTATAGTAATGTATATAGCTTTATCTGAAATATGTCATATACACTTAGTTTTAATACTCTGTAATCCTTCTTGGCCATCACCTCACATAAATGTGTCACATAGTCCAAGAATCTGGACTGCTGGCCTGTGTTTTTCTGGCAGGCTGCTTAGTTCCCATAAAACTCCAACAACTTTATGTGCAACAATAATACTGAAAACTGTCAGAGTTATATAAGGTTATGTTTTTATAGGTTCAGGAGCTGTGTTCCAGCAGGTTTGCTGACAATAAGCAAAGTTTGAAAAATTTACTTATCAGGGCAGTTGGGAATCTGCCCTGAGGGAGCAGAATATTTTACATAATTTTTTTCTATGTTTTAAGCATTCATTTTCCTATGTCATTGTAAAACTGCCCTTCCAGTAGAAAACAGGTCTTTACATATTGGTTGTACAGCTGGAAAAGAAAAAGATGAACAGAATCTAGTGCCCTTGTCAGGAAGAGCAAGCTAATACAAATTTTTAAAATTGGAGATGGAGATAGACAAGCATGGTTCTTCCCAGGATGTAACTCAAATAACTTCTACATTCATTCTCAGAAGAGAGAAATAATACATTTGGCTTGCAGGTAGCTGATGTATTTTTCAACTCTACCTGGGACTGCTATAGCAAAGCATACAATCAGCATTTTTGATTAAACATATATCAATATATATTCAACCCAGTACAGGTTTAAAAGTTAGACAAAATATATTTGTGAAAGTTGGCATTTAAGGGGTTTCATCCCTTCAAAGTAAATAGTCTAAACCATGTAATCTTGATGAGGAGCCTTTGTAGTCAGTCAGAACAACAGAAAAACAGCATCACTACTTTAAAGGTAACTGAACTTTGATTAACATTATATGAAATATCTGCAGTGAATGATAAACAAAACCAATCTCATGACCTTATTTTGAGGTGTGTTGTATATATGGAATAATCATGCCCTTTTGAAGAGGTTAGTAATCTACACAGATGATTTTAGGGAATTATGCTCTACAAAAACTCCTTCTAAAAATTTCTTCAGCCTTCCATAGGAATAAGGCATTAGTTCAGCAGCATCATAATTTTTGAACGTAAAGAAGTTCATAGAGTTAAAATAAGAAGGGAAGCAGAGAGTATGGGTCAGTTGCCCTCTTTGTGACAAGGAAAGGCAGAGGATGAAGTGCCTCTGTTGTTGAAAGATACCAGCTGGATGGATAAAACAAAAATAAGGCACACCCTGCAGAGGAAGCATCACATCATTCTTCCTTTGACTCCTCCCTCTTTTTTTTCCTTTTCTTTTAAGAGCTGAATTCCTTCCAGTTCTTCCTCTGAGGTATCCCATCTTACTGCATCAGGCTCAGATGTGGCTCAAAGTAAACAATACTGAGTCATGCTGGCCTTTGCTTGTTCCCCCGTGTTTCTCATGGAACAATATTTTAAATGTCCTGGGACAATCACTGGCAGATTTTAGCACATTAGTTCTCAACATTTAAAGAAGCGAAATGGTTGAAATCAAAGAAAAGCACAGTTATGCAAAGATGCCTGTATTTAGCACAAGATTTCTTGGGAGTACTACAAACTGGAACAGCTGCTGCCAGAATGTGGAACTGCATCCTCTGCACTTCTGATTGTCATCTACTCAGGCCACAAAATTTTAACTGATGTAACATACTGGAAGAAATTTGTTATTTTTGTGAATGACAAATATTTTAATAAGCAAGTATATTTTAAAAATAAAAGTAATAGCAGTAAGTAGTGACTGTAATTAAGGACCTGCCACATTTCTTTAAATGACTTACCTCTCAAAATTCAGCTAAACATAAGCAAGGATTATTCTGACAACTAAAACCTACAGCAGGCTTCGTGATCATGTGGCTGAGTTTTTCCTACACATTTTTTACAGACTGTCATGAAACAGAAGTTGGTACATCTATGGGGAACAGTCTTGACCAAGTTCAATTAGACTGAACTGACAGAAGCAGAGATTAAAAGCTAAAATGAAATATAAAGCATAGTACAGTATAGTATAGCATAGCCAGTGGTGGGGAGAGGAGAAGGAAGCAGAACCCTGCACAGAATGGCTGACTGCAGTTAGGGTTTGGCAGCTTTGGCGTCCTCTCCCTCCTGAGCAGGGTCTGTCCCACGTCCTGTTTCCCTCTGTCCCTGTGGGGTGGCAAGAGAGTGGCATGTCCAGGGGCAGAGTGAGTGCCTTGGGGCTGGTATGAGTAGAGCAGTGCTGGGTCAGTGCACTCCTGGAACAAAGCTGTCAGTGAGCACCATCAGCATTACTGAGCACTAACCACTTGGCTAAATCTGAGTGCAATTCTACAAGGACAGCAAAATGATCTTTTTTTACCCCAGAACCAGCCACCTCTCACATTTCCACTTCCTTCTTTGAACTCTGGGAGAGAGCAGGTATATTCAAAGAAGCAATTCAGGCTGAGAAAATAGGAAAAAATTACATAAGCATTGATGAACTGTTTAATCTAATATGCTAGAGCAACTTCTGCTCAGCTTTCAAAAACAGGGGAAGGAAGAGGGGAAATATCTTAAAGACTGGCAAGTCTCAGCCAAAACTGCTAGACACTGTTGTGGAATATGTTGGACAAACTTAACTGTAGGCATGATAGTTTATTTTAAAACATGATAACCTTTAAAGGTCACCCCATTTGCATCCTGTCATCCCAGTTGTACAAACTTATGAAAATGATTGTTCCACCCCAAAAGAGCATATGCTATTTTACATACATATTTCTGGAAAAAAGACTTCTGTCACCTAACTGCCTAAATTTGACTTTATCTAACTAATTTTACTGTCAGCATTTCTGGATTGACTTGTCCAGTCACACAGAGTTTGTAGTATAACCGTAAATAATGTTCAGGTCTTCTGGCAGGAATACCAAATTCATTTTAGCTCATTTTATGTTAAAATGACCAAGCCTTATTCTCCTTAGGGATTCAGACAAGAAGACAAGTGAATGCAATAAGAGATTTAGATATGAGAGTAGTGATTCAAGGAATAAATTCAAGATTAGGCAAGTTGTGGTTTTGTAGTAGTAGCAGTGATGTGTATCAGTACAGGGGCCCTGAATGCATTTTTGAGAGAACTTTGAACTTAAAAGGAAAATTCTCTGAAACCAGCAGCAGGAACTGCAGTGGAGCTGGTCAGAAGTGTGCACATGGACCCTGGGCAGCTGAGAGCAGCTCAAGCAGAAGTCTGACCTGCTGCAGGATCAGTATCAGCACTGGGCATAAAAGCAGCCACATGAGAGAGTAACCTGAACACACCTACAGCACATTTTCCAGTACATCTAGAGCTGCTGCCTCTATCAGTATCTTCTGTGGGTTAAAGCAGTCACTTCCATTTATAGCACTTCCATCTATACTTGACAAGCAATTTTTAACTGTTGAGACTCAATATTAAAACAGTTTGACAATTTCGTATAGGAACAGTTTAGTTTTAGTTTATTTCAAACCAGGGTTTTAAAATGAGTCACTGTTAAGGAATGAAAAAAATTCATGAACTCTTAAATAACGTGGCTTAAATATGAACTCAATGCAGATATATTAAGTGTATGTTTAAAGCAGAGAATTATAGTAGTGTCTCAGTAAAGCAGAACAGCTGCAATTATTTTAATAGCTAACCACTCTACCATGATATGGATTGAATGCAGATAATTACACTTGCCTGTCTAGGGTCTCTCCATACTTTAAAATACCGTTTCCCTTCTTCAGTTCTATTACACAGCATTAAGTGCTTTATTAGCACTTTTCAGTATGTTGATTTTTCTCTTAAAAGCTTGTAACTGTATCCCAGGAAATGTTCTCCTTGTAAACTATTATGTTGTCTTAATTTACATCCTTCTCTGTACTCTTGTCTCTTTTGCAATGTCCATATGCAGACATGTAAGAAGATTTGCCCTGTCTTATGTTTCTCAGATGTTTCAGAAAACAAAACTCTCTTCTATATTGAGGACACCCACTAGTGGTTCTTTTGAATTCTCTGTTTATAGTTTTACATTGTCTTTCCAAATATAATTATTTCACTGCAGCCACTCCAGTAACTAAATATTAGGGTTGTACAGTGTTAGCCATAAAATTTCCAATTTTATTTATAAATGTGAGATGTATTAAAAAATTAAAAAACTCCTTCAAACTACGAAACTTGGTAACACAAATCAGAGAGAGAGGCCATTTCATTTGTTTAAAATGGTAAATTATTTTTTCCACATTTTTTTCATATTAATCTCATCCTCACTTTGCTTGGTGACAGAGAGCTGCATGGCTGATTCTACACTTTCAGCAGAAAATAAGAGAGACACACCAGGCTGAACTAGTTTATAACTAACTGCATGAGCCTGACTAGCAGAGACTCCGGATCAGAAATAAGATAATGGCATAAGATAAGAGATGGATAAGAGATGGCCTGAGCCTTGTATTAAGGATTGGTCCAAGTCCCTTAGAAACTGCTGTGCCTGGAATACAGCTGACAAAAAGAGCTCATCTGAACAGGAGCTGAAGGGCAATGCGAACAGTGGGATCTGGTAGATACGTGGTCACACTTGCAGATGCATGTCTCCCTCCTTCCCTGTCTCTGCAGGTCCCAGAGGGAAAAGTGGTGGTTCTTTCTTTCCGCTACTTGGACCTGGAGAGCGACACTCTGTGCCGCTATGACTTTGTGGATATCTACAGCGGCCACGCCAACGGGCAGCGCATCGGCAGGTTCTGTGGCACTGTCAAACCAGGGGCCCTGGTGTCCAGCAGCAATAAAATGTTGGTGCAGATGACTTCAGATGCTAATACTGCTGGGAGTGGATTCATTGCCAAATTTTCTGCAGCAGAACCACATGAAAGAGGTAATTAACCATTATATACGTGCTGAAGACAAATATAACTCAGCTCTGTCCAGAGCCACATTAATGCTTAAAAATATTTGGTGCCAGAGATATTAAGGATTGTGCTATTCAACATATTTATTAATTACCTTGCTTAGCAAATAGCAAAGTGTAACTGTTTAGCCATCTTAGTTCATCAAGTAGTAAGGAGAAGGGCTGACAAGTCTAGGAGTAGTGGAAGAACTGTACCTAGTTGTAAACTGGTAATAACTAGCCATTAAAAGGGCAAATTAAATTCAATATAGATAAATGTTGCATAGAAGAGGAAAACCCCCTAACTTTGTGTACAGTACAGCAAGTTCTGAATTTACTCTTACTGTTTTGGAATGAGATCTTAGGTTTAAAGTAGATGATTTATGAATACAGTAGTTGAACATCAATTCAGTGCTTACTAGGTATCAAAAAAGAAACATAAACTTAATTTTTAGAAAAGAAAATAAAGACCAAACAACAACAACAACAAAAACCATGCCGTTATAAATCCATAATGCATGTACATCTTGAATAAAGTGTGCCTTTCTGATTTTCCATCTCAGAACTGAATATGATGAAATTATTGGAAGGAATCAGACACAACAAGTATGATGGAGTTAAAAGAGCATCACATACACAAAGATTAACTGCACAGCATGAACTTCTTCATGCTGGAAAAGAGAAAGTCAAAGGGACTGTAGGAGGGGGCTTTGAAGTCATGACTGGTGTGGAGGAAGTGACTGAGTACCTCAGTCCATCTCTTTCAACATAAAAAACAGATGAGCAAGTGGCTGCAAAGGGAAGGAGAGGGTGATTTTTCTCTATGGCCTGTGAAGCAGTAGAACACTGTACCAGGGGACATTGTGGTTTGTCTCTGTCCTGGTTTAAAACCACTTACAAAAACATACCAAAGCAAAACTCATCAGGTATTACTAAACATAAAGGCATTGCCTGGTACTTGGGAAGAGTATGAACAGTGAGAGGCTGGGAGGTCACAGGGAGGTGGTATTGCCCTAGTTAGTGACTCTTTTTCAAGGCTTTTGCTATTGGTATGATGGGTTGTTGGGCAGAGGCAGTGCAGGTGATGAGTAATTTATCAGGCCTTCCAGTTGTAACCTTGTATTGAACGATACATTAAATAATTTTGCCCGGATTTGGTTAATTAAATGAGAAGGCTCATAGTAATATTATAGATAAGGATTACACACCTGATGGGGTTTTTAATTTGGAACTGAGGGGAGGAGATATGGAAGAAAAAGACCCCTCTCCATCAAGAACACTCCCCAGGCTGCAGTTCCTTTGGGAGTGCCTGTCGGCCCCACCGTCGCTGCCATGGGCTGCGGCGATGGCTCCTCCAGTACCTGCGGCTTCTCCTCCTCCAGTGTTTGCAGGAATGCTTCTCTCTCTCTGTTTATTAGCGGTGGTGCCCCCAGCTGGGGCGGAGGGCTCGGCCGTGTCTGGGCGGGGCTGTGGCGGAGGCACCCTCAGCACGGCCGCCGCCCTCAGGGCCCGCGCTGTGCTGCTTTGCAGGGGACCAGTACTGCGGCGGACGGCTGGAGAAACCCTCGGGCTCCTTCCACACGCCCAACTGGCCAGAGCGGGACTACCCCGCGGGAGTCACCTGTTCCTGGCACATCGTGGCCCCGAAGAACCAGGTAAGGCCCCGCTGGTACAGCTCAGCTTCCAGCGCCTGCAGGGACCCACGCTGGCCCGGGACGCTGCGATGGCACCCGGCCGGCACGGCGGGTGCAGGCTCGGCCACGCCCCGGCCGTCCCGCCTTCCTCTCTATCGCCCCTGTGCTTCCTCAGCAGGGCCACGCACGGGTACACTCCCCTAAATGAAACCCATTAAAGCACCTGTGACTGCTGAGGTTTTTAAGCCCAGGAGGGTTTAAACATTATTTTCTTAATTCAGAAAATACCATGCAAATGAAGTCAGGGCATGTGATCGTCTCAGCGCCAAACGTGATGATGACCAGTGCTGCATTTAAGTCTAACAATGTTTGAGCATTTACTATTGAGGTACCCAGGTGGAGCTGATTGAATTTAATAGAAGCAGTTTATTCTATTTCATAGTTTGAAGGCTCCATCACATAACATGCTTGCTTTATTAGCCAGATGCCATGAGAGCATATGTTCCCACTTCATTAGGAGCTGAGGAGATGTGACTGCAGACTGAGAGGGCTCTTGTGCCACACATGGCAAACACAAGTGTGTTCCCTACACTCTAGGGCAAATCACAATCCTAGCTGCACATTTTCTGGTTGCTGCTGAGCCATCTGCTCTGTATCTTAGCAGGAGGTCTACAGTGATTGAATGTTTTGGTTGACAAGCATGTTTGGTAGGTTGCTTTTCTTGCCACATTCAGCTTTTAAAATTCATTTACATATAAAGATGACTTTCCTCTTCATCTTCTGCTCATGACTAATCCTTGAAATAAAAAAAGCTGCCCCAGATAAATATATTCTTCTGATCTTTCCTGCTTTTGCATTTACCAAGACAGTTCCTCCCTTGAACTGAAGCAGTATGTCAGCTTAGTCTTCCCTGTATTCCTTTTGAATGCACGTTCCTTGTTTGCTAGATACAGGCCATATAACAATCCTATAGATAGGCAGCGATTTTTAAACCCTTATCTGTAAACTGCAGATTACTTTGGTTCTTTCCAAATGTCTCTAGATAAGCCTAAGAACTTTTCCTCAGCTCACAGAGAAGATTTGAGAAAGGCTATATCAGCATAAAAATGAGGGCATTATATCCTGTGCCTTTTGATGATTCTATTCCACAAATCTACCTGTTTCCAAATATATATTATTCATGTTCTGCAACAGTGGTTTTTTTGCATGGAAAAAAGGCAGAATTTTGACAGTGCCATTTTCCATTAAGTAGTGAATAAGCATCTCTCTTCAAGTGCACAGAAAAAGCTCCCCAGTCTTCTATTTCCCAGAATTTAGGTGTTGTCTCTATTTCCCTTTCATAAGCATGTGATCAATAAAACAAGGCACTCTTGTTTTGTTGCTTCAAATATAAACCAGTAATTACTTAATAAATTACAGAAGATGAAGGAGCTTCTCCTGATGATGAAGAGCTTCTATTCTATCATGAAATACCAGTGGAAAGTGCACTTACTGAACAATAGTGAAGTAGATATTATGGCCTGCTGTTTTGCCTGCTGTGGAGAAATTTAGCATTTCTATTCCCAGTTGCATTTCTTCTTTCTTTACCATCTTTTTTGATCACAAGCATGTTATTCAGATGGGTATTCCATTTAAAGTGCATTTTTTCATCATGATACTGAGGGTTTTGAAACAAGCCTGTTAGTCATCTCTGAAATCAAGTCCCCCAAGGTTACTCATACTTCATGGGAAACAAAATTAACAAAATTATGCCTTAAATATCTTAATAGTGCAAAACTATATCCAAGGAAAACTAAGACATCAGGTGATAACAGGCTATCATTACTATGAATGTAGAACAAGGTAACTTTTGCTATGTCAGTAATCAAATAAAGTACATGCCATGTACAAATTACTTCTTTTTTTTATACAATCCGAAAAGATTTAATACCATCTTTGTTTGAGTCAGATCTTTATAAAAGTTGATCTACAATCAGTATAAATCAGTCTTGTCATTCAAGCCTAATTTGTGCTATTTATGGGAAGGTGATTTAAATACTGTTGTGCTTCATCTAAAGAAGCAACCTAAATGCATATATTACCTCTGTTTCCATGCAGCAGTTGGATTTTCTTTCCTTGCCACACATGACTGACAGAGTCATTCTGCAGGACTTCATTTCAGAGTAGTAGATTCCATTTCTGTTTTCTTGTACATTGTTGGTTTTTTTTCCTTAAGTAGAAAATTCCATAAATAAAAGTCATTGGAGATAATAGCATAAGTACTGGAAATACCAGTATGATACTAGTTCACATTTATGACTTGTAAAGCCTCAACAATTACGGAAATCTGACATGGAAACACTATTCCTTTCAATACTTACTTTCTCTTGGGTTTAGTTTTACTATTTACTAATTTTCTTTCTATCAACATTTTAATTTATAATGGTTTTAATTCTGCATCAAGTATTCACAGCATTGGCAACCACAGTGATTTAAGCCCTGCTGTTAATGAAGTCAGTGAAATGCCTTGTATCAACTTTGCTTTTTCTTTAGTGTATCTTGTAAGATGCAATGACATTAAAAGCTCCTTTTCTGTTGCTTACACTTCCTGTAGTTATTTTGAGAGCATTGTAACACCTAACACCTACTAAGATTCACTCATAAAAATAACTATCAGAAGTTACTTGCATACATTTGAGAAGAAAATGTTTCCCAGAGTATTAGAGTCATTGCTGAACTATTAGTTGGAGAGGTCATGTGGATTAAAATACTTTACAACTAAATGGATTAAGGAATTTTCCTTTATTGAAAGAAAAATTAAATAGTACTTCATATGAAGATGTCATTTACTACAAAAAGTATTAATAAATTCTGCCCAAATGACTTATTTTCATTTTCCCTTTAGCTAATAGAGTTAAAATTTGAGAAGTTTGATGTGGAAAGAGACAACTATTGCAGATATGACTACGTGGCAGTCTTTAATGGTGGGGAAATCAACGATGCCAAAAGAATTGGGAAGTACTGTGGAGACAGTCCACCAGCGTAAGTAACTTCTTTAGCTGGAACTTCACTGCCACTGGGTGTCATTTTGCCAACAGTTCTGTCCAAGGCTTCTAAAACATTTTAATTTTTAAATTAAATGCAGTGGTTTGTACCTCCAACTGAACATGTAGAAATTGCTTAGTATCTTGTCTCTCTCTAGATTTTCTCTATTTTCTCTCTCTAACCCTGGCTCCAGCCCGTGTTCTCCGCTGTTCCACAAGCCTCATCAGCCACTGTGTAACAACCCCAGTGCTAATCCAGTGCTACTGATACTGGTGTGGCACCAATAGTAATGGAGCTGGACATGAACATAGTGTGTATGTTTTGATTATAGATACTGAAGGAGCAGGATCCAGCTGAACTCTCTCGCCCCTTGGCTCATTCCTCACTTTATGACTCACTTTCCTCTCAGCCCTTTTTAAAAAGACAGGATACACAGACTGGGTCAGATCTTTCAGATTTGGCCTTGTAGTCCTGGTGTTCAGGAAGCAGAACAAAGCTCTTGGCAGCTGATAATCAGTGCCCTCCTACATCCACAGGCTGTGTCAATACTGCAGCAAGGAAAGTCTAATCTGGGCACCCACCATGGCAGCTGTAAATCCAGAGAATTCCAGTTAATCAGCCCCTTACTTTTGGTTAAGTCAGACCTGGCTATCAGAGTAAACTGATTTCTGATAATCTGCCAAAAAACCAGGAAACAATGGCAAGTTTTTCCTTCAAAGACCTCATTAAGTGTTTCAAAGAAATCCTGGGTAATCAAAATCTAGTAATTGACAAAAAGTGAACCCACAGAAGTAATAACCCAGAACATTTTAATTTTTGCTGGGTTTGTTGAAGAGTTGCAGAATCCAGTACTTAACATTAATTTTCATAGTCCTTCCAATTGTGCAATATCTTTTTTACTAAACAAAATCAATGTTTAAAACACCCCATTTACTTACTTCCCCTGTGTGCAGAGGACTTCTTCAATGTATTTTCCCACTTTCCTAATCTGACCCCTTCCGTTTCATGGAAGTGAAGTTTGCAATGAAGTCACTGGGAAGAATTGAACTATACTCATATTGGCATAAACTTCAGGAATCAGAAGTTTTAGGTGATTAATGGAAATGAGTTTCATCCTCAAAACACCCGTGTGTGACATGCCAGCAAAGAATCACGTATTTTTCAGTATTAGTCTGCAGTGTTGGTTTTTTTGTAAGAATGTTATTAATGCTTTTTGGCTTTGACATGTGAAAGAATGGAAATATTTTATTTTGTTTTTCTTTTTTAGGCCTATTCTGTCTGAGAAAAATGAGTTGCTTGTTCAGTTTTTATCTGATTTAAGCTTAACAGCTGATGGCTTTATTGGCCATTATAAATTTAGACCAAAAAAGTTACCCACAACTACAGCTCTGCCTACAACCACAACAATCCCTGCTACCTCAAGTAAGTCTTACTGGCTCTATTTCATTTCCTATAAAAATTAATCATTCCAGGACAAGGAGAGAGTTACATAAATACAAAATAGAAATGATATTAAAAAATCAAGCTTTACAGTTTTTTAGTATTTTAAATGTTGAAGGAATGAATTGAAATTAATATACTCAAGGAAGTGCTGGAATATACTCAAGGGATGATACACTTAACATTATTAAAGAAAATCTATCCAGGCAAGAGTTCAGTGTAAAAGTAACTTACTCCACCTGGGAGAATTTTCCTGTCTTGTCTCAATTTTGGACAGTTTACTGGCACATTCTGTAGAAGAATAGAGAAGCGAATTTCTGTTTAATAAAAATTTCTGAATATTTTGGGAAATATTCTTATTTAAAGGAACTCTTTCTTCTATACAAGTTGATATGTAAAAATCTTAGTGTTTTTCTTCATATAGTTTTTAAGATCAAGCAGAATTGGTATGGAAGCCAATTGAGCCCTCTTCAGGTTCTGTCAAGACCTTGTCAATATGACACTCTCCTAGAATAATTTTTATTTGAAAATATTTAGTGATTGGAACTTACAGAGAAATATGTCTCACAAAAACTGAGTGTTTAAGACTAGACAGCATATATGAAAGATCAGAGCTGGATTTCTCTGAAGGTGTTGCCAAAAATACCTCATTACTGAGATATTGAAGGGATAAATTCTTAGAATTTCTATAACCTGAATGTGAGGCATTTCAGATACAATTATAGCAGAAAACCAAATTATTTATGATGTTTTTGCAAGACATAACCTGATTTGTACTTAAAACACATCACAAATCAGGGCAGCAATGGCTTGTCAGCAGGAAACCAAGAAGCTGTGGTGCTTTAATCCTGCTAATGAAGGTATTCAAAATAGACAAAAATAAACATGAAAAAAATGAAACCATAGTGACCTGTAAATCATTCTGATGTGACTCTAACAATAAATAATTCAGCTCTTCTTCAGTCTAAAGCACTTGTTAACGATGTTGTTGTTTGAAACACTTGGTCTCAAGTAACCCAGGCTGTCAGTAACCCTGTTCAGGGTTTTCCACAGGCAAGAGAGGTGAAATTTACCAATTAACTCCAAATCAATTTGCATGACAGCATCAGTGTTAGAAAATAAAAACATGCAGCTTCATCTGAGAGAGGACAACAGAGGCAAAGTGTTCAAAAGACTTGTCAGGCAGACAGAAGTAAGAAGTCCTTTCTAGGTTTGATCAGTTTTGCACAGTGTAGGCATTTCTGATCTTCAAAACAAACCACAGCAAACCAAACCTCTACAATTCAGTTACATTTCTGAGCCATCATTTGCATCCAGAAGTGTCCAGTTCAAAGAGGCTCATCTTATTATCTTGCAAATCAGATCTGTTTAAACTTGCACAGAACTCCAGGTATGAATAAAATATTAAACTTTAGTAAGCTCTTTCAAGAATTTCCTCAGTCTTTATGTAACATACAAATATTAATACTTGCATAAATAAATAAGTGCTATAAATACATTTGCAAAAATAATGAAGATTAATCCAGTACCTGTGGTGAGGTATTTGACTTCCTCATATCATTGGATAAAGTCATGCATTTTCCTGTCAGTGTGCCTACATGTAAAGTTGTAGGCAACTAAACTTTTGTTTCAGTTCTTCTCCAGTTCATTTTTTGCTAAAATACCTTACAAATAATAGACAGCCTCTGCTGACAAGTCATAACAAAGTTGGTCACCAACCAAAATTTATTAAAGTGAAAAAAAGAGGAAGAAAAAAGTGCCCTGAAAGGACCAAATGACTATTTTGTAACACATAATCCTCGTTTTAAATTTAGAAAAATCAGAACACCTCAGTAAATTTTTGGCAGCTACCACGATGGCATACACCTGGGATTCATCTACTTGCTGGATTTCCTAACCTCCTACTATGGACACTAACTTGAAAGACTTAAGAAACATTCAATTCTAAATTTTTGGTGTGCTGTGTGTAGCATTGAGATAGGAAGCACTTGCCAGACCCGTACCATTGACATAGTAACTTGTTTAAAACACTTTTCCTTGTGGGAGGCATTTAACTTTCTAAAGACTCAAATACCAATAAGAAAGATGCCAAGTGTATTCAGTTGTTTATAAACAAAGCATTCCATTTCAGAAAGGAAATGTCAATCCCTAATGTTAAATCCATACTTCAAACATCTTGTTTCAAAATGTCATGAAGAAAAACTATGCAACACTACCTGACATGAAGCTGTGTGAAAAATTTGGGAAAAAAAGGTCAGGAATTTGAACTCTGATCCCTTTCATCACAGTGCAGTAATTTTCAATAAAAGGCCACCCCCTCCCTGGGAAGTGTTACTGTAACATCCTGTTGTGGTACTCCAGGTGTTCTGCTAGGGCTGCATGGCAGCAGCAGTGACAGACTTCAGATGCCACACAGATCTTGAGTAACATCCCATTCTGTCAGGCTGCTAGAACAGACACAGCTGAGACACCGGAAAAGACAGTGACTGGAGGTGACAGCAGAGAGAAGGAATATTGTTACTGTGGTGCTCATCCCTGAAATGCCAGCTCTAGCTCATGTATACATCAGGATTAATAATCTTCCTTCTTATCTTTTTTGGAACACAGTGCTTTTCATTTGTATCAAATGCTTCATTTCAATTTCAATTTACTTTTTTCCCTTCAAAAAGCTGTGAAACCTACAGTTGCTCTGTGCCAGCAGAAGTGTAAAAGGAGTGGGACTCTGGAAAGCAATTATTGTTCAAGCAACTTTGGTAAGATAGCAAAGTTTCTTTTTAATTATTCATTCTCTACTGTGTTTTTAGCCTCAAGGAAATTTTCCCAGATGTAGTTCTGGATTTCCATTAATTTATAGGCTAATATTTTTACACCAGCTTACGTAGGTATCTGACATCAGTGTCTGTGTTTCACTCAGTACCTTCTTGGAGATATTCTGAAATAAGCACTGCACAGATATCTGAGACAAACTTCTCAATCTGAGAAGCAAATGACAATGTAAAACAACCCCAGGATTCATTGATTCAGTTACTGTATTGTCATCTCCATTTTTCTGTAACTAGCCAAGACTGTTCCATAACACAGTGTATATACTTCCAAAAAGCTTTGAAAAGAAATTAGAAGGGATGGAAGCTTCCAAGCACTGGTGTCTGTACACAGTGTCTGCTGTGCATTAGCATGGGCACTGGCACTGCTGATCTACTCAGTTATGTGTCAGGGTATTTTCCCATATTTATACTGCAATCTTTTTTTAATCCCCTATAACATGCCTGGCAATTTGATGGGAAAACTCCTTGCAACCACCCTATTTTCATTTTAAGCTGACTCCCTTTTACTGCACTGCTAGTCCCATGAGATTTGAGGAGAGCTGAGGGTGGCTTTGCCTGATGGTGCCCAGCAGCAGGGGAGGCTGTGGCTGTAGCCTGAGGCAGGGCAGACTCAGGGAGCTCCTCCCCAACCTGCAGCCCCTACAGGCTGGTCCAACACAACAGAAACAGGGAAGGAAAAAATCCAAACCATAAATGGTCTCTTTTTCAGTCTTTTCTGTGACAGGAGTGAGAATAAAAATACTTTATATGCTACTGCAAGCATATCCTAAGGTAGGAACAGGAAGTCTGTTTTTCATAGAATATTCTAAGTTACTTTGCAGACTTTATGATTTTAGAAAATAATTATTTCACTTTCATTATGCATTTAATTTTATTGTTCCTAGAAAAATAGCTGCAATACCCAGCACTTTAACATCCACTGTTCTTTCTTCATTGACCTGGAACATTCTATTTAATTAAAAGCTCTGCATTAAAGGAAGATGCTGTAAAAATTTACAAAATGACAAAATGTGGATTATGCAGTTTTGTAAAATAAATCTGGCTGTACCCACTTGGTAATTGAAGATCAAATTGATCCTAGGATAGAATATCTGATGTAAAAAGATGACCTGAGAAGAAACCAAATTGTTAATACCAATTACCATTTCCTTTTGATAAATAAAGATGGCTTAACAGTTAATTTAGTCATCCTAGGGAAAAGAAAGTGTCTTGATTTTTATACTGAGAGGTCTTTGGGAGATATGATGGTAACTAGAGATCTGTAAATATATTCAGCTGAAATAAGTAAGTTTGTATTAGGCCTCAGGCAGATAAAAATCTAGTTCTTAGGGCATTAACTATTCCCTACTACTCATCTGGGAGTGTCAGAGAGCTGAGAATTCTGATTTTGGATAGAAGAGTTTCAATTCAACTTCTGCACAAATTGAAAATGACTCATCAAAAGTAGTATCAAATTGTACAGTTTAACTGAAATCAGAGAACTGGGCTTGCATGAAACTGAAACATTGTAGAACAGTTTCATATTTGGTGCCACCAAAATTTGACAGTAGTGAGTTAGTTATTAGCAGTGACACTCATATTTTTAGTAAGTGTTCCCAGTACTGCTTGTTTCCTTATTGGGCACTAATATACTTAATGAGTTTTTATGATGCCTCAAAATTTATGTCTAAAAATAATAAAAATGTACCAAATATATCAAATGTCTTTTCTTCTAGTAATAACTGGAACTGTAATCACAACAGTAACACGGGCTGGCAGTCTGCATGCAACAATATCCATCATTAATGTATATAAGGAGGGAAATTTAGCAATCCAGCAAGCTGGCAAGAATATGAGTGCCAAGATTCTTGTTATGTGTAAGCAGTGTCCTCTCATCAGGAGAGGTAAGTACACATAATAACTGCTTTGTGTGTTTATAAAATATAACAGTTATAAAAACTACTATTAGAAATATGGCCACAAAAATCAATAAAATTGCCATGGTTTTTTTCTATAATCAGCAGTTAGTATTAAAATAAATTTAAAATAACCAGTAACCCAGAGGTTTGTTGCATTTTTCTGTTTTTCTGGAAAAGGATAAGGCTCACTTAGATCACAGAATTTTGCAAAACTTTTTTCATTAAAAGCCATGTGATGCAAGATAAAATCTGATTTTCAGCTTCATTTCTCAGGTGAAGCTGAGATAGATTTTGTGTTTACATGCATGTTTTTTGGAGCTAGTTTTTGTACACAGTTGTTTATAAGGGAAAGACAACAGCCTGCTAAACCTGGAAGAGCGGTATCTCACAGGAAATGGCAGAATCAAGTTCCACTGTTGTGTATCTCCTGAATGTATTTACAGCTTTACAGAAACACTCATGGCATTAAGCCCACTTTGTATCTGCAAACAGCCAGTACTGCTAAAAGCTACCTTAAATAACATACAGAGATCAACCAACATAAATTCCAGTTAATTGTGGTAATGGTGTTAAAAGAAATAGTGAGAGCATTTTTTAATTGAAGTATAACTAAGCAAAAAATAAAACTCTTTTTAGCTTTGCCTCATAAGTAAACAGGTATAACATGAGAACATAAACAGAATCATAGCAGGAGACAGTCAAGGTAATTTAATAAGCATCAAAAAAACCCTGATATCATTCCAGATACTACCAGTGCTTAAGCATATTAACTCAAAGTGGGCAGTAACAAAGTGAAAAATCATGATCAGAAATTAGCTTTTGCCTTTAGTTATCTGAAAACTACACACTGGGAGACATAATAATGTCCTTGGTGAAACAAACTGTCTCCTTTTAGGCAGACTTCTGGCTCCAAACCACTTCTGTTTCTCATCCTAAATCTCAATGAATTATTTAAGAGCCATTACATAATATCTGAACATTTCTGTTTATATCCCTGTGATACCATTCCTTCCAACCCAAGACCTTGCAAATCCCCAACCCTTCTGAGGCATAAAAATACACAGATCCAATTGAATTGTCCAAAGCCAGGTGTTACCACTCATTAAGTCCACCTTGCCTGAATTCTTCTGTATGTATCTAGAGAATGTTTACATTTCTGAGGAGGGAAAGGGAATGAGAGGATTTAAGAGCATTACTGCTTAAGGGCATTAACCTACAAGCTGAGCAAATGTGAAAATATTGAAAATTGACACATATTCCACCCTGGGTGAGAGTGATTAGGTTATCCAGTGTTGATGGGCACTTCTAGTGCCTCTCAGACTGGACAGTCTGTGTTTAAAGAGGATCCCCTATATATTTAATTATGTAGTACACACTTAGCTGTGCATCTGATCTGCTTGATTTTTACGTAAATAGTTTGTGGTGTAACAAGCATGGCAAAGATGGATAAGGGAGTAAATGTTGCAGGTAGGAAGGAAGAAATGTTGGAAGGCATTGGTAAAAAACAGTGAAATGAACAGAAACCACAGGTCAAGAACTGTACTTACCAAATGATGCCCCAGATTTCTGTCTTGTAATCTCATTCTCTCCCTTTTAGGTTTAAACTACATCATCATGGGCCAGGTAGAAGAAGATGGCAGAGGGAAAGTCTATCCCAACAGCTTTGTCATGAGTTTTAAGACTAAGAACTCAAAGATCCTAAATGCCTTGAAAAACAAAACATGTCAAAATTGAACTCTGCAGCTGTGTTCTATCATGTGCCTTGAAAAATCATTTTAACTTAGCCTAAGTCATGGAAATACAAGTGACTGCCAACAGTATGACCACGCTGACCCTTCCTTCCCTCCTGTCCACATAAGCACAGCTGGCACAAAGTGAAATCCATTCCGTGTACCAGATGAGAACAGACCCTCCTAAGGCTGAAAGCCGAAGATCTGCAGCACAGCCATCTGATCTCAAACAAAAATTCCAGTTACTTGGAAGATGTTAATTTATAACTGTCCAATTTTTTAAGGAGTTTTGTACGTAAAATAAGAATTCTAAGTGCAATATTTATAGCAACTCAGTTCAACTTAGCTTTTTTCTCTAAAGCTGTTTTATTACACGGATTTCTGCGTTATTATCAGTGCTTAATAAAATATTTTAAGATTAAATAATCCACCAACTAGTTATTAATTATTTATAAAGTGGGGCAGCTAAATATAGAAACCGTTTTTTGATCATTTACATGCTTTTGATGGTTTGGGCCTTGCACATCGTAACTGACACTATGCTTCCTTGCTGATTAAGGGTCTGATTTTCCTTACATGGAAGTCAGTGAATCATTGATCAGAACAGGAACTCTTCAAAGAATCAGACAGCTGTAAACCAGCACAACACTTTTCTCCATTGATGACCATCTGCTTAGTAAGTGTCACCGTTAAGTTCTGCAAGGTAATACGGTACAGGAAGGTAGGAATTAATTTAGTGGTGGTAAGGTGCATACAGGATCTAAGATCCCTTTAAGTATTTGTTTTCCTTGTATATAAATACCAGAGCAGAGTTCTTTGGATAATCTGTGACCATGGGGAGGAAACTAATGCAATAAAACAGTCCCTACTCAAGTACCCATTGCTTATTCCAGCAGGGGCACGCAGATTGCCATTTCCTTCACTGATGGATTCTCACACGTAATGCAGCTCAGCAGCCTCTCTTCCAGAAGCTTTATGGGTAGCTGGGCTGGGGACAAAAGGATCAGAGGGGGCACAGAGGTACAATGGGGCTCTGCTGGCAGGTCACATCCAACAGCTCAGTGCTGCAGCCATACTTCACAGATTGCACTGCCCAACTGACCAAACCAAACAGCATTTCTCTGTGGAGCCAACAGCAACATTTGTTTGCAAAGCAAACGTAGTTTTGTAATTTTAAAACTTATAAATCGGAATTTTAATTTTCCAGCATTACTTCCTATGTAGACTAAGGGATTTTATGCACAGTGCTCTTTACATTTCTTGGCAGCAGCCTGGGGAAAAGCAATGTGGAAATCATGCTCTGAGCTGTCTTGAACTACAACAATCTATTTTTATTTATGATGACATGGCCATCTGTCACGCAGCTTTTTTCAGTGAGGCAAGAAAGGACTGGCAGCTTACTCATCATCTGCCAAATGGAAGGTAGGGAGAGCTCCTGCCTGCTCTTCTCAACGCTCCCTTTACACCAGTTCCTTTCCCCAGTCAATGCACTGGTAGCAGTAGGCCTGAAATGGGGAACAGAGGAGGAACATGGAGCAGTGCCAGTTTTCTCAAGTAAGAGTTGTTTATAAAACACAGGTAACAATTGTTGCAAGTTTTTAAACACAGTTTGTACGCAACTGTAAACTTAAAAAAATTTAAATCCAACTTGCAACCAAACAATCAAAATTACCTAATCACGATTTCTGAAATGATTTCTACAGAAATAACAAACCATAGTTCAGCAAGGGTAAAGTAAGCTTTCAGTCATCATTGATTTTGACCTTCCTGCTCCAAATGCACACATGAAAATTTTCATCTCCATTTTTCATTTATCAAGGCAAAGCTAGCTCCAAGACAAAACCAACATTAATATGAAAGGGAAGAAAAAACCTTTTCCAGTTTTCTAAAAAACTCTTAGTCCTTTCAAGACTTGCAGAAAAATTTGTACAAGGAAACTCTGAATCCTATAGCCAAGTTAACTCCAGTTTCCCCAATTTTTTTATTTTTACATGTAAAATTTTGTTTCTGTGCCTGTCTAGAACTATTCTGTGAGTGAACATAAGGGAGACCTTGGAACAGCCTGTATTAAACTGTCAAATGAGAAAGCAATAGCATATTTAACACAGGTGAACTAGAAAAATATAAATGATGTGAAAAAATTTGAGTACAGAGCACTTGGTACTGATTAGTAGCCACAAAGATTGGAAGAGCACAGCATTTTTCAAATAAAACAGAGATGTATAATGTGATATAACTGAGGTATGGCAGAGAACAATCTTTCTGGCTCTCTCATTCTGCAGGTTTGTATTTCAGTGACAAGTAAAAACTCCTGAACTCCCAATCCAAAACCCTGAGAGCCTTGAAGTGCAACAGTTCTTCCTAAGGCCATCTACACTGTAGTAGAACACAGCACCAAAGACACTGACCAAGAGTCTGATGGACTCTGCTCAATGTATGAAAAGCACTCAGAAATAGCTCCATTATCTCCTTCATTCACTGTCAACACCCCCAGTTCCCAGAATTAACCATCCCAGTGCCAAACAGCTGCGGGTGCATCTAGGCTCCAACCCAGCTGGTCTGGAACCAGCATCACTTCATGGGGCTGCACGAAGCCATTTCACTGAACCAAACAGGATGGGTCCAGAGGAAAAAGCAGTAACACATTGACACCAGCGACCTTCCTTAAACTTATTACCTCAACATGACAAGAAAAATACTTTCAGCGTGGTAACTGATGTAATGTGTTTGCAATATGACAAATATTAATACAAATGTATTTTTCAAAGAGCTTTTATTTGCTTCCTTTCTTGAATATTCATAACATACACAGCACATAGTTTTTATGTTGGTGCATTATTCAAACATAAGATCTCAGTTCAAATACAAAACTCAGAGATCCTCTTTGCTTTGAACCAGGAGGTTAACTTCCTTATCCATGAAAAGCCAACACAGGTCAGAATCCCTCTATACTCTAACACTTCTGAAAGCAGAGTATTAAAACCTAGCTCAGAAATACATAATTTCATAGTATGGAAAATATATTACCTTTACAAGAAAGAGTTTTATAAGAATTCCTTCAAAAAAGTAAACATTCATGTAAGCCCCCACTCTGTCAATCTCCCACAATCAACTGCAGTCAAAGACCACAATGGCTACCTGCGCCTTCTGGACACACAACCATTTCAGAAGAGCACCATAACAGCAAAACTGTCCACCAATCTTTTAGCTGTCATAAATATACTTTGTAATTAAAAAATACAGGAATCTCACATTTCTCAGTAACAGTTTGTCAGCTTGAATTATATATAAGCATATAAAGCCATATAGGACCCTCTAGCACAGAAAATCCACAGAAAAGCCCTTACTGTCCATTGTAAGCAAAGTCAGATAAACTACTTTCAGAAAACATTATACCTGACATAAAAAAAAAGTCAAGCTTGGCAACAATTCTGGTAAAAAACAGGAAAAAGGCAAACTAAATTTAAAAGCAGGATACATAAAACCTGTGTAAAGCAGACCCTCCTAAAGTACATCTCTCCAATGACAAGACTCAATGACCTCACAGAAAGAAGAGTAGAATGGTGTACAGGAATTGTTCAGCACTGCAAACAATAGCACTCATGTGCTTCACCTCATTTTCATGAAATCAGAGGTTTAATAATTCACATAATTAATCTAGATTTTAAAAACCCAAATACTAAACATTAAATGTTCACAGATTAATTTTTAAATTCTGTTCCTAATCCTAACATGAATATTAAAATGTACTATTGAGGCACTGCTGAAAAATCCAAGCAGGGTGTGATTGTCTTACACATAACCATAAACATTCAAGAAATGGTTGGTCTATTTTGTGTTCAAAATGTTAATGTTCCCATAAAAATGAAAAGTCTTGATGATATGCTTTGCTGTATTCTAGAAATGTTAGTTTACAGTCAGTGTTATTGTACAAAACTAGAACTGCCTCTTTCAGAGCCATACAGTCTTCACAAGCACTGTAACCTACAGTCATACATCATTTCCAACTGCGCTGGAAATTTTCTATTATTCTTTATCTGACTTTTCTATTAAAAATAAACAGGCTGGATTTTCATTTTAAAAAGCCTATCTTCTCCCACAACTTGAAAAGCAAGTATTAAAAAAGAACAAACAGCAAAAATAGAAGAAAGAAACACGTTGTGCTAGTTCTGAAGCTCTAACACCTGACAGCCACAGACAGTCTGAGGAACATTTAAAAAACTCCTATATACAAATTTTATATACACACCAAGATTAAGAGGTTAAGAAAATTAGTGTATCTGTTTTTGCATTCACTTTGACCACTTGGGCATCAAGCTGCAACTCACACAAACACATTTTCAAATGTATTTTTGTGCAATAATCTTGCCTGTATGATCTGGCAACAGAATTAGGTCGACACTTTCACCTATGGGTATTCAAAAGCACACACCTTTTGTTCAAAGGTTAGGTCTTAGTTTCTTGGATAAAACATAGCATATTTGGAAGTTCGAAAGCCGAGCAGGTCTCTCATTTCGTTGCGGAATTTTGACAAGTCCTGCCGCAGTTCATTGAGGTTCTCCACAGTGGCCTGATCTGTACTCTGCATCTTCTGTCTCATGGAAGTCAAGTAACGGTGGACTAAGCAGCACATCACCTTTTGGTAATTCTCATCTCTCTTCTGCTTCAGATTTCTCCATTCCTTTAAACAAACATAACATATTTACTGTGGAAGGGATTTTTGAGCCCTAAAGCCTGTATACAATTCTACAGAGAAGAAACGTGAACAAAATAACAAAACTATTTTTTAAATACATCCTGATGTACACAAATATACAGCGTATATAAATTGTCCACAAAATCCACATTAAATTATAATCTTCTGTACCAGCAGAACTGAAATTTTTTTTCTACCTGGCTTGGTTAATTGTTCTGTGAGCAATCAAGACTTCTATAACCCTGAATGTCTCTTAGTGCAAATTCCATACAGTACTTGAATTTGTTTATTTAGCACTATTTTCATCAGCAAGAAGATGCAAAATTAGTATGCAAAATTGCAGGGTACAAAAATGTTTATAAAATAAACAAACAAAAAATCCCTTCCCTAACAATGACAGGCTTCAGTGATCTTTTTTGGTTATTTATTCTGACACTTCTGTAATACGTTTAAAACCAATTACCTTCTCCAAAGAACATTCTAACCTCACCATTTTTGAGATTAGCATATACTTCCTTGAGGTTTCTGTGTGTTTTCATTCAATCAAAGCATTTTTTTTCAGACTATTTCTGGGGGAATTGGGAGTTGGAGGGAAGTGGGTTGAAAGTTAATAAAACCTTACCTAAGTAGAAATAAGTAACACCTATTTATCTTGAATGCTGCATAATTCTGCAGCTGCTATTTCTCTTAGTAGCATTCACCTTCTGACAGGCAACTTCATGCAGCAATCTGTGTTTTCATTTCAGTAAGCAGCACCTTTCCTGCTGCAGAGCTCAGAGCTTGCCCAATAATTCCTCACCTTGAGGCTGTTCTGACGTTTCACTTTGCCACTTGATGTATGAGAGCAGATCCATTTACTGAGACTGTTGAAAAGGTAACAAATGGTCTTGGGAGAGGGTATAACATTAAAAGGTGGGGGGAGCGTGCATTTATCATCAAAGTAGCTAAGCCAAAGCTTGGCACGAGCAAACTTCCACTCCTTATCTTCATGATTCTAAAACATCAGAAACATTAACAGAGAAAAGAAACAGAAATATTAATAGGCTATTTTCTAAGTTTAATTTGCTCATACCTGAAAAACTGACCATTATTTTATTTTGATTATATAGCATTTTTAGTAGATAGATTACATAGGTTAGCTTGAATATTCTAATATTAAATACTTAAAACAAGTACCTATTTCTTCAATTCCTAGTATAACAATCTGGAGGTAGAGATCAATACCCAGATCACATGTCAAAGCATCACACATATCAAAATTAGCATTTGAACAGCCATTGTATCAAGAAAGTCATCAATTCCCATTAGGCCAAAGCCCTATACATATTCAACATGGAAATTACTTTTTTTTTTTATGAAAGCAAATAAAAAGTTCTTATTTGAAGGAAAAATATGAGTTCACAGACAGAGCTCATCCATGAGGTCTACAGACCATGAGTTTACACACCATAGGAAGAAATTTGTGTCAAATCCAAAGATACAGGTAATTGGCAATTAATCAGACACCACTTACTGCTATCAGCTGAAAACTTTTGTGAAGCATTGCCACAAGGAGTTTGGTTAATACTATCACAACCACCACGTTGTAGGTCCCAACAATAACAGCACCCACAAAAGACTGTAGTTCTTCACCGTAGCTAAAACGTGTCACAAAGATTGCGACGTGTGCCAGGGAGAATATGTACCAGAAGAGAGCAAAACATGTACCAATAAACCTACAGAAACAAGGGAAAAATCTGGTTAGGGAAACACCAAAAGTGTTAAACATAAATTCAAGATCAGTGAAAAAATTCAGTAATTCAGTTCTGTTTAATTACTAGGGATTAAAGGCTAGAACAATACAGTTATTTTAAGATCTCAAACTACTCACGAATGGAATGTGTCGTTGCTCTGCTGTTCACAGAAAATGCCCGCACAGTCCTTTTCTTCATTTACAGTAAATCCCTTATCATAAAGTTGGGTCAATCCAATTGTGAATGAGAACAAGACAAGAAGAAACATGCCCAGAAATTTTCCAAAATCTTGTAGCATCTGCCCCATTGAAATCTGTGAAATAGATTTATTTCTAATTTTAGTAAAACATGTAGTTATTTTTATTTGTACTTTCTCCTTCAGCCTTTGAGCAACAAAAAAAATCTACTTACATTTTAAATATATAAGTTAAATTTTGATATGCTAAACAGATCTTAAGGTCAGGAGATAACCTTGTATTGTTTTTCAGAGAAAAATTCTAGATATTAAAAAGAATATGTAAGTCATTTTAACATTGCCTGGAAAATTAGTATCCTCCAAGTAACCATAAGCAATAGTATGTACACCTTGTTACTTATTTGCAATACCAATGGTAATAAGGAACTCACAGGTCAACAGACAAAAGCAATAAATGAAACGGATTTGACCATGAATGCCATCATAGAAAGTTAAGAAAACACTCAGAAGAACACTGAATCAATCAAAACATTTGGAATAATTTATCACTAATTAAAAAAAAGTAGTATACAAAAGCCCATCTGCAGAATACAAAATTAGCTCACTGTACATTTTATGTATGATTTTAAATAAACACACGTGTAGACACTCAGAAATTGAAGGATAAAGCATACAGGGTATGACAGTAAATCTGGATCATTAGTTTCCAATTCAAAATATCCTATACAGAACTTTGCAACATTAGAAATACAGCACCTTTAAAAAAACCCAATCATATGCTTGGGATTTTTTCCAACACAGCAAAGACCTTGATTCGCTTTTGACATAAGCCCAAATTTTTACACAGACACAGCATAAACTATTTATATAATTTAGTCTTCCTACAAACTTCTTCAGAACAATGTACCATTAAAAAGAATGCAAATATATGTAATGTGGGATTGGGTGGATCTAATCTATATAAATCAGTGTGTGGAAAGCCCAGTCCTATATGAATCAAAATCTGTACCAACTCACAGTCCAGAACTGTAACACAACTGCCAGATTTTGCAAGTACAGCTTCACTGGGAGATGAATCCCTGCTCCCTCCTTTGCTGCTGGAAACTCACCAAGCACCTCCTGCAGCACAGCACACTCAGAGTCTGTACAGTTTGTAATGGCCATGGAGATTCTGCAGCTGTGGGCAGAGCTCTGCACCAATTCTGTGCATGTTTGCTCAGAGGATCACTGTACTCCCCACCAAACTGTTTCATCACATCCAACCCTTCAATGAAAAAACCCAACCCAAATCCCAACAACAAAGCATTTTCCCTTTAACACATGGTTCCTGCCAAGAGAGAGATAAATGAAATAGGAATGCACAAAAAGTGTAAAATGCCCAAAACTATTTTGTTTGGAAGAGAGTGTAACAGCCCATCCCAAATGTCAGTTGCTTTCTTCATAGATTGATGCTTTCCCTTTTTAAGTATTTACAACTTCTAAGCACTTGAAATCTAATTATCTCATCTAGGGAAGTACTATTCTACCTTCTGTTAATAATAAAATCCACCCCACACAGTCAACTTACAAATCTGGTTTATTACAGGTTTTATTAGCCTATGAGTCAAGTAACTGAAGGCTTAAAAATAACTCTAAGAACCAAGAGAACACAGTAGCTGCCTTCCCCTGCCCCCCACTGCTGGGTTTCCATCCCATATTTGATTACCACCATCTGAACTTTGTGACCTACTTTCAGAAAATACTGTAAGAGTTGTTGCACCAGCCCTACTGGCCAGCAGTAATAACGTAAGCTCCTGTGTGCCTCTGAATGGGGTGACTGTTGACTGTTTTTATTTATTTGGAAAATTTCACAACACAGCCTCCTAATAAAAAACTTGTGAAAGATCTAGTACATAAATAAACATGCACATTAAACAGTGAATCTCTTTAAAATGTGGAGAGACTTCAGCGTTTAATCAATTTGTACAACCCTAATACTTAATGCAACATCAAGACTTCAGTACTATTTTCAAAGTGTGCAAGTACATTTCCACTTAAAATCTGTAACAGAAAATTAGATAATTAAAACGTGGGAGGTTTTACTGTCATCATTAGTAGAAGGCTCCAACAAATACCAAGTAAGAAGAAACCTGTTCTCCCTTCTTATAACTGCCAATAAATAGGTGAGTATTTCAATACTCTAGACAGATTTATATTTTTCAAACAAAAGCAATTTGCGTAACTTGAGGTGCAACTTTAATGAGATCACAGACATAAACAGAAAGGCTTTTGATTACTCTTCCTGGCTACACACTTACTCATCTGTCTCTTTAGAAATAAGAAGCTAAGGCCATTATTTGCATAAAACTTTGCAGGAAGAACCTTATACTTTCCAAACTGTGGGAATTTAGTTGGTATGTTACACTTAGAACAGATGAAAACAAAAAAAAACCAGTATAGGTACAGCTATCATGGGAAAATACCCTAACTGAACTACACAAAGTGCTTCACTCTTTTTCTTACCTTTTCCCATCTGAATCAGTATGTTTTACACAAGAGATTGATTAAAAAAAAAATCAGTATGTTTTACACAAGAGATTAATTAAAGAAAAATAAAAAAAATTCTACTTTTCACTTTCTTACTTTAACCTTTTTTCCTATTTTAAATAAGACTTTTAATAACAAATTATGTTTCATATTTTTTCAAACAGTAATGATATTTACCTGGAGTGGTCCCAGAATGGAGCTGGTTGTGTACATGAAGAAGAGACGCAGGTAACTAAGAACATTGGCAAAGGCAAAAAGCCCTTCTGCCACTAGGGTAGGATGGAATGCATCCCAGTCCTTCCTTTCAGCATAATCATGAAACTGCAACATAAAAAAAGACAAGCTGAGATCACTAATATTATAAATACAGAAATGTACCCATACACCTCTCCCTACTTCTACTTCCAAAACAGGCAAGAGCATAAATTAATTAACATATGTCACTCATAGGTGTCATACCTCTTTCAGACAAAGGCATTTCAAAAGCCATTCCAGAGGGAGCCAGAATTTAGAGAATTTAAACTGAACACCTAACTCTGTCACTCACTTGTTCAAACCATTTACTCCTCTGTTCTGCTTTCACTTCTACTCTGTTTTGCACGGTCTATTGAAACGGGGACTTGGGAACTTTATTATATAAACATGTGCATTGTCTTGTATAACAGGCCTCAGTAAAAAACAATATTGAGATGCTACAAAGAAAACCCAGGTACACATGCAATTGCTATGTGGTGACAGCTGATCTTAAAGTGTTGGAAAGACTTATGATTTGGGGGTCCTTCAACAGATTTTATGAATGGCTACAGAGAATGGGAGTCACAAGTAAACTGCTGCTTGATGTATTATCCACTAAGTACTACTATTCAACTTATTCAGGGAATATCCACAGGTTCCTAACTTTTGGTTTGGCTGAGAACATTCAGGATTTATATTACCAGCTTCTGCTGTCTCAAAATGGACATTCAAAAACCAAGGAACTCAGAGCTGCTTTACAATAACACCCAAAAGTCTGCTGCACAAAGATAGCAAGAAATAGGAGTAAGTATTTGCTGCACACTGCAACTGCACATGTACAAATCCTTCTGCTACAGAAACTCTTCCTTTTTTTCTTACAGCTTTGGGGCCTATAATGGACCTAAGATGCAAACAGAACATTTTTACTTGGTTTTCCATATGATTTATAAACTATAAAAATAAATTTGGACATATAAAAGGGGAAAACCCCCCATTATATGCCTATTGTATACACAGGAGTCCTGCATTTTCCAAAAGGTTACAATTTAAATTTGCAACAATGGGTCTTATCTCAGCAAAGGAACTACTACTAGAGACATGCTGGTTGCAAAGCAAATGGCTGGGAAAGCAGCCCAATGTGGCATTCTCCCTCTATTTTTTCCAAGAAATGCAGCCTTCCTTTCCAAACAATTACCAGCCTCTGAATCAATGCTAGGATTGGAAAATGAGCCAAACACCAAGTTGGGAAGAAATGAACCAGTTTATTTTCCTTCAAAATGCCAGACAGCTGTCAATTTGCAATTTTTAAGACACAATAATGGTGCTACTGCACTGGCTTGGATTTTGCTGTAATATCCACATTCAATTGGTCTGGCAGTTTGCCATGCACTGTGTGGTTAGCAACACATGCAACAGAATGGCAATGATCATTTTCAAAACTCGTATTTTCAGTCAAATCCAGATGGTTTTTCATAGAGACAAGACAAGGCTCCTCTATGGTCTCAGGACTTTTATCCTTACTACCAAAGAAAACCCAACCAAGCAAAAACCAATTAAAAATCCACCACTTATGACATTTGAGTATATGTAATCAATAGCTAAATAATGCTTTCTCTAACAAAAATGCACTAGGCAATCCAAACATAGAGACTACTATTAGCTTTCTGCATAGTACTGAATGGAGTCAGGCAAGCTCAAATGCCCCATCTGATGAGATGCATTTCCCTAAACAAAAATCAAGCCATTTGGAAGACCAGCCAGCTCTTAGAAGGAAGACAGTAGCTCTGTTTGGGTTTCCAAGTACTTGGACATGTCCTGATGTGTTTTCTAACTCCCATTTCCCTGATCAACGGCGCTTTGAAGACCAAGGTGCAACAAGACTGGAGGTCTTGTCACCTCCTTGTTACCCTTGTCACCTCCGTGGCCTGTAGCACACAGAGCATTTCAGCCCAAAGCCCACACTGCACCCCATCACAGGCTGTTACTGATGTTGTCACTGCACCACAACTCCTACTTCTAGCACAGCACGTGGAACACATCTGCAGGTGTTCTGCAGCAATGTACTAAAACCACAGCTGCTCAGTCAGCCCCAGGGGAGCTTTGGTCTATGAAGATTGGTGCTCACCTTGTTATGGGCAACGACTTTGAGGGCAAAAGTTGCCAAATACAGGGAATTCATGACAAAACTAAGCTGATTGCGGGACTCTTCTAAAAAATCTTCCAAACCATCATACCAGAGCCTCTTAACATCTGACCACACCATTCCTGCAGGGAAAAAATAAAACCCAGGGAAGTGAAACCATTGCACTGAACAGGTATTACTTTACATATGATCACTATGCATTTCACACTGAATTTGTTACAGAATTAGTAAAAGAAAATGGAGAAGATTATATTTACACACACAAGAACTGGAGTTCTGTTGCTTTATTTTCCCATGGAAGACATCTGTATTCATAATTTTGAAAGTCCATCCAGAACAACACAAAACTTGTTACTAGCCCGAAGTGTAACAAATTCTGCTGTGGCCATTTTGACAATGATTTTTAGGGAGTATTTTAATGGGATTGTGGAATTCAATAATACAAGTGAACCCTTGTTACTTGATTCTTTTCATTCCAGTTCATTTTGCAGAATATTTTCTAAATATATTCTTAATCAACTTAGACTATTTTCAAGGAATCAGTATAATGTCACTACAAATAAGCATTTAGGCTACAAATACAATTACTATTTAAAAACTTGAGATTCAATGATGTGAAAAATAACCCCATTTTAATGACTGTGTTTGCTTAGATAAAATTTTAAAATCCTACATGAAATCCATATTACAATATTACATGCAGAAAAAATAAATTTCTATAGCCTATAATTAAAATTACCAAGACCACTTAATGACACTTTGTTAGCAGATTAGATGGAACAAAAGAATGTATAAAATTATAATATTTAATTTCAAAGCAATGGAGGAATCTGACTTGTACTCAAAATTTGAAGTTTTCAAGTTTCTTTTAAGACCTGCCTGTGTTTGTGCGGGGGGTACTACATACTTCCAAAATCTGCAAGAACTGCTCCACAGTTTTAATACAGCTCAATTGTGAAAGGAATTACTATTACACAAAAATCCTCTCACCCTAAAATATCAAATAAATCACCCTCAGAATTCCTTAAATAAAAACTGTCTTGTTTTTTACCATATCACTGCTTTTTACAAGCCAAATTAAACAAATGATACATATGTAATTACCTTACATTAAGAAAGATAAATTTTAATGTAAAAACAATCGCATGCCAGACAACCAAAAACAAGGTAAAAATTAAGAACCTTCAACTAAAAGTTCTTGAGAACTAAACAAAAATTATACCTGTGCTCCCTCTGCTGCATCAACCAGAAGTGACATGCAGCCTTTCTGGTACAGTTACAATAACTGATGACAATGACATAGCAAACTATAACATGGGAAAAAAATGTTTTTGTGTTTTAAAACAAGCATGAGGCAAATGCACACCTCCAATCTGTTTGTAAGATGAAGCATGCATACATAAACACACATAACATACACTTCTATCTTTAAACCATGTACCAACTGTGCAGCAAGTCTAAATTTTGTTATTTACTACTTTTCCAACCAAGCATTATAGAACTGCTCATGAAAGACTGTGTTATTACTTATTGCTGATGTACCACTAAACCAACATTTAAAAATATATTTAGCATATATTTTTTTATATATTTAGCAACTGTCATCCAATCCACTCAAATCATACCTACCAATAAGCCATATTATCAGAAGATAGTCTATTCTCTCAAGGGCTGGTCCCATTGTATTCTTCTTATTCTCATTGTAGACAAGCGAGTACAAATTAAGTAATAACAGAAATGTGAAATATGAAGCTCCATGAATAATAAACTTCATAAAAGGAGTGTGAATTATACGACCGACTCGAGATTTAGGAGCTAACAAGTAACAGAGGGACAGAACTGGCCAGAAAATGCCAACCATCAGAACAGTCAGGATCTTCTTGCAGGTGTGCTTGCGCCGATAGCCGGCCATCTGCCCAAACCACACCGTGTTGAGAAACTGCTGGCAGTTGGACTGGGCAACAAACTGGGGGGGAGGAGGGGGAGAAACAAACAAGGAATCACTCTCAGGTTTCTTCACACACATTATTAAGTTGCATCATTACAATTAATTTTGTAACTATATGTATAATGCACAAAAGTGTTGTTATTTTCCAAGCCCCGTAGTAAAAGCAAGCTATGCTCAAACCCAGAGGAACACGGAAATACTTCAGTGTGCTTGATGAATGCAGTCCAGAAATGTGTAATGCTGCTTGCAGGGCATTCCAGAACTACAGCTTATGACTTTGAAATGCTATGTATTTCAAACAGTTTAAGCCCAGACATGTAGAACAGAGAGAATGATGTAATTCCTTTTTCAAATACTAACTAAAAATGGATTTTGCATGAAAAGGAAACTTCCACTCCATCCTTGGTCCTTGTACTAGAATCCCACAAATATCCATTTGCATTCCAGCACAGAAAACTAGAGTTATAATTTATGAAAGGACAAGAATTACAATAACCTACTGCATGGAGGAAGTTGCATATTGAGGGTATTAAAAGTGCTGCTATTCTGGAACAGAGGGGCTATTCTGTTATACTAGCACAGGTCCAACCTAATTACTGAACAGCACAGGCAAGGCCTGAGACAAAGCTGAACAGTTAATGACCAGTGAGAAGATGATAAATCATGTTTGGCACCTAAGGATCTATGCCTCTCTAGGCAAGGATTTAATGAGGAACTGAATAAAAAATTACCACTACCAGAGATGTTCATAAAGAAGCAGTGGCCTATACTTCAATATAGAAAACACTACATTCATCTCCACAGTAAACACTGAAGAATCCCTCAATATCTTGCACATCCTGTTTCACATACTGATACCTGTGTATTACCATCTCTTCTATAACTCCTGCAAATTTATTTCCACTTCTATGTCCACAGGCACAACAACAAAGTAATTAATTACTAACAAAATACAATATGTAAAGTCTATCGAGTAACTGCAAAGACAAACCTCTTTTTGATTATACTTGATTGCAAGTTTTAAGCGACTTAAGTTCATCCTCTCCTCCAATAATCCTCGCTTGTCTACATGCTCATCACTCGAGGTGTGATTCAGAATCACTTCCAGCTCCCGCGAATTCCGTGCTTGTGCAAGTAAATCTTTAGCAAAGGTTTTGCACTGCTGAGCGAGCTCCTCATAATCATTTCTGAAACACACAGAAACAGTATGTACTATTACAGCGGTCCTGGATTTTCCATTCAATCACAAACTAGCCATTTTTGGCTGGGATTGTATGTTATGTTGAGACAAATTAAAAGAAACCACCCCAGAAGTCCTGTGTCAAGGTCCAAGCATTCCTAAGACAACTCTGAGTAGTTTTTACCATGTAACATAGAAACAATTCCATTTCTGTTTAGCTTGCAAGATCACTAGAGAAAATCTGGCACACACACTTACAGTATACAAATTCTTATGTCATGAGTTCCACAGACAGAGTTAAAGATTAAAGTTATTTCCAGGACATGAGAAAGTGTAGCTGTCCCAAAATATGGCACTGGTAAGTAATCACTTGGACTTGTTCCAGTTGAAATAGTTCGGGGTTTTGCTTTATTCCTGTCACCTGAAAACTAAAGTCTATTCACTAAGTATTATGTATTATTGTATTAAACACATGAAAAGAAACCACATGATTTCCTTGTCTCACCTTGCACAATAGTCCATTTTAATGCCATGCTGTATCACAAAAATGCAACAACTGAACTCTTATTAAGAAAGATAGGCAGCTAAAATGCAAAAAATTCACAGTTTTAGAAAATTTACGTATTTTGGAAAGTAGAATTTTACCTTATATAAACACTTGCTTTCACATTCTTGGAAAGCTTTTGTGCTGGTATGTTACAAAATGGTAAAAATCTGCATTGTTTAAACATGAAATTACAGTGAGCACTTCTTCATCATATAGAGCATTTTCATCATGAAGTCTTCTACACACATATGCATATTTTAAATATATATACATACGTGCTCTTCAAAGTCTTATAATGACCAAAGTTAAGAAACAATACCCAAAACAACTCCCAACAGGAGTCAGGTTAGTATAAACAAGGTATTGCATATTTCTACCCTGATACAGAAAAAAAGTGCAGAGCACTAATGAGTTATTGATATAATTAATAGGTGCATAATTTCCAAGTAAGTCAGCATTTAGCATAATTTCTGTTTATTTTTGCAGAGTACAGCTGAAAGTTGAACTGTTGGTGCAACTACACACATTAAAGTCCCTATACCTAAAAGGATTTAAAGTAATTAAACTGTCGAAATGACTGCTAAGGAGGCATAAATTATGTAACGTAACTTATTATGTCTAATTATCCGTTTAAACACTCCACTTACACAAAATGAAGAATAAACTTTTTCTAATGCAAACATATTTCTACACCTTTAATTACATAAAAATATTAAAACTGATTTGTGTTTTCAATTCCTACCTGAACTCAACCTCAACAAGGCTTAATTCTTTCAAGTCTGCACTAAGTTCAAAAGCTCTTAGGATTGGATCCTCCTCTGTCAACATTATTAAGGCAGGACTGGCCAAACACCGATAAATGTCAAGACGAAACCTGTGACAAAAGAACGGCAAACAAAACAAAGATGTTTTGTTTCATTAGCAGCTTCAAACCAAAACCTGTTCCAAAAGTTTGCCTAAAATGGCCAGCTGAAAGACAAAACAATTTGGTTTTTTAAAATCAGACACTACAAGCATTAACTGCATTATGTCTGAAAGATACATGACATATTAAGAACCCCTAAGTATCCTAAATCAGCCAAACTGGTTCCCTCTTCCTTTCCTCTCTACTTCCACTGTTATCAGTACCTCAGAAGAAGTTCTAGATTAAAGTAAGAGCTGCTGCCTCAAATATTTCTGTTGTTTGTCTGCTTTGGATACCCTGACATCTTTTCTCGTACTGAAGTTAATGATATAGGGAATAGGATGGATACCAGAACATGCCTGTGGTAGCTCAACACCAAAAACTCAAATAACTTTGGAGAAAAATTTTATTTGCATAGTTCCTATGTCCCCAAGCCAAAGGTAGCTAGAATGTTTGAGACACACCTGCTAGAAAGGGAAGGCACACAGTGACTATGCACAGTGACTGAAAGTATAAAACCAAAATGGAAAAAAGCCACTGCCTCCCACCAGCCTTTTCAGGCACAACCCATGCCCAAGAACTACCACCTCTCACAATAAGAGCTACAATATATTAAAGGAATACACTCATAAACTTCACCTTAAAAAGAAAAAAGAAACATACTGAATATGACCCAGGCAATGCCAGAGAATGAAGAATCTTTTTTTACGGCTCATGACTTCTAAGGGTTACCTGGAATGTCGCAGACTATCTTTTTTGTTCTTGGCAGTGCACAGGGTGCACTCACAGCCCACAGCATGAGGTTTGGGTAATGATATGTCTTGCTTCAATAGCATAGTGAGAATTTCATAGTTGTTACGATGAGCAGCTAAAATTACTGGTGCCACATCCATGGTTGTTGAGTACTCTGGGTTCTGAATGCGTTCCATTAATTTCTGGAAAAAAATGTAAGAAGTATCTAAATTTATTACCTGCAGCTCTACTAGATGTAAGGGGGTTTTTGACTGTTCAATCAAGAATTTCTCCTTCAAAATACCCGTCAGTGTTTCGTAACATGAACAGAACCAAAAATATGTAACAACAGTCAAACACCTGCCAGATAAACACTATAAAAGAATAACAGACCCAGACACTTTTCTGCTTTATTTACACAGAAATACTGCCTAGTTTTCCAATACACACAGGATATTAGAAACTGTTATTTTGCTCTAGTTTGTGAAAAAATGATTGCATTTACTATTAAGTGCAGAAAAAATATCCTGAATGTGCCATACTCTGTTACACAACACCTTATTCCTTCCCTGCCTCCATCTCCACTTTGTGTTTTCAGAAGTTTTTGGTACTAAAGCATTGACAAGGCAAGTTTCAATTGCTTAATTTCAAGGTGAAGGTCTGATGTTTATGGATTTGCTCTGAAAATCTTTGAAGCTTCAATACATGAATAAACACTTTATAAGTCAAGGCTGCTAACTACCTTGCAAACAGACAGCCAGAAAAGATTTATAACCACTAGCTTTTTTTTCTCTTCTGAACTAGGCATGTGTTTGGCAGGTATAAAGCCACTGGATTCCTTAGGTGATAAAGCAAAATCATGTATGTCATCTTTCAAGACAAAAAAAGGTTACAAAAATAATCCCTGGCGTCCAGATTTGATCACCTTACAGAAGCAGAATTTAACAACATTGTTTTAAACACTACAGATACTCAAAAAAGTAACAGCCTTCATAGCCCCAACCAAAAATCAAGGAGTAACAACACTTAACCACAATGGTTGGCCTGGAGGATCGTTTAGGTCGGTGATTAAGTAGAATGTCAACAGCTCCCACCACTTCGGAGTCAATAGCCACCAAAAGTGCATCCGAGGACTACGTAAAGAAAACAAATCATTTGTGAAAAGAGCAGTAACTTAAACAGCACTAAGAGACAAACTCAAGCCAAACTGCATTTTTAAAACACATTTGTTAAATTTAATTTTAAAGTACTAAAATGATGCTCTGTATATCACCAGGCATATGATCAGGATACAAATTCAGGTTGCCATTGCAGGAATTCACACAGCATTAGTGACAATTTGCATCACTGCACCAACAGAAGAGGAATCAATTTAATAAATTACTTTCCAGGAAAGATGATGCATAAGACTTAAAAAATTAAGTTTAAAGAGCCAGTTTACCAGGTCTATTAGGCAGATTAAAAGCAAGTGTTAGTATAAGTCAGGCATATGGGATACTTCAGCCTTGCATTTGTAATTCTGGGGTACAGCTAGGAAAATAAGCTTTTTCCATCTTGGCTGGTAACCAATTACTTCTGCACCTTATATTACACTGAGATAAGCAGCTTTTCATTTTCCCTACAAATGATGTTATTCTTCTTGATTCATTTTCAAAAATTTGTATTTTTACTTAAAGAAATAAAAGAAAAAGACACAGCTTTTATTACTGCCACTAATTCAGGTACAGAAAAGCTTGTGGTATTATTCATGCCCAATATCAAACAATGTAACAAAATATCCTACTTTTCCCTGTCTTATATATTTAATCCATCATAGCTTCACCTCTCCCACCAGCAGCAGAGATGCTGCATACATTTAAGGAAGTCTTGTTGGAAGGAAACTGCCCTGCCATCAAGCACAGATCAAGTCTAACAAGTAAACACCACAGAAATGCATGTTTGCCTTAACTTAAAATCAACTAATATAACACGAATTTTTCTGTGTTACCATTTAAAAAGTTAATATACTCTAAAGCCAAAAGGATTTTTGCATTTTACACTTTTTTAATATAAGGCACTCAAACCATGTACTTTTTTTCTTGAGGATAATACATGCATTATATCAGCAGCAGGAGTAACATTTAAAATAAAATTCAAACTTGTTAACATCATAGCAAATGCTACTTATACATTTACCATGCCAATAAAATTCCACTAGAAAAGTCAACTTGTGATAAGAAACCACTTTCACAATTACTTTTTCCAATTTACTGGAAATTTACTGCCTAAAAGGCAGATTGCATTTATGTCCAAATTCTGACAGATTAACAAAGAAAACATAGACTACACTGAACATTTTTAAAAACGTGTGTTGGATACCTGGCAGCCATAATCCAAAAGCAGCTGTAGGATGTCCAAGTTTTCATTTTCAATAGTTATAGTAACAGCATTTCGTCCAAGCACATCCACACAATTGATGTTCATTTCACCCGAGCTATTTTCCTCTAAGAGTTTCTTAACCATGTAATAGTCACCTGCAGAAGTAAGGCAGGGATATCACTTCATATTACAAAGCAATAAAAGCATGTGATCATTTTAAGTACCAGCTACCATCAAACAAGACACAATTCCATAGCTGACAACAGTAACTGAGTGTATCAGACAAAGAAGAAGTCAAGGTAGATAAGCATTCTCTCATCAGGGAGAAAACTAAAGATATTTCAGGAAATCTCTCTTCAGGAAAGCACTGGACGTGTACTTCAATCCACCCCTTTAGTTCAGTCCTAAAAACAAACACACACAAAAGCACGGGTGCTTCCCAAAACTGTCTCTAAGGTAACAAATTACTTTACAAAACAGAAGACCATGACCAAGACAGATATCAGTGTAGAATACTTAGAGAAGTATACGTAGAATACAGTAAAATACACACTAAGAGTACTGAAGCAGCTGTTACACAGACAACAGGGTTTTGTCACTTTTTTGTTATGTAGCTTTTTAGCTCTCCGAACCTCTGTTTAGAGTTAAAGAGAGAAAGCCATGGCTTCCTCCGATGTTGAGGACAGACTCACGGGCTGCGCACATGGAAGGCATCGCACCACCGAGAGTCCCAGAGCAAACTGCTGAGCTCGCTGGCAAACGCCACGGCAGGAACAGCCCTGCGGCTGCGAGCGAACCTGAGCTGGGGCGGGCACCAGCAAACACCGCACCTCCGGCAGCCCTGCTTATGCCCCGAGCACGCATTAAAAGCGTTATCATTAAAAGCATACACTGGAATCTAACGTTTCAGACCTTTTCAGATCAGTTTGATTTAAGGCCACGTTCCGACTCAAAAGTAACTAAATACAGGCTTAAAGCAAGCAGCGCATTTTAGAAAGACAAATCTCTTCCCATTCGCCACCAGTGGTGCAAATCGCAGCATACTGGTCTCGCCTATCCTGGGGTTGTCCAGATAATCGCTAATTTTAGCAGCTCTCTACTCAGAGACCCTTTTAACAGTGAACACCTCCCAAATTCCTCCGACACAAACCGAACGCCCTCACGAACGCGGAGCAGCGGCCCCGCGCCTCCCTTCCCGCTCAGGGGCCAGCAGGAGGGGCGGGCTCGGACCCCGCGGTGCCCCACAGCAGCCGCACGGCGGGACCACCGCGGGCCAGGGGAGGCAGCGCAGGGCTGGCACCCGGCCACGGCTCCGGCCCTCGGAGCGAGCGGCCGAGACCTCGAGGGGGGCCGGGCCGGGCGGCGGGGCGGGTACCTTTGTCGCAGGCCAGCAGGAAAAGCTTCTCGTCCAGCGTCGTCTCCTCCTTCACCTGCCGCACATCCTTCAGCGCCAGCAGCTTGTTGGGCGAGGCCGACGCGGACGGGTCCGCGCTCTGGTACAGGGCGGCCATGGCTCCGCCAGGCCCATACGGACCCGAGCGGGGCGGTGTCGCGGCGCCGCCGCTGCCCCTCGGCACCGCTGGCGAGCGGGGCAGCGGCCCCGGCCGGGTCACGCCTGGCGGGCGGGCAGGGCAGGGCAGGGCCGGGCCGGGCGGCCGCTCCCCGCCGCAGTGCGCAGGCTCCGGCCCCGCCGCCGGGGCAGCGCAGGCGGGCGGAGCGCGGGGGCCGCGGCCCGGAGGCGCCGCCGCTGCTCCGAGCTCGGCCCTGCCCCTCCCCACAGCCGGGCAGGGGCCGCAGGCTGCCTGCGAGGGAGGGCGCGCTGCAGCGGCTCCTGCGCGGCACCTGGGCTGCGTCTGCCCTTAAATCTGTTTTCTCCCAGCTGCTACCGTAATTACGGCCCTGCTCATCACAGCATCAGAGAGTTGCCCATGAAAATTTCCTCAAAGCAACTCTAAAGTAATTCTGGACATTTACAGCAAGAGTTTATAAAACAGGAAACAGGGGATGGAGTAAGGTACCAAGTGTCTGACAGGTAAATATAGTACGATTCTATAATTTAATAAGAGATAATTTATTCTTACAGTATAGAGATTAAGTTAGTCTCCTTTTAGCCTCTCCTGAATGAGGACTTGGACTGAGTGTCACCAGAACTCAAATTCTGTACAAAGCTCTGTCATCATCTTGGACTGGGAATAGAAACCAAGTAAATCAAGTCTTGTCACAACAATGCAAACCGGTAAATAGGCAGAGGCCAATGGGTTCAAATCCAAGAACTTAATTCCTTTCAGTCTCTGTTATCCCATTATATAATAGAAACTAGATGGATGCATCCCTTAGTATTGCAATATTGTGTGCAAGATAGTGAAGATGTAAAACTTGAGCAAGCACTTGGACTATCAGAATTCTCCTGTTCTGCCACACTTAGGACTGGCTTTAGGACCTGAGAGAAAGTAGAAGCTTCATACTTAAAAAAAAAGTCTTTAATTTTGATTTAGTTTTCATATTGTTTGGCTTTTGGTAACAACTTAATTAAATGTACAGCTCTAGCTTGATAAGTGAAAATTTACAGCTGATGAAAAAGAAGTACAAATAGTTACTTTAAAATTACTAAGAAAAAAAAAAAACAGATTTCATCTTATCCAGACAATGCACCGGTCTTTCTACACCAAACCTCTGCACACATGATACACACTTTAGAAAAATCAAAGGAATGATACATAAGGAAATGCAATACAGTAATGAGAAAATCCATAGTGGACTAGCCAGCTCTTTATTGTTTTCTTAATACAGTATTTTATGAAAAGGTTAAAAAAACTCAACCAACAGCTGTTTAGTCCAACTGCAAAACTGAGCACATATGCATACCTAATAATGACAGGACATTTCTGCTTTCTATTGCTGTTTTTTTTCATAAACATGGTTTGTGAAAGTTTCTGCTAAGTAACAGAACAAAACTACTACATATATTTAAAGATAATTCCCACAAAAAAGTTTCATCAGTTTAATCAGTATTCATTAGTTACCAGACATTATCATAGGCCTTTACTTGCTCTGAAGTCAATGACAAGACTCTCACTGGCTCCAACAAGAGTTAAGCTCTCCAAGAATAAGGCAAGGATGATAATTTCTGTGCAGTTTGGAGTCCAATCCAACAGGATTGGAATGCACCTTGAGACTTGTATGACTACATACAAGTAACACCCACAAAAATCAAACTGTGTTTCATAATTTGTCCTAAAACAACATGTAAAACAATGCAGGTTCTCACAGTGCTATGGAAACTAATACAAATGAAGCTTGATTCATATGGGTTTTTCCAAGCAATACAAATCTATGATGTTAATTTGTTAATGAACATGTTCTGAAAATGGTATTAGCCATAAATAATCCATGTGTTATGAAACTGAAGAAAATTAACTAATATAAACCCATTATTAAAAGATAATTGATATTTGTGCATACAATTTTTCTCATACTAAGTTTCAGAACTCTGTAAACTGCGAGGCATTCATTGTGCTTAACATGGCAGAAAGTTATATGTCTGCATTATTTTATTCTGTTCAGTCCTCTTCCCATCAAACATGCAAACACTGTCATCACCATTTTTGGCTTCACTTCAACCAGATCATCTGGGAGAGCATAAATACGAGCACCGATTTTTCGAGCAACTGAAATGGCATACCTTGGAAAACAAGAGAAAACAAGTACTGTTATTTTTCTGGCTTCTACCAATATGTCAAAATTCACAATAACAAAACCAGATTTTAATAGCAGGATATGCCTGTTTAACAGTACTTAGGCTTTGCCAGAAAATGGACATTATTGTGAAGAAAGCATGTACTGGCAGATGTTTTGCTACTGGTTATCAAAGCATTTATTTTGGTCAAAAACAGTATGAGGTATGGCAAACTATTAAGAAACCAATTACAGTGCAGTGTTGGTAGGTCATATCAGCTGTGATTTTGACTTTATATTTTAGATAAACTAGAAAAATAAATAATATTAGAATTTATATTCTATTCAAAAAATCAATTAATATTAGTGTTATCTTTCTCCTAACAAATTAGTAAATCATGCATTACACTGTGAATTCATTCATTTCCTGCTTTTCAGGAAAATACGAAGCATTCATTTAAAACTTACTTGGCATTGTTCAATTTGTCTTGGTAAGAAAGGTCTTCTCTCTTGACCATTTCTGGACGAACTGCTTTTGGTGCAATGGCATCTATTAAATCTAGGACAGGTAAGCTAGTACTGATTGATCTGTCCTAAAAGAAAAAGACTCAGGATTAGTTTAAGGAATCTGCTTTGATTATTCCATCTTCAAAATGCAAAAACCCTTACAGCACATCTTGCATGCATACTCAAAGACAGAAGCCTGTTTTCTTACTTCATAGTGTGAAGATTTTCCTCACCCTTTATGAATTCTAATGTTCTTTTCTGCAATCAGTATTATAATGTTCACCGTGCTGGTATCATTATTGTACAAATAGTTTAAATCTATTTCATCAATTAGATGAAATAGGGCTCCTTAAGCCCTAAGGAAGGAAGGGAATTCTGACAGAAGTTCAAACACCAGACTTTCAAGACAACAAAAAAAGATCCTTCCAGGCCCCCATACATGTATTTTCCTTGTTTTCTTGCCACGGAGCTATTTTCTCCAGTAGTTAATGGCTCACTCTTTCTATAATATTTCAACTCAGATTGTATTCTGAGCAATGTGAGCAGTCTGTGTTTCATATTTAATACAAAGAGATTCTTGAAAGAGCAATTGCTGTTGCTGCAATCATCCCATCCCAGCTGAGCAGGAGCTCTGGTGCCAAAGCAAGCACAGGCAGTGCCTGTGGGGCTGCAGGGGCTGAGCACAGCCACAGGGCACAGCTGCCTTTGTCACCAGGTCAGAACTAGGACTGCCAATTCAGGGGAGTCCCACAGAGCCATCACTAGTTGTACATCTAAAAATACTAATAAAATTCTGCCTCAAAGCATTAAATGCATGGAGACCCCAAGACCATAAGACACACCTTTATAAGTTTTACTGTTTGAACTAATGGCAGTACAATAGAACTTGGTTTTCATAGTCCACAGTGAAATATAAGGCACTTCTGCAATCTCTACAGTCTGCTTGCCATAGTGATCCCAAAACCCAAACAGTGAAAGGCAATATTTATGTAAATATTGTAAAAAATTAGTAGTAAAAAAACCAAATACTGAATAGTGTCACTTTACATCAGTACCTCCTTATCTTTATTGGTCAACCAGCAGTTGAATTATCTTAAAAACCCATTTGAATGGCCTTAAAAACACAACCAATGTACCCCCAAAGACACGGGCATACCAGATTCTTGTCATACTTTCAGCTTTTTTAATACCACCATTATAACATTTTATGCAGAAATAAGAGAAGCAACATCTCATAAGAAAATGAAGGCTCAAGTTACCTTCTAAAGTGAAAATTAAATATTTTTACCTAATTTTTGATTAATAATGCTTACCTAATTAAAATTCATAACATAGTGAATTCTCAAATATTTAACTTGCTAGGTTCTCCTGTTTTGAATCACAGACATAACTGTCTGAGGTTATAAAATGAACCCATACATGAATGTTACATTTGTGTGCAATTATTAATCAGCCATTTCTAGAGGAAGAGATTCACACAGAATAACACACCTGACACACATATGGCTTCTTTCATTTTGAACACTTAAATAATGTGGAAGGAAAGATTCCTTTAGCAGTGTGTTCTTTCATGCTGAACGGGAACAGCTGCTGTTTTCCCCGGCCTACTGCACATCAGCAGCGCCAAGGAGGACACAAGGTGTCGCTGGCTACCCTGAGCTCCCTCTCCCGGCTCTGTCACACGTGAGAACATCCTTTTAACCAGCTCCTAGGAGAAGTGATCATCTGCCCTCGGTATTTCCAAAATTGTTTTTCTGGCTTGTACAAGCATGAGAGTGCCTATATTCAAAAACTTGGAAAATATGCGACATGCCAGGCCCAAAGACCGGTAATTTCAGACAGAAGCCCCTTTGAAAGTTTAATGTTCTTTTTATCTTCTTTGGTTTGGGGCTTTTTGTTTTGTATCTTACTGCAGTCACTATAAGTTCTTTTATTTGTCAATATATTTGTAAAACACTTTTGAAGATTCAAAGACTGTCAAAAATATTTCCATGAACAATTTTGCCAGTGGATGGGAGAGCGGCTGTTAAAACCAAATCATTAACAGATCAGGTTAAAAATCCCAGGTCCTATTATATGTGGAAAGAAAAGTAAATAGAATCGATTACCTTGAAACTTATAATTGAAGTTTTCTTATTTGCTTTTGCAAGTGTCTGATTCACCCACTTAATAATAATTTCATCATTTACTTTTTCGCCCTCTCCAAGGTCAGACAGTACATTCAGAGTATACCTTCAATAAAGACAAGAGCCCAAGTTAAAATGAGTGGTGGAACTCAACTTTTCTTACAAAGCTATAGCAAAGGTAAAATATTACTTCATCACAGTAACAATTCTAAGTACTCTTCATAGGGTACCCTTACCTTACAAACTATATAGTACTTGAAATCACTTATTCAGTGGTTACTGAAGAAAATAATAAAATAATATCCCAAACCTCATTATATTCATGGTAACGTCTTCATGCATTTGTTTTACTCAGTACATCATAATAAATTATACTTTCTAAGTTAAAATGACTCCCTACCATCCTAGTAGGGAAAAAAACTGAATCACAGCAGCCTGAGAACAAAAACCACTAAGTGTATTGGAATAGGTCTAAGAAAACAATTTGAGGAAAATGTTTGCAATAAAACACTCCTTATTCAAATCACTTTATAATATCTTTTTCTCACTCAGTACAGTAGCAAGATTTTGATCTGATGATACTTATGGTAACTATAGCTGTAATGGCCTACAATTTTTTACCCTTTTAACTTCTATAGTGTATGTATCACCACTGCCTTGGGTTTTACAAATATTTGAATGATTATACTTAGAAAAAGATACATGGAATCCACATGAAATAAGGTGAGGTCTTTTTGCTTGCTGCAGGATCTATAATTTTAGTCACAGTTTCTAGTTTATAAGGTTTTAATTGTCACTATAAATTGTGGTTTCAATCACTGCACAGTATGTAAAATTACAAAACACATACATCATTTCATCTTTGAGAACAGGGATATTTAGAGATTTCTCTCTACAATACCAGTTGGGTGACCTGAACACTACCCTTAGTTTGCCTTGATTTACAGACACACATGCACAGACACACTCATACACATCTATCATACGCTGGCTAACTTACCTTCTCATCAGCTGCCACACCAAAGCCAAAGTCAGAGTTGGATTACCCTCATTTAGATCGTGTCCAGCAATACCAACCAGGGAGAATTTGGCTTTTGTCTTCCCAAGTTCTACTGCATAATTGCAATTCTCAATCTAAAAAGAATTTTTTTTTGCAAATAATGAAAACATATCAATATTTCTGCAATACAGACATATAATCTATGTGTATTTTAAATTACTTTGGCTTACTGTTACCTACAGTGAGATCTGAAGCTAGAAAAGATTTCCAGTCTAGCTACACTGTGATTAAAATAACACTATAGTAAAAACATTATAGTTTTTACTATAAATGCTATTATGCAAGATTCCAATGATAATTTTTTCTACATTTGAGAAAACCAAGTTTCCACTAAGGCAGTGAATAAAATATATCAAAAGTATACTTCGAAAGATATTGAAATGTGTTCTTCTTAAACAGGCAGTAATTTTTATCCTCTACATTCAGGCTTCACAACAACTACAAAACCATGTGAAAGCTTGGATTCTGGAAGTCTTGCCCAAATCCTCTGGGCAGCATATAAAACTGCTCTGGGAGGAAATGCCTCACAGTATAGGAGCATCCAGCATCAACAGCCAGGTCAGGCCTGAAGCTTTCACTCATAGAGCCAAATCAGGCCATAAATTAAATATTGCTGAAAGGCGTCCACATTTAGAAACTAAGGTGATATGTGCCATAACTGCTATTTATTCTTTGGGATAAAAACTGAAAAACAGATTTTTCTTTTTTTTCTCCCAGGACTGTCTCAGTAGTACAGAAATCTCAACAACACAGACTGCCACGAGCAGCATGGGAGCCAGTGGAGCCAGGCTGCCTCGCAGAGCATCACCCACCTTTTTCATGTTGCCTCCGAGCAGGGAGTAAGGAGGTTTGTTGACGTGGCTCCAGTCAACCGGAACACGCGTCATGTCATACAGTTGGAAGATGATTAAAGCATCAGAAAGGTCACTAAACCAAGAGCAAAACAATGGGTTTCAGCACAAAAGCACAGACTGACAATGAAAGTAAGTACTTGAGACTTCTAACAGTGTAATTAAGTTGCTGAAAAATTCCAGACACTTAAATAAAACCTGGTGCTGTTCTGTAAAGAAACTGGCCTACATTCCATTGCTTGATTCCTGCAATTATATACATCAAATTCTGCATTTAATTTCATTAGTTTCACAAATCTCAGTCACTGGCCTCAAATAAATAATTACTTTCATAAGGCAGGCATAGACAAAATAGCTGCTAAAAGAGTTTTAATTTATTGACCTCGTTCTCTAAGGACTTTCCCAAATGTTAAATACTCATGCTTTATCTGCAGATGCCTACAAATGTGTTCTGCTAAAGAATAATCAAAACCAATGAACTTATCTTGCAAAAGAAAAATAGCAGGAAAAGTATTATTTTCCCATTTTATGTTGCATTACTGATAATTCCCATCAGCTACTTAATAAATTAAATTCTTCACGTTGAGATCACTTTACAGAGATCAGAAAACTGAAACAATGACACCAATTAGTAAACATACATACAAGCAGGTGCTCCCATTTGCTCCCTCAATCTCATCTATTATTGACACAATTTGAATCAATTTCTGGCATAATTTAAATGCTTCTGGTCACTTTCAAAAAGCTTGTTATAAAGCCCTTCATCTGAGGGAATACTACACTGCAGAGCTTCTTACAGTCTACTGAAAAAATAAAAATATACATCATAAAACACAATTATCTCAACTTTTATAAAAACATAATTCAACATGCAAGTGAGTGAGGGGGGGAAATTTAAACCTTCTTAGGTTTTCTAGTCTATCTAAATTATGACTAGAATATTTGGGTCAGATACTGCTTAATATGGTCCTACAGACCAGTTTAGAAGAGGAAACCTGGATATCACTATTCCCATAGAAATACAACTTCCCCCTCTTCTTTCCTTCTTTCTTCCCCTGTCACTCCTGGGAAGTCAAATCATTCTTTTTAAAAAAACCTTACCTGTATAAATGATTAACATATGGGCTCACACCCAGTGAATTCATCCAGTTTCTGAAAGTCCTTTCTTCTTTACTTTCTCCTATGGTGACAAGTACAATTCCATATAAGTTTTTGGGGAAACACTTTTAATAAGCAATGTTTAAATGCTTCTCATATCCCTCACCACCCCCCTCCCACCCCAAAAAGAGTTCATAATTTCCCAAACAATAGTCTATACTACAAGGCAATCCTATCCAATTCAGATCCACTCAGTTCTGGGCACAGGGCAGGGGGACTACATGGAGTAGTATTACTAGACTACATTTATCTGAGTAAATACAATTTGATAAAATACAGAAATAAATTTTTGTTATATTTCACATGATTAATATATCATGGAGATGATTAATAATCATTTCCTGAAACTGAGTGGTAACTGCATTCAACAGTTTGAGAGAAATAACATCTTTTTATTAAAAGTCAGTACTAACACATGAGGCACTACTACTCCACTCTCCCCTCACAGAATTTCACAGTATTAATTTGCAAAGGGCCTCCCCAAAGCAACATATTTTATTTTTTTTTTAGTTCTTTGCACTGAAAACATGGAGAGGCAGTGTTGTATTGGTTAACTTTGTGAAGCTATTTATACTGCTGAGGGGGCCAGTTATCCTCACAGTTTTAACCAGCAATTCTACTTACAAGAACTGCAGAAAATTCATTAGGAAGTAAATCCCAACCTTCACTTTCCTGACATAGGTTGCTTTTATTATTGCAATCATGAGTCCTAACCAAACTCTCTTTCTCTATTAAGTTACAGCTTGCAAAAATTCATTAATTTTCTACATATAACACTACCTAAATTTTAACAACATCTCTGTAGCAATCTACATGTGATCAGTGCTGCATAAGCTGTTTTCTCTTGCATCAAAGAGAAGCATTTGAGAAAATATTTAGCCTGAATATGTGAGCTTGGAGTAACCTCATCACTATGTTCCCCTGGGTTGATAAGCCACAGTTAAGAAAACAGCAAAGACACTGAGGAGGCAGAAAACATCTCCAAACAATGAAAGAGCAGATTTCTCCAGACTGAGGCACAAATATCTAAGCAAGATTTTTCTCTGCTCTTTTCATTTGCTCCTCAGAGGGTAACAATACCATGTTTGTCTGATGAGGTCTATATAGCATGGAAACTGTCTCATTTAGTACTGCAGTTCTAGGCTGACTAGAGAAAAATGAATATTTTTGTAAAATGAAGCTGCTGTTTAAACATGTATTTATCATTAGACTAGAAAGAAAATCTCTTTAACATTATCTTTTCATGGCTAGACCTATGCCATAACATTGATTTTTAGATGGAAGCTACCATTTTAATCCGTCTCTTACCCTTTTGTACAAAAAGCTCTGGACTTCAGAAATTTCAGCTGTGGTTTACAGTTTCTAACAGAGTAAATTTCATTTTTAAAGTTTCAGCCACCTTACCAGGTTCGTTCCTTTCCAATTATTATGAAATAGTTGATATTCATCTTACTGATAGGTTTTCTAAATTATTTTTTCATATGCAATTCAAATTAGTGTTTGTTTCAAACATTTATGTGAAAAAATAAGCACAGAGCTACTGATGAAACAGAAGAAACAAATAAAAATACTATTCTGCAAGATCATCAGAGAGCTTTGTTTCACGTATTTCCTGCCACATTAAAACTTAAAAGAACAATCACACTTTGTGACAAAGTTATTAAAAATATCAGTTTTTCCATTTAAAAAACAATCATAACTCAAGAATTATATATAATTTAAGTTTATAAAGAACACCTTTGAGATTATAGTAATTTGAAGCAAGTGCCTTGTGGTTTTTCAAATGATTTTAGGGTTACTGAGCTTTGAGTTGATTTGCAGTACCTGAAATACTGACTGCAAAGTGCTTTTAGGAACACTTGTCCATTACAAAGACAGTACCAAGGTTATTTAGTGAACTCTTATGAAACAGCATAGCCACAAACACAGATACTCAGCAACTGCACTCAGACTGAGGATTTTAAAATGCTTGCTTAAGATTGTCAGGAGAATCCAAAGTAACCAAGCAGGAGCAAGAGCATGCAAGCTGGGCAGGACCCTTTTGGAAAGTGGGAGTCCAGGAACTAAACCCAGCATACTATATTTAATATGCCACTCTAAACAAATCCCTTTATCATGCAATACATGAGTGTTCATAAGTTTTCCAGATGGCTGAGAACTGACCAGTTTTTTCTCTCTATTCTTTTATTCAAAATATACCTTGTGATCCTATCAGGAGCATATCTTCTGCTGAGTGGTGCAGCAGATAGCCAAAATCATTGGAAAACTGCAGAAAGGGGGCAGAGCTACACAAAAGAGAGAGGAGCAAATTTGGTAGTATCCTTTATATTTATTGCCATCTCTTTTTTGAGATCATTACACTGTGGAAGCGAGTGGAGAGTAGCCATAGGGAGGGTCAAGAATCCGAAGAGCTCCGAATAAATCTAAGATTATCTCTGCAACACAACTGAGCTGAAGATACAGTTGCACCCAAAGTTCAGCCAGCCTGAGTGGAAGTACTTAACCCTCTTGTGGTGACAGCCATGAAGGCTGCCAGTAATCTAAGCAACAGCACAGAACATCTACACTGGAGGAAAAGTGGGTGGACACAAGTCCCTCCTCTTCCTCCCCCCAGGAACTCAGCTTTCTTTGTGACTTTGATTCCAAATTGCTGCTTTCCCCACAAGCCAGGGGCTCCTTGGATCAGCAGCAACGGTGGTGCAAGAACTGAGTTCAGGACTGCCCTCTCCACCCCCACACAACAGCAAATGTTTATTTTGCTGTGTCAGTATTCCTGAGAGACATGCTCTCCATATTTCAGTGCACATCGCCAGATTTATTATCAGGACAGATGTCAGTTTATGCACAGCATTAACTGTCTTAAACTGAAGAGGACAGCCACACCATGCTGATCAGGTGGGACAGTCCCTGAAAAGATGGAATTTATGCAGGAAAATGAAAACTTTCAGGAAGCTCTACTCACCCACACATACCTACAGCTTGACATCTCAGTTCATGGAAAGCCCTTACTGGCTAAACCCTCCAAAATACCTGTATGGCATTTGACTTACTGCAACTCTTGCCCTCATTTTATATGCTGTGGGGTTTTTTCCTTCTCTTTTACTTATGATGGCATATTAAAACAATAGAAAAATGTAAGAACAATGCAAAAAAAATCAACCAGAAAAGGACAGAGATGATTAAACAATAGGGGAAAAAAAGAACGAAAAATTGCAGAATAAACACTTTTATGGAGTACAGAAAAGTACTAAATACAGTACCTACATTAGGAGGGGTCAAATCTGCATTTCATGAAGCAAAACAGGAAAGCATTATAAATTATGAGTCAGATTTCAACAGACAATCTATGATGAGACTATAAAGAAATCAATGTCATGTTTTATATCACTAGCTTGAGAAAACATCAGTATAAACACAGGACTTAATGGAAAACAAACAATATATTAACAGGAAAAAAAAACATTAACAACATTGTCTTTGGGCTGAAATAACTATTTTGATGGTTTAGATCTACTTGACACCACAGAAATTATTATTTGAGGGCAAAAAGGAGTCATCTACTTTTCTTTGAACAGATAACATTGGCATGATTATCCATCTCTAAATATATACTGTAAATAGTAAGTTAAATTTGGCCAGTACTTATAATTACAAAATCATAGGCTAGCATTCAATTGATTGTAACTTTTTAAACTGGTTTGGCTGAGACTTTCATCTCCATCTAAATGTTTCAGGAAAGTCCAGAAACTAATTCAACTGGTTTTTCCCATGCCATTGAAAACTCTTACAAATTTAACCAAATTTTCAGTATTTCAAATCACACCAGCAATTTAATCTTCAGAGCAGAGAAGCTGAACTGAACATATTCCACCTCCACACAGCTCCTGTATGCATTTCCAAGAGCTGACATTTCTAACAAAACTGAAGCAGAGGAAGAGCAGACCTTTCCTTCAGTCATTTGTCCTGGCCAGCAGGGACTGCAGTGACTGGGGATATCACAGCTGAAAAGGGAAGACAACAAACATCCTGTGCTCTACAACCTCTATCACATCACAGCTGGCACCCAGCTGAAGCTAGAAGAGTAAGAAGCCTGGAACAGGAATGCTCTGAGGGATACAAGATTTGTGACACAGGGATGCAGCAGCACAGACAAATCATGAAAAAAAACAGCAGCAAAGGAAGATGGACTCACCTAGATGGAAAGGAAACCTGATAGGAACAGTAAGAGGAAGGCACGAGAAGGCAGTGCAGAGGACTATGTGAGCATTGCTGATGATTCTCCCGAGTGCAGCACCCCTGATTCTCACACTCCTTTGAGATCAGTGAACAACTGTGAAATACACTGGCAGGAGCCATTCCATTATCCTAGATTAGCTGGTCCACAGCAAGGGCAACAGCCAAAGATTGCTACCAATCATCCCTTTATGTCTGGCATTAGAGATCTGAACCATACAGTTAAAGGCCAAATTCCCTGCTATGACAGGATCTATACAAGCTGTTGATGCAATAGATTTATATAGGCTGCTGATACAGAAGCCTTTTTTTAAAAAAAATGTTTCCTACTTTAAAAGGCAACAAACATACACACACATATATACAAATGCACTATGTGAAAAATACTTTTAAAGACTATTACAGTTGCAAAATATAGTACTTCAAAGAAAAGCCAGAATTTTTATATCAGCTCAAATATAAATAGCATGGAAAGAAGCATGGGAAACCGAAAGGAAAGTAGGAGGACAGTTTTTGCTCCTGCAAATGGATGACAGAAGGTTATTCAGGAATGACCACTTGGTCAGGCTAACACAAGTGAACAATATACACACTACTGGGGTTTTCCACTAAGGCTTAAATTGGCTGCTAGTAAGTAAACACAGGCATCAGCACACAGGGATCCTACATCACAACCTAGAAGGAATACCCAAGTAGAAATCACTACAAATATTCTAATACTAATATTCTTCTCTTCCATACAGTTAGAAAGTTGAGTACCTTCTAATAAATTGAGATCATAAGATGAATTGTCAGGCTTGTGCAGGGCTGGATATGTGTTAAAGAGATTTGCAACAAAAGCCAAATTGAGTTTAGGGTTGCCTGCAACCACATCAGCTGGAGTTACAAACTGTCTGCAGCCCAATTTATCTGCCTGTTGGAGCATGTACTCAGCCCTTCTCAAGTCATTTTTATCCTAAAAAGAAAAACAAACAAAAGTTAATTTACAGTTAAGTCTAGTACTAGATTTTACTGAATCATCAGGTAGGGAAATTTTTTAATGACCCATGTCAGTTCCTCCCTCATTCTGCCAGTGCCTGAGCTAGCTCTTGCAGCCCATGACAATTCCTCTCTGCCTTCTACTGTCCTTCACTTCTGTGGCTGTCAGCACAGCATCCCTCATGAATCACAGCAACTCCAGCCAGGAGTGTAGAGATGCTATTTCAATTTCCAGGCTGTTGATTCCCATATTCCTTATCCTCCTACATGTACTAAAGGTTCCCCATCACTGATTTAAACTGATATTCTCAAGTAATTCCATATGATGCCCAAAACCATCAGTAAGAGTTTGATGCTTCCAACTTGCTGTCCTTTTAATATTTTTTTTCTCTTAATGATCATAAGTTGGCAACTTGTTTTGTTCGTTAGTCTTTATTAGTAATACACTGGTTCATTACAACATGTGATCATATGAACTGTAGGAAATTACATGGAAAAAATTTACTTCTACTCTTTCTCACTCTCAAAAAATCCCAAACAAGAGCAAACAAAGCAACCAAGGAATTTAAGAGAACTAAAGCATGTAAGAAAACAATCTTGCACATGGGTTTCATGATTATAATAAATAATGAGATTCTACTGTAGATTCTGATTGATATATAGGTATCTCAGGCATGCAGTTCAACTTTGCAGCAAATGCACTCTCAGAATAATCCTTCCAACAGGCATTATGAAGCCACTTAGATAAGTGTTTCCACATCAATGTAGGCTGGTTTTAGACCATCTGTCCCTTTACAACTTAAAGCTTGATGGATGCCACATTTTGCTGCTGGTTATTGGAAGGGCTCATATGTTATTTCTAAATGCTGTTTGGTTAGAGGAAGGAACAACAGTTTGTGAAGTCTGTTCTTCCTTGTCTGAATTCCAGAACAGGAGAACTGAGCAGGATGCTCTAATATTCATGTTGGATGACCCAACAATATACACTACTCCAAGTGAAAATCAATATACACTACTCCAAGTGAAACATAGCTCCAAACTTTTAAGTGCAGGATGTATTATCCTGTTTCAGCAGCACTGTAGGCTCAAGTTTTTGCTCATTTAAGCTTTTGTAACACTGAGCGATCTGACTGAGTTTTTGCACACCTTAGGAAACAGAAGAGGATTCAGGGATAGCCTGGTAACCAGAATGTTGGATACATACACAGAGGTCTCAGATAATTCCAGTCTATTTTTACATTTCTGGATACTTACATGAAATCCTGCAAAGTCAATTTTAATAGGCAATTGTTCAGGGTCATCTCCTTTGGGTGCAATCTCATTTAACAAATGGTAGTATGCTCTTGAATCCTAAAACAGTGTAAGAAAAAAAAAAGCAGCAAGTTTGTAGCCTTTCCTAGACATTTATTACTGTAACAGTCCAATCCAAAAGCCACAGGAGTCAAACCTACAGCACCCTAATTTCAGTAAATATGGATGAAGTCATTCAGGCATTTTACTACCCTGTTTCACATAGAACTTACTTAGCCAGATGACAGAGAAAAAGAATATCTGCTAATTATCGTGGACAAATTTATTCTGCTGACTATTAAGTAGACTGTTGTAATTAAGATATTCAGGGCAAAATTATGTGGTCACCCACAGAAAAGATCAATTTTGCAGTAACAAACTAGAAGAAAAAATAAACCCCTACTAGTTCTAGAAGTATTTACTACTTCTCTTAAGCACTATATAATTTTTTTACCATAGCAGTTTTCATATAAAATCCTAGTTGAAGTCTGCTTTAATAACAGCCTTCTTGACATCATTTGAAATGATGTAACTTGCAGAGTGGTTCAGCAGATAGCCAAAACCCATTAAGGACATGGTTTTCTCCAGTGAAAGGAGGTCTAACCACCTTAAGGGAGTCTTCCTCCTTTGCTGACAGTTTTAAAAAGTTGCTGTGTTCTCTCCTAAGCTGGGCTACTACAATGCTCTGCCTGCCTTTGCAGAATGACTGAAGAATGATGCAGCTCTGCCACCTGCCCCAAGGAACCTTTCAGCCCCTGTGTCAGCTGACACACCAGCAAAGCAGTGACTGGCAGTTATTAGGCAGCTAGTAATGTGGTGCAAATTATCCTAAATAACTCTAATAGGCATTTAACAACATTAGAACTTCCCTGACTATCAGCTTGTTGGAAATGTTCACTTTGCACTGTGATATGATAATACAGGGGATGAACAACTAAATAGGATAGAAGAGATCAAAATAATGCTCTTTCAATGTTGAAAAATGCAGGATAAACTTTCAGTCAAATAAAGGAGATTACTATTGTATCTAAATTCTCCTGATCTGACAATTTTTTCCCATGCACTGTGTGTTTTAAGACCACTGTGTTCAGTTATGAGAAGAAACAACTACATACCTTGATGTCTTGGCTGAAGTTGGTGATTTTCTGCCACCCTGCATTGGCCAGATGGTAATTCACCCAGCGCAGCAAGAGGTCTTCTGGGGAGAGCTTCATTAACTGATCCAGCTCTTCCCCTTCATTTAGCAAGGCAATAAGAGCTAAAAGCAAGTTTGAAAGAAAGCTGAAATCACTGCTATTGTGGTCTGAGCTAATTCCAAGGGGCTGGCATTGCTATACCTGGCATTACTCTTACCTTCATTTCTGGAGATCTCAATATCAGCAAAAAGGCCAACCTTAATGATCTGCCACAAGAGCCCTAATACCAAGTGTGGTTTTCCTTCTTGCAAATCTTGTGATCCAATATTGACAACCGTGCAGCCAATGGCAGATGCTGAGTTCAGAGCCAGGTTTAAGTTTTCCTATTTGGAATATCATCATTTAACAAACTTGGGAGATTGTATTTTTTAGTAAAATCATTCATATTAAACTTTGGAAGAAATAATGCATTAATTCAATGTCTTTGAATTGAAAATTGCACTCTGGAGGTTTTTTTGTGAGCTACCTTGCATCTTACCAAAATTTAATGAAAACAATGACAGTGTTAATATGGACCCACCAAAAAATTGTGGACCACCTTCTGCAGTTGGGATTACTGAGGAATACTTTAATAAAAATATTTTTCCCCACATGGAGGATTTAGAACATAGTGCGGTTTAACTTTTCATATTTTAACACCACCTGCCTAAAATAAAGTCTGCCATTTAAACTGAGGTTTTTATCAGCAGTTTTTTCTCACTGGGTTGGTAATTTATGGATCTACTTCCCTTTCCAGACCTGTTTTCTTAAAGACAAGTTCTTAAAAACTGTTTCTGTCAAACTTTTCCATGACTTCCTACACAATTAAATTAGATCTCCTCATCCTCTGTCAAAGCTACTCTGCAGTACTGAAAGTGCATCATCCTATCACAGAATATGCAGCCATGCAGATACATTTTGCATGGCTAAAATACAACATGGCTATCCACTCAAAGTCTAAAATTATTTTCTTCAGGTACTCAGTAAGGCAAAACAAAAATAGCTAATAGGGAAAGATTAGAGAAAACAAGAAAAAACCAGTTTTTCTGTAAATCATCTAAGAAATAGGATAATACAGTAGAGTTTATTAGAAAATACAATGTCATGCTTCAGGATTTTTTTATTACATATTTTTTTTCCTCCATCAGGAGAACTGCCATTAAAACAGAAGAATACTTTACTTTTTCATTAGTGGCAAGTTTCTATCCATGCAGTACTTACAGAAATAGTGAAAGGAGTGAGTTTTTTCTTATTAATAGCCCTTTCATCAATTGTATCTGGTTGTGAAAAGTTGATCATTTTGCTATGAAAGGAAAGTCAAGAGTTTATTCAAACTTCCATTTCTCAGAAAATATATTATTTAGTTATAAACTACTAACACTCAACCAGCTGCAAATATTTCTGACAAGACTAAAAAGAAAAACAACAAACCATCATCTGAATCTCCTCTCCCCTATTAAATAACTGCACATTCATTCAGAATGCCCAGATAATATATTGCATCTTCTTTTTATAATTAATAGATCATATTTATAACTGTCAAAGAAAGTTCCTGAGATTATAACTGTAAACCAATGTAACTTAAACGGTCTCTACTGAAAAACTGTAGTATAACCAGTGTATTCCTGCACTGCATTTCTGTAGTACCTTGTATCTACGTGGATCTCAAAGACTAATTCACATCAACACTAACAGCTAATCCCTTGTTACCATGGTGTGTCAGTAAGTACTAGTAATCCACTTTAACTAGGAAGTTACAGCAGACTAAAGTTAAGGGACGTACTATATGCTCTCTGTTTTGCCATGGATTTCATTCAGATTTCTGTTCCTGATACCCCATGATTTAATGACTATAAGTAGTAGTTTTCTAATTATTTCAAGTAATGAATTTATGAGCTGTTTAATTATCTCCTTGATAAACAGCCTGCACATATCTGCCATGTACAAAATTGCTTCTTAACATTTGTACAGAGTCACATAGAAAATATGCTAAAAATCACATTTCTATGGGCAAACAAATGAAATATTTAAGAGTGGGGTCTTGATCTTAACGCCTATCTGAAGTTTTCTAATTCATGTCACTGTGATCAGCATTTAACCTTTGAGAATAATTTCTTTTCTTTCTCATAGCCTTGGACTCACCAAAGAAGGATGCCATCTGCAAGGGATTTAAACAGACTGGCATCTGATGGGTTCATGGGTAGGAGGTGCTTACAGTCTGGGTCATCTTGTAGAGCTTTATTTATCCAATTAACAAAAGCAACTTTTTCTTCCTCTGAAAAGAAAGACAGCATTAAAATAAAAGATGAACATTTCCATGAAGTCATACTAGTAACAGCATATTTGGGTCAAACAGGCTCATCTGCAACAAAACCCCTTAATTTCACAGAGGTCAGTTATTAAAAAAAAATCAGACCAATGACAAAAACCACAAAAAATAGTAAGTACAGATTGATCTTTCTCCCATTGCACCCTCTAAGTATCTGGTGATTTTCTGAAGTATAACATGAATATCATAGGAACATCTTAAAGAAGGTGTCCTCAAGGCAGCCTTCAAATTTGGTTTCTCAGCAATTATAAAGAAGAGGGGAAAATGTCTCATCTGAAATATGCAACATCTCACTCCATGCACTGTTTGCTCATTCAGCCTTCTGCTGGACTTCAGAGACTGGCAGCCTTTTGAGACTGATCTGAATGCTGAGCTGTCTTTAGCTTGGAGAAAATTAAGAAGTTTAATATCTCAGTTATTAGAAGCCCCTGACTCACTACACTTCTTTCACTGTCAATGGGAAAGAAGGTGAAATTCTAGAGCACACAACACCTCATCATAAACGAGATGTTGGGGAGGCCAGGCCAGGCGAATCATGCTCTAGTGGGGTTTGTTTCTCTCCACCAAAAATAAAACTGCATCTAAAGAATCACCTCTGATGCCCTACAGGCATCCTTTGGGATGGAGCATATCCCCTGCTTTAAGGATGTACCAGGTATAGCTGGTGCTGGAATCCTACTGAAAGAGAGGATATTGCCACCTTTGGTTAATCAGAGTAAATCTTCCTCATATACAGAACCTTAACACAATCTGGAATGACAAATTCCAGACTTAAGTCAATCAAAAAAGTTGCAATATTGCTGATTGCAATATGATCCTAGAAGGTGGTTCACACTCTGGGTAGGAGCTGCAATGCAATTAGGCACAATTACCAACTTAAATTACATGCACCAGGGGGAGGTAGAAAGAAACAGATCAAATATTAAAAGCAGCTTCTTCAGTGTGAGACAGTCTATGCAAAAGCCATGTATGAGTGAACAATTCCATAATGCAGAGACAGCTGAGGAGGGCAGTCCATCCAGAAAGGATATGTGGTGTTTGTTAGTGGGGTTTTAGTTCATGTTAGTTAACACTGTGGAAATGAAAATGAGGATTCATTTTTTTTTTATCTGAATATAGGAGTAAGAGTCCATTACCATATAATGAAAGCAAAAACCTGACTAGCTTTACTAGAAGTACACCAAAGGGGCTATTTCCTCCCCCACAGGGTGTCAGCGCCTGTTTTCCTCTTTTGCTCTCACTGAGATGCCCAACTTGCCTCCAAGTGCAACTAAAAGTGAAACTAAGCAACAGCTGAACACAGCTAATAAACCAATAATCACCCACACTTACTCTGTCTAACTCCACATGCTTTTGCTGTGTTAATTTGCTTTTACTGCCAACATTTTCCAGTTAGGCCCTGTTTTATCTGTAGTGCAAATTCAAAGAGTCTCCCTCACAGAAAATCTGCCCATGTTTAATTATTTCTTACCTGAATAAGAGTGCTGTGTCCCCTCACTAGATATTGCTGATGTTCCTCCAATTGCTGTAATACCTTGCTTTTTGTTTATTGATTTTCGGAAAGATTTGCTAACATCTTTGCTTTTCAATTCCTGAATTATCTGAAATTAAAAAAATAGAAAGCATTTTGTGATTGATTGTACCTTCAAATAACTGTTAAATCAGGAAGTAATCTAGAGTCAGTAGTTAATCTGATTGAATTTCTTCGATATTTATAATGACTTCTGTTCAAAAAAGAAATAATTACTGTTTGGATATCTATATCTATACTGGACATCTAACATATTATTTCACAGTGAATACCTCTATTAAGCCATGCTAGCTAAAAAAATAGACATGCAAATATCTATACAATTTTTCTATAGATATTTTGGTAAACTGAAGAACACAACTAAAGATATACACATTTTTGATGATGATAGTCTATTTTTCCCACTTATTTCCCCACATGCTTTGCATGCAAAAGGTTCTAACACAACAGTTAAACATGCCCTTCTTTTATCAAGCTAATACCATTTTCCACCTGCCTGCAATGTAACCCACATTGAATATATTAGTATGTCCTAGGTTTGCCCAAATACTGCAGAGATCTCAGACTGACAATGAAGTCAGTTAATAAGACACAGTTAATACCTGGAAGCAAATACTGACATGTTTAGAATCTCAGAAAGAAAGATCAATTCGTAATTCAACAAGCAACCTTGTGAAATTAGCAGCAGTACTCTAATTTCAAAACAAAACATCATCATCCCCAAGCACCCACAACCAACAGCCTGGTAAGTTCTTGTTTCCCCTAAAATGCACCAGTGAGCGATTCTCATTAGAAAAGTCTAAAGCTTTGAAATCTGTTCAGTGAAAAGGAAAACTTGTACCTCACTCCCAGCAATAAGCAGCCATTAGTATAGAGATTAAGCATAGTGAAGCACTGCTAAGAGCATTCAGAGGCTGCTAACCAAGTGTCTGCTCTTTTGGCAGAGCAAGGGCTGACCCAACAGTTCCTACAATAGGTACTCCTTCCCCTCACCTTGGAGGAAACAGAAAACAAGACTGCAACTACTGTTCTTTCACATGCTCCTGAAATCAGAACCATTAAATGGGAGTGTGAAAGATGAAAATTAGAAAATAACTATATAGGATATTCTAGGTTATCACAGAAACTCAAAACAACAGTTATATATAAAAATAGCACTTAGTTGTAGAACTTTATAATTCTCAATAGATATCAAACAGTAGAGGAACATCCAAAGGGAAGGTCTTACAGAGACAAATTCTTCAAAGTTGATTTTCCCATCCTTGTTGCTATCTGTCACCAAAATGATTTTTTCTACAATCTCCCGGACTTTGTAACCAGGCAAGGGCAGACTTGCTTCTTTAAACAGGTCTTGAAGCTCATAGTCACTGACATACCCACTGTTGTCAATATCTGTGAATGAAAGCACAAGTTGTTATACTTGTGTAAACTCATGCATATTCATGTACTAAGGTATGGTAACAGTTAAGAATAAATGAAGCATGATAAACACAGTTCTAGGATATGAGTGTTTCTTTCTCTGATATGGATAAGTACGAAGGAATGCTTGTGGATTAGAGGCACAGCTATATAGGACTTGTGCCATCTTGTTATATGCTTTCTCAGGAACTGCCTTGTGATCCCAGAGCACAGATAGCAAATTTGCAAATAGTGAAGTTCAAGATTTTCTTATTTTTTTTAAGACTCCCAGTCAAATTACCTATAAACATTCAAGTCAAAGGGACATCATTTAATATATGCTTACTGTAATATTAAACCATTTGCAATCAGTAAGCTCAAATCTGATGCATGTTGTGATTAGAAGAGCTCTATGAATGACATATTTCTAAGAAATTTAAGAGAACATCACAATTAATCAGAAACAGAAGCAGATGATGTGGCCACTCCTCTGACTTGTCAAGGTGCTCCCACTTTTGTTTGTTTGGATGTTTTAAATTTACTAGTTAAAAACATCTATTCATATTGCATCTAGTATCAGAACTCAGTAATACCAGAGTGCATGAATGCCTCCCACTACAGAAGGGCAAGCAGAGAAACATGTTTTCATCTCCAGCCATAATTAATTGCTATACAGTAATTTGTTTCATAATCCATGCTACACTATGTAGCTTCTGTACAGCTTTATAAGGCAGTCACATTTCACTGCAGACAAAAGGCTAAAAATGCATGATAAAAATAAAAAAAAATTGTGGTTTTGATACTATCAAAAGTTCACAAATCAATAACCAAACTTGATGTCTGCATATCCATTAATTCATCCACTGGCTTGCAGACATGTAAGACCATACATAATAACAGGGATGGTCTAACCATCAGAGGACATGCTCATGAGCTCACTCAGATTACCAGCTATTTTATTTCTCTAGGTTCATCTTTCACTGAGGGTAAGTTTCCATGATGACAAGCTGAGAGTTAAATAAATGCCTTCTCTCAGTTTACCAATTTAGCTGCAAGTACTTTATCCATAAAGACATTAGAAATTTGAAAAAAAATTAAACTAATGATGCTTAATTTTTATGTTTTACAGAAAGCATAAGGAAAAAAATGCTCTTCAGTGAGTAGGAGGGTACAGACAATTCTTCAAGCTGAAATATGAAAAGATGAAGGCAGAGAATGGAGAAATAGAAGGAATACAGATGGTGAAAACCAAACTTATAGAAAAGCTGTCAGACAACACCAGTGAGTCTCCAGCTATGCTAACATCTCTTAGTAGACTGATACATGTATATAGTGCTTTTCTCCTTGGTCTGTCACCCCAGCACCTGCAGGATATAAACCACTTGAGCCATAGATGTCCTGATGATTGTTTAACAGCAACTCAGGAATTATCTTCCATGGATGTATCTTACTCCCTGTAGAATTTCTACTCTTTGTTTAGTCTCAACAAAATCCTTAGTCAATGGGTTCATTGCTCTATTATTTATTGTAAAGTTAGTTCTTTTTATTTTAATTTTCCTGACTCTCTACTGGGCATCACATGATACCTGTATTGGCAGAACCTGAATAATTCCCTCTTCACTTCTCCATACTACTCATGATCTTCCAAGTCTCTAACATACAGCTTCCCAATAGTTTCTTTACAAAGTAAAGACTCATAACATTTAAGAGTTCTGGCCTAAAATGATCCTGTTTCCCCCATCACGACTGATTACAAACATGGTTGCTTGATTTCCTGAGCTGCCCAGTTAAACATCACCCCTCAGGATGGCAGTAAATAAGAAATAAAGCAGATATGAACATTCACAACAGCAATGCAATCTGGAAAAAAAGGGCTAGCTGCCATATAATTTCTAACACTTTCTGTGTGCTCTGATTAATCTGTAAACATCCTCTCAAGCATACAGAACTGTACAGTTATTTATTAACACTGGTGTAACAAAGCTGATCTTATTAACAAAAGATCAATAAATCTCCAAGTTTAGTTCTCGTAAAACATAAAATCTGATTGAATAAATGAAATTATTCGTTCAGCAAAGCATGCAAGTACAGCAAAAACCAAGTGTCAGTAATCTAACAGGAAAATACAGAACACCGGAAACTTAATCAAAAGTTTTTCCCAAATTAAGGAGTTCAGAAACCTGAATTTTGAGACCCATTATGTAGCAATACAATACAATACCCCATAAAATGCTACCACGCTGCAAGAATACGTATCTGTTTTCAGCGCTGAAGTTGAAAGAAATTAACACACGTAGTTCCAGTGAAAGTAAGGGGCTCTATGTAAGCATTTTTTTTCCTTTTTTTAGATATTACTGGCAATACAGAGGGAAAACACAGTCCTATCCAAAAAAAGTGATCCATAAAGATTTCTTCCACAAATCCTTGACAGTTTTGCCCCAAATAAGGGCATCCTTATGACTCCTTATTTAAAGCATACCTATTTTGCCAAATGCTTCTCGTAGCTCTTCAAGCTCTTCACGAGAGATAGTAGTTATGTTGTTCTCCATCTTCAGCCAGCAGAAGTGTTGTCCTCAGTTGCTAATACCTAATAATAGCAATAAACAGGTAAGATATAAGGCAGGCTGTAATTCCAGACACATATAAGTTACTGATCTATTCAACACGAGGTACCAGACCTGAATAACATGTCCAGGCCTGACACACTTAAAACATTACAAACAACACTTTAAAGTACATCAGATACCTGGCAATTCTTTTCACTGCAATAGTGAGTGAAAATTCGTAACAGCAGCACCTGTTTATGTACATTTGATGTTTTTATTTGCATAGAATAAGCACTGGCCAGCAACCCACTTCCATTGCTTGAGTGGTTTTCCAGCATTAAAATCTCCTCACATTTCAACAAACAATTTTTGGAAACACTAATTTCTAAGTGAGAGGCAGTATCATTGCCAAGCAGTGCTTAGTGCTGGAATCTAGCCCTGCAAAGCACTGAGCACCCCAACATTTACACAACATAAACCTCAGTGAGACACTTCCAAGGACCTGCCCACAGTCTGTCAGTGAACACTGGGGAGCCCTTCCACGACTCCAGGAGGTACCACCAGCTGAACTCTACCATTCTTCTGACACCCTGCTGTCTCCTAACACTGTCAAAGAGCTGAATGAAGGCTTTTACTGAGCAAAGATGGGAGTCTCAGTGGGAGCCTTTCTCTACTGACCTCTTAGAAAAGCAGTACAAAACTGAAGGCACCTTCACAGGGGTTGATAAACTCCCATGGAAGATTTTGCCTTTTATCAAAGCTTTACTACAACAGGATGATTCAGACTTATTGGTAGTAAGTGCAGCTTTGTAAAGAAGCCCCGTGCAGTTGTCTCCACACCCAAGTTTATATTGCATTTGTCATTTTCCACCGTGCAGCGCCACTGGCACACACAAGGCAAGCCCAGGGCAGCACAGCCCTGCCTGCACTCAGCTCTGAGCAGCACCTGGCTGGAGACAGAGCACAGGCTGCTTCAGGAGGGGTTGTGCCTGTCCTAAACGTCCAAGTCTCATCTTTGCTTTTACTATATAAGCCAAAAGTGGCAAAAATCCACCTCACATATATATTTTCATCAAAGTTGTTCTAAACTTGCCCAAGTTTTCCTTCTGGTTTAGTGCTTTTGCTTTAGAGCAAGAAAATAAATATATTGCTGGAATGACCAAGCTCACAATAAATATATTCTGGTCTGCTAAATGCAGCTGCTTCTTCCCCAAAAATCGTGCATACCAGCAGAACAGGACTGTTACCCACTGGACAAGACTCTAGAAGAGGAAACCTGACTTCAATAATCAGTTTTAGCACGAATCGTGCTGGAGCCCTTAGGAAAGGCTGTACTTGTGCTTCCCCACCTTTTGTGGAAAATTTTTCTTCCACAATGCTACATAAACAGAGTTCTTAAACAACAGTGGGTTGTTTTAAATAGATCTTGTCTACTTTTCTTGGGTTAGTAGTTTCTGTGTCTTCACTGGGACTGCTCCTGTGGGTCACACAGGATATGGCCTTGAGTGTGGGTGGCAGGTTAAGTCTTTTTCCTTCATGTCACTAGATCTCATTTAAGTACTAAAATCCTTCTTACCCGTTTTGCTAAGCTTACTAATAGCATGTACCAGTGTCCATAATCAAAGGAAAAAAAATTAAAATATATATTCAGAAAAAATAACCCTTCACACAGATATTTCTGGAAGTGCAAGTATCTTCTCTGGGAACCTGATGTGGCAATTAAAGAAATAATGAACTGTAGAAAAACTGACAAAAAAAATAAAACATTTAAATGCAAATTACTAAGGAAATTTAAACGGCTCAAAGTCTAAAAAAACCCCCAAAAACCAAACAGATGACACTCCTCTGAAATACAGAAATGGCATGACAAATCACAAGTGAAATATTTAGCTATGCAAGTATAAAAGACAACAGCATTTTTGCTGGCACCATTAAAGTTAACTATTTACCATTATCATGACTCAGATCTTATAAATTTCTGCAAAGTTGCATAAAATTAGTTTCACTCTTGCCCTTTTATAATTGATAATTCAGATTTTCCATCATATTCTATTTAATAAAATAGCAATCTTTGATTTCCAAAGACGTTGATTATTTCAGTTACACAGTAGAAACATCTGTTCTTGAATGAAGCAGAAAAAGAAAGCTAATAACTGCTCTAAAGAGACAGCTTTAAATAGCCTGTGATATCCTGACAGGGTAAATTATCTGGTCAATTAAATGGCAGAAGTGCTGCAATCATGGTTCAGGCATTCAGGAGAGACAGAGTTTGAACATTCAGAGACAACACCTTAACTAGTCAGACATTACAGACAATTCCAGTCCACAAACAGGGACCATCTATCTAAGCTAATAAATACCCTGCACACCCAGACTCATCACCACCCAAGATGACTCAGAGCACAGGCAATCCTGACAAGATTTACCCTCCAGAGGTATCTGTGTCTTGAAGCTATGACTACCTGTTCAAAGGTATATTCATTTCCAGAGAACATTTCTCTGTACTCTGAGGGTGTTCATACGACACTTAAGATTTTCTGTAGTCTCCACCTACAACAAACCATTTCCTGCTGCTCCAGGACAGGGTAGGTACAAACAGTCTTTTAATGCTCATGAAATACCCTTGATCCTTTTTTTAGTCCTTGAAAATATGCTTAGTATGGACTGACAATATTTGTGCAATTCTAGCCTGCTTTCTATGCCTGGAAGGCTTTTTCAATCTAAAGATAATTCACTGGACTCTGCTGGAAATCATCCACATCCAGCATAAGACAGATACAAACTACTGTTGGTACCATTGTGGTATTTCTTTGTGTGCAGAGGAGTATCTATGGCTGAGCAACCACAAAGGATGAAGTGAGTAGGTCAAAGAGAGCTCCTGCCACATTTTTGACCTGTTATCAAAGCTGTCAGAAAAAACAGAGCAGTTAATTGGCAATCAGGCCCAATAGTTGTCTCCATCCATGCAGGCAAGTGGCAATTTCTTCTCCAGTTCTTCATTTCAAATTCTGTTTGCCTCATTTCCACACGCAGCTGCAGTGACAATGGAGTTTAGAATGCTGACTCGAGAGCCTATTTTCTTTTGTTGCAGTTCTTTTTGTCTGTATCAGGGACACACCTCCTCCATCCCTGCTGCAAATACTGCCTATTGCTGCATCATTCTTAAAGCTCTTGTCTCTAATTACAGTCAAGAGAGCATCATTTGCATATACAGGTTGTGCTTTTACATCAACAACCAGCTGGTTATTACTATGTACTATCTATAATTACAAAACATGAAATTCTCCTCTTATTTGGCTTTGTATCTGCTACAGATTTTAATGGGAAAAAATCCCCCCAGAACACAGTTTAACCTGTAGTATTCCTGTGTTAGTTATCCAGGACTCTAAGTCAATGAGAACAGGATAGCTTTCAAGCGCTATTAGTGTCTTTTAATCTCTCACCAGAATAAACTAGGAGTTCTGTCCAGTCTCAGTGAGAAAACAATGCATTGTAAGGTATAAGACACACAAAAGAAACTTTAAAACAAGAATATGCATCACATAATCCCTTTAGACGGTAAGGAAATAGGAAATGCTAATTAAAAATTACTGGAAATATCTGCATTTAATAAAGATTTAAGCAATGGAACTAACATACAGAACTATAACAGAACTAACAATAGAACTAACATACAGTTAGCTTGATATGAACACACACACAACACAGAGGTTTCTGATGTTTTTTAAGAAGCTAAAACTACCCAGGTTTGTTTGTTCTGTTTATTTTTTGGTTTCCCCATCCCAACTCATCTTAGACTGAAAGAATTTCTTATTTATGCCAAGATTATTCTTGTCCTTCAAATAAAAAGATTAGGGGCCAACTGAATTGATCGTTTAATAACATGAAAGCACAAATTGTTTTAGGGGTTGCACTGGTGGCGATTAATCTGAATTAAATTAAGAAAAGGCAAGTTTTTATCTTATTGTGATAAGTCTCAATCTTTATGACAAAATGAATAATCACTAGAGTTCAGTGGCTTTGTAATTTTATTGTTATTGTTGCTTGCCCTGGTATAGGATATGGAAAGACAAACTTATCTTTCCTGTATCACTAGTAAGGCTGCAGGAGACATCATTAGGAAAGAACTGCACTGTATGGTATGCAAAGTGAAAAAAGAGTTCATTGTGGAACACAGTCAGAGAATCACAGAATGCCAGGTTGGGAGGCACAGCAAGAATCACCCAGTCCAACCTTTCTTGGCAAAAGCATTCTCAAGACAAGATGGTCCAGCAGCCTGCCCAGCCAAGTCTTAGAAATGTCCAATGTTGGGGAATGTACCACTACCCTGGGGAGATTGTTCCAATGGCTGACTGTTCCCCTTTGAAAAAAATTGTCTTGTGACCAATTGGAGTGTCCCCAGGAACAACCTGGAGATAGTACCCCTCCTCTTTTCCATGTGACTTCTTTTAAAAGGGAGTAACCACCCTTTAACCACTGGAACATGGTGATAAGGTTTTGCCTAAACCTTCTTTTCTCAAGGCTGAACAAACCCAGTTCTCTCAGTCTTTCCTCCTATGGCAGCTTCCAGTCCTCTGATCATCTTTGTGGCCCTTCTCTGGACCCTCTTCAGCCTGTCGATATCTTTCTTTGTGGCAGAAATCAGAACTGGACACAGTATCCCAGGTGTGGCCAGATCTCAGAAAAAACTAATCTAACACACCTGCAGACTGACAAGCACTAGGCTTTATAAAGAAAAAAGATTAAAAAATAGATCGACTTCAAATGCAGCAAGGAGAGCACCAAAAGGTCAAAGTAATTAGCTATATACATACACGTATCTGTCTAGGTACATATATATATATATATATATATATATATATATATATATATATATATATATATATATATATATATAAAGGTTTTGCAAGCACACGGCTAATTTTTGAAAGAAGAGATGGAGTATAATTATGTTATCAATAACAGATATTAGCAGAGGAGTATGAAGACCAAAGTTCTTCCAATATGATAGTCAGTCTGAAGCTTCACAACCTGGAACACTCAGAAATTATATTTCTCAGCCTGGGCTTATAAACATGACTGGATATATTTATGATGATCAAAAGTGTTTAATTACTACAAGTTAGAGGGTAACAACGAAGAAATATATCAACCAATATTCAAGATATAAACCAATAATCCATGGAATTTTCCTCAGTCTTGTAAGAACACAGTGAACAAGGTACAATTTAAGAGGGAAAAATAGTATTTTTAACTTCACTGACCTTTGCTAAAGTAAGGTTATCAAACCAGCCATAGTGATAATTTTTTTGTCCACAAAACACGTATCTCATGAAAGGAGGACTAGATGTGCACTAGAACTAATTACTCACTCCATGGGAATTTATTCAACATAGTACAGTAACTACGGTCAGTAACAGAATCAACATTTCTTCTATGCCTTTAAGATAAACCTGGATGAATAAGAAGTAAAACAAGCTGAGATATTTGATTATTAGACTGGTCATGGGCCTGCTCTGAGTTCACTTACTGTGATGTAAGTATAGAACAATTTCATGAGGCTCAGGTCAGGATTAAGAGCAACTCTCTTATTAGGCAGATAAAAGCTCCCTTCAGTAAGATACCTTTTCATCAAACAAAATGCCTCCAGCCTCATTTGGCTCCTGGGTGTTCAGACTGGCCATGCAAATTTATCGACAGTATCAGTTTCACGCAGTTTCCTTTGCATGCATCATTCAAGAGGATCTCAAACTGCCTGTGCTTTGTGTTGTTGCATTCAGTGCTCCAAATAAAATATATCAACAGAAACCTTACCTATGCCTATATGACTAGTTGACAAGCAATTTTGAAAAACGGCTGTTGCACACTAACCTCATGGAAGAACCTTTCATGAAACCTTTCTGCAAACCTAACCTCTTTGCTACTGTTGGTGTCTAGCTACACCAACATTTTGGGATGAATTTGCCCAAATGGATTATCTCAGATCACATGTGACCAGTTCTGCTTTGATTGATTAGTTATTTTTTAAACATTTCTACAAGTTTCACCTGCTTCCAGCACAGAGCTGTGAGTATTGTCATCAAGAGCAAATCTGAAATAGTGACAGTCTCTGTGAAACTGGGACATTGAGGTGACACAAGCCAATAACACCAGCCCTGAAGAGCTGTGCACACAAGTTACTACATTCTTCAGCAAGTAACAGAACAGCAAAGGAGTTAAATTTTTTATTTCTGTAATACAGTGTGTCCAGGGCTCCCTACCTGATAGCAAACCACTTCCAGGCAAATACATAAACAAAGCTGCTTCCATGCAACAAGCAGCTTTTCTTTAGGACTTGAAAACACCAGGCAAATCAGTATTAGAAAAACAGAAACAAGATTTTTCTTACACATCTCTTGATAAGACACAACACTTCTGTTTTTTAGAACACAAGATCAGACTGTCTACAAAAACAATGTACCCCTTAATCTGAAGAAAATCATTCTATTTTTGAGATTTATGTTTTCTGCAATGAAAATGTCAAGATTCGGTATCTTAACAATCTTCAGGTTTTATGGATTACCTTTCCAATAATTTATGGAGTACAGAATCAAAAATACAATATAAAATAATAAATATGTGCCATAATATGACAGCAAATTAAGGGAAAAAAACAAAGTTTCCGTACAGAATTTTTACCATGGTTAGATTCAAAAAACTCTGACCCAAAGTAAAAGTTGGATACAGTGAATCTGCTAAAGTGGCACTTGCTCTCACTTTTATTATAGACAGTCTTTACCTTGGTGAAAGTTCAATAACAGCATGTAGATGGTATCCAAATTATGTCAGGAGAAGTACTGACATAAGGAAAATGGAAGTGTAGGAAGAACCTGAATACGCTCTAACCATAAATCTTAATTACCTTTTATGCTATCTCAGCATCTTTCATGGCTTTCATTCACAACAACACAAATATTTAGTCAAGAAAAAGAACGCAAAAGGGATAAGAACTTAATTTTTAACATAAACATACCAACTATCCACCAATATGACTGTTTCCACTAAAAATGTTTTCAGAATTCATTGTGAATAAAAGCAGCTTATGAAATAGAATAAGCAGGAATTGAGTTACTGCATTCTACAGTAGAAAAGGATGGTCCTGTTAGGTTGATTTCAAGAAGTTTGAGCCTATGACTTGGTAGGCAAACAGCTTGGAAACACAAGTTTAAATGCCTGGGTGACATCAGAAGCTCAGAAGGTGTGCCACCAACCTAAAGCAGTTCAGCTCTGGAACATCCTATCAAGCCTCACAGCTGGCCTAAAGGAGATTAGTTACTGTGGCATTCAGGTAGAGGACATCTTCCTCAACAGTATTCCAACAGCTTCAACTGCACGGATTTTCAGAATCTCTAATAATCAGAATCTACTAATCATAATAAAGTAATGAAAAACTTTGCAAATGCATTGCACTTATTTATTTCCAATCTCCTTCCAAGAGAGACAGAAGCAGTTCTTGTTTGGTGCTGCCATGGAAACATAAGTATTAGTGTAAACACTCAATGTCTCAGTTTCATAGTTCATAACGCAGAATGTCATAGACATAATAATATTTTGATTTTCCAATAAGGAAGTATTGCATCCAGCAACAATATCTACATGCTGTTAATGACATACAATTGCAACACAAGGACAGGATACAATGGGCAAAAACAGTGTGAGAAATGGAACTAGAGAATTCTCATGGAAAACACAAGATCACACAGGAGACGTTCTATTTGTTGAGCAAATCCTATAACAAGCCTATTGGAAAATGTACATTTGCAGAAACCACTAGGATTGTAGTACATGTGACCTCTGTGGGTGTGGTTCTAACCTTCCTAATGTAAATCATTTTAGTATTCCTTTGCTTCTATCTTACTGTCCAGAGTCTAGAATATTTTTTACCTTTTACTGACACAGTAAAAACTAGAGAAAATTTGATGAGTTTACTCATAAAACCCCTTTGATTACCAGTAACTACTCTGAAGAACAGAATTATTTTTTAAGTCCAGACCTGGTGCCTCTGTGACATTCCATTAGAGCAAACTACACTAAAATATAAATGGAAAGGCTACACTACTAAAAGCAAGTTCATTCAGGAACTCCATCCTCAAGTCACTCTTTTGTGCCTAGGCTGACATTACATATCAAGTTTACAACAGCAAAAGAGAGAGTTAAAAGACACACCAGCAAATGATACTTAATCTCTTTCTTTCTCTGTCTAGGTTTAGGAACATGCAGCTTTTGTTAGCATGCAACTACCATGACAAATATAAGCTGCATTATTTTTAAAGGAAATTTCAGGTGGAACACATCCTGAAATTCTTACTGAAACACCTGTATCAATAAAAACCTCATACTCAGAGCTCATGTGTTGACAGAATCCTCATTTGACAGTAGGACTTTTTGGGTATCCCAGTCCTCTCAAATAAGATTCAAAGGTTGAAGTTTATGCTTAAATAATTCTTTTACTTCCTTAATAAACTATAACACTGCTAGTTAATTACTAAACAGAAAAGCTACTGAGAAGCAATAGTCTGGATTACAAAAATAACTTCTCCAAAAAAACCTACAAATTAGACCCTAAGCAACTAAAATCCACATGAAATATGGAATAACAGCTGTCTTCTATTCTCAATACTTCCCATTATTATCAGATTAACTTTTTAAGCCCTGCTTTGCAGTAACTGCACAGACTTGAAATTTGTTTTAGAATTAAACAGATTCTTGTGCATTTTCTCAACTCCACAAACTGTACCAAATTACAATTAAGTTATGAGCTTCACAGTTTTTGAGATTTTGCTGGATTTTTCATTCTGTCTTCTCCAATCAAAGTGTACTCACCTTTGACTGTTTAATCTGTTACAATGTCACTGATCTTTTGCAAGGCTGTCAGTATTTGTCCCAAGCCTCTGTTTCTTCCAGGTTCGGTGCCACTTGAAAGGCAAGACATACTGTATTCCCTATTTTTTGGTGAGGAATAGTCTTTAGCCTTCTATGGCACTCATAACTTCAGAAAAGGATCTTTTCCTTAAGCCAGCTAGAACATTATGAACCATTTTTCTCTTCTCTGAGCACAAAGATAACATTTAGTTACCAGGTGACCGAAAGAGCAGAACTATGAGCAATGAACAAACAGCCTGAGAGGAGGGAGGTGTTGAGCAGCACAACTGAAACACTCCACAAAACTGCCTTTATCCTGCCCTGTGCCTGCTCCTTGGTAGCTGAAGTAGGAAACCACAGCTTGCTACAAATAGTAAAATTCCAACAGAGAGACACAGGCTAACTCTGACTAATGAACTTAGTTTTAAGGTCACCGCAGAAGTTAATCACATGAATATCATTAAGAGTAACAATAGAAATGCATTCATTCTGCCCTTAGCAGTTGAATTTACTGCCACATATTCTCCATACTCTGGCTAATTGCAGGTAGTATTGAATAGATGTGCGGTGCCAGAGTATTTTCCAGTTTTCATGAATTGTCAGATGGCAGTATGGCCTTCTGACACCCACTAATGCCTCCTTCAGCTCCACATGGTTCAAAAGATTATTAGATTAGACTGATCAGCTACTATACTGCAAGCAAGCCAGGATTTTCTGTCATGGAAAATTCATAGGTTATTTTTGGGTTTCTTTTTTCATTGGTCCAGCTAGAGGGAAAAGGATGGTCCTGCACAATACACGGCCAAAGCAACTGGCAGCATTTCAATGTGCGGAGCCACAGATGCCCCAGTGCTACCTGTTTGCCAGCTCATAGCTTTAAGGAGCTATGTTTGCCCAAGTGCTGAGGATAAAAGGAGCACATTAGTAAATCTGAGTAACTAAAGCTAAATAGAGTATTGTTCATACCTTCTAAACTAGAAGACTATCTGGGGCACACAGGAAGCTCATTTGCTGGTGCTGTAGTTCTTAATAATTAGGCCAGAATAAAACATCTACAGTTGTTGTTGCCAACTGTCATTTTTAATCATGTTTTGTAGATGAAAAAGAACAAAATTCCTCAGCAAATTTTTTGTAATTAAATAATTCAAAATCTCAGCCTTAGGATTCCTATGATTAGGAGATAACTTTATATTCTTTAATGAAAACTACTTCTGATACTTTGGTGAAAACTTTGCCATCTCTTTTGCAAACATCAGAAATCAAAATTAAAAAAAATAAACCTATCAAAATCTTGGGTTACAATTTATTTTTTTTGGTAGCCTGAGCTCTCAACAGGAGCAGACATCCCTAAGCATTTAAACAATACATTGCAATCATGCAACAAAGTCATGAGTTTAAAAGAAAAGTTTAAACAAAAGATATATCCAGGAATTTCTACTAAAACAATGGAAATCTAACATTTTATGCATCTGCTGGAAAACAATGCATAAAAGTGTCCACGATTTTTGTTAATTAGAGGTTTTGTTTCCTTTTTATAAGTATAATGAAAAAATTCATCTTACAAAATAATGCCAGCTTAATAAAAACCTTTACAAAACAAAAAATTATAGTTAAAAATTATTTGTTGCTTTAAAATTAATTACCTAAAGTCCCATAAGGCGAGACAGATACAATTATACAGTTAACCAGTATGTACTTGCTATAAGGAACAATACCTACAACAAAGAAAATACTGTAAGCTGGATCACCTTTGTAATGAGCCTCTTTGCTGAAACATTGAGTATTCTTAAATATAATGATGTGTATTCACATTTGTTTTGTGTTAGCCATTTTAAGATGTCCCATGATCAAGTGGCAATTGTTTACTCTCACAGCCTGCAGTGAGATTCCAAAGCTGCCAGATTACAGTCCAAAGCCTTTCCAAACTGACACTTTCAAAGGAAAATGTTAATATTTCTTACACCACTCTGAAGTTGTAACACTTGCTCAGACTTTGAGAGCAGATTTTCACATATTTGGCAAATGAAATACATAGCTAAAAAGTAACTCTTTGATGATAAGATGATCAACTGTGATCAACAGATAAATCAGTTTGTTGCTAAATCAGCTCTTTCACAAGAACAAAATGTCTTTGGAGGAGATCATATAAAATAAGCTTTTTTTTTTTTTCACTTAATACTCTAACTGATATGTTTTGGACTTTAAGTTAGCTACAAGTCTACCAAAGGAATCTCCCTACTCCTACTGGCCTTCACAAAAACTCAGTAACTCTGTCACCCTAGTTACTGTCACTTTACATGATGACAATTAATGAAAAATAACTCATATTTCTAAGTCTCCCAAATTGATGCTCTCGAACATTAAACACTACCCTATATTTAAATCCCTGTTTTTAAGTACCTTAACATGACACAAAAATATTTATTGTGCTGTTACTGTCACTCAGCAAGTCAGTACCATGCTTACCTTCCCAAGCTTTCCCCTATTGCTGGTCTGTCTCCTGCTGGGCGAGGAGTCCAGTGGGAAGCAGCACAACTGAAGTGACATCTTAATGAAGCACTTCTTAGGTAGCACACAGACTCTGGTCAATCACTCATCCAACATATGCTTATTTCCTTGGGGAGGGCTGATATCGAATAATCCCATTGAGTTAAATGCCTCCATCTTAATTTACTTAGGAAAAAGCAGAATGCAGCTTAAAGAATAAACTATATGGTAGAAGGGTCTGTTCCATAGAATTTACCACACAAAAAAAAAAAAAAAATTGAGAAGGGAAAGCATGAAGAAATTTTGGAATGCAACTAAAATACGTGCTTCTCTTATTATAGATAATTTCTGCTTTCCCCAAGGCAGTCAGTCTATCAGACAGAAGTTCACTAAAAAGCCCAGTGTGGCTGACCCAGTAGTTGTCTTTCACACAGCACAAGGGCTGCCATTTCAGGATGCAAGCACCTTATGAAAACAAACACAACAAGAGTGCCAGAAGTAGGGATTTGCTCTGGCATGACAAAAAGGTCTTGTGCTGCTGCCAAGCTTCTCTTGGGAGCAGCTTTGGTAGGACGTGACCAAACCACCTTGCCCATGGTGAAGAGGCCAATCTCAGGTTTGAGTTTCAAGCAAAATTTTAAGGAGATTTTAAGGAGTGCACACATTAGTTTTAATTATTTTTTTAATCTCTGGTAATCGCAGGATAATGAAATCCCTTTTGAGAAATCAAAGATATAGAAGTGTCAATGATTAAGATGAACAAGATAACAGCTTTTAGAAGAATTTGTCCAACAGGTCTTGCACTAGTGAAGTAGTTACCTCCATATGCAACACCAAGCAAGTAACAACTAACTCTTCTAAGAAAGAGGGAATTACTGATATGATTTAAATGATAACTGATTCTCTTTTTTAAAAGAAGAAATTATTGATAAAATCTAAATTTATGTACTTCTAATACTTTGCAATTTGGGATGTGAAAAATATTCTGCCCTGTAAAATTAAATACATAGCCACAATTAAGTGGCTGATAAGGGTGATGATAAGTAAAATTAACTATATCTTTATATTTGGTTATTTCACATTGAATACATCATGTTGCCTGGAAAGGGAGGAGGAAATCCTCACTAGCTTCAATTAAATATATCTTGATTCTATAAATCAAGCTTGGAAGGACTAGAAACATGGCATAAGGAAAGTAATCAGCTCAATGGAAAATTATAACTTCATACTACTTTACATTGCCTTACCTTTAAGCTATGAAAGAAAGAATTTCATTTCCCTTTGTCATAAGGTGATAAATTAGTGCAAAGAGAAGCAGTGGGGCATGTGCAAACACAATGGGAGGAGATGTGGAGTAAGAAGAAGAGCTTGATAAATCAGCAAGACAAAAACATTCCAAACTATAAAAATTCTGGAAAAGAAAAGCTAACAGAGAACACCTGGTTTGAAAGAAACAAGTGGGTCCTGAATCTTCAACAGAAACAAACTCTTGAAATCGCATTCAAATAAATATAATCTTGCTGAGAACATATGACTTAGTATTTCAGCTTTTCTACATGTCAGTGTTTTTAATCAGTCTATTCAAGCACTGATTATTAACAAGATGAAAGGATGAATACACTAATTGAACAAAAGTGGGAAATACTGGATCCAGCTCTTTTCTCCCCCTCTAGTGACTATTATTATTAAGGAAACATCTGCCAAGAGAGCCCTGAAAGTGAGTTGATAATCCTTCTCCCACCAAAAGCATGCATGGAGAACCACACATTTTGCTTTATGCATAATTTATTTCTGAGGCTTAGCAGTACCAGTCTCTCTGATGAGCTATTGTGATGCAGTACCTTTATTCTCCTTGGACACCTGTATGTAAGAGCAGTTACCAAGTACACACCTCCACATAAAAACCTAGGAGTTCATCAGGTTACATTTAGAAGTAGCAAAATAACTATGTAAATAATAAGGCCATGGCTAGCACTTAGCATTCCCTGCATTTGATCAGATGAATCAAAGCTGAAATAATGTAATTAGTAATTTTATCACAAATATTATACACCAGAGAATAGAGAAACCATCCTTACTGTTTTAGTTTCAAACCCTTTTCAAAAGATTTAGCAACAGCAATGATTAAAAACCTTAATAAAGAGACCAGTAATGCAGAATGGGTTCTGTCAGTAACCTGCAATTCCTGATCCATATTGATCTGACCAAAGTCAGGTGCTCTTTTCATTGTTAATATTGCTTTACAAATCACACCACCATCACCAGTTGACTGTTTGCTCCTTGAATGTCAGGCTGAAAATGAGCTAATAAGACAATACCTTCCACAGAAGGTCTCCAAACCCAGGCTGTAGGTTGAACAGCAATGGCAGTTGCTCAGCTCAGTGTCTTTGAACTACATTGACAATTTATTGCTTCCTTATTCTCTGCCACAGTTCAGTGGAGCCTCTCCCAGGGATAGTTTGTTAAACAACTATCAGATCAGATTCTGTTACTTGCTGCTAGTCCTGTCCTACATTTATTTAATCTCTTTATGTAGACCTGGTGATTTTTGGAGCTTTTATGGAAACAGTTATCATGGATGTGAAGTATTTCAGACATCATGGTGAATGCTATGGAAGTATTTTATTTAATTAATTACTGCAATAAGAAGGGTGGAACATTACACTAAGACTTCATGTTGCACTGATTTTATAGTAAGCAATACAATGGGGAAAGTGAACATTTAGCAGAACTTTTATCAATATTCCCATACATAAACTCTATTCCAGTTTTTATCAGTACAGAACACAGAATCAGATGGAAAATTATAGCTTCTAATAAGTCTCTCAGAAAACAACTTCCTCCTACGAAAACTGGAGCAATGGTAGCTGGTACAGTTTTTCACTGAAGAAATATTAGAATAAAAGAACCTACATAATTTCACCAGTTAGAATTTTCAAATGTAGTTTAAGTGACATTTTAAATGCACACTGCATAATTTTCTCCTAGCATGACTAGTACAGAGTTTTAAACTTCACTAAGGGATGCTTAAGCATCACTGTGGCTACAAGTTTTTTTAAAAGAGTAAATTCCAGATCCTGTAAATTTTTCTTTAGGAAAAGAGACTCCAGGAATTTTAACTCTCACTCAAAAAGTCTTGATGATATACACTGATACTGGTAATAAACACATTTCTGAGTTTCCTCCACAGCTCCTAGCCTCAAGAATAATACTCTTCTAGAAATACTGGGAAGCAAGAAACAAGTAAGAAAAAAAAATCTAGGTAACTATTTTTAAAAGTAGCAGTTACAGATAAACAAAAACCTGCAATTGCTACTATACAAATAATATAACTAGGTTCCAAAGGAATGTATAATCTAATATGCCATTTCTCCAAATTACTAAATACTGTATTTTACCTTATCAGTACTATATTAGTAGGCGTGTTCATAGAAAAAACATGAATAAGGGCTTGCAGGACTAGGACCTGTCAGGATTATATTTAGAAGTCAAATAGATTTTAGTGTTATATGTTTTCTTTTTCCACTTTTTTCCCCTCTTGTACTTGTTAGTTTTTGCTTAGCTGGATGTACATAATCTGCTTTTAGGTTTCTGGCTCACCTGTTGTCCTTTACCACCATTTACTGTTTCCATTTTTTACTCTTTTGTTTAATCATCAGACGAATATTCAGGGTGACACATCATTTTAATCTGTGCCACTTCATTCCAGCCCAGTTGACTAAGCAACAGAGGCAGAGATAAAAGGCTCGAGTGCTGAAATCCACATTCTTGCAGTGCAGAGGAGCAGTGCCCTGTGTCCAAAGGTCAGGCACCTGCATGACTGCACAGGGAAATGTGACTTGGAGCACTCACAGCCTCTCGGTGTTCCTGCAGATGAGGAGCCATAAGCACACCCTGACACTGAGTGAAACTCCCTAGCCCAGCTCACAGGAGCCCCGGGCACCATCTCAGCTGCATTTCCCCTCAGTGCTGCTATCAGCCTGTGAGGTCTCAGTTTCTGAAGGCACCAAGGAACACACACCTGCATTTACACTCCTTCTGTCTGCCCAAGGAACACACACCTGCACTTCCACTCCTTCTGTCTGCCCAAGGAACACACACCTGCATTTACACTCCTTCTGTCTGCCCAAGGAACACACACCTGCACTTCCACTCCCTTTGTCTGCCTGCAGGACAGCTGAGACTGAACTGCAGTCACAGCAGCCTCTGGGGGAACAGTTCACAGACATCGACAGAGCACATGAGCCCCCAGAACAGTAATTATGCCTCAGGATTAAACAACAGGGGGAATAAAAATACAATTAACGTGCTCATGTCCTCTCAGACCTGCTGGTCCAATGCAAAGTCACTCAGTGCCTTAAAATAAGTACAATGTCCTGCAGAGGCATGTGGTAAATAAATAATAAAAGCCAAGAAAGACAGAGGTTTGAGTGTGGAAGAATCATGCAACTATATACAGTGAGAGGACTGCTCAAGTAGGGAAGAGAGCAGAAAAAAAAGAGAAAGAATTAAAATAAAAACCTAACAGCAGCTTTGGCAGAAATCTTGGTAGTGCTGTATACACTAAATTTGACACTTAGTTGTACCTATCTGCATGAATTTCTTCCCCTGACCCGAGTTCTGCAAGCTGGGCTCTGCTCATCTCAGATTCCTTTCACCAACATGAATCAGCTGCATTGGAGGAGAAAAGTCTCCAAGCACACTATCTTCATTAGCAATTAGCCACTCTCTTCAAATGCATAGTAACATGTCTGCTTCCCCTCCTGGGGGCCAAGAGACATAAAAGTGCAACACAATGACACGAGAAAGAAACAAGGAGATGCTTATCCTGTGCTTAAGAAAAGCAAGAAATGAAGGCAGGTGTTTCAGGTGCTGTTTCCCTTGGAGGGTCTCTAAAACACTAGTGTGTGTGAGTGAGACTCCTTACATCTGCACAGCCCAATGAAGTTGCTGTGGGCACTCTCATGTGGAGTCTTCTAACATGAGGTAGAAGGGGAAGGTTTCCCCAAGGTGGCTGGGGAAATTTGATGGTATGGTGAGAAGTCAGTAGATGGGACTTTGCAACTGGGAAGTAAAATTCCCAGTGAAGAATGGGGAGCAGAAGATCTCTCTGCTGTTTTGTTAGAAGTACTCATTACAAAACAAAACAAACAAACAAAAAAAGCCTGAATTACATGCTCAGTAAATAAATGCTCACAGAAAATGCACAACAAATTTATGTAGCATTCTACCTGTGACAAATTAAAGCATTTCTACAGTTACTATACTAATATGATCTCACTGTTGACTCCAGAGATTCCCATACAAAAGCCCTTTTTAAAATTAGGCACTTTATGTGCCATACCTATGTTTTAGCAGTAAAAACAATCACCCTATGATTCAGTAAATTCAGCTTATTTCTTAGGATGTCAGAGTCTTCCTGAACCTCCTAATATACCAATAGTATCTTGTTCTCTCGGGGATGACACGGGAGTTTACATCAAACTCGTAAGCAGTTGAGTTTACACCTTCCTTAGTGTGACTGTCAGTTCAGTCTTGGAAATTTACACTCAGAACATTGTTTTCACAATAATAGATACTTTAAATTGAAATAGTCTAGAAAATGTTGTGTTCAAAACAACAATGATAACAAAACGCAGATGTACTTGGTCTTCCTGAACCACTAAAGTTCTACTTAACAAACCACATATAGCTACACGTTCCTGCTTTTTCTCTAGGAATAGCTCCAGAAAGACTAACATCTTATAAAGTCAGTTGCTGAAAAACAAACTAAGACAAAACCCAGTTACATTTTATAAAGTTTCTTGAAGTATTTTAGGTCCTTGCCAAGTTACCAGCCTTTAAAAGGCCAGCAGAATTTTATTGAAATTACAAACATGTATTTTGCAGGACAAAACCAACCATCTCTGAATGAAATAGTAGCAATAGGTTCCCGAAAGCATTCATCTGAAATGGTTCAAGTAATTGAAACACACGTGGGCTGTTTTACATGCAAGCGACACAGCCCTAGCAGAGTGGAAACAGGCAACAGAATTATCCTCCGAGAGGATTTTATTTCAACCCAGAAAGAAGGCTAAGCAAAGTTCATAAACAAATAGAGAAAGAGCCGGAGCTCCTAATGACAAAAACAAAGCTGAGAATGGAGTGTCACCTCGCGTACTCTCTCTGCGGTTCCCACCTGCCCATGACCCCTGGTTTTATCCTTTATTCTCCCGGACGCGCGGGACTCGTGCCCAGGTGGGGCCACCCGCTCCCGCTCAGCGCCCGATCGCGTCCCTGCGGGGATCCCATCAACGCCTTCCGTACTTTACACACGTAAACGTTTCGCAAAAGAAACATAATGTAAAGCAGCATACGCTCAGAAAGTAATAACAATAACAAAAAAGACAGTCTCTATCTTACACACGTTGCTCACCGCTATCTGTGCGGAGAAGCGCCGAGCCCGCTCACCTGCCGAACGCGCCCTCCCGCCGGCTCCGCTCGCCGCTCGCCCCGGCCCCGCTCCCTCCGGACACGGCAGCAGCCGAGAGGCGGCCCCCGTGCCCCGCTCGCTGCCCACCTGCCCGCGGCCCGTCCCGCAGCGCCAGCGCCCGCCAGTCCCGCCGCCACCTGCTGCCGCGGGGCCGGCCCGGGCGGGCGGGGCGATGCCGGGGGCGGGCCGGGGCCGCTCGGGGCCGCTATCGGCGGGGCTGTCGCACACCTGACACCCAGGTGCGTCCCGCCTGCGCCGGGCGGAGAGGGAGCTGCGCCGAGCGCTCCCTCGGCACCGAAGAAGTTTCCTCCTTACCGCCCCTCCTTGCCTAAGCCACTCTCAACACTGTGGCGCTTCCTTTCGCCCATCCCCTGGAGCCCCCGCCCGTAGTCCGCCAGGCGCCCGCTGCAGCCGGGTGGTCTCTCAGTGCTGCCGGCCGAGGCTGAGCGGGGTGCGCTCGGCCCCCGCTGGGTGTTACCTGTCCGTGCAGCAGAGCCCCGCTGGGGCGGCGAGGTGTCCGCGGGAGCCATCAGGGACCGACCCGGGGCCGCCGCGGCCGCTCCGTGTACAGGGACGAAACGGTTAAAGCCGAACAGCGCCGGGGGAAGAGGTTTGGGCGCTGCCGGCCGCCGTCCCGCCGTGCCCGCCCCGCTCCGCGCCGCCCGATTCAAAGCGGCGCCATGGCGGAGCAGGGCCTGGGCATGGCCTCCATGATCCCCGCGCTGCGGGAGCTCGCCGGGTAGGACGGGCCCGGCGGCCGCCGTGCAGGGCGTGTGTGTGCGGGGCTGGGCTGCGCTGGGGGAGGCGCGCCCGGCATGTGCGGCGGGGAAGGGGAGAAAGTGTGCGAGGTGTCCTGAGGCCGGGCCCGCGCCTTCACCTCAGCCGGTCCGTTCTCCCGCCGCCTGCGGGGCCTGTCTCTCTCTCCCTGCCGAGTGGCGCTGCCAGGTCCTGCCGGGAGCGGCCTGGTGGCCTCAGAGCCCCGGCCTGAGGCTGGGTGTGCTGTGAGCGCTCACTGAGAGCCCCATGAGCTGGAATTGCCGGCCTCTGCAGTTTTAATGGCAGCACCAGCACTGGAGCTTTGTATTGCAGTAGGCAGCGAGCTGATGTGGAGGTACAATTGTATATAAAAATGTGACCCTACGAGCCCTGACTGCTGAGGGACAGGCCAGTCACTAAAACAAGAAAACTGAAAAACCCAATACCTTCTTCCCCCAACCTCTACACACCACCAAGAAATCAATTTGTATCTATTTTTGAGGACTTCTAGAAAAAAAACCTAGTGTTTAACATTGAGTTGTTGAGATAAACTTCAAGTAATTATTTTGTATTTAAAAATTAGTACCATTAAAATATCATTCTTTTAATTTTAGTGCTAGTCCAGAGGAATACAACACAGTTGTGCAGAAACCAAGACAAATCCTTTGCCAGTTCATTGACAGAATTCTTACAGAGGTAGATGTTGGTAAGCATTACATTCCTATAATCTAAAATTGTCTGCTTTATACTTTAAGTAATTCCTGCTAAAAATAAAAGTTAAGAACGTTTAAAGAAAGTTTTAGTTGAAAACAATACCATTTATGACTTAGTTTTTAATAAAATCAGTGGTGAAGTATTTTGCATTGGGATGTGAAGTTCCTTATGTAAATAAACCACACACACACCCCAAGGCAGGAGGGGTGAATGCAGTGCAGGGTTGTATGGATACCAATGTCCTAACATTGAAAAGCAGGAGTGTCATGGAATGTCACTGTTCATGAGAAACACAGCTTGCAATTCTTAATATTCACACATGTGTCTGAATTCTGTTCTGATTTCAGAACTGAAATCTTGTCTGAATCTCAGTTTCCTTCTTGTGCTAACCCTGGATAGGATCCCTGGGGGATCTGGATAAATCTGATATGATTCAGATACCTGTTTCAATGGAGCAGCATTAGATTTGTTCAGTGTTTTGTTAAACCTTCTTTAGTTAGCTGAATTTGCCATTTAAAACCTTTTCTATTCTGGAGGTTTGAAACAATTCTCAGCATTGTTTCTCTAGCAAGACTAAGCCTCGGGAAATGTTAAGTATTTGCTGTTCTTCACTCAACACACAGCTGGATAGAATTTTAGCTGAATGTTAATGCATTTGGAGTTAATAATATTTAATGAGTAATTTATACTTTTCTTCATATAGTTTGGAGTCACATAGAGGGCTTACAATATGCACTCAATTATCTTCATAGATTAAAAATATACTCACAATAAATAATTTGAAAGGTTTAATACCATATAGTATTTTTATATATTTTAAAAAATATTTCTCATAAGGTGTAAACAAAATTTTTGAAGTGGTTTATTGCCATGCTGATTTGAATATTGTCTTATTTTTTTTTAAGTTGCCTTGGAACTCATTAAGAAATCAGATTCACAGCCAAGTTCTGTGATGTTGCTTGATTTTATTCAACATATCATGAAATCTTCCCCACTTATGTTTGTAAATGTGGATGGAAATCAGGAGGAAACTCAATGCAGTTGCATTGGTGAGTTTGTTAAAAATGTTTATGTTGAAGCTTGGTATTTTCAGGATTTAAATTTGCAGACAGTGGGATAATCCAAAAAAAGAGAAAGGGGAAAAAGGCAGATATGTAAGTTCATCATTATAAATTTATGAGTGAATATGTTGATAGACTTTGAATATTGTGAATGGATTAACACTTGTGATAATGGACATTGCTCAGGACAGACTTTGACATTATCCATTACCATTATATAGATACATTGTTATATGGTGTTGATGAGATATGCTGTACTCATTGCATGAGGGTGTTTTTTTGACAGAGGAAAATTTCTGGAAATACCAGTGCAAAATGTATGTCTTTCTTTCCCAACCCCCATGTTCTGCCCCCTTTTTCCCACTTTTTCAATGGGATCTGCTGAATAAATGTCCCAATGAAGACTGTTTACTGAGCCTACAAGCATTTATCTCAAGGAGTTTAGTTTTAGTGGTAAGCAATCTGCTCTTAGGGAGGTTCTCAGTTGGAGATTTTAGTTTTAATCTTAATAATAAAAATTCTCTTTTATTGCCCTAGAATTTAGTAACTGGATCATAACAAGGCTTCTTCGTATTGCTGCAGCTCCAAACTGCAACACATTGCACAAGAACATTTGTGATGTCATCTGCTCTTTACTTTTTCTCTTTAAAATGAAGAGTGGCTCCATTTTTGAAGCACTAACTAAAGACTTGCTGCAGCTTTTTCAAGACTTAATCATCTTGCATGAAAGAGATGCACAGAAGCATTTCTGGGGAGATGGACTGGTATGGCCAGTGACTGTACAGAGATTTTCCAGCAATATGAGTGACAAAGTGGGATATTTAAGACTGGCACCATTACAGCTGATGGGTATGCCAAATATAGAATGTTTGGAAGTTGTATTAATGTCTATTCTGACAAATATTGTTGCAGATATCTTCTTTGTAAGACAGGATATTATTCTCTGGGGGATAGGCTGCTCCCTGTTAGAGTATGGCAGTCCAAAAGTTAAAACTTTGGCAATGAAGTTTATAGTGAAGTTAATTCATTTAGGAGGACCTCCAGAACAGCTGGCCAGTGTTTTCTTCTCAGTCTTTTTTGAAATTCTACAATCAACACTTGAAATGGATACTGAGGAATCAGAACTCTTTGGAGAACCACTCTTCCTGTTGGTGAGGACATTGCTGCCTTTTGAAGCAGATTCTTACAAAAATATTGAACCTGTCTACTTGAATATGCTGCTAGAGAAGCTCTGTTCATGGTTTGAAGGGGATGTGTTTAGGTGCCTTCAGTCTGAAAAGCTGAAAACTGCTTTTTGCCACATGCTGCAGTATTTTCTGGAGTTTGTTCCAGCTGGCTACGAATCTGCCTTACAAATAAGAAAGGCCCGTATCAGTACCATATGTAGAATTTTTGTGAATGTGCTTGGAACTCAGGAAGAACAAAAGGTAGGTTTATTTTAAGAAGTGAATTTATTGTGTGAATAGGTCATATACAAAAACCTATACCTATGCAAAGGAAAAAATCTAGGAAATGTAATTTTTAGTTGCACGTTTAGTTTGATGCTTCTTTTTTCTCAATTGTTTCATGTGTTCGTACAGGTCAGGGTTCTTAAACCTGTTGGATGTAGCTGGACTCCCGTTTTTCAGATATATTAAACTGTCCATTAGCTATGCAGGCACAACTGTCTGTCCATAATCATAATATGAGATGGGAGTAAGGCCCAGAGTGCACTCATATGAGGGCAGCTTTGCAAGTAGTGTGGAGTAGTTTGAGATGCTCTTACTTTCCATTTGCTCTTAGTCATGTTTGTTAGGGACAGGTAGACAGAAAAGATTACATTAAAACACAGTAAATGTTTTAGGTTGGCAGGGACCTTTCAAGGCTATCTAGTCCAACTCCCTGCAATAAGCTTCAACTAGATCAGGGTTCAGAGCCCCACCCAACCTGACCTTGAGTGTTTCCAGGGATGGGACATCCACCACCTCTCCAGACAGCATGTGTCAGTGTGTCACCACCCTCCTAATAAAAAATTTCTTCCTGATACTCAACCTAAATAAACCCTGTTTTAGTTAAGAAGTACAGCAAGGTTTTTGATATGCTGAGGGCCTCTATTCCATTCATTCATCTGTGTATCCTACCTGTTTGTTAAACTTTGTGTGTCTGTGTGATAGACAGCAAGGTATTAAGGCAGGAACTAGAAAACAGCTGAACAAGCGGTTTCCTCTCTAGTAGCTCAACAGAAAACTTCATTGCTCATAAGAGCTTTCATCTTGTAATTAAGTTTTTTGAACTGAAAGGTTTGTATGAGCTATTTTCCCATGATCTTTTGCAATTTAATATTTTAAGTCAGAATCAATAATACCACATCTTTAAGTAAGGCAGAGCATACATCATGGTACCTCTGTTGTTTGTCCATCCCAGTATCTGGTGAGTCCACTTTATACAGCATTGAAAACACAGACTGAAGAAATCTTTGAGGAGATTCAGCAGAACCAGCTGGAGAGCTCAGATACTGATGGGTGGAGCAGCAGCAGTGACGAAGTTCCAGAGAAAAGACGGAGACTGAGCCTACCCACAAAACATCCAAAGAAATCTCCTGCACCTTTAATGTATGGCACTTAGTAACTACTTTTATAGTCATTGGCCTATTGAATAATAATGACAGCTTCTTGAGGCAGTTTCTTCTTAACAGATTGAAAGAGCTTCTGGGGAAAAAATCTAAATTATATTTTGAGGGATCAAAATCTATTGGTGATTTTTAAGCCAAGCTTTATTAAAGAGACTGTTTTGAATGTGTTCAATGAAAATTATTTCTTTTTTTTTGCACTGAAAACAAAGCTGAGAGCATACACAGTGTGACAGAATTGTGTGTGGCTGTGCTGTTACACTGGATGTACTTAAAGCAGGTCTAGTAAGTTGTGCTCAGATGAACAAAACCAGTTCTCTCAGTCTCTGCTTGTGCCATGCTCCTTGATTATCTTGAGCTTGTGCCAGCAGTTGACCTCTTTCTTGTCTTTGGGCACTCAAAATTGGCTTGGGCATGTTGCACTCCAGGTGTGGGCTTGTGATCAGCCTTCACTCTTTGTGTACAGCCCAAGGTGTAGTTGACCTTCTCTAAAACAAGGTCATACTGCTCTATATTCTACTTTTCCATAAGCCTGCTGGGTCATTTTCTCCAAAGCTGCTCATTAATTAGTCAGCTCTCAGTCTGTTCTATTGCATCAGGGCTTTTTTTGCCAGTTGCAGGACTTGTCATACAGACCTTCACAAAGTTCTCCTCAGCCTAATTTTGTAGACAGTTGAAGTCTTGTGAAAAAGCAGCCACTCTTCTCCACAGAGCTGCTTGTGTCATTGTAGAAGGGAATCGAGTGCATGATTTGCCTGTCATAAATACATGCTGGCTTTCCAGTCACCTTCTTGTCCCTCATGCAGGTAGAAATGGGTTCAAGGAAGACTTTTTCCATAATCTTCCTAGGGATTGAGATTAGGCTGACAGGCCTATAGTTCCTTGGATTCTCTTTTTGTGCCTTTCTCAATGATGGGTGTAATGTTTGCCAAGGACCTTCCAAGGACTGTAGAGTTATATGTTTATAGCCTTTCAGATAAGTCTGATATGAGTCATACTAAAATTCAGAGTTAGGATCTTTTCCTTCCTAAAAACAGATTCAAGCTAAAGCTTCATTTGGTGTTTTCCCAATCCTATATCAAATATGGGTTCGTTCTGGTTTTGCTATGATTATTTATCTTTTCTGAAATAAAGTATGTGTTGGAAAATAATTATTATGGTCAAATTACAGACTTAGCCCTGTAAACATGAAACTGAAGAGTGCTCTGTGGAGTGCCATCACTAAGAAAGCTGCATCCTTAATATCTGTCCTTGAGGAAGAAGTTCTGCCAGGGGATGTTCTCCAGACTGTGGAAGGGATCTCTGTAATTGTGCGATTGGCTGCTCTGTGCGTCGTTCATTGTTCTCCCCCAACAGATTGCACCAGGTAAAAGTACCAAGGGGAAACTGTGTGACTCTTGTTACAATTTGTGTAATTTAATGCTTGTCTGTGTGTCAGGATCAATATTGGATGAGTTCTGTACATTTTGAAGAAGTACATTTCCATACTAACTTGGCTTACAAGCAGTTAATGTTCAGTATTGTTTGTTGCATTTGTTGCATTGATGTGATTTCTGTTTTAACAGTAAAGAGCATGGAGTGTCTCATCCATGTAACTCTGATACGTGTAAGAATACTCCAAGCTCCTTGGATTCAATGGTGAATGTACAGTTCAAGTGGATTTCCTCTGAATTTACCACAAGAGTAGTGAAAGTCTGCGGAAAGCTATTTGAGGCTGCTACAAAGATTGTTAATCTAGAACAAGTGATTGACAGAATAGTAAAAATCTTCGATGCTTTGCTGTATGCACAAGGTAAGAAACCTTTAAGATTGTCTTGTATTTTGTAAATTAGGAGTTTACCTGAGTGTATTAAGTCTGTTTTGGTAGAGGTGCTGAAATTATGAATCTTGTGCTAGTATTCCAACTCTTTTACAGAAAAGGTTAAGTAAACAAAAAATCATTATTTTCTGTTTAGAGACCTTCATTTGCATTCCTTTATGAACATCATTTACTTCTTTTTACCTTTTACTTTTCTGTACTTCTATTGATTTTTTTCTGATCAAGAGAATACATGGGGATAGTGAAAATACATAAAAAAGGAAAAAACTTTAGCAGTTTTCTTTTAAGGACACACAGAGGCAGCATAATTTACTGTCATTGTTCCACTCAACAATTTCAAAGCTTGTGACCAGCTTCAGCAAACATGGCATGCATGGTACCAAGAATATTGAGTACTTCCATGCTTTTTTAAAGTAACAGACTCAGTTACCAAGACTAAAATGTTACTGTGAGTTCAGTTTACCAGACACCCAGAAGTCCAGCTGAAAGTCTTGGCACAAATCCAGAGATACCAAGTTATAGTCATTCTCCTGCTCATCTGTTACATTCTGTCATCTGTTTAATGAGATTTTTAGGTTATTCTGATTTAGCACTACATGATTTGTTACTACATGCCTACAAAGTATGATAACATGGGGGAACAGTGATACTAATCTTTACTGATAGAAAAAGTAATATTTTGTAGCAAATTAAGAACATTAAATGTTTTATAAATGTTTTTTAAATGTTTGTTTTGCTGCTTCTTTCCTCTAGTGAAAATTCCACTGAGTGATCAGATTCTTGATGACTTATGTGGATTGCTGTCTCTGCCCTGGATTTACAGCCATTCTGATGATTCTTCTTTTAAGCCATCCATGTGGGGGTTTGGTCCTCTAGTTTTGAGTCAAAAAACGGCACAGAGTTTCTGTAAGTATGTTAAAGTATATAAAACCTACTTCCACTTTGGAATGATTGTTCTAAAGTGAAATTATTTTATTTGCCTTCTTATGATGAGTGATGGTATTAAAATTTTAAATCAAGTAAATCTTTGCTTTCTTTTTTTTCTCTTTAGCACCCCAAACTCAGTCACACTGTGTGTTCCTTCTGACTCTCTTCCCAAATAACATTCATCTGGATTGGAGAAAATCAGTTTATCACTGGGCATTACAAAGTCACCATGAAATAATTCGTGCTACTTGTGTTAAAGGATTCTCTCTCCTGCTTCATCCTGTGCAGTCCTGCAGCGTGATTCCCAGAGCTCTTTTGTATGTATTAATGCAGCTTTTCTGACTTTGTGCAAGAAGAAAAATGGGCAAATAGTAAATGGAGTATAAGCACAAAAATAAATGTTCATTTCATATGAAATTCACTAGATCTTAATTTCAGAAATCATCAACTATCGACAGGATAGGTGCACATGATGATGTCTGTGGGACAGAATAGTGTTCACTTACTATGTCAGTATGCAAGTTCCTTTGCTAGCTGAAGACCCTAATTTAAATTAGGAAGGGAGGGGAGACGCCTTTGTCAGTGAAATCCATCTTGTATTTGTCTGTATGTCTCTTCAAATCTTTGCAGCTTCTCTGCCTTTTTTAAACATGTCTTGGTGTCTTCTGTCCTTTTGTGTTAGTCATCAGTTTCTTCTTTAGAGCATGCCAGCCTCACCATGCCCAGTGCTACTGCAAACATTTAACAGAACATGAGAGTGATCTGAAAAGGACAAAAATGATTTAGTGAGACAGATCATCCTTAAGCTGTCCTGATAGTATTGCCAGTGTAGTTAGAGAACTCAAAAAATGTAGAAAAACAAATTTCTAGGTAAATGACCTATTAAAACAATTTCATTTTTGTTTCCGTTTCAGAAATCAAATCAAAGATGAGTCTGAGCTAGTCAAGGAGGCTTGTGCTGCTGTAGTTGGGAAGTTATCTTGTTGTCTTTCTGGTCCATTCCACCTCCAACCTTCCTTAGCAGACTCTGCTGTTAAGGATGTTACTCATGATATTTTGTGTAGCAGCCTTACTGTGACTTCTGCTCATGGAAAAACCTCTTCTGTGCAGGCCTGTGTTTTCAAGCCTTTTTTCATTCTACTTGAGAGCAAAGCACCCAGTTCAGTAAAGCTAGGTATGTGGCTTTACCTTTAGTAACATTTTACACTTCCATCTGAGGTACTAAGTCATTATATCTGTACCTTTCTCCATTCCTTTTATTCTGTGTTGGGTTTTTAATAGTTCTGTTGATGTTTGAAGTGTTGTATTTCAATTGATATCACTGCTGATATTTAATGTTGGCAGTGATGTTCTTTTTAAGCTGCCTTGGCTTAAATTTGGTCTATGGCTATATCTAAAACTGTAGTACTTGATGAATTCTGAATTTTAAATATCTTCTCTGATTTCACCGTATTTATTCTTTTGGTTAAAAAAAGTAAAGTGTGCTTTATGGTTTGTTTGCCTCACTCTTTTGTGCACTTCAGTAGATTTTGAAAAACTATTAAAAGCATGTTTTTCTTCCCTCCTCCAATCCAGCCTTTATAGAAAATATACCTCATCTTTGCAAACACCTGGATTTTAATACTGATGAGTCCAGTGTGAAGACTCTTGTTGGGTCGTTATTAAATCTTATGGAAGATCCAGAAAAAGATGTAAGAGTGGCTTTCAGTAACTGCATAAAGAACATACTAGAATCCTTAGACTCTGAAGAAGGATTCATAAAAGAGGTGAATTCAGGTTTATTTTTGGGTTTTGTTCCTAACTTACTATGGTTTTTGTTTCACTAGTGTCAAACACTAACATTTATGTGTTTTTGTTTTCCTGTGTATCAGCTGTTTGTTTCAAGGATGAAAGAAGCCTACACAAATGCCAAAATGTCAAGAAATAATGAGCTTAAAGACACCTTGATTCTCACAACAGGAGATATTGGAAGGTATTTTTGACAGTATCTTGAAAATTGCCAAGTTGTGTCAGTTTGTGATACAAAGTGCCCTTTCTTTAAGTGTAAGATTACTTATTTTGAAGTCATCCTTTTCCCCAGTCCACTGCAACTGTACAGAGCTGTTGATTCCTGTGGAACATTCCTCATTTTCTTCTGCCCTGTCACAGGAAGTACAGCTAAGCCATGCAGATACAAGCATGACTCATTTTGCACGGTGGCAATTGCATGTTCTTAAGTCATTTTATTAATGCAACAATTCAGTTTTACTCTTTAATCCTTTTTCTTCTGCTTACTTTATAAGGGCATCCAAAGGAGAATTGGTGCCATTTGCCCTCTTGCATTTGTTGCACTGTTTGTTGTCCAAGTCACCTTCGGTGGCCGGAGCAGCATACACAGAGATCCGGGCCCTGGCGGCAGCCAAGGCCATAAAGCTGCAGGCTTTTTTCAGTCAGTACAAGAAGCCAATCTGTCAGGTAAAAAGAGTGTGTGGTTTAGAAAGTGCATGTCTTTGGGTTCTTTGTGTATATTTTGAAAATGGAATTCAAGGTCAAAATTGCAGTATTTCTCAAGGTGAAATCTCATAGGACGAGAAAGAAATTATTTTAAGAAAAAGCCCTACAAACATTCAGGAGGGAATAGGAAATCTTTGACTTTGTTGTGATCTCCCCTCAATAGTGTTGCTTCTCCATTTTGTTTCCTAGATGCTTCATTCTGAAATAGAGTAGTACTAATTCTGTAGTACTATTGCTGCAAGACACTGTGGTTTAAAATTGGAATTGAAGTCAGCATTGCACAGGCATAATTCTGTCATGATTGATTTAGGTTTTTTGTTATATCCATTACCTAATGACAACAAGTTCTGTTTAAAAAGAAAATTGTCAAAGCAGACTTTTCTAACTTCGAATTTTTTTTAGTAATGCAATATTTGAATCTAGAGTTGCAAAACTTAATGTGATTATTAAGTGGATGATAATCCAGTTCTTTTGCAAAGTCATAATCGTAGATCTATGTGCAATAAATGAGAGGGAAAAATGATGCATAGAAAGACCAGTGAAACCTTTGTGTTTAGTTTTAGGGAGTGAACAAGGGGCAAATAATACTAAATACCTATTTCTTCATGTTTAGTTTCTAGTGGAATCCCTGCACTCCAGCCAGATGGTGGTGTTGAGTGCTCCGTGCCAGGGCAATGAGCTGCAGAAAGAAACAGCTGCCCACCAGAGAGAAATGGCTCTGGACATGTTATCTGAGATTGCCAGTGTATTTGATTTTCCAGATCTAAATCGCTTTCTTTCAGTAAGTTGGTCAGTCATTTTGGTATTTTGTGCTTGTGCTTGGGAATTTCAGTTTTAATCCACACTTTCTCTTGGGAATGCTGCAAGTGAGAGAGCAAATGCAGAGGAATAGTTTTATCAAGGAGTTAGAGGGATGGCTACAGTGCCAATTCAAGCATGGTGGATAAGGAGCTAAAACTTAGAATGCTCATAAGTATATCTGTATTAATGATTTAGTGCACTTGGAGGCATCCTTTGTAAGGTGTGATTTTTGCATGATGTCAGCTTTTTTATTTCAAAAGACGAAAACTGCCTTTTTTACTTCTTTGGGGGTTTTTTACTTCTTTTGGGGTTTTTTAAGATTTCCTTTTGTGGAGAATCTGGATTGACACAAAAAATGGTAGCTCACTTTTTGTTTACATGTTTCTTAGTATGAATTAGATGAAGCAGCTCCTGAAGTATTTAGTTCTATCTGCATTTTTGCTAGGTATATGCATTTTATTTAAGTTTTTCTCTGTTCATACCTGTGGTGATAATTACGACCAGACACACGTGTTGCGGTACTGACCCAAATAGAACTTAGCCTAACCCTGGGGTTTTGGAGGGTTTGTTTGTTTGTTTTTTCCATTAACTGTAGTTCTTCATTTACCAGAGGACCCTGCAAGTTTTGCTTCCAGACCTTGCAGCCAAGGCCAGTCCTGCAGCCTCCACACTTATCAGAACCATAGCAAAGCAATTGAATGTGAACAGAAGAGAGATTTTAATCAATAACTTCAAATACATCTTCTCTCATTTGGTGTGTTCCTGCACCAAAGATGAGCTGGAGCGGGCACTGCATTACCTCAAGGTAAATTGCCATTTGCTCTCTTACACCTGCAGATTAGGAGCAACAGCTGATGCATAGTGAGCTTTCTTCTGTATTTAAATTAAGGTATTGCAAAGCAGAGGTTGGGAAATTGCAAATGCAGAAATTTTGTTCTTACTGTTTTATAATCACTTCCATTGGCTCTGAGGAATGTTTCTAAGATACTTTATGAACTTAGCAAATTCTAAAAGCTTGGTTTGTCTAACGTTGAGCTGTTTGAAAGCTTTGACTTCTATAACAAACCAACCAGAGCCCATTGTCTCCTGTCTCTCAGTGCTCTAAATACATTGTGATGAAATGAAATGATATTTCTTTGTGTTTGAGTGCAGAATGAGACTGAGATCGAGCTGGGCAGCTTGCTGAGGCAGGACTACCAGGGCCTGCATAACGAATTGCTGCTGCGGATCGGGGAGCACTACCAGCAGGTCTTCAATGGTCTGTCCATACTGGCTTCATTTGCTTCCCAGGATGATCCCTATCAGGGACCTAGGGAAATAACCTCACCAGAACAAATGGTAATGACATCAAAATATTCATGCTCAGTTTTTTCAGTCATTTCTTTTTGGCCATTGTGAGAGTGACGAAAATTTGCTGTTCTCTGAACAGCACTTATTTCAGCAAAAAGTGGAAGAAAGGCTGACATTTCCTATCAAGTGTTTCTGTAACAGAGAGATCCATACCAAGTATGCATAAAGCCAAATCAAAACAAAAAGTGCCTGAAAAAACCAACAACACAGGTGTAAATCCTAACATCCTGCAAAACAGCAAGACCTACAGCCTAATATGGATGTCTGTCAATAACACTGATATTTCTTAAGTAGACATGTATTTGGAATTCTTCTCATATGTATTTCAGAATTAGCATTTCATACCTGCTTTTTAATTTCTTAGGCTTTGAAATGTGTTAATTGTTTGGGGTTATAACTTTTTGTAATTATTTGGTGTTTTAACTTTTTTTCCTCTCCATAGGCTGATTATCTGCAACCTAAATTGCTTGGTATCTTGGCTTTTTTTAACATGCAGTTACTGAGTTCCAGTGTTGGCATTGAGGATAAAAAAATGGTATGTAAACTTAATTTTGAATATTAAAGCAAAAATAAGCAAGCGCTGTTACAATATTCCAGATTTACTTGTGTGATCATGGAACTGTCATGGGAGTCTCAAAGATACTAGGGTCCCAAAATGATTCCTTAAAACTGATGTCTCACTGAGGGTGAGGACTTCTGTGTAAGCTCAAAAGTTCTTGATTTCTTTAATGGTCAGGTAGATAATGATCAGATAATAATGACAGATACATATTTCAGTCAGACATGGTGTATGCAAGGAGTCAATCAACCAGGAATTGTAGGGGAGAAATCCAAGTGTGTTATTTTTAGTGTGTGAAACAAGCACCAGTGGGAGGATGAGGAAATGTGTGGGAAAACTGGAATTACTGCATGGGGTTATATAAGGACACCAAAGGGTAAAGAAAAAAGATGGAAATCCAAGAGATTAGTTTTGGTTCCCACAGAATAGCTCCTTTAAGCTTTTCAGTAGAGTGCATTTAGAGAAATTAGAGCTCACAGCTTGAGACAAAGTGAAAATTCTACTGAAGCAGTGCTTCCAACCACAAGACTGGCCTTTTAGCCTCCTCACAGAGGGACTGTAGATGATTTCTACAGGAAGTTTTCAATGCTAGAATGTACATAACCTTTGCACTGACAGACTGTATTTTCTCTGGTGTTTTTTTGATTTTCAGATATTCATGTTAAAATGTTCTCATTTTCATAGCCCTTTTTCTGCATGCTTTCTGAATTTCCTAATTTGTACAGCACTTCTTTTGCTGCACCTGCTATTGTTTCTGTCTTCTGTATTTTGTTCTTGGGGATTTTCCCCTTGCATGACCTTTTCTCAAGCTCAGGTTTATTCCTGTGTTACTGATCTGTCATGCTGGGCATTTTACTACCTTGTTTGGTGTAGTGTTACTGTGACTGAAATATCTCCTGCATCTCATTATTTCTCTTCTGTCTTTCATTGACAACTGAGCTATCACCTGTTCCCTGATGCTTGCCAGTCACTTCTGTGAGCAGTTGTATGTCAACCCCCTTTTTTTTCTAAACCAAAATTCTTTATTAAAACATCAAACGAATTTTGATGTCTTAGAGTATGATTTCTTAAGCAAGGGTAGTCTGATTTTAATAGAAAATATAACTCCTACATGTTTTCCTGAGTATCTAATACATTAAAACTACTTTCATCTGTGTAGGCTTTAAACAGCCTGAGGTCTTTAATGACACTCATGGGTCCCAAACACATCAGTTCTGTCAGAGTGAAGATGATGACCACGCTGAGAACAGCTCTGAGATACAAGGATGACTTCCCAGAACTGTGCTGCAGGTGAACTGATGGTGTACCCAGTAACATCCCTACTATTTCTGTCCTTTAATGCACTGTGTTGTTTTGTTCTGGACAGGAATCTAAACCACAGTGCTGAAATAGCTTAAAGTGCTTCTCATGACTCACCTGAAATGTTTCCTGCAGAGAAGAATAATTGATTATATTGTTTTGTTGCCTTTTCTTGTTTAGAGCCTGGGATTGCTTTGTTCGAAGTCTGGACCATTCCTACCTTGGCTCCTTGCTCAGCCAGGTGATAGTAGTGCTATTGCCCCTCATACATATCCAGCCCAAGGAAACCACAGCAATATTTCACTTCCTCATAGTGGAGAACAGGTACTGCACAAGATATTTTCAGTTATATGATTTAAATCCTGAAACTAAATTCAAGTCATCCAGCACTGAGATGAGAAAACTTGTTTTTCTGCTACATAGTTGTTGTTCTATAAAATTGCCCCTTCTCTAAATTGTGGTGAGATCCTGAAATGTAACAAGCCTCATCTGAAAAGGGGTTTTTATATTGTCCTTATATATGATGCTGTGGCCAAGTTACAACCCATTCAGACACTGAAGCCTGCCAGGTTTTCTTCAGTGTGTTTATTGTAATGATATGGAAAATTACTTCCCTCTACAGAATAATGATGATTGCTAACATTTGCTCTAAGCTAAAGAGAAGTGTAGAGAGTTGGAAATGGGGAGGAAATGAGTTCTTTGTTTTCTTCAATAATTAGAGGTATGATTATGAAGTGCACAGATTATTCTGTTGAGTAAGATTTCAGACATTCCATTCAAATGGTCACACCAACTGAAAATAAAATCAAAGTTTAATACAGAATACATTAATTCTCATGACTTAACCTTTTTGAAGATAAGTTTGAGTCATAATTCTTTTTCATCTTACATTTTGTAGCATAAAAGGGTATTTTTAAGGGATGTTGCTACTTAATACCTTGATTACTTTTGATGGATTTTCATTTCTCTTGCATTGTATCATACCAACAGTTTTGGCAATAAAATGTAGTAATAGGAATAATAAAGCTCTTGCAGAAGGCCATGGTAGCAATATTGAAAGAGATTTCTTCATTACTTTATTTGGATGGGGTTTTTTTGGATTCAACTGATGTTTGCTGTATTCTTTGCAATATTTTTGGTAACTATTAGGGATGCAGTACGAGACTTTCTACATGAAATATATTTTCTACCTGACCTTCCTGAACTAAAAGAAGTTCAGGTTGTCCTTCAGGAATACAGAAAGGTACAGCTTCTTTTATTTATTTGCTTGGTTTTATTGCATAAAATGAATTCATGACAACTGAGGAAAACATGTAAAGTGTATTGTTAAGTGGAAATATATTTATCTGCCTGTGATACACAAAATTGGTTTCATGTATCACAGGCATAGTTTGAAGCATGTTCTGATTCTGGTTTAGGAATGAAATATACTCATGTTCAACATTCTTGTTTCTGTAGCATCTCTTGAACCCTGACTTTTCTTCTCTTTTGTGGCAGATTTTAGGATGAGAACTCAACACTTTTAGCTATGGCCATATTGTCTTTACAGGGAGCAAAGTTTGTCTTTTCTTAGGAGTACTCTATGGTCCATTTCATTTGCTTGTCCTCAGAATGATTAGGTAATAGATGGGAAGTAGCAATTATTTTGTAGTAGTGATGCAACAAAAGTAGAAATAATGTCATTCTAGACAGACTTTAAACAAAGCATTTTCTTCTGATTTTGTAATTTTTATTTACACCACCATTATATTTACCCAAAAGTAAAAAATAGCACCTTTTTGAGTAAAACATTTTTAAAAATAGGCAATAAGACAACGGTATATAGATATAGGTGAGAATGTAAGCAAAAAGGCAGTTGTTTCCATGTATTCTTGCTTGTGTTCTTTGAGATGTTGTTCAGTCATATTCCTGTTATACTTCCAGTCATATTCCTGTTATACTTAACCTGAACTTCTTATATCATGCTCAGGAATCCTCCAAAAGCACAGACCTGCAGACAGCCCTGCAGCTGTCTATGAGAGCTATTCAGCACGAGAATGTGGATGTTCGGATTCATGCACTTACCAGCCTGAAAGAAACACTGTATAGAAACCAGGTACGGAAAACCTCCTTCAGTAGAACTAAAAATACATCACATTAGCATCTGGACCAAAAGTCTAAAACTCCTTGTTGTTACAGGGTGTTCATTTGAACTGGGTTATTCTCCTCTCCTGTTTCTTCATGTATAATGGGGAAAAGGGATTCTTTTTCATGACACCTCCATGTAGGTGGACATTCAAATCTTTCAAATCTTTGTGATGCTGATTTAGCAAGGCTAGTGTGCTTTTTTTTTTTTTTCAATGCTGAGGAAAGATGTATCTAAGAAGTCTATTTCAGCAATTTATTATGTGGGTTTATTGTCTATTTAGGGCATGTATGGTTTTTGCATCAGAAGCCTAATACATAAAAGCAAGCATGTGTATGTGTGTAATATATGAAAGAATTAAGATGTACTTGGACCACCTTAGACCTTTTTTTTCCTCTTCCTTCTTTGTCTTTCACCCTCAAAATTTTGAATCCATTGATCATATTCAAAAGCATTTTATAGCTATGTACAAGTTGAAGACATTGCTTTACAATTCTGTGTGGTTATTAGCCCAAAGGGTATATGTGACCCATTAGAAAAAGTAATAAATCTGTACCCTTAATGGTTATAAGATTGTGGGACACTCTTTAGCCAGAAATTTAAAAAAAAGCCCAGCTAAAAGAACAAACAATCAATGTGTGTACTCCTGGCCAACCAGTAATTCTTGCAGCTCAGGTCAGCAAAATCCTGCTGTGTCTTGCTGAGTTAGAGGTCTAGGAAAATAATTGAGGCAAATCAAACTTAATTAGTTCCACAGCTTTTGAAACTATTTGCTCTGTTATGTTGGCTGTGGTTTCAGTTCTCATTAAGCATAACAATGACAAACATTTTGATTTTTTTCTGTATTTGGACTAAATGTGAAACTGAGGAATAAAAGCTGGGCCAAAGCAAAAAAAGAAAGGACACCCAGTTAAAGTGATGGACCTTGATCAAAGGACTTGAAACCCTGGGCTTTGTAGGTCTTGAGAGTGAAGAAATGTCCAAGAAATGGCAAATAATAAGAATAGAAATGGCAGCAAACCCAGAAGGTATCACAACAATTGCATGAGAGAAATTGGGAGGAAGTATTGGAACACATAAGAAGAAGGATAAGTAAGTGAAGAAGATAGACAATGTAGAAAAGAAAAGAGGTACTTGGAAAGACATAGAAATTGAAGTTAGTAGGGAGGTGCATGATAATGAAAAACAATATTGGCCATAACAGCATTATTAACTGAGGCCCAAATCCCTCACACATTTGTTTAGTCCTTCCTAGGATGAGAAGCAGATTAATGCAATTGTACTGTAGTTACAACCTGAACCCATGGCTAAATGAAATTGGAAGTGAGTTACAGGTTGAAGATTTCCGAGATTATTTACAAATATGGTTGTAGAATGACTCATCTTCATTATTCATCTTCCCAGGAAAAATTGATCAAGTATGTCACAGACAGTGAAACCGTGGAGCCAGTCATCTCCCAGCTGGTGACAGTGCTTCTCATCGGCTGCCAGGATGCGAATTCCCAGGCACGACTGCTCTGTGGAGAATGTTTGGGTGAACTGGGAGCCATAGATCCTGGCAGGCTCGATTTTTCAACAAGTGAAACTCAAGGAAAACACTTCACTTTTGTGGTAAGAAGCACTGCAGTAGTGTTTTGTTTAGCATCAGGGGTCTTCTAAAAGTCCTTGGGAGGAGGGAACCTCTTATCTCTAGACCCTTTAAAAATCTGGACTTGCTATCTCACCTAAAACAGTTTAGAGTTACACTTCCAAGTGGTTATTTACAGATACAGCTATTACTGTTTTAGTAAAACTGCATTCTGTTTGTGATTAAGGCTGGAGTGGAAGATCCAAATTTTGCCTATGGATTGTTAATGGAACTGACCAGAGCTTTCCTTGCTTATGCTGACAATGTTCGTGCTCAGGATTCTGCAGCGTATGCAATTCAGGTTAGATCCAACTTTTATTTCAGAGATTATGTTCTGTAACATAGAACTATGCAATACAATTTTTCTTTTTGGAGTATTTGAAACTTCATGAAGTGAAGTGAAACTGAGGGCACTGACAAATGCTTGTAACATGTTTAAATTAGAAAGTACGCTTAGTATTCTGGGTAGTCCTCAAATAAGATAGATGGGTTGCTTTTGTGTCACAATATTTTAGGAGACACCTGGTGTTTTAGAGGTAACTAGCACTCCATACTCAGGGATTAAGGAGTAATCCTGAGAGTGGCTTAGAATTAGTTCAGGTTGCACAGGCAGAAATGAAAAGCAGTATTCCTAAAATGGTTTCTGCTTACAATTTTAAGATGCAAGTGAAAGGGAGCCTACCCTTATTTTCAGACTCTAGTCTTTTGTGCTGGTTTTATTTAGCGGATGGAGGTTTTTGCTTTTTTGTTCTTGCTGTTTTTGGTGTTTAATATCTTTGTGAAAACTTCAGGATAGTTCTTTAGTCCAGGAGAAAATAGGCGGCCCTATGTAGTCAGCAGGATAAGAATTTTATTAGCAAATGCACAAGATTGTGCACTTCCTGCACAAGGAGGAATCTGACTAAATTCTAGTCCTGTTTTATTGGCAGATGTGATGAATACAAGTCAATGTGGTCCAAACACCAAGTGGAGAATCTAGGGAATCAGTAGTTGAAATCAAAACTTGCCTAGTAATAGAGGATTAAGGTGTTGGATAACAGTTTTGCAGTTATGATTTCTGAATTAAGCATTCCATGACTTCTCTCTCATTACTTATCATAGACTCATTCAGGTTGGAAAGATCATATCATATACACAGGGTTTTTACTCATATGCACAGGGTTTTGTACTGTGGTCATGAAAATCCTCAGTGCTAACTTGGTGATGCAACCATGATTTTTCAGGAGTTACTGTCCATCTATGACTGTAGAGAGACAAACACTGACTGCCCTGGCTCCAGGCTTTGGAGGAGGTTTCCTGAGCATGTGCAGGAGATCTTGGAACCTCACTTAAACACAAGGTATATGACAGCTAAAGGAATGGCATTTCATAACAGATCTGTTGGGTTTTTTTTCTCCAGGGTAGTATTAACCATATATGGTTTTGTGACTCTCACTCTTCTGGGAAGAGTGATATGTATATACACAAAACTGAAATAATCTTTCTACTAAAAGCTGAATTATTACTTACCTGAATGTAATTCTTTCTAAATCAAACAAGCAAAACTTGGAGCTCATACTTTGCCCAGGTCTGCCTGTTTGTCCTTAGAGCATTGACTTATATGATGTTTTGAAGCTTGTTTTTCTTTCCCCTCTACTCAAATCTACTAGCATCCTATTACTCCTACCTTCCATAGAAGTAGGAGGAGCTCACTCACTGAGTTTTCATTGGACTTTTTCTTCACATTATTTTTATCATTACTTCAATAAAATGAAACTTCAGATTATGTTGGTGTCTTGAAATAATCAATGCTTCCCTTCTATTTCCTCATGAAGACAGTCATGCTCATCTGTGATAAGCTTTACCTTTTTAGAAAACAGACTTTTGGCCTTTCAGCTTTCATGTATGCTCTGGGCTTTTCCTGTCAAGGACATAGTCAAATATTTATCAAACTTCATTTCTTAAAACTGATTACGAATAGCACTTTAAATTACACTTATTAACAACCTATCAAGTTATGAGAATTTTCATTTCATATTTAATGTTAAGAAGCTCTAGAATAAAATAAAATAAAACCCCCACTACTGAAAGTGGGGGTTTTAATTCTATTTTTAAAGATTCAGAAAACAGAAGTTAATATTGTTCCAATCCTCACTGGAATTTCATAACTAACAATGTGCTATTGTTTATTGTATTAAAAACGAAAAGTTAGTTTTATTAAATGGGTATTTCAAAATTACAGGTACAAGAGTTATCAGAAGGCTGTAAACTGGTCTAAGGTGAAGAAGCCAATTTACTTAAGCAAATTAGGTGACAATTTTGCAGAATGGTCAGCAACTTGGGCAGGTTATCTTATAACAAAGGTAAGAAAATAAATCTTTCTGTAAGGCTCTTTGCAAGACAGTTCTTGAACCTCATTTCAGTTTCTGCAGGTCAGGGATGGATGGAAGGATATGTCTATTTGCTAGAGACCTCTTACAGGACTTTCCTGCATCTACAGCAGGGTACTGCACTCCCCCTTCCCCAGCACTGCTTCCTGTGAGGCTTCACAGGCAGTGTCGAAGCTAAAAATCAAGGACACCTGGTTTTGTCCAGAGACTCTTGTGAAACTGAGGGCACTGACAAATGCTTGTGAAAAGTGTCTGAAATGCTTCTAGATTTACTTTCTCAATTTTGGAAAGATTTCCCCGTAGCTCCACAGTCTTAGCATATAAAAAGTACTTGTATCTTCTTTTTCTTTTCCCTTTCCAATATCTAACTGACCCACTGAAAAAGTCACTTCCAAATCAGCCACTGTAAGAAGTGAATTGAATTACAATAGCTCAGTACCTACACTGTCCTCTTTCAGACAGAGTAGAATTGAATGTCTTCATAATATCCTACTTTCTGCAGGCTTTTAAGGGCAGAAGAGAGGCTGAGTATAGTGGCAGACTCTCAGCCTTAAGGTTTTTTGACCAGTGCAAGTTCACAATGGTGTAAAACACATGGAGAAGTGGAAATTTAAGCAGTGCTTACCTGTCTTTTATGCTGTCAGCAGTTGCTACATGTAATAGCAGCTGCCATCTGGTATCCTTGTTGCAGATTTAAGTCTGATGAACCTTCTGTAGGAGACAGGTATCTTAAAATTATTTGATGGAGTAGAATTTGTGTTCATCAACAAAAGGAAATCTATTGGTTGTTCATGTATTTGCACTTTTGTAATGATGCTTTTCCTGGAAATAATACTTTTCTATAGGTGCGACATGATCTTGCCAGAAAAGTCTTTGATTGCTGCAGTATTATGATGAAAAATGACTATAAAGTGACCATTTATCTGCTTCCACACATCCTTGTCTATGTTTTGTTGGGATGCAGTCAAGAGGATCAACAAGAGGTGAGATGTGTAAGATGGTAGTGTTTTTCACAGGAATGGTCAGGAGCTGTTCTTCATGAGAGCTGCTCAGCTCTGTAGGCCTACATGAATCAATTGTTCAGGTGTTAAACTCCTTTTTGTGTATTAATAATAGAAATAATAATATAAATGTTCTGACAGGGTTTTGAATATACTCATAGAAGTTTGTGTTGGAACTGCTTTTCTACAGATTTCCATCAGTTGGGCCTAGGATGAGATATTATGTAGTTAATCATGACAGTAGTAAAAATCAACAGCTGGAGTGGAACAGGGAGGAAGTGTGCAACAAAAACAGCCAGTAAACTGAACTTGTAAAATTCCAATAATTCACACTCATAATTTTTTCCTCTCCTTTGCATACAGTTATAGTTTCAGTGGATAAACTATTCAGCTGCCAGATTAATGGGGAGCAGGATCTGTAGATGTGTTGTACCAAAGCAGGGGTGGAGGAGAAGTCATCCTGCTTTCCTTCAGTTTGCTTGAGCTGTCAGTGAATGTGCCCAAGTGCTGCCATTTTTACTGGGAGCAGCACATGTATGTACAGAGAGATGCAAGTTTGCAAGGACTCTTTGTAAGCATGTCCTGGGTGAAACAAAGGAATTAGAAGATACTGAAAAGTATAACTTACATTCCATTAATTTGAAATTTCACAGCTAAAATAATTGTGTTTAAACATTGTGGGTGTGTAGAGGCGTGTGATGATTTTTCCTCTGTGAGCATCTGTTATTTATGTTAACTCATATTTTATGGACTAAAACAAATAGAAACAGATATTTTGTCAGGGCATTTATTTAAACAGAAGCAAAAAAGTAGATCTGTAATCTTGTAAACAGTAGATAACTTTATTCTTACCAAATCTTGAAGTATTGTATTTGTAGAAGAGATGCAGTAGCATTTGTTGTGTCTTGATACCTCAAGGTTTTCTCCCTGTATGGAATCCCTTGACAACAGCTTCTGCTTGGTTTGCTGTTTCTTTGCCATTTCACTTGTGTCTTTTGCCTTTGTGTAGGTTTACATGGAGATCCTGGCTGTTCTGACACATGATGACCAGTCCAGCAGGAGGCTTGAGGACAGTGCATCTGACCTGAGCCAGCTGAGCACACAGACAGTGTTCTCCATGCTGGATCATCTCACTCAGTGGGCCAGACATAAGTTTCAAACACTCATTGCTGAGAAAAATGCTGGCAAGTCTAGCAAAGACAGAAATGATCTGAAAAGTGAGGAATGCTTTTTTAATTTAAAATGGCATTAACATTATTTAAAGTATTTTATTTATGTTTGCAGCTTCACATTGTGGCCATTTACAAATGCTGTATTAATATAATATGTAATCTCTTTTATGATTTCATAATGTTATATTGTGATTTCCGCCCCTTCTACCCCAAATGGAATGTTCTGAATGCCTGTTGCAAGAAATACAGATTTAAAATTTGAACAATAAAATGTTAAGTTTTTGATAATTTTTTAAACATTCTGTTTAACTGAATATAATATTAGATTATATATCTAATATTATATTACATATATAATATTCTGTGTGCTTGCAAGATGTAGAAAGTTTGCCAGTATTGTTTTAAACGAATTCTTGTTGACAGAAGAGAAAACCATGTTCTTTAATTAGGACAGTTATCTCACTAAATTGTTAAATTAGTTAATTGAATTTTGATGCATAAGCTAATTCTTATAAATGAAACCTCAGCTGACAAACTTTTTTATATGTCTTTTGTTCAACAGCATCAAGTGAGGACTATGGAGAATATCAAAATGTGACACGTTTTCTAGACCTCATTCCCCAGGACACACTGGCTGTAGCCTCCTTTCGTTCCAAGGCTTACACCAGGGCTGTGATGCACTTTGAATCGTTTATAACAGAGAAGAAACAAAATATTCAGGAACATCTTGGATTTCTTCAGGTTCTGAAGTTCTTTTTGGTTTATGTTTTTTATTTTAGATTAAAATGTGTATGATAAATAAAGGTTGGGCAAATTCTTCTTTGTGATGGAAAAAAGAAAAGATTTATTTGGACACTTGTTAAAGACAAGTGTTTAGTCATCTGTGTTTCAGCAATATTTAGTAAGTTCTCTTGCTTGGCATGCTTCTTATATGAAAATGAATTAATATCTTTCTATTGTATAATAAAAGATTGTAAATTCCTGAAAATAATTAAATGTGAGTTCGTTGATAGGATAAAATTTATTGCTTTGAGGTTCTTTTATGCTCTGTGCCTTTTGCCAGAAAATACAGCCAACTATAATAACAAAAAAAAGCACCAAGTACATTGGAAGAAATTCCAAGTGGCTTATTCTAAAGTAGAAAAAGAGCCAATGCTAAAGATATTGCAAATTATAGAAATTATTTTTAAAAAGTATTTTAACCTGTGGGATGATCCTGTTTGTGGTTCCGTATGGTTTATTTTTGTCACTTCAAATTTGAAAAAAACTACTTATGTTGCTTTTTCACCAAAAGTAATCATCTTTATGCTATCATGTAATAATAGGATATTTATTTTACTCTTTATACAGATGGTTTCAAGTAAGTTCATGTAGTGCTCTCTCTCTCAATAGCATGAGATGATAAATATTACTGTATACTAAGGAGAAGTAGGGCTCAACTTTGGAAGAAGCATGGCAAAACTGACATATTCAATGAAAATTGATTGCCAATGAGTCCTACAGAGTAGTGTGTGCTCCATGTTCAAGAACTTCTGTGATTCTGCAGGTTATCTATGAAATACCTTACTATTTTTAATGGCCACATCCAATTCTGTTTGCATACAGAAACTGTATGCTGCTATGCATGAGCCAGATGGAGTGGCTGGGGTGAGCGCCATTCGGAAGGCAGAGCCATCTCTCAAAGAACAAATCCTTGAGCATGAAAGTATTGGCTTGTTAAGAGATGCAACAGCCTGCTATGATAGGGCTATCCAACTGGAACCTGATCAGGTAAATAAAAACAATTTTTTTCTTTTTTAATAAATATAATTATTATTTTTAACCTTATTAGCTCACAGATGACTAAGGCAAAAAAACTTTTTCCGAATATTTAAGTAAAATAGAAATCTAAATGTTTATTGTGCCAGTTGCTAAATAATTATTGCTGTTGGAAGTGGCTTATGAACTGGAACAAATCTCTTATTGGATTTTTTGAATGTTCATTTATCTTATGCTGCAATTAGTTATGCCTTTTCATATTCTAAAAAGCACCCAAATGAGCATATTTCTTCCTTCAGATTGCAATGAGTTTAATTAATGTGTATGTAGGGTTTTCATTTGTTGTTGTTTTGGGTTTTTTTTCTCTTTCTAGATCATTCACTATCATGGTGCAGTGAAGTCCATGTTAGGTCTTGGTCAGTTGTCTGCTGTAATAACTCAGGTCAATGGAGTGCTTGCAAACAGGTACTGTAAGCATCTAATACACAGCTCATTTGAATAATATGAAGCTCTGGTATAAATCTCTGCCTCAGTAGCCATTTCTGCACATTATCAAATATTTGAGGCTTATTAAACATAATTGAATTAGCAGTGTGAAGCTAGAAGACTTTGAGTGCTTTATCTATAAATTATTTCTTTCAAGAAGTCCAGAAATTTTCATAGCTCTTGTCTGCACTGTGAGCAGCATTGGTTTGTGCTTTAATTTCTTAGATAGGATTTTTGCATTGTTTCCCATATCATTGGTATTCTGTAGTCTAATAGGTGGATAGATTAAAAGCTGGTAGTATTTGATGTACCACAGAAGTTAAATACACTCTTTGGAGGTTGCATTTGTGGGATCATGTTGTACAGATCTTACTTGTTATCAGTGCATGTCCTTTGGTTTTACTGACTTTCTTTGGAAGCAAGCTTATCTTGTCTCTTTTCAAGCAAGAGAAGTTTTATGTAAAGATCACTTGCTAATGTAATGTAGGATTAACATACTGAGAGGAGACAGCACAAAACTGTATTGCCTTTGTTGTCTTTTAATAGGTCTGAATGGATTTCAGAGTTGAACACTTACAGAGTGGAAGCAGCCTGGAAACTATCACAATGGGATTTACTGGAAAATTATTTGGCTTCAGGTAAGTTATCATATAAAAGTATTAGTACTTCATTGCATTTCTGACCAATTGTTTGTTTTAGTTTAATCATCTTGAATCAAGGGGCAGCTGTTGTCATTTGGTTTGGATTTCACTGGTAGGAAGGTTGGTTCTGACTGTGTTCTGGATTTTGTAACTGAATTTCATTGTAACCTGTGTAGTCTTTCAGCAGAAGTTTTGAGTGACATTTTTTGAGTCTGTCTGGCTGGGTGGATTGTGGAGTTGAATTATACAGCGGTAATAACATGCAATTACTTAGTTCTGAGAAAAAGTTATTTTTCCAGTAGCATGTTAAGGCAAATTCGCATGCTCAGGTTAAGCTGCTTAAAGAATCAGAGTCTTCTTTTTCTCCCCAAAGATGTGAAGTCCACTACTTGGAGTGTCAGACTGGGACATTTGTTATTATCAGCCAAGAAGAAAAATGAAGCAGCTTTTTACGAGACACTCAAGGTTGTTCGAGCAGAGCAGATTGTGCCCCTCTCAGCAGCAAGCTTTGAAAGAGGATCCTATCAGCGAGGATATGAACACATTATCAGGTTTCTCATTTTCATGGCACTACTTTTAAATTCAGAAACCATGTAATTAAGTATGCAGCAGCAAGAATTTTGCATTTCTACAGTAAATGGTACATTTTTTGTAACCTTTTTTTTATATTCATCCAACTGAAAGCCTATGATTAATTAAGAATTTATATTTATCCTCCATGGAAAACATTCCCAATAAAGCTATGTGGTATGGTCTTTCCAAATCAGCTAGCAAGCAAATGTAAACATCAGGTAATAAAAACCAGCAATTTAATTCCATGCTTGAAGTAGTACAAATAGGCCAGTAACTCCATTAATTTAGGAGCATTGCTTGTGATCTGTATGGAGGCTGAAAAGCACTCTCTTTTTTATCAAGAAAGAGCACAAAGAGTTATACCCCATCTCTTTTCTTTATTATGAAACTTTTAATTTGCCTGCAGTAGACTAAAAAGTGAGTAACCTTTTTGAATAAAAAGACTTAATACTTCCTCTGCACTGTAAATGCATCCTTATGACAAGATATTGGCTGAAGCCAGTTGAAGTGTATGTTTTAGTTACTTCTTAATTCTATTTTCTGTTGGTAATTTCTACAGTGTTGTTTGGAAAATGAAGTTTGGGGATTGAGAAAGAAGTGTTTCAAAGTAGTTTCCTGTAGCCACTGCTCCAGGCTACTTGGGAGCCTTTCAGGGATCACTTTTTCTCTGTCAGATGTATCCACTACATTTGTACCCACTTCTCTCTGCCAGTGAGAGCTGGGGCATTTACAACCACTCAGCTTTCCATCTTTACAGGGACAGATATTCACAGTAATGGTATTTTTAAATAAATGGAATAGCTTCACTTTAAGTAAAAGTATATTGCTTTTAAAATGGGATTTGTTGAAAATGTCGGATTTTCTGAAGAATCGTTGCTGAAAGTAATAGATAGAAATATTCTTTCTAAAAATTGACTTCATCTCTGGGTGATCTCCATTGTCTCTCTCTTCAGCAGCTTGACAAAGGAATATTGAGGAAAAAACGAATCAGTTTATAAATCCTGGATTTTGTGTGCTTGCTTTTGCTGCATTTTTGCTTTTTAGAATAAATCCTACTGGGTGCCATTATTTACAGGGCCAATTTTTAGAAAGAAAATTGCAAATACTTTGTAAGATTTGCGTGTATCTCAAACAGCAATCAGTTCTCACCAATTTCTTGCCTTTATTTTGCTAACACAGGTTGCATATGCTGTGTGAGTTGGAACACAGTATTGGGCCAATGTTTCAGCAACCAGATGGTGACCATAGTAGAGATTCCCTGAACTGGTGTGCTCGGATTGAAATGACCCAAAACTCTTACAGAGCAAAAGAACCCATTTTAGCACTGAGAAGGGCTTTGCTTAGTCTCAGTAAAAGGTGAGGACATGACTGTTTCTTGTCTGTGTTGTATGCCCAGATACTCTGGGTTTCCCTATATGTTAGAAGAGAGAAGATAAAACTCTGGGAATTTGTTCTAAACAAAAGCAGTCCTCAATATTATGTACCTTCAAAATAAGGAGGAGAAGCAGTGTCTAAAGGAAAGGGAAGGAAGAAACAGGGTGAAAGTGTATTTATTTCTAGTCCTAAATGGAAAAAAAAGTGAAACAAATGTATTAAAATAGTTTTGAATTATCATTATGGTAGTATGTAATTTCTTGAGAAATTCAATTTGTGTTTCAAGACATTGATTTTTACTTCAGATTATAAAGTAGCATTCAAAATAGAAATGTTTTATTTTTTGCAAAAATGTCCCTGCAGCCAGGATTACAGTGAGCTTGTTGGACAGTGTTGGCTCCAGAGTGCCAGAGTTGCAAGGAAAGCTGGGCATCACCAGACTGCCTATAACGCTCTGCTCAATGCTGGGGAATCAACGCTCTCAGAACTTTATGTAGAAAGAGCAAAGTGGCTCTGGTCCAAGGTAAGGAAAACAAAAATGGAATTAAATTTCCTACATGCAAGAAAATAATATTTTTAATTTTCTTCAAGAAAAAACTGGCACACAATTAACATATATAAAACAAGATATGTCAGCTGGGACTATCAGCACATTGCAGCTGATCCTCCAGGTGCTGGTCAGCCCTGTTCTGTATCCACTGACCTTCCTGGCACCCTTGTATAACACTGGTGGATTACCTGGCAAATTTACATTATTTTAATAGCACACCTCTTCTTAATTTGCATCCTTTTAACTAATAGCAGTAAGTAGGCAGCAAACATGATAGAAGTTATTGTGGTACACCTAAAGGCACAACAATGCTGAGATAACAAGGAATATAAGAAGCATTTGAAGTTAGTAATATTCAGTTACCACAGCCAGAATGGCCTAGAAGACATTTGGGGACATAGCTTTGCCTTAATAACAACTCTAAGAGGGAAGTTTTGCATCTCTCTTATTTAAAGTATATAAAATGTTTTCTGTCTTTCTCTTAGGGTGAAGTTCATGAAGCACTAATTGTTCTCCAGAAGGGAGTTGAGTTATGCTTCCCTGAAAATAAAGCACCCTGCAATAGCAAAAATCAGCTCATCCATGGTCGGGCAATGCTGCTGGTGGGCAGATTTATGGAAGAAACTGCTAACTTTGAAAGCAATGCAGTCATGAAAAAGTATAAGGTAATCTGGAATACTGCTGTTAACAAGGCAGGAGCTTTGAATAATAAAATGTATTCCTTAAGTAAGCTGTTGTTCTGCTCCTCATAGTGTCAACCAAGTATAACACAAATGGGATTAAACAGTGCATCCATTGTAGGAGGGAAGCAATTCTTCTTGTTAAGATTTACCTGTCTTAACCAGGTTTAATGTAACACATGAGTACAGGGAAGACTACAGTTCATATAATTCTTTTTAAATAAACAAGTTACAGAAGTATGGCTTTTTTCTCATGCTTGTACAGATTAGAATTCCTCACTAAAATGGACTATTCCAAATACTCAGAGTTGACTTGGTGATCCATTGCACTACTCTTCAGCGTTATTTCTCTCTCTGGTAGTGACTTGTAAGTGTGATTTAAATGTGCTTCCAGTCTCTGAAGAACTAGGAAAAGGGACAACTGGTATGATCTTCTTAAACAACACAGCACTGCATGCTTCATCTTGTGATGCCTGTGAAACACTTTTTGGTATTGATTAATATTGCCTTCTAAAACAGTAGGAGATGCAGATGTTTATGCTTCCTTAAAAGCAGCATGTCTCCTGTCCAAGTTTTGGTATTTGATACTGCTAATAGTTACTGCTGTCTTACTAGATAACATACTTCTGTAAAAGTTATTTAGAGAAAAATGTAAATATATCAAATCAAATGAAGGTTGAAATAATATAAACAAATGAAATTTCAGCGGCTTCCATGAAAACACTAACACTCAGTACTCTCTGCTGAGTATTGGCACAGGAAAGAAGCCAGTGTTATTAGATAAGGGATGTCCCTCTCACCAATTATTTCTTTTCTAATACATGTCACACAGTTTTTTGTTTTTCTTTCAAACATCATGATTTAGAAGGAAAAGAGAAATGTGAAAAATATAGAATCATAGATTCATTAAGGTCAGGAAGATGATAGAGTCCAACTGTTAACATCATACTGTTTCACTTTTCAAAAAGCTCTGAGAAACCCAGTACTGAGTAATTAGGATCAGGAACCTGATTTTAAAGAAAGTATGATCTTTCCTAGTTCAGGAATCCCTTATCTTGAATTGTCTGTCTCTAAAACCAAAACGCATTTTGAAAATGGACTTCTGGTTTGTAGAGGCAATTATCTTGAGGCAAAATAAGAATTTTGGAGTTACAGGGTTAACAGTTAATAACTATTTTGCACATACTCTGCACAACGTAACTAATACAAGATTGTTTCTTGAAAAGATTCATTTTTATTTATTATTTTTAAGTTAGCATCCTCTCAGAAGTAATTCTCATTTTGATGTTGCAGGATGTTACAGTTTTCTTACCAGAATGGGAAGATGGACATTTTTATCTTGCAAAATACTATGATAAACTAATGCCGATGGTAACTGACAACAAGATGGAAAAACAAGGAGATCTGATTAGATACATAGTTCATCACTTTGGGAGGTTAGAAGGGAACTTGGCTTACTTTCTGTAAAAGGGTGACAATTATACTGGGGAAAAAACCATTTCTGTAGGAATATATTGTCTTTCACGAATTCAGACTGACTCAAATTATTCTGCACTATTATAAAACAAAGTACTACATCCTTCCTTTTTGTATTCATACATAATTAATTTTACTTGTGACTAACCAATTGTGTCTTTTGTCAGACAGTTAATTATTTAATCTGTGGTTTTGAGTAATAAAAACAAACCCTTTGGATATTTTTTGGTTGTTGCAGATGCATAAAAATGCTGACATAAATTTTTAAAGTTAGAATGGAATATTAAACAAATGAGAATGCAAAATTTGTATTACTGCTAATATATATCATTCTTTGATTTGAACATTTAATCACAGGTCTCTACAGTATGGAAACCAATTCATTTATCAGTCAATGCCAAGAATGCTGTCTTTATGGCTGGACTTTGGAGCAAAAGCATATGAATGTGATAAAGGTAGAACATTTTTTCCCAGTACATAGTTCCCATGTCATTCTTTTGAATAGATGATTGAAAGAATGGTGAAGTAGATTTACAGTTTTTTGTTTAGATTTCTTGCCTGAGGTTATATGGAAACAAGAAAGTACTACTATTCTTGTAAAATACAGGATGTTAATATGCAGGAGAGTATTAATTATTTTAATTAAATATTCCAGAATTTTTCTCAAGTATACAGTGAGACAACATTGTTCCTTGGGTAACTGAAGGCATTAGATACAGGGAAAATCCTTGCATGCTCCTGGTCAACACTTTTAAGGTGCCTCATGAGTGGTTGGTAATAGTTTTGTATGCACTTACTACAGTAAAGTGTTAGGCCTTGGAAGTTTTTTTTCAATTTGTTTTGGTTCCAGTATTCTGGTACAAATGAAAATTGCAAGTACTGCTTGCAGGTGTGGAGTGAAGCAGACAGTTGTGCTCCTTGATCTTGTCCTCATTCTACACACTTAGGTCAACTGTTGGCTGCAGGCACATCAGATCCTGCACTCTGAGGTGCAGGTGTGAAACTCAAGCTGGGTCCTCAGGGACAGAGATGGAGATAGGAGCAGATGTACTAATTTCATCCCATGGAAAGACTTTCTTCATTTCCTCTCCACTAAAGAAAATTGGAATCCTTTTCTCAGACAAATGCATGGAGTGTTTTTAGTCTGTTCTATGCCACTCTATCATTTTAGAGAAGTCATTTTAGGAGTGTGAGGAGATGTAATTTCCTGGTATTCTACTTAGTTAAATAGTGTATGTATTCAGTCACTGTATGCTGTGTTAAAAAGAATTTTACAGTCGGAGCTTTTTAATTGCCTTCAAATTTTTTTGGCTTATGAAATTGCCAACAAAATATTATTCTGTAGCCTTGATTTAAATGACTTTCCATTTCTAGTGGGGATAAGCAGGAATATGGTCTTTGCATTTTTCAGCAGGCCGTTCAGAACGTGGTCAAATGAAAAATGATCTGGCTAAAATAAACAAGGTGATTACAGAGCACACAAATCACCTGGCACCTTACCAGTTCCTGACAGCCTTTTCTCAGCTCATCTCCCGAATCTGCCATTCTCATGATGAAGTCTTTGCAGTTCTGATGGTGATTGTTGCTAAGGTGTTTTTAGCCTATCCACAGCAAGCAATGTGGATGATGACTGCTGTGTCCAAGGTACCTTGATATGTATAGCTACACCTTTATTAAGTTTACAAAACTGTTTTTCTCAGAAATGTGAATACAACCCATTTTACTCTAAGCTGATAAGAAGGATTTTAGAGACTCATTTGTTGTGATACAGTGTTGTAGAAGAAGATATCAATGCCATCACTACAAATTATTTTATTGCAGTCTTAATTGAGATATTACAGTTTAGATGTTCCAAATTGGAATGCTAATATGCATCCAAACTTGTATGGTGTATTAGGAAAGGAAATTTCAATAACAAATAGCTGATGAATTGTGTAGTTATGGGCAACAGATTTTGCTGCATTTACAAATTGTGTTACAGTACTTTCAGTCCTATAATCAAAGAATCAACTTAGTAGATAGCTGTACAAATAATTACTTAGCAGTAAAGTCATTCCAAAGCATACTGGGAAGTGTTGCCTCCTGTTTCTTGAGGCTGGTGAAATAATATTCAGGATACACTGAGATATTCTTGAATATTGGCCTTTATGTTGTGGAACTCCCAAGAATGGTTTCAGAAGTAACCCCCACACACCCACCAACAGTACCACTTCAACTTTTCAATTGAAGTACATCCTTCTCCAGACATTAAATATGATAAGCAATAAGGAAAGAATATTAACTACTGGAGGGATTCTTCAACTCTTCAGTTAATAAATTTTAACTTTCCTTTTTTTTCAGTCCTCTTACCCTATGAGAGTCAATAGATGCAAGGAAATTCTAAACAGAGCTATTCACATGAAGGACTCTTTAGCAAAATTTATTGGAGATGCCACACGCCTCACGGACAAGCTGCTGGAACTCTGCAACAAACCGGTACCTACAGAAATAAACAAATGGGTGCATGTTGTGGGATTAAGAATGTCATGCAAAAGCTGCTTCTGATTGCTTTCATTAGATAATTCACAATAATATAATAATTTATTATATTAATAATTATACATCAGTATTAATCATTATTAATTAATAATGTCTCTGCAGTTTAGCAGAAACTGCACTAAATTGTAAAAGATTTAAATTGAGCACATTGTAAAATCTTCCAGTACATAATGGCTTAACAGTGCATGGACATTATATTGTTTTGTACTTTCACATATCAACCATGCCCATTAATTTTTCAGAGTTTTACTGTAAAAATAGGGTGGTTGTGCTTTTATGAACAAATCAACTTGATAATAAAGGTAGAACTAAATGCATTCTTTCATTATTCTGTATTTATGTTCAAAGTGAAAAATAAGTTTGTCATATCAACCATATATATTTGCTTCTTGATTATTTCATTTGCAATGTAGCTTGCTGTTCTTATTATAATCAGCATTTATTATTGGAGTCTATTTATTAGTTAATACGAAAGGGCAGTATTATTTTAAGTGTTTGTTAACTTTAAAGGTTATTTCTAACTTTGGTCATTTTTTTTCAAGGTTGATGGAAACAACTCAACATTAAGCATGAGTATTCATTTCAAAGCACTGAAAAGATTAGTAGAAGAGCACACATTCAGTGAAATTCTCATTCCCTTGCAATCTGTAATGATACCAACTCTTCCCTCAATTCCTGGTACCCATGCTAACCATGACCCTTTCCCTGGCTGCTGGGCCTACATTGCAGGCTTTGATGATGCGGTAAGGCTCTAGTTGTCACCTGCTTTTTCACTTCATGTTCAACAAACACAGCTGCAAATACATCTCTGTTCTCTAGAATGGGAGGAGGAAGTAGGAAATTCCATAATTACATCAGTGGAAGTTGAGTGGCTTCTGTCACAGCAGCCTGAGGGGAGGTGTGGCTCCTTGGCATCAGATAAAGATTTGGTCTGAGGTTAATGTGCTGCAGCACTGTGGAAGTGCTAACACAATTGGTTGCAGTGGTTTATTACAATTACACCTTATTTTGGATAATCTGATACAGATGTTAATAAAGAAGTTCATTTTTCTTTAGGTGGAAATTCTTGCCTCACTTCAAAAGCCAAAAAAGATCACCTTGAAAGGTTCAGATGGGAAATCTTACATTATGATGTGCAAGCCAAAAGATGATCTGAGAAAAGACTGTCGGCTCATGGAATTCAACTCCCTTATTAATAAGGTTTGATGAATGAGACAATCAGGTGCATTACACTTACTGACCAAGACAGAACACTGAGCTATCTAACAAAAAAAGCCAATTTAGCTTTAGCAAGAAAACAGTAGCAATTGATACTGTATGACTTCTTACAGGCTTGTGAAAACAATAACAAATTACAATATTCTGCCAAAACAATTGCTTATTCCAGCAAAAGTAGACAGGAGAGGTTATTTACAATAAATAAATATCTGCAGACTTTCTGCTGTCAGGCTTAATATTTCTTATTTAGTTATTTCTAATATCTTTTATAAAACTCAGGTAAATTAATTTTTTCATACTGAAGTGTTGCCATACCTCTTATTTCAGTACTGTTTTGCTTTTCAGCAATAAGCTTAAGGTTAAGGTACCATGTCTTCTATGAGGTTAAAGCAAATGACAGCATCTCTGAAACACTAAAATTTATTTCAAAAATTGCTTTTAAGGGATTTAAGCCATGTACAAGTTATACAATTTGACTATTTTATTGCAAAATCCTCTTCTTTAAATTTACTTTGGCAAACAGATGCACATTTTGCTTTCATTTGACCTTCTGCAGACTGTGAAGCTTAGATTTGTAAATTCTAGATTGTGTGATTAGAAAGTAGTTATAGATAGAATGTAAATGCTATAGATCCATTTTGATCCTACCTGTGTTCTGTGTTAATCTCATTTTCCTTTTGTGAATAGTGTTTAAGAAAAGATGCAGAGTCCCGTAGGCGAGAGCTCCACATCCGCACCTACGCAGTGATCCCATTAAATGATGAATGTGGCATAATCGAGTGGGTGAATAACACTGCTGGTCTAAGAAATATCCTGATAAAACTTTATAAGGAAAAAGGTAAAGAAATATATTAGAATATAGTAAAAGTTTTAAGATATTTTTAATGGGCTTGTATCTTTTTAAGGAAATGAAGCAAATGGCAGGAGTCAGGCTAAATTCTAGGAAGATGTAGTCACATGTATTTTTATCTATCAGCAATGTATTATTATTCATATGTGTGGTAGACTTTTGCTCTTAAATGGAAGAGAGCTGGCGCTTGGAATGAACAAGTTCCTTACAAGTACTGATACCACAGGCATCTTAATACTTTCCTACATACAGTGATGTAAATTGTTGCAGCAGCATGGGGATATGCAGCACTGAATAATAAAGAATACCGTGAACTTTTTTTCTAGATCTGATTTGCTATTTTTCATTTCTGTTACATTTATGTGAGATAATTAGGATAACATACAGTTGAATCAAGGTTAGGAATACAGCAGCTTTACAGAGAAAATATCAGTTTTCTTTTGAATTTCTTGTTAACAAAGCAGCTTTCTGACCAGTGCAATAAAAGTTTGGGGAAGAACTTCCCTGTACCCCACAACCAACATGGTTGATAGACTATTTTTCATTTGATCATTTATTTCAACTTTATGGAGACATTTATTTTCTTTAAATTACCATACTGTAATAGTAAACATAAGGCTTTGCATTTGGGGATTTCTTCTGCCTAACTGAGGAAGTCTGTTGCAGGTATCTATATGACTGGGAAAGAACTGCGGCAGCACATGCTTCCAAAGTCAGCACCTTTGTCTGAAAAGCTGAAAATGTTCAGAGAAGTCCTTCTGCCTCGTCACCCTCCTCTCTTTCATGAATGGTTTCTTAGAACATTTCCTGACCCTACTTCATGGTGAGTGCCTGGGGTTGGGTCAGCTCAAGAACATCTGCTTTGTGTATTTCCCTAAGAGTTAATGGCACCACAGAATGAGAACAGCTGAGGTGAGCAGTGCCTCAGAGCTGCCTGCTGTGTCTCCCAGGTACAACAGCAGGTCAGCCTACTGCCGCTCCGTTGCTGTCATGTCCATGGTGGGCTACATCCTGGGGCTGGGGGACCGCCACGGCGAGAACATCTTGTTTGATTCTTTCACTGGGGAGTGTGTGCACGTGGATTTCAACTGCCTTTTCAATAAGGTGAGAAATGCCACTTGCTGAATGTGCTCTGTATATTATATGCATATAAGTTAAAAATTTCTGCTGTCTTGGGTTTTTTTTCCAAGTTTTTACTTTAACATATCCATTGTGTTCTTTGTCTCACTTCGTCTTTTATTTATATCCCAAAAAAGCCTGGTGTACATAAAGAGGATGTGATAGTTCTGTGTGCTGCATTCAATGAAAGCCACCTTTTTGATTTAGCCAGTATCCGATGACCTAATGTGGATACACTCAAACAGCCCAAATTTTAGACTGTTCATATTTTGTGACTCTCCTCTCTCCACTATCACCCTCCAACAAAACTGTAATTGCTACATTCATAACTCTGCTGCCATGGAGAATTTCTTGTTCTCTCTCACACAAATTCAGCACAAAAATTCCAACAGTTCTGTAAAATAAACAGCAGAAATTGTGGCCAGTTTGGGATTTGGAGATTTGGTGTTCCAGTTGAAAGATGTTTTTGGTGTGGGACATATGGCCTTTTTAATTCTCATAAGTGAGGTAGAAATATTGTTAGGTTATTTCTTCTGATTTCTTTCTAGTAAGTCTAAATTGTCCTGTATAACAATTTTTAAATGTTTTTAAGCTAACTTGCATATTATAAAAGAAAAGTTAGCATTTTGCAATGAGACTACAGAGCATAAATATATATTTAAGAATGAAATTTTATACCCTGTATTAGTGTGTTCAAACAGGGAAAAAGGTTATTTGGACAATGTTACCTTTTACTCATTGTAATTTCCCCTTGCCTGAGTAGGACTGTGAGCTGAGCAAACATCTCTTGCCAGCTAGGAAACTGCCACTGACAAAGATGGAGGAAAAAACCTAAAGCCAGTGCAAATGTTACTCTTTAATAAAACACTTAGGGCATACCTTTTCTTCTCAATGTAAAGGGAGAAACTTTTGAAGTTCCGGAAATCGTTCCTTTCCGCCTCACCCACAACATGGTTAACGGCATGGGCCCCATGGGAACGGAGGGTCTCTTCCGAAGAGCCTGTGAAGTCACCCTGAGGCTGATGCGAGATCAGAGGGAGCCTCTGATGAGGTATGGCCACTGCTTTTGCTGCAAGCTCCTCAAAGCTCTCTGTAGTCTAAACGTGTGCAACAGTAACTGCTGGGGAATGTACCAGTTCCAGCATGTGCCTGTCCTGCGGCTCACTCTCACCATGGCATGGAGCTCCATATAGAGCAGTATAAATATTCAGCACTAACTACAGGCTCCTGCCAGTGTTTGTGTTTTGAAAATTAAATGCATTTTATGTATCATATCCTTTTCTAATTTTTTTTTATTTATTTAGTGTCTTAAAGACTTTTCTCCATGATCCTCTTGTGGAATGGAGTAAACCTGTTAAAGGGAATACAAAAGCCCAGGTGAATGAAACTGGAGAAGTTGTCAATGAAAAGGTGAGTTTAAAACAAATACAACCTAAAGTATTCAAATGTCAAATGTCCATTATTGTTACAAATTAGACATATTTCCTAATTTAAACTTCATCTTTTCTTTTCTTCCATTTAAAAATTTCCCTGTTTGTTCTTTATCTCTCTGTTCATAATTTTGACCTATAAGGAGATTTTTTTTAACTGATAAAAAATGTAATTTATCTACTAAGGAACCAACAAAAAAAGCCTGTAATTCTCTTGTTGGTGTTACTAAATCAAGGACAATATCAGCAGAAGCAATGGATCTTGTTACCCCTCACTTGCAGAGTCCTCCAGATTTACAGTGATGGTGATGTCTGGAGTCCTTTCCATGTGTATTTTTATGCTTTTCCTGAGTGGATGTTTATTATTGAATAAATATGTGTCTTGGTACATATAAAGAATTACGTGATTAAAATTAAGATTTCATACTGTTTCTTTATTAGTTGCTGCTGAAGACTGTATTATTCATCCAAAGTATAGCTTAATTTTTATTATCTGCCTTCTGTACAAAATTTCTGATTTGACCCTTTCTATTTTTTTTTAAGGACTATTTAATGAAAATAAATGTGTAATAGCAGACAATACTTAGGGAGCACTGACAAACACAACAGCTAAGATAAGGAAAAACTACATCACTGAAACTGTATGACAACAAAGAACTTACCTGGTCTGTTTCAGCACAGAAAATCTCCTGGTCTTCAAACAGTTACTAACCAGGCTGTGTCTACATTCTTTTACAAGAATTTTCTTTTACAAGGCCACCCACATAATTGTATATGTTAACTGCTTTTTCTGGAGGAGTGCCAATGTTATGCTTGAGCTTTAAAAGCAAATGTGTGAATGTAATTGCTATGAACTAGCAACTCCAATGGGCCTTGGAACAGCTCATTTTGAGATGCTCAAATTTTGACCTAAATTTTCCAGATTTAAATTTTATCCAGAATTCCAGGAACAAGGCTAAGAAAATGTTGCATTTATTTGAAATTAATTGTATGCAATAAAGCCTTCTAACAATTCCCAAATATATTTATATAGCTCTTTCAGTCTCCTTTGGTAACTTTAAACTGTAAAAACGTAAGGCAAAAGTTATAGCTTGACCAATAATATATCCATTCTAGAGAATTGTTCTTAAAAGTGAGTAGCCTGTTTTCAATGTAGCTGGTATAGGCATCTGGATTTTGTATTGAATTATAATATGATTTCAAACACATCCTAAGAAATACTGTTTTTCTTTTGAGATGTGGAAATTCATGAATAGTACCAATTTTATTTTTTTTTCCTTCCAGGCCAAAACCCATGTCCTTGATATAGAGCAACGTCTGCAAGGTGTCATTAAGACTAGAAACAGAATCAAAGGATTACCTTTATCTATTGAAGGGCATGTTCACTACCTCATTCAAGAAGCAAGTGATGACAACCTACTCTGCCAGATGTACATGGGCTGGGCTCCATATATGTGATACTTGTTCCCTTTGGAATAGTACCACCCACAAGTGCTGTAGCTATAATATTGTTGGGAAGGAATCAGTCAGTGGTACCTGGTTACTTCTGTTGATTTTTGCCTGCAAGCAGAAGAACAGGTTTATGGTCTTCCAAAATCTGTGTAAAATGAACAGTGCCCTTGCAAGGATGCTATGAATGCAGATATGTAAGTTGCTAGGACCTACCTTTGTACACACACAGAAGGCAGTACATAAGAACTGCTTAAAAATTAGACTATGCAAGGCGCTGCAAGTCTCTGACTATATGAAAGATTTTCATGTTGACAGATGCACTATATAAAGTACTGTATATTTTTGTAAACATGTTTCTCATTTGGCTTAGATTAGAAAATAAAACAATGAAGTTTAATACTGATAGGATGTAAAGTGGTTATTTCAACCTTTGTACGCATATTCAGAAGGGCTTTCTAAAAATTATTAGTATTTCTTTCCAGCAGTAGACTTTTCTCCAACTTTCTTCCATGTTGCCTGGCTATATCTAGGAAAGCTTTGGAATCTTAAATTTTAGCATGAGTAAACTGGTAATGTAGTTCCATGTTTTGAACCTGTTTCTTTAGCCCTTGAGTGCTAAAAAACCCTCCTGAAGGAGACTGCGCCAAGCGGGGAGCTGGAGGACCCTGGCAGTGTGGCTGTGAGGCCAGGGCAGCAGGCAGGTGGTTGGAGCTGTGACTGTAAAATCCCTGTAGGCTCCTGAGAGCCTTGCACAGCCCCTCTTCCTCCCCTGGAAAAAGCACAGCTCTAGGGAGTGCTTTTCAGACTCCATTTCAGAAAAGGTGTTTTAGCACAGACAAGAATAGACTAAAATATGGTTGAAAGGCAAATGCTAACTTACATAAATGCTTGCTTTCTAGGCATCCAAATTGTAGGGAAATGAGGGGTGGGGGGAAATAGGGAAAAAATATACCCCTTTAACCTACAGTAGGCTATAATTAGAATTTTTGTACAATAGTTTTGTTTCTGCTATTCTGAGAGACAAAGAACACTTAGGTTTTGAACACAGGATCACACGGTGGTGTGACAGTGCTTCTTCTGTTCAGCTGAAATCCAGAGGTTTGGGAAAGTAAAATAATAGGTCTGCAACTGCTTCTAGGGCGTTTGTTTCTCTGTCTATCTAGTGGGTAATCTAGAAGTGTTGACACTGTCCCATAAACGTGACGAGTTTTCCTAGAAAAATATTTGGAACATACAGCGATCTTTTCCGGCGTGTTGGAGTGCTGACGTTGTTTTTCCCAGGCTTTATCAGTTTATGGAGCGCAGAGAGCCGCCCGGGGAGCTGTTGCGGCGGGCGTTGCCATCGCGCGGGGAGCAGATCTGCAGCCCGGGGCGGGGGGACGGGGGCAGGCCCGGGCACGGGGGCCCCGCGTGTTCGCCGCGCTCCAGGCCCTGCGTGCCGGGGGCGGCGGTGAGGCGGCCGAGGGGTGGGAGCCGGCCCGGGCCCGCCCCGCTCCCGCCCCGCCGCGGCCGGGCCCGCCCCGCTCCGGCGCCGCTCTGTGCCCGCTCGCTGTCGGTGGTGCGGGCGCTCGGCCGCTGTCAGCGCGGCGCGCCGGAAGGAGGGCGGAGCGCGGCCCGCGGTGTTTGGTTCCGGCGGGGCTGTGAGGGCGGCGGGGAGCTGTGGCCATGGGGGTCCCCAAGTTCTACCGGTGGATCTCGGAGCGGTACCCCTGCCTCAGCCAGGTGCTGAAGGAGCATCAGGTGAGCTGGGGGCGGAGCGGCGCCGCCTGACACCGGCCCGCCCCGGGGGGGTCCTGACCGGCCCCTCGGTGGGATGAGGGAGGGGGACGAGCGGGCGGGCCTCGTCCCCGGCCGGCCCTGCGGGACCGAGTCCCGGCCCAGGCCGGCTCGGCCACAGCCGGGGCGGCGCAGGGGGGCGGCTGCGGCTCAGCGGGAGCGGCCGAAAGTGGTGGGACGGCGGTGGGCGATCGCTGGGGAGCAAGCGAGGCGTTCGGTGCCCCCTGACAGCCCGCCTGTCCGGGCCGAGCCCGCCGCTGGCGGGCAGCAGTGCCCGGAGCCTGCGGCTGGGGGCCGGCGGTGCTTTCAGCAGTCCCGGACCCGGAGTGCCCCGTTCCCCCGGGGAATGGCCGGCCCGCGGCGGCTCCCGGCCCGTGGCCGCCCCGCCGGGCTCTCTCCCCTCGCTCTGGGTCCCCTCGGCAACTCCGCGGTGCTGCCTCAGCACCCGCGGGGAGCCCAAGGTCGGAGTTTGCTCCTTGTTGGGCTCAGAAAAGTTCCAGCTGCTGACGGCCAGTGGCGCGGTAATGACGAGGGACAGGTTTTACAGCTCTGCTGCGTTTCCTTGTTGTCGGCTGCGTCGGACAGTTTGTGTTAGCAGCTGAACCGGGAAGTATGTTCAAGCCTGGGAAACGAAAGCCGTAAATCATACTTCTAACAGTTGGACAAAGACGTCATCTTTTCAGAGATGTCACTTTTGGTACCTGTTGGATACAAGCGCTTCTAATTATCATTTTCAGCTGGTGTCACAGATGTGATTTTATAGATTGAATAAGGATGTTCTGAGATCGGTGATAATTGAGAGTGTGTTTGAATACTGATACGTTTTCCCTAAATACCTGTGATTTTTAAAGATTAAATAGCTGTTGTGTCAGTGTAACTAAGATGCCTAGCTCAGGTGATTCCCAGCCTGGATGTTTGGCCTTAGCTGGTAGTTTTAAAGCAGTTTTTTAAAGCTTCGGTCTTTGCTTATGATCTGTTGGCCTTCTCTGAAGTGTCTAAAGCTATCTGTGTAGCAGGGCAGCAGCAGTTTATGCTGCCTTTTCTGCTGTTTCCTTAGAAGCCCGGGCTGCTCACACATCTTTAGACTTGTGCTGAGGAATGTGGCAAGCTGAGGAGGCAGCAGTGTCTGCTCTAAGCAGGGGATTGGCAGCAAGGGGTGCTACCCTTGATGCCTTCTGAAAGAGGCAGTTAGAGCTCTTAAGGTAAACAGTAAACATGACTTAACCCTTCCAGATCACTTGAATATACAAACTGACACTGGCATCTAGAGTATATGCTAAGAGTAAAAAAAAAACCCAAAACCAAACCAACAAATTGAAAGGCCTATGTTTGTAAAACAGCATTATTGTTAAATCATATTATAGCTGTGCTTCTTGAAGGAAACATAGGACCTTTTATGTCTGTTGCTTCCATGTAAAAGCTTTAGTTTTTGTCTCTTTAAAATGCTGCCTGTGCACTGCCCTGCTCACTTATCTGAAAACATGGAGAGCAGTTTGGTTACTGAGCTTAACCATACTAAAGGTCATGATGGGCAACAGAAGAGTAGTTACAGCAGTTCAGTGGGGATCATTCCTGATCCTGCCTCTACTTTCTTCTCTTCATCATTTCCTCTTTCTAAGACAGTTACATTTCTCTTGCATCTGGAGGATAAATGCAAGCGCAACAAGGTGCCTTTAAAGATGTGTCGGCAGCAGTGCTATAAAAAACTGTAACAAGCTGGCAGTGCCTTTTCCTAGGTGTGATGATGGGGAGGATTTTGTGATCAGTTTTACTGGGGGATTAGGGAATAGATTTGTTTAATGTCAGTGCTCTTGTGGTGCATTTTGGTAACACCGAGTTAATACTGACCCCTTTGTGTCATACATTTACCAGTGTTTGTTCTCTGTATGTTGCTTGTGTACATTGGGAAGGCTTTCTTTTTCCTTTAAAAGAAAGTGTGACTGCTGTAGATAAGGCTGTTAGAAGAGCAGAGAACTAGAAAGAAAGTCTGTTTGCAAAGTCTGGGTAAGAAATGGATATTATTGCCCACTCTCTGCTTTTGGTGCTAATTTCCACTCTAGACTCAAGGATGCTCACAAGCATATCTGAAGATACAGGATGCATTGATTGGGGTAGGAGCTGCTGAACAGGGGGAGAACTCTAAAGGTTCTTAAGCCAGCTTTGCTTGGAAATATTGTTGGAAATTGCATATTCAGTTTTGTAGTTTTTATTGTTTGTAGTGCAGCTATGAAAGGTCAAATCGGTTAAATGTGCAGGCTTACAAAAAAGAAGAAAAAATCTTCCTGAAAACAGTGGTTTTGGTTTGCTTTTCCATTTTACAATGTAGAAGATAGTCTGAGCAAAGAGACAAAAGTCCTGAGGTTCCAGAAACAGCCAGGATAAAGTAGGAATCTGTTCAGTTGACTTGGCTCACTGAGAAAAATCATAGTAACAGATTGCATGTACAGGCAAACCCATACCCAGTCCAGATATTTTGACTCTGCCTGTTGGTGTGCAAGAGGTTCCACAGAAGTCTTCCCACCTCAGCTCATTTCCAGAGTGCTCTCAGAGGTGCCTTGGGCAGTGCCTGCATTCACCGAGCGGTGTTAACTGTGGCATTTGTAGATTCCAGAATTTGACAACTTGTACCTGGACATGAATGGCATTATACATCAGTGTTCACATCCAAATGATGACGATGTCCACTTCAGAATCTCAGAAGATAAGATTTTTGCCAATATTTTTCACTATTTGGAAGTTCTGTTTCGCATTATTAAACCGAGGAAGGTTTTCTTCATGGCGGTTGATGGAGTAGCTCCAAGAGCAAAAATGAATCAGCAGCGTGGGAGACGTTTTAGGTAAGAAGATCGGCTCTGACTCTGTCTTGAGAATAGTAAACACTTAAAAGAACCCACTTACTGAAAAGTGTGCCATGCAAAGTAAGAGAGATGGTGAGTGGTTGTGCCTTTGACAGTAGTTTTAATTAAATGAGGGTAACTACCTGTAAAATGTTAAAATCAGGATTCCAAAAGGAAAGTTTGCTTGTTGCGTAAATTTTTCTCTGTGTATGTGGCACTTGGTGGCAAGGGAGCTTTTTCTTATGAAATTTTCTGTGAAACAACTCTGCAGCGGAGCTCTTTCAGATGTTTCCAAATGCTTCATAACCTGAGAGTCTTTGATATTTATGAATGCTAGTTTTAGATATGCCTATTTGGTAGCTGTAGTGAAAGTCATAGAAAAAGATCAAGTTTCTAATGAAACTGATTTCCAATTAATACCAGTTACCGAGCTAGCTCAGATACAGAGCTACAAGTACATTAAGAATTGCACTAATGTTTCAGGAGATTTGGAAGCTTTTTAAAGATTGCTATAAGGAAAAATAGCCAGTGGTCTGACAGTACCAGGATGGTGAGTGAAATGCAGCATAAACAAGCTGCAGGAAAGGAACAAGAGAAAACATTTTCAAGCAAGTGAATTTTTTTGTGATTTGGTTTTTGATGTAATTTTTTCTTTAAGGAATAAAGGAGGTTGAGAGGAAGCAGAGATTAAGAGTTCTAAATAGAAAATTGTAGCAGAATTGAGAGCCAGACAAAAACCAAAGACTTTGGTGGTTACTTTATTTATGGTTCAGAAATAAACCAGGAATAGGAAGTTCTTGGCCAAGAAAGTCTAGCGTGATATTTGTTAATTTGTCTATTACTGGGCATGGTAAATTGTTCTCTCCTGCCTCCCTTGGAATTCCACACCTGCTGCTTTGTTTAACTTTTGTTGACTTTGTTTAACTCTGTTTCAAACAACAGTTATTGTTCTGGGATAGCATTTTCAGATGGTTAGATAACAAATATTCCTGTTGTTTCAACATTAATAGCCATTCATTGTGATCAACCATTGTATGCTCACCTTGGTAATCTAAATGCTGACTGCATTTGAATACTAACAGATTGTCACATTTCTATGAAAAAAGTGCTATTTTTAAGCCACCTTAGTTGTATCATAAATAAGTTCAAACTATTCATGTATTCATTTATTTCTCCTTTTTTATTTATTAAGCACTCTAAATATTCAACTATCTTTTGTCAAAAAGCTGTACTTAGGATATTAACATTTGAGTAAGAAGATTTGTTCTCTACTCTCTCTCCAATGCTGTTTTGTTTTAGATCAGCAAAAGAGGCAGAGGACAAAATAAAAAAGGCATTGGAAAAGGGAGAAACTCTCCCTACAGAAGCCAGATTTGACTCCAACTGTATTACACCAGGTAGGAGAACTTGTTGATTATTTAAAATTAAGTATTTATGGTTTGTCATCTGTGTTTTGGTACTATTTTCCTATCTTTAGGCATGTTTTTTTAGAAAATAGAAGGCAGGATCAATAAAGGCTTAAGTAAGTTTGTACAAAAGTTTTAGTAACATTCAGTGGGGTTGGAATACTGTCTCATTCTAAAAATTTTTTTGATTACTATGTAAAAAGTGAAATGTCTTAGGAAAGAAACCAGTCATCCCCTTCATCTCTGGCAGAAGTTTTATTTGTTGGCATTTTTTAAATACTTCTGATATGTAAATGCAAACTAGTGAAAAACTTTAACTTATGTTTCTGTTTTCAGGAACTGAATTCATGGCCAGATTGAATGAGCATCTTAAATATTTTGTAAATATGAAGATTTCCACTGACAAATCCTGGCAAGGAATAACAGTCTATTTATCAGGCCATGAGGTCATTATATTTTCTTACTATCCTATTTTAAATACATTTTTTTTGTATAGGGTAATACTCACTGCTGAATTGGTTTTTTTGGCTTTTTGGTTGTTTTTTTTTTTGTGTCCAGACTCCAGGGGAAGGTGAGCATAAAATTATGGAGTTCATCAGATCAGAAAAAGCAAAGCCCCATCATGATCCAAACACAAGACACTGTCTCTATGGCTTAGATGCTGACTTGGTATGTGCAATTAAAATAATACAAACAACAGGGATTTGTCAAGTATCTACATTTTTGATATGTTCCTAAGCTCATGGGATTTTTAAATGGTTTGAAAAAAGCATGTCATTTTGTATTCCTACAAAGTTTGAATTTGTAATGAAACCAAGCATCAAAATTTCTTTATACTGCTCAAAAGGTTTAAAAAAAGTTAAAAAGTAAGATCTTTCTGATATCTCTTTGTAATAGATAATGCTGGGATTAACAAGTCACGAGGCACACTTTGCGCTCTTAAGAGAAGAAGTCAGATTTGGTGGTAAAAAGGCTCAAAGGTGAATTGATTTAATTTAACTCTTATTTTATTTATGATGAAATTAAATCCAAAACATACTGGGTGACTAAAACAGGTGTGTGTGGTGATTTGGGTTTTTTTAATTGATTGCATAGTAATTTAAGGAAGTCTTAGTTTATTCTTTGGGTTAGAATAGTCATGAAATTAGAGAAATCAATGTGCTGAGTTGTGCATTTCAATTGGTTTACATGAAAAAATGTATGCTGTTAGAACAGCTGATAAAAAAATCCTTTAAACTTTGGTGTGTTTTAGTTTTTTCTGTGTGTAATAATGGAGCAGCCTGAGCTTTATTGAGATTGTTTCCATAACTGTGTTATGCAGATATTAACTTTCAAAATTGTATATATGTGTATATATATATCTGAGGTTTTGTGTGTAAACATAAATTACTAGGATAAATACTAAAATAAACTCTCAAGTGGCTGGGTAGATGCTCTTATTCAGGGTTTGCCCAATTGAAGTAACTCATGGTCTATAAAGTCAGAAGATAGTGACTTGTTCCAGAGCTGTGTGTGTACCTGGAGCTGTGCTGAAGTAATACAGGAATAATTTTTAACTGTTCCTGTTCCTGTGGTTGGGTTCCTTCTTTGAAGGACCTTTAAGCATATATTGGGTACATAAAGGTAGAAGATGGGAGAGACACAAATAAACATTTCTGACACTAAAAGGATTTTGGATAACACAGGATAAGTCATAAATGCTTAGATAAATGTGTAATTTTTGCTAATAAAGGAATATTTTATTGCCAAGGACAATATGATGAAAATCAGAAATATGCTTTCTTTTCAGTCTGTGCAGTCAACATTTCACTAATACTCATGTGTTGGCATGCAGCACTGCAATATTTTTAGAGACCTTACATCTAATCAAAGTAAAACCTTGGTTTTACATTTCTAGTGAAAGTATGAAATCAAAAGGCAAAGTGTTACTTATTCCCCTCCACCCCCTAGCATTGTTCCATGTTGTAATTTCTGAATAGTTTTGCTCATTACAAGAATTTACTTCTGTAAGTTACAGGAATTGCCTTCTGTCAATATTGTCACTTTTGTGGATACAGTTTGAAATTTGAAAATCCTAAAAATACATACAAATTCATATCTCTCCATGAATTTTTTCATTGAGAGGAATTGCTAGTCTTATCAGGATTTCAAAGTCCAGTGCAATGAAGGGTAGGGGCAGAATGTCTGTAGAGTCTTATGGCATCAACCTGGTTGCCAAAGTTCTTTAATACCAATATGAAAATTGCATTTTAAAAATGGCACAATTGATTCTGAAGCCCAGTGTAGCTCAGAGTTTGTCTTACATGAGTTTGTCTTACATCTGAAGGTTGCTATCACACACATGTTCCTTTTGGTATCATTTCTGAAATTTGCTCTTTATGTGTAAAGGCACAAGTATTTGTGCTGGTTTGTCATTGGAGGTTGTCTCAGCTAGTTACAGTATCTACAAGTCGAAATAATCCTTTATTAATTTGAAATACATAATTTAGCTCATTAATCTTTAGGTGTAGGTATTGACTGATTTGGAGCTAATGTTGGCTTAGGGTTTTTATGAGTAGTTTTAGTGAAGAGAAAAAGGGAAGGCAGAATATGTGTTGGCTGTGCCATAAACAGTTGGTTTGTTGTTCTTCTAGTGCAGCATTGAAGCCATGAAATGATACATACAGAGCATATTTTCAAGTTGAGCATATTCATCTCTTACAAGAAGCATTTCAAATGACTGCAAATGTAACCCAACTGGTTTAGATGGAAATTTGTGTACTCTGTTCTCATTCAGACTAGTTAAAAAATACCCTAAAATGGTGAGGCTTGGTGCCAAGTTAGGCTAGTTTGTCTCTTTTTTGAGCAATGGGATAAGGATTTAGGAAATAGTTACTGCAGCTTGGAGCTCCACACAGCTGTTCTCTAAGTTAGTTCTTCTTTATGCAATCACATCTGGTGTTCAGAAGATGCTATTGCAAAATTTTATATATAATCTCAAAATAGATTCAAGGAAATGTTTATACATTATTTCTTACATTATTTCTACAAAGATAGAATCCTAGTAAAATTTCTTGTGTTTGGGTAACCTTGGACTTATTAATATTAATGTTGAAAGTGTGTTTATAAATAATTAACTTGGTGGTTTGAATAATTTACAGAGTGTGTGCACCAGAGGAAACCACGTTTCATTTACTGCACTTATCACTGATGAGAGAATATATTGATTATGAATTTTCTCCAGTAAAAGTAAGTTCTAATGGAGCTGAGATGGGAAAAAACGTGTGAACTCTTTATGCAAAAATATCAACAAAAAATATACTCCTGAGTGTTGTTCTGTTATCCTTTTTCTTTTTCCTCCAGGACAAGATTTCTTTTGAATATGATATTGAAAGGATAATAGATGATTGGATCTTAATGGGTTTCCTTGTAGGAAATGATTTTATTCCTCATCTACCTCATTTACACATTAATCATGATGCACTGCCGCTACTTTATAGAACATACATGGCTATCTTGCCAGAACTGGGAGGTAAGAAAACTAAGTTCAGCTGTGGAAAGTAGAAGCATTAACATTGATGTATTTGTATTTATTGACCTTTTTTTTCACATTATAACGTTTAGCATTTACTACACTTTCCTTGGAGAGGTGGCAAGATTGCATTATTGCATTTTATTACCTGTGTATCATTTAGATGCAAATCTTAAAATTGTTGAATTGTTACTTTAAAAGCATACTTAATTTTCTCAACAGGTTACATCAATGAAAATGGGCATCTGAATTTAGAACGTTTTGAGAAATATCTTACAAGATTGTCAGATGTAAGTAACTTTGAAATTTATAGAATGTTGAATTTAAACTCAGTATGGTACCCTAAAATACACCATACTGTAGTTTTAATGAACTGTTAAATGGCTGTGTTTTACAGGTGGTTTAATCAGCTGTTATAGCATTGAACAGATGGAATCTGATCAGTTGTTGTCTGATCTTATAGCATAAGAGGAAAAAGATTGAATCATTTGATCTGTGCTTTAGCCAGCACAGTGCTTTTGATACTGCAAGTCAAATGAGGATTCACCAGTAGGATCATGGTACTCACTTCCTATCAAAGTGTGTGGCAGTACCAGGCAAAGCTGGTTAGAGCAGGTGCCAGTAATACCAGGGATGTGGGTTCAGTCCCTCTGGAGCAGGTGCCAGTAATGCCAGGGATGTGGGTTCAGTCCCTCTGGAGCAGGTGCCAGTAATGCCAGGGATGTGGGTTCAGTCCCTCTGGAGCAGGTGCCAGTAATGCCAGGGATGTGGGTTCAGTCCCTCTGGAGCAGATGCCAGTAATGCCAGGGATGTGGGTTCAGTCCATCTGGAGCAGGTGCCAGTAATGCCAGGGATGTGGGTTCAGTCCATCTGGAGCAGGTGCCAGTAATGCCAGGGATGTGGGTTCAGTCCCTCTGGAGCAGGTGCCAGTAATGCCAGGGATGTGGGTTCAGTCCATCTGGAGCAGGTGCCAGTAATGCCAGGGATGTGGGTTCAGTCCCTCTGGAGCAGGTGCCAGTAATGCCAGGGATGTGGGTTCAGTCCCTCTAGGGCTGTTCACATACCAGTTGGACTCAGTGACCCTTGTGGGTCTCTTCCAGCTCAGAATTGTCTGTGATTTCTCTGTATTCTTAAAGCTTGCTGAACACAGTGATATTCTGTGTTTCCCCTGCTGGTAGTTTCCTGGGGAGCAAGCTGTCTGAAGGTCTTGGAGGGGGAGAATTGTTTTCAAGTTTTTTATGAAAATCACTAGTAAAGATCAAGGAGCGTTTCTGAGAGGCAGCATCAATGTTGTTCATGAACTAACTAGTGTACAGAAGGTAATCTTGTTAAGTGCTAGTGCAGTTATCCATCCTAGAGATGAAGTAGGGTATAGGCCATATAGAAATGGAAAGGATTAAAACTTCTGCTGAACTTGGAAAGAGGGAGATCATCTGTTGTCCCTGCCTCGGCCTTATTTTCTGGTTCTTGGATAGAGCTGTGGAAGTGTTAGATCTGTGGTGCAAAGCTGTATTAACCAGACCTTATATATGTACTGCTTCTAGAGTTGATAGTGAAGTGTAGAAGTTACTTGATTCTTTTTTGTTACACCTTGCTACCAAACTGAAAGAAAACAAAATATGACTTGGCTGTGTGTTACAAATTGCTGAGAAACAGGAGTTTTTAGTATTAATCTAATCTGTTTAGTTGTATCTCTAGGGCAAAATGTTTCTGTACAGATTACTCTAGATGTAATCTAATGCACGTACTATAAAGACATTGTTAATCTGGCATTCTAACTTTGATATCCCTCAAATATTTGCCAATTTACTTTAATCTCACAGTTTGATCGTGAGCACTTCAGTGAAGTCTTTGTTGACCTAAAATGGTTTGAAAGTAAAGTAGGCAATAAATACCTCAACGAAGCAGCTGGGATTGCAGCAGAGGAAGCCAGAAAAAATAAACAAAAGAAACAAAAGGTCAGTGTATTATATGCACAATATCAGAAATAAGAATGTTACTTTTTGCAAATCAGTAATTTAATCTTAGACTAATTAAGTGGCATAAACCTCTGGTTTTTTCAAACCAGAAAAGGTAGTAAATTGTAACAGTTTGCATTCTGTTAACGTTTTGACACTGCTCCTTTTTTCTGATATGTCCTTTTTGTCTGCTTAAATAATTTTCTTGAAGCAATTGTAAGAGAAGGAAATGGGTTTTATAATAAATAATATTTATACATTTTGATTGTAGCATTTTGAGTTGCAAGTTTTGAATGGGTTTTGTGCATATTAACGTGTATTTTTACATTATCTCAAATGTTAATTTAATAGGCTCAGGAAAATTCTATATCTTTGGCTGCTTTAGAAAAAAATGAAGGTGAAGTGACCCCCAAAAGTAAGTGCAAATAATTTTTCCTCACACATATAACAAAAAATGTGTGTATAGATTTCAAAGAACTGTAAGAATTGCATGTCAGAGATAAGCTTACTCTGAATGCAAGATATGCAGTCATCTGTTGGGAAGTGGAACTGCTCTGGTGAGAGAGAGTGGGGCTAAAGCTTTAGAGGTGCTTCTTCCCTGCCCTGTATTTCCATGTTGAGTTAAAGGAATTAATGGACAAACCTTCAACAGTGTTATTGTTTTGATGATTGTGTGCATAGGTATTTTCTTAGATGGGGGGACAAGGGAACAGATTTTTGTATAGCTTTAGTATTTTTGGTTGTGGTTGGTTTTAAACTCATTCTACTTGTAGGAAATGTTTCTTGCTCATGTTTTGAAATTAATTGTCAAAAATGTATGAATATTACTACATCATATTAGATGATGTTGCTAAACATAATTAAATTTTGAAAATAATTTTGATATTTTCTCAGACTTTTTTATAATAGCTTTGTTTATCTTCTCTTTTCTTGTAATTGGGCTAAAATGGGTTGCCTGTCTTAAAAATTCCAGAATTTCTGTGGGTAAAGATTTTGTTTGATTGTTTCATGTTACTTTCAGTGCAAGGAAGGTGTGAGTACCTATAGTTTTGGCATTATGTCAGAAGTGAATGTTTTCAAACCTTTCTGTAGTAGAGAAGTGAATGTTAGTCCTTTTTTTTTCGTGATTGGTTTTCCAGCCACATTGGAAGATGAACCAGAAGATGATGATCTGTTTGAAACTGAGTTTAGGCAATACAAAAGAACTTACTACATGACTAAAATGGGTGTAGAAGTAGTGTCTGAGTAAGTATATACTTATTTTTTTATTCCTAAATGCTGAAGACAAGTCTTTGTAAATGTGTATTAAAGACATACATTTGTAAATGTGATTAAAGACATTTTTCAAGAGTGCATAGTGATGGGACAAGGCATAGTGGCTTCAAACTGAAAGGGGGTTGGTTTACTTTAGATAATAAGGAAGAAATTCTTTACTGTGACAGTGGCAAGGCACTGGAGCAGTTGCCCAGAGGAGTTGTGGATGTCCCATCCCTGAAAGTGTTCAAGGCCAGGGCTTGGATGGGGCTTTGAGCAGTCTGGTCTGTGGACGGTGTCCCTGCCCATGGCAAGGGGATGGAACAAGATGATCTGTAAGGTCTCTTTCAACCCTCAACATTTTGTGATTCTAGTAAAAGACAGAATATTCATCCCATGTCAAAGGCAGAGAACACATGGCAGAGTACTGCAGTGGTGATGATTTTGCCTAATGCAGCAAGAGCTGCAAATAAGTTTTTTGTAATAAGTATTTGAGGACCAGAGAGGAAATGAATCTAGAAAATCATGGTAGTATTGTGTTCCCAAAATGTTCTACCTTCATCCCTATGTACAAGGTGCGAAGTACTTTTTATATACCAGTGAAAATGAGAAAACTAAGAAGTATCTTTCCTTTTTATTTCAAGTGCCTTCTTAGCTGATCAAGCTGAATGTTATGTCCAGGCAATACAATGGATTTTGCATTATTATTACCATGGAGTTCAATCATGGAGCTGGTAAGAAAAATCATTAAATGGGAGACTGCTGAAAGATAGAGTGGTATTTCATCTTCTATGCTGGGAACATTTAATGTAGTTTGGTTTGTTTCTGATCTGTGAACACTGCTGTGCTCTAATTAAGTCATGCCACTTAGGGGATTTTTTATCCGGCAGGTATTACCCTTATCATTATGCACCTTACCTGTCAGATATTCACAACATCAGTGAACTCAAAATCAAGTTTGAACTTGGAAAACCTTTCATGCCATTTGAACAGCTTCTTGCTGTACTTCCAGCAGCTAGCAAAGATCTGCTACCTAAATGTTACCAGGTAAGATATAGAATTAAATTGCATTATCTATCTACTGCTTACTCATTGTCTGCTTTATTTTATTTTACTCTATTCTTAGTGGTTTTGCATGTCTTGTTAATTAAATTCTATCTCTACATTTTAGATGTATGGTTAAATAGTCTACTTGTTGATTTATGTAGTGCATTGTAAAGTTAGTAATAAATACAAAATTTTACATTTGCTAAGCAATTTCCAGCTAGGACAGTTAAATGTTTCATTCCTCTACAGCATTGAATTGATCTTAATACCAGCCTTCCTTTGTCACTTCGTACAATTACTGCTAAATTGCCTTTGATATCATCTCTATTGTATTTTCCTAGCATTTGATGACTAGTCAAGACTCTCCTATTATAGAATATTATCCACCTGATTTTAAAACTGACCTAAATGGTAAACAGCAGGAGTGGGAAGCTGTAGTATTAATCCCCTTTATTGATGAGGTAAGTTCTTTCAGCATCTGCTGTCCATAAAAGCTGCATTACAAAACTTCTGAATTTCTTAATTTATCAACAGTTAGACATGCAATTAAGTGGAAGTTTAAATTAATACTTGATACTCCACAGAAAAAAATATAAATGTTTGCTGCTTGGGGAGTAAGTCTAGATTAAGTTACCACAAGCAAACTTAGTTCTAGGTGGCAGAAGTCCTAAGTAATGGATGTGGACTTGGTGTTGTTAATGTTTTTAATCAGCTATTCAAATATTTTGGTTCAGTTTCTTTGAGAAAAATATTCTGTTCCTATGTACATATAAAAATAGAGAACATCTGTAGGAAAAATAAAATGAACACTTCAGAAAAGTATATTTTCAGTAAATCCTTCACATGAACACCATTAATAGGGAAGCATTGGTGGAGAGCAGTAAAATAGTACTTTGCTTTTGCATATAGGACAGCAGTGTAGGACCCTTTGGAAATAGGCTTGCAGAAAGGTGATTATTCCCCAAAGCCATTCCATGGTAATTGTTCAGAGAGCTTTTTGATCAGGGACATGAGAAAGGGTGAGGCTGCAGTTGGACACTGAGCACATAGGATATCTGGATTTCTTGGTTGGTTTTCCCAGTGTAGGTTTTTCCACGCTAATTTTTGTTGCCAGTTTCACATGTGGTAATTCCTCTAAAATTTAGAAACGACTGCTGCAGGCCATGGAATCCTGTAATAAGGGCCTAAAAGAAGAGGAGAAGCGAAGAAACACTCACAGTGCTTGCTTGATGTACTGGTATGACAAAGATGCTGAGTTCCAGTACCTGTCACCATGGCCAGAGAAATTCCCTGCAATAGAACGATGCCACACAAGGTAATGCTGGAGTAGCTATTTTAGAGCAGGCTAAAAGTAGTTGGAGGATTTTTAGATTTTTTACTAACATTTTAACCAAACCTTGCATATGTCGATATGTAAACTGAGAAATGAAAAATACTGAATTAGATGTTGCCTGCTTTGGATGGTACAGTAAAGGTATTTGTCCCTTCAGATGTTACTTTTGCAAAACAGGTAAACCACTGCTAAGTTGTCAAGAACAATTCAAAGAATGACTAAACTTTGTAGGATAGAGGATGAAAGACTGGTACAAATATCTGATAAATAGTGATCATTTACTGGCATGCTAATTCCAGAGTGGTTTTTTTAAATGTAAGCATTTGGATCCAGTGCAGAGAATTAAACACAAATTTGTTTTTCACCTTCTCACTGGAAGTAGCCAGCTTTATTTCACACAAACTGAAGATGAAATGGAAACATAAGCTTAACAGTAGTCAAATTTAAAGCAGAGTAGAGGAGGAATACCTGTTACTGGATTACAGTTGGTAAAGAATGGACAGTTGTAAAGGTGAATGATACCATATGGAACCATTGCTAGTTACAATTCAGTAATTACAATCATTTAAGAGTGAGTTTCCATCTATCCTGAAGTTTTGTCTTTTTCCTAATGAATAGTCTCTCTGCAGCACTACCATGGGGATTTTATAGTCCTTTCTATATTATTCCAAGTGACATAAATTAGTTGCTGGAAAGCAAAGGGATTGTCAATTAATGAGTGAATGAGTAATGATTTTTTCTAGAGGTGTAGGTCAATCTGCATGAGCAAATGTTGTGCCACTTCTTTTTTAGGTATAAAACAATACCTTTGGATGCTTGGCATGTAGAAATAACCCACAATAAGATAACTAAAATCAACAAGAGTGCATTGTATTTTTGTGGATTTCCTACTTTAAAACACATTAAACATAAGGTAAAAGATTTTTCTCTTCCAACATTTCAATGGTATGTAGCAGATAACTATGTAAGAGCTCAAGTTTTATGTGCTGTTTTGTTTTTACCCAGTTCTATCTTAAAAAAAGTGGTGTACAAGTGTTTCAGCAAAGCAGCCATGGAGAGAACATGATGTTGGAAATCATAGTTGATGAGAACTCAAAGGACCAGGTAAGCATTCAGCTCCTGACAGAAAACCAAAACTAAACAAAAATAAAACCCCACAGCTGGACAAAAGACTTGTTAAGAAGTCTGAATTTGTTAAATGGTCAGATTTGAGGTGTTTAAATGCTAAATTTGTGTGGGAAACGGTCTAGAATTTTGGGTATCTGTTAAAGTCATTTATCATTTTCCAGACTTCATAATCTGAAGGATCAGTGTCCTTAGTTGAGTTTCTGGCCTTTCTCTGCGGTAGCATTTAGATGTTCTTGGGTAAGGAGCTGGTGGCTAATGAATGGTATAAATGCAGGGAAAGTCTCCAGAGCAGTCTTTTGTCTGACTGAGGAGTTGACCACTTAAAAAGAAAAAGTGTTTCCTTTTAATCAACAAAGCAGACTTGACGCCTTCCACTCTAATGAGACTCTTTGATAGGGGAATCAGAGAGAAGAGTCAAAGTAGCAAATGACAAGTGCAGAACAGAAGAAAATTCGGAAATTAATAAAATAAGGGAGAGAGGAGGAAAACAATATAGTATGATATGATTTTACAGTAGAGGGATAGGGAGAGTACATATTCAAGATATATGGCAAGAAAAATCAAATAGGCCTAATTAATATATTAAAAATAGCAGAGACTCATTAGAAAAAAAGAACATAATGTGAGGCAGAATTTACAGATGCTAGCAAGTTGTGGACATAAAAGTTGTTCCTTTTTTCAATGTGATATAAAGTAAAATATATCATGCAAAATACTTTGGTAATCTCAAATGGTCATTTTATTTATTGTGTCCCAGAGACAAATAGTTCTAAGTGTTTTAACAAAGAAGTACTTAGCAAACCTATGAGACATACAAATTATCCCAGGTCTTCCAAGTAACACATGCAACGTGTTAAAAGCTACGTTTTTAATCAGGGATTATGTAATCTGTATCAAATATAGTAGGATAAAATGAGTTTTTTATTCTGCAAGAAAATCTGTTACTAAACTAATGTAGCTTTTATTGCAAAACAACTTGGAAATACTGTAACAAAATCTTTTAGTATGTTAAACAACTAGTAATAATATTTCTGGTTTTTTGTTTCAGATGGTAGAAAATGTTGCCAGTTCGGTACTTGGTAAGCGAGTTTTTGTTAACTGGCCCCACCTTGAAGAAGCCAGAGTTGTTGCAGTGTCAGATGGAGAAACTAAGTAAGAGTTACCTGATACATAGTTCTTTGTTGTCTTATTGGTTTTTTTTCAAATTAAGTTATTTGGGCTGCACAGAAATTTTGATTTTATTGTAAAACTAACAACCGGTCAGTCCAGGTGTAACAAAGGCTGCTTGGTGAAGAATGTTTAACTTTGTTCTGAGGTTTGGTTGCCTCTGTAGCAGTCTAGTCTTTCACTGTTTGTTATGGATGTAGAAGCTTGGGAGAGCTCCTTCTTAGTTTTGAGGAAAAAAGGCATGCACAGAAGTCCACACAGTGAACATTTCTATACAATCCTCCTTTATGAATAGCACACGTATTGGTATTTTTTATTAAAAACATGCTGCGTGGCCCATTGTGGAAAGGATAGAGAAAACAATGCAGCAAGTCTTCCCCATCCTTAACAAGTCATTTCTAACTATTTTCAGTTTTGCTCACAATTGGTTATGTCTAGGTTAATCTTACTTGCTTAAATTTCCTATCTGTCATAATATTCTCAAGGTTTTATTTGGAAGAACCACATGGCACACAGAAGCTTTACATGGGAAATGCAGTGCCCCCAACGAAAGTGGCTTATGTTGGAGATAAGGAGCAAAGCATGTGGGTAAAAGAAGTTCAAGGCATTTCAGAGCAGTAAGTAACTTCAAAAATTAAAGTGTAGCTTTGCATTTTATGTCTTGGCTGTGTTTTGTTCCTGTATTGCAGACCTAAGTAGCGCAGAAGAGCTGCTGCATACTTGATGATAAAGGTTAATCAAGTCTGCTCTAAATTTAAAACAACATAAAAGAGCTTATGTTGAAATTTCAGAATATATGGAGTCTATTTTGAGGTAACTGAAGTTAGATGCTGTTACAAAAGAAGTCTAAAGTGAATGAGTTTCAGTATTTATTCTCCCTCTCAATTTTCTGTTCTGGTGTTAGCAATCTTCAGTTGTAAGAAGCATGTAGAATGAAGTAATACAGAACCATCTTGCAACTCAACTAGCATAGCTTTGTTAAATTTGAAAACAGCTCTTGCTCTTCTAGAGTGTGGGTGCTCAGTAGACTATAAATGAGTTACTGTAGTTTTGATGCCTCCTTGCTGGTCCTAAAATCACAAGCCAGACACAGTTATGAGATACAAAGGGGTTACCTGTCTAGGGATCCTTAGGTGCAGAGTACACTAGATGGAAAGCACCTGAAGATGCACCTGGAACATAAAGCACATACAATTCTTATGTGTTTAGCCAATTAGCATAACTGACAAGAATCCCCAATTAGAGACATAAGTGATGAGATTATCCCCCCTCAGTTCAACCCTTTCTGAATTCCTCCCCCCACTCCCCTTAGACAGGAACTAAACTTTGTTTGTGAAAATGTCTCTTGAAGAGCTGGTTTCAACCTTGGCTTCCCAGAGAATCTAACCTTGGGCCTCCAGCTTGGAGCTGCCAAGGAATTTATTTTGTCTTTCTGTCTAACAGAGTAGGTAAAATGCTAGCTATGAATACTGTGACAGGCTAGAGAGCTACAAATGTATATGTAAAGATTATAGAGAATATATAAAAGCAAAAAGGCAAAAATCAATCTGGCACTAGTTTGGCATTTCATTATCTGTCATTTGAGTAAACTGATTTAATTAACCCTAACTCTTCCACTGTAAAGATTAAATGTGCTTAAATGAATACTCTGAGCTCTGTAGTGATGGCTGTGCAACAGCAGGTAAACAACTGGTTAAGCCATTTATTCTGGGTATTTTTTGTAAAATAAGAAAACTATTAAAATCTTCTTTTAAAAGGGTTTTTAATTTAATTTAATTTTACTTCAATAAATTTATTCTATGCTCTTGGTTTAGTTCTGTTTATTGTAATCAAGCTAAATGTTCTGTTTTGTGTTCAGGTACCAGAGAAGGAAAGGAATAATTATCCATGAAACTTCAGTAGTTGTATACGCTCAGTTACTCACTGGTAATAGATATCAGCTAAACCAAAATGGAGAAGTTTATTTGGAGAAACAGTGGTCCAAACAAGTTCTTCCTTTTGTTTACCAAACAGTTGTCAAGGTAAATATACAAGTTCAGTACCTTCTCTGAATTATTTCAGACTCAGACTATGTTTTAAACTGTCTATTTATATAAACTTTGTAATTACTCTACTGAAACTGAATGATATTTAAGATTACCACTGTTATCTCTTTCATGTAGGATATCAAAGCCTTTGACTCTCGTTTTTCAAGCATCAAAACTTTGGATGATTTGTTTCCTCCTGGAAGTACAGCCTTCATGCTGGGATCTCCTTACTATGGCTGCATGGGAGAAGTTAGTTCCAGTAATTTCATATTTTTTCCCTGTAGACTTTTTCTTTTTGTAAACCGAAAATAATCTAAGATGTTGTGTGACAGTAGTGGCCACTTGCTAGCTGAAATTTTTAACCTAGGATTCCCTGGTGATTTAGTGTGAGAAAGAAAGAGATCTTCTGTTTTCCCTGTTCTTCTTTCTTGTGTAAGAGGCAAAAGCAGAACTTGAATGCAGGATTATTTTTATTAATTCTTTGGGATAATACATAAAGTTCCCATTTGTGTTATTTTCAGTCATTAATTCCTTTAGGTTAATGATGACTGATTGGCTCTATGAGGAAGCGAGGTACAGGTCAAGGCAAGGTGATGAATCCCAAAGCATCTCTGTGCCTACTGCAGCAAAATTGTTGATAAAGTAGAACATGAGGTTTGTTATCCAAAGACTGCTGTTTTTAAATAGCACCTTTATGGCACTTGCAACCTATTGTGTTTCTCTCCAAGGTTCACGATTCACATGATGTGATCCCAGAAGGCAGAATCCGGGTAGTTTTTAATATTCCCTGTGAACCCCAGCTTGATACCTTAATACAGAACCAGCATGTGAGTGCTTCTGCTTTTCTAGTAAAAGCTTAAACAGTGTATCAAATCAATTTTTGCAATGGTAAATGTCTTTCAGGGATGTTTCCATATAATTAATTTGTCATTTATGTAAAAACTTCTTTAGACATTGCCAATATGTTTTGTTTGTTTGTTTTAAAGAAATATTCTGTGAAATACAATCCTGCATATATTTTGGCCAGTCGTCTTGGAGTAAGTGGATATCTTGTCTCCAGATTTACAGGGAGTATCTTTATTGGAAGAGGATCAAAGAAGAAGTAAGTTCTTTTTGTGAATTTTGACTGTAGGGAAGCTTCTAAATTCTGCTATAACTACAGAATTTTTGCTGTGTTTAAGTGCTGTTTTTATCAAGTGCACACTATTGTGATTTGAAGCTTTCTTTAAGATTTATTTGCTGTAAACTAAGTTGATATGCAGTGCTTTTTTTCTATGAGAAGCATGTTTTAATTTTTTATTTACTGGACAGTTCTATTTGCTTTCATATTGTAGACAGACATAAAATTTACTTTCTTGGTTAGCCATTTGCAAAATTGAATTAGGAGTTTAAACTGACTTTGCCATACTGAGAATAAAAAAGTGGAATCAGGATCTAATTTCATTGCACTTATTACTGCTACTATAAATGGAGATTAATTTTACCTGTAGCTTCTTTTCAAAACTAGTTAAGACTGCTTAAAATACGTAAGGGAAGCAATCCATGTAGTACTATGAATGTCAAATTGTGGTTCCTCTGTAAAGATATGGTTGATGGATGCCTTAGCATCTTCTTGTGATCTAATGTGTGCATTTCTTCCTGATGGATTGTTCAAGGACATCCTTCTCCACCTTGGGAAATGCTAGGTTGATTCTGGTTGATTAGATGTCAATTAAGAAAGAAATGTAAAATATTTCCAACCCTCCTCTGCAATGAAGTATAGGCACACAGGTGGACAGCTAGCATAGTCCAGCTTTTGAGCTGTGACATTACAGCTGACACAATGTTAACAAATAAACAATACAATGAATTTAATTTTTCTATGGTTTAAGGCCATAAATGTATGTTTATGAGGGTTTTTTAAATGTATGTAAACACACACACATTGCAAGTTAATGAACCTTTTCTTCTTTCCAGTCCTCATGGTGATCACAAAGCAAATGTGGGGCTAAACCTGAAGTTCAATAAGAAAAATGAAGAAGTTCCTGGCTATACTAAGAAAGTTGGAAATGAATGGATGTATTCTTCTGCAGTAGAACAACTACTTGCTGAGTATTTAGAAAGGTAAATTATTGGATATGAGCTTCATCCAAATTACCCACCTTTGTATCAATTGTAGGGATTTGTCCTCTGGTCACAGATCTTCTAAGAACAATGAGTTTGTTTCTTTTATTCTAGTGTTCTGTTTTGGGATAGAGTAATTGTGTTAGTAGTTTGCCATTGGAAAATTAGCAGTATGATACTAAATTAAGTAAGAAATAACCCATCATGGCTTCACAACTTTTGAAGCCCAGCAGACTTGATTTTGATGGGGCTTTTTTGTGGTCTATGCTGATGTGAAACTGAAGTTATCTTCCATATATTTGGGGGTTTTTAGGGTGCCTGAACTATTTAATTATGTAGCCAAGAACAGCCAGGAAGATATCTGCTATGAAGATGACATTTGGCCTGGAGAGGATGAGAACGGGTAAGCCATGGTCCTTATCTCTTTTCTACAATTAGGAGAATAAAGACTGACAGTTGTGAAATTGGTAATGATCATGCAGTGGCTGCTGTGTAACTGAAACCTTGCTGTTCCTCCAGCAGCCTGATTGTTCAGTGATGGCTGAAAACATTAGTTGAATGCTGTACTTTTCAGTCATGGAGTCCAAGTTTCTGCCAGACAACAACCTCTAGTCCTCTAGTAAATGAGAAATAACATTTTCAGTGGCTATTTCATAATTCTTGCTTTTAAACTAGCCTACAATAAGCATAGCTATGACTAGTCGTAAATATTTTTAAAAATAACCAGCAATTGTGGTAATTGTCTAAAATCACTTGGAATTCGAAAAATAAATCCAAGTGGGAAGTATTTTGCACATTTTTAGTGAAGTATTGAAGTATTAGCACATTTTAGTGCACATTTACGTGGCAGAAAAATAGCAACCTTGGTTCCAGACACAGTATGCTAACTTGAAACAGCTTTAGTTATTAGACAATAAACTCAATCCATGGGTGTCAGTCAGTAAATCTACAGGACTCTTACCTCATGATTTACCAGTGTGGGACTCCTCTCGTAGAAGAATCTCAGATTTTTTCTCAATTTTTCCAGACAATCTTCCCCTGTGAAGTTCTTTCTTCCTGTGTTGTGAGAAACAGCTGGTCACAGAACCAGTAATCACATCTGGACGCAGTTTGTTGGTTGGATGCAAACTTCATTTGCTGAATACTTTTAATAATTTTTTCCTGAAACAAAACTTTGTTATAGTTTTGGAACAGTACTGTGTAATTCTGACTTTTCTTAAGTCATACAGAACCTTTAGATTCCATTACTTTTTGAATATATGCAATCAGTGTGCCTGTGTGATAATACTTGACTGATTAAATTAGGGAACATGGTAAAATGCCTGGTTCATGCAGCTAAAAGCTTTCATTCATGCCATTTTTTATTCAGAGCTGAGAAAGTGCAAGAAATTGTTGCCTGGTTAAAAGCACATCCTGTGTCTGCTTTGTCTCGCTCCTCTTGTGACTTGCAAATTTTGGATGCGGCCATTGTTGAGAAAATTGAAGAAGAAGTAGAGAAATGCAAGGTACACAGCTTGGTGTCGTTGTGAGCAGGGGTGGACCAAAAAGCAGTGCTCGTTATATTTGAAGTTCTTGAATTTAAATAAGACAATTGAAGATTACTTGCCATTCCAGAGAAAAAGGACACAGAATATAATGTAAAATCTGGATTTGTAATATTATCCCAGAAATTCAGAAGAGCACATTATTAATCTTTGTAAGAAATTCACTCTTTTAGGGGTGATTTATCAGCAGTAGGACATGCTCTGAGCTGTGCCTTTTGGTGGTTTTATAAAGGAGCAGGTATCAGTATATATTGAAAAATACTGAAGTGCTCTTTTTATGTGAAACCCCAGCTGTTCTTCCCTTGCAGTTTCTCTTTGGTCTGCAGAAAATTAGAAAGTTATTTTCTGCAGACCAGAAGATGAAAAAAGTGGCCAAGGAAATTACTAAAATAAAAGCTACGGACAAACCAAATGAAATCATGGGCTGATGTTTTTTGAAATAACTTGCAAGGACATCTTAGAAACTTGGTGTGAAATCTGGAATTAGATAATTAATGGTTTGGTATGAAATCCAATATGTTTTAAAAACTAGACTTATTCTAAAGACTTCATTAAAGCTCTATACCATTATCTAAAAGAAGCTAAAGAATTCTACATGATCTTTTCAGGAGTTTTGTTTTACATATTCCAGTGCTTGTTCTACACTGGTTTGTAAAGACTTTTTCTGTTCCTTTCCTTTAGCAGAGGAAGAGCAACAAGAAGGTGCGAGTAACTGTGAAACCCCATTTGCTGTACAGAGTAAGTGACTTCAGTGGGCTGGGGGAATTTAAATTCTCCAGATCATAATTTATTTCACCTAAGCTTACCAACTTAAGGAGAATAGAATTTTATGACAGTATTGATGAAAGAAAACATTTTGTTATGCCTTCTAAAAAATAATTTTGGAAACAGCATTCTGTCTCTGCAAGGAGAGAGAATTTCTTGTAACTACAAACTCTGTCATGTCAGGCATTGACTTTAAAGGTTTTTTTCTACCTTCTGCCCTTTATACTTCTGCAGTTTTTACTGGCTCTATAATGAAGGCAAAATAAAATGTGCTTTCTGCTGTCTCTTTTCCCATGTTTTACTTTTTATTCAGTTCTTCAAATAAGGTCAACTGTTCCTCTGCCGATGTTACTGATACAGGCAGGTTACGTGTGATGTTTTAGTTCTGTCTGAATTGGTCCTCTTCATCAGCTAGTGTCCAACACATTTCAGGCAGAAGCAGTAGTGAGAGTTGCAAGGGGAAAAAAGAAAGTTTGCTTTGAATTTGGAGAGGGAAGGTTTTTATTCTTTGGGGTTTTTTTTGGGGGGGGGTTTTCCTAGGTTTCTTTTCCCCAGAAAGTTTATAGTGTGTCTCAGATATTGTTATAAATGCATTTTTATTGTAATTCGGATTGTTTTGCATACATTAACTCAGTCTCTTGGTTATTGTCAGCCATTAGAACAGCAGAAGGGGGTTGTTCCAGATCGAGATGCCGAGTACAGGCTGTTTGACCGAGTAGTCAATGTCAGAGAGAACTTTTCTGTTCCTGTTGGGCTACGAGGCACCATCATTGGAATTAAAGGAGGTAATACTTTCTTTATGATTATAACTACATAACAGCTCAGCTAGTACTATGAAAGCAGGATTCAGGATAGTGTTTAATGTAATGGTTGTGAATGTACATATTTCTTGCTATGAAGCATATGCAACTTGAACCTGTTAATAACATATTTACTGTTTTGAATAAAATCTACCTTCTGTTTTAATTTCATGTGTTACACAGCTGTTATTTGAAAAAGAAATTGCTTACCCTATGGTCCTTCCTATATGAATTAGAAATTACTCTTTGTTTCTTCTTAATATGAAGAAGGCAGATCAGAAAAGGAACAAAATGAAGTTATGGGAAAACATATGGGCAAAGTTAAGTGGAGTAGACATAAAACCAAGTATTAGCCTTAATACTTACATTGAACATAAAGCTTTATCAAGTATGATTTGTCTTGAATAGTTTTACTTTGAATTTGTATTTTTATTCTGTAATATTCCATTTCCATTAATTGGCATAGATTTATACTTTGTTTCACAAGAAGATTAACCATAAATCTATTTCAAGAAGGGTTTATTGAGCCCCACAGAGTGTAGCACTTTGAGATGGAGTATTACAGATGGTTTTCTTACCTACCATTTCAGTAGCCGCTTTCTCATTCAGTTTGCATCTAACAGAATCTCAAAGAGACTAGGCTAGAGTGCAGTTTTTTAAAAAAATACTGTTTTCTCCATAATTCTTAACTGTTACTAAAATTTTGAAGGTGCATTAGTCTATCATTATGCAAGAAGTTAATATTAAAGCTGTTAGTTTCTGACTGCCTGAATGTAGAAGTGGCTTGTATCTCTTTTCTGCCAGTTTCTGACAAGTGTGGCATAGTGCTATAAACTGCAGTTCTGTAAATGCACATGGGTAAGGTGTAATGCATGGTACATTACTGTTGAAACTGTATCTTAAAGGGCAGACATATGTGAGACAGTCAGAAGCATTTCCAAATTCCTGTTAATGAAATTATTCAGAAATTATTTGGGGGTCTGTTGTTAATTTTTAGTCTTTTCATTATTTATTATATAACTAGTCTAGATAGATATTTACATAATATAGGTGGACGTAACTGTATAGGATGATGTTGTACTTTGTTTTCTATAGCTACTAGAGAAACAGATGTGCTCTTTGAAGTTTTGTTTGATGAAGAATTCCTTGGTGGCCTCACTATCAGGTTTGTGTGGCGGAGTTCGGAGTCAATTCATGCTATTGGCATAGATGGCATGGAATTGTTGGCTTTGGTTTGGTTGAGTATTTTTAATGCCTCTTCTTAAAACTTTGTTTCTTGGCAGCGTTGGTCAGGTTTTATTTCTTTTGTGGTTTTTGATTCTCTTTGAGTAGTGATAATTTTTTGTGAAGCGTGTTATATTGTGGAAGTGCTCTTGAGGCTTTTTTGGTGTAAAAACTTCTGACTTGCAGAAAGCAAATATGAACCAGCAGAATAGAGCACTAGATCCAGATGTCTTTCTAAACAAATATGTAGAAAATAGGTTCTTACCAGTATGTATTCAACATAGATTAAAAACCAGGCAGAAGGCAAATGTTCCTCTGAAGGAGGGACTCTGAACTCAATAGTTGATACTTAGACACTAAACTCCAACCATTAAAAACCTGAACTGTTTTTCAGGAGGTGGAGGTGCTTTTGTTTTTATAAGTATGATAACTCTTCTGTATTGAAGTAAACACCTAAACTTCTAAGTGCTCAGATATACCCAGAAGGCTTCATTTTTACTGTTCTTACCTAAGGTTTTAATGATGGAAGTTAGAGGAAATTCTTCCTTCCTACCTGCATTCAGCAATCATAGCCCTTGCATGTCCTGTAACACAGATAATACTCAGTGTTCAGAAATGCTGCTTAACTTCAATTTGTAATTCTGCTACTGAACCTGAAACTTCAGTTTTCATTTCTGAAAAAATAAAAGAATATTGTTTTCTGGTTCTTTTACAGAAATATTTACTACAGAACTGTGCTATAACAATTCACTCATCTTAAAAATTTCTTTAAGCTCGGCACTGAAAGGTACAATATAAACTGAGAGTAGTGCTAATTACTGTTTGACAGCCAGAGGGCAAAGGGGAGCCATGGGTTTCAGGTTGTCTGCAATGCTACTAGATTTCAATATTGCATAGTTTTCAGCTTCTGTTGTTCAATCTTGACTCATTGTCTTTTGGCAACAATTAAAGTGCATGAAACAACTATGGAATTCTTTTCTCAAGGTGCTCACCTGCCAGAGGTTATCGCCTGCCCTCAAGTGCCTTAATTAACCTGTCTCATGGTAGTCGGTCAGAAATGGGAAATCAAAAGCTGATGGCCATAGTTAAACCTCAGCCAGCAGTGAATAACTACAACTCATATGCATCTGATCTGTCATCTGTATGCTCACAAAAAGTGCATCTGGGAGGCCTCAACCATTCTCCTCGTTCCCTTTTTGTTCCTACTCAAGTAAGACTTTTCTCGCATTTGTACAAAAATGTTTATCCCTAGAATCTGAAATATTGACATGGTTATCTTTGTTGGTCCAAACTAAATTTAGTTTTTATGTCAATATATTAGAAGTAGAATTATTCTTATGCTGAAGAAATGAATTAATCTAATAATGAAAAGGACTAAAATTTCCTTATTGACAGTGGTTTTGCTCTGAGGAACTCCAGTTGCTTTTCTGAGAGACACATACTTAGTGTGGAGTGGTGACACACTATTTGGTGTCAGATAGTGTGTTTGGACAGAGGTGCAATTATTTCCTTAAAACTTTGATCCAGTTAATGCTTTCTTATAGGCTGTTTGTCCATGCATAGAAAAGGAAGACATGATTTCCCTATCAACTATTTGCTTCTTGGTTATAATTTACTTTGAAACTACAATAAAGAAGGAAAAATTACAAGTTTTGAATTGAGCTTATTGGTGGTTTAATGACATGTTATTTTTTTAACAAGAGGCTTCTTTAAAGAAACTTGCCTTAATTAGTAACTTCATGTTGCTGTAGGTGTGTTTGAAAACAGTTATCTCATGTTTTTCAAGTCTGTACAAGAAAAAGTACTTTCCAAAAGATGTAGACAATGAAACACGTCTGATTTTTTTTTTCTCTCTCAATGATTTAGCCACTGAATGGAAGACAGCATTACAATCTCAGGGCTGAAAATCAGGGCAACACTAACTCACCCCAGAAAGGATCATTTCTGAGTGGCAATCAGAAAAATAAAGTGAGTGTTCGGATTCATTTAGTATCGGACCCAAATGTCTCTGTTTGGCCCTCTGTTCAGGGTGGGTGTCATTTTCTCATGATTAATAAATTGCTTTGTTTTAGTACATCAGATGTTGTACTTCAGATATGGACTGGAGCAGAACTGCTCTCAGTTCTTGAATGAATATAATATCCTGTGTTATCCTTGTTTAGATATTAGATTTTTTCAAGTGTTTTCTTGCATAGCTGGGCTTCAGTTCTACGATAACACACCTGTAATGTAATGAAGTAATTGAGCCTTGCTGACAAGGCTTTACAAAATAAATCATTAATAATACAATCTTAAGAATACTCCCAGTATGAAAATGTGCTTCTGAAACCATTCTGAACTGTTACCTGAGTTTCATTATACTTAATCATCAAACTAACCTCATTTCACTTTAGTATAGTGATTCTTGGTAAAAATTCTAACTGCAATCCACTACCACAGCTTATTTCATAATTAATTACCTGAAACTTGCACTAGTGTCAGTATGAAAATATCTGTCATTTGAGGACTGTTAAACTTGAACCTTACAATTTCCAGAATGTTTGGTATATACTTAGCCGTTCAAAAGTTGAATTTATTGCTGCTGAGTTTGTCTGGGGTCTTGTTTTTATTTTGTCAGGCACAGAGTAAGCAAGATGATGAATTCTGCAGCATTTGGCAATCATTGCAGAGTTCTGGGAAGTCTCATCACATTCAACAAAACATGCATGAGAAGGTTTGTATAGAAACTTTTAAGAGACCTCTGCATTTAAAATATGAAGGTACTTAATTTCATACATTGGTTCATTGTATCAGAAAATTTCATGTTACAAATAAATCCTCTGGATGCAAGTGGTGTTACATGGAGTATGCATAGCTCTGGAAAGGGGTAATCATAGGGCACTACCATGTGAATAATAGATATACCCAGTTTTCTGGTTAAGCTTTCATGTTTGAAACCCTAGGGTGCAGTTCTACCTCAGGAAATCAAGCTGGGAACTGGCCATCAGTTTTATAAACCAGGCTTCAATGACGGCAGCTTTAAATGTCAGCAAAGAAAACAGGAGCCTTATAAAAAATGTAAGTACTATTATTAGAAACTTTGTTTAGGGGATACTTGCTTTATCTGACCTTCATTGAAATGTTTGAAGAGCTTTTTGGTTTTTTGTAGTTACTGACAGGAAATCATTTATTTTAGTTTTATAAACACTACTTTGCACTTGTTATTGTCAAATAATGTCCCTGGTGTATATATTAGATTGTTCCACACATAATCCCAAACCCTTTAGGTAAGTTGTTCTGTGTCGTGTTGACTTGCCACCAATCTAATATAAAAACCAAACAAAAAAACACACGTGTCTTTGAAAATCTGCTTGTGACCATATTTGTAGAATAGAAAATTGGATATATATATATATATATATATATATTATTGGATATACTTCATTTTATTTTATCCTAGAAGAAAAGCATACACCAAATGACCTATGAAGCAAAAAATAAACATTTGATAAAACCGTTCATATTAATGCAACTCTGTGTATTTGTATGGAGTTACTAATTGTTTTGAGTCTTGACTATTTCTGTTTTTAAGAGCATTTCAAAATAATGCATTCTTTTGTAGTTAAAGAAGATTCCAAAACTACAAGAGGTGAAAGTCAACCACATAATAAAATGTCAAACCAACAGGTAATTTTGTCTGTACTGAGTTAGTCTATTCTTTTCATTTTACTCTTAATGTGATTTATCATGTTACAGATTTGTCTTTAACTGTCATCTTAGTTGATTCTTTTAGTCAGCAAATTTATTTTGGAATTTTTTTTATTAGAGGTTTATAAACAGAATAAGAGAGAAAGTGCATAAAATGTATGATGATACCAAACAGCTTTACTATTCCTTTTAGATTCTAAAAGCTATGCTGTAATGGGAAAACACAAATGCTAGGTGTTCAGTTAGCTGAAATCCTCTAAGAATATTAGCTTGTGAAAGCTCTTTGCAGATGCATTTCTAATATGATTGTGTTGTAATGAGTAATAGAGTATTCAATAATAATGGCTGCAATGTATTTCAGAATTTTGCAGGTGTGAATAAGTACAATGTCAAACTTCTGAAGAGGAATGGAAGTCCCAACATGCCTTTAATTCAGAAGGCTACAGCTGATGGTCCCTGCCCAGGTGGAAAGGTAGGATCTAAGGAGTTGACTGTCTTGTGCTCTTTGAGTAACTTCAGTTTCCAGTCCATTTTGTTCCAATCATTCCTGGTTACTTGTGTGCAAATTCATGTTTAAAAAATACAACAAACCTGTGTAACTTTAATTGTTCTTTAAATCAATTCTATCAATTTTAATATGCAGAATTTGATGCAGTCTCTGGATATCTGTTCAGACTCTGGACAGACATGACTGTGATATACCCAACCTAAGAGAGGATAAATCTGAATGAGAATAAAATGAACCTCAAATTGATACCCCTTCCTCTTGCATCTGCTTGTAAATACACTTTTGATGTACCTTTTTTTTCTCCTTTTAAGAAGGACAATGAACTGGAAAGGCTTTTAGCTTCTTTGAAAATTCCCAAAGAAAATGAAGTGCAGACTTATTCCAAGGACGCAAGAGCTACAAACGAGGAACATCTGTCACCACAGTCATTTGCTATGGTCTGTATACTGCAGGAATCGTTACATTGCAGTTTAGCATTTGCTGTCTTAGCATCAGTGCTTCTGTTTAAAGAATCTCCATGAAGCCTCATACTGCTTTTTAAAATGCTTTAATGATTTTTAATTAGCTATTCTCAAAGAAAATTAGCAAACACCTTTGTTTACGCTAAGATGCTGTTACCTTTGCTTTGATAAAATATAACTGACTGGAAAATAAAAAGTGAGATTCTGTTACCAATTATGATAATCAGTGTTACAAAGATCATGTTGTCTGGATGCCAGCATGTTCCTGAGTAGTTTATTTTATTTTTAAAGAAAGGAACACAGATGCTGAAAGAGATTTTGAAGATCGATGGCTCAGATCTGCAAACAAAGAATGAAGTGAAATCACAAGTTAATGATGTTCCTGCTCCCTCTAGTAGACAGGATTGCCATGGAGCTGCTGTGCAATACAGACCAACCAAAAAAATGGGTATGTGTAACCATCAGCTCAAGAGCTTCACCTTGTAGTGACATTTGAGAACACAGTTTCAGCAGGGTATTGTTTATCAAAATACAGCAGTAAAATTTCCATCTTTTTTTAGTTCTACTTCTGTATTTGGATCTAAAACTCTCTTCAGCTACAGTCTCTTGTATTTTATTAAACAATATGAAAATATCAGGGAAAAATCACATAAGCCCCCTTTTTTTTTTTTCTAATAATCAAGTTGCCATCCTTTTAGTGAAGGAAATAATTGTAATACAGCTTTTTTCTTTTTTTTTCCCCTTTTGTCAGCTGCTCATATGAACAAGCATAGCCCTGGAGGGCCCCAGAACACACCAGCAATAGAAAGTGGAGGTCACCCTTTCCCTTGTCCACAGCCTGCACTGTCTACTGTTTCTGAGCTTTCTCGTATTTGTTCTCTTCTTGGAATGTCACAACCAGATTTCTCTTTCCTAAAAACACCACAGGTAAAATGTTTTTCTGCAAAAGTACAAATTCTCCGTTTTCTATCAACTGTTCTATATTAAATATTTGGACTGACCACTGAAATCTATCTGAAAATAAACCTTAGCTCCCTTTGTTGCCTTTTTTAAAACAAGCAAACAAACAAATCTCTGTTTCTGTCCCACAGTTTGTTAGCAATACAAATGGCCTCAAAAATCTTCTGTCTTTTTTCTAGACCATGACAGTTTGCCACATAAAGCTGTCCAATGGTTTGTTGGTTCACGGCCCGCAGTGTCATTCCGAGGCTGAAGCAAAGGAGAAAGCTGCGCTTTTTGCTTTACAGCGCTTGGTGAGGATGGGAAAAATCTCTTCACATCTTTGTCTCTGTGCACTGCATCTGTTGGTAAACCTCTGTTTCCTTCTTCCTAGGGTTCTATAGGAGTAAACTTTGCTTCACCTCCACCTCCAGCAGTGTTTCCAAATTACCAACCACTAGGAGTTCCTGTACCACCTGGATCAATTCCTCCAGTATTTGCACAGCCCCCTGGTAGGTGTTTGACTAATACATATTTCAAATAATATCACTATATACTCTAATTATGCTGGTTCTTTATATGAAAATGAGTGCCTTCCAGAAAGCCCAATTTTCTTATCTTCATGTGTACTTGTATGTCTGAACAGTTTTGAAAACAGTTCATGATCCTCTTTGCATCAATGTGCAGATTAATTCAGTATGAAGAATCATCTCTATTAATGATTTCTTTTCCTCAAGAATGTATTGATCTATTCAGTCTTAGGTGCTTTTTCCTTTTTTTCCCTTCAAAACAACAGTAATTACTTGAAACCAGATAGTCCCAGTCCAGAATTTGTAAGAAATAGCCTCCTTGATTTTTTTACATGGATTTTCCCCCCATGCCATTTAGTTCATGTTTCTCCACGCAATGCTGTTTTTATGCATCTGTTACCAACTTTCACTCAAGTGCTACATCGCACTTGTACACTGCCAAACATGAGCATGGTAAGTAACTCCCCAAAAACTGCTAAAAGTCCTGCTGCTGTTGTTTTGTATTCTGGCTCCCAGTTGGTTTGTATTTTACTGAAGTTCCCATCACAGCTAGCAGTTAATGAGTCAGCACTGCTGTAGCATCCTAGAAACTCATACCGCAGCTGCTACATCTCTTTTCCATGAGGTTTCTCTGTTGTTGCTGTGTTCCAAAATGATAGCCTAAACTTGCAGCTTTCTGCTAATACAGTTGGCTCAGCTGAGGTGTGGAGATCCCACATTACATGCACTCTAGAATGCAGATACCATGACTTTAGTGCTCTTAATTGTGTTGTCTTCTAGGTGTAGTTCTGTTTGTTTGGGGGCTTTTTGATAATAAAAATTTAAATACTTAGCTATTGTGAAGTAAATATAAAGCATATGAGGCTTTGCTGGAAAGATAAACATACAGACAGCTGCAGTTGGAGTAGTCCTGGGCTCTTGGCAAGTTTGGGGTTTTTTGTTTGCTTGTTTTTTTGAGGAAAGAGTGCTAAAAGTTTCTTGTTTTCATAGCTAATATGATGCCTCCATCATCTCACATGTTTGGTCCAGTGTCCTGGAGTACTCCAGTGCCTAAGCATTATTATCCTGGCACCTACCCAGGAAATGTGTCTCTTGCAGGAACTATACCAGTTGGTTCTCACAACCAGTTTATACCTCTGCAGGTAAGAGCAGCAGGTTTGTCTTAATGTTGTATTTTTGTAAAACAATGTGACTACAAGATTAATACAACAACACCGCCATTGTGAAGTAGTATTTAGTGTTAGAAAATTATTGTTAAGATATGTAAGCATGTTTTCTGAAAGTGGAAATATTTGCAGTTTTTTGAGAATGCATTCTGTTAAATAATATTTATTTAATTTAAAGGTAACTAAAAAAAGGGCTGCTAGCAAGAAAAACTTTGAACTCAAGGAGTTTCAGAGTTCCCCTCCAGCTGCACCACTAAAGAATGAACAGCCAATGTCTTCTGACCACATTCAGCAAGATAGTTCTTCAGCTCCTTTAAAATCTCCTCAAGCTGCTCAGTCCACTGTTTCATTTCAAGACAATGTGGCTACTCCAAGTGTTCCTCATAACAAATCAACACCAAACACTTCCAGCAAGCGAAAGCCAAGAAAACTGGCTGTCAATTTTGGCGCACCAAAATCTTCAGAATAAATCTGGTAGCTAGGTGTATTTTACCTTTAATTCTTTCCCCACTGTTATGTTCTCTCATTTAAAAAAATCAGAAATCTCTATTAAAAAGACCAGCCACTTTAAGTATAATATAGAAGGAAATACATTTTATTTGCTATGGTTTTCAGGTTGTCATTAAAACCATAAAAATTATGTTACAAATTTGTTTTATTTTCACTTAAATTAGCAAAAGCCAGGAAATCCTGAGTTAAGGTTGCCATGCCATCCCTTGTGCCTAGGTTTCTAAACAGTGGCTTACAGACAATATCGGGTAAGCAGCAATAACAGTGGCAACCTTAACTCAGGTTGGATGTGCTTTTTGGGAGGGATGTGGAACAGTAATAAGTTGGGCATCTAACAGTGTTTAGCATGACATTTTGTACTCTAGCTTGATTTTAAATAGTGTAATAAGACAGAAAGTAAATATTATTTAAATGCAGTTTTTATATTGGCACTTCAGGTCCTTCTGAGTTGAATCAGTGTAACTAAAAGCTGACTACAAAGAAACTGCCAAATCCACTCTAAGTAGGAACTTCTGCGTTTTGTACTAGAGGGTAACAGCTTTACAGCTTTCAGAACATAGGTGTTATTGTGTGTCTGGTATTGGAGTGGCAAAACTGGTTACTCTTGCACAATCTGTTCCAGGAGATTAATTTATAGGATATATTGAATAAAATATATATATATTTGCAAAGTAGAGATCCCTTTGGTAAAGTACATTTAACTTTTTTTTTAATTACTTGTTTTCTGATGATAAAATAACAAAGTTATCTAATACAGATGTGCATAGCCTCCTAAATGCTTGTGATAGACTGATTTTTTTTCTAAACTATAAAAATGGCCAGACAAAAAGACAACCCATTTTGCTGGATAGCTGTCAAAGTTATGTTTACTTAGAGTCCATTTCTTCTTTTAATAGTCTGTGCCCTGAACCCTTCTCTATAGTAGGTTATTTTTTGTTACTTATGACTTTTAATATTTATTGGTTTAGTTTTGTGAGAGAAGTTCTGTGTTGTGAAATATAATTATCAGGAAGTGTTGCTATTGGTTCCATAAGAATATTCAGACAAAAAGCTGACTTGAATTTTTGGACAGAACTATGGGATTCTTTGTTCATATAGGAAAAAAGAAGGCTCAGAGGTCCTCGTATTCTTTTTAACCCACATGTGCCAATCTTATGGACATTAATATAAAATCTTCAGTCTAAGAAAAAATTTGAAACTTCTGTTGGTGCTGCTTACTGGCATCGATTAAATTTCATTTTTCATCTGTTCTAGAAACAGAAGTATTTTTTTCTCTAAGGCCCAGGAACCAGAAATAAAACAAACTTGAGTGATTTATTTTGTTGCTTCTGAACAGGTTTCATTCGGGGTCTGCAAGTCCGTAGACTTTCTTTCATTTGTTCTTTTGCCTCCATTTCTTGGTGTAGTATGAAGTTTCACATTATTACTGTGTTACAGTGTTCTATAATTTTCATTTCTCCAAAACAGTTGTTGGCTCAGCAGTATTTGTAGAATAGCAGCAAGCCCTATAAAAAGGATCACAGCGGTAAAAACAAGATTAAGAAATTTTATTTTTCTTAGTATCACAAAACTTGTGGAATAGTCTACATATAGTCTGAGATCACATTGATTTTGTTGTTGTCTTTATAGTCATCTAGTCTCAAGAGGTTCAAAGCCATATTCTGTGAAGGGAAAGTTGTATTTTTTGGGGTTTTTTTCCCTTATTAGCAACATGAGACTGCTATGATGCTGCCATGCCAATATTTTAGAAGTGGTTATGTGACATTTAATTGGTCCACTGTATCTATCTGAATGGTCTGATCATAAGAGAAGATACCTATTTGGAAATTTCCATGACAGAGATGAGGCTGTGTTAGACTGCATCACAGAATTTTGATGTGTCTGTACAGCCAATTTTTGAGAAACAAAGTTATGGAGGATGCTATACTCCTATGTACCAGTGAGCACAACAATTTTTATTAATTATTCTACTTCAGACAAAGATTTTTGCTCCCTCTTCAAGTGGAATTGCTATATGTAGTATATTTAGATGGTTAAACCCTTTATTCTGTAACTGCTGCATATTGTATTAGTCTCTGATTTTTAGTTTTTCTATTCTATGAAAGTGACTGCCTGGTGCCCAGTTAATTACAGTTTTACATGTCCTGGTAAATGTGACATCTGCATTGATCATTGCCATGTCCCCTTTGATTTCATTATTATATTTTAACAAAGTCATAAGGTTTAGCTCATACAGATATAAATTTAGGCATTTCTTTTTCTCATAGATATAAAGTATTTTCTAAGCACTGGAGTTTTTCATTAGATCTTATACAGAGCAGTATTTTACTAAAAATCCAAAAGGGAAGACTTTTATGTGCGCATTTTTGTAGTTTCTGATTTTTTTAAAATAACTTTTCATTGTTTATCTGCCAAGTGAAATGTTTTAAATTTGCATATGAATGGATACAGAATGTATTTTTTGTGCTGTTTAGTGTTAAGTGTGCATTTGCAGATTTTTAGCATGTAGTAGCACAAAGACTGTGCAAAGATATTTTGGAATATGAATATATGCTACACTGAAGGAAAAACATTCATAAAACTTAAATGCTATATAGAACTCTAATGCAATAGAGTAATTTTATAAACTGTCTGTGTCTGCTTGGATTAAATATTGAAACAACAAACATTACCTATTTTCACTGTTTTATTTCCAAATACTACATGGGAACTTGTGTATGCTCCAACCCAGGAGTTTACGATATGAATCAAATCTCATGAAACTCAGTTTCTGTGATCTCAAAAGCAGGACCTGCCCTCCTGACTGTTTCTTGATGGCTTTCAACTGTAACTGTGATCAAAATACAAAGTTGTTTTCAAAAGGCTGTTGGTCACCTTGCAATTAAAAGCATTTAACAGGATACTGATCTTCCAAAAATTTTTTGGCCTTGTCACCGATTAGATTAAAAAAACCCAACCCCATAGAAAATTCATTATTTTCCAGTAAGCTCAGTCCTAGTGATTGTTAACAAGGTGGAGAACCAGCTGGTGGCTGAGAAGCAGAATGTTAATGTCTTTCTTACACATTTTAGTGTGAAATAGCTTGTTTAAAGCAGCCAACATAAAGATTGGAGTACACTCTTAGCATGACCAGTTGCTGCAACTTTATGTAAGTGTGTATGCAACTTGGTGTTTCTGTACAGAACAAGTCTTGCTTGTTGTAAACACTCAGGTCATATTGCTCAACTTAAAGACACCAAGATAAAATCTTAGATTTCATAAGCTGTCTTCAAATGATTAGTCAATGAAGTCTTAACTGCTGTTATCCTGTATGGTGAGTTCTGCCATCTCAATATATAGCACTAAAGAAAATTTAAGCAACTTAAATGAAGTGATAACCTGAAAATATTACCAGTTATTGCAGAGTAAATCTTCCATGGATACTCCCATTCAAAAATTACAGGACTTCTGTTCAATTTAATTGAGTTGATCTGAACTACTATATAGATGACCCCTGAGGGTGAGGAATCTCAAAGAAGTAATTGGTACTTACAATAAGGATGTTTTTAATTCTATTTGCAATGTGATCTCCTTATATATTCCATAATCAGCCTTCCTTACTACTGAGAGACAGTTATGTTCTTCTCTTTCTGTATCTGGAAAGGGGACACAGTGACATCAAGGGCATAAGGGCAGTCTGAATACACACTCTTGGCCAAAAGAATTCAAATTCAGGTGCATGAGGACCCTTGAATATTGAGACTGTAACTGATAAATGTTTTGAAGAATCTGATATCATGAGGTAAGTGGCTGTTCTTTATTAAAAGAATCCATGGTTCCAACAACAGTTCCTTATTGCTGTCAATTTTTAAGTGGGTGTTTACTCTTATTTTTCTATAATTTACAAATTTCCTGGTTTATTTCTGCTTTGAAATACATTGCAAATCAAAGGAATGGTCACAGTGCCATCAAGTGCATATAGTAAACCTGATTCTTATTATTTGAAAGGACAAAAAAAAGCATTTTTCATTAAAACTTTTTTTTTCTGGTAAAACTTGGTCAATAAAACATCAGTGCATTGGCAGTGATTTATGAAAGTTGCTAATCACACTAAGTCCTGTATTTTGTGTAATTGCAGTTATTTTTAATGGCTCGATCTTACTGAAATAATAGTTCTTAAGTGCTTTTTTGTCCCTTTAGTTTCTGGTATATCCATTGTCTTGATCTAATTAAGCTTCATTGATGGCCATTTTTCTGTCTTTTTAATATTTATTCATTAATTTCTAGACTTGAAATAAATATTTTTAAAGAGCTATTCAGCTCTGAATTTTCTAGTTACACAGGACCATCATATGTATGTATACACACACACACACATATATATATACAGGAACTCAATCACTCATTTTCTTAAAATTATTCATAGTTATGTCATTTTCAGTCCACACAATAATTCTTTAAGAGACATCCAGTGGATGATGGATACTATCTTGTAAATACACATTGCTATTCTCCAAATGCCAATATTCCTTAGGCCGAGTAAACATAATGGGCAAATAATGAAACCTTAACAGAGTAAGTACACCAGTTTTCACTTCACTTGCTTTGGTAGATAAATTCTTGGCTTACAACTTGCTTGTCCTAAAGTCCACCTCATTTCCTGTCAGAGTTTAATTGTGTTGCAGAGCTGGCAGAAAGGAAGGACCGCTTGTGCCTGAGGCTCAGTGCAAATCTTCCTGCATGTGGGCACAGATTTGATGTGCAATCCTCTAGTGATAATCCTGGATTAACCAGTCTCTTATTACTTGCTCCCTCTGGGTCATGCCAAACTGTGTTGCCACATTATGAACCTTATCAAGGAATTAATCTGATTGGCACTCTCCTGTTTGTTATTTTTCATAATAGTTCATCATGGAGCCCTGAGAACAGCGGAGTTGGTACAGTTTGTAGTGTGAGTGTGGGATGATTTAGCAAGAATGGAACTCCTTAAGAAACATCCCATGACTGCCTAAAGCTCAAATGACCCACAAATCTAACAATATTCATCAAGTGATGTCATTGCATGTGGTTCTGTCTGTTGACTTCGAGGAGAGTGGTAACTTCTGCAGGAGTACAGGAGGAACTGATGAGAAAGGGTCATATGGTGAATTATTGCAACAACATTTGCATAAAGATGATCATTTTCATTTTGGTCTGTCTTAAATTTTTAGGTGAGTGTTAATGAATGATGGATGTGGGCTGCACCAGCCAATGGAGCAACAGAAATTAGTGGGCTCTTTCTTGTTTATGTGCAAACTGACAAAGGGCCCCATGTCAGTGCTTTCATAATATTAAAACTTGTTAAAAAGGTAGAGCTAAGTAAGTGAGTAAAATGGTAACTCACGGTTTGAGGAGGCAGTAGGAAGAGAGATGCACCTTGACCAAAAAAACAGATGAGGAAGAGAAGATAAAACCCCCATGCATTACAAATTTTGGGTCTTGCTCTATAAGATTTCAGTATCTAGGATCCTGTTAGCAGTGCCACTGGCAAGTTTGATTCATACTGGAAGCCTTAGGTGAAGGAAGATGCTCCAACACAAGAGAAATGCACCTCAGAATACTTAATAAAAAAAACAAAACTAGTTAACTATTCAAAATACAGTTCATTTGTAACTTTTATTTAATAATCTGGTCCTAGAAAATATCAAGACCGTGTCAGGATCATGTTTTCTTTTTGGGAGTTAGGTCTGCTGGGTCTGTGGCAGTTCCATCTCAAGGTCTCATGCATCATCCTATAAAGTCTATCTATTGCTGACCGAAATATGCTGAGTGTGATGACATTGCTTATAAATATTCAATTATATTTAGTATAAATCATGGTAGGGGTTTTGCTGTCCCTGCTAGCAGTGTAGGATCTTGACCCTGATGTTCTGCCATTTGATTGGTTTTACTGAATAACTCTTTCCTTTGCTACAGCATTGTACAGGTCCCAGGTTTGGTTTGATAACCCAGTAAAAATAAGACCAGCCACACTTTCCAGAGAGCAAAACAGCTGAGGACTTCAGTGGAGAAGAGGCAGAAGAATGGGACATGGCTGCTGAGGTACTTGGTATGTGACCCCAGGTGTGCAGCTCCCTCTCTGAGCAGTGGCACCCACATGCCCTCAGCCAAACAGGAGGACTCGGGGCGCTGGTAGGGTTATGCAGGCTTGTTACCAGGAAAGTGTCCATACAGTTTCACTTCAAATTGAATGTTTCTTGCCTGTGCTAAAATGAACTTGGGGCTTTTGTGCATATTGATAGTAAGATTTTTCACTGAGGGTGGCAGAGGTTTTGGATAGACAAAGAGTGCCTGTGCGGGAATGAGATTATTTATGACAGACCAGTATAAACTAACAACAGATAAGTCATGTATGGACACGCTCTGCAGATATCAAAGCACATTGTGTCTTCTATTGCATTCCTTTTGTGACATTACAAACAGAACAATAATAAGAAATTTGTATTTCATAAGCCTCTCATAAATTAAGCAATTTTAATACATGCTCTCTATGACTAAGATTATATATGCATTGACACTTTGCAAGTTGGTTCGGGTTATCTTTTTCCACACATCTAAGTTCTTTGTTAACATATTAAACAGGATTTATGATCTGCTGGAAGAAATCGACTTTAGATGGCCACTTCCATGCAATCAAAGGGTATGTGTTTGTTACATTAGGAGCTTGTGAAAGAAAAAAGTAACCTGCATCCATTTTCTTTTTGAAGTTTTGCTTAATCTTGCAGTGAGGCAGGCCCTGCTTGTATTGATACTGTAAAAACACGAAGGAAATCTAGATGCCTTTTTTTCTTAAGGCTTCTTAATTTTTGAATGTTTGGAGAGGTTTTAGCCTTTTATACCAGCTACACGTGTTGAATCTTGTTGAAGGAGTCTTCATCAGAAGTTTTAAGTAATTATTATTATGCTGTTAGTTTTGATAAATTAGTTTGAAGGAAAGTACTCTTCATCAGAATCTGAAGTACTTGGTACCTTTCTGACAACCATCTATTAGCTGTATGGCAAGAGATAGTCAAAGAGAGTAAAAAGTCAAAGAGATTGTGATTTTGTAATGTGTTGTTCCTTAGGGAGGAGAGGTAAAGCACTTGTTTCTTGGCTTTCTCTTTCATGTGTCTTCACTTCCTCGTGATCTGCACCTTTGTCCCAGTGACCTCTGCGACTGCCCATGTGAGGTGAGAAGCCTCTTCTTACTGTGGCTTTCACTGTCAGTAGTATTCCTGAGTTAAAGATCCAGTAATGCCAGACTTATCTCACATAATACTGTTCATACTGCAGCTTTTTCTAAGAGGGGCCAAACCAGAAGTGCAAGAGGGAAATATTTTCAGTGTGGTGGTTTTGTTTGTTTTTTTTTTTTTTTTTCTTTTTCTGCTCTAATTAAATGAGTTTAAACTAATTTACTAGCTCTTCTGATTACATTTGGGTTAAAATGAAATTCTACTGGTACTGGTTTGGGGTTGAGCATTCTGAATTTTATTGGTTTACTGTTAATATTTCTGATTGTTTCTGTTTGAAAATTACCCACCTAAAATTTTAAAAATTATTTTTAATAATAATAATTTTTAATAATTTAAAAATTACCCATCAGTGTTCCCAATACGGGAACATTTCTGTCACTAACTCTGTTTCAGCAGTAATTTTAGATGTTCCCTCTGTAAAACAAACTGATGGCACCAGTGAATTGCTGCAGCTCATGACTTTCTGTAACTGCGTAATTTGTTCATGGATACTCAGTGCCTGCAGTGACAAATCCCAGGAGAAAGCATATCTCGTTCAGTGTAAGGAGAAGTTGGGGTCAGGCACTGGTCATGGGGGTCAGCATCGCACCGTGGGCATCTCTCATTCAGCCTTTTGGCAAAGCCCTTAACACTTGCTGTTTAACTAAAAGCCTTTTTTTGCGTGCATGTGGTAGATTTATGTAGAGACCGCACAGATCAAACGCGGGGCTTCGCTTTCGTGTTCTTGCTGTGTCTGTAGGATCCCGGGTCCGAGGGCCAGCCCCCCCCCGGCCGGTGAGGGCGCGGCGGGCGGGGCCGCACCGCCCGCGCTGCTCCCAGGCCGCGGCCTGCCCGACCGCCCCCGGCGGCGCCACCTGCCCGCGCGGCGGCCCCGCTGCCTGCCCGCGCCCATAGGCCGCAGCAGCGCCCGCCCCCGGCCGCCTGTGGCGGGCGCGGCCGCTCGGCCGCCCTCACTCCGCGCTCCGCGCCGGGCCATGCCGTGCGGGCAGCCCGACAGCGGGGCCGCCCCGGCGCGGTACGTGCTGGGGGTGGACGTGGGCAGCACGGTGGTGAAGTGCCACGTCTACGACCGGGCGGCCGCCGTTAGGGGTTCCAGCCACAGGAAGGTGAGTGCGGACGGGTTGCGGGGCGCGCCCCCGGTCCGGAGCGGGGCCGAGCGGTGAGAGCAGCCGGGAGCAGCATCTGTCCCGGGAGCCGGGCGGGGCCGAGCGGGCTCGCTGTGCCCCGAGTGCTTCCGACCTGCGGGGGTTGCCCGTCGGGGCTCGGCGTTCGCAGGGGCTCTCAGCCAGCTCGGCTGGTCCCGGTGCGCGGGCATCCCCTGAGCCAGGGCGGACAGGAGCGGCTCCGCCTCCCGAGGGGTGAAAGGAAGCCCGCAGCCCCCCACCCCCGCGGGACCGCCGTAGCTCTCACCCCGTTACTTCGGTGCTCACCCCTTCCCACCCTTCCCGGTTACCTTACCTTCGGTCGCTTATCGACTAATCTGTCCAAACAAAACCACTTTTGTTAGTAGGGCATAGCTGAGATTTGCATAGGATTTACGTTTACACGCGTCCCCTCATGTAACAGCGCTATGTGAAGAAGTGTCAGCTTTAGAACGTGAATTTCAGACTGCTTTTGGTTAGTAGTGCTTGTGATTTTAGGATCAAGGCAATCTCCAGAATAAAGTTTTTTTACTGTTGCCTATTGCAATGAAAAGCTTTCAGCGAGGAGAAGTGTAAGAAATCTGATGGATTTTGGAGATGGAAGGGGCTGCTCTCGGTGGGGCTGACCCTCCCTGGCGCTGGAAGCTCGTCTGACAGGTGATCCCTGCCCTGCTGTGCTGCCACTGAGAAGCTCAGAGGCATCGACGTCAGAATTAAGCAATGCAGCAGAAACGGCTTTCTGGGACACCTGCTTTCCTTTTTGCCGCTCTGGAAGGGTTTTTACAGGTTCCTTTTTTCCAAGAGGTTTGGACTTCCTTATTTCAAGGGGTTTGAGCTTCTTTATTGCCCTGGAACAGAGGAGGTCTTCTAGAGATCACACACCCGTGTTGAACAATGTTTTAAAAGTTATGCTGTTGTTTCTACTCTTACAGGAGATTCACAAAATGAGGAACAAAACAAAACAACCCAAAGCCAAATGTATTTGCTGATTTCTAGGGATCATAATAAAGCTATTTGTGTTTCCCGAACAGGTAGAATCCCTTTATCCTCGTCCTGGATGGGTTGAATTAGATCCTGAAGTGCTATGGAGTCAATTTATTGCTGTAATAAAAGAAGCTGTACAAGGTAAGGGCTTAAATTTGAGAAATTACTTATTTATCAAAATTAGTAAATTTAGTTACTTGGATAATAAAACTATTTTTAGCTAGTACTGAAAATCATCACTGGGCACAGGACCACAACATGCTCTAAGGCCTATTCAATCATTATGTTAATTAGGGTTCTTCAGTTACCTTTTTCCTTTCACTGGGGCCAGATTAGGATTGAAGTAGAAGCAATGTGAATACTTGATTTATGCATCAGTGCCAGCACTTTGTGGTTCGAGCTTTTTGTATATGCATCCTTCCCCAGTGTCTGTTCCTCCAGATGCCTCTGTGCAGGAACAGAGAGCTGGCTTGTTCCCCTTCCAGTGCCCCATTGTTCTACCACCACTTTGTATGTATGAGTGAGAATGAATGCAGGATGCTGCAGAGCTGGGCTCACTCGATTGCAACCTGATATTCCTCCTTTTCCCTTTCAAACCTTAAGTGATTCTTACTCTCCTATCCCTGTATTACTGTACTTTTCTATTTGTACTTTAGCCTAAAAATTCCTAGGGCTCCACACACTAAATACATACAACTCCCTTTTCTGACAAACCTCTGATGGTTTTTTCCCCCCGCTTTTCTGGATGATGTTCTAACCTAGCTCTTGCTCTCTACAACTCTCACAGCTTTCGTATTAACCTACCTCCAGTGTTCTACCATCCATCCTGGATCACCTGTGCCATGTTGATGCTGTGAACCTGTCAACTGCACCCCAGCTTGCCTTCCCACAGTGCCCCAGCCTCCTTGGCCTGTGTGTGCACATTGCACTCTTTCATCCAAGTTACTCAGTTCCTCCTGTTCAGCCTCTCTTGCTTTGTCTCCAGTGTTGCTCTGCCTTCAAGCATGGCTCATGGCAAAGCTGCTTGTCCCTTCCTTTGGAAGGCTGCCTAAGGAACAGGGAAAGTAAATATCACCAGGTGTAAACTGAAGCTGATTATTTTGGGCTCTTGGTTTGTTTTGTCAGCAGCAGCAACTGTTTGGTCACAAGAACAGCAATGCCACCTCAACCCCCAAAGACCTTCCTGTCTTCCTTCATTTCCATTCTGTGGGACAAATCAGGAAGCAAGACTTTTCAGCTAGTTTTAAAAAAGGGAGATTTCCTTGTGGCCAGGCTGCACCCATTGTTGGCAAGTAATTTTTAAGTGGGTGTGTAAGTAAGCATAACTCACAGTGCTGTCAAAAGAAGCAGTGCCACCCCTTTTTTACAGAGGTTTTCTAGAGCAGGGCAGCTTCCTGAGTGGAATCACTGTCGGGTTGTTTATGCCAGCAGAGCTTCACCAATGTTTGTGCTGATGCAAGAGAGGGTGTGGTAGCAGGGGCAGGAGTGACGTTGCTTCTGTCTGGAAGCAGAAGGAGCACAGTGACACTTGGGTTTGCAGGGCTTGCAGAGCTAAATCTGATTCCATGCACGTGTGGATGAGCTGAAGGTGGAAACTTCTGGCTGCATGGTACCCACTCTGTCTCTTACTGTGGCACTCCATCCAAAAGACAGCTTAACTGAAAAATGCCCATGTTTGTCTTTAGGTTTGTTTTTGTCTGTAATGTGAGTTAGCTCCACTTACGTGGGTGTCTGGAGAGTATGATAGCTGACACAGGAAAAGTGGTGAGACTGTGCAGATTGTGGTGATAGGAAGGAGTAACACATGCCCGTAGTCCTTAGTGAGCTGTGGAAGTGCTTGAAAGCTGTGCCTTTGCCTGAAAGTGCTGTTCTCAGGCCACCCACTCCCACATCCCCCTCCTGTTACCAGCAGCACTAGTGCAGGCAGGTGGAGCAGGTTGCCTTGCCAAAGCGCTGGTTTAATTCCCAGCTGGTTGAGGAACTGATAGCACTGCTGGCAGGAATGGAAGGACCCAGTGTAAGGGGAGGTGCAGAAGCACAGGTAGAGTTGGGCAGCACAGGATGTGCCCTCTCTGTAATTGTCAGAGAGAACATGTAATCTCAATTACCCCTTCTGTAATTGTCACTGAGAACATGCTGGGTGTAGAGTGTGCGGGACATGCTCACACAAATGAGCAACTTTGCACGTGAAAATTAACATGAGAACACATATGAGCAGGACCTACTTAACCTGTGATTTGTTCAAGGAGCTGGATTGAGAGCCCTTCAGAGTAACAGTACTTAGGACAGGGTGGGTAGTCTGTTATTTAAGTGGAAATTTTTTTATGTGTATTTTCTTTATGTAATTTTGCTTCTGTAAGTATGGCTGGAGGTAATTAGCAAGCTGACCAGAGTTGCTTTGAAAATAGCTATGGACATATTTGTTTACACTTACATTAGAAAAAATGTTCTTTAACAATTATTTCAAGGTAAGGTTTAACAGCAAAATTGGTGTATATCCAAAGGTACCTTTTTGTACTTCTGACTTTAAAGTATACTTTGTTGTATTCAGTGGTACCTGATTTAAGCAAATTCTTTCTTAGGAATTTTGAATCTTTGCTTAAGAAATATTTAAAGTGAGACGTATCATTATCAAAGTGATGCAAAAAGTTATGGTGTATTCATATTTATCTATTTACTGCCTGCAGGATCAATCTAGTTTTATTTCTTTATAGAAATTCTTTCCCTTAGTCTGTAAAGGTACTTTAGTTGGTGCTTTTGTTCACATTCATCCATGTGAAATACACATTTTAATTGATTATGTGGGCATGTGTAATCTGCCCGCTTGTCTCTGGGATTGGTCAAATAAAGTATCAACAGGCCTCTCAGAGGGTGGAAAGGATCTGTGTGCCACAACTGCTTTTGCAAAATATGTAGGCTTGTTTATCTGCTTTGGAATCAATTGTCTGACTCAGAGCTCTCTAACGTTTCACTGCTCTTAACACTTAGTTGAATGATTTGCAGAGATTTATATTCTCATAAACTATTATTTTCCTAAGTATTTTATAGGTTTTATAGTTATATTGAAGAAGGAATATTTTTCTTTGCTTCTCCAAATAAATTCTTTTTTTGTGATTGTCATTTATTTTCGGTTTTTAGCTGCAGGACTTCACATGAGGCAAATTGCTGGTCTTGGCATCTCCACCCAGAGAGGAACTTTCATCACATGGCACAAGTATGTATATTGTGTGTTCTTTAAAATTAATTTGTATTCATAGACTGGATGGAAGCAGGCTGTAGAAGTGTTGAACTCAAAAGTAAAAATTGTTAAGTCACTCATGTTCTCTTGTGTTTGCACAGCCACACCTTAGAGCTGTTCAGAACAGATTGTGACTGTGTGGCCCTTTTGTTCTTTACACATTGAAATAGATGAAATAGATGAATACATATGTATTTTTTATTCTGATGAGAAGTCTGACACTCCAAGTGTCTGTGTGCTGATTTAGTTCTTCAAAACCATCAGGAGGACATGCAGTTATTATAGGAATTAACCTAGTGTTTATTGTCCTTATTGGAAATGGTGAATAATGTTGAATGTTTTGGGTAATTTGTATTCTCTAGCTTTAATCATTCAAATACTGTTTTTCAGGAGGACAGGGAAACCCTTTCATAATTTCATAAGTTGGCAAGACTTAAGAAGTGCTGAACTTGTGAAATCCTGGAATAACTCCCTTCTGCTGAAGGTAAAACTGCACTAATCTAGATACTGCTTGGATATATGAGAGCTGTTTAACTTTTATGACAAGTAAGGTCACTATATGGAATGCTGCAAGTGTCCTGGTCACATGATGATGTACTGTGCTGTGGCCATCATTTAACTGAGTAATATTAGCATGGAAGATAGCTCCAAGAAATAAAGTTCAGTACTGGTAACCTAAAGTAATTATTATGGAAAAAGATACCTATAGGTCTAAGGCTCATTTTGTTACTTTTTAGTCTGTTATATTAAAACGTTGCATGTTGACACCACTACAGCATGGATTGTGGATGTAGGTAGGTCTGGCTTGGAAGTGGTTTGGGCTTTTGGTTTCTTGGCTTGTACCCTTTGCTCAAATTATCTGTAGGAGGTGCATTTTATGCTGTATGAGGCTTGTGCTTCATACCTTTAGAAGAGAAAGATTTGCTCTAAGTCCAAAGTCAGAAGTTAGTTTTCCTCTAAGTGGAAGCTAACCAGCACCGTCACAATAAGAAATTAAATTCTTGGGTTTGCCAGTTACGTCTTTTGTGAAAACTTCCTTAATGGTTAAATTTTGGTAAATCTATTAAGTCATGATTGAGCCTGTCAACTGTAAGAGAACTTCCACTGGAATTACAGTGTGTAATGCTGCCAGCCACATCATGCATTGTGCTCACAGAGGTGACCAGTGTTGGCAGTGCAGAGCAGTGGCTGTCAGTGCTCCAGCAGAAGGTGCTGGAGCAGCCTTGCTTAGAGCCTTGCTCTTTCCTGTGGTGTGTGTTGCAGGAAGGCTGTCTGTTGATATGAACATCCTTACATAATCCTACTCAGGATCCTCTAAAGGAGTTTTAGCTTTCTGAATCTAATGTCAGCAGCTTTTGGTTGTGTTGTCATCCTTTAAAGGTAATTGATCAGTAACCTTTAAAGGGCAAGATTAAAAATTAAGTAACTGTTTTCTTTTGAAACAGGTAATCCATGTTATTTTTACAGTGCTTCATTTCTTGACTGGGAATGATCGATATTTGGCACCCAGTTTTCTTACTTTTTCAACACATCAAGCTTCTATGAAGTTGTCATGGGTTTTTAAAAACATACATGAGGTAAGCTGGAAAGGGAAAAGCAGTAGGTTTCTTAAGTCATAATAATGGCTTGTGACTTGGAGGTGTTCAGGGCCAGGCTGGATGGGGCTTTGAGTGACCTGGTTTAGTGGAAGGTGTCCCTGCTCATGGCTGTGGAGTTGGAACTCCCTAAGGTCCCTTCCAGTCCAGGCCATTCCATGACTGTGACTGTTGGCTGTAATTGCTTCAGTTTTGTCTTGCTCAATCTTCTCAGAAGAACCAGAAAGGATTTTTTTCTGTGTTAATGTTCAAAGCCTGTCTACCTAAATAGCAACTTACATTTGTACAAATTTTCCCTCTCATTCTGGAAATGTGTAGTAGTAAAAAGCTTTCTTCATAAGGAACATAATAATAATCATCTTATTTCACTTGATACATTTATACAGTTAGTGATTTTACTTTGTTATAAAGTTGTTTGCCCTCTGGTTTTGCATGATGATTTTATTTATTTTTTGTGGAGCCTCTTACCTTTCCACTCTGCATTATTCCAGAGTGTTTTGCAGTTTCACAAATAATACTATACTGCACAATTCATTTTGCATTTTGGTGAATTGGAAAATGCATGTGGAATAAGTTGTGCTGGATTACTCTAGTACACTAATGAGCCCTGAGCTATGTGTTGCTATATTCATTGCTCTAATACTCAGTATACAGGACCTTGTTTTCCTTCTCTACCACTCTTTCACCACTGTTAAAATTGTGGCTGTAAGGTTTTTTTCATAAGGCTATGATGCCCCTACAGTAAAAGATTAATTGCATTTCTTTCCTTAAAAACAGCTGTAAGAAAGTGTTCTTATTTTCTGTTAGGAGCATGAACTTGTAGGATAATATCAGTTAAATAACCAACTCAGCCTTATTAGAAGAAAAGTTTTCAATCAGAGACTTATTTTCTGAGGGCATTCTGATTAATAATGAAGAAAATAATAAAAGAAATCAATAAATATTCTTCTCTTGTTGTACACAATTGTAAATAATTTTTTTTTCATGTATTTTTTTCCAGGCTGAAGAAGCTGCCAAAAAAAACAACTGCTGCTTTGGAACGGTTGACACGTGGTTACTGTATAGATTGACTAAAGGTGAACATTACAGTTCCTCTTAAATATCAGTAAAACACACTGGAATCTAAGAAATTATGTTCATTACTTGTCATTTATATATCCTAGAATTCAGATACATTACAATTTTTATTGAATATACAAAAGCACAAATTGCAAAAAAAGTATTTCCTGTTACAAAAAGAACTTCTGAATAAATTCTTCTTTGGGCCTGCTGGAAGGGGGAAGTATTTATTCAGTGTAATCAGCCTTCTAAGAGTACAAGATTTAAAGAGGACTAACAGAGCTAATTGGTGTTGATTGAATAAAAGTACCTGTGAAAGCAGAAGAACAAAGAATTGTTACAAATGTGGAAGAATTACAAGTTTCAATCCTGAGGACTAATGCCTGAGGAGTCACATTATGACTGTGATGCAGTTGGTGTGGATCTGTTGGCTGTTCTAGACAGGTTCATGAGAGGAAATAGAGTAATTAGTGTGTGCACATAGTGAGCAGCAGGTAAAATCTCTGCTCATTGTATCATTGTGATTTTGCTCATACACACTTGATTTATATTTCATGGGAGTCAATGAGATATTTAAAGAAAACTCTTAAATATTTAGATGTCTAAAAATCTTACTTTGTTCTCTCTTTTCATGCTAGGTTCTGTGTATGCTACAGATTACTCAAATGCCAGTTCCACAGGCATTTTTGAGCCCTTTACGGTAGGTGCTGTTCCAAAGAATGTTGTTGCTGTTTATTTTGCTTCTCAGATGGTTGCTAATGTTTTTACTTGTTCGTTTCATTTCAGAAATGTTGGAATCCCACTTTGTGTAATCTACTTTCTATTCCAGTGTCTATTTATCCACCAGTGAGAGACACAAGGTAAATATGAAGACATAATTAAAAGAATATGATAACTGTTAAATTAATTGCTAAATTAATTATGATTAATTATTAAATACTAAATATTCTCCACAGGCAAAAATAATACAATGAGCGCAACAAATACTTTTATATGCATTTATACCTTATATTACAAATATACCAAGTCCAAAACTTTTTTACTGTGTTTCTTAAAGTGATAGTTTTAATGTTTTCTTTAAAATAAGTCAGTAGCATTACCTTTTATGTGTGACCTAGACCCAAGCTGTATGTACCTAGATTTCATTTTAACAAAAAGGTCATTTTTATGTGATTTGTTTTAAGCTTCAACTTTGGATCAACCGACTCTGAAATATTCGGGGTACCTATTCCAATAATGGCAGTGGTAAGTGAAAATATTTTAAATCTGTGTGTTTATATTCTGTTTATTTGGCTTTGATGTAGTACTTGCTTCTTTCATTAATATTCTCTACTGATTCTCTGTGACTTAGCTACCATAGAATTGATTGTTGAATTTTTCTCCAAAAACACAGTCTACAACTTTTGGGGGAAGGAGGAGAAAAGAACAAGAAGGGATTTCTAGAGTTTAGGTCCACTAAGGTTGTGTGGCCAAATGATAAAATTCTGAATGTAGGACTCTAAGCTCTGGTAATGTCTGTGTCTGGTTTAAAATCAGTTGTTGTGTGAAGTTATGCAAGAGTCCATTCTGGCTTGACTTCAGTGAGACCAAACAACTGTAAGAGTATTTGTTAATAGATCTACTTGTGGTACCTTTTATCCCTTTTTTATTTTTCACTAAAAATAAGTGGTAAATAACATATTCTTTCTTCAGTAGTTAGACTTGGATAAGAGAACCTAAAGGGATGATTTGGAGCAAAATCTGCTTGAACTGATCTAAATGAAAAAAAATGTCCCCTAGGTAACATGAATTTGTCTTGTTTTAAAGAACTGTGGACTAAATCTAGCTGTAAATTTACTGTTTCTCCAATGCAAAAACATAAGTAAATACATTTAATAACCATAATCATGGTTGAAAAATGGAGCGTGGAATAATGTGGCACAGGAGGGGTATCAAGGAAAAAAGAACGCAAGACCTCAAAACTTCAACTTTCTATTTGGAGAAAAAGGAATTCAGGCCAAGCTACTCTGTTCTACTCCCTGGGATTGTAAATACCTCGTTTGTCCTTGTTAAATATTAAACCACAAAATACTTCTTCTGTTTCCATAATGTTTTTCAGTGTTGCAAGGAGTCCTACAGATACTTCACACTGTGAAACTTGGCGTAATTTGATGCCAGTGATAAGTCTGACTTATAATGGCCTGCAAATGCTTAAGAAATTGTAAACGAGTCCTGTCTGAGTGCTCAGTTCCTGAGTGGTTGCTTGTATTCAGAACTCCAAAGTGTTTACAGAGATATTTTCAAACCCAGCATTGCAGGTTGGTGGTGGGTAGCTGACTTGTCCCGTTGTTTTTGTTGGATTGACAGGTAGCTGATCAGCAGTCAGCTATGTTTGGAGAATGCTGCTTTCACCCAGGAGATGTTAAACTGACAATGGGAACAGGTGGCTTCTGGAATGTCAATACTGGAGAGCATCTCTTTGCAGCACGAGGAAGTAAGACTGTGAAGTTTTGATTTTAGAGGATTTTATTCTTTCAGCTGTTTCTTGATAGCTTGTACTGCTGAGGGTACACAAAGGAATAGAACAGGGTTGTGCATTTCCTTCTGTCTCTAAGTGTAGAAAAACAGCTTGGGAGTTCTTTCAGAAGAGAAGACTGTGGAAAATCTTAATTGGCAATGCAAATTTTGGTTATCCTGAAGTAAGCTTCTCAGGAAGAGAACTTAATTAGCATAATTAGTAATTATATCTGCTACCTGCATCCCTCCTGTTTTGTTTTTTCCTTCACCTGTTCTTCATAGCAGTATTGTACAGGATAGGAGAAAAAAGGGATTGGTCCTCTGGCTTCTCACATGAAAATGTTGCAGTGAATCATTGCAAGTTCTTCCCCTTGAGCCCTTAAGCATTGAACCACATGCAATGAGATAATGCAGGATTAAAAGTTATAAGTTTTCTTTTAAAATGGGCTCCCCAGTGTGTTTCTACTGTTTAAAACTTTGTCATTCTGAACATCAGTGGTCTGTCAAGTAATTTGTCAGAGATAGCTATTTGTCAAGGGAGCAAACACTGAAGATGCCACTGAAATAAATTTGCCTTCACAGTCTCTCTGTCTGTCATATTTTTAAAGAGTTACTAATTTCAGGATGTCTGCTGCTTAAAATGGAGTGAGGCTGGGGAGGAGGACAGCAGTGTGATAAAGAGAATTTTACCAGCTCATGTCTTGAAGGACCTTGGCAAATACATGAGATGTGTCAGAACTGAATAGCATAGACTTTGAATTCCCTATGAATGCAAATGCTTTTTATGCTAATTAATTATGTAATAATTATGATATTTTTACTTAGGAAATAATACATATGTAGTCTGTTAAAATGTCGTAGCAAAAAACATGCTGTAAAGTTTTTCTATTTAGCTATTGTATTCTGATAGGAATTAACATCTTCTAAGGCAGTGCTGTGAAACTTTTACTGCTTTAGGCTGTTACTTTTGTTTAAATTATTTTCCCTATGTTCTCTGGCTGTTGTGGGATGTGGTTAATGGGACAAGTTAAGTGCCTGCCTTTCTCAGTGCCCTGGGCATGAAATGCAATGTGTTCAATCTTTAAAGCTGACATATGTATTTAAGACTGCAAGATGAATCCCTGCAGCATCCTTGTGCAAGCTATTCATTAGCTGCTGTTCCAGTTTCTGGTCTACATTTAGCTCCTACATATAACAGTTAAAAAAAAAAAAAAAGAAAAATAAAGTAGTTCCTTCAAGAGCATCCTGTCTCACAATTCAATGATGGAATCATGTTGTATAGGTTTAAAGCCACCTCTGGTAGTCTGAGGGTTCTTAATACCTCTGGTCATGCCAGGTGTCATGGGGATCCCTTCCCTAGAGGTAAGATTATGTTACCCTGCTAGAAACTCTGACGTGAGCATCTTTAGGGAGGCCACGTGATGGATGGATGTCTCTGTCCCTAATTAGCTGCTCTTCTTTAGGATCTTCGGCTCAATTAATTTTTTTGGGCTTTTTTCTTTGTGGCTTTACTTTTTGTAAAAAATAAAGATTTCAAGGGAAACCTGCCCCAGGATGATCTGGAGCTAGATATATACATTCCCCTTTCAAGAGAAATACAGACTTTAATCAGTGCTGCTGATTGTTTTCTGTTGTGAGCACCTGGGTGCCCCAGTACCAGCACAAGTTCCTGCAATTGCACTGGGACTCCCACACAACTCATTTGGACACAAGCAAGCAAGCTGGAGTTGATTCTGTGAGGAACACAAACATCAGCAAAGTCACTTTGAGAAAGCAGAGAGAGTCCCTAGATCCTTGTGGTGCTTTTCTGGTCCTTGTAAAGGTACACTGGGGCTTGTTTACCTTTGTTGCATTTTCCATGACCTCTGAGTCCTCAGCAGGGCTCCATGAAGTATGGGCACTTCCTTCACTCCAGCAGTTACTGTGCTTGCTTGGGTGAAGTTGTTGCAGTGACCACTGACTACTTGGGTTCTTATCTTGTGACCTGAAAAGTCATTTCTTTAGCTGAAGTGCAGGTGAAACTTGTTTCCTTTTTTTGCTTTCTGTTTGAGGAAGCATTGCATATTAAACAGGTAATTTAAAAGCACACCACTTTCATCTTCTTCTGTGAATAAGATCTGTGCTCTTAAGTTTGTGTTACTTTTTGTGTGTATATGTCTGTTTCAGTTTTATGTTTCCCATCTGAGAGCCAAGCCTTCATGCTTTATGTTTTGGGGAAAAACTCTCTTCCTTTTTAGAAATCCTAGGGGAAAGTTGGATGGACTTAAATAGAAAAACACTGATAATTTTTTAGGTATGCACGATTTCTTATATAAAAAATAAACGTAGGCACAGAGAGATCTTCAGTTTAAAAGTGGTTTTTTGGTAATTTAATAGCAATTTTTTAAGTTAACTTTGATCTAACAACCTGTTGCTCAATTCTCTTGTTATCCCATCACTAAAGTTTTAAACAACAAATTTAACCTCTACCAGTGACTTCTTTAGTTTGAATTTTACAAAGAAATTGACATTTTCTAGGTGGGTTTATTGTGAGGAATGTTTGTGTATGTTTATCTAGAAACATTTATTTTAACTGAATGTTTTGTTTCCTGGAAAATAATGAAGGTCTTTATCCACTGATCGGTTGGAAGATTGGGGAAGAAGTTGTTTATTTAACTGAAGGCTCTATATCGGACGTTGGCACTGCCATAAAATGGGCTCTGGATATAGGTAACTTCTGTCTTTTTATAGAGGGTGACATCTATAACTGCCTAAGAAGCAGTTTTATGGGTTCATAGTTGTGTTACTGGATTTGATTTTATTATTCATAAGTGAAGGAAGTAATCTTCATGCTTTGGGCAGCAGAAATGCACAGTCTTTTTAGTAGGCCCTCTGCTGAGGGTGTTTCCTGCAGGGAGTTTGGTTTGCACAATCATCCCCTCTTCAGTCTCTGCCTCAGACTATCCTGCCTAACTAGGCTTTTATTTTCCTGAAACATTTTACTCCTCACTTGCTTTTGAGAGGGCTTGAGCTGTACATCTCATAGCTAATAACAGGTTTCATTTATATGAAAATAACATGAAGAACTGTGCAAGTAACTGTTGCTTCATGTGGAAGTAATGTGCCTTTTGGCTGTTACTATTTTGTAATGAAAGGTTTTGCATTCCAGTTTAATGACAGACTAAGAAAATACTTGCTCTGTAGTAGCTGATGTTCAAGCCTACTTATTGTTCAAAGAACACCTGTTCTCAGTATTCTAATTCGAACTTCAACATTTACTTGGCTTACTTAGAAATTTAGCATATTTTTTACTAGGATGAGAAAAAAGTGATTAATGTCTCAAACTTTGGACTGTCTGGGAAGGGTTTTTCTCACCACAAGATTCCACATTTCTTGAAGCTTTAGATGCATGTGCCCCTAAGGGTTAAGTATGACTCAAATTGGTCCTCACATCTTCATCCAAGATGAAGGCTAGAGAGTAACAGGCACTAGGCTTTGCAGGAAGTGACTCAGTTCAGTACACAGTTCAGTGCTGCAGACTCAAGTATCAGTGCTACATAAATAAGCTTGCTACTCCAGATTCCACAATTAAAATGGGTAATTATCCATATGGAAATTATCTGTACTTAAAATGGATATGATTGGTATATGCAGAAGTATAAAGGATTTTTAGCTAGTTAGTAGTAAAATGACCATGACCTACGGTTGCTAACATAGAAAAAAAAAGGGGGGGAAGTTTTAGAGATGGGATAAATGAAAGGCAAGCTGCTTTATACTCTGTAACAAGTAAGGCCTTTATTTTCTGAAAATATTGTTGCAGAGAAGCAGAATTCAGAAACTTTTATCAGCTTTAGAGAATGGAAAAACTTTAGCTCTACAGAAGGAATTGGGCCAAAACACAAGGTAAGCTAATGGCCTCAGTAAGGGTGGTGAGGCCCAACATGGATGAAGATGAGACACAATAGTGGTAAAGGTTTGGAAATAGTAATTTCTGCAGCAAGGCAAACTTAGTTTAGTGGACTTCTTTTAGTGGAATCCTATAACTTCTAAGAATTTTTAAGTAGTAATAGTTTGTGGAATTTCAGCATGAAGACAGTCTTACTTAATTTTTGATGTTCTGTCCTGGCATAGAGGTACTATATGTATAATTCAATAATAGCAAAGACAACAAGAAGGAAAAAATGTGATTTAGGTTTATTAGTCTGAGCACAGTAGAATCTGTAGTTTTCCCACAAATTCATAAAGGTTATAAAGGTAAATTGAAACTCCTGATAAATTACCAAGATGGGCTTTTCAAAGGTAAGTTGAGCTAGATTAAACTAATTTACCCTTAATAGGAAAGTTCACTTTTTTTAGACAAGAAAAGGCAGTATCTCTAATGTAGAGAAGACCTCTAGTCCTCTGTAAAATCGTGTAATGTGGCCGCATAAGGACATCATTAGTTACAGCTGTGGAAGAGGGATGTTAGTGCAAGAGTTTCATGTGGGTGAAGAACAAGCTAAAGAGGACTGTCTGTAGAGTTAGGAAAGGAGTCATCTGGCTGGACAGAGAATAAAAGCAGTGTTTATCCAAGAGGCATTATTGTGATAAGAGGTGATAACATAATATCTTATGTGTCACTTGTAAAGATACTAAGAGTGCTGGTAAAATATGAGTATTAAGGACTTTCTCTGTAGTTGCTAGGTGGTTGGGCTGACAGTAACAACATGGGGGGGAAAAATGTTCTATGAATCTAAGGTTTTAGCACTCTTAGGTGCCATTATCATTCTTAATTCCCATTTATGTCTTGAAGATTAAAAGGCTACAGCACAGCAGATAGGAGAGGATCCTTTTGAGTTTAGCCTTCATCTGAATATTTTGGGATTATTGATGTGACTTATGGACATGAAATAGAGAACAGATTGCCTCCCTTAGAACATGTAGTTTGAAAATATTAAAAAAAGGAGTAGTTTGACTCTAGATATTTTTCTCTTAGTGACACAAAATGAAGAAATTGAAGGAAATAATAACAACCTACAACCTGTCTATCTTTACAGAACTTTTCACCAATGTAGAGGAAACAGCAGAAATGGCACAGAGTACTGCTGATTCTCAAGGTGTTTGTTTCATTCCAGGTTTGCAGGTAAAAATATTATTAATAAAATCAAGATTATATTTTAATAACCCAAGTAAAACTTGATTTTTACATTTTAAAGGTAATAATTTACATCTTATCACAGTATTTATTCTATACTGTTGAGGTTCTTATTGTCTGTTGCTCATCACAATACATGAAGGCCATTGTCATATCAGAATGGTTAAATGCCATTCCTCCCCTTGAGAAAAATCTTACCAAATATGAAAATCAGTGGTGGACAGATAGACTGAATTATTTTCCCCAGTAACACTGGCAATGCCTGCAGAGACACAAGCCAATGTCACAGCTTTTCTGCTATAAAGGGGAGAGCTTTCACTGAGACAAATTATTTTAGAACAGTGATTAGAAGTATTATTTTATTCTGCCTTTTTTCAAGGTGTAGGTTTGTAATTGTATCTAAATATTAGCAAGATTGCAAGTCCTGGTATTATGAAAAGCCAAGTTAATACTGAAGCACTTCCCTGGGAATGATCCAACTCAGTATAATAGACTTCTCTCTTGGAAGTCTTAGTAACTGTTTGGCTTCAGTGATATGAGCTTATCTCTCAGTGTGTTGCTAAAAGTTTGATTTAACCAAGCTCAGTTTGATCATTCCCAGGACTAGTGGTTTTTTATGAAGAAACTTAACATCTTTACCTTACCTTTGTCTAAGTTCTGTATGCTAATGGAACAAAGCAAAGAAGAATTTTATTTCTTCTCCAGATAGCCCAGCTTCCTTCAGTGTCACTGATAACAGGCTGTAGTATACGTCAATAAAAAGTATTATTGTCCTTTTCAGTATTAGTTTTGAAAGTCAAGTCTTTTTTTTCAGGCATTCAGGAGGGGACGTGTGTCAAATCTTGTTAGAGAACAGCAACATCAGTAATAAGAGTGTGCCTTGTCCTAGACAATTGGTGTACATTTTAAATGTATTTTAAAGGGAAATTGTGTGGATTAGTCTTTTCTAGTTTGTTTGATTTGGAAGAAGTCACTTAAACATTGTGCTGTTGAAAGATGCAATTTAAACTGTTTGCTGAGTAAGCCAAAATAACACTATATACCTCTTACATATTGTTTTCCATTTTCTTCTTTCACTATGCTGCCTGTAATTGTCGTAAGTTATTTTTTCTTACTCTTTTACTTTTTTCACAAAAGGCTACAAATACTATTCACTGAACTCATGGTGACATCTTTTCTGCAGGCTTCTGGGGATGACCCATATTTATGTGCCTCTTTTATGGGGCTGAAACCTTCCACTAACAGAAAACACCTTGTTCGAGCTATATTGGAATCTGTAGCTTTCAGGTACTGCTTGCTAAATTATCTGGCTTCTATTTTCTTATCTTTGCTTTTATTTAGATCAGCAGTGTTAAAAGGATACATGGACTTTTGCAGTTTATACAATGCACTACTGTTACACTAGAATGGAGAGTTTTAGCTGCTTCCTTTTTTTTAACACTTTACAAAGAAATTTTTGTATATTTGTTAGTTCAGTGTTTTTATCATTAAGTAACCATATAGAGATTCTTAAATAATGTTGTTTTCTGCATGTTTTGAAAGTGTTTTCTGTTTAAAGTTTGTCCTTCCTCTCCTGACAGTGTTTTGTCAGAGACTGTAGTCCTCTCCAGCTGTGTTTAAAGTATCCTTGAAGCTGAAAGTTTTATATGAGCTTTTGTTTAAAGTTTGAAATTTTGGTGTTATATAAAACAAAATAACAGGCCTCTTAAAAGTTTTAAAATATGTGAATGGACAGCAGCTTCCAGATCTGTGAAGGCTGAAGTTGTCACTGCTGGTCACTGCTGATACCACATCAGTATGTCACTGCTTTGCCATCCCCCAGCATGCCTCAAGCTGGAGCTGAGCATGGATTGAGCCTGGCTCACACTGCACTGTGGCCAGTCAGGGAGCACTGATGGGATTCCGTCCATGTCATCAACAGCTTTGCTTTTGATGCCTTAGAGGCATCACTTTGGGCATGAAAGTCTCCAGCAAAGAGCTCAGAAAAGATGTCTGGAGCAGGGCAGTATTCTGAATTGCTGCAACTGGTTTCTAATGGATTTTCCTTCTGCACTATAAGCCTGAACATGAGATGCAGTAATTTCTGAACTGACATATGGGTATCTTGAAAAGGATGTTAAGAGATGTTAAGAATTCATCTATCTGATTCAAATACTGCATACAAATAGCTAGAAAAAAATGTAGAGATCCTTTGTGTTTAGGTTTTCTCCCATTAAATGAAATGCTTTCTGGAAAAAGTCAGCTTGGAGGCTTCAGATATTCCCCTTACAGAATAGCTGGATAAACTCCAGTTAGCACTGTTGGCCTTCTTTCCTCACTCTGAACCACTTGTTACATCAACAATTGCAAATTGCATCTCTAGAAACCTATCAGTAACTTTCAGTGGGGAAAATGAACCTTCTTCAGTGACTTGCTGTAGAATGGGCCATGATTTAGCCATACTTTGCCTTTGTAACAGTGACAAAGACCAAACATCAGTTTCAGTGGGTTTGGGTTTTTCATTTATGCATTCTAGAAACTTTTCAGATATTGCAGCAGTTCTAACAGAACTGAGGCCTTTCTTGCCTTGCATTTATTTTCTGACTATGTAGATACTGAAAACACTTTATGGAATATATAATGCTTAATTCAACTAAATATTTTTTTAAAGGAACAAACTGCTTTATGATATCATTGTGAAGAAAGTGCACATTCCTCTTCAAACTATTCGGTAAGTTCCCTGTAACTTTTAAATTCCATATATGAGAGTTTGATTTTAAACAGGTTTGAGCTTTGTTATGCATTTTCTCTTAGTGTGAAAATTCTGCTGTTTAGAAGTAGATGATTTCCAAGTCAAATGTTAATGTAACTTAAGCAGCAGTAGAGTCTACCCACAGCTATTGTCATTGGTGATTGTTAGTGGGGGAGTAATGAACTGCTCCAATTATTAAAACAAAAATTAAAAAGAAGGCATATCCATGTTTTCAGGTAGCACTAGAGTGCATATAGCAATGCCTACCACAAAGCTCATTCTACACTTTATCATCATTCTTTCATACTGACATTTATGTGCTGGATCTTTCACAGACAATTTTTTTAAGACATTGGTTAAAACTGATTCTATTTGTGAGGGAAAGAGGGAGATTAAAGCAAAACTGATGTCTAAAACTAATCTTTGAAGAACTATATCAAATTTAGTGAGGCAACTGTAATCACTAGACTATGCTTGCACAATTAATTTAATTTAGCTCAATTAAACATTGCAGGAAGACCACATTCCACATTTTGGTAGGGACCTTCTCTGAGCACACCAATTGTCAGAAGCTCCAGCTCTCTGAGGCTCAGAAAGCTCTGCAACAAAATTCCTCCCTTGAGCAGCCAGGGGTCAGCATGGCACTGCAGTCAGGAGCAGAGCTGAGCGTTCCCATCCCTCCTGTGCTTCTGCAAAGGAAGAACAGACTGGCAGGCATGTCAGACTCAGTGGGAATAAAGCAAGAATACAGAAGTGGGAGGAGGTAAAAGTTTCTGCTTTCCATCACATACTGGGAGAGAGCAGGCAGAGGTGAAGAAACAGCCAGAGTTAGGGGCTTAATGAAAAGTACCAGAACTTTGATTACTTAGGAAGCTTTTTAACATAGAAAATTGCATCCAAAATTTGAAAAGTCACATTAGAAATGCAAACTCTTAAAATATGGGAAGTATGGAAATACAGCCGAGGAAGCATTAGAATTCTGATTCCATTTGCATTGCAATATAAACCTTAAATTGTATGATCATGTTATTTTTTTATTCATGGATATAAAATTGCAGTTTTATATAGTGTCTGTATTACTTAAAGCAGTAGCAAATTTAGCTTATGGATTAAATATTAAAACATAATGAGACACACTCAGGTGAGGTTCTCAGTGGGGTTGCAAACTGCTCTACTATCCCTATATCCACACATCTTTTGCATCTATCACCTTTGATTTTTTGTTGTTGTTTTTATCCCATAAATTTATTCATTCCTTTTTTAGCTGTTGTCCTGTATTCCTTGTTCCTTCCTGGTCTCTGGGCATTGTTTTCGTTAGTCCTCAACAGGTTCCTGTTACTTCTCTTTGCTTGTCTCAACACCATCAGGGAAAGCACAGAGAAAGAGCCCTCAGCTTTAGTCCACATGTCCTATAACTAATGAGTTTTATTACCTAGCACTTTCTATAGCAATAAACACTAGAGGTCTTCTCTGCACCACATTTGATAGAACACCAGCTCCATACATGGCTCGTATTGGAGTACAAGAGGATAATGAACCTATCTAGCACATTTCAAAGATTGCTTTTTGTTAGAGTTATTTTGTTTGCAAGAGTAATTACTTCAAAATCTTATATGATTAAAGATCAGCACTAATAAGTTCAAATTTTCCCCATTAAATTGGTCTCAAAGTAGGAAAATAGACAGATGGAAGCCTCATTCTGAACTTCCTCTTAAAAAGAAGCAACTGTGAAGGCATTTTAGCTAACTTATCCAAAGATTTGATATTAAGGAAAACTGTACTTTTCCAGATCTGAGAACACATGAAAGGTTTGCTTGGTGTAATGGTTTTGACTGTTGTGATAATGTGGTGGTAACTATGTAAAGATTCTGTTATAAACCCTTATATTACAGCCAAGATGATGCATAGTTTTAAAAGACATAACTTTCAGAGCTTTTGAAAGAGTCCTGTGTCCCTGTTTGCCTACCATTCCTCTCCAAGTTTATAAACTTTTTTTTTCTTTTTTTGGCACCTTGTTCTGTGCTCTAAATTTACCCATAAAGTGGAAATGCATTTGTGCATGAGTGACAGGAAGATTTATGCATAAGTGTGAAATACCAAACGTTGTTTTCTGAAATGCTGGCAATAAGCACTTAACACATTTTTTTAACTACTTCTTCCCTTCTCCCTATAGAGCTGATGGAGGTGTCAGTAATAATAGTTTTGTCATGCAGATGACATCAGATTTAATTAATAAAAAAATAGAAAAACCTGCAAACACGGAAATGTCTAGTCTTGGTGCAGCTTTTCTAGCAGGCCTTGCTTCAGGTACGTAGACATGAAAAAGGCTTTTTTTTTCCCTATATAATGCATGTTGTAAATACAATAGAAAGGAGATCAGACAAAAAAAGGGCATAACTTCAAGTAATTGTAAGCCCCCCGAAAGGATTACTTTAGCCATTTTTGTGGGACTCTAAGGTAAATAGTGTTTTATGTTTCTCTGTACAGTACCATTAGAAGGATGTATTACTAGAGAAGAAGGGTGAACCCTGTCTTTGCTGCCTCCTCTTCCTTGACTCAGACATTCCATGTCCATTCCCCTACTGGTGCTGCCTGAGTGCTGCTGGCTGGGGAAGGACCCTGTGGCCTGGGAGCCACTGTGCTCACCTGCTGCTCTGTCACTCCCACTGAGGCTGTGTCCTGTGCTCTGTGAGCACTGCCTTTATCCTTTGAGGCTTTCATAGGAATGGAAGTACAAAATTAATTATTAACAGGAAAAACAGCTCTACTCACACAGAATTGTTTCATATTGTTAACCAGGCTGAAAGCTATAAACTGTTGACAGTTTTGCTTAATGTGCATCTACATGTTTTTGTTGAAGTGCTTTGATATCTGAGTAACACAAATGAAGGTAAAAACTATACGATGGGTAAGATTTATTCAGCAGTTAAAAGTGTAAGAAAGTTTAGACCATTTGATAGACAAGAACAATTTAATAACATAAATTGATAGGAATCTGTAACACCAGCTGTTTCTTGCTATTGATGCAATTTTAAGACAGTAGGAAAGCAGCTAAGTCTTGGTTTCTGTGGCCCTTCTTCATTGAGAAGGGCCTGCAACTAAAAGCACTCTGTGGATCAAACCTAAGGGAACTTCAGTGTACCAGAGCTGTTCCTTGGAAACCATCCCAGTTAAGCAGATGTGCTGTTGTCAGGATTCCAAACAAGTGGATCCTACTGGAAAGGATTTTCACAATATTAAAAATATGCTTCCCTCTGAGAATGTTGCTGGTAGAGTAAAAAGAAAAGTTGTCATTATTTCTTACTGTGTTTCTGCTTTGAATCTCTTAGATTAAAATAACTCAAAAATAACATATTTGCAGTTGAGCTGGAGAATGAATTTTCTGTTTATAGGATTTTGGACAGACAAAAAACAACTAAAGAAGCTAAGGCGAATAGAAGCACTGTTTGAGCCCCAAAAGGATTCAGAGGAATACAGACCTGCTATGGATGCATGGCTGCAAGCAATGAAACACTCACCACACTGGTAGAAACTTGTATTTTACTTTTAGAAGAATTAAGATGGTTTAATTCATATTTTATAATATCTTAACATTAACAGGACAGTAAAAAACCATAACTGAAATTTGTGATGGTGTATTACAAGTCGTGTGGTATTTCAGTTCTCCCCCTGCTGCTGGATTATTTACCATACTGTAATGAACCTTCCCATCATCCCTGTGGCAGCTGTGGTCCAGCTGCAGCATTTGTGTCCCTTCAGTGACCTCCTTTGGGTGGCCCAGCTGCTCAAATCCTACCATGTACTGCCCAAGGGCTGTTCTAACTGGGATGGGTTTTTCACTGAGCAGTTCACCTCCCTTCAGATCTTTAAAATCTTGCCTCTGTTCATCATCCAGGAAGGCCAAAAGGCACATTGACTCCCCTAGGCATTGCTAAGAAACAAAATGATTGTTGGGGCTGGGTTGTGAGGAATTCAATTGTGGACAAAGACATTGTTTTGGTAGTAGGCTGTTACCGCCTTTTGGTTGACACTAGGTGCTGTGATGACATTATTTGTGCACTAGATCAAGATGAAATACAAAAGCAAATAGGCTTTTAACACTCCATTAAAAAATCCAGGATTTTTGTAGCTGATACTTTGTAGATAGTTTCTAGTTCAATTTTTAAAAATTTTATAAAGACCAAAAGTAATCTTATCTGGAGTGGCCAGCACAGATACATTAAAACTAGTTCCAGGTATTCTAACTTGTAAATATCTGTACTGTTAGTATCTTCAAGGCCATTTTAAAATCCTATTATTATTAACTAAAAGGGAGTAAAAAGTCTATTTTTGAAGCTATAAATTACTTTTGTATTTTTTAAACAAAATATAATTAAAGAAATGTGTAGTTAATTATTCTTATATAATTGATTATTTCTAATATTAAATTATTTTGTCATTTTCTCAGGATTATGTGTAAATCAGCTTCCAAAATGTAAAATGATTAAACATTTTAATTTCAGAATAATATCAAGTTCAAGCTGTGGGTGATTTGTATTCCATAGACACTGGAGATAAGAAATGTTTACAGATTTAACATGATTGAAAGAGGGCTGAAGAACTATAATTCATTTTCTTGTGCTGATACACAGAAGGTCAAATGAGACACCATTTCCTTAGTTTCCTTCAGTCATGTACCCTGAGTTGGAGCATCTCCTCTAGCTGTGTTCAGCCTCCCTCTCATTTACTTGTCAGCCTTAGCTCAATGTGCCATTTTTCTTGTTCTTCTGTTACATTCTGCCCTTCAACCTGTGCTACATCTTGGCAATTTTCTTTTCTCTGGTATCTTTCCAATTCTCCTCAACCTTCTTTAATGTGAATCCTTAAATGAAGCACAGAAGCAAGCGTGTCTGCTGATTTCTAGTAATATGCCAGGCTGTAGTGCCAAGACTCCAATATTAAGTCCCTCAAAGAGAGATTCCCTCCACTCCTCCTCCTGCTGTAAGGTAAGATTCTGCAGTTACAGGATATTTGAAACAATTGCTTTGCTTTAACACCTGTGTATGCAGCTTGGGATTTTCCTCTGTCATCACAAAGTCAGTGCTAGAGAAAATGCTCATTAGCAAGGAGGTTCTCTCTCCAAGGCCAAGCAGAAAGGCTTTAAGTCTGGCACCCTGGGCAGAAGTTTGTGCCTCAGTCACTGCTATTCTACATTTTGTTCTTACTTCTCAGGGAATTTAGCTTCATCAGCATCTGCCTGAGTATAATGTCCCTCTATTGCCCTTTTGTGGAAGGCTCCTTGACTTAGGTTCTCTTGATAGCCTGGAGGTTTAGCTGGGCTGAGCAGGCACTGTTGCAGTGCTCCCAGACAGAGCTCTGACAGGAGCTGAACCTGATTCTGTTCAGATCACTCTGCTGGAGGCAGCTCTGCACCATGTGCCTGATACTTCACCTTCATGGGCTGGTGGTTTTCACCCTGGCAATGGCACAGCTAGAGAGAGAAGATACCCAGGACATTATATATTCCTCTTGCTCCAGGTGGTATCCTAAGAGGACACACTCTGCATAACTGTTTTACCACTGTCACTGTTTAATTAGAAGCAGGAATTTAAGCTGTTTTCCTTTCACTAGCCTCAAATCTACAGGAGAGAAACTTCACCACAAATTAAGGATGTGGAAAGGCCTTGGTGAATTTACCAGCTGAACCTTTCAAATTACTTGCAGCGTTGCGAGTTCTGTTGGGGAGAGGTTCAAAATAGGGAGTAAGGCTCTGAAACAGAGGGGTGTCTGAAAGTCTCCCAGGATGGATAAGCCTTTGGAGATGAGAGCATTTGCCACAGCTTGTGACATGAAGTTGCCCAAGGACCGAGCAGACATTTTGAAACCAACATTTTGAAAAAAAAATGACATTTTGAAAAAAATTGATTACTGATCAAAGCCTCTTTTACTTGTCTTTTACCAAAAAAAAATTATTTTATCTTCACATGAAATCTTTAATGTGATGTTATCTAAAAGTTGTGCCTGTTAATTGATAATGGATTTCAAATAAGCTTCAGATATATTTTTACAGGTACTGTGCTGTCACAATTTTTGCTGCACAGAAGGGCATTAAAACCATTTTAGAACCTCACTCATACTAACTTTTATTAAAAATATGACAGCTTTTACTGCTGTCTTTTTGCTTGTATTTTTTTTGTTCCAAGGTTGTTCTCATCAATTTGGAAAGTATATGCAATCTTACATTTTCTCTCAGCTGAGTTTGATAGTAAAGGTAACAATACAAAATTACAAATATTAACTAGTTTGCAGCTTTGTCATTTTAAGATACTCAGTTGAGATTTAATGTTGTACTTGGGATTGGACAGCAGTGCAGCTCATTGGCATGTGAAGATTGGCAATTGAGTTGAGATGTGTTAATGATCTCTGGGCATTCTGCCTTCACAGATCCCACCGTGCTGATAGTAGATAACATCATATCAGTCTGGCAGTTGGATCATTCATAACATACAGTTCTAGTAAATATGTGGGGACTATGTGGCATGAAAAGTGATGCCTTATAATAATCCCTCTATTGTTGGAGGAATCTTGCTACTATAAGATTAATTGTTCTATATTGGGAGAAAGGGCAGATGAAAAGTCTTCAGATAGTTGAAAATACTATCAGCAGCTGTATGAATTTTGTTACATAGCTAAAAAACAGATCAAGTCAGCTGTGTTTAAGAGCTTGACCAACACTTTTTGAGTACTGTTTTCTTTTAAGCAGTATTTTCTGCTCTACTCTAACAGCTAATTTTATGTAAAATTAATTCAGTTGCTCTCATTTGTTTTTAACAAGAGCATTTAGACTTGCTTTCCTGTCAGGAGAAAGTAAAAAAAGCAAAATATTGAGTTGCTGAAAGCCTCCTGCCTACTACTGGCAAAATCTCTGTAGCAAGATCCTTCAACTAGTCCCACTATTTCCAGGATCAGGGCACAGCACAAGAGGCTCACCAGTTGAAGAGAAAGAGGTAAAAACTATTTCCTGCCAGTCGGTGAGGATGTGTTACTGGTCTGAGCTAAAGAGTACAGAGGTGTGACAGTCCTGCAGGTGAGTCAGGGAATGTGGCAGTGCTCTGACCCAGAGGTTGGGCAGTGTGTTAGTTTGAGGCTTTAAGGGGAGTCAAGGCAGGTTGAGCAGGAGAAAAGGGGTGGTGGTGGAGGGGCAGCCTGTTTTGGGTTAATGTTTGTGCAGGTTATCACAGCAAGGGCTGTGGGCTGGCAGGAAAGCAGTAAAGCTAGCAAAAAACGAAAAGTGATGTACTGTGAAAGGGAAAAGAAGTGGCATCTAGGAGGGATCTGACTGGCCATGGTGAGCAAGGTGGTGGTCTAGGGCTGGGACACCAGACGGGTTCTGGAGGGACACACGAGAGCTCCTGCAGGGCAGGTGTAGCTGCTCAAACCACATCTTAGTGTGCCTAAAAAACCCAGTTCTAAGGGTTTTTTTCAATGCAGCCTTCATTCTGGGGTAAAATTTGGGATTTGTGAAAGTTCTGAAAGACTGTATTGGTTTAGAGTGTTACATAAGTAGCATACTTATGCAAGTTGGTCATTGTTTCACCACCTTCAAACTCAATAGTGTGTGTGTAAATATATATGTATAGATGTGTATATATAGAGTTAGTCTGCAATTTGCTGTTGAAAGCAAATGCAAACTACACCAGTGACCTTCCTTCTGTTTTCTCTCCTTGGGGGTTCAAATGGCTATTTTTCATGTTCACAATCAGCTCCAGTATCTGACTTCAGCTCATCAGTGTTTCTTGCAAAGAAGTAAATAAACCAGTGAACCAAAAAGAGATCTCTGAAGCTCAAGTGTCTTTATTGTGGCTGGGTTCAAGTATTTGTTTAGCTGTGGTAACTAATAATAGTGCAGTAAACCAGCCAACCTGGTTGCTTCTGGTTTGCTTCCTTTTGAAGGCAGTGTGTGCCTTCTGCACTTCTGTCAGGGCGTATGTCATGTGAGTAGTTGTGGCTGTACCTGCTAGAGGGGGCTCCAAGAGAATACACAATAGTTTGCATATTTCTGTTGCTTTTGTGAATGTATCTTGCATAACACTGCCAATATTGATAAAAGACCTCGTTACATGTCATGGAAGTGTTTATTTATAGAGGATGAAAAGAAACTAAAACCATAATCTGCAAATTCCTAGGCTCATGCAAGATTTTCAGTTGTAAACTGCCCCATTGCAATAAATATAAAGGTCTTGTTTGTTAATATTGCTAATATTCCTTAGACTGACATTTAGGAACTCGATTTTATAGGCTGAACACCTGTTTTTTTGATGTTCCTTCCTTTTTTAATGAAGGGGACATGATTAAAAATGTCTTTCTAGAGCATTTAATGTCTGTAATGCAAGAAAAACGGAAGTTTTATCATGTTTGATGTAGTATATGTATGATCTGCAGGGATCTAAAGCACATAAATAGTGTTTGTGTCCCCATAAACCTTCTTTTGCTCAGCCTGCTCAGTGGCGTTAAGCTGCGTTTGTGTTAGAGAAAAATGCAAAGTGGGGAACTGCACGCCTTGGATGTGTGCCTGGCTGCACTCGAGAAGACTTAACAAATGTTGCATCCTTGCGTTGAATGGAACTAGTGCAGAATTTATTTTTTTGCTCCCAGAAGTGCTTTCTATTTATATGGTCTCTGTAAGAATACGTAACCCTGCTTCGTTGAAACAATTTTTTTTTTAAAGCGGTAAGGAAACGTTGAAATCAAACACTCGTTAAGGCTTTTCCGAGGCGCCGAGCAGGGCCTGTGTTTCTGCGGCGGCGGCTCTGGCAGGGCGGAGGTGCGAGGGCGCGGTCGCTGCTCCCCGGCCCCGCCGCGCTTTGTTGGCCCGGGCGCCTTTGTTCGCAGGGGGAGCGCAGCAGGAGCCGGGCCCGGGCCACAGGCGGCCCTGCCCTCGCTCTGCCGCCGGCTCCCGCGCCGGGGCCGGACGTTCCTGCAGCGCCCGCGGCGCCGAGCCCGCGCCGGGGCTGAACTTTGCATCCCGGGACCAGCCCCAGCAGCTCCTCGCAGATAAGCGGCACGGCCGGCGGCCGCAGCCAGCGCGGCGCCGCGCGCTGTGTGTAAATACAGCCCGTATGTATTCCTGGATTTGTGTGTTTACACGCTCCGTACCGCCCGCTGCACCTGGGCGCCGCCGGGACAGGTGCGGCTGCCTGGAGCCCTCGCGGGAATCGAACCCGTGGCCTGACAGCGGCCGGCGCGCACCGCGAGGGAGAGGCGGCGGCCGCGGGTCGGGCCGGCCACGCCCTTCCGCCCCGCCCCCCCGGCCCCGGCCCGGCGGATTGGCGAGCGGTGTGTGTACACATACGGGTCCGGGCCAATGGCGCGGGGAGGGCGCCTGACGTCACGCGTCGCGGCAGCCAATGGGCGCTCCCGGCCGGCAGACGCCGCCAAGCTTGTGCGGGGGAGCAGGACCGGGTAGCGCTCGGCGCGGGGCGGGCGCGGGGGGGCGGCGGGGCCGGGCCGGGGGCGCTGCGGGCGCTGCTGCCGCCACGCACCGGGGGCCGCCGGGGGGTCCCGGCTCCGGCGCCTCCTCGCCAGCGGCGAGTGCGCGGCGCCGGCCCGGCCGAGAGGCGTCGTCGGCGCGACTGGATCGCTCCTTGCCGCGGCGGCTGCCAAGGGACCGTCGCCGTCTCGTCGCCTCAGCGTCGCTGTCTGGGCCCAGCCCGCGCTGCCGCCCGCCTTACCTTTCGTCCCTGGCCGGGCCTGCGGGTGAGCGGGGAGCGGGGGGCGGGTGTGGGGGGCCGTGAGGGGGAAGGGCAGCGCCTTTCTTCGGCGATCAGCGGCCGCCGCCCCCCCGTGCCCCGCGCGGCGCGGTCCCGCCGGCCCCGCCGCCCCCTCCCCGGTGCCGCCGGGCAGCGCGGTCTCGCCCCAGCTCGTCACCCCCGGTGCCTCAGGCCGGGCGGACCCGGGAGGCCGGGAGCCGGTGCCCGACACCTGCGGGCGGGCCCGGGCGGCGGTGACAGCCGGGGCGCCTCCTCCATTGTGGGGCTGGGCCGCGCCGGGCTGTGCGGGCTGCGGAGGAGCGGCGGCCCGGCCGCGGCCCCGGCGCGGGAAGGCACCGGCCGAGAGCCCGGCCCTGCTCGGCGTTGCCTGAACTTCGTGTCGGGGCGGTTCTCACCCGCCGCTCTTATCGGGACGGGGTCAGTCCGGCACAACAACAACAACAAAACTTCCCTGCCTGCCTCTTCCTGGGAGTTACAGGCCTGCCCGGGCTTCCAGCTGTAAAGGGCTCAGCGGCAGAGATGAACCCAGTGTAAACACCGTCTGCTGGAGCTCAGAATACAAACAATGGGAGGAAAATACGGAATAAGCAAACTTCCTTGAAATGTGGAAGAAAACCGCAAATGAGAGCGTGCTCCTTCATTGAGTAAAGGGGGGATGCCGAGCTGTGTATCACAGCTTGTGCTGCTCTCCTCTGGAGAAAGGACTTTGGGTTTCATTTTCTCTGTAAATTCTTGATTTGACTGAGAAAATGAATAGTTTTAATTGATATGATATAGTATGCCGGGCAAACATTTTTTACAAATTATTTCTTGGTTTGTTTTCATAATTCTGAAAGGAGTTCAATTATTTTTTGACTCTTCATTAATATGGCTCACAGTGACTTTTTTTTCAACTACTATCACTGATGTAGCTTAATTATGTTGACAAAAGGTAGTAAAATGTTGGAGGTTGTGTAGTGCTGGAACAAATTGCAACTTGATACAATCTTTGATTCAGAAATAATGTTATGCTGATAAAAATGGATATTGTTAAAAAAGAAATTAATAGATTTTCTCTATTCCTTTAGCCTTCCCAAATTAACCTCAGTTCTTTTGATTATAATATATTGTATCCTGTCATACACAAAACCAGATTTGTATAAGTGGGGTAAGGACTGAGAGGACCAGTGTTACAGGGCAAATGCAGACCTGGGTTTCACAGCCCATATTTATGCCAATGCTCTGTATACTCACCAGTGCTTTTTACACAGTGAAGTATTGAATTTCAGGAACTTCTGTTCAAACTAACGTGTAGGGTGTTAAATATAGCACTTTGAAAAAAACCATGGAGGACTAAGCAGAAGTTTGTGTTATAGAAAAGAAAAGACTTTGCAGGAGAGGTGATCAACAGGAAAAACGTCAGCTTTTCTTTTGAAACATTTCTTACTGTGAAGCAAGTGGAGTGCTTCTAGAAGAGGACAGAGTAACAGGTCAAATGATTTAGTTCTATACTAGGGGAAAAAAGGAAAATTATTAAATATTAATAAGATTGTCTCATGGGTGAATTTAAGAGTGATCTTATATTGCTCTCAAATTATTTGGCTTTCTTTTAACCACTTCCTCTTTGCGTAGCAAAAAGAAACCATTTGATTTGTACTATCTTAATAGAATTAATTTTACAGAAAACACACCAGTGAGAGGAATGCTCTTAATTGCTACAGAGAGTTCTGACTGGTGGCCTCACTTTACAAAGTGGGAAGGTCCAGTTTTCAGAAGAGCATCTTGGCAGCAGCTCTCCAGTGTAAAAGGCACAGGCCCAGAACCCAGCTGGGCAGCAGCAGTGCTGCTGTGCAGGGGCTGTCAGCAGGACAAGAGCATTCCTTATCTCTGGCTGCGCTTGTCTATGTTGGACAGCCCTGCAGAGACCTCTGCTGCATCTGGACACACTTCCTGAGCAGTTGTGAGCACCCTCCCAGTGAAGATATTTCAGTAGCTTTGGCTAAAATTGTCAAAGGTTTAGTGAAGAAACAGGGACCAAGATTCCAGCATTACATCCTCTTCAGGGGTGTATGATGTTGGTTTAGATGTGCATACCCTGCCACTGTGCCTGTGAAAGCTGAGTGTGAATCTCTAAATGCAATATGGAGTAGTGACTTGCATGGTATGAAGGGAAGCTCCTGCAGCCCATCCTATGTAGAGAGAAATATTTAAATTTCTCTATCCTAATGTGGAGCAGAATGAGTTCTAGTCATAGCCAGTCTAATTCAGTTCTTGGAATTGCATTTCTTCTGGCGTGCTATCTTAATATAACGTTCTTAGGGCTGTCTCTAATAAGTGATAATTTCCTAAATTGTTTGCTTTTTCATGTTTTGAGTGTAATGGTGTAAGACTTTCTCCACTACATTTCCAATTACATTCACTGTACGTGACTCTTAATGAACCAACTGTGAATCTTAAAATAGGGAAGATCAGCTGTCTGTTCTACTGCAAGGAAATACACTTGTGGATTTTTTTGTGCATAAAGCCAAGAACCCACTGGAATCGGATGGATTTGTCACAAAACTGTAGGTATGAGGTGAAAAACAGCCCCAATGTCTTGGTGTGGCAATAGGGCACATAACATGGTAGAGCTGAGGGCACAAATGTCTGTGGTGGGATCTGAGAAGCCAGGGATATGCAAGGAAGTATTGTAAAAGGTGCAGGTGTGGTAGGGAGTGAGAGTTTTGTAGCAACTTCCTGGATTGATTCTTCATGTATGTTTTGTAACATCCAGTATTAGAATGAAATGAATTCTTTTTCCCCCCATTATTTGATTTGTAGACCATGACTCTTCTGCAAAGATCTGAGGCAGTAGTAAGTGATCTTATTTTCATAGTTTTATTAAAGGAACTCCTTTGCTCCTTGGTGTGATATCCTGTATGCAGTGGTAGTTTCCAATAAAGGGCTTTACAAATTGTTCAAATTTACTTTTATACTTTTCAGTATTTATAGCATAAAAATCAATCTAAGCAAGTCAAACTGCAGGCCTACAATAGTTCAGTTTGTAAGACCACTATAATGGAACTGTAACAAAAGCACAACTTTGTAGAATATCCTGCTTCTGGTGAAATACAGAACAGTAATTAAATGAAAAAAGATGATGTTTGAAAAGAATTTGAGGTCCAGCTATTCACTGAGTACTGTTGAAGAAACTCTGCCTTTCAGAACACAGTTTGCAAAATCCACAGCCTCCTGTGAAGCCATTTGTGAGGATATTTTTATTTACTGAAACCTAAAGTAACTCCTGGATTTTTGTAGCACATGAAAGATAATGCTTTAGGCAGCTCACATGCAGTATTGGCTGTCACTGTGGAGCCTGAAACCAAGCTGGGCAAAGATGACTGTTTGGTTTTGTTAGTGTGCTTGGTTGTGAACTGCAGCAATTCAGGTGTTGGCAGTTTCATTCTTTCTGACTCGACAATGTTTAAAAGAGAAGGCAACTTGACTTTGGTAACTTCCCAAATCATTTCAGCACGAATTCTAGAAGGGGTTTCTTTAGAGGTATCTTTGAAGGCATTATCCAGAATTGTCACAGCACTGGGATCTTCCTGGTTTACAGGATATTTGACTGACATGAACAGCCAGGTTTTAACATGACCTGTAGAAATCGTCCACTTTATAAAGGTGATGTTGTTTTCACTGGTTGTGTGTTATTTCAGTCAGTGGATGTGCCCTGACCAGCAGGTTTTACACAAACAGAGGTCAGAGGAAGCAGTGGTGGTAGCTGAGACTGCTTCTGTTCCTCTTTGCTAACAGTGAATGGAGTGCCCATGTCCAAACCATAGAGTTTTTGTTAACATCTATAGAGCAAACTCCATTTGTGAATGTCATTCTGGTCTTGCAGCTCAATTTATTTTTTCCTGTGGAGCTTAGAGTATGCTTCTGTTTATGTTGTGCTTGGCAAGGCAGGTTTCTCCTGTTCCATCAGGTTCCTGCTGCTGCCAGGTTTGTGTTGGTTTGGGTGGGAATAGCAAATGATTCAGTTGTGGCTTACAACCTCTTCAGTACTTTTGTTCAATGGAGTCCCTCACTGACCTCTCTTGGGTGACTGTAACATCTGGCTGGGTGTATGGGAAGGTTAATTTGATAGGAATTCATAATCCATTTACCCATGGGTGGTGTACAGAAATATGTTCTGTGTGAATAAGGGACCATTTTAATTTACTGTTTTCTTATTGCAAATTTCAGGGTGGGAAAAAAGAAAAATAAGGTCAGAAAGAAATTGGCAGGTTGCAACAGGTACTCACTGTCGTTAAGGCTGTGAATTTTAGTTGTATAGAGGCATTCTTCGATTTGGTAGCAGCTATTATAATGATATTTGTGGGAATTGAAGCAAATATATCAGTAGTTGCTCATTAAGACTTGTAAATGCCAATGCATTGACATACTAAAAGTCACTTGTGAACTGTAATGGTCATCCAAGAATATATGGTGGTAACATGACCAGTAATTATGGATGAGATTAGAAACTGCAAGTGAAAGTGAGCTATGTCCTCAGAGTGAAATAAGAAACCATGTGTGCATGGGCTCTCCATTTCTGGGAAGGAAGGAGTTAGGTAACTTCCTTTTGTTATAAACTTGACCTTGAGATTTGAGGAATGTGAGAAATATATTTCTGTTCTCTTAAAGGTGCCATCAGGTTATTGTAAACTTCAGTTTATTTAAAATTCAACTTGCAATTGCAAATACATTCAAACATTTTTTTAGATCAGTAACTTCATACGTACAACTGATACAATTTCAAGCTGTGTATTGATTTGGTATAATAGCAGACTTCTGCTCTCTGTCAAAAGCAAATTATTAATCCTGCTTCTTGCTGTATAAGAAATTGAGGAAGCTGTGATCTGGAGACAAAAATATCCCCCTTCCTAATGGATTTTTGAAGCATGCACACACCCCAGTGAATTCTTCAAAAGCATACAGTAGTCTTCATAGGAACAAGCCATGTGCAACCTTTTGTCACATTTCAATCCATAAGTAAATTTTGAGGGATCGTGAATGCTTTTTTTCAGAAATGGAACTGGTCAGTCAGTGGCCAGGTCCGAGGGTTGGTCCTGTCCTGGAGGTGGCTCCTTGGAGCTCTCGGGGGTCACAGCATTTGGGAAACTTTCTTGTAGCCCCTGTCAGCCCCACTGTTGGAATTGTGACAATATTAGAACTGAGGTGGCTCACTGAGGGCGTCAGGCTGCAGTGGGAGCTGTTGAGGGTGTGCAGCATTGGGAAGGAGTACAAGGTGGAAGAAGTGGGTAAAGGTGGAAGATCCCTTGCAGCAGTCTTAGCAGGGATGGGATCTCAGAGCAGTGCAGTATCTTTCATGGAACTGTGCCTTTCAGATAATTTTGTGTGCTGTAATCAGTATTTGTGAGCTTGTTCATCACCAGAACAATCCCTTTTTGCCTTTGTACCAAATTACAATTAAAGGAGTATGAAATTTTTGTAACCTTTACCCTTTGGTGAATACTGTCAGAATCTTCGACCCATGCAAGAGTAGAGTTAAATAGTGGCATTACGCTAGAGCAAAGCTTCTAGCAAACTATGAGGAAAATGGAAGAAATAGCTGCTAAGTCTTCATAATCAAGTTTTTTGTTGCCATGTAACTTGGTGATTTTTAATTAAATGCAAATGTAAAATTATCTTCAGTTCATTGGATGTTAAGATCCTTCCAGCTGTGAAGTGTAGCCAAAAGTTTATCTCAACGGTGTGGTTAAACATTTCCATATATTTGTCTGTACACTGATAATTCTAGAAATGTTTAAATCTCAAAATTAAAACTTGCAAAACCAGATTAATATCTAGAGCATTCTCTGATGTGTCATACAGTATATGGGCTGGTGTTAGGAAGAAGCTGGTGTGAAGTCTCAGTAGACAAAAAGATGCTGTTCTCATCTGAGCTTGATTGAAAGAGGAGCCAATGTATTCTTGGCAATGCACAAAGACCATCTTACCATGGTATTTTACAGTCATCACATAAATCACTACAGTTTTTCCAAATGTCAATCCATTGTGAAAATTAATTTCTTCAGGCAAAAATGTGTATTTGGAAATACAGTGTGCTGTTTACTCTGAAAGGAAGCTGTACCTGCTTCTTTCTACTGAAGCAGGAGACTCCCAAATGTTGTGCCTGTATAGTAGTCAGCTATGGGCTAGAAACCCAGTGAGAGAACAAAAAATGAGCTTATAGAATAGATAAAAGTTGTCTATAAATCTCAAAAAGACACTTTAGATGATGCTTCAAGTGTGCATGAATGTTCCCCCCTGTGCTGATGTCAGGCCCTGTGTACTCTATCTTGAATGACAGTAAGCTGGTCTGGGGAATTAAAAGAGCCTTCAAAGGTTCAAGTGCTTGGGAGTTATTCCACATGTTTAATGTAAAGTTGTCCTTATTTGGACAATAAGAGACATGCTCCACCCCACTGATTTAGAAAGAAGCCATGAGTGCTGCCCCTGTTCTTGGGCAGGTAGCTCAGGGCTGGTGCTGGCCCCGAGCACGTCCAGGAACGCGCCCAAGGAGCAGCCAGGCCCAGGCTGCTGGAAATGGGGACCCAGCACTGTCAGCACTGGGCAAGCAACAGAACTTGAGGGTCAGCAGTGCAGTTAAATGAATGGAGACCTTGAGCACTTTCAGCCAGGAGAGAGTTTGAATCCAGCTTTGGATTTTCTTCCCGTGTTACGTGTTCTTCTCACTCAGACCTGTCTGCATTGCTGAGATTCAGGATATTCAGTAGCCTCCATCAAACAGTGCTTTTCCAGTCATGTATGCATGTACAGTCATGTACTGTGTACATTGGTAGTAAATAATAGGTACAACAGTGAGTAAATACAATAAATAGTGGGAGTAATTGGGATGTAGCATTTGGGATCCACTCCCAGAATCCTGAATGGGATTCCCAAATCATTTGTTGCCTCACTATTTGCTACATTAAATCCTTGAGGGTACATTTGCTTTTAGCAAACCACACAGGTGGGTGGATCTCCTCATGGAGCTGAAGTGCTACAGTTTATACTCATTGAACTTGCAGGAATGCCTCCCTGTTTTTCCAAGTTCTTTGTGCTGTGTAAACTTGAGTCATAATTACTGCTGTTGCCAGGAGGTGTCATTTGATTTTTTCTGATGATACATTGGCATTGAGATCTTCACTTTCAATTTGGGTTCAGGTAGTTTTATCTTTCATTTGGATCTAGGTTTAAAGCAGTAATCCTCATTTCCCTTTTGTGTTGTATAGCTGGGAGAACTTCTGTGCTTTGGATTCGCAGGCTGCAGCCTTTTAACTCAAGTAAAGGTGATTAAACAATGACACTTTTAAACTGAATACTCTTCTCAAATTATTTTATTTTGTTAAAAATTTGTAATATCATTCAGTGGTCAAGTCACTTAGACTTGCTTTGTTCTCTAATCACCTTGTCTGTTACCTACTAGGACTGTTTTGAAGGCATACAGTTGCTCACAGTAAAGGCTGGAAAAATAAGTTGTGATACCTGCCAGACCTTCATCATACACGTCATGGTGGGAGTTCCTTTCAAAGGCTTCCTTAGAGCTACTTTCTAGTGTTATTTTCAAAATAAAAATTACTGTGTGACAGCTGAAGGTGGTGACTTATTTCCCATCCTGTGTATGTGACTTGTTGAATATATACCTTGGTTGGCTTTTTTGAAGAGCTTCATTGAGTGACAAGCTGGATGTTATATGGCATTCCTCGCTTGGCTTTTATTTATTTATTTATTTATTTATTTATTTCAAAAATGAGTTAGATATTGAAACATGTTTTAGGAACAAGCTGGAGAAACACGTCCTGGGAGCAGGTGGATTTCTGATAAGTACTTAATAATTCTGAAATTTTAGTGATCTGAAAACTTGAGACACACTGAAGCAGCATATGTGTAACAGGTGGTCTAAGCCATGTAGATGCTGTGCATAAATTAGTGGTTTAAAACTGAGCCTGTACTGATTAATAAGGAGTCTTTTTGTTACTGCTGTCTTCTGAAATCAGTCTTGTAACAGTTGAAAGTTAGTACTATGGAGAGGGATATGAAGAGTATAAATTACTTTCTTGTAGAAAGACTGGTGTTACATGGGTTTCTTTTTCTTGAAACTCATTACGCTTTCCTCTTAGCTGACCCAGTTACCTGGAATAATTTTCACTTTGCAATACTGTATCAGGTAAATGAGAAAAAGCACTCCTTAGTGGTCATAAAAATCATTCTAGTATACTAAAATACCTCTTTTTTAAAATCTTTCATGTGTTCTGTAAAGACTTTTCATCATAACAATTTAGGTGATTGTCCAATAGTTGTCTTCATTTGTAGCTGTTTAGTACTGATGTAATATTACATAAATGGCACTTTCTGTGGGAACTGGCCTCTGGCACTGAGGAGGATCTTTGCATGGTGCTGGTCTAGGTGAAGGTCTGACTTGTACTGATCAAATTTTAGAAGAGAAACCAGGGCAAGTTTGGTAAAGCAGACAACAGACTGTTATGTTGTCTTATGGGGTAATTTAAAAATAAGCCTGGACAATAGATAGAAAATAAACATAAGAAGGAATGCAATGTTATTCTGCAGATAGCTGTGTTCTGTTTTGCACTGTTTGTTGCACTGGGATTCAGCTTCAAAATCACCAAAACATCAGAATAGGTCTGGCATTTAACTTGTAGTTAGAATAGGTACAGATAGAACTCCTGTACTGTTTTACTATAACTAGAGCTTGATTTCCTGGGCTTTTGTAAATTTTATGCTCAAACTGGCTTTTTAATATCAGTGGCATAAGTGATAAGAAAATATGTTCTAAAAGAAGCTACAACTCAGAGTTTACAGAGTCAGGCAGTTTGATTGGCTCCTTGTACCATACAATATATGACCAAAAGGCAATTTTATGGGAGTGGATTATAAACCAAGATTTAGCTTATGAAGGGACAAATGTAGTTCCAAAAAAAGCAATCTTTGTGTCTCATGTGCTCTGGGCTCTGTCTTTATGCAGCTTCATTTCAGTAGAAAACAGCTAAAGAAGAAAAAAGGTCGAATTTTATGTTTTTCTGTCTGTGTGGTGCAAGCACATGCAGCAACTGGGAATGAAGAAAATCTCCATTTTGAGGCCATCTGTGTCGGTTCTTTTGTCTGAACCTGACAAGAGGTCATGGCAGATGGTGGGGTCACAAAGTCTGGCTGCTCGGGCTTGACAAAATGTGTTCATAAAGCTGGAAGAATCCCAACTGTTCTTACTGGCTGAGGAGCGTTGTGGCAAAGGACTGTAATAGTTCATGGACAATACCTTCTGGATCATTAAGCTTGACAGCAAATAACTTGTCATGATGAACCTAGTTTGCTTATCTGCAAATAAGTTAAAACTGCTCAGCAATTATGTTCTTAACTACATTTTATTTGAGTGAATTACTTGTAAAGCCTCTTAAAGAGAGGGAGGTCAGACTGTGACAGGAATTTTGGCCAGAGCTCCAGATGATGGGTTTGGAGAGTTCATCTGCAGGGGTCAGAAATGTCAAAAAAGAACAGGCACCAAAGATCATAATTTTCAGATGCATTGCAAGAATTCAGTATTTGCTCCTTGCCACGACCTCTGTAGCTTTATGGCTTCAGGTTTCAGGATTACTACAGATCCAGTAGCTCCTTTCCCCAGGGTGGGAATAGATACCTCTTTGTAGTATCTTCTCTAAAGCCAGAGAAAAATTTGTATTATTTTCTTGGATATTTTGTGGTGAAACTAAAATGTACAAGTTTTCACAGGAGAATGTCTTAGATTTTTGTGGTGTTCACATGCTGGAGTAACTGCTTAATTATGGCTGCAATGAAGGGAGGCACCAAGGGAGATGAGTACAACTCAGTCAGAAGGAAGCGGAGGACGCCTCTACATTGAATAAAATGGTTTTCCAGTAACAGTTTAATTGATATGATGTCTGAATAAACCAAGAAATGTGTAGAAACAGCCTAGAATTTAAAATTCTCCTGGGTTATCCAAAACTACTAAAGCAGTGATGGGATGTGATGGTAGAGTTCCTCATTAATTGCACACACTACTGAGACAACCCCTGGCACTTTCCTGGAGGGAGGTGAAGACACTGGCCATTCTCAGACTTGACATAGGTTAAAATACAGAGGAAATGGCATGAATTGCATCCTACTTTTGTAGCTGTGAGTTCTGCTGTAAATGGTCTTGACTCTTCTTTGAGAGGTAGTTTAGGTATCTTCCCAATTTTACTGAATTGATTCCACACTTCAAAGTGTGAACAGTTCTCTCTCTCTTATTCATGCAAATGCTATTCTTTTTAGTCCATTTTTAAACTGCAAGTATTTAGAGCTGAATTGTTTTTTTTTTTCTTGAATGTTTCCTAAAAAAATCTGAATGTTTTCTGGTTTTTCTATATATACATTTAATTAAAAACCTTCTCTGTTGTTGGCTAAAGAGACAGTGGAGAGAAGTAATTCACTTCTGCATTAAATGCAAAAATTGCATGGTTTTAATTATAAAACTTTAGTAATGATATAACATGGTTTGCTAGGACATTAATGTAGTCAGGCCTTTATGTAAGTTGGGCCTTTATATATTGGATTTCATCTCTGCCTGTTCCAAGCAAGGAACATTTTCAGTATCTCTGTAGAATCTGACTGTTGTGGTGATTATTTTCTCCGAAGCTTGGGTTTCAACTAAGGTATTTCATTAACTGTCTTACAGGATGTTCATTTTAAAGATTTTGTGAAGATGAAAAGGGATATCTTATGGCTTTATGAAATATAGAGCAATACTGTCTGACATGACGGCAAAAAATGTAAGTATAACTCTTCAACATGTGTTACTGTTCATATTGGCATTCTGCCACTCACTGCTGACTTTCAGAATTGTGTGGGCAAATATAAGAAATTAATCATAAAGACCTTCAAATTCAGAAATCTTATCTGATTTTTGTATACAACAAATATGTACCCCATCATCTTCTGCAGTATTTTGATAAATTTATACTGGTTAGAAGCTCTTTAAGCATGTGGGGTTTAGTTGGTCAGGTTGATAACTGAGGCAATGTGTTATGCTCTTTTCATATTGATCCATTCAGGTCCCTTCCAACTTGAGATATTTTGTAAGTCTGTGATTTTTCTAACATTTCTTCAAACTTATATGAAAGCTGCACATTTTGTTGAATCTTCTCACCTTTGCACCTCTGTAAAATCCTTCCACTGAGTTTGAGTCTCAGATCTCAAGAAAAAGTAGTAGAAGGACTGCATATTATTTGGCTGCTGTTGGTACACTCTTGGTTTCTGGAAGACTGGAGGCCTTCTGGTTCCTTTGCTTGCTCATTACCCAGCCTGTAGTGGTGTCTCAAGGCTCTATATTTGACTCCTCTATCCCGAGTTCTGAGGAAGCTTATGAAATGTCTTAACATCCTGACCTTAATTTTCTGCCTAATTAGCTGTGCTTCCTGAGGTACACAGCTTGTGTAGAGAACAGTTCTGGTTAATCCTGGTGATCAGTGAATTGAGTGTGACTTTGGGCCCTGGGCAATTTGCCTGTTGACATCCTGCATTCTAGTTAAATCTGAGTGGGTTTAGGAACCAACAGCACCAAAGAAGTGCCCCACAATGAAAGTGCAGGTAGCCCAGGATTGTGCTCTGTTCAGTAACTGCAAAAGCTTTTGTGCATATTGGGTTAGATTGGTGCCAATGATAAAGCTTGGTTAAACTAATTCTCAAGTGTTGGAAATTTCTGTTGGCTTTATTAATAGCTTCATTTGGTGCGTGGGTCCAGGCTTTGAGGTGTCTTATATCTCACTTTTTGATTCAAGTTTACCAAGACATAAAGTAAACTGATGTATATTCAAAGCCCTTTGCTTATTATTTCATAGGTCATATTCATCTCTAGTACAAATAAGTAATTCTACTGATCTATGTGGGACAGCTGCACAAATCCAGGTCATTTGTGGCTTTGACCTTTTGTTTGATGCAGTCAAAGGATAAATACCAATCCCAATAAAATCCATAGAGTGCTGTGTAATAGTCATAGAGTGGCTGGAAGGGATTTCAGGAGGCCATCTACTCTGGGCTTTTGTGTAAAGCTCTTTGACACTGGAACCCAGTTCCTTGGTGCTTTGTTCAGGGCTCCATCACGGCTTTGAGTTGTATCACATCTGTCCTTGGAGATTTTCATTCACTCTGAGTAACCTACTCTTGTTGTGAATATAGAAATATAATTTTTTGTTTACTTCAGCACAATGCTATGGTTTCTTTAGAGAAGAAATATTTTATTGGTATGCATACTTTGAAATTTTGCATGTCAAAATCAGTCAAACCTAGTCAGATACTTAATATTTATGGGTTTATGTTTAAAAAAAAATCAGCTGCTGTGGTACAGATGAATGTAGGACTCAGTTTTCATGTTTACCTGTTTGTGTGGTGGTCACATGCTTTGTGTCATTGGTAGCACTTCTTAGGGTTTTCCCAACCTTGGTTACTCAGAATTGCTCTGGTTACTCAGCATAGTGTCAGCTCTGGTGTTTCCTTGTGCTGTTAGAAGGCCATAATGCTTCTGAATTTGCAGTTGCAGGGTTTAGATTCTGTATATGCCTGGGGGTTTCTGCAGCTCAAAATCTGTTTCAAATGTAAGGTTAATATTTGTTACAGTGTCAGAAATGATCTGCAGAGTTGAGGGAGAGAGCTTCCTTCTGAGAGTACTTCCATCATTTTCCTTTATGTTGAAGCATCAAGGAAAGGAAATTTTAAAGTACTGGAATTTGAGCATCTTCCAGAAACTCTTGAAGGGTTTCTGTCAAATGTGGAAGCTGCCACCTCTGCATTCTGCAATCCCTGCTGCTCAGCTGGGCATGTGTGTGCTCCTGCTGCATCACTGCCCCCTGCAGTGAGCTGTGCCTGGAATGCCACAGCTGGAATTTCCACCTTGCAAGAAGCTGTGTTGGACAACCTCCTGTCCAGCCAGCTTGTGCTTCAAGCATGTGCCAGAATGTTCCTGAAGATTGGATGCGTGTGCAAGATGAAAAACCTTCCCCATCACTGCTTTTCCTAACTCTGAATGCGTGGTGGGAAAATTATCCAGGCTGGGCTCACTGCTCATTTTCTTTAAACACAGGACCCTTTTTGGTATCTGTTTGTGGAATATTGTTTGTGGGTAATTTGACCTTCCTTAGAAAACTAATCTGACCAAAGAAGCTATGAACAATAAAATGTTGAATAAAAGTTCTCTTGGAAAAAAGATGTTTATGTGCTTACCATATACATTGTACCCAGATGTAATTCACATCACCCTGTCCAACTGGGTTATTTCATTCTTTACTTATATGAGAAAATGTGGGTTTTTTCTTGCCTGTTTTGTATCTCCTTTCCCATCAGTCCTTCAGGTAAAAAGACACCAAAACAGTATTAACAAATGGAAGAAAAAAGGAGCAATACTCATAGTAAATTTATTTTTAGTTTTGTTTACTCAAACAAATGAGTGATAAATCTTCAGCAAGTTTTTTTTAATAAGACTGTTGGTTATTGATTGTGAAGTTATTTGTCAGTGCTTCCCAGAGGGTGGCTGTCTTGCCATAGATAAGGTCAGTTAAATGGCTGTGATGTTCTCCTTTCACATTCAGCATGTAGGAAAGTTTCACTGCTGAGGGGGGTCACAGAGACTGCCCAGCCAAGCAGCAGAGAGGGCTGGGCTACAAGAGCTGCTCCTGGCAGCTGGCCCCATTCAAGACTCTGGCTGTGGCTCTTTCTTTCCCCTCACCCTGTTTGGAAACTTAGTCCCCCAACAGGAAAGGCAAACACACCTCTATGGTATTTAGTAGTATGCAAAGGCCTGCCAGGTCCTTTCTTCATCTTCCATCATGGCTGAGTTCCTTGTGCTGCAGATGAACAGAAGCAGAGTCCAGCTCCTGCCATGCCCATCAATCCAGGCACTCCAGGCCAGTGTTATAAAGTAGAAATATCACAGGAGCAGTACAAAAAGTAACAAATGATTCCAGTTAAGCATTGGATTGTAAACTGGTTCCAGCTTAGGAGCTGTTACTGTACAAGATTCCCAAAAGCAGCATGTGGTCTGTCTCAGATAACAACATGGCCTGGGACCTCTTGAACACTGAGATGGAATCCTATGAAGGTCTTGCTGTGCAGCAGGATTATAATGTTGCATCATACATTGCTTCTTCTGAGGACTTAGGATCATTCTTCTGCAGGAGAAACAAATTCTAGATCTGCCACATTTCTCACTTCAGTTCTCATAAAATTCAAGTTTCTTTTCAAGCTCTTCTAAACTTAGATACAAGAATTATAAAATTGAGAAAAGTGCTGCTCTTTATAAATGTGCTACTAGGATCATTGTAATGAAAACAACATATTTCTGTGCAAACTGAAGTTCTGTAATTTATGTGTCATTTGGATCACTGAAGTACAACATACACACAAAATCTTTCAGAGAATTAAATGTGGAAGTTAGACTTCTCATTCTGACACTGTTTATGTATGTCATCTTCAGTGTTTTATTGAGACACTGATCTGAATTAATAGGGAAATGTACAGTTGTAGATCTAGAGCTGAATGTTGAATTGTGCACACGTTTCAGTGCTGTCTTTGAAGATGTTCCTTGTAATCCCTTCTCTTGGAATGAGTTAAGGGCCGGAATCTAACATGATATTTATCCCTGTGGACCCCTGTTCTTTCCCTGAATTTAAAATTTCTCCCATTTGTGTTGTTCTAGTGGCAGGCAGGGCTCTGGGGAGAAGGCGACACTGTTGTTGGTGTGAAGGCAGCAGAGGTGTGAGCCAGCAGTGCAGCCTCTTGCCCTTGGCTGGGCCTTGCAGAGCTTTACCCTGTGATGTTCCCAGCTGTGCCATCCTCTGGTTAAACATCTCCTCAAGAACACATCCTCAGGGAGGAGCCACAGTGGCCTCTTACCACGCAAGGAGTGTTCCTTGTGCCCATGCACAGGAGATCCTGGAGTGCTGCTCTTCTCCTGGATCTGCTGCCAAACCTGCTAAGGAGACCTTGTGGTTTGTTTTTGTGGCTTCCTCCCCTTGCCCTGCTCCAACCGGGCCATTCCTGCTCGGGCCCTGCCAGCTCTGCTGCACCGGTGCCACCTGCTGGGAGACAGCCCGGCAGTGGGCGGACAGCAGGACAGCCTGTGGCACAGCCCCTGGGGACAGCACAGCACCCAGGACAGCCTGTGACACAGCCCCTGGGGACAGCACAGCAGCCCAGGACAGCCTGTGACACAGCCCCTGGGGACAGCACAGCACCCAGGACAGCCTGTGGCACAGCCCCTGGGGACAGCACAGCAGCCCAGGACAGCCTGTGTGGCACAGCCCCTGGGGACAGCACAGCAGCCCAGGACAGCCTGTGACACAGCCCCTGGGGATAGCACAGCAGCCCAGGACAGCCTGTGACACAGCCCCTGGGGACAGCACAGCAGCCCAAGCTGCGAGTGAGGAGTCTCTGGCTGGGGCTGGGTGTGCCAGGAAGGGCAGGGAAGGGACAGCCCGACAGTGACAATGCCTGAGATAAACTGAGGGCTGTACTGAGCATCTTGAGGGGCTTATTTATAGGAGCACATCACTGAGCTCATTTGGGCAGTGTTTTACAATCAGGGTAGTGCAGGAACAGTTGTTCTTACATGTCTCCTGATGAGGAGTATCCTAGTAGAAGTATTTTCAAGAGTCTATCCTAATGCTGTGTGCAGATTTTCCCCTACAAAAATTATCTGCTGAATACAAGGTCTCTAATCCGAATTGAGAGACTGAATGCTTATAGCAGATATTCTTTTGTCTTGTGTCTTTTATTTTATTCAAGTTTCATTTACTTAAAATTAAATGATGCTCTGACTGGAGTATATTAAAATTCTTCAATTGGCCCTAGCATAGGTTCCATTATTGCTACATACATCCGTAAAATAAAGCAAAATATTTGATCTTTCATCATGTGATTGCCTTCTTTTAACTTGGATAGTGGAACTCTTTATTCCAATGATTTACAGAAGTACTCAAATTTTATAATATTTTAAAAAGAGATTGGGATATGAGGGACTTGCCATCTCTTCCCTTCCTCATCCAGGATGATCTTGTAATTTTCTGTACAAACTAAACCTTCCTCTGCTTTGTGTGCATGCTAAAGTCTGAGTTGCACTATTCTGTATAAGATTTAAGTTTTCCATGTCTCCAGGAACTTACCCTCAGTAAATCAGTGTATCTCTGAAGACTAGGGAATGTATTTAGAATGCATCAATAGTCACATCTCAGACCTGTACACTGTGCAGCTTGGTGCTGAGGCAATTGGACATGGGCAGATTTCTGCTGTTACTGGTGGCATCTGCTCCCTTTGACTTGGAGGGGATGGTGCCTTACACCATAATAGCCAGAATGGGCTGCTTGGGTCATATGTAGTACACAGAATATTCAGGGTGTTTTTTAGGTAACAACTTAGTTAAAAGTAGACTTTCCAAATGTCCTGGATACCTCGCCTTGAGTCTCCTGCACTTGTTAGATTCTACTGTCCATAGGATTATGATGTTTCCTAATGCTGAAAGTTGCTTTCATAATATTGTTATTTGCATATTAGAAAACATAGAAAGGTTTGTCATATTTTAAGATTTCAAAAATGTTTTGTTCAGGTTGGTGTGACTTCCACAAATGGAGACTTGAAAGGATTTATAGATCAGAACCAGAGTCCAACAAAAGGTAAGAGAATTCTATTTGATACATACATTAAGACTTATTTCACTGCAATACATGATTGATTGACATTTGGGATACTCAGAATTTAAATGTTTAAAATATATTTCATACGTCCCCTCTGGTACTTGTTTAATACCAACATGTAAGTGTCAGTAGCAAAGATAGGAAGGTCTTCAGATTTCAGAGGGGAAAAGAAGGTGTAGTAAAAATAATAAGAGGAGAACATAAGCCCATTCTTTGATGGTGAATAATATGCTGGATTTCCTGATTTCTAGCCCACCCTTAAAGTTCCCTGATTCTGTTGTAGTCAGGGAAGAGACTACAGAGAAGGCTAAGCCTGAAGTCATACTTCTTTCTAAATGTTCTGCAAAATTTACAATAATAATTATGTTTTGTCCTGTCCTGATTTATCTTAGCACTTCTAGATTAATCACTTTTGACTCAAAAACAATTTATGATTGGTCATAACAGCCATGGTATTCCAGTAAAATAAACCCCTTATCTATATTAGAAAACTCAAGGATTTGCAGTTCAGGAAACATTTCAATCAACCTTTCTAAATAAATACTGGTTTGCTGTTATCCTCTGCAATAATCCAATGCATGTAGTAGCAGGAAGGTTGATTTTTGGCTGATGTCATCAAACCTAAGAGACTGAAAAATTGAGACAACTAAACAGAAAATGGCTGGAGCTACAGTACCTTCCTAGTTTTCTAAACTTTGCAGAACATGGCAAACTGGTAGAGGCCTTTGAGAATTATTTATTGCACATCGTGCTTCATTGTGTTGTGATGCTAGGGGAAAAGACTAACTGCAACATTTTCAAATAATTTCTGAAACAAGCAATTGATTTGTCCAGAAAATAATTGAGTAGCTTTATAAAGTATGGGTCATTACTGTTAGGAATATCCCATTCTTTATCAGCTTTTGCTTCTGGGATGATGGATGCATTATTACCTCCATTTTTGTATATTTTTTTTAATGTTATGATCTAATGATTTTTTTTTAACCTTGAGGTATAGTTAGAAATTTTTGCCATCTCTATTGAAATAAACCATCTTGTTCACAATGAAGTACTCTTCTTAGAACATCAAATATTCCATAAAGGCTGGGGAAACTTGTACAGATACAGCCAGTATCTAAGCTGTCTCTTACAAAGTATCCTTTACTTCTTTTGGCATGTCCACTGTTGAACTCTGGAAATTATGGAGGGGGGGAAAAACTCCAAACAGACATTCAGATCCACTGTCTCTTAACAGGGCTTTGTGAGCTTCCTAGTAAAGGCAGTTTGGTTTCTTTGGGTTTTTGTTTGTTTTTGGGGTTTCGGTGATGATGGGTTTCTGTTTGTTTGTTTGTTTGTGTTTTTGTTGTTTTTTAAAATATACATTCTTTAAATTAAATAATTTGCTATGATAAAAATAAAGGCATTTTTTTTCTTCATGTCTGGGCCTCTTTATACTGTGCCTTCATGATACCCTTAGACTAAGGTGTGGTGCATTTATGATATGTTCAAAAACAAAGGAGAGAGGCCATTTGCTCTACTGAAAACCTTCTTGAAAGCATCAGTTTCCAAGGGCTAGAAATTTTTTCTTACAAAAATCTCGCATTTTTCTTTTCTTTCCAAGAAGGTAAGTGTGGTGTGTGTTTGTTATTTGCCCTGCCCAGCAGAGGGGGCCTGGGGTGGAACAGCCTGGTTAACCCCAGACCCCGGCTGGGCGCCAGGGCACAGCCAGGGGCACCTGGAACTGGGCACATCTGCTGCTGCTGCTGGGCCATAGCTCCAGGATTCTTACCTTAAAATGGGTGATGTAGACTCACACAAGGGTTTTGAGGAATCTTGCTGTCCTTAGTTAACACTTCTTTGTTACTGTATTCCCCGTTCCTATGAGTTTACATGTAGTTCTTTGTTTACTGCTGTGGAGGGAGAAGGGAGTCCAGCCACAGAGCACCAATCCTGCAACAGGCTCCATGAGGGAGGAGCCATTAATCACATCATAAGTGTGGAGGGCTTGCTTTGGGTGGGAATCTTCACTTCTAAGATAACTTCACAATGCACTTCGTTTCAATGCATCTTTCTGTTACACAGTACCTATCTTTTACTAAGTCCTGACAGGTCTGGTGTTTTTAAAATGTGGTGCACAGGGCTGCTGTAAGAGAAGCACTTCATTATATGCTTGAAGAGATCTGCTAAAATGACCAAGACTTCAGCAGCAGTAATCCATAGCCTGTGCCTGGTGCTTTCAGATTCACAGAGCTGTTAACTCCTGTAGATTTGTCTCAAATTGAACAGTAAAAGACTGAAATTGTACTGCTCAGTGTAAGCCTGAAGTACATTGAAAAACTGTCTGCCCCATTTCATTTTTTTCTTTTCTACAGATCTCTTTGATTTTGTCTCTATGGAATTTTTAAAGTTAGGTTTGTAGCCCAGTAATTTTTGTGCAATGCACAAATGAAGAAATGTACCAAGAAAATACTTGTGTACTAATACTGCGATAATAATTCCATTTTTTTCTATATGCTTTTATCATACTGATCTTGGAGATCAGTAAATTTACTGATCTTAGTGTAATAGAGGACCCTGAGGACACATCACATATGTTATTCCAAAATATCCCAATGGGCTGCTGATATCTCACAGCTCTGAGCTGGGGTTTTTGCCATTGTTGTCAAGCTGTAGGCTGTATTATTAAAAATGGCTGTCATTGAGGCACATCTAAAAAGTGGACATTTGTTTAGAGCTCTGAATATGAAATCCAAATTACCACCACTTCCCTGGTGTTTTGTTTGAAAATTCAATGGGTTTTTTTGTTGATGTATGCTTTGTGTGTAACCCCAGCTGGTTGGGCTATGCTCCCCATCAGCCATGGTCTCCTTCAAACTGGCTGTGACAGATTCTATAGATTCTCCAGTTGACATTGTTTCTGATTATCTTTGCAACTGAGCTGCAGACCTAACAGATTCAGTTATACAGGAAAAAAAAATCACTAAAATCTCTTTAGCTTCATATTTGTATAGGAGTGCAAGTTGTTTATGTGAAATTAGGCTATTTAGGGTGGCACATTATGATTTAAACTGAGTTTGGTGAGCTGCTTTGTGTGTGCATGTGAGCATACATGTACATAAACATGAATAACTTTACCTCTGACTACTTGAAGCTGAAGATCATTTAAATTGATTTTTTCTTTTTGTGCACCAGTAAAATTACTGCACAAATGCCAGGAAGAATAATAGTTATGTAGCAATGATGGTTTTTTAAAATATGAAATTACAGCAACACTGGTTTCTCTCCCTGAGAAGCAACAATAGTGGCGACTGAAGAATGGAAGAATAATTTATGTAGAAGCAAAGTGCTTTTGTTCTGAGAGAAACATACATATATATATCCACTGGCAGATTCTTATTCTGCATTTGTTTCAGTGCTAAGGAGGCTCAGTTTGGGATGACTCTCTGTGTATTGCAGCTAAAGCCTCCCTATGAGAGTTTTACGTGGGTTTCTTTCCCATGTGCTTAGTTTTCCATAGGTAAATGGGAATAATGACACTGACCTCCTTTGTGCCTTGAAAGTACTGCTGAGAAACATTATATAAGAATTGAGTATTATTATACAAATCATTCCAGTTTGATCCATCTGTGCTGACCTTTTCCATGCATGCAGTGAGATTACCGTGACTCAGGGCTGATGGGGCTCATTGTGTTCAGCTTATCACTGTACTCGCTGCTCTTGTGCCCCGGGACATAAATCAGTGTAATCTTTTTTGTCCCCAAATGATGGGTGTTATTAAGACTTGGCATTTATTTAGAATTTGGTCATGTTTAAAGCCTTTGCAGTTGCTTTGTGATAGTATATGTAGTTAGTTTGATGATATTTCTGCTTTCAGTTGAATACCGAAATCTGTTGAATGTTTTGTCACATCTACTTCCTCCTAAATATAATGATATAATAATAATATTTGAAGCAATTGAGGTTACAGGAGTATCAGGACCATGATGCTATTTGGAAAAAAAGAAAATGGTAGGGAGGAATATTTTATTTGTAATTGATAAAACTTTCTGTTTACTCTTTTTTCAACTGCTGACTAACACAAAAAGCAACCTCTTACTGTGAAAAATTTGGTTATTCTTTCTTTCTGGCCAATGTGAATAAGAAACACCTCACTTATAAAAACAAACTGGTTCTTTTTTCATCCTATCTGTATTTTAAAATCTACACATCCACACATTTATATTTGCCAATTAAGAAAATTAAAAAGTAAGAACAAGGGCAGGGAAGCATTTCTTTGAAAGCTTGGTCAACTCTTAAGATTATTTTGACAGTACTGCTGCCAAATGAGGGATTTGTGTAGGGTTTAGAAGATGAAAATCTTTTTTATTGACAGTAACTCTGGCCAAAAAGACATTTAAACACACACCATATGTAAGCAAATGTCTTTTTTAAAATCAAGATCAGGTCATTTGAATGACCCTTGTATTTACTGAAGTTACCCAGTGGTGCCAATGTTCCATTACCAGGGAGCCTTGTAAATGAAGGCACAGTGCAGCAGTAGCTGCTAATTAGTGTTTTATTAGTGGTTTTTCCCAGGCTGCTCAGTAAATCTGGTGGGTTTGTGTGGCTTTGGCCATGGGTCTGCATGTGTGTGTGAGGGAACATCCATGAAATGTTCTCAGCAGTCACAGGTGCAGCTGGATCCCATGGATGCCAGGGATGTCAGTCTGCGCGGCTGTGCCCAGTGCTGGCTGTGGTGGGTGGCCCTGAGTATTGTCCAGTGCTGTGAGCCCCTCAAGGCCACTGTGGCAGGGACAAATGTGACAGCCCAGTGCCTCCTGCAGGCTGGGAGGTGCAGCTGGAGGCAGCTCTGTGCTGTAGCCCTGTGGTAGAAGAGCTGGGAGCCAAAACCGATATTTCACAATTTTACTGCTCTTGGCCGTGTGACCTTGCGCTGTCAACACCAGAGAAAGGAATTTATTTCTTTTCCCTGGTAAGAAAAGGGACAAGGAGGAATAGTATGAGAGCTGATCTTGGAGGTAGTGGGGTCAAAAGTTTTAGTTGCAGCAGAAAAGAGGAAAATTCCTACAGCAGTACTGGGAAGTGACGCGTCATTGATGGCACCAGCCTGGAATGAGGAGAGAGACTAGGTGTTGATGGAATATGCTGGCACAGCTTGGGAAATCCTGGGCAAAATCCTCCAGCAAAAGTAAAACTGGCAAGTGAGAGAACTCTTTTGAGCTCAGCATGGGAACACAGTGTATGTAAATCATGAATTACTGTCTTGTGCTCTCTGGCACTACCTCACAAAAGATTTTTCATAACAGAGCAAAGATTTACTGGAGGGGGGTGGGTTTGCAAGTGTGGGAGGTTTATATTTGTTTTTGTAGGTGAGTTACATGACTGAATAATTTATTCATTTTATTGATTAGAGATGCAAGCTGCTTCTGAAGATGTTTTCAGATACAGATTTGCCTTTTGCAAAATTAACATTAAATAGTAGTATTACTCCAGATGCCAAAAGAATCTACACGGAACATTAGAACATCCTAGTTTTAATTTGTTTGTATTTCTCATATATCTGTTGAATATTTCTTATGAAGGTGAGACTTTGCATAAATCTGCATCTTTTCTACTTCGCTGTAACTACAGAGATCCTTTTTCCTCTCAGTTGTGTTGCTTCTGCTTCCTGTGGCAGAGAAGTTACTTTGTTGAATTTATCATTTTTCAGTAACCTCATGGAAAACAGGTATACTAAAGTAAAATGTAAAAAAAGAGACCGTGATTCAGGACCAAGTGAGAAAAGGAAATTGGGCAGTGCAGGTGAACAGGTGATGTGAGAAATGACGGGGGAGCAGGGATGTGTAACACCACTGAGTCAGCTTGGGCCATGTGGGCTAAGCCGAGTGCTGGCCGGCTCCTGGGGGAGGGGGGCTGGTCCCCGTGCTGCTCTGAAGGGACCTGTCACCTCAGATGCCTTCAGCTGCTGGCTGCAGTGCCAGAGAACATGAGGAGCTCTCCAGGAACCTAGCCTTGTCCTCATGACCCCAGCTAGAGCCAGGCTGACTCTGGATTACCAGGCAGGGGCAGCTCTTCCTTGTATTTGCTGGTGCCTCAGGTCCACCCCTTCCCACGCTGGTCAGGCTGGTGTAGGAACAGGGGCTGGTGTTTGATTGATCTGTTCCCAGCTCTCCTGCTTTGAAGCTGTCACAGAGAAAGGAGCTGCTGCCACCACAGTGGCAGTCTGGATAAGGCAATGTGCTCAGGGCTTGGAGAGGCTTGTGCACAACAGTTTGAACACCCAAGGAGTAACAGTGGTGCTGCAACAGTTTTGATTTAAACATGAATTACAAATAATCAAGATACAAGATGTAATTTGGGATGGAGGAAGAGCAGCAGTATTTCGGGCTGTCAGCACGGAGCTGCTCTTCTCTGTGGAAGGCAGGATGATGTAGATCCATGAGCAGATTGAGATCACAGAGATGATAAACATCTTGGGATGAGAACACCCTGCACTGGAGAAGGAATGGGAGACTTTATTGTGACATGCAGCTGCCTGCTTGTGACTTTAGGTGAGTTGTGAAGGCATCACTTAGTCCATCTGTACTGTGGCAGGCTGTGCTGGCTTACATCAGCAATGACTGTGGAACGCTCTGGGACAGTCAGATGAGGAATGGTTAAGGCTTTGAAGGTTTATGGATGCATATTTCTTACACGTGACTATGATTTTAAGTAGGATTTGTATGTTGGCTTCTTTTAGAAGTATTCTCATTAATTTTCACTTCTAATGCTGAGGAATGCCAGGCTGTGTGCTCTTTGTCTTAAGCAAGAATAAATTGTTTCTGGAAATAAAATACATGTGATAAAAATAATAAAAGTTAAAAAGTGAAGGTGTAGTTTTGTGAGGTGTCCTTGTGACATCTGCTGAGAGCTCTGGAGCTTACCTGAGGGTGTGTTCACTGCAAATGAAACAAAGCCAACCTGATTCCAGAGCGTTAGAGTGGTGTGAGAATTTGCCAGAGTGTTTTTCACAGTTTACTAAGGAAGTAATTTAAAACTCTCCTTTTACCATTCTTTTTAGGTAATATTTCAGTAATCACATTGCCAGTTTCCAGCACCAACTCTCCCACTAAGATTTTGCCAAAAACCTTGGGACCAATCAATGTGAATGTTGGACCCCAGATGGTAAGTTTTGCAACCCCAGTAATGCCAGCTTGTGTAACTGGCTGCAACTTCCTGGTGGTGTCAGACAGGAACACGAGAGGAACTTGCTGCCTCCTGCCTCAGCCACAAAGTGCCCCAGCTGCATGGGAGGGTGGTGACCTGGGGGCACAGCAGGCCTGGCATGCCAGAACTGCCACTCCCAGCAATGCACATGCCCTTAGGGGGTACCTATCTTCTGGGCTTTGAGTGGAAATTGAAACAGCTTTACCAGCCAACATTTTAAGTATTACTCAAAAATGTATTAAGAAAATCTCCTCATTGTTGACACTCCTTGAATGTTTTAAGTCATGTTCTCACCAGTAAATCTCCAGAATTGTCAGAGAGTGTCTTTGATGTGTTGGTAGAAATTATAAACGTGTTGAAACTACTCTTCTTAAAATTCTCTTTTCCTGTCCATGATAACTGTATTTGTATATTGATGTTCCAGGGATTTTGAGTCTAGTTTTGAGATAAAATTTAGATTTTGTGGTGGCCAGAGAGCTAAATAGGCAATACTGTGAACAGTTTCTAGTATTTGGATCCCTCCTTGCCAAGCACTTAGCCTGAGTACAGAACCATTTGATGTGTTTCATAAAAATGGTGTTGGGCCTTTTTCACCTGAGCAGTGTTGGGTGGGGGTTTGTCCCAGCTGGGCAGAGGGGCACACACATCACAGCCACCCCGTGGCACTCCCTGCTGGCAGAGCTCTGCCCCCAGCACTGGCCAGGGGCTGCCTGCCAGGAGCAGCTGAGAATGTCAGCACTGATGTCTCACAGGCCTGTGCCCTGTGGCACTGCCCTGGAACATTCTGCCACTGAGGATGTGCCCTGGCAGTGCAATAAATAGCCCTCAACAGGGAGAGCACTCACTTAATGCACTTCCTACTCTTGTGACTGATTTCTCAAGCCCTGCTTTTGGTTTCTGTGAGCCCTCCTTGCAGTTTAGGTTCTATAGCAGGTAGAAGTTGCAAAAGCTGCTGCGTGATGTGAAACACACCATTTTTAGTCTTTTCTGGTTGTTTATTTTTTATTCTTTTATTCTGCTGATTTGCAAGGATAGATCTATATTCAGAAAACTTTTTTTTAATAAAATTCCATTAACACAGGCTTTCTAAGACACCCAGCATACAGCTGTGTTGTGCCAGGCTGTTTAAAAGCGAATGCTCTCAGCAGTGGCAATGTTAGCGCTCCCTCACCACCTGCCTGTGTCAGCAACACCCTGCTTGATTAATTAATTAATTAATTCATGTAGGCCTTATTTCCCCAGCGCGGGTTGGAGGCCCTGGTGCCGCTGCGGCTCCTTGGAGCAGCGCGGAGGCTGAGCCGGGGCCGCTCGGTGCGGGGCAGGAGCGCTGCAGGAGCGGCCCGGTGCCGCTAGGGGGCGGCGCGGGCCGGGCCGGGGGCGGCGCCAGGCTGTGCCTCGTCCCGCGGCCATTGGCAGCGCCGGCCGCAGCCGCTCCTTGCAGCGAGCCCCGAAACACCGACCGGCCCCTGGCACCCTGCCCCCAAACACCGACCGGCCCCTGGCACCCCAACCCCAAACACCGACCGGCCCCTGGCACCCTGCCCCGAAACACCGACCGGCCCCTGGCACCCTGCCCCCAAACACCGACCGGCCCCTGGCACCCTGCCCCGAAACACCGACCGGCCCCTGGCACCCTGCCCCCAAACACCGACCGGCCCCTGGCACCCCAACCCCAAACACCGACCGGCCCCTGGCACCCTGCCCCGAAACACCGACCGGCCCCTGGCACCCTGCCCCCAAACACCGACCGGCCCCTGGCACCCTGCCCCGAAACACCGACCGGCCCCTGGCACCCTGCCCCGAAACACCGACCGGCCCCTGGCACCCTGCCCCCAAACACCGACCGGCCCCTGGCACCCTGCCCCGAAACACCGACCGGCCCCTGGCACCCTGCCCCGAAACACCGACCGGCCCCTGGCACCCTGCCCCCAAACACCGACCGGCCCCTGGCACCCCTGCCTCCAAACACCGACCGGCCCCTGGCACCCGTGCCTCCAAACACCGACCGGCCCCTGGCACCCTGCCCCCAAACACCGACCGGCCCCTGGCACCCTGCCCCCAAACACCGACCGGCCCCTGGCACCCCTGCCTCCAAACACCGACCGGCCCCTGGCACCCGTGCCTCCAAACACCGACCGGCCCCTGGCACCCGTGCCTCCAAACACCGACCGGCCCCTGGCACCCCAACCCCGAAACACCGACCGGCCCCTGGCACCCTGCCCCGAAACACCGACCGGCCCCTGGCACCCCAACCCCCAAACACCGACCGGCCCGTGACACCCCTGCCCCCAAACACCGACCGGCCCCTGGCACCCTGCCCCCAAACACCGACCGGCCCGTGACACCTGTGCCCCAGGCCGGAGCTGCAGCCAGGTAACAGGACCGACACCTTTCCTGTGCCTGCCTGCAATGGGTAAAGCCAGGCGCCTTTCGTTCTACAGCAGCAATCAGGAAATAAATGCATACCTGCACCTGTGTTTTGGTTTCTCTAAAATTCTCTTTTCCCTTGGTTCTGTCAAGCTGTACATTTGCTAACAATAAATGAGATAAATTTATGTCTTTAAGACAAAAAAGACATGTATGTAGTCACAACGTGGTACCTGGGGGGATGTGAGGTAAAGCTCAATAAGCTAAGGAAATGGGGAATTCTTCACATACCATTTTTCTACTTGTCTAAACAATAGTGATGGATACCAAACAAATGCTGTGTACTTATCTCTTGTTTATATATGTATGCATATATATGTACACACTTGCAGTACCTATATATCTGCTCTATACTTACAGCATATACTTACAACAGTTAGTTACCTGAGTGCCTTGGGATGCTTACACAGCTGTTGGATAAGTTAAATAGTAAAGGAAATCACAAAGGTTAGTACAGTCACTACTCCAGATGTCACTAATAAATGGAGTAAAGTAAAACAAAGTTTTAAAAAATTAGGTAAGATATAAGAGTAAAAAGCACTGTCCAAGAAGCTTTGATAGGAATCTTACCATAATGGAATCAAAATAATTAAATTTTGTTCATTTTAAAGATTAGCTTTATCAATACTGTTTCATTTTTAAATATTACTTAAATTATTCTGGTGACCTACTTTGAAAAATGAACCTGGGTGAGATTTAAAAGTTGAGACTGGGTGTTGGTGTTAACCAGCGTACCTACAATTTCACCAGGTTTGCATAAATGTAAATTCTATCTGTACCATAAAGACTTTACATTGAATTTTGTAGACATAATTAGATGCCAGAGTGCCTTGGGATCTTGTGGATGCTAGAAACTGCAGGGAGTGCTTTGCCTGCAGCTCAGATTGTCTTTTGTATTGACAATTAGAAGAGACAAATCCATTGGAAAGAAAGAAGGCTGTATTGATTACATTGATCAAGAAGTTGCCTAGATGTACCCATGAAGAAACAATTGGGTGTCTCTAGGTACAGATCCTATCTGCCATACCTAGGAATTACTTGGAATCATTTCTCTGGTTCTTGTCCATGTGAATAATACAGTAATATGGTACAACTAATAGGAAACTTGGCAGCACTGTAATGGCTTTGCTCTATGAAGATCTTCTGATGCCATCTCTTGTGTATACTGTGACTGCTTCTGGTACAGAATTATCATTACTTTTCTTAGTGCAATGCTTAGTATGAATTTTGGGCTGTATTTACCCATTTTCTTTAGAGAGCTGTGGTTTTCATTGCTAAATTTTACAGATCATAAGCACTCCACAAAGACTGGCCAGTTCAGGGAGTGTTCTGATCGGAAGTCCCTACACCCCAGCTCCAACCATGGTCACACAGACACACATCACAGAAGCATCTGCCTGGGGCCCAGGGTAAGGCTTTTGTCTCTTTAAAGGTGTCTGAGCATCTCTTCTCATCTTTTCCATTATTTATACTGTTAAATCTATGCTGACTTACAATTTCTACTTCTTGGTATTTTGTTTTAATATCAGTACTGCTGAGCTTAGCTGTCTCAAAACAGAGATGCAGTTCTTTGCCTCTGAAAAAGTAATATATTTCTGCATCTAGATTAATTTTTCTGATCGGTGATGAATGTCAGTATTGCCTTTTCAACAATAAAGGGAAATGGAGCATCTAGGAGAGCAATATGAAATGAGAGTGCAATATTTGTACCTTGACTTTTCTCCATTTTACTCTGTAAGCAAGGTCTGTTGTAGGTTGTACTTCCCAGTTACTGTATTCCTCCCCAGAGAGTCAATAAGCTGCAGGACTGGCCACACAGTTTTTAAGCTGAATTTTTTTTTTTTTTTACTGAGTGTTCATTTCCTGAAATACCTTTTGAATGCACTTAGTTCTGATTTTCTTTGAGAAAGGAGTTGTCAAAGATCACTTTTTTCCCGCACATTTTGTGAAATGTGGAGGCCAGACAGACGTTCTTTCAGTACCCACCAGAGGGACAGACTCTGCTGTCTGGTCACAGCTTGCTGAACGAGAGACTTGACACCTCTCACTTTCCAAAGTGCCATGCAGTGGTGGGGATTCCCAGGGCAGCCTTGGGCAGTGCATCAGCCACCACCACCAGGCAGCACCGTCCTGTTTGGGTGCTGCTCAAGTTGAGACACGGGATTTCCAATGAGCTTCATCTTTTGCTTCATCTGTAAAAAGGCCTGAGCTGCCTCCAGACAGACCATTCACTAGTGATGCATGCAGAAGTCCATACAATGGGCCATATTTTTATTTGAAGAACAGAGCTAAGGAAGGGTCTGTGGTATTCCTGAACTGAGGTAGCAAGCCATGGCTGCTGAAGACACTTCAAAAGACTGCTTGCTTTACTTCACAGACTCCAAATTATATCCAAAATGAGAGGAGAGGTTCACTGGCAGCCTGGTGTGCAGAGCAGGGCACAGCTCTCACTCCCTGCTGTCCCAGGCCCGTGCCCAGGGCAGCCCCCAGCGCAGTTGCTCAGCCCCCCGTTAAGCACCATGGACAGAAATCCCTTTGGTGCTGCCGAGGGAGGGGCCTGGTTGTGCATTCTGGATCACACAACCAAAGTGTGCTGGCTCTCAAGCACAGGTTTTCAAACCCCTCATATTTGTTTAGCTGCCTTCCCAGCAGTGGCAGGTGTTGAGCCGTGTAGGTCTGTGCTGGGAGCCCAGCTTTGGAAAGCACAGGGACACAACCTTCCCCAGCTCACACAGCTCTTGGGCACTGCCTGCGGCTGCTGCAGGAAAAGGCTGGGCTGGAAAGCAGCTCCTGGAGCATAAGGAATGGACAGTGATTGCAGACTGCTGCTGCTGCTGTTCAGAATTCATGGCATCTGCTTCTTCAGAGTCTGTCACCAGCTCTGTATATATCAGCTCTAACAGGAATATGTTTAGTGTTTTACCTTGGGTTTTGTTTAAAGGTTCCTAAACATTCACTGGCTTGAAAATATAGGATATATCTTATGCACTGTTTAAAGACATTTTTCTTCCATATGGTGGAATTTTAAATAGGAATTTTCAAAGGAGCCCAGCTTCTCCTTTTTGATGGACTTTGGACATCCAGCTCACACAGCACTTCCTGTAGTTCCAGGTGAAGTGACTTCCTTCAATTCCTGTGGGCAAAGCATGGTAGAATTTGGAATAGAATTTGTCTGGCAGTGTGCTCTGACAACTTCCTCTAAAAGTCCTAACCACCTTCCCTCAAATTTTGTCAAGCTCTGTGTGTTGTATCTTTCCCTTTCAGTAAACACATAACAGCAAACACTAGAACCAGCTAGGCCCCATATACAGTGATTTTAGTGGTCTATAGATATAATATTCTTTTCAACTTAAGTTTGAATTGTCTTGTCTTAGGGAGCGAAAACGGACTCAAGAAATTATAGAGTCAGATTTTTCAGAAAGGTGAGTGTTACTGAATGTGTATTTTGTGTATAGAGTCATACCTGCTTTACTTCAGATTTGCCTTTCAGAAAGATAATTGCCCAGTTCCTGCTTTCAGCAGTTTTCACTCCTTCACATCAAAACTGTGTTGTGTTATTTTTTTTTTTAGTCTACTGGTGTTCCTTTTTACTCTTTTTTGTTCTTTTATCTGTATTCTGTTTTCTTAGATACATTCACAATTTTGAAAACAATTACTGGTTTTTTTTAATAGTTTCTTTAGCTTTTTACTGCTGATGGAGGCCCTTTTTCTGTAAAATAACAGCTCTCCCTGGAACACATTGTCAAATGAAACCATGAGACTAATTAAAAAAAAAAAAAGAAAAACAGAAACAAAAACAATACAGCTGAACTTTTTAAAGGCTTCTATTGAATTACACATCCAGATCTAGTTTGTGTGATAAAAACAACTGCTCCTGTTTTTTTTATTACCATTACCTTTTCTGGAAGAAAGTGAATGGAAAATAACCCTGACAGTTTGCCAGTTCTTAATTTGGCCCCTTAAAACCCAATGACTATGTACTTACTCTCCACAAAAGAGATTCTTGTATCTGTTCTATGATGGATATACCACAGAATAGATGTATATATAGGTCTATATACTGTGATGCATATATGTGGATATATTCTATGATGGACACACCTTAATTCCCCTAATGACCAAGTTTAGTATCTCCTGCTGTATGTTACACAGGGAGGTTTGAGCCTTTCTGTTTTAGGCACACACATGAGAGCTCCACATAATCATGGCTTCCAGGTACATAGGCTCCCTGGGAGATTTTCCTCTTTTGTTTTGGTTGTTCTTTTGTGAGACTGCCTGGAGATGAATTACAAATCCATTTTAAGCATCTTCCCAGCAGCATGTGTTCAAATGCTACCAATGTAGAAACAGTCCAGGAAGGGGCTCTAATGCACTTTTTTGCCAACTTGTAAGAAACAAGAAATTGATGCAAAACTTTTATTTTTCATTTAGGTAGTCCAGATTTCTGTTACAAAATGCAGACCTTTTGCTGTGTAACAAAGTACCTTATTAACATTCAATGTATTAAAATAATACTTTTCTCTTTTCAGTAAGAGAAGCAAGAAAGGAGATAAAAATGGGAAGGGTCTGAGGCATTTTTCAATGAAAGTTTGTGAAAAAGTTCAACGGAAAGGAACAACTTCATACAATGAAGTCGCTGATGAGCTCGTATCAGAATTCACAAATTCTAACAGCCACCTCGCAACAGATTCAGTAAGCAAATATGTGTTGAATTTTGTTATACCAATACAGATTTGTCTTTTTTATAATGGAATTCTGTTTCTGCACTGTCCTGCCACAGTCCATACTCTCCTTCACTTAACCAGTTCTCAAATATAAAGACTTACCCTTTGAAATCTAAAAATACAGAATTAAGGTGAAAAATTGAACTCCCTCTAAATTATAAACAAAGTAGAGGAATCTGCTAAAATAACTAACTTTAAGAAAAGGCTACTCTTGTATATGTGGTCTTGTCAGGCTTTTCAACTGTGCCAGACTTGCCATGATGGAATTTCCTGCAGAGATGCTTCAGGAAGGCCTGGAGGTTCTATTTGCAACCAAGCATCTTCATGTGGTGTCCAAGGGGTATCAGAGATGAAGGATTGTGGTTTAACACCACTCTGACCAGAACTGCCATTTTGGCATTTGATCTTCCCCATGTCTGTGGAGGATGTGTTCAATTGTTTTTCCTTTTTTAATTCAATTATTTTGTTGTAATTAGTGTTGTATTGTTTTCTTAGCAGGCTTATGATCAGAAAAACATTAGACGGAGAGTTTACGATGCGCTCAATGTCCTGATGGCAATGAACATCATTTCAAAGGAGAAGAAGGAAATCCGATGGATTGGCCTTCCCACAAATTCAGCTCAGGAATGTCAGAATCTAGAGGTGGGAAAATTCTGGTTTGTTCACATGTTGTGATAATTGACTTGCTCTTCTTTAGAAAAGGGCTATTTTTTCTTAATTTCAACCTGATTGGTTTTGATGCTTGTGCGCTATGGAAATACAAATTCTGATATTGGAATAAACTGAAAAAGTATGTTTGTGTCTGCTTAGTTCAGTTTCATTTAGTATACATTATATTTGCTTTTTTAAAAAAGCCAAGCTGTTTACCTTACAAAAATGGTCATTGATTAAATCAGCGATTATTTTAAGATTAAAGTCTGCAGTACCTTGAAGAAAGTCAAAAGAATTTATGGTTCAGTTATGCTCACAAAATGGTTTACATTTAAAATTAGACCAATTCTCTATTAATGTCTGTACTTGGAAATATAATTCAAAGGGAATTAAATTGAAAAAGATTCCTGCTGGAATGTCAGATACTAGTTATGATCTGCCAGAGAAAGCAAGAAGAAGTTTTACTTATCAGTTATTTCCATTATTTTTTCAGCAGGCTAAGAGTTACAGTGTTTTTTGTAGGGATGCCAGAATTTATATGCACAAATGTTGCCTGTCCTTCAGGCCAAATATGCTATAAATAAAAGTACAAATCACTGAATTTACTGCAGCCTGCTGTAAGGGCTGTCTGCAAATACATCTCCATTTGTGACACTTGGACATTAGGTATCTTAAAAGGTGGGTGGGTGCCTCTGCAGTACAAAACAGTTCTTTTTGTGCAGGGTCATTTACATCAATTGTCTTTCTAGATGTGTTAAGAGAAAAGCTTTTACTGTCCTTTTCCATTACAGTGACTTGAAAAATACATCCATCCAAGGAGAATGCATGTGTTCAATCATTATGCTCCAGGATGTTTTTTTAAATTCTGGATAAATCTACATTTTGCATGCATTCATGTGAATGCATTGTTTCCAGTATAGGTTATTGTTACAAATATGGAACTTGAATTTCATTGTCTCATCTTCAGTATAATCATATGCAATTCACTGTTTCAGGCTTTAATTACAAAGCTGCAGTTGCTGCAGTCTTGTCAGTTTAGTCAAGTCTCAAACAAAAAGTGGAGGTCACTGGTAAGATATAGGTGATCATAAGCCCAGCCTCCATATATTTATGTCTAGTGGCTTGCAGCTAGGAGAACAGTGGGACATGCACAACTCCAAAAGACTGGAGGGCAGAAGGGGAAAAAAAACCCCAAAGCATCCTCTTGAGCAAGTGTTAGATTTGGTGCCAATTTGCACTCAGTGCAAGACAGAAGAGGCAGAATGCGGGGGGGACATAAAAGTCTCTTGTAATAATTAAATCTTTACTGGAGCTAAAACTGTTGACAAAGAAGGACATTAAATAGGTCTGCCAGACCTATTTAATGGAGAAACTCATATGTCCATGTGATTTGCCCCCATTTGCAAAGAAAGCCTTTTCAGTTTGGCACAAGGGAATGGACAAGGTAATTAAGTATCTTGATGCATTTACATTTATCTTTTAAGATAGAAAAGCAGAAGCGGATTGAAAGGATAAAACAGAAGCGAGCACAACTGCAAGAACTGCTACTGCAGGTATATTTAATTTTAATTTTTTTCCACATAAATGAAAATATCAAATGTAAATCCAACATGTTAGACCTTCTGAAGTTCTTTCTAGATTTAACTAACAGCTGTGACGTACTAAGGAAAGAAGTTTGACCCCTGTGACCTTTCTGGATTCTGGTAGGGGACCTCTTGCAGACACCTGTGGTTCAGTTTTGCCTGCTGTAAACCAGCACGCTCTATCTATGGGCCACAAGCTTTCCTAAGTGTTCTGCTGAAGCTTTGCCAACCTCAGTGGGAATGGGAACAAGTCACAAGTCCTCTTTGTTGACTCTTAAGTTCCCCCAGAGCTATCCTGAATCATTCTTCAAATTTTCTTTTTGACCTAAGCTCTGAAGTTCACAACAACTTGTGTAAATGCATGCAGAGCTGTTTTGGGGAATATAGACATTTCTGGATCTTAAGAGTAGAAGGTTGGAAAATCCAACACCTTTACTTTCTGTCACATACCTTTAAGATGACTTTTAGGTTTAATTGCTGAAATAGATTTCAAATGCATCTTGTTACTTTATAAACATTTTATAAATATAGTTATGAGCATTCCTTAATATTCTAGTCTGTGCAGACTTTTAGTAATTTAAATGTAATCAAATGATTTTATGAGATTACAGGCAACAAGGCTACATTTTTTTGCTGGTTCAACTACACTGATACAATTTTCATGTAATTGATATTCACTGAAACTTTCAAATATCTGATGCTTCTTTGTTTCATCACCAAAAGCTGTTTCTCTACTTAGGGTACAATTGGGATTCTATCTGTCTGACCCAATACATCAGCAGTTCCTCCAACAGTAACATGAAATTACACTAGTGAAAATAAGGCAACTCAGGCCCTCTTAACTTTTAGTCCAAATATTGACAGAGTTGATTCCCTCACTGTTCACAACTGTCATTATTGCGTTGATTGCCAAAGGGTTTACCAGTCCTTTGGGATTGTGGCTATCCATCTTTTTTCCCTTAAATGGAATAAGCAGTGCCTCAGGTGGGTAAGTTCACTGACTTCTAGTCCCTCAAATAACATTTCCTAAACCCACACATTTTTATATATGTGCAGTCATATATAAGAAACCAGCAGGCAGAGAGTGGTGTCACAAACAGCATCTGCTTAATAACTTCCAGAGGAGAGAGAATTCTTGAGAGAGAGAAGATGACGATGGATGAGAAGGGAGAGAGAATAAAAATATAGATATGGGAAGTGGGGGAATTTTTGTTTCAGTGTAGCTATCTCCTACCCTGAGGCAATTGCACATAAAAAGTACCAGAGAAGACCTCTGACTCCAGAGCCTTTTCAAAGAGATTGGGGAAGCATTCTCCAGCATGCCTTACTGCTCCTTTCTTGTTTCTTCTCCAGGGAATATGAGGGAAAACAGAGTCAGTAGTAAATGTGTGCAAAAATTGGGTTTAACTTCTGCTCCTGGTGAACTTCACTAGTGCCAAGAGAAAGTAAGGCCACAACTCACTTTTTGACAAAAAATTACTGAAGGTATTGAGAGTTGGTAAATAAGACTATGAGGTTTCATTTCCTGGAAACACTGATGTCTGCTCTTTTATTGTCAGTGATCATTTTTTTCTTTCTTTTGTTTTACAGCAAATAGCATTTAAAAACTTGGTACAAAGAAATCAGCAAAATGAACAGCAAAATCAAGGCCCTCCATCTTTGACCTCCACAATACAGCTGCCTTTTTTAATAGTCAACACTAGCAAAAGAACAATTATAGACTGCAGCATATCAAGTGATAAGTGAGTGTTTATGAAATTAGTTTTTATTATTTTATTTTCTTTGTGGACTGGATTTTTTCCTCAAACAAGTGAGGGAAATTTTTCTAGTTTACTAGAAGTAATTATTGTATTTACGTTCACAGCTGTCACTTCAGGGGGTTGCTTGTTTTTTTTCAATATTTAATGCAACTGCAGTAATAGTATGGATGAGTTTATTAACACTGCCTTACAATCTCTAGTTAAAAGAGGATGACTTTCACTGTTTTAAAAGGCACTTCAGGCTGACATTCCAAAGAGCATTCCCTGAACAGAAGAAATAACTGAATGAAACTTATTAGGACAGCACTACCTTGTAAAGCAGCCATGTGAATTCTTACTCTTAGTATGCCATAAAAATGTACACAGTCAGAAATACAAGGTTACCCATGTGACATAAAAGGAACATACTCCAGGTGATAATAACAACTTCAAAAGTGTTTTTTAGCAGCAAAAAGTTCTTTGAAGGAAAAGATACAGAAATTTGTAATACTGTCTTTGTGAGCAAACTGCTACAGTTGCATTCACATTAACCTGAAAATCTTCCAGTTACATAATTATAGGTGCTTGTGCTCTTCATCCTGTGAAAATATGGCTGAAGTTTGAGGTGCTGTTACCTTAGCTGGTAATCGGCTCACAATCAGTTTATTAGCTGGAAATAGCTGGCTTTGCTCTAATACTGTAGATTACAGATTTCACTCTGTGGTATGCAAATCCTGTACTGAACTTCAAGTCAATTACACAGCAAAAATAGACAGACTCTAGTAACCCATGCACCACCATGCAAAACAGCAATTAAAAGTTGAATTTTTGTAGAAAATTAGACTGAAGTTCAATATATTCTATGACAAAACTTATGGAATATTCTCAAGAGCACTGCAGTTCAGCAAGTTTGGAACTTTAGGATCATTTTTGATTTAGCATAATTATACCCCTATTCTGTAGTCTCACTAGAAATGTCTTCCTGCTCTTTTAAACAGGACTCTACATTTAGGTTTGAAGCTGTTAAGAAGTTGAACAATTTCATACTGAAACTTCAGAACTGCTGCTTTGAGTTGTCAGAGGTTAATCTGGCATTTGGGATCCAGAGCAGTGTAACATGTTTCTGTGCTCTCTGACTGTGTGAAAACACTCCTACTAAAAGTGAGCACGCCAAAATTATTGAAGTTGTTGATACTTCAATTTATATAACTCAGCTGTGGTAGTATGTCACCTGGAAGTCATTAAATGTAAAACCTAAATTAAGCCAGCTTTCCACTGAGGTTATTATTTGTGCAACTAATTAGTGGCAGCAGTAATAGGTAAACAGTGCCAGAAACTGCTCTGTTTTAACCACTTTTACACTGATCTGCTAAATAAGGCAAAGGTGGTTTGGAGAATTCCCAGTCTGTATTGGGAGTATTTCTGCTGCCTGGCTCCATCACTGGTCAGCTTGAGGGCTTGCTCTGCACGTGGTTCCAGACTGAAAGCCACTTTTTAAGGGGCTTCCATTTTCCTTTTTCTCCAGATAACATTTATATAAAGTACTGATATCAGTAAATCCACTGAAGAGCCAAGCTCACAGCATTAGCTATCAAAATTGTATTTACAGAGGAACTTCTACAGGAAAGTAATTGCTTGGAAATGTCATACATATAAGGGTAATACAGTATCAGAAGGAAAATAGGTTTGTGTCCTCTGAATGTGTTCCTATGCAAGAACAACCAGAACTGAGTGAAATGTCTCACAAATAAATAAAAAAATAAAAAAGAGAGAAGTTATTGGGCAAGTTTTGTTTAGAGTTTGAGAAGGTAGATGGGTGCCAAGCAGCATGCTGGGAATGGCATTTCTGAAGTTGGAGCAGGAAAAGCAAAGTCTTCAGGTAAAATGGAAGTAGTTAAGAACTAATTTTAAAAATGAGGCACCTGAATAAGTAAGTCCCATTTAAACAGGAAAAAATTTAGTGTATATGGTACTTCTGTATAACTGCCGTTGGTCCTAGGAAAAAGAGAGAAAAAGCAACCAGAATACCTTGTTTTAAACAAGCATTCAGACACAACAGATGTATCAGAAACTTGGAAAATTAGAACATCTCTAAGGGGAAATGCAGAAGATTTTGTACAGCACTGGAGATACAATGCTGTATATTAGCAAGAACGTGCAGGAAGTGGCCTCTTGTACCCTTTACAGAAAGAATTGCCTGTAGCAGCAGAAACTCCAGATTAAAATCACTGGTGATCAAATTTGCACTTATCATGGGAAAGGGGCTGGAAGTGTACCCAAATTTTGCATGGACAGTATTAATAATCTCTGGACCTGGCTTGTAGTACTGAATAATAACATGGCAGCCCAGAAGATAATTCCTGTGAGAACAAAAGTTGATTTCTCAGTAACAACTGAAATCATGCTGGGAATTACTAGGAAAGCCAGCAAGGACTACAGTGTAAAGCTAGATGCGTATAGTGCTTTATATCTGGAATACTACACACTCTCACGTTCTTGGGAAAAGTATGGCATAACCAAGAGAGACACAGGAGGGCAGCAAGGAGGACTGAGGCTGTGGAAGGGCTTTGACAGAAGGAGAAGATGGGAGAAGACAGTGGATTCCCAGGTGTCTCAAAAGTCATGAGTGATATGGGAACATGGAGAGAGAATAGCTGCACACAGTTGTTTATTAAATTGAGAGACATTAAGAGAAGAAACCAGGTGATGACAAAAAGGTTTTTGTAACACTCTATGCAAGTAGTAATATTTTATTTTGTTCATGGTAAAAGTTTATATAAGTTCTGAAGGGGGCCCTGTCAAGTGCCTGAAAGAAAATCCTCAAAAAGCTGTTAACAGCAAAATAGAAGAAGTGTAGGGATTTCGTGTATCAGTGACTGCAGGCTGCTAGAAACTAAACTGGAGAAATACTGAAGACTGTAAATTTCTCAGTTTGGAAACTTGCTGGGAAAGGAAAATGAGTTACCTTCCTTTCTAACATCCAGTATTTGGCCACAGCACATGGGAGAAGAATTGCAGAGCTATCAATAAATGCAGGTTTTGATCCTGTGCCATAAATTGGAATTCAGTTATGAGTCAGTAATTACAGCTTGCTGGTAGTAGCTTGGTATGACAGCGAGCTGTGCCAGTTTAGGCAGCAGCAACGTAATTGTACTGGTTAAAATTAAAATGACACATCTTATTTTCCCTCTTAATCTGATTATGCTGAAATAAATAAAGGTACATAAACAATAGGTCTAACAAGTAATATGGTATGAGTTACAGAAGAAATACTGTGTGTAACTGACAATTACACCCAGCACAAATATTAGATTACCAATTAAAAATTCTATGTATAAACTCAAGAGCTGTAAAGCTTCCAAGTTTCCTGGTTCAGGTATAAGAAAATAAGTATTAGAAAACAACCTAGCAAGAAAATTGAAATGTGACTTGAGCTTGGAGAGATAATGGAAGACTCACCAGTGAGTTATCTTTTAAAGACTGTATCTCACAGTGAGTTGCTTTTCCAAGGATAAAGATTTTGTCAGCAGCAAAGGAGGTAGTGGGAACTAAGCCTTGTTTTACAGACCAGAACTGTCCAGGCTTTTAATATCTGTGATGACAGTGTAAGGCCAGCCTAAATGCCTCTGCATTTCCTAAAGCTGTCTGAAGTTTATATCTCAATTTCCACTTATATATGCAGTTAAAAGCACTTTAAAAGTCCTGCAGCAGAAACAGTGGGTTGTGAACACACAAGACTGAACAGACTGCTTCTCTAGCTGCATCCAAAGAAGCAAAATTATACCAAAGTAAATAGGTCAGTTCACAGGAGGAGTGTTGCACATTAGAACAGAAAGTAAAACGTAAAAGCAGAAAAAACAAAATAGTTATTTTGGTGACAGGGCTTCAGGTGACCTTATTGGCTTTAGTGCAAGTGAAGGTTCATGTTTAGTTAAGGCCTCCCTCTTCCCCTTTGAATCTGCTTAACGAGGTAGAAAATTTTAAACTTTGTTCCTGCACTGGTGAAGTTACTTTAATTGAGAATGTGCCATTTTAAACCTGTAGGCATGCCAGTCACAGAAAAGAGAAAGCATTTCTTGCCCTTCTCTTTCCTTAAGGACTCTTTACAGAAAACCAGGGCTCCAGATGCTTACCTTAGTACATGCCAAAATCACCAGGAAGGAATAGGCAGGAAGAGCACAGTTGTGCTCTTTTCAGAACCATCTCACTTTTAATTTTTTACATGCAGATTTGAATACCTCTTTAATTTCGATAATACTTTTGAGATTCACGATGACAGCGAGGTGCTGAAGAGAATGGGAATGTCCTTTGGGCTTGAAGCAGGCAAATGCTCAGCTGAGGACCTGAGAACTGCAAAATCACTGGTGCCAAAAGCTCTGGAGGGCTACATCACAGGTAAGTTAAATATTGTTCCTGATCAAATCCATAACCTTACTTAACTGAAGCAAATTTAGTTATATTAACCTACATATGTAAATTACAGTGTTTGTGGGACTTAGTAGGGCTGGTACATGAACCAGTTGTTTTGCTGATAATTTTGGAAGGTTTACCTTAATTGTCTTGTTGACTTAATGCACACTGATTTGTAACAGTGTGATATGTGAGCTGAATTATGAAGAAATTATTTCTTAAATAACTAAGCTGACACCAAGAACAAATTTTTATGTTAGTATTAATTTTGAGTAACTGAATGTATGGAGGAGCAAACTGGAAGAAGGCAGCTCTTCCCAAGCTGAGGAAAAAGGAAAGAAAAAAGAGCACCTTGAAATGGTTGGGTGTAATCCCTCAGGAGCCAGCAGGTGCCACCTGAGAACTAAGCTTCTCTAAAGAAAGCAAGTCCAAAGACTTCAGGACAGGTATCCCAGGCAGGGGCTTTTACCTCCCCTGTTTGAACAGGTCATGCTTAGACACAAGACTGGAACTCCTTCAGTCCATCACTGGACTAGAGCTGCCACAATTTGCTGTCACTTCCTGTAGTTACTGTCAGTGTGTCCTTGCTGCACTGCAGCTTTAACTTAGCCCAGCATTTTCTCAAGTTTCTGGAGGGACTCTATCTGTAAAGGAAATGTTACCTAATTAATGTGTACAGAGTTTTGTTTTTGAGGAAAGGGAATAAAGCTCTTGCCCTAACTTCTCTAGTGCTATATATAAATTAGAATTCAGTTACATTCAATAAAAGTAGAACATTTTAAATGGCTTAACATTTCAAATTACATCAGATGTGCTTATGTTTATTAACACTTACCTGTGTTTTCCTGGTTCTCTTGTCCTGTGGGTTTTAAAACTAAGATTTCCTATTTTATTTTTGGTCAATTTTGAAATCGCACCTGAAGTCTTTATAAAATGGCATTCACAGCAAGAAGAGAAGTTGAAAGAATTCTTGATTTGTTCCTCACAGGTTCATTCAACTCAACATTATTTATCAGCATGTGATTTATCAGCAGTGTGAAAAAGGGGAAAGGAGCAAAACCCATGTTTTTTAATAGTGTTGCAATGGTGAAGTTACTTAATTGCTCCCATGTGTTGAGGATCAAACAAAAATTAGTTTTTCATTTTAAGCCTGCATTAATTTACCTCCAGGGAACAGGGTTTCCTTACATTTGCAAAAAACCCTGTGTCACGACACTGTTTACTGAGTACTTCCCTAGTAGCAAACCAGCAGCCTGGTACCTGTATAGTGTTTTAATCATAGGAAATGCATTGATTTTATTTTTTACTCAAAAATCATTAAGACAAGTAATGTACTCTTCATACATGGGTGACATTCAGCTGTTTCAGCCTTTGTAAAAATTATCTCAGAAGTATTCCTACTAGTATATGTATTTTTTTAAATCTACTTTAATTTACATACCAGTACATGTATTAATTTGAAATGTTTATTCTGTCTGTTGCTTATTACATAATTTTGCTACACAAATCTACAGTTAAGAGTATGAATTGCATAGTGGTGGTTTCTAATTGCAGTAAGTGACCAATAAAGGAAACAGATTTATGTTTTGCACAATATTTGAAAAGCCAGCCTTTACCTGATTACATTTTTTGTTATCTTCCCATATTAACCTCGGGAGCCTTTAGACATTTTCTTACACAGCAAGAGTGGGGAAATAGAACGGTCATCACTGGTTTCTAGAATTCATGGTTACTTCTACATTGTCATGATGGCTCTTCTAAGGGCAATGGCTTCAGTTACTACTATGCAGAGAAAACAGATCCAGGTCTCATTTATTCACTGAATAAATATTATTGCAATCAAGATTCATTATGATCCCAGTAGCTGCTCTAGACAGCCAGTCTAGACAGACAGACAACTGCTGTAGAAGCCAGTCCTGTTCTATATGTCCAAATAGGTGAATTATTTCCTGTAGAATGTCAGTTTGACCTTAGCCTCGACATTTTTTCAGATAATTCCTGACTTCTAAACACTAACAATAGTTTGTACTATAACGCTTACCAGTAGGACTAGAGAAGCAGTTGGAAGAATCCTAAGTGTAAACCAGATAAACTAAAGAAACTTTGACTTGACAAAAAATGTTGGACCATCTCAGCTTTGAAAAGCAGTAACTTTCTATTTGCATTGAACAGGCACATAAAATGCTTGGAACTGCTGAACTGATGATGTGCACATCAAAGCTTTATTGGTGGATTTTCTTTTGAAGAGGATTGTGTGAATTCAGCCATTCTTCAAGTGCCCAAATTTCATAAAAGTAGTGTCTTCTAGGTTTGCTAGTTTCACCATGTTTTAGCAAATAAATGTATTTTTGTAATATGCATTTTAAATACTACATTGGTGTGATCCCCAGGTATGCCTGCCACTGAAATCAGCAGAAGCTAAGGCATATTGACCTCCTAGAGAAAAAGATTCTGTGTATCTTACATTATTTTTGTAACACGCTTTTCAGTTGCTTGACTGTCATAACTGACAATGTCTAAAACATGATACTTGCACCAGCTTAAGAGAACATTCCAAGGACACAATCCTAATTATACATTCCTGCCCATTTCTGCATTTTGACCCAGGTGCTTTCCCATGTACTCTCCCTGCACTGGTTCCTGGTACTAAAGTGCAGGCTTTGTCTGGCAGACGAGTTTGCATTAATTACACAGGTAGAACTATGTAGCAAAGGGCTCCAGCCAGAACAGCTCAAGTGGAAAGGTGGGAGTGAGGTTGCTGGGTGAGCAGAAATACTCCACTCTGGGACAAGCATCAACTCGTAGAACACCAGCCAGAGTAACACCTCTCTTTTTTGGGCTGTGCACTTCCTACAGGCACTTAACACAAAACCAAGTCCCACCTTTGTTAACTGAGTTGTGACTACTAGAAATGAGGCTGCAGATTTTTAAAAAAGCAGGAAATAAGGTTTCTGAGGCACTAACAGTTGAGGTAACAACATCTCACCTTATGTATCCCATTAATGCAGCGAGCAAAGTGGTGCAGTTTAGGACTTGTATTTTTTCCCTGTGTGAAGAAGTGCTCTGCTCTTTACCTGTGTATTATCCGTGACTGGAAAATGGGCTGGAGATGGAACTAAAGAGCTAAGAGCATCCACTGCCTGAGGGAGTTTGTTCAGATGTCAAGAACACTCCCATGCGACATTTGTACATTAACTGCTAAAGCTATTGAGGGTATTGCTTTAGAGCCCTTCAAATAAAGTATAAATTTCTACCAAGTGTATCTGCTACAAGACATGCCTAGTATATAACAATGCCACTACTGGATTGGACTGCATCACCTTGGGAAGTTTTATTCAAATTGCTTTCCCTGGTTTTAAGTGTAGCTATTAGTAATTGATCTACACTTCCAGAAGAAATAAGTCTTTTCATTGTAGGCACACTTCTGTTTTGACAGACTTTAACGATACTGGAAATGGCTTCAACTCCCCACTTTTCACAAACTTCTTATCCCTTGCTCCTCAGAGCCCACTGGAAAATTGAAATACATATTACATTATTAAATATAAATTTCTAAATATATATTATATTTAGAAATATAAGGCAATGAAAATTCAAGGCAGGGATATGCTGTTACGAACCACTTTTCTGCCATGCTTCTGCTTTGCTCTTCAAAAAGAAAACTAAGGAGCTATTATCCAGAAATGTTTATACAAGATTACCAGCAGTGTCTTGTTATTCTTCTGAAATATTAAACATGTACACACAGGTACACTCCTTCAAAATACCAGGGAACAACACTGTGGTACAGCTCTATTAGTCTAAATACAATGCAGTCATTCCAAATGGTTTAGCCTCCTCCTGCACAGACAGGAGGAAGCTGTGAGAACATGTTCTCTGTAACATGAAACCTGCATTTAGGGCAATCTTGATGAAAGACATCGAGCTCCAGCCGCATTTAACTGTTCTCATCTACTCTGTCCTCACACATCACCCTAAAACTGCCACTTATCAATGTCTGCTATCATGTTCCAAGGACTGCTGCCAGGAACACCACCCTTGCTAGCCTTGTTTTGTACCATGACATTTAAATACCTTGCTGCAACAGCTTTCCACAGCACAAACTAATGTAGCCTGTGGAGCCAATTTACATGGCTGTGTCAACCTGCTTAAAAGAGTCCCTGTGCTAGGCAGCACTGCCAAATCTAGAGGAACCAAAGCTTGACACGGACACAGGACAAATGAGAATGTGTGTGTAACAAACACAGTTATTTCTCTTACCTGCTGTTACAGAAAAACTCTAGATAATTATGAGTAGTACAGTCCCAGTTACTGCCACTGTGCTGTCTAAAACAGAGGCTTGATTAGGCACAGAATTTAAGAGTAAGGACTCTAACTTCTGATTTAATGCATCCACCTGGAACTAGATGCAAGTACCATAGAAAAGAACTAGACAGTCTTAGTAACTTTGTTTTGATGTTAACTTTGTGTTGAGATAGAATTTGGGTAGGTGAATAGAAATGCCTTATCTAAGAAACAAATTAGAAACGCACACACCAAAAAAAAAATCCATAAATGTAATTGGGTCAGTATACTTGGTTTGGTGATTCTCTTGGCAGAAATGTGCATAACTGGAAACAACTGACAGGCATAACTTGTTAGAGAATTTGAAAACAAGTATTGTGAGGGTTGTTGGTAACCTCTTCACATCTCTAAGGGGGCTTTTAACAAACTACCCAAAGAAACTTGGCATTATTGCCAGACCATTTTAATGGTCTTAACGCCCCCATTTCCTGTCCCTAGGGAGGAGAGTGCCTTTCATGTCTCATGTGCAATGTACAACAGGCTCTCTCTCCCATTCTTGGCACCAGCCCTTTGCCATGGTCTGTGCATGTCCACAGCTGCTGCCCAGCTCTGGCTGGGGGCAGAGTGGGTGAGGAGGCTGCCCCACAGCCAGCCACGAGAGCTGAAAATGCCTTTGGCCACCAGAACACACACAGCAACACAGAAACTGCCTGACTGGCTTCACTGCACTGTCTCAAACCCAAATAAATACAATTCCTTTCGTACCTTCACCAGGTGGGGCAGCCAAGGCACTTGGAGCTGTCTGGGCATTTCACAGGGTCAGGCTGTGGCACTAAGTTTCCATGAAGGACCCCAGAACTCATTTCAGATACCTGTGATTCCATACTGTCATCAGCCAGGTGAATCTTCTTCAGACAGAGGGAAAAGCTGAGTGCAAGGCTTAAGTGCATCCACAAACACAGGATATAATTTCATCTCGATTAAACAGGACACATCTACTGTATAAAACTCAAGCTACTGGTACCTTCTAAACTAAATTAAGGAAACCTAATTGCAAAGAGAATGCAAAGTTTAAAATTGTAAAAGAAAGAAAAAACATAAGTAACTATCATAAATAGTTATGCTTTCTTCTAGATATGTCTGCAGGATTCTCATGGATAAACCAAGGGTTAATTTCAAGTTCAGCACAAGCAGTTTCCCATTTCGAGGCAGCTGGAAGCACGTATGATGCTAAATCAAGGTAAATAAAAATATTTTTTATTCAAGATTAGTTATATATGCTTGTGGTACTTTAGTAACCTTGCTATTTCATACCATTTGCATGCAGGAATTGAGATATTATCATGGCTGATTTTGATAGTGAAAAAGTCTCTGTCTTCCTTAAAGGAAAACTATGTTTGAAAGGTCAAATCAACATGATTTGAACATTGAACATACCAGCTATTTTGTACCTATGTTTCATAAAAATAGAATCACTTTCAAGCCCCTTTTCCTGATTAACCTTAAATTCCTGCCTGGGCATGGACTACAGATAGATAATTACATGGTAATGTAAGCCTGGTAATATTTCTGAAGAATGCACAAGAATGTCTGCTCTCTAAATGCACTGCTATTTAAACTCTCATGAAAGAAGTTTAGTCCACGCAACTTAATAAGAATTTAAAATTAAAAACCAACAACCAAACAAAAAAACACCATGAGCAAAACCCCAACGTTAAATACGCCTCAGCAGCAGACTTTGCTTGGAGGTTAACTGTACCACAAAAAATGGAAATAGGGATAATTACAGGGATTATTATTTTGGAGCAGGCTCTTTCTCATAACAATTAACAGCTTCATTTTATATTGCAAACATTTCTGTGTATTAAAGAAACTGTGATGGATTTCCTTTTTTTTTCTTCAGCTTAAACAATTCTACTAGTTAATTATGAAAAAAAAGGAAGTCACCCAGTATTCGTTTTTATGCAATTTTCCAATGTTTTATCAACTCTCCTAACTAATAGCTGTGTTTACTGTAACACTTTGGGATTTTTCCTTGTTGGTAGCATTTCTCTGACTAAAGGAAAAGCTGAGGCAAAAAAGAAAAAGCTTAAAACCGCATGAGAAGCCCTCTAAAGTTCCTCCTTTCTGTTGTCTTGCTAGTGAGAATGCAGGGTTGTGTTTGGATGCTGAAGTGGCCTTAGCAACTGGGCAGCTGCTTGCCCCTAGCAGTCAGCAGTCCAGCAGTGCAGCGTCCCGGGGGGAGACACCCTGCTCCTTCAACGAGGAAGATGAAGAGGATGAAGATGAGGATTCTTCTTCCCCAGAATGAGGACAGGAGAAAATGGAATATACAAAATGCTGCTCAAATATTCTTAATGGGAGTTCCTGTTTGGATTTTACTGGTTTCTTGCCTTGGTTTGCACTGTGTTTGGTGAACCAAAATGGAAGCTTCAAAACAAGTTTATCCATAGCTGAAATTGAAGAATTGTGTAACTGAACACAGAGTGACACGCAGAGAGAGAGAAAAGTGGGTTTTATAAACTATGAATGAGGAAAAGAACAAAGTCCCTGGAGATTTGGCAAAGTAAACCTTAAGATCATCATTTCCATTTTGGGACTCAAGTATCTGTCTTCCCCTTGTCTTTTTCAGATGGAGAAGAAAACAGCCAGTCAGTAAAAGCTGATTCTTGTATTGTCTTTTGGCTGTGCTGCCTTTAGAAGAAGGGGGAGAGAGCACACACAAATGTGCTAAAATCATTATTTAAAACTATCTTGTATGAAAGTGGTTATAGGGAAAAGGGGCTGTTAAAATGTTTGCTTTTTTCTGTTCAACTTGCTGTATAGAAGATTCTTAAAGTAATATAAATTGCAAGTGATTAAATGAATTTTGAAATAGTTTATATCCATTTTAGATACTCTAAAAGTAACAAGAAGCATTAGTATAAAAGGTTCATACATTCATTTATATTGCAGGCCTAATTTATTATACGTGATTATTCTTAGCCATTATTAAAACAGTCAGGAAAAAAAACAGTATTCTCTGCACCAGCTTTTTTCAAGGAAAATAAGTTTAAAAATTGTATTTCTAGATTACAGCGTATTCAGTGTAGCTTCTCCTTTATTGTTCTAACTTTATATAATCCCTTTGATATTAGAGCATGTCTTGTTTTTTTAAAAAAGGCCTCCCACTATGTTAAGGATCTCAGGCAGTGTGTTTTCAAGGCAGTCTCTTCAAATTCGGGGTGGGCAGGTCACATAACTTTTAAAGTCATAGGCTGAGGTTCTTAGAAAAAAAAATTAAATTTCAACAATACATTGTTTCATGTTTTGCATTCTGGTCAGCTTGGATTCTGACAGACCTTCTTATCAGTAACTTCAGTTGCACTCATCTTGATGCACCTTTGAAAGTTGTATCAAACCATGTAAAATAGTCTGTGGCTCAAGTTACCCAACACATATCCCATGTGAACTGTTAAACTCAGACTTGCAGCAGGAGGCTGTACTTTCCATAGCTAACATCACATCCAATCATAAAGACCTTCAAAAAACCCAAAACCTCGAATATCAATGTAAAATACACTGTAAATGTACTCTTCCCATGGTGTTCCAGTGCCCAGGACTTAGCCTAGCTCCGAGTTAACTGTTTTTCATGAGGTCAGTCTCTCAGGTTTTCCACTGTCTGCAGGGGGTTGCCCCATGTCTCAGCTGTCTGAGGCAGCTGTCCTGGCTCTCTTCCCTCTCTGGGGGATGGATGAGGCAGCTTGTGCTGCTGCTCACCTGAGCAATGGCAACAGCTACCCTGGGCTGCTGGCAGAATCAGTCTCACAGCCTGGGCTGTGTCCACATCATCTTCTACACCAAACCTGTACACACTCAGGCCAGCAAGATCCAAAAGCACCAAGCCTGAGCTACAGAGAGAAAATGAGGCTCCAGCTCAAGAGCTGCCTGGCTGTGTGCAGGAGTTAGCCCAGGGCTGGCTGCTCACAGGACAGGTAAAACTGTGAGGCATAGACAAGCACCACCCACACGTTTCCATTACAAACAGAAGCATCCAGATAGAAACTTCTCACAGATAGTTCAAATTCCTGCACCTGAGGAGTACCTGAGGGCAGGTATGGCTCTTGACTGAGCAGTTTTACACAAATGAATAGCAAATGCACATACTAAAATCCCTACTATGGTACTCACCCTTGGGGCAAGACTGTTCAGCCCATCCTGTGCTCATGGCTCACAGGCAGCAGCAGACTGAGGGCTTTACACCCCCTCACTTCCACCGAATCTGAAACACTACCTCCATACCAGAAAAGCTTTACAGATACAAAAAAATATTCTTGCTGAGAGTGTCAATGCATTGAGCCAAGCGGCTCACTTTTGAAATGGGGGGAGAAGGGAACAAGTACTTCACACATATTACTATGGAATTGTCAGCTTCATGACTGACATTTCATTTAAACAGATCATCGCTTTCATTCTTAAAAAAACCCACTGCTTTTTCAAAACTGCCCTGTCAGTAAGCTTTCATTGGAAAGGACATATCAAAGGTAACTTATATATGCATGAGCCTAAGGAACTCTTTACGAGGGAAATATCTTCCAGAGTAGTTATACTACCCTCTCCCCAACAAGACATTAGGGACACATTTAACTTTACACTTTCTTCACACTTCCACTCAAGAACGGTGTAAAAAGAAGAAACAGCAAAACACTAAACAGTTTCTAAAGAGCAGCACTTCGAACTATAAGAACCTGGCAAAAAAAGGCTTCCAGCCCAGAAATGGAATGTGTTTTATTAGCAGTCAGTCTGCTTTACAGGGGAAAGATCTTCAGTGACACCTTTCCTCCATTGATGTCTGTGCCCTTCAAAGCTGCAGCCTGCACAGCTGCTTGCTTTCTGGCAAACATCAAACTATCAAATTTAAAGATAAAATATATGGGCACACATAACATTTATTTGACAGTTGAACCAAGCCTTCAAAAGTTATTTTTCCTGGACTAGTTGAATACAAAGGACAAAACAAGTTAGAACATTTAGAAGAGACTTCAAAAGTAAATTCTTTCCTTAGGCTTCTTTGTGCCAAGTACCAGTTGAGGATGAAGTTCAACTGAAGCACTGCAGTCTTGTGACCACACTGAAGTCTGAGAACTAGGAGAATTTGGGACCTGATACAGCCACAGTCACCTGTATATGATCTCAGGCAAACTTTTCAATCATTCCTGGTGATCTTAGCTGCCATATTTAAAAAAGACACAAAAACCACAAACCAAAACAGGTAAATGCAAGACCTCACCAAAGGCAGCTGCTGCAATTGTGAGTAACAAGGGGCTTGAGAATATTAACAAACCACAGAGCTCTCACTGAGCTCATGGCAGTGCTTATGCTCAGCTGCTTCAACACACAGGCCCTCCCTCCTGCTGAGAGCCAGCAAACACTTTCCACAATAAAACGGCCATGACCAAGCCTGGTTTTCCCATTTTCTATTCAGTTCCATCATCATCTCCTGTCTCATGCAATGCCCCTGACATTCACTGACAGGAATCAAGCAGCAGCTGATACTAGGTCATACTTCATATGAGAAAAAGTTATCATTTAAATTTTCATTATTATAATTTATTTCATTATTCAATTTGATAATTTTCATTATCAAATTTATTTTACATTTAAGGTAAATTCAAGTGATGTTTTTGTGTCTTGGAACACTCTCTCTTGGTTATATATTCAGGAGGCTCTTGACTGCAAGCAATATAATGCTGTATGTAAATGCCTTTATAGCTATTGTGCACTAAACAACTTTATTTCTGGACTAACTTTGTGGTGCTTGAAAAATCTAAATTTGATTTAGAAAAACTTGTCAGCTCCACTATCTAGCTGAAAAACTACGAGTGGGAGACAGCATTTTTCCATTATGTGGAAATATAACATAATGTTTGTGGATTTTGGTATTTAAAATTGTATTCAAGTTCACCAGTCTTCACATTTCCACACTGGAATTAATGCCAACAATCCACCTAATCTCAGAAAGTGTGTGTCTCTAGCAAATAAGACCAGTTCAACTGAAGGTATGACTAAAAGTAACACCATAAACCCAGTAAAAGCCCTGCTGTAGGTCTTCCCATTTTGGTTAAGGGGTTTTAATTTTTAAACCACAGCTTGCAAATACCCCTAAATCCTTTTGAGTAGCTGGAAATTGGTGAGGATACAGAATTCTGACAGAAGGGCTTCTGCTGATCAAGTATGTCAGCCTGAAGTAACATTATGTAAAAAGGCCTAGTAACCAAATTTTAATCCTTTTGTTTTTTTAAAGAAAAATGAGGCCTTCAGGTTCATGTTCGTACATGAAATGATGCTTGAATTTACAATTCCACAGTTAAGGTTTAAAATTTCAAGTGCTCTTTTTTTTGACCAAATCCACTATTTTAATTCAAGAGTATGGCTTAAACTTAACCACATTTGAACTCTGGGCAATACTCCTTTTTGTTGTTAACTGGCCCTTTTCAGCTGAAAATAATCTAGGCAGTTGATGGTAAAGACTTTCCCTTTAGCGAGTTAAAGATGTTTGGGGTTTGGATTCATTTAAAATCAAAGCCAGCACCCCAGGGTATGGTGTAGAGAAAACAAACCAAAGCAAGCTATCTTCCTGCCTGACCCACCTCATTTATATCTTTTCATTCCAGGAATCTCTCAGGAACATCATTATATTAAATAACCAGATGTAATGAGCTGGGGAAAGACTATGTGTGCTTTTTTAATTTGTGATTTTAAAAATTCTGGTAATAGCCATACTTTGAGGTGACATCCTTCTGCTGCAGTTGGGTCATTGAGGCTGAAGGTGTCTCAGGTGCCTCTTGCAGCATTAGTGATGAACAGGGGAGTGAGAAGCCAAGGGCCTGTTTATGGAAGTTTCTTGTTAAAATGTGCCACTTCTTGAATTCTGGCCTCTGTCTGCAAGCAATGCACCAACGAATCATTTGTGATGTTGTGGACATCACACACCTACCTGAGCACATGAAAAGCTCTAAATACTTAATTTTCTGCTGGCAGGTGTTCACACAACCCAATCCTGATACCATAAAACTTCATGAAACTTAGTCCTTAGACTTAACAAAATTCCCAAATCAGATTATCTTTCCCGTTTAACTGTTAGAAATTTGTCTGGTGAGTATTTTTAAGAGGCTGTGAGTAACTCTTCTCTCCCCAGTCCAGGTATATTGCCAAAAACTACCCATAACCAATGTTACTCCCATTTGTTCATTGCACCTGCAAAGGATTATTGTCCTTGCAAGTCACTGCTGAGCTGTGTGTGCAAGAGCCCCCCAGCTCCTTCAATCTGAGTGCCTGAGAGGGCATCCCTGGATCCCTCCCCAGCTGGCACTGACAGGGAATGCTCATCACAGCAGTCTGCAAGGAACAACTGAAAGGGCTGTTAATCACATCTGGATAGTCACTCTCCACCTTTAATACCTACCCTGTCTGCCCACCCAGAGATCAGACAAAACAAAAATGTTTTCTTTTCTGCTTCCATATTTTTAAGAGTACTGAAGAATCCAACATTTAGGATATCCACCTAAACTGCAGGACACCAAAAATCCTTGCTCAAAATTGGTCAGAAGTAACATCTGAGATCTAGCCATTCAAATCCCAAGGGAAAGCCTCCTACTTGAGACCAACATGGAGCAAATAAATACTCTTGCATTTATCTAAGAAGAAAAGCAGACTGACCTGGGTCAGGTCAGTGTCTGTAACAGAGCCATGATAATTCCAAGCAGGCACAGGAACCTTCCAGTAGCCCAAACTTGCATCTCTAAGATTATTAGTCTTCTGTATTGGCTAGAAAAGTGCAATCACATAAATCTGATTTCTCTAAATGCTATTCTTAAGTATTCAACATTCTCCAGGCATGGGTACTTTAGATATATGGACAGCATGGGATAGCAGGATACAGCAATGTCAAATTTAAACCCAGTTGTAGCTGCAAATCAAACTCAACTATGCAGAAACTTTCCAAGACAAATTGAGTTGGCTTTAGCCCATTCTCCTCTCCATGAGTGAAACACTCGTCCCTCACACTGCCTGGTTCCTGTGCTGCCCACCCACACAAGCCAGGCAGCCAGAGAGGGAACAACATCACATATCCACAGCCCTTCCTGCTGACATTTTCAGGTCACACACAACTATTCTGAATGGCCACAAAAGTTAAAACAATCAGAAAAGGTAAAGTCCACAAAACCAGTCTCCAGGCTTTTTGATGGGTTTGTTAAATTGCTGTTGTAACTTTAGCAATTAGTAGATTTGGTCATACTAATGCAGGGATTAAGTGGATCTCCCAGAACTTCCCCAGGGAAACACCAGCTGAATCACAACCCATCATACAAGTTTCTGAAACATTCCCTTGTCCTAAAGGCCATGCTGTATACATGAGAAATACTTCAGAGAAGCATATGCAACTGGTACGACACTGTATCTCACAGGCACCTACTGTAAAAAAAATGAATCCTACTTTGAACAGACCTGTAAGTAGGATGTGAGCCTGTCCTCATTCCTCAGGCCCTGACTGCAAACCATGCCCTGGCACCAAGGCACAAGCTTTGTGTTTGCATATCCTACTCAGCATCAGGAGAAACCGGCCAGCAAGCACAGGCAGAGTTTTACTCCTGGACTTGTTTGCTGGCACCTGGGGGATGATCTGGCAGTGGATGAGTCCTTTGCAAGGATTGTTGCTGAATTCTGAACGCTGATGTGCCATCAGCCCATGTTCTGAAGGTGCTACAACACGCAGCAAGGGGTAGAAAAGGCAGGTCTGGCCCTCTCCCTGCCCTTACAGTAGCACTTTTTAATATCCACTATATTCTACATGGAAGCAATTGTAGAGACACTTCCTTTTTATATTTAAAATGCAGAAACCACTTGAAAGTCTATTAACTTTTAAATTAAACTTTCTTTTAAGAACAAGGTCAGTCATGGACAAAGCTATTTAATGACCTCCAATGCTGAACTGAAAGCAGGGTTTTGTAAACATGGTGGGTGGGAAGAGACAAATCCAATTACAAGCATGCTAATTATATGGGATTTGAAGTTTTAATTAATTTTTAATCTACTCATCTTGCTCTCCCAAGATGTATATTGGCACAAACACTGGTGGAAATTTTTCTTCCTTTTCTTGTGCTAGGCTCTTCTATCTTCAGGAAAGCCCAAGTTTCCCATTCATCTTCATTTGCTGCATATTTTTGAATTCTCTATAGATTTCTCTCTTTCCAAATACCTATAAATTATAAACTAAAGTTTTATTTTTGCAGAAAGTCTCCTATTAAGCTATGCTGATTTTTTGTCCTGAACAAATAGTGTTAATTTCCACTACCACACTGTACGTGGCTAGGAGTAGTGTAAAAAAATGTGGTAGTATTTTATGTGCTTTAAACACTGACAAAGATATAAAGAAAAGTGCATATACAAAGTTTTACTTTCCTAATAGGAACACTGGCATTAGCAAATAGTATATTTGAACCAATAGGAAATATTACTTTGTAGTAGCAAACACTTTGTAAATAAATACTTGTTATTTTTTTAATGGAAATTTTATAGAAGCTTTTTCTGTATACTCAACTGATCCCATGTTTACTGAAAATGCTGCAAGTGGGAATTGTACATTGTAAATGGGGGTGGGGAGCAGACAGTCTGGCTGAGGTGAAAGCTCTGTATGCTTTGGAGAAGAACAACCAGTTTTCTGTGAACTGAAATGTAACCTTAACTGTAGAAGAACTGAATAAAAGAATTTCAAGGCAACAGGACTGAGCTTGTCTTTGAGAAGAACACTGCAGAGAAAAGGTTGCTCAAGGTTAACACTGCCAGTCTGTGCACCTTGTTAGGAAAACAAGGAACTGCCCTGCTTTACATGGGAAATATTGCATCCTCTGGTTACTGAAAACACCGCAGTCTAGTCTAGCAACTGCATCCTCCTTGGCTGCTCATTCAGAGAAGCATCCTATGTCCTTATCCAGGGAGAGGTGCTGGACTTCTGACATGGTTGCATTTTGATAATCACAAAATGTTTAGAGATATTGTCATTCCTGTCCATTCAAGACACACACGTAATCTTTACCTAAGAGAAGGCCCAGAAACAGGGTGTTTCCCCCAGTTTCATGCTAGATCTATCCTGCTGAACACCCTTCAAACACCTATAGACTCTGAACATATACCCTTCCAAACACTGTCCTATTTTGATAGGACTTCCACAATTGCCAATTCTTCCAAAAGACAAGAATTTAGGCAGCATTAGATGCAGTCCCTCTTCATCCTGTGTTGGCTTTCCAACTCTGCCAAACATGAAAACACCAAGTAATGTCACAGTGCTTGCTTTTCTCCGTGTGCACAGAAGACCCACGACTCACTATTTTTAACCTCAAACCAGCTAAAAGTAAAGGTTAAAGACAATAGCAAAGACTTGCAAAACTGTAAGTCATTCATTCTTGTGTAATAAATAGAAACTCTACCACAAACTCCTTACATCTAAAATGCAATTGCCTATTTGGGAAAGCATTTTCACTAACAGATTTGGCAAATAATCACCTAAAAACTTGCAAAGTCTTTTTTATGGGCAAGAAACACAACTGCAGAAATGGGAGGATGAGAGGATATAATCTTTATACCAGCAATAAAGATATTCAGGGCTTATTTATGCTTCTTAGAAAAAAGTCTAAAAATCCTTACCTTCTTTTGTGTGAGTGCTCCATCATCAGAATGAGTCTGAAACATTAAGTTGATGGTGAACCTAGTTAGAATAAATACTCTCCTCTAAAGAATCCTTAGTTCTTTGTGCTATGTTTTCAGCTGGGGATCTCCTCTCCAAGAACCCAACAAAGCAACTGAGGAGATGTGAAAAGCATAAAAGCCCATTTTATCTTTTCTAAGAAGTACTCAGCATGGATCTCTAAGAAGTCTGCAAATAGTGCTCTCTGAAATTACAAATACTTTTGGTTAGAGTTTCTCTGTCCAACCAGATACCATCATATAAACTAGTCTATGTTTTTCTTCACCTAAGTAAATCTGTATGTTTCCTAAAAAAAGGAATCAAGCAATGGTAACTGCTGCAGGATTAAGGTGCTCTGTTGCTAATAATGGAAACATTAAGACAACAACAAATATTGTCCTTGGTTAAAAACAACAGTATTTAAAACTGTATCTTGTTGAATTCCATACATTCTGTTAGAAAGCAAAAATATCTGGAAACATTCAGGAAAACCAGAAAACCCCCAAATTTGTGTAGGTTTATTATTAAACTCTGTCTCAAGCCCAAGTGTAGGATAGGAGATAAATGTGAACAATACTTCATTGTCCGAGCGCCGTGTCACGAGTGCTGCCCTGAGCCGTGTGATCCGTGTAGGTTGCTCCTGAGGAGGCTCAGCGGCGCTGCAGGGCCCGTCCTTCGCCTGCCGGGGGAGGGACCCGTCTGCTCCGGGGGTCCCACGCAGCACTGAACTCCCGTTCTGCTCCTCCGACTGCAGAGCGTTCACAAGGCTGGAAAACCTAATGGCGCTGGGACTGCTTGCTGAACCACAGTTCAGGGGTAACAAAATAGAATAAACTGTTCCTGTACATTTCACAGAACTTCCCATCTGTCCCAAAGGTTAAATCAAGTCCCAAATTGTAGAAGGCACTGCTGCCCACTGGACAACTCATTGCAAGCTCGGTTTTGTAACAATTCAGCAATCTCTCACCGGCCACTCAACTCACAGAGCCATTAAAAAACTGAAAACCACTGTCCCAGGCAAAGCTGCACAGGAAGCGAGAGAAAAGCCTACAACAATGAGATGACATCAAAAGGAAGAAGTAAGCAAACAGAAGGCTTTGTGTTCTTCCAGCATAAGGTGGCAAACAGAGCTACAAAATGGCAAAATTGTCAAAGCACCTTTCTTGTACAACCACATCCCTTGGTTCAAATGACCTGTGCGAACTCAAGTTTTCATCATCCTGACATTAAAGTCCAGGTTATGTAGCAAAGACAATATTACATACAAATATTACATTCAAATAATCTGCCACCATTAAATGAACATTATTTTTCAAATATTAAATAACAAAAGTTACATTTAAGGCCATATTATGTAAAAAGCAGCAAACTGCATTTTTACAGCAGCTGCTGGCATAAGCAAGACAGTTATTTTTAATAAATAAGCACCACAAGGACATAAGTGTCTTGGCACATTGAGAAGCTAAAAAACGTTTCAAATGAGTAAACTCCAGGAAAATGTCCCAGCATTGACCTGTGTATAATTTAAGTCTCCGGCTCTGCAGAGTGAAATTAAAGCAGCAAGCAGAGCTCCCAGTCACAGGGCTGGGCCGAGTGCATGGAGAGCAAGTTGCTGCAAGGAAAGGCAGGCTGTGAGCGCACCGCAGCCAGCCCGCCGGGCCTGCCCACACCGCGCCCACGCTGCTCCGCGTAAAGGTAAGAGTTATTTTTTAAAGGGGGTAAAAAAGAAACCCGTGGAACTTCCACAATTGCCAGCATGCTTTAAGGCCACACCTTAATTAAGCATCAGAAAAAGAGGCGTTTGCTTGTTCATGTGTTTTGTTAAGAGGCGGTTCTTGTGCTGGTTTGGGATGACAGCTTTGGACCACAACAACTTTCCAAGGAATTGCATCCCTGTCTTGAGGGCCCGGCCTGTATTTGCCGAGTGTGTGCCCCTGTGTGTTGCATTGCTGGGGGCACTGCGCTCCCGGCCCGCTCGGCGACGGCTCAGCCTGGGCCGCTCTCCGCACTCACTGCCCTGCACAGTCCCCCCTCCTCTCTCCCCGCCACCGCCCCGCGCAGCTCCCGCACGCCCTCCGCGCTCCGGAGCAGAGCCCCGCGCCCAGCGCCTTCCCCTCCCCGGCTGCAGGAGCACGTACGGGCCGGGACCCGTCCCAGCGCCCGCGGGGCCCCAGGCGGGCCGGCGGCCTTTGGCTCTGATACCGCCGGGCACCGCACCCGCTCGGCCGCGCCGGCTGCCCCTGCCCTGGCCTGCCCACCCACGGTCCTGCGTCCCGCCCACGGTACCTGGGCTGCCCGCCCGCCGCAGTTCCTGCCCGCGGTTCCTGTTGCCCGCCCGCCGCTCGGTGCCCTGAGGGGCCGCCTCGCGCGCTGCCCTCACGGTAACGGCCCGCGCGCGCTCCGGTAACGCCGCGCCCCGCGCTCCTCCGCGGGCCTGGCGCGCCGGGACCCTGCGGAAAGGCCGCTGCTAAACCCACCTGTTCATAAACATTCCTGGAGAGTTTGGGATTAGCATCTTAACACGAAGGTAACACTTCCACATTACCATAAGCAAGTCATTAAGTATAGTTAATACTAAATTAACCAAGTTGTAGAAAAAGCTGCTGTAACTGCTGCTAATAAGATGTAGGGTAATACAGCTGCTGGCTCTTTGCAATCAGGATGGCCAGATTGATGTAAGCCCCGGGAAAGCCCAGGTTTTTATTGTTACTACTTTCAAACCTTCTCACCTTTCGTTATTTTCTCATCATTTCATTAGCATGACTAAAGCCAAGTTCTAGACATTCTATCTAGGCTGAAAAACTTCTACTTAATGTTCTGCCAAGCTTCTACCTAGCGTTTTCTGTCATCAGGCAATGCATTAATTCTATTAAATTAAGATTGGATGTGATAGGGCTACTCTGTCGAGAGGCCATTGCCAAACGACTGAGTCAACTGTATCAGAGCTTTTATCAGACAACTGTTTGTTGGCCCTCGAGCAGCAAAAGGAGCAGAAGCCTCTGGACTGGCAGAGACCTGCTGAGGTTTGTACATTAACTGCAGACCCTTCCAGCACATCTAACTGTACAACTGTGTGTGTTCCTGAGATGGTTGGTATTGACCCATCTGTTTATCTGTAGGAAATGGGTGATTGGCATGATGACAAATGGGCACATATACCACCAGAGATGCAACAATTCCAGGAAATAAAGCAGTCCTGGATAGTGAAGATTTTTCAGAAATAACTGCAAATTCATTCATTTCATGGAGGGGTGCCCATATTTCAAATCTTTGTAAAATGTATCACCAAGCAGTATATTTTCTGACTAATGATCCATTCAGAGTTTAAAAATACACTGAACTAAAAGATAATTTTGAAATACAGTAATAATAATAATTTTTAAATATAACTGCAGCCAAATATACCCCAGTCTGATTATTAATAGATATAATCCCCCCACCTGGGAGTTCTCTTGTTTCTATTCAACTGGTTAAACTTGTGTTGGAAAAGTTTATATGAAAGTATCAGTAGGAAAAAAAAAAAAAAAACAAACAAAAAAACCCCAATAAAACAGGAGACTGTCCTTTCCAGTGTTAAAATTCTTAAAAGATAAAAAACCTGAAAGTAAAATGTAGTGAAGTCCAAGGACATGGAAGAGAGTGGGCCAACAGACATTCCTAACCAAGTGGGTCTGGTTTCATGGGCACAGGATGCACATCCAGCAGAACAAGCAGGCAGCCTGGGGAGTGACTAAGGTACTTCCAGAATTATTTTTTCCTTCTCCACTGGCATGTTTTTGTAACTATATATAGGGGGTAAAATGCTGCATGAATTGGATACCCAGGACTGTGCTAAAGCTCTGAGACTGCTGTGGAATAGAGAAAATGCACATGCTCAGTGCTCCCCAGGCTTGGTGGTGTTAAACTGAACAGAGAAACTGCAGAGAGCTGTGCACTGGAGCCCCACACTGCACTGGCCCTTACAGATCACCAGCAACCTCTCAGTGAGTGGAAGAGCTGCTCCAGATTCTTGCCTTTACAGGACTGGCAGTGCACTGCGTGCTGGGTTTGCTCTCAAGGAGCTTGGCCAGCAGGGGAACACAGAGTGTATTTTGTGCGGTGCAGAAGGAGTTAAGGAGCCGTGTGCCCGAGTTCCCTGCAGATAAGAACAATGCGAGCCCCCCTGACAAGCCAGGCAGGCAGCTCTGGCTCAGCAGATAGCAGGAACATGAACTGAAGGGGCAAAGACATCTCACAATTCCAACAGCCATTCATATCCTAGGGAGATTTCAGAGAGCTCTCTTGTCATGTTTTAGGCCATGGCTGCATTTCTCTTTGTCAGAGTGCATTTGCCAGTTGCACTGCTGAGTTTTCATATGCAAGTCAGCCTACAGCAGTTTCCAGTAATGGCATCTTATGCAATTTCTGACCTACTTTAACACATTGGGGCATTTGGAAACATGAGATCCACTGCAGCAGCTTTCTGCTTGACAGTGTGACACTGCAGCAGGAAGCCCAAGTCTTTAGACAAACACATGGATTCACTAAAACACAGGTGACAGACTAATTTTCAAGGTATTTGTCAAGCCATTAGCAGCATCCAGATCAATCATCATCTGTATTATTTTTACCTAGACTGTGCACATTATTTCAAAAAGATCAAATGGCCAAGTCAGTAAGCTGTTCATAGGCACTGACCTGTATTGTTCTTTCTTGGCCCTTCTAGGCTGCACTTCCTGAGGAACACCTCAAATGAGAGCAGTGTGTGTGACTGATGATAAACCAGGACCTGGGTAGCAGTACAAGGATCCTCTCTCTTGGCCCACCAGCCAGCTGTGCTCAAAGTAAGGTGTCTTCTTCTACACATCCTCCAAAACTCCAGCAATCTCAGAGAACTAAAAGTTCTCAAAGGAAATCCTTCATACACTTTCATTAATTCCACTACCAAATGTGAACCTAACTACTAAGAGGGACCTAACACTACTAAAGGAAAGAGAGGATATACAATAATTCCTACCATTAAATTAGAACTAAGCCTTAAATAGGAGAAGCAATAAGGAGAAATTTGGATTACTATCCCTTCCTTCTCCCTCATGAGAAACAGGACTCCAGACATATTTCACTGTGTGGAAATTTCAGATTTGTAATCTGATTAAGATGTCTGACCACAGTTGTTTGAGTGAGCCAGCAGACACTTGTCACTGCAAACTGTGTTTAAGTTCATGATCTACAGAGCAATGTAGATCTTCAGAATAATACTGGAAAGGTTGGGGTTTGTTTTTTTCCTCCCCAAATTCTGTTATTAAGGGACATTTTAAGCATGGTTGAAGCAAAGACCATACACACCATCATGACTTTTCCCACAAAACACTTAAGGCCAAATGACATCCAGTATTATTCACCAAAAGCTGCTTTACCTGGTTTCTTTAATACACAGTTATCACTCTTGCCTGCCATTCCAGTCCAATTTGTACCTTACTACTACAGTGCCTCAATGATTTTCTTTCACTGTTTTCCTGCAATGCCTCAGCTTTAGGTGAGGCTATTACTACTACTGAAAACTACAAGCAATTTAGTATACTCTTGCTTTGGGGTCAGTTACTTTCTCTGTCAAATGAAAGAGGTTTTATGTAATGTTGCTAATTACCCAATCCCTGTTTTGTGCCCTTTAAGATAAGTAAAACAAGAGTTATTTTTCAGGCTTCACCTGCAGGTTGATACATCCCCTTGAACCTCAGTGCAAACCCTGTCCTATCAGCTTCAAAAACAAAAAGCTCCCTTATACCCAACAAGGAAGTTACTATGCAACTCAGAGGACAAAATAATGAGCTGCTCTCAAAAGAAGGCAGAGCCATTGCGGCAATTTCTCTCAAGGGCACATGAAGATTTGTAATCTTATTTGTGGACTTGTTTTAAACTAACATTTAAATCAATTGGTCTGAAATTTATGACCACTTCTAAGTAATATTTAAATCAAGCAATTTCTCCACATAAATTTAGAGAGGAATTTGCAGAATTACAGATGTTGTGCTAATTATGTGCCAGCCTCTCCTGAAAATTGAAAGGCAAAAGAAGCATTAAAAAAAGTTTGGTGTTAAGCAAAAACCCAATTCCTTACAGTAAAACTCACCCAAGCTCTGATGCATTATGCTTTTTCACATCCACAAGAACACTTAAAATGTTAAGAGAACTTAGTACTAAATAAAAGCCATTAAAATATTTATGGTGTTAAGTGCATCTGTCCCATTTGTAATTAGGAGTGAAGTGGCAGTTTCTGAGGTTAGAATCTGCAGCCCAGCAGGTTTAAGAGAGAGCTTGTTAGGGACAATAAACCCTGGAGGAGTTATCACTGTAGGGGCTCTCTTGTGTCAGAAAAACAGAAATAGCATAATATGCTCACAAGTCACATAACATTTGGGTACTGGAAGGACACATTTTTGTTCAAGTGTAAAGCAAATTCAAAAGAAGATAATCCTCTCTAATACACAGTATACACAGCTAAGTAAACTTTCTATACTTGAATATGAAGATTTTGTGTTCCAAGTACATTGATGACCACAAGCTTTTTACACTAGAAGGGAAGTCAAAGCTCGGCATAATTGCAAAAAGCTGTAAGATGAAAGCTTTGAGCATTCTGTGGTTTTTAAATCCACACAGAGCTGCCCACGTACTCTGAGCATCTATGATTTTTCCAGAAACCCTTAAATTATGCAGTTTGCTCCATCACAGGCCACCTACCTCCTTTTTTAAGAAGACCAAAGAGTACCTTCTGATGCACAGTTCTTGTTCCACTTCAAGCTCTATTTAACTCAATCTCTCCAAAAATAATGATGAATTAACTTCACAGAGAGGTAAACTTAAATAGGGCAAATCCAGGTTCAGTGCCAGGCTCCTGAAAATACTGCATTTAAAGAATTGTATGAAATCATTGAACAGGACTTGGTGCTGAGAAATATATTTTTCCTTTCCAAATCTCCTACTGAGAAAGAGGCAGGGTGCAGGGGATTAAAAACACAAAAAACAATACCCACCCTCCCCATTCTTGTTTTTGTTTCCATATACTGATTCACAATTCTTTTAGTCTACAACTCTTCCTTCTGCTCTTCATTTCCATCCAGATTTTCTCTCCGGTGCTGGGGAACTTCTACAGCAGACATTTCAGTACAAAAGGAAGGAGTTTTCTTTACTACTGTCCCACAAGCAGCATCATCCCCAGCTGAAAGCAATTACTGCTCAGTGCTGAATGGCATCTGTCCTCAAGGGATCACCTCACCTACTGCAGGCTGGATGCAAATAAAGCCATACAGCTCATTTTGTCTTTGACAAGCTTCTCCTCAGGCTCCCCTGTAACCCCGTGTGTGCTCACGTGGGGGGTGGCAGGGGGAGTGGGGCACAGGAAGGAGAAGGAACCTCAGCTGATTTGGACACCATTTTACAGCTTTGAAATTAAAAGTCATTGCTCCAGATTTGAAGGTACTAAAAGTTACCTGGTAAGAATTTACCAGTTATAAAAGTTAAACATTTCAGGTTTCTGGTAACATGGTAGTTAATTTAAATCTTAATTCATAATTTAAAATGAAGGCTAAGAAACCTTTACTCTAAAGTTCATATGAAGGAAAACCGCTATTTTATCCTGTCCCAATAGTCTGTACACCTCTTTACAGCTAACTGCTGTATCCTTTACCTACTCAAGACACAGAAATAAAAATGAGAAATAGTTCAGTTTAATGAAATACCTTAATACTAGACTTATTACCCACATATTTACATTCTTATTTTGATAGCTGAACCCTTACAAAAGTTGTGGTTTTTTTCTTCCCCCCCCCCCCAACTGATAATCTTTACATGTTTAAATTTAAAAAAACCCCAAAAAACAAAAAACACTAGTACAGAATCTAGGGAGAACAGGAGTTTATTGAGTTTTACCTGTCTGAAAAGTGCTGGTGAAAAGTTGCCATTTCATGCTTTGTCTATAGACAAGATAAGTCAAAAGAGAAATTGTTGCAAAAAACAAGCTCATTTGAAAACTGAGTGTTTCTCCAGAACTTCTTACCATTCCTAAGTGAACACAAATGTGAGAAGCTTTTACATGAAGCTAGTCCTTTTCATTGTCAGATGCAACATCTACACTTAAGGTCCCTCACAACTATTAAAATACTTTCAGGCAGTATTAATACACGGAGAAGCAATTAGTCATATCTTCAAGAAGCCAGGTATCCCAGCTCTAAAAGTGCATCATTTAAAACATTAGTAATGGAATATTTTGAAAGAACATCTCATTCAGTATTAATGCATGCCATTATTACAAAAATATTCATTGCCTATTGTAGGAACAACAACTTTTTTGTAGACAATAAAAAGCATGCTGAATGGTATCAGATCAATATAAATCTATTTTTCATGAGGTTTAAGACACTGTTCAAGTCCCATTAAGAGCAGCTTCCTCCAACTGTGCATCAGTGTAGGCTAGCACAGCTGTTAAAAGTTTTTCACTAATGTGGCTTAGACTGGCCCCAAACTTAAAGCAGGGCATTAAAACTGGATCTTGAATTTTAGAAATCCTTCATTTAATTTGTTTAAATAAAATATTAAAAACCACTGTAATAATTAGGTATAAAAGTTGTTAAGTAACAAATTTGGGCCTAACTAGTACAACATACAGGTATTTACACAAATGCAGATTTGCTGTGGTCTTTAATATTGGGAAGACATCAGAATTTGAACCATGAGCTCAAGCCCACCCGCCCCCAAGACTGAAAGACACAAAAACCTTGGGGAAGAGTAATATAAATTGCATGTCAGTTCAACTGCCCAAGTCAGCCCAATAGCATGGCTCAGCTTGGTTCAAAGTGAGCAGCAGTCACAAGTGAACCAGTCTGGTTGTAGTCATTTTAGCAGCTGCACTTTAAGTTACATTGCAAGTAATGAACCCCAAGTCAACAAGGTATTTCTACAAAGTAGTTGATGACACCAATTTTCTAGATGGATGATGATGAAATACATAGAAAGTTCAAGATGAAAGAGCAGATGAAGACGTGAGATGTTAAAATGATGCGACAAAACATATAAATTAAACAAGAACGTTTAATCAAGACAATCCTTTCTTTTTCCTTTTTTTTTCCTTAAACAGAGGTTCTTCCAGAATTTTTTTCATTGGAAAATCAAAGCCTATTCCCACAATAGTGAGGCCACTTCTTTCAAGCAGCTCTGTTGTACAACTGTTACCAGGATCCTAAACTATTTAAATTGTTTTCTATTGATATTTCTGAACTAAAAAGTTTCAAAATATTGTAGATTTTATTTGTGCTCCACATATTACAAGCAATTAACAACACATAGAAAGGTTCAATTCCTCAGCTAAAACACCAAACTCTATACCAAGTACTACATGTACACAATACTTGCACAGTGACAAGCACAAGAAAGTACTAGTTGAGCACTTACTTTCAGATATTCATACCAACTCTTAAAATCCACTTCAGTTCTCCCACGCCACCCAGTCTACAATTTAAGGCATCTCCACACAGCCATCCATCCACTGACCCACCCACTCCCATACACACGATTTATGTTGGAGGTGTTTACTCTTACAAAGAAATCATTATGTCAATCAGGTACCATTTATTATTTATCCCTCTAACTGTGTCAGCATTGAGATATGACAGTTAAACCAGTGTTAAATCAATACAATATTTACAGAGCACAGCACATTAAGCTTGAGACACTCACTTGGAGGATAAAACCACATTTTAGAGCAGGACAAAGGTCACCATTATTATGTGTTTGAAAACAGCTATTTACAGGTCCCTATGACTTAACTATAGTCTGTACACTGTTCCAACAGGGCAGGCAAAAAGCAGGATAGGCATTTATTTTAAGGGAATTTAAACATACAATTTGGAAGCATATTATTATGCTACCCTGAACGCCATGAACCACCTTAACATTCTTCAAGGCGGTCTCATATCCTAGAATGGCATGTCCAGCTGATACAAACAGACAACACAACATTTACTTGGTGGAGAGTGCTTACTCCAGCTATTCAGTCATCATGACTTTGAAGGCAATTCGTCCCAGGAACTTGTCACGGTCATCTTGATTTTTTAAATTAGGTGAGCCGTGGATCTTACACTCAATTGCTATTTCTTCTTTGGTACCGTTGGGGGCAATGGCTAGCTGAACAGCCACTAGAGGCTGCAAATAGTGAGCCTAGTAAACAGAAAGAGGGGGGAAAATATTTGAGAGACCAGAGTAAGTTGGCATTAAATTAATATTTAATCCATCAGACAGTTAAGAAAAAGCTAATTAGGAACCCAACTTTTCAAAGTTCAATCTGATTTAGGTAAGAAACTTCATTTTCCCAGGTTAGAAATACATTCTTCATACTATTTCTTAACTAATATTTCAACATCATTTGAGTCACAGACAGTATCTTCAAGATGCATACGAATTTCTACTTTTTTAGTTCCAATTCTTCTAGAAACCTTCAATGACAGAACCTCAGAAATGAGTGTCTTCCACTCTTCTGCTTGTTTTGGGTTTGGTTTGGCAGGGTGCGTGTAATCTGCTACAGAATGCAACTTTTCTAGCAGGGTTTTAAGTGTTGGTTTTTTTCCAAAAGCCTGGCTCAACAAATACTAATAAATCAGCTTCCCTTCTCCCCTATCCCATTTACCTTTTCAGCAACAAACCATTCTGAAAGGTGTTATCTGTTTAATAGCTTTATACAGAAACCTTTCCTTGCACATCCTGACAGTATCCTTCCTGGTCAGTTATATTTGGTGGAACAATTACAACTTGTGACTACTGTAAAAATTAAGAATGAGAGCAGAATCAATTCCATTCTTTTGTCAACCCAATATTGTACCTCACATCCAATTCAATAAGAACTTGTATTCTCTTGTAAAGTGCCTATGAATTAAATAAGAGCTTATTATACACTGTTAAGGCAGCATTTTATGCAATGTTCATGAACCATTTCCATAATTTATTAATATTTTTAGGCCAGTACTGCTGACTGATGATTATGCTAAATTCTTTTCTAGGTAAAAATTCATGTAAGTCAGTGGACTAAATACAACACTACAGTATTGTGTAAGTATAAACCTTGAATTTTAATTGAACAAAATTTTGTGTTAAGACTTTTTCCATCCTCATCAACTTAAAAGACTCTTTAACTAATTTCTGGTTTTAGGCTATCTTCTCTACCAAAGAACACACTAGAGAATACTCAAAGTCTCATTTATAAAGGATGAAGTCATGGAAGTAGATGTGCTAAAATCTTTAATATTAAGTACTAGTAAGAAACAGACTGAAGTAGCTGCTTTCATTGCATAATGGTTTTACTAGATCAGAAATTTTCCTGTGCTCCCATAAACTTCAGACTGGGAGGGAGGAAATGCAGCGAGGCAAGAAGACTCCCTCAAAACTTCCCAGCTGTAAGGGTGATACCACACTTGGAATTTTCTAAAACTCAGAACTAAAATTCCAATGTTTCCTCAGGGAGAGAAGTCTTCTCACCATCAAGGTTTTTCCAAAGGGACACAAAAATTTCTATGATGTTTTGAAAATAAATGATACCAGAATGGACTTTTACTCAGTATAAAATTTGGAGGAGGAGGGAAGAGAGGCAGCATCCTCATTGACTATGTCAGATCATCTAAAAAAGGGAACATTCCCCAAGGTCAGAGTTGGGCTCGTTGTACTAAGCAGCAAAAGACAAGAACCATCCTGGACCACAAAACTGTAGATATTAATGTTAGTATTCTTCTGGCTCCTACCTGAACAAGAGCAGCAAGTTTATTCAAATCTTCTTAAATCCTTTACAGAATCAACTAATTTAACAGTTCCACACTGATATAATATAAAAATTCTGTTGCAGAGCCAAGGAATCGATCCAGACCCTTGAGATGCAGTCAGTCAAATACTCAAACTTCCCACAACTCTTCTTACTGCCTCTTCTTTTTCTCACTATGCTAATGTTAGGAGAATTAGGCCTCACATAAGCAAGAATTCCTAAAACCATACCCCCTGTTCCATATGAAAAAGAACATGAAAAATAATAATAATAAAAGTTTTTTCTAAATCACCTAGTTCAAGCAAGGAATAGCACTGTGTTTTGCCTATCTTCATTAGTGTCTTTTCATAATCTTCCATTTTTTATCAGTATAGCAGCAAGATGGGAATTTTGTTACTAAAGTTCTTCATCCCATCCTTGGTACAAACTGGGTCTTGACATGTCAAGATGCAGAGATGCTGTATTTTGCAGTTCTTAGGGAAGCACTGCTCTCTTTCCCTATTCTTTCATTCCAAGAACAGGATAGAGTCTGTACTGACTCCAGCTGTTGGAAGCACAGGCAATCTCTCTTTAATTTGCATGCCTAAGTGAATAGATGGGGTACCAATTCATAACATGGCAACAAAATTGAAAATACAGAATTACTCAGAAGTAACATGAAAGCAAATGTTGAAGGAAAACAAGCTCCTTCCACATTCGTAAAAGCCATGGGAGCTTAAAAAAAGGTTATGGATGGAACTGCTGCAAGTATAGAGTACACTGGAAAAGTAACTGAGAAAGGAGTCATTTGATACAAAAATCACTTTGGTGTAATTACAACCACTCACCATGGTACACTATGGATCTAATAGATTTATGTTTGAAAAAGTACCTTTATCTTCAATGATAAAGAGTGTTTATTAGACTAAATAACTTGGTCAGTAAGAGGCAATATAATTTTCGGTTTTATAGAAGGTACACATTTTCTGCATACAGTGACCACAAATTGATGCAAGAAAATAAAAAGATTAAATTCAAGTTTTGAAAGAAACTGGAGTTTTAATTCTGTGTATCCTGTGTTCATAAAGTAGTGACTTTAGGGTTTTTACAACAATAATTTTTGAAAACCCCAAACCTATCTGCTGCATTGAAGTCCTTCTTCATAAAACAGGGCAAATAGAAAGCATGGCATGCAGAGCCACAAAGAAATATAATCAACAACACCATAAGGACTTAGAAACTTAACATCCTATACAGAAATGCCAAGGATTAACTACTAGAAAGTGTATTGTAATGTGAAGACAGTTTACTTCTCCTGCCTTTCCCTGCACTCAAAAAGACTCCAGAAGATTTCAATGAGCAAAAAAGAGCAGCGGCTCTCCAGACTGCTGGTGTACAGCCACCCCTCCATGAGGACAATGCCCAGTTTGTTCATGGCTGCCAAAGCACGTCCCAGCCTCGCTGAGCACTGTGCAACGTCTGCATCTGCAATATTCCTTAGCAGCACCTCATTACAAAGTCCAAACTTCAGAATTAATCTGCCACTAGCAACTGGAAATGCACACAGAAACAAAATACAAAGTGAAGACCATCATTGAGGGATACTTACATGCAAGCTTTTCCCATAGTATGGGAAGTACATCAAGTCCATTGCGCCATTAGGAGGAAAATAATTTATGGTAACCATGCCTTCTTCCTGTAATTGCAGACAGCAAGGAAAGCAGAATTTAATATTTGCTTGCATAACAAATGAACACAAAATTAAAATTATAACCCAATGATGAGCTGCAAAATACCTCAAAAAAAGGCAACTGACTTACAAACTCAAAATAATTCAAACCAGATTTCTTTTGGCAAACAGTCACATGCTGCACACATCTGCTGCAGTAAGGATGAGCAGTACTTAAATTAGCAATCGAGTCAAAGACAGCCTGCCTTCATACTAATGAGTCAAAGAAATGGGGAAAGGGGTAGGTTCATTGTAATGAGTAATTTAAGAACCCAACCCCCTGTATATAATTTAAATCCCAAGTATCTCCAAGCAAGCCTGTGTATTTTTGGTGAATCATGTGCTGTTTCAACCCAGGTTTTTAAACCTCTCAAGCTTGTAATGATACAAGCCTTCACAGAGAACCACAGACGCCTCTCTGTAACAGTGTCATTCCTAACATTAGGGGCCTTCTATCCTTCAAATACAGGCCAGATAAGAGGAAACCCAAATGGCTAAAATGGTGATGCTGCTGGAGTTGTATGACCACTTCAGAGGAACAATATATACAGATGCAGGCTTTATCATTCCACTGGCCCCTGCAACCCCAAATCCTGGAATGAGAAAGAATAAGCTACCTACAAGGCTGCTGCCTAATTTCTGACTAAGGAGTCACTCAACCCATAAAATATACAAAATATGTATGTATGATTGAGCTGTCCAGACACAGGTTGTTAGAACAGCAATACACAAACCCCTCTCCCTATACATGAGATTCTTCAAGACCATATATCCTGGCAGAACAACAAGATGCTCCAAGTTTATACCACTAGGAAATGCCCACATCTGTAACCTTCTGTAATAAATTAATTTATTACCATAACCAAGACAAATGTCATTAAAACAACCACCCCAAAATGCTAAATGCAAGTTCAGAACATCACTGTTTGTTCCATGTAATTCACAAGTTCAAAGTTCATTAGCAAGTTTGTTGTTGTTTCTCTATTACCATATACAACAGCTGTAATTTTAAACAGATCCCTACAAAATTCAGAAGACAACTGCAGTAAGATCAAAACATATTTAAGAACAAGCCACAGCTCAAGGTTACGTTCTTTTCACCTCCTCAAAAGAACATACAATTTTTTTTTTAGGATATGGCCACATTCTCATTCCTTTACAGTCTCAATTACTGCAGTCATTAATGTAAGTTTATTAAGTATTTCGGACCTTGAGCTTGCATATAACTATTAAGCAGGAATATGTTGATTTTCACCATTATTCTTTATTTTATTTAAAGCTCATGCAGCTGAAAATACTTACTTTTCAAATATATTGCTGAAATAATGGTTAAATACTCAGCATATGGAATAACATAGGCAAAGTAAACAGGAGTAATGCTTTCTGGAGCAGCTAAATACAAGGCATGCATGCAGTCATCACTATGCACTAAATATATGCATTAGGCTCTCAGTGCAATAGCAGGGAGGTTCTGGGACATGCAGCTGCCTATCTAATGCAGCTGCTGGGGGGGGTTCCAGATCTTCCTGAATAAGCAATCCTAATTAATATCCCTACACTATTAAATAAAAGCAAATTAAAAAACACCTAAACAAGCTGCATTTGCTGAAGAACTTCAAGAATCTGTCCATTAGTGAGTGTGACTTTTCCTGCTTATCATGTAGTTTCCACAAAGAGCTGCTGACAGTCAGCAAATCTAAAAATCTGACAACGTAGCTGGACAGACTTCCACCTCTAACTGCGTCTTAATTAGGACTGCAGTTTAGAAAGAAGAATTTACCAGATGTTGAAATAATATGGCAAAGAAATAATATAAGAAAGACCCAAGGAAAGACTTTAGGAAGGAATGATCTATAATCAGTTGAGAAGAAATGGAGAGGATGAAGAGCAGTATTCATTAGAAGAAACTGTAAACCAACAGATTTCTATCACAAAAAGCAAGTTAACTCAGATCCTGAGTATGCTGACAAAAACAAGGCACACAGAATGTCATTCATACAGCCAGTCTTCATTCTTGTCAACCACAGTGATACCTAACAGGAAGTCAAGATGGTCAATAGACAGCAGAAAAATATGTATATTTTGGAATTAAGGCTTTTCTTTTCTCTAGTTAAAAACAAAAAACCCCATCAAATTTACCAGTTTTCAGTAAAGGCTGTTTTAACTTGAAATAAATACTTTGCAAGATGTTCTAGCACATGTGAAACTGCACAGCTCTGGCCCCAAACTAAAGACCTAATATGCTGATCTTCAAACTTCTTGGAGACAGAATCTTTTTATTGATTTGTTTCTCTTTCTGGAGATTCTCAACACTGCAGCTGATTAGTTCCTACAGGGTGCAGGAGGAAGAACCAGCTGTAATCAATGTCTGACACTGCAAACACTCACATCCCTCATCTACAGAAGTTACAGTGACGACAGCTTCAACTACACGAGGGCACAGGGGGAAGCATCCCCAGCTATGAGTGTACTGACTCTGAAATTTTTCCATTAAAAAAAATATATATAAAAAGTGCAGGGAGAATAAAGAAGATTCACCTCACAGGAGAATACCTGAAGAACATAAATTTCACACTGAAAAACTTAAAATGATGTTTCAGGTGGCCAAAACTGGCAGGATGTTCAGACAGAAGCTATTGAACTAAATTTGTGAGATTTGTAAAAGCAAAAATACCATTTAAAAGTCAGATGGTGTGTTAAGTCCAGGCAGACACTTCTCCGAATGGCTCTCAGCATATGTAGGATTGATGCACAAAGTTCCACCTGAGCATGAAGAAGAACCTTTTTCCTGGGCAGTAATTGGGCACTGGAACAGCTTGCCCAGAGAGTGCGTGGAGTCTCCCTCACTGGAGACACTCCAGAACTGTCTGGACACAACTCTGTGCCATGGGCTCTAGGATGAACTTTCTTTGAGCAGGGAGGTGGGACCAGATGACCACTGTGGTCCCATCCAAATTTATCCACTCTGTGACTCTTAATTGTACAAAATATTTAGAAACAGAGATGAAAGGGAAATAAAAATCAGTGAACAGTAAATCTACAGGATGAATTATAACTGGTTCCTAAGCTTTCCTAAGCAAGTAAATTATTACGAGCTAGGGTGAGAATAGGCTAACAAAAATAGATGCATTCAAAGTAGCAAAGCCTGACAAGTACTTCCCTGGAAGTCACTCAAGAACTAGTAAGATGAATAATTTTAAAAATCATAACCATCACACTACTTGTGTAGATCACAAAAATTTTAAGTGGATGCAGTAGCAGAACTTGGTACTTTACAGAAAGAAGATGCAAGAAAACACACACAAATCACTTCTGTATATCCCAAAGGGTAGAAAAATAGCAAAAAATGCCACCATGATCTACCAAGTTGTTATCAAGCTTACTGTTTTGTTAGTGAAACCAGTTAAGAGGGTAAGAAGAAGTATCATCTGCTTAGCATAGTTTTTACTATTGTCTCATAGAGCATCCATAGACAAAAGTTGAAGAAATTCATCATAAAATAGGACTGCCATCAATATTTTATAAATCACTTGAACATTAGTTCTCAACACCTCACAAGGCATTTCTGGTGGAAATGAAGATGACTGCTCTGGATCCTATTCCATGTTTCAATAAGGACTCGAGAGGCAAACCCAAGTTCATTCATTGATGGCACCAAGCTAAGTAGTACAAAACACTTCAAAGAACTTGATCCCATTAAAATGATCGCAAAAAATGACAGAGGAGGGCCAAAAATAGCCCTATGAAATTCAAAGCTGTGAACTTCGAGAAGTCACATCTACAAATACAGACTGGGAAAAAAACAGAAGAATGATTTAAATAGTAAAACAATTAAAGACTAGTGTATTACAAACAGCAAATACACCTTGCTTTCAATGTGATCACAAAGGGAGAAATGCTGTCATTAACAATACCTCAGCTAGAGGCAAACTTCTACCTAGTCTGGAATATCACATTGCAAAAAAATTATACATTAGACAAGTCAAAGAAAAAAGAATACTAGTAGAAGTAGCTTAATTCCTTTATTCTGTTCAAGAGAATGTGGAGTTTGTAAATGGAAGCAAATCAGCCAAGTAAGAGGAAGAATCACCTTTGCTTGCTATGGACTGTCCTGGAGAGATCAAAACTTTCAAAGACCCAACAAAAATTAAGTATTAAAATCTGTGCCTACCACAGGTATCTAGGACAAAGGCAGAAACCCTTACAAATGTCTGTCTCATTAACTGCGAATATTTCCCAGCCTAAACTTTCATAAGTCACCAGAAGCTAAAAGCCAGGACTCTGCCCCTTGCTCAAGCTACAAACTTACCAACTTTTTCACTGCTCCCCAAGCAGCCTAGGAAAAACACCCATAAGTCAAAAGTAATTATTATAATTGCAAGAAAACATTCTGTGTAAATCCATTGGTACATAACAAATATGCAAAGATTAGCTGTTATTATAAGTAGTTTATACTTGATTTGAAGGCAACTTTTACTTGAGTGGTAACATTAGTTTTCACACACAGTTGTCTTACCCATCATTTATAAAATTGTCTAAGGTGCACTTGCAGCATGGAGAAAAAATAAAAATAGAGGTTATGAAATGGGAAAACAAAATAGAACTCACAATAAATAAATAAACAAGACCACAAATACACATGTATGCATTTTCCTCAGATCTACACCAAATCAGGTAGTTCAAACATCTAAGGATGAAAGAACAACCAAAAACTGTTTCTATAGGTACACTGAAGAAATAAAGACACTGAAACTAAATGAGACAAAGTAGGATGAAAAACACAAACAAAAGTACAAAATCTCTAAGAAGGGAAGAGTGAAATAAACTACTTCATTATTCATCGTAATCACAAGGAAAATCAACAACACATTTATTTCTTACATTCTGAACTGACCTTAGGGGTACACTGTATATGTGGCTCTCCTTCAGGCTTTAATCCAATTATCTAAAGGAGACAAAGATAAAATATTTACAGATCTTTTTCCCACTTTCAAGTTTTACAGACTGAAATTGAACTTTTCCCTCACTAAATATGAGTTCATAAAGGGACTACGTGTATCTAGTCTAATTTTCATCTGAACACAATTTTAAACTAGGACTAAGATTTAAAGTATTATTAAATTAAACAGTTTACTCAGGTTAACTCAAAATAATTACAGTAGTAACAGAAAGTACTGTTTTCTTATTTTACATTTAGCATGTAATTTTAATGGCTCAAACCAGTCAGCAATTCAAGATACAGGTCCATCATTCATCAATCAGTAACAAGACATCACCGAAAAGTCAAAATACTTTGTAGTTTTCCTCATCTTTCATAGTTTAAGAGTTACAGAACGCATTAGTTTAGAGTTACCACATTAGAGTTCTGGAACACAGGCACAAAGTACAATACTTTACTTTGCAGAGTGGTCTAGAATGTGTTTCACAGAACAGTAAGTAAAAGCAAAGAACAATATACTTCTGAAAACAAGATTCAGATATTTTGGTTCAAGTTGTCGAAGCCAATACTGGTAAGTATTAGAATGCTTAAAAAGCTTACTCTCTGGAATTGCTCAATGTTTCAGTAAATTACACTCTTAAAGAAATGCAAATATCTTGAGTAGCAAACTGAAGACATATTTCAGTCCTTTTTCCACAGTAATTTTTTCATACAGCAGTAGCTGGGAGCACTTGTACTAAGAGCTAAAAGATAAGCAGGCACTTACTCTATTCATTTTCACAAGCACGCAGGGAGTTCCTTTAGAATAGCCAAAATTTGCATCCTCCTTGCCAGAGCACTGTCCAAGGTCAGAGAGGTTAAATCGACAAGCCTTTTTAACAGCAGCCTCGCTCTGATCAAAGATCTTTCCCCGGGTACAGTCTATGTTTTGTGACTGCTTTGAATCATTATATGCTATGAAACAAGAACAGCTTGTAAATCAGTGGTATAAAGCACATAACCAGCCAAAACCTGCAGATGCCTATATAAGTAATTATCATGTTACTTCCCTAAGAGTTTTCTCAAAGAAGTATTTTCAGAGCACTGTATCTTACATCCACCTTAACAAACACTTTTTCAAAGCCTACAGACACGTAGCAGTGTACTTGAATGAAAAACAGTATTACAGAAGAATCAATGCTTTCCTGCTTTTAACATTGTAACAATAATCACAACTTCATGAATTTCTGTACATAAACTAACTACATATGCTAAGCCAATAACGTATTAAAATACAAACAATCAAGTTTTTATCTGGAAACGCAACCAGTTTTCCCTTTGCACATGTTTCTTTTACAAATACACAGCAAACTTGAAAGTATTCCAATAATTAATATTAAATTGCCTCTACAATTACATCAGATAGTATAATTTATGTTATACTAACATCTCGAGCTGTTTCTCACTTTCTTGTGTTTCTCAAGTGCAGAGACCACACAGTCACAAATGCTAAACAAATTTAAGACACTTTGCGGTTTCTTCTCCTCCCTTACAGCCCAGCTCCCAGCTAATAAGGTAAAATGGAGAAAGGGAAAGTTCATCCTGATGCAAGACCCACAGAAGTGCAGGAGAGGCAGGTAGTCATGAAATGCAGCATTGCTCTCAGGAACCCTTGGCAGAGCTCTCTGAAAGAAAAGCCTACTCATAGAAGCTTTTAGTAGGCACGAAAACTGTGAATATGGAGAGATGCAAGTATAGCTGGAGCTAACAAAGCAACTCATGCACACAGGTGAGATTTCACAGCACCTTCCTCATTCTGACTTACAACTTCTTATATTTTCAATTGATTTCCATATTATTAGAATAAGTGTACATACAGGCACATACGTGAAATAATGTGTGACAAATCAGTGATTTTTCCACCCTTCCAATTAGTCCTGCATTAGCTTTTCTCCATGTTCTAAATTCAGTGTTTTAATATTTCTGTGTGTAGATACTGTGTATCAGAGTGAAAAATCAATAAATTGCAATTAATTTAATCTTTGTGTGCCTCATTTTTCAAACAGACACCTAAGTTCTTCAGACTAAAGTACTCTCACTCAGTTACCAAATCATTCTGATTAAGACTAATCAGGTAAGTCCTGATAAACTTTGTCTCCAAATACAAGACCTCTTATTTTAAATTAAATTCTTTTGACATATGTAATTTCTAAATCTTACAGCATTTTTAAATAACCACATCACCCAAAACTCTCCATTATGTACTGCACTATTCCTCATGATCAGCCTCACTGTCCAATAGAGGCATTTTACTCACCATTTTCTGTAAAATAGAGACATTTATAACACACATATCTACAGTAACCCTGAACTTCCATTAGTTTCCATTGGCAATTAGTAACTAAAAGCAAGAAATGAAATAATGTACTCAAGATTAAGACTCCTAAATTACTTGGGCAATTGTGAGTAACTTACATTCAAGGAAATTCTGAAGTGTAGTAACATACTCTGCATATGATTGGCTGTCACTCCTATTAAAGTAAAATTCCAATGCAGTGTCTGGCTTTGGTGAAATCATAAGTCCTTAAAAAGAAAATGTTTAAGTTAGGAACGAAGCAACTTATATTTCTTTCACCACTCTAACCCCTACTCAAACATCCATAAACTGGAAAATGTCTATTATGTGTAAAAAAACATTAATGTTACCCCTATATTCTACAGTACTGGAAGGTACTTTGTGTTTGAAGCCAGTAATCAAAATCAGCATTACAATAATTAACATTTAAATCCAACCCAATGTATAACTGCAATTCACAAACCAAACGATTAGAAAAAGCAAAATCAGCAGTTTAATCACTTTCAATCAAAGATTTTTATTGATCCACTTTCCACATTCAGCAAGTTAAGCTTTAAAAATAATTGAAAAAATACCCAAAAGCACACCCAGAAAACCTTCACTTCAAGCGACGGTTCAAAGCTTTAGGCAATACAGAGTGAAGCTATGATTGTATTATTCTCACAGAAACCCAGAAAAAAATTAAAAACTTGATTATACATAAAGGTGGCTTGAAAGTTACCCCAATCAAAACAGACAAGTCAAATTAGTATTCAGTCTTCTCCTCCCTCTCCTCAAACGAAGCTGAGGTGCCACCTGTCCCATGGAGAACAGGAGACACCTGTTACAGAGCCCCAGGGCACGGCTCAACCAGGGCTCCAGAGCTCCCTCTCAGCCCCACAGCATCCCTGGGGGCTCTGGGCAGGAACCAGAGCTGCAGGAGGTACCAGCCCATGGATCACCAAAGGCTGAACCCAGCCTCAGCTGGAGGATGGGCAAGACACAGATGGAATAAAGTGAGCACGGCCCTCCCAAGAGCTGAACTGCCCCTGCTTCCCAGCATATGGCCCAGAAAGCTGCAGGGTTCAGTCTCAGGGATTTCTCTGGAACAGTGAAAGCAAAAGGCACTGATACACCCAGCCTGGGCAACCAGGAGCTGGCACTCACACGGGTACCTGATGGCAACAACCCACCCCCACGAAAACAAACAAACAAACAAACAAAAAACCAAAAACACCCCAAAAAACAGGCCATCTTTATAAAAAATAAACATTTAAGAAAGTAAGATAAAGTTAGGCTACTGTAGTTAACCATCACAGTAAGGTTCAGTAAAGTATATCAAGAGTGTTTTTCAGCAGTCCAGGTCTATTAAGGATTTACCTACAGAAATGGCCAAGCTTCTCAGCCAAAGGCAGAAACTATTCACAAATACTTGCAACTTGCAAATAATAAATATCTATACTAGAAACTCATCACCAACAAATGTTCTTCAGCTTTAAAAAAAACCCAGATACAATTTAATGTCTTTTATTCTAGGTCTTTTATAGGATTCCAAATAAATCAAAATTCCTCTTTTTTGCAATAACAGCAGGTAAATTATTTCCATGGAAGCCACCAAGTAAAGGCCTTAATGACTAACAGTCCATATTTTGACTGCAGACCACTTTGCACCCTTACAGCAATTTTCTGGCCTTCACAGTGAACAGGGATTCAGCAAAATAAAAGGTAATTAGTAGCAGGACTGAAAAATCACTGGAAGGGTTTTACACATTAGGAGCTTTCAGGGGATAAGAGATTATTATCTCCAAACTATAATGTAAATGAAGGATTTAAATGGTATTTTTCAAAGGGTATATGACAAAATAACTAAACCAGTCATCAATGAAGGAAAAAAAATAATTTGAAGAGATTTGCTGCTTCAGGGGAATGTCAGAAACATCCTATGAAGAGGGGACTGCTCCACTTCCAGTGGAATACATTCTGCCTAAAAACTATGGCGTAAATTCTACAGAAGAAGCTATTTGAAGGACTGATGCATAGACTGAGAGAGATGCAGGATTTGAGCACTTCTAGAGGAACAGAATTAACAGCCTCAGCATAGGATCACATCTAGGATTGTAAAAGAGATTACAGTATTTTACAATTCCAGGAGGGATTTAACAAAAAAGGTTTTAAAATCATCTGGATTTGATTTATACTATTATATCCCAATGTACAAAGCAATTCAGGTATCAATTATAAAATAAATCAATTGTGAGATTTCCAAGTACATTTAATGTAAGAGGAGAACCTTTGACCTACGGCATCCAGGTTTTGTGTGTAGATTTTAGGTTTTTTAAAAGAATTTAAGTTTACAGCCAGGAACATTACATGTCTCACTGCAAATGAAAAACAACAGAGTTAAGGAGAAACATTAAAACAGAAACAAGCAACTTGATTAACTTTAATGTATGAGTTACTAAAGACATGGTTAATAAAGATACTTAATTCAGAAATGTTACAGGAATTCTTCAATTAAAAACTTGCTGCAGCATATATACTTTTGAAAACAAACATCCCTCATGACTTATTTCAAAGCCAAGGAAAATTAAAACTCTGAACTGCATGAGAGAAGAAATGTCACTCAAGCCCAGCATTAAGCCACAGCTACCCATGGCTTCATCCACTACGATGCTTCTGACTTCCACAACAGACACAATGGGAATGGGGAGAAATGGTCAACTAAGCCACCTTTTTCCTCCCTCATTTTTTTTTCTTCTTTTTTTTAAATTATTCTTTAGAGCATCTAGCCCATTCTTAGCTTGAAAAAACAGCAGAAATCCTCAAAATCCCTTACAATGTGACACTTGTTAGAGAAGCCAGAACACTACACCCAAACAAATTCTGTTCACACTGGCCCAACTGCAACTTACTCCACAAAGATCACTGTACCATCTTAAGTATGGATACAGCTGCAAGGTGATGTTCCATTTTAAGAGCTTTGCATTCAACAAAAGGAAAAAAGTATTTTAAAAAATAACATCGTCTCACTTCCCCCCATATATTATATAGGTGAAGACAACCACCTTATTACTCATTCTTATTTGTACAGGGTTGGTTTTTTAATATACAATTAGTTCCTTGAAGCAGCCAACAGTGAGGCAGGAGGGCAGCACACAAAGGAAGCAAGACAGCACTTTCAGTGGCAGCTGCGTGTTACATGGACTTAGCTTCATCATAACCAGGGCCCTTACTCCAGTGGATCCCTATCCCTACAATCCCTGAAATCCACAGACTTTCCATGTCAGTTGGGAACTATCCAATACTGTAATAAAAACTCTGCAAAGGCCTCTATCCCACAGTCCTTACATGCTCTTGAGCAGATCACACTCACAGCAGAGTCTTCCTGTACCTTCTGCAAAGTATCAAACATTAATCAAGGTGGCCCTCCACCTCATCCAAGAGAACTGGTTTGAAGTACCTTTACAGCAATTTGATTAAATTATAAACCAACTTCTACATCAGCATGATGTGTGGATCTGCAGGCAAAATTGTGATCTACATGACAAATTCAACTGACAGGAGCTTAAAGGAAAAAACAGCAAAATTTAGCAAAAAAAAACCCACACAAAAAGCTACTGCATGAATTTATGCTATAAGCATACGCAACTTGCCTTACACCGAGTTTTACCTTTGCAACCTGCAAGTAACTGAATAATGACTTCCCATAAGAGGTTCATACTTCAAAAGAGCTCTCAAATGAAACTCAGTTGTTAAACCAGAGAGAGGTTAATGAAGAAATAAATACAGCGTTACCTGGACTAGAAATGCGGTCCCGGTACTTGGGTATATCACTGCTCAGGGTCTGAAGCATAACCCACATTGTGAATGTGAACAGCGCTGCTAGGAAGCCATAGAATACCAGATAGAATAGCAAGATCAATCCTGTAAAGAAAAAGATAAAATTACGATTTTTGTTTCATCTAATTCCATTACCTATTCTGAAAATCAGAAATGGGAAATTAGCAATACAATGTTTGTAGTCATAAATATGCCTCTAGCATACATATGTAATGCACAGTGCACAATAATGCATACAAAGAGGTTTTCTTAGTACTTTCTGATTCTTAAAGCTTGTAGACCATTTTGGCATCTCTATTTTTAAAAGAGAAACATTAAAAACCATTCTTTGGGCTATACAGGAAAGCTAGCAAAAATGACTAAGCGGTGCATTACAAAAAAAAATAAAACTGTCACTTGTTTACTAGAATTTTAGCTTTGTATCTGCTTGTTGGGAAGATGAAAGAACTGAGGGAAAAGATAAAATTATTACACTGGATCCAGACCAGGGAGGAAGCAATTGTTGATTTAATAACATAGTTGATATTTGAGGGAACTCCACACAAGAGTAGTCCTTCACACACATCCAGTTACAAGATACTTCTCAGGGTGGAAATGCTTTCTGCCACATGTGTTTGAAAACAAACCAAGCCTTCTCTCCAGATTTATCCAGCCTAACACACACACCTGCTTTACCAATCTACCCAGGGACCCAGCAACCCCACCGAATTCATCAAATACACAGATTATTACCAGCTTCAACTTGTTTAATTAACTGAGCACTCAATACCAACCTAAATAAATGTGTGGGATTCTGTTTTAAGACTGAGACTTAAGGACGCATGCAGAGAATTTGTCAAAAAGAATTGGAGCTATTAAAAGTACTGAGGGGAATGGATGTTTGGACTGAGAGCCATTTTTAAAACCATTCTAATTCAAAAACATAACCAAATGTTGACAGAAATTCAATTTTTATTGGATATTCTAGCCATAAGTGCACTATCAGAAGTCAGACATGCAACTGGGTATGAAGAAATGTACTTCAAAACCATTATGCAATATCCTACCGACACTTGACAGAACCAAGTGCAGAACTTTCTAACCTTTAACAGAAAAGGAAAGAGCAATAGTAAATACAACTGTACCCCCAGTGCTATATACTGTCCACTGGAATAAGACAGAAGGAAGCCTAAGCCCTGGCTCCTGTCCCAGAAACTATGCTTGCATTTTGCACTGAAACAGTCTCTAGTGTAGTATGGTACCCAGAAACCCATGACTGCTAAAAATCCAAGTACCCATTCTACTCCTCCCAAAAGAATTCTGTGTACATCTATTAAAATAATGACATGGTTTCCAAATTCTTTAAGTAAAGTTCTCAACAGCAACCAGCTGAATGTCAGTGGATTCTCCATTTGGTTTTAGCTTTCAATCTCATACACTGATGAAGTTACCTACCAATCTGCAATAACCTGGAAATTATCAGCTATTTAAAATACACTTGAAACCACCAAGATGTAAGATTCTAGGCAGCAATTAGAAGTAGCAAAGTATGCAAACACAAAAACAAGATTACTCTATAATGAACAAGACAGCTGGATATCTACTGTGAATGACTGCTAAGGTTATTTAGAAGCTATTTAGCTGCTAAAATGAAAACATAAAAACAAATAGTAGAAATTCTAGTCAACAAAGCCATTACAAGAGTCGCATCTGTATTTGGCACAGCAGCAATGTGTTTTACCTACAAGCTTGTAATTGCTTTAACTGGATTTAAAGCAGAATGAGGATCTTCTGATTAATATCCACTGGGTTCTGGGTATTATAAAACCAAACAAAAAAGCTCCCTTACAAAACCTCTGGTCAGCTCTCATTTTGATCCATAAAAGTTAATCAAATCAACTACTGGATACTTCCATCAAACTCCCTAGACAGTACACTTTCCATCAAGTGACTGAGACGTTCATCAAACAGTCCCAATGGAACAAGAGGATTTGACATGTAAGACAAAACATGCAGCTGCTGTGGCAAGTAGAGTAAAAGCAAGAAAACCAGGGAAGTTATTTCAGAACACACTGGTATTTAATTTCTAAAACAATATGCCAAACTTCACTCGAAGAAGAAAAACTGATGAGCATAACATGGGCAATCAGAGCAGCACAGAGTGCAGTTCTAAGCAGACATGGCCGTGGGAAGAGTCCTGCTTTGGGCCAGCACCACCACATCCCCTGCATTCCTGACCCTGCAGGGCAGTGCCACAGGGGCAGCTCTCCCCCGTGGGGTCCCAGGTGTCCCACCCACCTGCACAGCCCCTCACCCCAGCAGGGCTGGCAGAGCTGGGACCCCTCTCAGCCTGGAGGGAGCATCAGGACAGGGCTAACAGTGATCCCCACTCCACGATGGAGACTGCAGTGACAACAGCACCTCCCCCAGCCCTACTCCTCCCAGCAGCAGCCCAGCCACCGGGGATGTGCAGCAGAACACGGCTGGAAAGGCTGTTTCTACTCAAGGCCCTGAAGCTCCACTAGCCTCCCCCAGCCCAACAAAGCTTAATCTTCATTTTAATACAGCTTGTAAATGCACAGCAGAACGCCGACCACTAAACTGACCCATTTACATTACTTTGCCACATGAAAAAGAGGGAAAAAAACAAACAACAAAAATCCCCTCTGCAACTTCCAACAGCTCCAAACTGAGTAAGCTGCTCTTTGTGAGCCTATTAGTACTAATTATCCTTAGCTAATCACAGTGAGCAAGCCATAACCTGTCAAGAAACTCTGCCAAAATAACTTCACATAACACTGGATTTCTTGTCAGGAAACAAGATGTACCCAAGTAACAGTGAAAAGCTATCTTCCATATTTCCTCCAAACAAGGTCCAGCTTCCACATCTAACATGCAACCCAATTCAACTGTTGTAAACATCTCATACACCAAAACAATAACACAAGAAAAACTCAAAACCAAAATTCTGCATTACAATTTACCTAGTTGTTTTGGTTTGCTTTTCTTTTTGCAGGGCATCACAGTACCAAAACCACTTCTTCATATCCTCACCACATCAATGAGCAAGTCAAATCTGGAAGACTTCAATTTCTGAACCAACATGTTGATACTCTAATTAGCTGGAATTCATTTGCAGGAATCAAAACACTTCTCCACTGTGAAAATTAGAATTCCTGACTCTGGTGAATGCAAGATATCACATACCTGGTCATCATTTCCATGGAATACAAGCTTTCCAAACTTTACATGGCAAAAGCAATGAAAAGCTTGTTATGCAGGCATAAACCAGACTGACAAATCTACCTGTACATAATGCTTAGTTAAGATATATACAGGTATCAATATAAACACTCCCACAAACAGGGTAGCAACTATTCAACATTACCTGCAACAACAAAAATTAAATTGTTTTTACAGTTTGTTGGATTCCATGCTGCACTGATCCTATCACCTGCATGATTGTCCTTCAGAATCTTTAACAAGTGAGATTTAAACACTCAAGTGATCTTCCTACTGACTAATACCAGGAACATAAAGGAGTTTTAGACCACGTAGAGAAGATTTCCTTACTTTAACCTAACTATACACATGAAATAATCACTAACCATGTTTCAATCTTATTTCTTGGACACTCAAGAATTAATGTTTTCCAGATTTGGGTGACAGCAGAGGGAGGAAGAAAAAGACCAGTTAGAAATACAACCTCAGTCCCATGTTATATTTTATGTTACAATAAGCAAGGCTCCACACAGAACATGGCTACACCTCAGGAGACAATAAAAACTGTCAAGTGCAACACTTGCAAAGAATCCCAAAAGCCAGGGTCTAATGCCATGATTCAGAATTTAGAACAGCCCACCATCACCACAAAATACACTTACTGTACTACTAGAGCATATTGATATTTGTTACAAGATAAAGAAAGATGCCTTTTTTCAGAGTGCTTTGAGCCAAGGAAAATAAAATACTCTACTGCAATGGCAGACAGTGATGCCAGAATGTTTAATATTACACTACTCATGAAGAAAGCTAAATGACAGTAAATTTCTGCTCAAAACACCAATAAAGAAGACAGAATAACCATGTCAGAAAAGCAGTTAAAAGTCTGACAGCACTTTTTTTGTCTTCACTGAATTCCAATCAGTGAAGACAAAAAAAGAAGCAAAGCAGGATCCTTCGTCATGGTGGCCAACAAGAGTGTATTTCCATTGACATGGTGGAAAGCTTTCCCAGAAATAAGGTGTTGGGTTTTGTTATTGGGGTCTTTGTTTGTTTGTAATCACAACCACATATCTGTGCATCAAAAAATACAACTAAGCATTCAAAAGAAAATTCAGTAGGTCTGAATTTCTGTGCACTTCAAGGCAATGCCACCTCTACCTCGAACACCGTGACATAACCAGCTCTACAGAAAGTCTTAAATACACTTGACATGACATCTAGTGTGACCGGAGATGAAGTATTGCTACAGTCTATATTGCCCTTCTTTTTTGGCACAAATTATTTTTTATTAACCTTATGTGAATAGACTTAACTATCTTGTAAGACAATGCACACACCTGAGTATGCAGTGAGCATCTCAATACAAGTCTTCTATGATGATCTCACTCCATCCTTGCAGGGCCTCGCCATTGCAGGCAGAGACTGATGCTGATCCTCCTTTTACTTGCAGAAGGCCCCACCCAGCAGCTGCCGAATCCTCCTTGCTCTGCTCTACCTGATTAAACGCTGGGTGCAGCCAGACCCACCCTCCTTCCCCTCACCTCTTCAAGAACTATCAGCACCCCTCAGCCTTGCTGCTGAGAACAGCACAGCCTCAAGTCAGCAGTTTTTCCTAGTATTTTCTGTCTCTTTTAATACAACAAATGATTATGCTAAGTAATTAAAAATAGAAGAGTTTGGGGGAGAGCGTGTGTAGGTTTGGATATCAACTTGTGAAAGATTCAAACTGAAGTACCCCTCAAGTCTGAAAAAAAATAACGTGAAAATCTCCTAATTTTTTCTGCAGGAGGAGACATATTATCCAGTTTTCACCAAGGTGTAAAAAGCAACTCATTACCAAACTCTACAATGCAACTTCTGTTACATGACAAATGAATAAGAACCACTTGTGTCTGATCTTTTCACTAACCCTGAACTGGAAATGGCAGATAGAGGAGTACTCCAATGCCACAGCATTGGCATTCACAGAGAATCACTGCCCTGCAGTTACCATTTACATAAGCCCCCCAGACTATGTCAGACTAGGGAAAACATGCACATACTGTGAATAATTACTTAAAGGCTTCTCTACTGCTCCTGTCTTATTTCTGTGAAGAAGCTGTCTTGAGACAAGAGAAATACGCACACAAGAACCAGAGCCAGCTGAATTCTCACCGTGCTTTCCCTGGAGACCCGACAACGCAGGAGGCTGGCAACCAGAGCTCCCCTCCCCTGTGTCCTCCTCGCCTTTCAGCCCAGAGACCAGCAACAGAAAAGCAACTGTAGTCGGTCAGAGAGCTCCAAGCTCACAGGTCGACTGCAGGAGACCTAACCCTGCATATTCTTCTGTGCCAACTGAGCCATCATCCACTTAGTGTCCTGCCATCAAAAAGTTGAACCAAACAGAAAGCCACACATCACGCCCTAAAATAGTCAGATCATAACTAAATTAAATAAGCACAGTATATTAATGGAATGCCAAAACAAACAAAACACTGAAAATATTGTGTTACTGAACATTCACTTCCTAATGCCCAGGCTGCGGAAATGGCATACAGCAGTAACCACATGCCAATCACCTAAACTACTAAAGTAGTTGTTATAACTACTATTAGTTGTAATTTTTCTTCCTAATGAAGTAAAATTATTCAAACTGACTACAGATACTTTCTCAAGTACCTGTGGAAACTCAGTTACCAACTAAGCCATCTCCACTTCAAATGTTATCTATTGGCCTTGGTCTAACATGGACTGGTAACATCCTAGGTGATTTATCCTACTAGATAGGTTTAAACAGAGAAGACGGTTTCATCTTCCCCTTAAAAAAAAAAAACAACAAAAAAAAACCAAAAAACTTGCAAGCTATTTCTAACATATCTACAGTCTGTGCTGCTCAGACTCATGACACAGCCAGACTTCTGCAATCCACACACCCAGCCCACGCACTTGAGGAAACCTGCCTGTACAGAAAGATCACTAGACAACAGCATAGTGGAAATTTCCTATCCTTTGCTATTCAACTGGCAGAGTAGCTGCAAGCTCTTATTTCCATCTGAATGGAGGGGAACTCCTGTCAGAGCTCAGGCCCTCTCCTGACAGACAGGAGATACTGGCACGGCAGAGAAAGCACACCCCAAGCACTACCCGCTGAAAGCTCCTCCTCGCTATTTCAACATCAGCGTTCATTGAGATCGTGTCAAGGCCAAGGATGTACTGGCCTGTTCCTTAACACCACGCTGAGAGCCTTGTTGGTTTTGTAAGCACAACTATTAAGTATCCCAACTACATCCAAGTTTTGGGAGGAGACGCAGCATTTTCTGAAGTCAGTAAATACGTCCCATGAGGACTGAAGAAACATCCTAATATTAAGCATTTGTACAACTGTTTAATATGAGAAAACACACTCGGAAAATCAAAATATTTTTATTGGAAGCAACCAGATTACGATAACATGCTTTCCAGCTCAGAAGAAAGCAATAGGATGACTACCTGAAAATAGGAAAACAAACACTGCCTTCACAGGCTTTATTGGAGAGACTTCATTTAAAGCTTCCTTTAAGAAAATAAAAGGCCCAGAAGCCCTACGCTGGAACAAATTTAGCACGATGACGCACAACCACACACAACGATCACTTTCTGGAATTGGGGCTCATGAACTTTTGGGGAGGGGGGTTGGGGATTTTCCCTTCCCGAGCCGCAGCTCCGAGCACACGGGCAATCGGCGCTCATTCATTCTGGATTCCGTGCGCCGCCGGAGCGCGGGGGGGCCTCGGGCACGGCCGGCGCGGGGGAGCTGCCCCGGCACGCGCAGGCTGCGGGCGGCGCGGGCGATGCCGCGGGCGGGGCCGCCCCGCACCTCGCGGCGGAAACCCGTCACGGCCGCACCGCGGCGGCCCCCGGCAGAGCGGGCGGGAGAGCAGCCCCCGGGCCCGCACCGGTTGCGGGGCGGGCGCTGAGTCATCTCGGGACGCGCCCCGGGAACTCCCCCTTCTCCCCGACCCCCACCCCCGCTGTCACGGACGGAGCTATTTTTAGACCAGCGGTTGTAACGGGCACCGGGGCGCGTGCGCCGCCGCGACCGCGCGGGCCGCCTCACCTGGTGCGCGCCGCCCCCGCATCCCCGCGGGGACCCCGCCGCATCCCGTCCCCGCATCCCGGCGGGGGCCCTCCAGCCCATCCCCGCGGGGGGGGCCCTCCCGCATCCCGTCCCCGCATCCCCGCGGGGGCCCTCCCGCATCCCGCCCCCGCACCCCCCACCTCCCGCGCTCGGCCCCGCTCCCCGCCGCCCCTCGGCTTCGCCGGCGCCTCACCCCGCCCTTATCCCCCGCGGCAGCCTTACCCCAGCTCTTCGCCGTGCGCCCCAGGAACTCGCCGCTGTTGGGGTTGTAGATGAACTGCCGCCACTCGGCCATGCTCTGGCGGAAGGGCTTCTTCGTTTCCTTAGCCATGGCGAGGCGAGGAGCGGCTGCGTCGCGCACTCCGGCGGCAGACCCTCCCCGGCAAAGAAAGCCACAGCCAGCGCCCGCTCCCAACCGCTAAGTAACTGCGGCCGCGGCGCCCGGCGGGAGAGCGGGCGGGGGCCGGGCACGCCGGGACCTTCCCCAATCCCGCCCTCCTTCCCTCTTCGCGCCCCCGCGCCGGGCGGGCCCCGCCGCGCTCCGCCCACACGCGCTCCCCGCTGCCGCGCGCGCGCGCCCCCTGCCGGCCAGCGCCGCCCCGCTGCGGGCACGCGGCCCGGCCTGGCCGAGCGGCAGCGCCGAGCGCGGGCAGAGCGCGGGGCCCGCCAGGCCCGGCCCCGCTCCCCGGCCCCACCGGGCGCCTCCCAGCCCGGCTCCGGGCACCCGTGACCCCGCGTGTGCCCGGCCGTGCAGCCCCGGGGATGTTGCCCGGCGGGCCGGGTCCTGCTGCACAACCATCTTAGAGAAGTGCCGGGGGACGGAAAGGCTCGCAAGTGTAACCCGCATCTCGGCACTCCCCGCGATCCTGCACCGCCCTGGACGCGAATGTGTCCAGATGCTACCGAAGGGTGATGGAAAGGTGACTCCTGGAGTATAAGGGCTCCAAAGCTCCCTTGCTGTGGCGCTGCTGAAGGTCCGTGTAAGACAGCACGCACCCCCGTTCCCATCCCCCGGCTGGCAGCACAGCAGCAGCCTCCATTTACCCTGGCACGGATCGGGAGCCGCAATTCTCTTCACCCAGCACGAAGCGGAGCAGCGGCAGCCCCCGCGCACCCCCAGCTCCAGTGTGCTCACCCTCACAGAGGTCTCAGCCAGTGGCGATAATGGCATTAACTGGGGACTTCGCAAAACTCACGTGTGACAGGAGAGCTCCTACATCAAAGCAGTTCTTAAAAATAGTAAGAGATCAAACCCGAGTGAAAAAGCTACACCAGACTACATCTTAAAAATGTAACAGACACAGTTTAAGAGATGTCTTATGAGGAATTACGTATTTATCAGCATGGTTAGTTCAAATCATTACAATGATTGCAATATTGCCAGAAAGCAGTAAATATAAAGTATAAAAATAGAATAAACCTATTTGCCTCTTGAACATCTGATTCCAATAGTCTCTACTGTTACAGTACATGAACTAAATAATTCTATTGGCTGTAGAACAACAACAGAAAATAACGTATCACTCCTTGTCACACTGCTCAGCTAATAGATTCCATTTCAGGCCAGAAATAAGCCATCTTCATTTTTATTCTTCTTCTAAATGTCACCAAGCAAAAGACTGACTGTCATTCCATTTTAACATCTGCTTTGCTGAATTATTTTTCCCAGTTTAGTCAAATAGGTATCCTACACTATTAGGGAATAACATGTCAGCAAAATGTAACTGTATCAATCTTTTTGGACTGGGCACCATATGGATTCAATAACATTAAAGTTTACTAAATGCAAAGTACCAAGCTCTACATTATGCAATGACATATCAACAGCTAAATATATATATGTATATATATATATTTTTTTTAATTAAAGAAATTGTAAGCTAAAGTATTAGAAGAACTAGCATTATCCGGCACCACCAAAACTCTTCGGTCTGCACAACCTAAAATAGTGGAATCTTTTTGTTCTCTGCTCCAGTGAGTTTCAGAAGCTCGGTTTTAATTATGCTCATTTTTAAAATCAGCCATCTCCTGCAGCCCAGCCTGACTTGGATGAGACAGTGGATCCTCACCCCCACTGAAAATCAAACTGTTTCTGAGATGGAGGAGGGTCAGTATCCTGACTCATGGACATATAAACCCATGAGATACACACTGCTGCCAGATAAAATAATGGAAGGGTCCCTCCAGCCTCCAGTGAACACAAAGTGCTGAATGAGGACAGCCTGATCTGCCACATGGCTCCTGTGAGAGTCCAGGCCCAGCCATCAGCTCCAGAGTGGGGTCTGGGTGGGCAGGGCCTGGCCTGGCACAGGGACCAGGCAGTGCAGCATCACAGCACCTGGAAAAGAACTCATGCAATCTAATGGGCATAAAAACTTGTCTTCTAGAAAGCAGACATCTGCACATATTGGTGAAGAAATGGTACAAAAACACCTGCAGCCACTTCTGATATTTACAATAGCAGGAAAATATTAGTGATAGTTCAAAGAGTACTGAAAAATTATCCAGGGAGCAGACAACAAGCTAACATAGAATATGAAGCTTCCACATTTCAGCTTATTTAGCTTCCGAAGAAAAAAAATGTGACAAAAGACTGGATTACTTTGAAAAGGTACTTAAATACAGGAAAGAGATCTTGATAGTATGACCTTTTCAACCTGGCTGACAAAGGCAATGCTGTCCATTTGCTGGAAACTGAAGCAAGACAAACCTAATGTTGACATTTCTTGACTGTGAGGGCAATTAAACATTTAAATAGTTTATATCACTAGAGATAGTGGGTATACATTTGCTTGGGTTTTAAACACGAGATTAGATATACTTTTAAAGATAGGTTTTAACTCAGATTTGGAAGAAATCCAGTCATGTGTATCAGGTGGTTACTGAAACACTTTACTGGTTCCACAGAGAGAAATGAGGGAATGGTACAGGTGGTTCTGAATATGGGTCTCTGAACATTGTCAAGCGTAGGCTCCTCTCACAGACCATTCAGCACTGAGAGTGCTCCTCAACTTACAATTTCTTGTTTCTCTGGAGAGGCAGCTTTATCTGATCTTTGTAATGGTGTCATCAGTAATACTTATTTCCCAGAGCACAACAGGAAGAAAACCACCTTGAAAATAACGTATGATGATGATGATAAAACTAAATCATATAACACAAAAAATTCCAAACTTTAAAAATATTTTCTAAACATACCTGCTAAGTTCTTTTTTAAAATTGTCATGTAGAACTCTGGGGAAAAAATAAAATATGATAGGAGGCAAGCTTGTGATTAACAATACAGAAACACTGTAGAGGGCAGTTCTTCAGCACAAGGGGTTTTTTTTTTTTTTTTTGCGTGTGTTGCTAAAGGGAATTTCACTTTGGCCCTTTGGAGAATTCCTGAAAAGTAAAAAGCTATCCCCTTGTTTTCTAGTTTGGGTCTAGGGTGGACCACAGCCTGACACAACTTTGGCACGACTTGGATAGCTCCCTGGGGCTGCTGGAACTTCCAGAGGAGCCTGCCCAGTCTCGTTTGAAAGCAGCTTTTGAATTGCAGGAGACGTACACATCAGGCTCAAATCTGCTTCTTTACCTTCAGCTAAGTTTAAACAGTTTAAACTGGAATTAGAAGATACACAATAAACTCAGGAAGGAACAACTTCAAAAATATTGTGACTGAAAAATATTTTCTACTTCATTGTACAAAATACCAAGACACACGTTTTCATGAGAAAAATACGTACAAAGACTTCCCACTAAAAATGAAAAAGAAAATGTCTGTCATTGTGAGAGTAGAAAGACTACAGAAACAGTTCTTGTGTTTGGGAGTTTGCCAATGAATCAGAAAGGGCTGGTAAAAATGCATTCATTGTGCAGAGCCCCCTCACTCTGGAAAAAACTCTTTTATTCGCAGAGACAGGATTCTGCTCTCATATATATCATGATAACTCCTGTGAAGTCAATGGGAGTTGACTTGCATTATGCAGAGATTTTTGCCCAGATATTCATCATTTGTTTACAGTAGGAACAAGAGACTCTAACTATTGTTGAAAACTATTTCACTGGTTTTTTTTAATACAAAGGGTTCAAAGTGAGGAAAGCTCAATTTGTAGGAATTTCATAACTATCAGGGGTTTTATCCATTTTATAACGTGTTGTCAGAGTTCAGTTTCAGATTTTTTCATGGACAAGTAAAAGAGCTTCTTAATGAAAGCTGGTTTGAGTTTATAAAAATGAGATATCTTAATTTGTGAAGCATTTCCTATCCTCTTGAGCTAATACTTTGAAAACAGCAATTGAGTGAGGGACTACAGGTGTTTACTGGCAAAGTCTGTCTACAAGACAACAGTAAAGTACAGGTCTGACGCAGAAAAAAGGGAGCTGGGCAAGACAGCTGGCATTAGTTCATGGATATCTCTGGGACTGGAGCAGAAAGGGCAGGGACAAATGGGAAGGAAGAGGGGCAAAAGGGGGGAAATGAAGCACAAGAGAGGCAGGGTGAGGAGTTTGGAGGCGGAAATTCAGTTTAATGATAAAACATTAATTATCAAGTTCCGCTGAAAGAGGTGGTCCCTCCTCTCCCTATTTCACTGTCTCCAACCCTGGCTGTGATTTTTAGCATTGGTGCTCATTTTAGCCCATAATGACCTGATTCAGAGAGCTGAACTGAAAGAAAAGGAACTATACAAGTTTAGTTCCCTGACTCAGCTCACAAGGGAGACCAGGACAGACAGTAGGAGGAACGGGACGGACTACCCCTTTCAGTAGCAGCCCACAATTAGATTGGCAGAACCACATCCTGAGTTCAGCAGGGGACTCAGGCAGCAAGCCAAGGAGAAAGCCAGCACTGGCTAAGTCAGGAGACTGAGGCTGAAATGAAGAGTCTATGAAGACAAAACACTGTTGAAAAATTGATGTTGGAGGGAATGAAAGGCCTGTAGAAGTGAGGTCAGGTTTGGAAGGAGGAAGAGGATAGAAAGAGATTGCAGGAGTTTGTCCTTGCTGCAGCATTATGTTCTGCCCTTGAAAATACATTAGAAAATACTAAATTTCACTATTCCTTTACCACCAAATTTTCTGATGCAAATTATGAGCCAATGTGCATATGTCATTGCTTTCTGTTGTCATAGATAATGACAACTCCTTACTCTTATCAGTAACCAATGCATGCAGCAGGGAAGTCATTTGCAGTCATCTAATCTTACTGATAAAAGCAGTGGTATCATACCAACATGACAGTACTGACATGTCTCTAGGTCATTAAAAAAACATGAAAAAAAGATTAAACAAAAACAAAGCAAAATAAGACAAATGAACTTTGAACACCTGTAAGGTTACAAAATACAGTTTTTAAAGGTTGACTCATACATGGCTAAAGACAAGCAAGAAAGACTCATTTCTCCTCTAAAAGGGATACCTACATATTCAAAAATCTTTGGCAGACAAAACTTGATTTAAACTTTTCTGGTTTTAATCTGGTATGTCTGTTAAGATTATCTGTCACATAAAAGTGTTCATCTTTTTCATTCAGTTTTCCTTCTGTATCTGCATTTCCCTACTGATGTAAATTTAGTCTATACAATGCAACAGTTTGTACAGATGACTCTGAAACACAATAGCCCCTCTAATTTACTTAAATGCTACTGAGAAATTGTCCCACCATGGGAACTAGTATTTTCAGTTTTCCCAGTCCAGCTTTCTTACCCCAGTTGAGTCACTGAATCCCTTAGTGATCTTGAACAAATCATTTAATTGCACCCGAATCAAGCCAGCGGGATAAGTAAAGTAAAGGGCAGCTTTTCCCTGCAAACCAAACCCCTGCTTGCAGTGGGCCTTCCCCAGTAACCAGACACGAGTGAAAGTAACACATTTCCCCTTGGGACTACTGTGAGGGAGTCAAGCATTCCAAATGTGTTTCAAAACCAAGAAGATGGGTTCAAATTTGGTCTTGAAAGATGTTCTTGCTAATCCAGTAATTAACATGATGGTTTTGCACAGAATAAAGAATCTTAAATATTTAGAAGCATATGATTATAGTGTTTTTAAAAGAGTCACTATTACTTAAAACATATTAATTTTCTTGTTCACTTCAAACAGACTAGATCTCAACTGTTACATTTTTTAAACTCTGGTGGCTTACTTAATGAATGCTTGTGACTCATAAGGCCTATTATTAGTCCTTCTGAGCATACATTAGCAAAAAAAAAAATTATAGCAAGCCAGCTTTTATGTACTGTTTAGCAGAATGTTCACAGTATTATATAGACCATTGCAATGTAGTTGCCCTTTAACTACTAAAATGTGTTGTAAACTACTCCTTTGGGTATGTTCCATTTTACTTCCTAATCCAAATAATGTGTGTTACAGATATACACCTTAGTGATGGTGGCATCAAACTGAAGTTATAAAAATATTGAACCAGCTGCTACACAGGAACTGCTCCTGACTGATATTTTTATCTGGGGTTATTTACTAAGTCTTTGTGAGTATGTCTGCCCCTCAGTGAGAGCTAGATTTGTTAAAAAGCCAACCACCTTCCTCTCTCATTAACCACAAATGATACTGCAGATGCTTAGCATTTTTTCCATGAAGCCCTACATCCATCTGTTCCTGATAAATTCACTTGTAGGGAGTATCCCTATAGTAAGTACAATTGTGGAACGCCCACACAAAGTCACAAAGCTTACAAATTGAGATAATATCCCCTTTTCATGCTAGGAAGTTAATCTGTTTATTTATATGATTTTTTGAAAAGGAAAGTGAAAAAAGAGAACTTTGAAAATGAAAAATGAAAGTCAGCATTTTCTTTCTAGTCTGAATTCCACCATTAGTCTATTTTTGGTCTGACATTTTACAGCATTTTTGGTAAGACTGTACTATGCTTACAGCAAATTATTAAATCATCTTAGAATTATAACCTCTCAGCAATTGATTTTTGTTGATTTTTAACTAACTGTGATTGTGAAAAGGCAGTAGATACATCACAGTCTATAGCATAATTTTATTAGAAAGTTTATAGGAATAATATAAAAGAATTGGAGTTACACAGGATCTGTGTGCCCGTTTCTTTTAGGTTCTGCAGGCTCCTGCATATTTCATTCCCAGTAAATGCTAGCAGATTTTCCCAATAGGGCCACCAATAAAGGCTGTTGATTATTTTTATATGTATTTTCCAAATTCTCTCACATTTGAACAAGCACATACAACCAGCCTCCCTTTCCATTGCTTCCTAATCATAATACGATCTAAAAATGTTTCTTCTACCTCCAGTTGCCAGATGCAATCCTTTGAAAGGAAGGAAATTATCCTTAAACAGAACATTTAACTCATCTCTATCTACTTTAAGGGCAACAGTGGTTACTACAAGAGGATGGGAAAACAGAAATTTTTTAAAACATGGTAGCTTGGGAAAGTTTTTTTTCAGATTCATACTGCAGACAAAACCAACAAAAATCCACACTTGAGTGCTCACATAATCAGCAAAGCTGCTGTATTTCCTCCCATGCTGGGAGAGATACTTGCCATACATGAATGGAAGTGTTTGAGCAGGAGGAGCAGGATCTAGTTCACTGAAAAATCAAAAGAAAACCCTGTCAAAATGTGGTCTGTTATAATCTCAGAGCCTATGAGGAAATAAAATCTTAAACTACAAACAAACCCTGAGTATTAAAAAAGATTGAAATGTTCTACATCTTCGTTATTGCAGTTCTCTGCTGCTGTAATGATAATGGCCACTTTGTTCTAATACCATCAATCTTCATTTTTTATTTATTTGCTAAATTGTTTACTAACATGAGAAAAAGAAGATAATTTATAATAAAAGCCCATCTGCATAGATTTGTGCAAATATAATTGCACATTCTAATGCTCAGACAAGGACATATTGATTACACCTGAGATCTATTTGTTAACAAATCTGGGGCCATAGAAATGTATTTTTTAGAAGTAATTCCACAAGAGATAAAATAAAGTACTTACAGCCATGCTAAGGAGTAAACCTGGTTATGATTTCTGGCAGAAATCATAGTGCAGCTTCCAGGTGTGGAAGATAATTTATGAAACAGATGAAGGAACTGTATTTCATAAGAGCTGTGAAGAGCAGAGCTGTGTTCTCAGCATTCCAACACAAACGAAGCACAGCTGGCCACTGCTCTGAACACATCTGTAATGCTGAGGCTGCTGCACAGCTGCTGTCCTTGCACTTCGTGTCAACATGAACTGCTCAAATTTGGCACATAGAAAAGGTCATTAGCGAGCTTATTAGAGCTTATTAACCAATACTTGAGAGGCATTACTTTAGTGTATAACAGAAAAATACAGTTAATCACATTGAAAACACTGAAGTGGCTGCAGAGAAAATGATTATTGTCTAGATCACGGGCAATGAATTCATTCATACTCAGTGCCATTATATACTTCCCCAAACAGTGTTCAAATAAATACTACACCAGGAACTACTAAACATGTACATTTAATTTGACCATGAAATACAATTATAGCTGTCCCCCCCTCCTTGGTAATTGCCAAGTGGTTGGGATGAGCTCACTAAGAGCAGACTTTTTTTGTCAGATCCTAAATCATTGTCAGGACCCACAGTGGAGTCCAGGTAGGGCAGCTGTAGTATGTGTCTTGTAGGTATCTGTTCTGTATTTTAAAATATTCTTAGAAGGAGACCAAATTTCAAAACTTGGTTTTAAATTAGGTCTCTTTATTTAATCCTTAAGGATTCATACCACCAAGATCCAAGCCCAGTTCATCTTATCTTTGTATACATACCCTTCAGTAAACTGGGAGGCACGTGAGCCACTGACTGGAAACTGTATTTAGGTTGGAGGAGGAATTGTTTATACAGCATAAGGAATTGTCAGCAATTCTTGCTAAATAATTGTCATGAACACAGACCTTAAAAGATTTTGGATTTGGGGGAAGCCAGTGAGGATTCAGGTTTTGCCATGAGTGCCATTTCCATAGCAGAAAGACACAAAACTTTATTTGCAATCCTCAGCCATTGACTTTGAAAAAGCTTGTAACTCTATGCAAAAAATCGTAATTTAATTTCCTGCATTGCATTAAATTACAAAGGTGTAAGCATTTTACTGTTATGATTGTTGTCTTTCCATTTTAATAAATTTGGGACAGACTTCTTAACCTGGGATTGATACACAGGTGGAAAATAGCAAGTTAATGATGGGACAAAGACTGTATTTCTTTTAGTAGCTTTTGCTTTGCTTCTGGCTTATGCAGAGATACTGTGTGCATTTACAGAGATTTCCAGGGCTGGTTCTGAGCTTTTACCCTGTGAGATACATAACTCTGCTGTTTCCTAGACACAAGATTTTTACTTATTTGGGGTCAAATAATACATAATAAATCAGTTTGTAGAGACAATGATCTGATTAAGATTCCTATTAAATAAAAAAAAATCCCTTCTTCCATGGTACTTTTCTAAGTTTGTGTTCAGCTTGAGTCAAGTAGTAAAGGGTTCAGTACACTACTTGTTTTGCTTTTCAACAACAAATTTCAGAATAAATCCTTTTAGCACCTTGAAATCTGAATTATTCTTTTATTAGAACTCATGTCTGTTGCTGAAGTCAGAAAAGAAGGACAATGTTTTTTCATAAGGGCGTGTCCTACCATATAGTTAAAAATAGGGTTTTTTTCTTTCTCTAAGACATTTCCCTGTTCTAAAAAGGGTTAATACAAAGCATAAAGTAAATAAAAATACTGCAGTCTGAACGTGAAGCAGCAGAATAGCCCAAAAAATCCTTAGGGTGTCACTTAGTATTACACAGATAAGCATCTGTGACCACAGAGACTCTTTTAAGAAACAAGTATTTTTAATTGAGTTCTTCTGGGCACATATACTGTGCTCCCAAGCTGTTTCCTTGGCTCTCCTTGTGTCTCCCTCCCCATTGCTTTACTTCTCCAGTGAAATAAAAGCCCTTTATGTTGACAAAACCATTTGTGTTGTCACTAGAAACAGAAAACTATACAAATGACTGTGCAGTAATCTATAAATTGGAAGTTGAGCAACTGAGAAATTGGTAGGTAAACCATTCCTCTAGAGATGGATACACAAAAGTTCATTGCAGTTGCTTTCATATGTACAATTCCTTTAGATACCCTGGTCATTGCCTGCTGGTTGTAGGCTTCAGGAGAGTTTTCACTTACTGTAAAAAATAAATACATTTCTTCTAAACAGTCCAAATATTTTCATCTAGGTGACCCAGAGATGTGTGGCAAAGTCTGAAACATTTCTTCATTCTTATTTATCAGTTCTGCTGGTAGAAACATTAACTGCAGTCTGCTAGCTATATAAAGGAAAAAAACAAATTAATATAGAGGGTTGTTCACTTGATTTACTATAAATCAGAAAGTAATTCCAAGGAGAAAAGAAAGATTCAGGCAGCATTTGGTCTCTTGCCACTGTAAAAAAAAAAAAAAAAAAAAAAAAAAAAAAAAAAAAAAAAAGCATTGTTCATTTAAAATAATGGCTTTTACAGAATGAGTCTATTTTTCTCCTTACCGGAAGATTGCAGGAACAGAACACAATTAATGCATTTACTGCCACTCCTGATTAAAGTGAAGATTTAAGCTCCTGCATATCCTGTCTTAAACGATTTCAAAATGACTTTTTTTCAGATAATACCAATATGACGGTCATTTCAGAACAATACAGTCTGGAACACTAACCATTACATGGATCTCAGAATAACAAATTACCCCTGTGTCCATCCAGACAAAAACTGGAATATGTTTCTTACTACAGCTCATGAATTACATCTTTCTCCCCTCAAAATTAGTAATTTTCATTACTGTTTTAATTTACAGTTCTCCGATTAAAAACTTTCCCTCTGTTTTACTCTCAGCTAAAGACTAAACAGATACCTGTAAATGATTAAGTCCTCAATTAATTAGCCCTGCATAAATATGATTGGGTCAACATGCTGAAGGGTGTGCAAGATTTGTACTCTATTACTACACAGAAGATAATTTCATCACACATATCTGGTCTTAGGTCTATTAGCATAATAAAACTAAAAACCTTGTCATATGGATGGCCAGCCTTTGACTTCAGACTTTACCAAACATCTTCATCATCTTGTTCTTCTCACTCGAAAAGGAATAGTGAAATATCTAAGAACTTTTGCTGCACATCTGCTTAGAGAGTGCACTGAAATCACAACTACAGCCACTGAGGATATGGTGTAACTACAATAACTAACTCAACAGTTTTAAAGGAGATTAAGTTTCAGAGCTGATGCATGCACTTCAAAGGAGTTCAGTTTCTTAAATTCAGTAAATCTCAACTTTTTTTAAATGCAGAAGATATGGAATCCTGAAATCAGGGATTTACAGAAGATATGGAATCCTGAAAATCAATAGCAAAAGCAATAAAGTAATTCCTTTGCAATAAGAGTTCAACATTCACAAAGCCAGTAACTTTGATGCACTTGGAGAAAAAAGTAAAATTTGCTTACAGATCATCTGAGGTGATTCATTGCTTAGAATTGTGTTTTCAGGTTCATATCAAAATTGGAAAGTGAATCTGTCCCTACATAAACTAGGGCAGATTCTTAGCGTTGCCATTCTGCAGAGCCTGTTTCTTTCACAGCTCTTAGCTTTACAGATGAAAAGGAGCTGTTTAAGGTGAGGAAACTGTTGGCAGCAAAATAAACTAGCTTGGCTAAAGATCAGGAGGTTTCAATCTCTTGGCAAGAAATCAAAGTTTCCTTCCTTTCTTTGTTTAAAACACTTGATCTGCCATTCTCTGAACAAAGCATATGGAAAATTCTGAAGAGATTGTCCATTTCTTTATTCCTTTCCCTGCCTGGAACTGAAGTAACCTAAGAGCCTTTAGAAAGACCAAATATAAGAATACATACTCAGTTTTGGTTCTCATGGGTAGTAGATCCTGGATTAGAGTTATGAATTCATGAATTATAGGACTTTTCATCCAGGATCTCTTACCACATTTTCATTCACGCCAAAAAGAATGTAACATCTTGATTTAGTATTGACACAGAAAGATGGGGAGAGAAGCAAAAATGTGAACTGCAGAAATGAGAAAAATCATCTGGGGTGGTGAAATTTAGGAAAGCCAGTATTTGAACATTTATCCATTTCTTGATTTAACAGACCTGAACTCTCATTATAGGATGTCTTAAACTAAAATGAAAGCATGAAAATTGTTAGGTCATATCAGATAATATTTCAAGCAGCATACAAAGTATCCTTACAATTTAGTAAGAGCACATTTTCTGATTTCTTCCTCTGTACTTGATGAAAAGATGCAGTTGAGCATTACAACCACAGAACACAGCTTCCCACATTTCTTCAAAAAGTACTGAGAATGTTGCTGCTTTCAATATTTATCAAATAAAACCGGATGTGAGTATCAATAGATGCATAACTGTAGAATCATTACACCTTTTCACAACCTCTCAGAGACTTCATCCTCTTTAATGCAATACTTTAAGCTTGAAATTTTTAGCTGTCCTAATCAAATATCCAGAATTAAGTCTTTGCCTTCACTCTATGCAGCAAGATATTTAAATTGGTCTCTTCAAACCTTACTTAGTATTAGGATGAAGATTTCTGTGTGGATGCTAATTAAAATAGCCTGCAACAGTGATACAGGTGATTTACAGACATGGACAATAGTTGTACTAAGGAACTGACATGTATCTCCTTTTGGCTTAAGAAAATATTCCTTAAACTACAGCCTAATTTTCAATATATAGTAATATCCTTTTTCTCATCTTTTTGGATACCAGATAATTACTGATGTATCATTATCTTCTCAAGGTAGTTCTGGTTTTACCAACTTTGTCACAGTTTTGGGTGAAAAATGGCCTCTCTCATCTGTTTGCAAAATTGCATTAATGTATCCTAGTAGGGAATAGGAAAGAAGTTAGCCTGGAGGAAGGGATGAAACCCTGTAAAGAACAGAAAGAAAAAAATTCCTCCATTCTTCAGAAAAAACTTTGCCTAATGATTGTTGTCAAACCAGATTCACAGTTCTTGCGTAAGTAGGATAGAATACAACAGGTTTACAGGACAGATGCCATATTTGAGATTACTATTCTGTCAAGTTGTCCTGTACAAGTTCACCAGACAGTTTCCTCCTCTTGTTCATGACATCCTGTTGTCATGAACAAGACATTGTTCATGGTGTTCGTTGTTTAAGGTATTATATTTTGGAAACAGAAGCAGAATTCTTTTGCCTTGTTTGTAAATCAGGCCTCTTTCAAGTTGCTGCAGAGTAACAGGCTAAATTGGTAATTGGTGCTAGCAATTCTTCTTTATGATTCTGGTCTTATTATTGCTAGTAATTATAATAATTATCCATACTTCTTACTATGAATTTAATTCCTTCCTACAAGGAAATGCACTAACAGGAATGCTTTATAGCCTTCCTGTTTGGTCCTGCTGTAGACATTCTCACATTGGTTCCACTCCAATCATCCATTTTTATCAAGAAATAGCTCTACTGTCAGTCTAGAGAAGCCATTCCTAACATGGGACTGAGGTGACTCCATGCATTATGAAACCTGACTTCCTTCTGCCCACTTTCATACTCCCAAAGCCACTCCTGCCTTCCATGCTGGTGATGGCAGCAGCAGGCTCAAGCCCTCGTACCACTACAGTGCTGTGCTCTGCTCTGTGTCCTCTGAGAAGTCCCAAGAATAGGAATAATTTCCCTTTTTGTAGTTGCACTGATGTATTTGCACAGACTGAGCACTGCAGAGCAGCACTGGAGTTAAAAGACAGCTTCCAACGCTGTCCAAAAGGTGTGCAGTGGGAACAGAATGTATTGCTGCAGGAATGTTAGCAGGGAGGAGTGATTCACAAATCTGCTCTTACTTGCAGTAGCCCTTTTACCCCAGCCATTCAAAAGTCACGAGACATGTCTAGCACATCCCATGTCATGTTTGCTTGAAGTCTTGCAAAGCAAACATAACTGAACATTCCTGTACAATAGCTGTTTTTTTAAACAGTTACTTCACTATTGTTAACTGAACTACAAGTTATGACAAGTGATGTATCCATAGTCATCCCTTTGGCATTCTTTATAAAAACATGAATCACGGAAACATTCATCATGAGGAACTCCCATCATAAGGACATGTACACAGTGTGTCGTTCAGCCTGGCTGTATCTTTCCACTCTGTAAAATGTAACTGTCAGAACAACTTCAATGAATTGTACAGGTCAACATGTAAGTTTGGTAAAGTGCAACTGATAAAACACATGTCAGAATTCATTAGTTATGTTTAACTTCAAGTAATGCTTGTGTACAGAAGAAAAATGAAAATTTTCTTTCTTTGTAAGTCATTCTACCAAACACTGTAATAGCACCATATCAGTGTACATTAACCAGAAAACAGAACACTTGGAAGAATTGGCCAACTAACAAAGCTCAGACATTGTAAAACATGGATAAAGAGCATCAACAGGATAAAAGAACTACTAAACCAGATTGTGCTTGAGCTTGGTCAACAGGAAAGGGAGGAATTAACCACTGCAGCTGCCCCAAAATTGTCATAAGGAAAGGAATAGACCTAACATACTCAGAAGCCCTTTCAAAAATACTCATGGGGGTTTTTTCCCATGTTTTTCCCCACAAAAGCCTTTCACCACTTTGGTTCAATGCTAAATGGTGCTGACAGCTGTTGTTTATGGTACCTTTAGCCTGTCCAACATACAGAAGTAAGTTTCCTTGAAAACTGAAATGAGTTCATTCACAATTGTGCCAGTTTTCTGCAGGTGACAGGAGAGGATACACAGTGGGCTAAATGTAAGGACCATCTTTTATGCCATACAAAAGGAAAGGAACTCAGGAGAAAGGTGCTACCTACAGACATCACCAGGCATGTTTTCCCATGGATAAAGGTACTTGCATTCCAAGGGACACAGTGACACCCTCTGTGCTCTTACTCTTCTGCTTTTCCAGGCAAGAGGTGCCAAAAAGATTTCCACTTCTTAAGGAAGAGTGCTAACTGGTAAGAATTTTATACTAGCTCTGCTCAGGTTCACACATAAATGAAACTCAAGAGAAATACCAAGCAATGATTTCCTAAGAAACATTATTCTTTTGGTCCATTTTTTTAAAATTAAATACTAGATTGAGTGTTCCTTGCTGTAATGAGGCAGTGCTGAATCATAAAATGTCCTGTGCTGAATTGAGCTGGTTTGCAGTGTCTGTCCATGCACTCCTCACTGTGCCCATGCAGCTCCCTAGGGCTGCTGTGGCACAAAGTTCCAAAGCACTCCCTGAGCTGCCCTGACCACAGGGGACCTTTACCCAAACATTACACATCAGGTCTCAAACTGGAAAGCACCAGTACCTTCTTCCACCTGCAGGTTTCAAAATGGATGTGTTTGACACAGGAAAATGTACACTTTGCTTTCAGCAGAAGTCCCTGAACTGGAAGGATTTTCAGTGCTTCTATAGTGCTGTGAGCCATAGTTGCTAAGATCTTATTTAAAATCTATTAGGGAGGAAAAAACATTGTATATAATAAAAATACTTCTTCTACAATTCATTACAGCATAAAGAGATTAAATGTTTTGGTATTAAAAACTAAAGATAAAAGTATAAAAATTATTGTCATAACATTAAATAAGCAGTTTATACTTTTTAAGGTAAACAACATGAGCATACTTACTTATCCTCATCATAGATATGGATATTCATATCAGAAAAATGTTACAGATATATCATTAAAAGCTGTAAAAGTGACATTATTTTAAATACAGTATTATAAGCATTTTTTTTCTAAAAAAATGCTGATATTAAAAGTATATAAAACCATGCATCACTTTATAACTACAAATGTACAATTTCAGGCATCTGTTCTAAGTACAGATCTCATCTTACTTTTGTATAGGCATTAGTTTATAGTTGAAGAAATAACTATCTCAAGTATTGTATTTGTTATGATGCTCTTAGCTTAATGTAAAGCTGCCTTCCCTAATAAAAATGCTACTTTGAAGATGTGCCAGGAATTTGCACACAGCTTCCTATTACTAAATCTATTTCATACTGGAATATAAAAGTGAACTACTTGCTGCAGCACAAGGTGTTTATTGACTAAATGAGCCTATGTGATGAAAGAACTGAAGGTACTCAGTGCCACTAAGAAATAATCTCTGTGAACAATGATTTCATTAGGTTAATATTAATAACAAGCATCGTTTTGTCTCTGTGGTCAGTGAAATGAGAGGAGTAATGGTAAGGGGAACAGAGGTAATATCAAAGAAAATCTGGACTTGAGATACAAGGGAAAGGTCTTTCTCTTATACCTTTCAGAGGCAGCAGGAGTGTTGTTGAACTTTAAATGATGTTCCTGTAGGAACACATCAACCGCTACAAATCTCACATTTTAGCTTGCTACAGTCAGAATTACCAAACTGTTCCAGCAGCTGGGCTGAGAAAAACATGGCAGCAAAGACAGCACTATTTGTACACTGCCTGCAGAGTGGCCAGGGCACCCTGTAATCTGTCACAAATGGCATTTAATGCAATAGAGTTCACAATTTAGTTTTTTAGATTATATTAGCACTCAAATGCATCTTGTCTGCTGGAAAATGAGGCAGCCAAGTGAGACACCACAACACTGGCAAAGCAGGAAAAAGGGAGACAGTTAGAAGAAAAAAAATTACAGTTTCAGATTACATAATTTCCATTTGCCACAACAACTCAAGTAATCCATAACCACATGGCTATTTTCCTCCCCCAGCCATCCCTCATTTTCTATCACAAACATCCAGTGACCTGGTCACTACTTTTGACTTGGGCCCTGCTCTTGCAACACCTGCAAATTCATTTAAGTTTACTCACACAAGTAGCATCTTCGGTTGCAGTAAAACAATTCATTGAACATGTAAATCTTTTGGGATTGCTGGCTTTTTGTAATGGTGAAGCAGGTTGTTAAAAAAACTTTGCTCCTGAAAGTTTAACAAGGAACTTTACAGTGCCAGGAAGAAGAAAAGAACAAAGTATTTCACAGATCCTTTTTAAAAAAGTGAAAATAATTTTTAAAAGACTCACTGAAAGTGCTAACAGGAATACAGAAATAATCTTTGCCCTGCCTCCTTTCCAAGGTGCAAAAAGAAGTTGTCCATGTTGTGAAAAGTGAATTTAGAAAATGAAAATGAATATTCAAACTAACACATTCTTCTCTGTCATACACTGTGCCAAACTGTGCATTATCAGACTTCTGATGTGTTACTCTGAATGATTCATGAAACACTTAACATTATGGATCTCACTGATGCACATCCTGCTGGGATTAGTGACACCACAACATTTCTAAAACTAAATAACCCAATGTTATGCCCACATGGTGTCCCAAATTCACAGATCTCTATTGCAACACATTTTGAAAAATGCAGCCTTGCAGCACCCAGTATCACTGGGGATTTGTGATTCTACCAAGACATTAAATTCTGGTTCTGTCTATACATAACCTATTTCCAAATGGCAACTTAAAACTCAGTTATGCACTGGAAAACCTACGGCCATTTCAGAGTACTGCTTTATGGTTCTGAGGGATTTTTGAAACAGCTTTTCTATGGATTTGAGGTATATCAATTCAGGACAAAGGTTTGATGCCACTAGCACTAACATGTCTCTCCTAGCTGTAATCAGGTGGTGGTTGTGGGTTTTGTGTCGCTTTGTGTTTTGTGAGGTTTTTTAAATGCATATAATAACAAAATTTTCTGTCTTGGCTTCTTAAATATACTACTCTAGTATATTTACTACCACTGTAAGAGCTTTCTACAGGTGGGAGCAATGAGAAATAAAATCAATGGATGTCAATAGCGGAAGCATTCTTGTAAATCCATGCCAGGACGACATCACTCTTCTCTCAACTTCCTCTGCTTTTCACCATCTTTCAGGATCATCCTTCTCAATTAAAAGACCAAATCAGAATTCAGCTTATATTGTTTCAAATTATTTGACAGAAAGTCTCCATTTAAAAGGCAGACAATTTTATGCTCATAATTCATGAATAGAATTATCCACTAATCCTAAGTAAAACTGTTCTTGATTTTTCACTTCAATATTAAGTATATAAAGCACCGGAAAAGCAAATTTAAAAGGGAAAAAGAGCAATTCTTTTTCTACTCAGAACAACACACAGTACTACCAATGTATTACTTAGCTGTGACTAAAATACTTACAGTATTTAAATCTTAAGATTTTGGGATGTGCTATCAGGTTGTACATAAATACCAGTGCTCTGTGCTCCACATGACAGACCTGAGTACAGAAGACATTGTATATACAGGTTTTCCTCCTCTGAAACAGACATGTGAGTTAATACCAGTGTCTAGCCAAAAGAAGTCCTTGAGTTCAGTAGGAAGTTTGCTGTATGAAAAACAGAAAATGGGGCATTTGCAGCCTCCAGGACTCCAAGGAGTGAAGTAGCTTCCACTTGCACTTCAGTCAATGGAAATTATGGCTGGATAGATGACAGTGACCAGCATGTGCAGGGTCAGTTTTAAAAGCTGTGCAAAGAACAACTGCCTATTTTCTTATCACAGAAAATCAGCAGGAGGCATCTCATGAGTAATATACTTCACCAGTAGCAAGTAATCATAGCAATATTCCCAAGTAATTCAATTTAGGTTGTCATGAAATTGAAAAATAAAAACACTTCAAAATTTGCATGAGAATCAAGAAACATTTGAAGATAGTTTCAACTTGCATACATAACTTTTCCACCATTACACCACTTAACAGTATAATGCATTTTGCAACTTGAATTAAAAACTACATTACACTGAAATAAATGTATTGTAAAAATCAATTACAAATTGCTTTGGTCTATCTGTAGGTTAATTTATCACCGAAATACAGAAAAATTATCAGGAAATTTGATAAAAGTTTAAAATTGCCAAAAAGAATGTATATTTACTTGTAAATATATTTTGTTTGTATATAGTATTATCACTTATAAGAATACACTTAATAATAATAATAAAAATAAATAAATGCTTTATTCCATTAAATTGGTGCAATCTTATCTTCACTCCATTAAAATCACTTTTGCAAAGAGTTTGACGATGTTGTTCTTATTACCAAGTAATATGTAGAGCTTTCTTTATATCTTAAGACAATTTGAACATATTACAATAAACCACCCAAAAACTAACAGAATTTAACACAGACTGGCTAGCCAGTAAGATTCCAAGTTTGACAAGGTATATGAGCTCCACTGCCTGAGATTACCTGAAAATTAAAAAATCCTTCCTGAAAACTGTGGAATAAAGAGGAAATGTTAGTAGAAATAACAAGAAAAAAGAAAGAAAACCAATGATTCATTGTATTCAAAGCAGTAACAGTCATTTCCAAAACTTTGCCCCTTCACTCTATCATTGCTTTCTGTATTTCAGAATTTCTATTCTAAGCTTCTTGGAGAAATATGGTTCTTCATTTGATTCACATCCAAAAACACAAAAATATCTCCTTTCTTAGAGCAAAGGAAAATAATACAATCTATTCAGCTGGTGGTCCTACATAGCCTGTCAACGTCACATTACACTGGCTGGCTCTTCTCAAACAAGTGTACTCAGTTTCTGAAACAGAGTCAGAATATGGAAAGTTCTGAGGTGGTTTCTACTCTTTTTGGTAATGATATAATTACAACAACAAACAAACTCCTGACTTAGCTTCCCCTCCGTTTGCATAACCTCCAGAAACAACTCTGTTGGGGTCGTTCAGTTCGTCAAACAGTCCCGTCTCGATGATTTCCTCCTGCCAGGGTATAGGGACGGCACCTGTCGCAAACTTTTTGAAGAACTTCTTGTCTTTGTCGTCAAACTCAATTCCTCGTATTTCAGAGAAGTCAGCAATGTCTGCAACATCTTTGGCATAGACAACTGATGGATCTGGCACAAATGGAGGGTCAACAAGGTTTGCCTCTAACCTGTGGAAATTTATCGTTTTGAAGAAGTTGTGTTTTCTTGGGTCATCATCTTCATTCCTGCAATAAAGCAAAAGTTTGTCAATCAGTGTGTTTTGCTCTTAGAGAGATATGGGGGTGTCTGTGTTTTGTACATGACAGTACTTCAGATATATATATATATGTCTGTATGTATGTATGTCATGCAACACAATTCATTTTTTCCTAACCAAGGAATGCTGCATAGTACAGCATAATCTGAGCAGCTGAAAACATTCTGATGCCAACATTCTGATGCCATTACTGCACCTCTCAGGGTAAATCAGCCCAGGCAGAAACTGCAGTGCTGCATCTGGGACACCCCACCCAAAGCTACACTTCCACCAGAACTGAACCTACAGCAGGGTGGGGAGGGAGAATATTTGAGCTGCTGTCCCACAAGGGAAGTTCAATGATTTGCTCTGTATCTATGGGATAAGAGTATCTGTACTAGAGGGTAAGAATATGTATTAAACTCTAGAATGGGGTATATTGGGTTAATACATCTATAGACTGACTCTGAGCAGCAATAGTCTGAATAGGAAGCTGGTGACAAATGACAACTCTCATTTTATCTTAATTCAAAGCATCTACACATTTATATTTGAAAACTCAGTTATGTCACTCAAATAAACAATTCCTACTTATAATGACAGTTCATTCAAAGTAACTACTCTTATAAATTAACAAAGATTTTTTTAGGCAAGAGATTCACATTAACAAAAGTATTTGTGCCACCGTCACAAACATAATCCTTTATTAATATAGTTAAAACCCAATAATAAGAACAAGAAAGGACTAAATCATTGTAAATGCTTACGTTAAATAAATCTTACAAAAAACAACTGCAGACCTCAGGGAGAACTTCAGCCGTAAAAGAACTACTGAATTGTTTCACTGTAGACCTGTAGGGAGACTTGTAGGATATTTCCTGGTGATAAAAATCATCTGAGCTTCAAATGTGTGCGTGTTCAAGCGTGACCAGAGACCACAGCTTTTGAACTGTGCCTCTAGTGTCAAGGCATGCCAAGTCTGAATTTGGAATTCTACAGAAAGGAGGAGCAGAGAGGAGACCTGTCTTTTCCACACTTATGAATTCTTTGTTTAACATATTTAGGGATGCACTGCTCTTGAAAACAGTAATATAGGAAAATCAAATTTGTCTGCGTTTTGGCCTCAGAAAATGGTAGTTCCTAACACATTGCTTTTTTCTTTTCCATCCTCCTTACAAAATCACTTGGCAAAGTGCAAGCCCTCTTGTATTTCTAGACAATGTTCTATGAATAAAATGTAATGCAAACCCTTGGCAAGTTTTTTTATCTTTACAAATGTGCCGAAGCACCATACAGAAGCAGTAGATTTGTGTGATTATGGAAAAAATCTTTATTTTTTAAAATCTTAATTTCCATGCACGCAGGACAGCTCATCCACCTTGGCACCACTGCCTGTTCCTCATGCTGCCTGCTGTGCTTCTGGCCTGCCTTGGTGCTCCCTGGGCACAGCAGAGATGAAACCACCAGCCGCTCTTTTCAGCTCCTTGCTAGAAAATTGTTACTTTGCACCTCTGCTGCCCAGCTCTTCTGAGCAAGACACCACCAGCCACTACCCACTGTGTACCAATACGAATAAGCAGGATGCCACAACCTGAAGAATGGTAGATGCTGCCATCCAGGCATGCTGGGCAATGAGAAATACTATGTTTTCAACCCCAAAGCACCATATGAACAAAATTATGAATGTACAGACTAAGGATCTTGATTTCTGCATATCCATAGGCTTGCAAAATCATCTCCTACCTTACCTAGCCAGTGATAACCAAGTACTTGAGAAGCCTGAAATTATTTATTTACATTCACTGTTAGCCTGAAATGCATTTCAGCTGCTGTTTAAATTAACTGGTGTCCTGACACACTGGTAAGCCAGGAGTGCTGACTGGGCAGAGGCACTCACAAAAATCTCCCTTTATTTTGCTTTTCCTTTCTCTAACATAAACCAAAAAGCACAAGAAGCTGGTGGAGGCTGAAAATGGATTGCTGCAGTGTTCCTTGTCCTGAAACCATAAAAAGTTAAAAAATGTAAAGCTACATGAATGCCATCTACTGGAACTGAGACATCTTCCGACTAGCTGGAGATGAACTTGAGCTCATCCTCTGTGAACTGCATTTTTACATAACTTTAATAAGAAGAGCAAATTAACTCACATGAAGTTGGTCAATTTTGTATTCTTCCATTAAAAAAAAAAATTAAAATCACTTTACAGGTTCAGGATTTGAGATTTTAATCTCAAAAAGTTGAGTGGAGAAAAGGGCCTACATCTTCCCTGAGTTAGCTAGTGAAATCACATCTTCAGTAGAAGAGTGGAGTGTTTTAAAAGGTCAGGTGTACAAAATAAAGCTGTCTTTGATCAGCTTTAACTTATGCAACAGGCAGTGCTGTGGATAACCCAAGCTCTTGTTGTCCTTAGGAGAATTACAGTGCTAATCTTTACATAACACACAGCTGTCCTGAATAGTATCACCCTGTTTAAGAGGTTCATGCATGCTTTTATTCTGTATCATGCTCAGGGGTATACGTCCTATTTACTGTTCACCTTCTCCAAGTATGGCACATCAGAGGAAGGATATCTTAAACAGCAGAAAACTAAAAATACTATGTGCATTAACCCCTCTGTGTGCATTTCTCATTTTGCTGAGAAGTTATGGAACAAAAAACAGACAGAAAGATTGTAAATTATTTCCCTGGAAAAGGCAATGAGGTTACAGTAAGTCAATCATCTGTTGCTGGTTTTGTTTCAGACTTGCTGAATGAACTCAACCAAGTCAGTCAAAATTTCTAAATTTCATTTTCCCCTACTCTGAAATTTGTTTACTTCATGAAGTGCTGTAAGTCGAAATGTCTGCAAAGTATGCTGACTTTAAGTTAGAGTGCTCTGAATGTTTTTGTGTTAAATTTACTTTTAAAGTAAGCTTTTAAAACATACTAAACCAATACAGATTTTGTATTAAACATACTCCATGTGCTGCTGAAGATAACTTTTTTCTGCAGCCTTGCACAGTTGCTGGCAAAATTCATCAGGCAAAAGAGTAGCTGTCTTCATTTAGCAACAGAATATTAAGAATTATGTATTATCTTTCATTAGATTTAATTCTTTTAGACAAATGTTTGCCTAACATTTTGAAAAACCGTTCCACGTTGTTATGAAATATAAATTTAGAAGACTATCTCTGCATTTTTGATGAGATCCTTTGTCTCTTCCACCTTTAGACTGGAAAAGCACCTGATACATACATTTATTCACAGATTATTCAAATCATGGTGCATTCTAAAGATAGATATTATTGGTTTCCTATTAATTTTTCACATTTTTATTATATTTCTTTAATCTGTCTGTATTGCAAATGTAGATCGGCAATCTATCTAAATAGAAATGCACTAAATTATTTATACACACACGCACATAACAGAGGAATCAGAGCTATTACAAGTTAAATATTACAAGGTTTAGCTTTGCAATTCTCTTCTTATTGAACAGTTCCTTCAAACTGCTAAGTCATGGACAAATCCACTAGTGTCCATCAACCCAAAGCCACCTCTGAAGTGCCCAGAAATGTTTTGCTTTAAAGGAATTTGTGCCAAATAATTTTTTTCTCCGTGGGATGAGTCAGGATGACCAGAACTTCTACAGCATTTTTAAAAGCACTTGAGTGAAACACAGGGGTTAAGGTCTCTTCAGTTAGAAGCCAATGATGCAGCCTTGCAAATTAGATATCTGCAGGGAAGAGAATCCACATTGCAGATCTGGATTTCTGCCCACATCATTCCAGTAAGCACTACAGCCTAGTATCTGCATTCAGTCTGCACTAGCAGGGATGCAGGTGTCCACTGGAATATCCTTTTATCTTTAGGAAAGAATGTGTAAGAAAAACCCTTATGACTCTTTCTGCCAAAACTATATAAAGTCTAACACAGAAAATAACAAGAGGGCAACTCCTATGAGTCATCTGGAGTGAGGACAGATGATCACACTATTGCAACAATATTCCTTATTTCCATATTATCTTCTATATTTTTCACCTCTTTCTTCCTGAAGAAGAAAGGGAAAATTCATTACTCTGTAGAAAGTGAAGCTCTAACCTATTTTGTGCAATGAGTAAAATAACTATATTGTTTGCAGCTTTAATTTCTCTTGCACTGAGATTGAGAAGGCATACCTGCTTCCCAAACGGTCCTCTTTTTTCTTAGCCAAGAACAGCTTGCAAATATCTTTCGCTTCCTCTGTAAAGCTGGCATGTTCAAATTTCACCTCATCTTCCAGAGTTCTTCTTCTAACCTCATCCTTATTGACCTTTTCTTTGAAATCCTTGAATGGTGTTCTCCCAGCAACCATCTCATAAATAGTGCAGCCCATAGCAAACCAGTCCACGGGATAGCTGTAGTCCTCTTCCTTCAGGATTTCAGGAGCCATGTAGCCATTTGTCCCAGCCTACAGCAAACACACAGATTCACTTTACAATGTCAGCAGTGAAATGCATAAAGTTAAACAGACTAGTCTATAATTTTTCCAAAATATTAGTAATTCTACTGATTTGTTTGGTATCTAGCAACCTGACCTTTTTTTAAATCTAGAATTGGTGCGGTATAACTTTTTTAGGACATGGACCATATCTCTCTTTAAACATCTTGGCACATAAGAAAACTGTCTTAAATATGGTTTTCAAAGTTGAAATGTCAGTGCAATTTCTACCTATAAGTCGTTTAATATTAAATTCATGGCTAGCTTGCTTTCTCCTTCCATTTTATTCTTTTTTTTCATTGAAGATATTCTTAGTTTTGTTGTGTAAACACAAGTAGCAATCAATTTGAAAATATTTTAAAAAATAAAAAAACAGGCAAAACAGTCACTGATTCTCACCCTGTGCAATGGTTATATAATTGGTCCAACACAGGGCTCTGCTGCCAGTGAGAAAATTCTCATCAAGCCAGTGACTGAGCTGCAATGAGGAAGTTCTCAGCTTCCTCCCTCTTGGTTTCTGGATAAATGTTCTACCACCAAGGGACAAGGAAAACTGTTAAAAACCACTGTTAAGAAAGTAAACCTATGAAAATTATAATTCATAAATTACACATATTTAGGTGAAGGAACAAGTTCATACTTCCCAACTAAAAAAAGATGCCTGAATAAAGACTATTCACAGCACAAATGGCCCCTTCTCTGAGAGAAGAAATGGCCACTCTTTGAGAGGGACATGTGCCTGCTTTCTTCCCAGCCCAGCCCTGCCACCTTCCCTTGGGGGACAGGCTACAGGGACTGAAATAGCTCCTGCTGCCTCTGGCCCCAGGGAGCTGATTCACCTGGGAGGGAAGCGGAGGATCAGCTCTCTCTGCTCTCTGCTGTTACATGACTGAGGATGTGGGATTTCAATCACAACAGCATTTCCTCAGTTGAACCCATGTTTACTGCTGTGTCTCATGCTCTATATCATTTATTTACCAGGTGCAGCTAACAGTGATAACCATGTAAGAATTTGCTTGACCTCTCATATATTTTTTAAATACTGGGACTGATGTATTACCAGTATAACAATTTAAAATAAAAAACTGTGTCTATGCAAAATCCCACTAAAGCTTACTCAAGATGGTCATTATTACTGCCATCAGAATACAATCAGTGACAGAGATTCACTCCAAAGCAAAACAGTTAGAAAAAGGTAAAGCTAAGTTCATTTGGATGAATTGTATTTATAAAAAGTACAGCTCAACAGATGAATTTTATTTTATGGGGTTGGAGAACCCCCCTGATTTTTGCAAATTTAGGCACAGTACTTCCAAGTCAGGTCTCCCCATAAACGTCAGATTGTGTTGCTACACATTATGACATATAATGTCTCTACTGTAAAAAATGTGCGCAAGAGGGAACATCTTAGCATCAATTAAAACATAAGCCTAACAGACAGAAAATTAAATCCACTTTATTTTCTCTCCTTGTAGTTTGGGGGTTTTTGTTGCTTTTAAGGATATAGAGCAAAATCCTCCATATGACTGAAAAACAGAAATGGGATGAGAAAAACAAAAGTATCAGTCAGGTTGAAAGCAAAAGGAAAGGTTAAAAGTGAACAGTTGCCTCTCTCACTAAAGCTACAGAAGTACAGAGGAGCAGCACAGGCACTGCAGCTGCTGACATCATCCCACAGGCAATCTGTACTGCTTACAATGGGTTTCTCTAACTAAAAATATTGAGAGATACCCTGACAGTATTACATTTTAAGGTACGACTGCTGCTCTGTTCAGAGAGGGGGACAAATGCTCAAACACAGACCACAGACCCCAGATCCATCTGGCCTCAGAAAAACCTGGAAGGGAGAGTAGAGGTTGAAAGTAGTAGAGAAATTTTGATACAAAAGCTTGCACACAGAGCTCACTGTGGATTAGTAAACACAGCTCTAAATAGGTTTCTGGAACGTTTTTTTCTTTGCTTTTTTTTTTCTCCTTCTGGGAAGCAATAAACATTCTTATTTTTACTGAGATGAAGTTGGGGCACTAATGCTTTGAAGAACTATTGAGTCACATTATCATCAGAATGTGCCCTGACAGTACAATATGGTCCTTCTGATAAGAGATTACTTTCCTGCAACTTAGCATCATCATTCAGAACCTGGATACATCTGACATGGAAAAGTCAGAAATCTACTGTCACAGATGTGTCTCAAGGCAGCTCCTTTCAGACTGTCTCTTTCCTTCCACTTGCATTTTCTCTTCCACAGCTGTTTTTTTCAAAATAAGTAATTGCCAAGTAAGTTCAATCTGTTCCATGGGCATTTTCAACACAGCCTCCAGCAGGACACACCATCTGGAAGAACACCCTGCTTTGACATGGTGCTTGTGTTTCTCAAGAACAGAGAAAGCAAGGCCATCACCACAGACCACAAAGACAGCACAACCACAACTTAATATAAAACAGAATGGACCAACAACAGCCTCCTTCAGGCTAAAGTGACAGGCTGTGGGTGAGCTTAAATGTAAACAAGAACAAAACTTCCACACTCTAAATTAGTAGCTCTGAAATCTTGAGTTGTTACTGGGCTGATCCAGCTCCATCTGAGGAAGTCTAGAAACATATCATTCCTCTGATATGCCAAACAATTTCAAATCAAAATTTAATAAGAGCTGGTTTTCTCATAGAATTTCATCCAAACTTGAATCTAAAACCAAAATTCTCCCAACCCTGAAGCTGTCCTTCTATTCACAATGAAGGAAGAGGCTACGAAACAGGAATCTAAACCTCATCTTAGAAGATTTGAGACTTTTAAAACCCACTAAAACGTGACAATTTTATAGCAGAAGCAAACACATTTCACAAGTGAGTAAGGATTTTTAAGGGGGAAGAAAAACAATAAGGAGGGAGAAACACATAAATCTCAATTTTTATCAAAACAGGAATTTGAAGAAAGGAAGAAAAGAGCTTCAATTTTAGTATTTTCCACCTATTTCTCTATATGTGTAGTTTTGGCAAAATGATTTGCAAAGAAAGATACTAAAGCCTTTAGCATTTGCCATATTAGAGAACACAAAAAAGGAATTATTCAGCACCTGGAAGAACATAGATCCTTCAAATGAAGATTTATTTCTATCTTTGGAGAGTAGGCAGCATTAGAGGGAAGGTAATACCTAACATCCCTACACTAATCATTATGGAGAACAAGATGTAAAAATCAGATCATCTTTCCAGGAACAGAGATCCCAGGGCAACAGGAAAGGCAGCCTCAGTAACCTCAGGAGAGGTTTATCTAAGGAGGTAAAACAGAAGTTTTGTGAAGGGAGTTATTAAACTGTAAAGCTCTCACTAGCAGTGAAATCTGAGCAACAAAACATAATGTAGGTGGAAAACTTATCCACTGATTCCTAAGCAAAAGTGAATGAAAGTAAATTACTCTTGGCAGGTGTGGAGTAAATAAGTATTCTGTAAATTATATTCTAGTGCAAAAATGAAAAAAAAAAAAGGACAGAAAGCAAAGAAATTAAAAGCTACCACAAAAGATAAATGCATTATTTTTTGAAGGGGTCTATTTCCCACGGGCTGGTATTGAATACTTAATTCAGTTACAATTATCTGACCATGCCTCAGAACAGATATCTCCAAGTATGGGATACTGGTATGTCTATCATACAAAAAATCAGTAGGTTTGTATGATTTTGCTGATGTTTTCATTCTGTACAATTGATAAGTGAGTTCAGAAGCTGTATAACAAACAAAACCCACTTTTTCTTACTAGATCTTACTTTTCATGGACAAATTTCATTATTTTAATGGAAACAGAGGAAATAAAAAAAACCCATACTCAAAGTTAATTCCTTTGTTGTCAACTCTATACTATTAGGATGTTCACTGGGTTTTGACTGAGACTAAGCACATTATACTCTTCTTTCCTGTATAATTCCTGGTAACACAAAAAACCATTTGAACATATATGTTAACTAATCAAGTGATCTTACAGAGACACAAACACATGATATTACAACTTCACTGACCTGGAAACATCTTATAAAAATATCACAAAGATGACAAAGAATGTTATATTATCCCAGCTTTTTACTAGAGACAGAAATCTTATGCCATTGTAGAGACACAGAACTTTTTAAAGCATAGTCAATACAACAATAGCTATTTTTTGCTTGCTCTCCATCTAATATTGTCTTTTGTGATAAGCAGGACGGTTTATTTGCATATGCTGCTTTCATTATAAAAATAGTCAATAAATTTAAGTCAATTTAATTTTAATTGCTTTTGAAAAAGGTTCACAGATCTACTTTCCCTTTATTTCACTACCTTGAGAACAACCCAAAGACAATTTTTCAGTAATCCTCTAAAATGTAATGAGCAAATGCTGCCCTTGGCCACATTAGCGAAGAAGTTCAGTTGAGTGGAATTATTGCTTTGAGAGTGATTTGACAGGGCATAGTAGAAATGACTCATCTAAAAGTATACAAATGTTTCTTTTGTGAAATGCGATCCTGCATAAATTTTTCAAAGGTCACATAATTATAATCTTTTAGTAATTCAAGATGTGATGCTGAGAAGCTCTAAGTGCACTCAGATCCCAGTGCAGTCCAGGGGCACCTGGCACAGCAGAGCTCGGAGCAGAACCAGGCCCGCAGTGCAGCAGCTCACACGTCCCTGTGGCAGGGGACAGCCCCTTCCACAGCGCCCTGTGCCAGCTTCCAGCAGGTGCAGGCAGCAGAGAGACAACTCTCTGGAGCTTTCAGCAGCACAGAAACAGGCAAATGGGGAGAAATGGGATTTAGGATTTAGATCTTGCTACCTTTTCCCACAGATCTCTGCAAAACAAACTCAATTGATATAACAAACCAAACAGTAAAGCAAATCAGAATGTCTATCTTTTGTTTGCCATGGCACAAGAACTGTTGAACAGAGGAAAAAAAACAAGCTGAGTTTAGCTCTATCAGCTGTTTCCTGGGGCTCGGTCCTTCCTTCCTCCAAGGGGTGCCACTGCCTGCTTTGTTCTCTTGTCCAGCTGTTCCTCCACTCCTTCAGCAATGGCCTTAATAGACCCTGCAGGAATGCAGGAACAGACCACAGAAATCTCTTTCCTGCACACAAGCTAACAGGCCCTGGATGTGGAGAACAACACTGATCTGCCTCTGTCACTCACTTCACCATGTCAATTCTTCTCCCAAGTCACTGTGAGGACGAAGAGAGCATAATTTAAATGAGTTACACAGAATTGCAGTTCCTCCAGTTTCTCACCGCATGTTCATGCAATAACAAGAAACTAGCTGACCCAATCAATAGGCAACTATTTTTTTTAAGAAGATATAATTAAATCTAAATAGGGGAAAAGGCACTCGGGAAAGTCACACAGAATAAAGATCCTTATGCATGTTGTTAATGCTTAGCAGAAGGAGGGATCTTTTGATGGGATGGCCCATCATGAATTGTTGGGCTACTGATTCAGGAGAACACAAGGAGGACTCTTCAGAGTAGCAGGAGAAGATAATGAGAAAGACAATATTGGAGCTTAGGAGCTCCAATCCCATGTTTGATCTTGAATCTTACATAAGCATATGAATCCCACATGGTTATATAAGATTCAAGATCAAACTTTTTTTTATTTTCACATAAGAAGATAATTTTCATAGGGAAAGTTGTGTGCTTTAAAAAAAGCCCCCACAGGCAAAAGCACAAAAGGTACAAACCAGATTTTTGCTGTATTAGAAAAAAAGAAAAAATGGCCCTGGGTTCAAAGTCACTAACTAGAATAGAAAAAAAATCCAGCATTGGTTTTTAACCTTTTAAGTTTGGTCATCAGTAATCACTGAAATGAAGGAAGTTGCACAACAAAAGAGAAAGCCACTCTGTGCAGTAGGGACTGCTCCCCGTGTGCTCCTCCCTGGGAAGAGAAATAGACACAGGCACAATATGGTTTCAGTTTAGATTCATGCTGTATGGAAGTCAAAGGGATAAAGGGCTTGAGAAAGGACAATCCAGTAACTGGGCACCAATTTTAACTTTGGATTCTAGAGCAGCTCCCCACCTTCTTCTTGCATGATCACACGTAAAGCTTTGCCTCAGATCCCGACTGGAGAGAGAACCTGCTAACACTCCCACCTCAGTGACGTGGCATCAGAAGACATGAGAAGGCATTCACAGACAGGGAAGCAGTCAGACATTATAGGATGGAGCATTTATGACAAACAAAACACTTGTCCAATCCCCACTTTGCTACAACCTCCCATCAGGGAATTGTAAAAAATAGTGAGGTCCCCCTGAGCCTCCTCTCTGCAGTTTCCTCAGCTGCTCCTCACCAGATTTGTGCTCCAGACCCTTCCCAGCTCCACTGCCTCTCTCTGGACACACTCCAGCACCTCAGTGTCTTTCAGGTAGTGAGAAATCAAAAAATACAGGATTCAAGGGCAGCCTCACCAGTGCTGAGCACAGGGAACGGTCACGGCCTGGTCCTGCTTGCCACACGGCAGGATGCCACTGACCTTCTGCCCACCTGGGCATAGACTGGCTCATGTTTAGCCAGCTGCTGACCAACACCCCTCTCTCCCCACTGGGCAGCTTTCCAGCCACTCTTCCCCAAGCCTGTAGTCTGCAAGGGGTTGTTGTGACCCACGTGCAGGACCTGCTGCTTTGCCTCACTGAACCTTGTAGAAGTGCCATCAGCCCATCACCCCAGCTGGTCGAGATCCCTCTGCAGAGCCTTCCTGCCCTCCAGCAGATCCACATTCCCACCCAACTCGGTGCTGTCTGCAAACTCCTGACAGTGCACTTGCTCCCCTTGTCCAGATCATCAGTGAAGACATCAAACAGGGCTGGTTCCAGGACTGAGCTCTGGGGAGCCCCATCAGTGACCAGGTGCCAGCTGGATGTAATTCCACCTGTCTCTGGGCCCTGCCATCCAGCCCTGCCATTTTCACCCAGCAAAGAGAGCACCTGTGCAAGCCATGAGCAGCCACACTCTCCAGCAGATGCTGCAGCAAACAGTGACACAGGCTTTACTACAGTCCCGACAGACACATCCACAGCCACCTCCTCATCCACAGAGCAGGTCACCCTGTCATGGCAGGAGATGAGGCTGGCCAAGCAGGACCAGCCTTTCCTAAACCCATGCTGGCTGGGTGTGATGCCCTGGCTGTCCTGCTTGTGCTGCATGACCACAACTCAGGATGATCTCTCCAGGATCTTTCTCTGGTACAAGGTCAGGCTGACAGGCTGGTAGTGTCCTGGATGCTCCTTCAGCCCTTCATGTGGATGGGCATCACATTTGCTAAATCCAGCCAACTGGGACCTCCTGGGTTCTCTGGGACTGCTGGGGAAGTCATGATGGGAAGTGACTCGGTGGGCACTTCTGCCTGCTCCCTCAGGACCCTGCATGGATCTCTGGCCCCACAGACTTTGTGGGTAAGGCTGCATTCTGTAAAGTACATTTCAGAGATTAAAAAAATCTGAAACACCTGGCATGACAATGCACCTCATAACAACTGTGATTATCAACACTTTTAAGAACACAGTTCTGCTAGTAAAAATATCATCAATTTTACATGTCCCACTTCAAAATGTATAAGAAAAACATCTGCAAGTTCCTCTAATTCTGAACAAATGAAGAGCTGTCATTTTTCAAAGAGCAAAGGAAGAAGGAATTTTTACAGAATCTTATCCAATAAGAATGCCATGTGATAGTGAACAAAGGTCAACTGTAGAATAGCTTGCTGAGTTATTTTTTATTTCACAAGTCTAAACCCTCCTCCTGCTTTTCAGCTGCCTGGAAATTAAACTGCTAGTTTCAGGAACATCCAAATAGATTTCCTTGTGTTTTCCTAAGAAATAGAATCTTATAATAAACAAACATACAGGAGGGCAAAAGGACATTTTGAGTAAGATTTTAACCAAAACATCTTTTTCCTATAAAAATATTATGATGTCCTTCAAATATATAAAACATAGCACAGGAAAACTGTGAAGAAGCCCGAAACCTCTGAAGATATGAATGCACTTTTATAAATACTACAAAAATATGTTTATGTTATTTTTTCACAGTTATTATGTCAATATTTAAGCTCTCTGGCTCGCACATGCATCTGCACAAAAGTTCTTCACAATTTACATGCAACAGTTGCTTTTCACAAAAGCCATACCCAGTAAGGGCAGAAAATTCTTCCCTAAATAAACAGCAAATACACACTAGCTTCTGGAAAAATGGAATTAACTTGGGATGGAAGCTCCTCATTTCATACACAAAAAGCCCCTAGTGCTAGAATCAATCTAGTACATAACTGACAGAACACTTGGCCTGTGTAAAAGCCACCTTTGCAAGCTCTCAGTTTCTCCTTGTTGTCTATTTCAATTATGTAAGACAGAGAAAATAACAATATTTAAAAAGCCATAATTTTAAGATACAAACTAGTTCCTGCAGGGTCTGATCAACACATCAGATCAGATGCAACAAGCACATTTTTGGGAAGTCATAATGACATTTAAAGTCCTGAATAGTTTTATTAGCACTGGAGTTTGTTTCTGTTTCCAGTGATGTCGGTAAGAGCTCTGCCTGACTAAAAGTGCACAGACACATTTCTTGGTAGATTGTACAGGTGCATGTAGCTATCATGGGAGGATCCCATTTAATCCATGTATATTTAATGAAGGAAAATTACATTGTAAGTAGCTTTCAAATGTTTTCTACTTTTAATTTCAAGATTGTTATTATTCAGACTTGTGTATTTTAAATTTTTCTTCTGATTTCTTCTTTCTAGGGGCAGCTGGCACTTCACAAAGTCAAATCAGCACACTTAGTAAAATTAAAGTTTTCTAAATTTTGTAATTATTACTGTATCAATTACCTACAACTACAGTATAAATTCAGAGTACATTCACACAGAAAGCTGGATGTTTCTCCTTGCTGCTTTAGCAATTGAAAAGAAAGGGAGAAAACTAAGGCTAGGTATCCAACTCCTTCAGGATCCTTGTAAGGAGCACTGTTTCTGAAAGCAAGGTATTCTTGTTTTTAATAGTTATGACCAATTGGTATGGAGCACACAAGTGCCTTCACAAGGAGTGTATGTAACAGCAGTACTTAAAGGATACCAAGGCTACTGCTTCAATTACATAAGTATTGAATCATCAGCTGCACAATGCTTTTCTGAAGCGTAAACGCACTTTATTTTTTATTAAGACCACATTGAAGTTATCCATCTAAAATTCAACAAACCTTTCTACCCACAAAGAACACTTTTTTGGCTGATGAACAGTACATAAACATTATAATTTTGTAGAAACCCTCAATGAAAACTTGGAAAATGTCTAAAACAGGAACTCATTAACAAGCTTATGACTTGTGCCATGTGATAACCTAATCACCTAATAAGATTTACAAAAGGGATTAATGGATCCTCCAGCTGATGTATGGGTGATGTGCATTTATTCATACATGACAAGACAGGAATTTTTTCTGCTTTGAAAGCAGAACAAATTTAATCTTTAATGGCTTATACAGCAATGAGAGTGCAGAAAACTTTCAGAATTCATCAAAATAGTGTATTTTTCGCAATCTTCAATGAAATGAATGCACAGATAAATCCATATATTATATACTATAGATCAGTAGCAATATCCCTTAATTAGTGACTGAAAAGTGACTGAAAATTGTAAACCTTAAATTGTCAGTTCAAACCATCATCCAAAATCTAGAAACAGCTTTATGATATTAGGCACTTAGATATCAGTACAGTACAGATTTGGCCTGGAAGGAATATATATTCTGCTTTAGCTTATAAAAATGCCCTTATAAAACTGTGTGCACAAAATGGTGCAACTGATTCAATTTCATTTGATAAACCTGTCTTGGAGCCATACATTCCTTTGGGTGACAAATGAAAAGGTGATATGTACAGGTTTGGTTAAGTGATAACAATTTGGCAGTCGTACTCAAACAGCATGGTATGATGTAAATTTTCAGATAGTTTAAAGTCAGAATGATTAGTAGACAAAAATTAATTTAACAGCACCATTTTTGTTTTATTACAGGAGCACATGGTGAAGTTTACTGTTAGTTTTGTAAATGTGTTCTTTGGTCTTCCTGTGTATGATATGAGTATAAATAATAATAATATCCAGCTCTCATATAGCATTTTTAGAAGCTTTCAAATAGGACTATTTTACAAAAATGCAAAAAAAAGGGGAATTATTAATTTAACTCATTTATAGTTATGATACACAAAAAATCTTATTCTTCCATCTCCTATTTCAATGTAATGTATGAATAAAACTGCCTTTAACTGTAATGTCTTACAACACATTATGTTGCATGAAGCACATCATTCATTGCAGTTTTTGCTTTAATAAAAACACCATATAACGGTGACTAGAGCTTCTAAAAATGTCAAAAGAAAAGGCACTAACAATTTGACGGCTTCACAGAAGGTCAGGAGGAACAACAACCTTGTCCACCTTGTCTAACATTGCTTTGAGATTCTACCCTAATACCAACAGAAGTGGCAACATATGGCTAAATACACTCTTTATTTTGAGGTTTTTTCCTTCTGCCAAACCCCACGTATTTACAAGTATGAAAAATTGCCCTTTGACAAAACTACTTGTTCTGATCATAGTAACTGCATGCCTCTTGCAAAGCCCAATCAGGTTTATACCTTTGGGTTCACTGATAAAAATGCCATCTTTACAAACAAAACAACATTCTCATTTCACATAAGCTCTACTGAAAAACCTGCCTTAGCTTCCACAGAAGCTGTATTTTTGTTTCCAAAACACCATGCAGTTCAATTTTTAAATTAATTACTATTTATACATACAGCAATTTCTACATTTTCTTTCGCCCAGAACTGAGATCACTCATAGTACAAACTTCTTCAATTGCCAGGGAAAGAAAAGATCCTTCAAAAGTACTGAATTTAACATCAAAAGATGTGCACTCAAACATGATGTAGAAGGCCATCAGTGGGTCCTCTCTTCTACGGAATTTCTAATGTGAACTTGGAGAGTTTAACATAGACCAGTTTATAATGTGGCTTCCATTTCTTCATTTTCCTTGTGTATTTCAAACACATTCTCTCATTATGCACATCTTTAAGCTCCAGATACCTTGGCAGAAATATGTCTTTTTCACAATTAAGCTATCTAAATACCTATTTCTTGTGTAAATCTCCTGGTTAGTTTTGGATGACCAGAGGCACAGCTGAAGTGCTGCACAATCTAACTCACACAAAATCCATTTGGTCATCCATGTTTTTCTTCCTACACATGTAGACAGGTATGGACATTCACAAACTGTCAAGTCTGCTAACTGTTTCAGGAATTCATTTGTGGGGGGAAGGAGGGCTGGAAATAACTTATCATGCAGCGCCACACACACCTGCAACAAAATCAGTAGCATCACTTAAGAGTAATGTGTTAGAAACTATATTCTCCTAGAAGCAAAAGCAGAATACAGAGAAGCCATATATTTGACTGCTGCTCATTAAACAATTGATTAAATCCCTGCCTATGCAGTATTCCATAAGGCACAAAGCATCTGCCCCTCTAAAGTCATTGGTTCAAGAACTTAAGAGAAAAAGGTCAAGTAGATTCTACTGTTTCTCTGCAAAAGAAGTTATTTTACCACATGCAGCAGCTAAAGAGTTAATAAACCAAATCTTCTTAGGACCTGTCTCTCAGAATGAAATGACTACATTTGGTCTTCAGCATAGAATCACTTCCGGGGAATTAAGTCTTGGATTCATAAGGCATTAGAAATAGAATGGCTGCACTTCACACTGCCCACGTTAAAGAATTTGTACTCACCCTCTGGGTGATGCTCTTTCCCTCTTTGACTTGCACTGCCAATCCAAGATCAGACAGTCTGCAATTCCCATTATCATCCAGGAGGACATTCTCTGGTTTCATATCCCGGTACACAATTTTGATGGAATGGAGATGCAGAATCCCACAGGTGATCTGAGCTGAGTAAAAGATGATCCTTTTCATTTCCAAACCCCTTTCTCCCACATTGTAGATGTGATACTTCAGATCCCCTCCATTCATGAGGCTCATAACAAGACACAGATGGGTTTTGGTCTCATAGGCATAAGCTAGCGTGACTATGAAAGGGCTGTTAACCTTCTCCAGGATCTCTTTCTCCAGCAGTGCCATCTTCTCTCCACTTTTCTTTTTCAACCTTTTCTTATCCAGTTTCTTGCAGGCATACATCTTGCCAGTATTTTTGACCTGGATGGCACAAACCTAGAGAAGAAGCACATGGAAAGGTAATGAAGGAATTTTACACAGAGAGTGGAATATCAAGGGTAGTGACAGGCAGGAACTGGGAATCACTGATGCCTATCAGTAGCTGCTGATGCTAACTTCTATGAAGAGTATTTTAGCACAGAAAACAAGAAAAAACAAGTGCACAGTCAGTTCTGTTCTTGACCAGAAGTTTATCATGGCCCTGAGGCAAAGTTCTTGAGGATGCCACTAGTAGGCATGTATTAGCAAATAAAAGGAACAAGAACAAAAATCTGTAACTATGAGAATAAGGAGCATATACAGATGGCATCTTTACAGTTAAACTCTCGACTCTCAAAAAACTTTCATACTGTAGTTTGGGATCAGATCCTGATGTGTGCTTTTCCCTAAACTGCAGCTAGGAATTATCTGGGAGTGTGTGAGATAGCACAGGCTAAGATGATGTGAAGGAGCAGACTTAGTTAACTACATGAACATTCATCGCGAGTTTTTGTAAAGAAGCCTGCTTTTTTTACTAGCATAGATACAGAATATAAAAATGTTAAAGTAGCTTTTTACTAACAAGAGCCTCTATCATAATATAAATAACCCAGCCTGATTTCTGGAAAATGGGCAATCTGAAGGGGCACATTTTACAAATCTTCATAGAGTGGCTTAATCCACTGCTCTTTGCAAACCCACCTGCTAGTCTTGAAAGGGAGAGATCCTTAAAAAGTACAAGCTCTTACCTCTCCAAAGCCACCTTTGCCCAGCACTCGGAACTCAGAGAAGTATTTATCAGTTACTGGTTGCTTCTCAAACACTTTCCATTGGATGAATTTGTCATAGAAGGGGCTGTTCTGGAAGTCCTGGAAGGGCTTGTCTTTAAAGAAGACTTTGGTTTCCTCCTTGGCCAGCTGCACGATGTTCTCATAGTCTTTTGCAGTAGCTGCTTTGCATTTGCTGACCAAGTCAGAGCTCATGAAAGACAGATAGTTTTTGGCGCCTTCCTTAAGAAAATTGGTGACAATATTCTCCATGCTACTGCTCTTGAGATTGTCCTCTGCCAACTCCCAGTTTGACACCTCATCCAGGAAGTCTCTAGCTACCAAATACTCTGGCACTGTCTCTAAGAAGTCTCTGAAGAATTTCTTGCCAATGGGCTGCTGTTCACAGATGCTGTCATAATCACCAGCGACGGACTCTCTATGCTCTTTGCACTCCTCAATCTTGGGCAGCGAGAGGCTTCTACGCCTCTTTTGCATTTCCTTGGTGTCTCCTTCTCCACTCTTCCTTGCCTGGAGGTAGGCAGTGTTGGCAATCAGGTTGTCGAGCCCCCCCATGTCACACATCTTGACAAGCCCTTGGGGTGGCAGAGCCTGGTTCAGACAAAATGAATAACTGGCCCAGGAGCTGTGCTGTAGCTGCACTGCACTTCTCCCTGCTAGTGGTATGTGAAGGCTTCTGAAAAACACCAGGGAAAACTAACTGCTTTTGCATTAAATACCTCTCAAGGATTTTCACTAAGTACCTTTTAGGTATAGGCACCATTTGTGGAAAGTGACTGGTAAGAGGTTTCTCTGTAAGAAGCTTTGAGTTTGCTATGTATAGCTGACGGATGACACCCTAGCAAACCTTCCACTGGCAGTACCAAACACACGTGGTTCAGCTGGTGTTTTTCAGAATGGGCCCTGATAACCTTTAAATGTGCCAAGATTCCCTTTACATGCACTGTCCCTGGCTGCTGGGAACATGCAGATTCATGGCTGCAACATGCACTCTCTTCTAACTCAGGGGCACTTTGGCCACAGGCAGCAGGACAGGCCTGGATCTCCCCCCGGTTGACATCGAACTCCAGCAGACTAACAACAGGTTTTATGAAAAGCTTTCATCACAAATCTGCCATGCCTAAAAGACCTTGGCATAGATGAACCACACAATCCAGTGCTTTGAGCATTCACCACCTCCAAAGCTCAAGTTATATTCAACATCAGTGACAGAGCCCCACAGACAGCTCATGCAAAGCACGGCTCTGTCTGAGCAGATTACATGCAGAGACTAAGAACTGCCACTGGTCTAAAAATAATGATCCTTATATATGAAACAACACAGCTCTGACTTCATCTCCTACCCACAGAAAAAAAGAAAAACACTTCAAATGAACAGCCAAATCTTGCCAAGACACTTCCATATGTTGCTTTGGCCTCAGTTTATTTTCCCTGGTGAGCTTTATGACAGAAAGTGGTTGGATAAGAAGGTGGCAACAACATATAGCTGAGGTGACATCAACAAAGGGACAAAGCTGATTATAATCAAGTGAAGGCAAATTCCACCTGCACTTGCTGGCTGCCTACCAGGAGGCATTTTTTTCCATTCAAAAGAATAAAAATTATGCATGGCACTCACTAGGCTAAGCCCCCTTCTGCTGTGGGGTCAGGTGGTTTGGCTGTTAAAACTTTCCTTAAATATAAGGAAGGTATTATGAGAACAAGAAAAGAAGTAACACTGAGGTCAAGCTGTACTCTTGAGGTCAAGGTCAAGTGTCTTTTTTCTTTTTCCACAATCTTAGAGCAAGCTGAAGAGCTAAATCACAAAAACTAAACATCAAGAGCAATAACAGGCACCTTTCAGATTCCCTATAATAAGTGTTAAGCCCTTCTTGGCTGCTTTTTTGCCATTCTACAACCATGCAGTGTTTTGTTTTTATATGCTTAATCCTGTCCACGTTGAATCCATTTGACATAAAACTTGTGTTTGCACTCTACAGATTCCCTTGGAGGTGTGTTTTTCTAGGAGTGATGGAGAGGGCCATCCACTGCAAGCTGCTGTGTGTGCAGCAGGGGAATTGGAAGGCAGACACCTGAAAGCCTGGCAAGTTCTGTCCAGGGTGGGAGGTTACATAAAGGGCTCAACAGAGCAGCCACAGTGTAGGCAACACTGCAAAGAGCCAACGGGAGAAATGGGGAATTCTGCTGCTGGCTGTCCTGAAAATGGGGCCTGCAGCAACACATTCCAATAATACCTGGGTACAGAAAGGCATGAAAGGAGGTAACAAAGCTTTAATTTCAGCTTTTTTTTTTTTTTTTTTTTTTTTTTAAATAAAGCTTTTAATTTCCTAAAATTCAGTAGGGTCTTTTTTATGTTTGGCCAGAATATCCACCACAGCTCAAAGAGCAGCAGGACAAATGGCTGGTAGCTGGGGCCCTAAGGCTGAACTCAAACTTACTCCAGCTATTGGTATATTAATGCTTAAGCAAATCAAGAAAATTCCTAATGTTTATGGCACCTGCATCAGACAGACACATTTACAGCTCCAAAAACTGTTCTGTTCAATTAATTAGAATCTTTCCCAGTTTCTATGGAACATATTTTTTGTCTAAAATAACATAACTTCATTAAAAGCAAAATCAAACAATATGATCATTCAACTATACTGATCACTCCAGTCACTTTTGAGATTTGCTTGCTGACTTATCCAAATCTGCTCAGCGTTTATTAAACACTGGAGAAAAGCAGATCAGCATTAATCTATTAGTTGACAATGGCTATTTAAGGTAGTGTTACCTGCTCATAAAACAGTACATTTGGGTGAGAAGCAAAAATGATTTATTTCTCATGTACAAGAAGTGAACAATTACAGAACTGAACACAGGGATGTACTGGGATGTACTAACAACCATGCTAATCAGGGTGTGATTTGGAGAAGTTCTCTGGTGGAGAGCTCATAGAAAGACTGGGACTTAGGCTAATCACTAAATCACAGAGAAAATATGCAGGACTTAAAATTCATTACCTTATGTTCCGCATGAACCTCAATTACTGGTCAACAAGATACTTAAAATATGCAAATAGATACACAACAATATCAGCTGCTTTGAGTTCAACGTTAACTTTCCTAATACCTCATTTGTGTCAACAACCCTTTGAGCTGACACTTTGGAAAAAACTCTTCCACAACTGTAATTCTCAGCTACTCTTGCCGTGCACGTGACATGAGCTAAAAGCAGGGTTTGGTACTTTCCATATTCACCTATAAACCAAAGAAAAATGAATAAAGTCCTCTGATGGAACTAGATGGCATTACCAGAGGTCAGGTGGTAGGTAAGATACAGTTTGACTGTGACAGCTAACATTTATTTTCATGTCCACTCTGATTTCTTTTTTTTTTGCAAGAATTTTGGGAATACTTTTACACAAACAGAAATACTCCACAACAATGTAAATGCTATAGGCACTTCATTACTACTGTTAACATATTTTACATTTGTTTTGAGTTTTAAGACAGACATCATCTGGCATAGTAAACAACTAATGTGATACAGTGTAACAGTGACTCAGGATTTTTTAATCTCAGTGTGTAATTAAACAAAAGCTACATTTAAAGAAATCACAACATCTTAAAAACCAAGATTACAATATTAAACAAAACAACAGCAAACTTTGCAATATGCTTGATGAGACAAAGATTGGAACTACTTTTTACAGAGAAGATAAACCTCTTTAAATGTTCTTAGAATTAGATAGAAACACATCTGCCGAGAAACACATTAAAGATTATAATTTTGAAGTAAACAATGCATAATATATTGCTTCAATTTTCACCCATCTTGATTGACCATTTTTATTAAGCCTGAATTTGTTACAGATTGAAAGCAATAATTCTAGCTCTCTGTTACATAAAATTCCACAGCATATGTTCAGATTCATAATAATTTGGATATTTAGGGGAAAAAACAAAATTAGAGGCAAGCACTTAAACAGCTGCAAGAAAAAATTCAAAGATGATGATATATTCAGGATTTCCACAAAAATGAAAAATGCTTCCAAAACACCTATGAACCAATAAAAAGATAATCAAGAAATTTCTATTAACCAAATTTTTATGGAATCACAATTTAGCCTTTTTCCCTAGATTTAATTAGTGCCTCTTCTCCTTGGGTTATTTAAATTATCACTTTTGTTTACTTCCTATTATTAATCAGCTAACCAGCATGATTGTCTACACCTCCAGTTAACTGATATCAAATACATGGCTTTGTACAAAAAATCTTTGGATTAAAAATACATGTCTCCATGATCACTAACAGAAATATAAATAAAAAAAATTATTAACATGGTTAAATGTTAATGTTATAGTTGTGGAAAAATCATGTATAGAATATAACAGAACAACAGATGTAGAGATACAAGAAAACGAAAGTCATAAAGAAAACCTAAATTAGAAACGTTTAATAGAGTGTCATGGAAAAAGCACACAGCAAATGTTTTACACACTGTCAATTTTAGATTAAAACTCAGAATAGTTTCTTAAAAAACACACTGACTGTGTTTTTGCATACAGTAGTAACATTTTCTTTATCCTGGCAGTAAACTGTGCAGCGTATCAGACCAACTAAAGTGACCCTTTCAATTTAATTCATTTATCAATGGCAAAAGATTAAATGCTCTGTGTTTAGGGTATAGTCTGCAGCACTAAGTTTCTATGCTCCGATCCAGACAACACTCTAATCATAGCAGATACATTTGTTGAAGTAGCATCTCCTGTTTGAACTGTGGAACCCTGCAGTGAGCCGGCCCAGAGGCCTGCACCAAACCCACCCTGCTCTTGGAGCAGGCAAACCCAGCGAGTCATGTCCGGATGGACACCTTCTGTTCCACATCAGCATAGGGCATAACACACACACCATTCCAGTAAGTGCAACAGAAAGAAATCCTTCCAGATTTTATTTGCCTATTCTCTGGACTACCCAGTCCTGCTGGCAGAGGGGACAGCGATTATTCTGTTTCACCCACAAGGACATGCAGCAATTGTGGAAGGAATGATTGCACTCTCCCCAAACCACTGAAAGAGAAGAAAGAACATGTTCCAGTCACACTCAGCTGTTCAATCAACTCCTACAGCAAGATTCAAACTATCACTCTCAAATATTTATAACCACTGGAAACCTCAGACAAAACAGGTCATCACTGATTTATCCACTGAGATTGGATTATTATGATCATCCTGATGATAGTGAGTTCCACTATCAAGCCTTTTACTTCCTTCCAAATATTAAAACAAGAAACACATATATTCTCACCTTCTTGTATAAAGTGACAGGGTTTTGTGACTGTATAAACACATTTAGGGATGTGTTCTGCCCAGGAAATAAGTGCAAGTATTAAAGTTTTTCCCTTTATCTTCCCCAGTACCAAAATAAAGCCAATGCACTACTGACTCACTATCACACCAGAGCACATCACCAAATTCTCAGATGAAAGGCACTGTTTGAACTGAAACGTATGATAGCAAGGAGGCGTGTATGATACAGTATATAGTCTTGAAATGGGACTTTACAGCAGGAGTTATTCGCGGGCTACAGTTGTTCCAACACTACAAAAATTGGTTTTTGTTATCCATTTACTCCTGAATAATGTTTTAGAACTTTGCTTTTTTTCCTTATTAGCTCACATTTTCCTCACAAGAGCACAAGGGTACCAATCAAAGGAGTGCTGTAAATTATATTCTTCCTGTCTATCTTAAATACTTAGCAAGCCAATTAAGATATCTTGAACAGGAAAACCCTATTCCCATTAAAACACTCATCAAAGCCCCCAGTGGCTCTTTTTGAGACTACACACTTCAAAATACAAAGCTCAACAGCATGGAAAGATTTACCACTGCTTTAAAAGTGGTCTTAAAGGTTTAAAGCAAATTCTTTGAGATAATTTTCACTATTTCCAATTTAAACACTCAGAACTAAGACCTTCTTTTGCATACACTGGCACTGAAGTATGTTTATGCTTAAACTGAAGTGATTCCACTTTTGAAAATGAAAAGTGAATGACCAAGTCATTGCCTCCATTATCTCTGAATTACAAGTGGGAAAATATCACTTTCTAACTCAGACACACATTTATTTCAGAACAGAGGATTTTTACTTGTACTACATTGTGCTTTCTGGCATACACATCTGAAGAAAAAAGCAGCTTTTTCCTACTCTCTTCAAAAATGTACATTATGATCCCAAATATGCTCACAGTGAAAGAAACCTAAACCTCTTTTACTTGTGTACGTGTTGACAGGAAATTGGAAGCTGTTTTGTTTTACAGCACAGCTGACATGAAAACTGATTTTTTTTTATTGCTCAAAAATAAAGCATAAAGTATTACTAATGTAGAAAGATGATACAATGTAGAACAAAACACCAGTTTGCTTTTGAGCATTAATAAAATCAGTATTCCCTTCAAACTTTAAAATGCACCATACTGAGAGAAGCTTCAATTGAAAAACAAGCGAATGAAGTCACTACATACCAACACAATCTTCTTGTTTGTTTTCAGCTTGACATCTAAGACAGGCATCTAAAAGTAAACAAGAACAAACTCAATTTGATTCTCAGGATTCCATCTTAAGAATAGGTTTGTCAGAGGAAAATATAAACTCTAATACAAGTTTACAGAAGTAAAAATCTCAAGTTTTGATGTCTAGTTCAGCTCTTTAACATTAAATAGCCCCCTTCAATTCTAAAACTGTGCAAATGACAATGAAATATATATCTGAAAGAGATCAGAAGGACTCTGAACTCTACAGCATGTTTTGTTTATTTTCCATTGCTTTGGTATTTTCATAACTTTTGCTGAAAAAAAAAGCCTTCTCCATTTTGTAGATATAAAAGCCCGCAGATTTGTGCCAAGGCACTCAGGCATATTAAGTCCAGAGCAAGCACAAAGCCAAACCCTAATTACAGGCCTTTGTTTTTCAGATGTCAGCATTTCCTTTTAAGGAAGTCATTCACAATTTTGATTTTTTAGGCTGTGAATCTCTCACCACAACTCCCACCACCTACTACTTTTTATAGTAGCTTCCCTTAACAAGTACCTGCATCTAATTTTCACAGGAGTCACAAACATACAAATACAGTGGTACATTTGATAATATATGTTAATAAATACAGAACAATATCTAATTAAAAATATTTATCATCTTTATGCATTCCAGACTGTGGCTTTAGGATTGGATGGAAGCTCCAGGACTCAGTAAGATACAAGAGTGACAACTTCCAGGCTTCCCACTGTGCCACACAGTACAGTGGAAAAACACCTTTGCTTCTCCTTTGCCCCAACATGGTCTGCCATAGACACATGTGCACAAATCATGCACAACACTAAGTGTTCAACTGTTATGTGAGCAAACACATCTTCATCTCCTCCAAAGAAAAGGAACTAATTTAAACAAGTGTCCTGCAGGTTGAATCTGGCTTACATGTCACTGGTTGGACCATATTCTCCCAGAAGAAAAAACTATAATGTGCTACAGGAATTTAGATTTGAGTATTTTTACAGTCTCTGCCAGATAGGGCCTGTATTTCTATTTTAGATTGATCTGCCCAGACATTCCTCCTTTCCTCAGGTAACAGAGAACAAAGAAGAGAGAACTGCAGAACAGCTTCCCTTTCTTCATTGAAATAAAAGCAAAACTTTCCTGTTGTCTATCCCTATAATTTATATTTCAACAGCAGTTAAGGGCCAAGGTGCTGGGAAGATTGAGCTGAAGTGCTTCAGCTTGTATTGTGGTATGTGGGAGCCCACTGATCCGGGGTCACAGCAGAAAGTCCCAATAAATCAGCTGCCCTATGGAGCCCTAGAGCTGCAGTTTCAGACAGAAGCAGCACAGAAAGCCAAGGTCAGAAATCACTGCCCCCCCACCAAAGTAACCTGTCCCCACTCCTACATCATACCCCAAGGGGGTCAGGCTGAAATAAGGACAGCAAAGCCAGTCCAGCTGCAATCCTGCACTTCCCAGCTAACACCTGCATTGTTCTCTTCCCTTGTGCATCTAAGGCCACACTGGTTCAAGGAGTTAAACCAGCAGAAAATGGAGCCAGCTAAAAGTCAAACTAACCTTCAACAAGTGCCAGTCTCAGCCTGGCACTGCCTCCCACCTAAGGTTACTGCAGACGCAGTGGCTCTACAGGAGCCAGACCCGCTCTGGCAGGGTCAACGTGAAATTGCTAAACTGAAGTCAGAAGTGATCAAGTTTCATATTCTAACAATGTGGTTTGTTCCCAAAAAACGGTTACTAGATTTTTTCAGATTTTTTTTGCTAGTTTCAGATTAAAAGTACTCCTTTGGTCTAGCTATGAAAAAATGTTACTTTTTTCTGGAACTTTTATAATAGCTCTGGTAAGATTTTGTTTATTTAAGACTTTATTTTTAGTGTCCTGTAACAGCCTAGCTTACAATGGAGATAAATACATTTTTTAAATTATGGTTTACACAGCAAATCAAGCCAATTTCATATTTCCAGAGTGGTCTCTGTTTACCATAAAAAAAAGCAAAAACATCTTCAAAACATGCTTATGTAAAAGATCAATTTCCCACCACTTCAGCCTGCGCTGCACATTTTTCCTCTTGTACACCCTTTTGCCTCCTCTGTTCCACAGAAAGTTCCCAGCAAAATACATTTATGAGAAGCGTCAGAATTGCATACTTTGCCCCATTTCTGTTAAACCAAACGCTGACTTCATTTTCACTATCATGGTTCCTGGCCCTACAAAAGCAAGGTGCTCTGGAGGGGATCTTGGGTCCTTTGTCCTGCCGAAGCGTTGCACACCCAAGTGAGAGGACAGTTATGCTGAGGATGACTCAGCCCAAGAGTAAAAATTGGATATGCACACACAGTAAAGGAAGAATTTACAGTTTTCGAAGAACAAAGATAAATACCATATTTAACAAAGATGTCAGAAAACAGTAATATATATCAACAATGAAGGTGCTTTCAATCAGTCTCTGGATTTCAAAACCAAGTAAATTAACCCTTACTCAACAGATTTCTCAGTACATTTGTGTGTGTTAAACTGCACCAGTAATCACGCTTGTAAAGTAGTGTAAGACACCTCGGTTTAACAGATTCGAAAAATGAATTTTTATGTACATCCGTAACTGGTTCGTAAAAAAACCCCTAATAAAAAACCCCTTAACAAAACCCACCCCACAAAGAGCAGCCCCACGCATGCAGCACTCGGCTCAGCCCGGCTGTAAATAGATGCTTGCGGGATTTGCCCGCAGACGAGCACCGGCCCTCACGACGAGGGCGGCCCTGCACGGACGGGGCCCAGGCCCGGCGTGAGGCGCGCAGGGAGCGCGGCCCGGCCGGCCAGGGGGGCACTCGCAGCCCGACGGGGCCGCGTGTGGGCCCTGCAGCGCGGCGGCCCGGCCCCCGCGGGGCCCTCCTCCTTCTCCTCCTCCTCCGGGAAGGCGCGGAGGAGGAAGCGGAGGCGGGAGGGATCAGCCCCCCCGTCTGCCGGAAACCGCGTCTCTGCCCTGCGCCCGCCGTGCCCGGGCCGGCGGGCACGGCCCCAGGCCCGGCCCAGGCCCCCCCGCCCCGCGGCCATGGCGGCCCGGCCGGCGCTTACCCATGACCTGCACCCGGCAAATGGCGCAGGTGTCGCACTCCACGTCCCAGCTCCACATGGCCACCGCGTTCCACTTCTTCAGCGAGAACATCTTGTCGGGGGCGCCCGCCTTGGAGCCCGCGGAGCCCGACAGCGAGTGGGGGGCGCCGGGTTCGTCCCCGTCCTCCACATCGGCCATGGCGGAGGGGCGGGGACGCGGCGGCCGCGCGGGCGGCAGCGCCACCCTCCGGCAGCGGCGGCAGCGCAGCCCCGCCCGCGGCGCGGGCAGCGGCCCCGGCGCGGGAACGGCCCGCGGGGCGAGGAGCCCCTGCTGGGAGGAGACCGAGCGCCTTCGCAGGGCCTGCAGGCACTGCCTGTGTTTCAGCAGGACGCCTGGCAGGTGCTAAGCTGCCATTGCTCAGGAAGGATGTTCTCGTACGCAGCGTGCCAGTGAGCCAGTCACAACTTCACCAATGGCCTGGGCTGCCTTGAGAATGGGGAGACAGCCCAATCCTCCAAATCAACACATTTCCTAAGACTGCTAACAGAATAAGCAAAACAGTTCAGCAGTGGTGTGCCGCTTGGCCGCCTTGGCAATAAAGTAAAAAATAAAATTATATTAAAGATTCTATGCACATTACTCAACTATCAATTCAGAAGCACCTTGAACACTATTAAACAGCATGTGAATAAGGGTCTTTTAGCTTGGCTGATTCACGTTTCTCTCAGCCCACACTGTTCAATTCCCTTTGCCAGCTCCACTCATTTAACTCATCATTCTTTTCTGTCCATTTTAAAAACCATCATGGCACTTCTGAATTTGAATTACTGGGGCCAGATGTAATTCAGAAAGTTTAAAATATTAAAAAAAAAAGGTACATTTAATTTCTGCTATGTGAAATGTCTACTACCTCTAAATAGAGATTAAAAAAATAGGAAACAAAAAGAAAAAAAAATCTGTTGAAGTTTTGGGGTTCTTAGATTTATACAATTTGCCTTGTATCTCTAACTGATGCAATTCTTCTTTAGTACTAAGAGCAAACTATGAAAGAGATTATAATTGTGTTTGAGTGCTGTCAAACCATCACACATGTGCTGTACACGATGCAAAGTCAAATATAAACCACACTTAGATTAGCAGTGAAAGTAGAACAAATATGACACAGCCACCTCTGACTCTATCTATACTGCCTTAGAGAAATAAAGTGATAGCTTCCCACCTAAAAAATTATTTTCTTGCTATTTTATCAGCTGAAGAGCTGTGTAAGAAAAATTCCAAAGCATTTTTGAGTAGTAGTTCTGGCAGTCTGTAATTCATCTGTCCCCTGCAGCCACACACGGATTAAGGAGGTGACACATGGGAGAGTGGCACAGACCACGACAACTCTTTCAGAGGGTTTTCCTTATGTACATTGTCACTGGTTTTCATTGTAAATAAAAACCACATTTTTCAGACTGGGCATTTGCTCGTCTCATCCACTGAAAACATTCCAAATGAATATCTAAAAATGAGAACTCAAACCAAGTTCCTTTCAGCCCATCAAGGGATAGTTCAGCTAGAATTAAAGCCAATTGTGTGCTGCAGAATGGGGGACAAAAGAACACAAGCCCTGTGAGGAACCACTGAGGGAGCTGGGGGTGCTCAGCCTGGAGAAAAGGAGAGGCAGGGGTCTCCTTATCACTCTATACCTTCCTGAGAGGTGGCTGTAGTCAGGTGGGGTTAGTCTCTTTCATCAGGCAGCACTGACAGAACAAGAAGACACAGTCTTAAGCTGCACCAAAGGAAACACAGGTTGGATATTAGGAAAAAGTTTTTTATGGGAAGAGTGATAAAGTACTGGAATGGCCTGCCCAGGGAGGTGGTAGAGTCACCACCCCTGGATGTGTTTAAAAAAAGACTGATGTGGCACTCGGAGCCATGGTTTAGTTGAGGTGTTAGGGCATGGATTGGACTCGATGATCTTGAAGGTATCTTCCAACCTAGTGATCCTGAGATTCTGTGAAAATTATTTTTATTAAAAACAAGGCCTTGACAGAAATGTCAGTTTTATGAAAATGCAAAGAACAGTTATGTAAGTATGTGTTTATCTTGGCCAACTGATGCATGTACTGGACTGTATTATCCCACTTACTGTTTGTTCTGTCAATAGATGAACATATATCAAAACACTTGAGGACTGTGTCAATTTATCTGCCAAAGAAAACAATTTAAGCATACTCCTCTGCCAAAACTATTTCTTAAACTCTGGTTATCTGTGTCTCTCTGTGCCCTTTTGCCTATAGGAATATGCTACATGGGTTTATTAATGGCCAGTAGGGCTGAGACTTGGCTACAGTGGGGCTGCAAGAGAGGAAGAGAGCACAGGGAACAGCGCTGTATGAGCACACCACCACCTGTCACAAACCCACCTGTAGCAGCTCCTAAGGGTTTACTGAAGCTGTCAGATGCAATTGCCAAATGGAAAACAGACTCCAATGCTGATAGGTACAACTTCTGTGAAATAAAATGATGTAGCAGGCATGTAGAAATATAAAGGAAATCACAACAGGAGTTGGGGAAACAATGTATTGGAATAAACTGTGTGCTTTTGCACTAGGAGCATCTCAGTGGATGGGAGGAAATCACACAAATATATTGCTGCATAGCATAGCAAAGGGATCCTGATATTCCTATGAATGTATGTGACTGGGCATGAACTTCATAGAAGTCCAGGAATGAGCTCTAAGACTGAGAAGTAGCAATAATTCCAATTATTAAATGCATTGTGCTTTACTCTTCAAGTGAAACAACAGAACATTCATGACACATAATACACAGAAGGGAAATCCTTACAGAAGTTATTAAAAAGCCTTAATGACTTCTGCAAAGCAACCTCTATGCTTGAATGGAAAACCCTGTGTCACAAGAGACTAAAGAGATCCTGACTTTGCTGAGCTGCTTTAATCAAGTCTAAACCCTTGGAATTTCTCCATTCTTCACACAACACCCTGGCCCATCCATCTCTCCTTCTGCAGCAGAGATTAAAAACCAGGACACAAAGACCCCTGACTGCTTTATGAAATTCTATACTGTGTTTTTGTTTGCTAATTGTCTTACTCTGGAGTAAAACTCAGCTGTTACTATTACCTCTGAACAGTGCTGATTTCCAGGTTAGATGTCTATCTCATGTCCATTCTTTAATTGAAGATAAAATTTTGCCTATTTTAACTGTAGTTAGCTGTTTGAGAATGGAACTGCATTCTCAGTTGAAAACTGGAAACCAAATTATGTCGTTCTGTTGCTGTGCAGGGGCACAGCCCCCTCTTATTTTGAAATATGAACACTTCCTATAAAGTTGTGAGGTAGCACAATCTGTCTTATTATTTTTAACATCTCTCTGATATTTGGATCCTGCCTAGCATCAGGATGGACACCAAAAGCCACTCTTAGCTAATCTAGACCTCCAATCCACACTAGACCTCCACTCCTCAAAAACAAATCCCTAAAACCCCAAACAAAAAATAAAAACACTACAAAGATAAACCATGTAACTTTGTAACTTGCCTATACAAACTCCCTTTACTCACGTATTTAAATTACTAGAAGATGTTACACAGATGAACTTTACTTCTCATTATTCACCTTTGCAGATGTTACATCCTGTGTACCATGTCACAACTATTTTTTTAACCTTGACCTACATTTCTATTTCTAGATTTTGGCCAAGGTAGTGCCAAAAATATGCATTTAAATTCAAGTATATATATAAATAACAAACCCATATAATTGTCCCACCATAACAGAATGGAAGAACTCAACTGGAATATAAATGAACTACTCAGGAGGAAGCTAGATGAATTATTTTGGTTGTTACAGAAATCATTGTTTGTTTTGTGTTTCAAAAAGTTCTATCCTTCCTCTTGGACTTTTCAAATTTGCACTGCTGTACAAAGCATAGTGCCTTAAGTTACCTGGTATGGAAAGAAGAGACTGAATTGTAGATACTTCCCCTTCTTTCATTAAGTACTTTAAAGGTCTGTGGAATCGTCAGGTCTGTACTACTGCATTACTGTAAATCACTTGATTCTTAAAGGGGAGTTTCCTTCTAACTCAGTTTGTCTCTGCTTCCTGCTTTTTCCAGGCTTGTTTCTGTATCCTCAGCAGCAGAAGGCGAGGGCTGAGCTAAACCCCAGGAGCTCCAGCTGAGCTCAGGGAGGGAGGGAGGTGCTGCTGCCTTTGGAGCCTCTGCTGCTCATCAGCCTCCCTCCCTGCTGCCAGACACACTGCAGTCTGCCACCACAAAGCACGGGATATCCTGGATCTTTGGAGAAATCAGAGGGAGCAGGTAAGAGACTTTTACCTGTAAGCCTTGAATTCCATAGTAGTTTTACTTTGGCTGTTCCATGATCCTCTCAGCTTTTTTCCCTTGTGTACAAGGAATGACCAAAAACAAAAGATTCAAGTGGGGAACAAATTCACAATCCCTTAAAGCAAACATATGTTGGATCCAATTGTTTGGATTTAAAGTTTCTCAGATCTGTATAATGACTGACTCCTCTTTTTGGTGAAATTGTTAACTAGACTTTCATACAACGGTCATGGCATTTGCAATAGTAATTATGCTAAAATAATGATGGACTCAAACACTTAAAAATCTTGATCATACAAGATTTTCTATGGAAAATTGTATTAAGCAAGATGGATGAATTTTGTTACTTACCATAAACATTTATTAACTTTAAGAATAATTTAAAAACATTTCAGCAAGGTCATATATTTGGTTTAGTAAAAAACAAATTATCCAAAATATTCTTACCAAGAATACCTAATTAAAATTCTTAATTTCTGAACTTAACTAAATGCTTTCAAAGCACAATCTTTCCTGAATGCTGTAGCCACTGGATCTTTTAAAATCTTATTCTCATTGTAGAGCAACCAATTATCAACGTTTTTGTCCCTGATTTAGGGACATACAGTGCCTTTCTAAGTAATTTAGCTGAATTACAGGCTATGTTCCCAATTCTTACAACACTGCTCTTCAACTCTGAAATGAATTTTTTTTAAAACATTGTTTATTATGATGAATTCCAGGGATACACAAAGTATTTCAGCAGCAGTCTCATCACAGCTGGACATAGCGACACTGATATACTCTTCTTACTGCCATTAAAGAATTTCTGGTTTATTTAATGTGCATAAATCACATGAGCCTTAGTTAAATATGTTTCTGTAAGTATTTGGAAGAATTTCAACTAAATTGCATGCATTTGTCCATTCTACTAGAAGTTGCTTCTTACTGGGATCCTATTGGCCTAATTTGGATTTGATGTGTGTGCTCTTTTTACCACAACACAGGATCTGTCCTTATCACATGTGAGTAAATGTTGCAAACTTTGTCATGCAGCTGACCAGGAATTAAAGGTAATGTACTGTAAAGCATTTATCATACATTTATTAATAGAATCATTTAGATTAGAAAAGACCTTTAAGATCATCAAGCTCATCTGTTAACCCAACAATGCCAAGTCTATCACTAAACCATGTCCCTGAGTGGCACATCTACAGACCTGAAATGGGAATGCCCTTCTGGTGTCACAGGTTAGAGAAAACTCAGGTTAGTGGAATGGTTAGAGAAGGCAGCATATTAGCAGAGAAAAGAAGGATCAATCTACTATAATCATTACAGAACATGTGCAATTTTCTCTTTTTTAATGTTCACAGAAAAAAAATTCCTCTTGTACTTCCAACTTCATATTTATATTCCTCTGCTTTTTAATCTCTGCAAATGTAGTGACGACTCATACTAGGCCTTAATACATCTTACCTCAGATTAATCAAAATTAATCAAAATTGCTGGAAGGTTTGCACTGTAACTCCTGACAAAAACTTCCATGCCGGCAACAAAGGACATCAGGTCAGTTCTCTGCACAAGGAAACAAAACACCTCAGGGCATTAAAAAGCACTTGCACAAAACTTCCTTATAAAAAATGCCCAGAAGAACAGGAGGGGAGAGTGGGTGGCAAAAAAGTGCCTAGATTACATAAAAAAATGAAAGCAGATTGAGAAAAGTAAACATTATTTTTTTTCCATATGGAATATATTTTAAATAGTTCTGACAAATTCTACAGCCTGTACTGGTACACAGCACAGGTAATGGAACACAAATCAGTATAACAAGAAAAAAAAAAAAGTCACCTAACCCTAACAACACAGTACCAGCCATCTTTCAACTCAGCAGACTAATCATTACAAACTTCTTAAACACTGTCAAATTCCCAAGGCTTCTCTGATGCTCTTACACTAAATGATGAGCCAACACTTATCTCCCCAGCCACCAATTTAGAATGCAACAATCTGCAGATGCCACATCCCCCAGGTCAATTTTGGTGGGTTCTGCCCCCACCATCAATTAGGTTTCTCTCTTTATAGCCAAGTCCTGTATGTAACCCCATTCATTCAGTTAAATGCTACCATTTTAAACAGCCAGGCCTCACAGGAAACACACAGCTTATCTCAGGTTTGTTGTAATTTATTTCTGAGTTATTCTCAAGCAATGTTACAAAAAATTTTAATGTCTTGATAAGAAAATAAAATTTAAATAAAAATACATTCAACAATACATCATCATAATAACATTAAAACTTTTACAATCCTAACAGAACTAATTACTGAATAACATCACTTTTCTAGACTAATCAAAATGAATGCAACTTTTATTATTAATCATCCTACTTGTACCTAATTAAACTCTAGAACATCTACTGTACTTTAAAACATTATAAAATGAGAAATCAATCTTAATGGTCACAAATATTCAGTGGCCTTCTGGGGTTTTTTTTTCTCAATATTCCAGTACCAAAGCAAAAAAAAAAAAAGTGCATATTATAAAACCCCAGCATTGCAAGAGTATACTACTCAATTTTTCATAAATTTTAATTTGAAAACAACAGAAAATGGCTCCAAGGAAGAGGGTTTGCCACAGGGTTAATTCATATACAACAAAACCTAATTCTGACACTCAGCCACATTCAACTTTGTTTAATGGCAGTTTTTGATTAATGGCAATTTATCTTTACCTTTACCTTGGCAAAACACATGTATTTGCATTGCTGTATTCTCTCTCACTTTTAACTGTTGGCAAATAAAAGTCCTGTTGAAGACATCAAATGTGTAAAAAAGGAAAAGGCAAAACCAGCTGAGGTGATTAAATGATTGTGATGTTGCAGATCCCAGTACTGAATCCCAGATATTCTAAAATATCTTGGTATTAAAATGAAGTCATTTTAACAAGTTACATTCATTCCAAAGAAATTTCAATCCTGTCTTCCCTTGCTTCCATTTTAGAAAGCCTTCTTACAACAGTATAATAAATGTGTGGTAATTCCAACACCTTACTGTTTCAAGCATTGTGGATTTCTAGTCTAAGTTACATTCCTAATTAATTTGGCCAAATTGTGATTGGAAAAACAAAACTAAAAAATACCCCACAAAACAACATAAAACCCCACAGAAAATGCTTTAAAAATAAAAGTACCACATACAACTTTTATTAAAAATAATATTCCAAAGAGTACCATTGTATTTAATACTGATGAAGCAAAGTTGCCACAGTAATACCTTTGCTTCTTCCTGGTTATATACACATACTTTTTCTCAGCAGAAAACTAACTTCTCAGACAAAGTGAGCAAAAATTAATCTTACTGAAGTCAGGAATGCCAGTTTAAAATTGTGTTAAGTGGCAAATATGAATCTATGTAACTAAAGATACAAAAATATTCACTGAAGCATTGTTTAAAGACAAAACAATGTTGATCATTCAACTGATCATTACAAGCAGATACTACAAAGTATCTAAAAAAAATCTGGGATAGTCCAGATATCTAAAGTGCTTTGAGTGATTATAATAGAGATTATTTATTAGATTTGTAGTCAAAAGTTGAGCTGGATGTAGTTATTACTTTTTATAAAAAGAAGTTAAATCATACACGGGATGATGTTAATTGATCAGTACTTAACCACAATCTGTTCACACTTAAATTTTTCTATCTGTAGGCAAACCTATTTAACAAGAATGTTACTACCCTGCTTTTCTTTTTAGATTAAGTAAAAATATGTACCTTAAAAAATGCTAAAGAAAATAGATAGTGGTCTAATGTCACTCCATATATTACTCACTCCAAATGTAAACAAGAGGTACAACGTAAGTTCCCTGATTTCTTCTTTAGTACTTAACTAACACTGGTATTTGCTGTCCAGATTATTTGCAGCATACTGCATGGTTCTGTAGAACTTCAACTGTAGATAAATCAAGTCATGACAACACCTAATACAAGGAAAAAAAAAAAAGTCAAATGTATTGAGTGTGAAGCTTCAGATCTTTTCCACATCATAAGATCTTGGGATTTCTATTTCAAGATCCGTATCAGCAGGGCAGGCACTCATGGTAAACTCATGCAAGTTTGCAGTGTATGTACTGAGATGTAATCCAACCAACAAATGCAGTGTGGATTTTCTTCCATGAAAAAGCTTATTTGTTTAGAAAGTTCTTTCCAATAAGAAAACAATGGCAAAACAACCTTTAGATTTATTCACATCTGTTATTTCAAGAACCTGGAACTTCAAGTTCTTCAGCAAAATGAGAATAAACCTTAAAAACCAGATTTCCAAGAAGGTATTTTTCTCTTAAATATTAAATAGATTGTCAACACAACTAGCATTTATGTTCATTCTTAAATATTTTGCAAAAATGCATATAATGAATTAAAAAAAAAACAAACAAAAAACCAAAACACTAGAACATTTCCAGTTTCTTTTTTCATCCAAGTGGGCCAGTTTGTTTCGGTTAGGAAACCTTTCCAACAATCGGATTTTCTCTGCAAAAAACCAAAATATTATATATAAATACTTTTAAGACTAACATTTGCTTTCTAATTCTCATAATGCAATTTTAATTTATCAAGCAAAAAAACCCAATTTCTACCATTAATTGTGAAATTCAGTGATCTGCAAAAACCTCTTTACTTTCACATGGGACTTCTAAATCACAGTCAATTTTTCTGAAAGCTTGGGTCAAACACTAACCTAAGCAAACCAAATCAGGTTTTGAGCTTTTCTTTTTTTCCTTTCCTTCAATCAATCCTTAGTGATACAAAGACAGACTCTAAAAACTTGCCAGTGGTGTTCCAGAGGCATAAGCCAGGATTAAAGAGAAATAAAGAATGTGCTCTGGAACAACAATGTACTCCAAAGAACAGGTTTTTTACCTTCACAAGAAACAGTATTTATCATCAAGTACGGCAAGTGAAATACAAACAGTAAATATGCTACCTAAAAGATATGTTTCTGCAGTAATATTTTGACAGTTTTATATAACTTGATACTTCAATTATTTAACCAAATTTTTGGGGGGAAAAAAAAAGAAGGCAGGCACACTGTTATGGATAAATTTTGTGTAAATTTACTTGCACTTCAAATGCTAAGTGGCAAGGAAACTAAAGAGTCACTGCATTACAGGAAACTCAACAGGAACAGATGAATCCACACCAGAAGAACTTGGATCTTCAACAACTGGTAAAAAGCTGCACTACTACAAATGATGTACCTTATTCTCTCCGTGTCTGTATTGTCTAACTTCCTTATCTCTACCCCAAGAAGTCTGGCCTTGCTCCATTATTTATTTTTTTCAAAATACACATTTATCAATGTCAAAGTTACACAAGATACTTACTCACTGCCATATTTGGCACTAGATGATCTCTTCTTCTGGTATTTTTCATGTGATTCATCCAGCTTTTCTACTATATCTATTATCTGCTGAAGTGTATGAAAAGTGGCTACAGAATCTTCTATGGTGAAGTTAGAATAATCATCTGGTTCTTTCCGAGGACCTTGATAGACTGCTATACTTCCACAAGCCTCTGCAAAAACCATCACAATCATCTCATTTAGAATTACAACAATTAAAAAACCAAATCTAACTCCCATGCAAATGGTAACCCCAACATTCTGAAATGTAAAATTACTCTGGCTTATACATAAAATGGATTAAGATAAAAGCAGGAGGCAGTATCAATGCAATGTATTTACAAGTCTATAGCTTATTTTCTGCTAGCTGTGTTCAGCATCTTGAGCATCCAGCTCTGTCCTCTTCACATTAAGAGAAGTTCAGCACTTCCTTACAGCAAAACCATGTCCAATATAATTCATCACATAGTAAGGAAAGGGACAACAAAGGCAGAAAAGCACCACCCGCAGTTGGAGTTTAAACTATTAAAATATTACACATATGGAAATTCAGTAGAACAATGCCTGATATCTATTGTAAGAAATGCCTGAAGAACATCAGACACCAGGGCACTTGGAAGATAAAACTTCCATCTCTTTCTCTACTTTCCATTATTTCCAGGTGAATCGTTAAATTCAGTTAATTGTTCAAAATTATATTCTGGGCCTAGAGAACTAAAACTGAATATCAGTGTAATTCTTCTTAATTATCATTTGGGTACCTTCCAACTTCTGTAGTTTAGACCTGTTAATAGTGAAAAGGGAGTAAATTCTTTCCGTCTCTCTGTCTCCATCTATCTCAATTTGAGTATCAGCAGGAACATCTCTAAAAGGTGAACAAAGACAGGTAATCAATAATTCTTGAAAGCAAGTAGAAACTGATTCTTTTTCATTATACATAGCCTTTTAATATGTTCACCACTCATAGACAGTTTCACAAAATTTGGTATGTAGTTTATATAACCTACCCAGTTAAGAATAAATTTATTTTTAAAAGAAACCACAGCATTTCTTTGTTTTCAGAAATCAGCAGCTTCTAAAAAGACATTAAAGCATTTTAAGATGTTATTAATTTTTCTAACATACCTACAAAACCCACATGATTTATCAGAATCTACATGCAAGAGTATTTAGCTTACTTTCTTAGGGCACTCCTTTAAAATATGTGAAATGGTTTATAAAACAAGACAAAGTCATTAAGGAGAGAAGACTTCCAGGCTGAACTTTCTGGTGTGTCATATTTCTTCATGCAACCTGGCATCTGAATTAAATCTATTATTCTGCACGAAGAGATCTCAGAAACAGGATATTTGTGCTTTTCATGCTGAGCAGGTTACCTCCACGGGATGGCACACAAAGTAACAGAGAAATCCAGCACTTTGTGCCTGATCCCTGTGGCAGGTCTTTGTGGCATTTTGCAGAATTAGAGAGGGAAAGTCTTGCTTCCCTGTGTGCAAGCTGCAGAGTGGCTCCCACCTCCCCGGGCAGGCGGCACTTACGCGGTGCAGCGCGCGCAGCCCTCGGTGCTCTCGGCCGTGGCCTTGCAGCACAGCCAGCTCCCATTCAGGAAAGCAGAGGGGTGGTAAAAGCTCAGCCTCCTCTGGTTGCACCTGGTTACCCGGCAGAGAGCCTCTATCCACTCACTGGCTTCTACACAGTTATTTGCTTGGATATAGAGTGGCTTTTCTCCATGAAGTACTTGAAACATCTGTAGAAGAAACAAATTATTCTGCTGAGTAAAAAAATCCAGTTCCTGAGCAACTTCAAATATGTAAAAATAGATTTCAGTGCTCAGGCAATTCCACAAACAGGAATTAGGACAGGAAGTGAGACAAGGGAGAACAGCAGACTTTTCACCTCTTTTAACTACACAGAGAAGAAAAGCCCCACCAGAACAGCTGCCTGTGTTCTCATCTAAGAAGAAACCCTTATAAATTAGAACAGGATGCATCTTCTGTCCTCTTCATCCACATATCTTTAAGTGTGACCCCAGATTTCACAAAGCATGACCTTCATGCTTCAGCAGCAGAAGACTCCCAGAAGTCTTTCTTTTAGCCATCCCTGGCCTTAGTGACAGCTGTTCTTTTATCAGTATCTCAGATGTTTGGGCTGACATAAGAACAGAAATAACTGATGTGTTCCAGGGCCAGAATGAGGCTGTGAGCACAGACAACTGCCTCAGCTGATGCAGGGATTGTAGGAAGTTCTCACCAAAAGGAATAACCACAAGTTTGGTAACACTACATTTCGAGTGGTACATAATATAATTTCAACTGCTTTGTAATAAGGTCTCATAGTTTTAACCTTCATTCCAGAAATTTGGCAAGGGGGGCAAAGTCAAAATCAGTCAGAAACTTGGTGCAGATTGCCAAATTTCCAGGTTAATTTCCATGTTTAGAATACTTGGAGATACTCCATACAGCTTGTTATTCCTGATCCATAAAAGACCTTTTGCTGAAGTGTTTAGTAATGGGGTTTCATTAACTCTGGAAGCTAATTACAATCTTTTATTTAAAGAACATATCAAGAATTACATATAAACTATCTTTTGACCCACATTTTTCTTGTTGAAGGAGTTCTCATCAAGTTTCTCCACTGCAAGGATGTTTTTGATTGGAATAGTGAAAATTGGTTCTTTATCTGTAAAAAATTGTAAACAGAGGAGTGAAGCAATCTTTAAGAACTGTTTTATAATCTCAGGGCACTGACATTGAAGTTCATGCTCTAAAAATATGCATTTTTATTATGGAAAAAATAGGCATGAATCAGACAGAAGCCTCTATTAATCAAGGCAAAAGTAACTAAAATAAATCATAGGTATTTTAGGAAAAGAAAAAAATTATGCCATTTTAAAAGCATAAAAAAGCTACAAACACTAAGACAATATTGAAAAATAAAAATAATTGTAAAATAAACATTATTTACCTTGCTGTTTGTGGTATGTGAATTCTCTACTTGTTAGACAGAACCATCGTTTCTTGAAATTCTTTTTACCAATCCGAGTCCTTCCTTGAGCTCTTTTGTACATTTCTCTGTAAAGACAGAATCAAATGAAATGTAACCATTAATCTTCAAAACCATTTACTGAGATAAGACATTACTGTTCATAATGTAAAAATCTACTTCCTTGTACATGGAAAAAAACATACTACTTGTTCACAACAGATCCTCAAGATTCCCTCCCACTATGGTGATGATGTGCAGGGTTCCAAAACCAGGAAAGGAGTTTGAAAACCACACACAGTCCAGACCAGTGCTTGTAGCAGTAAATTTGGAGGGGATACATAACTTGTTGAGATGAAGAATTCCAAATTTTCACAAAAGGGAATAAAGTCTATCTAACTACAAGATTCTCTCTTTCCTGCCACTTTCTCCATGTAATTGTACTTGTCCTTATCTGGATCAGAAATTGAATATCAATAAAATGACACTGGACATGGCTCAAAAGCAAGGGCAGACAAACTGCATTTTGTACACTTTAAGTGTACTCATTCCTAACTCTTCTTTTATTTTGAACAACAGCCATCAATTTATTACTATAACCTACAATTTCCTCCTTCATTTCTATTCAGTATCTTAGTAAGAGACATGTTTCTTCCTTGTTTTAAATTTGGATGCCCATTTGATCTCTTCTTCTTCTAAACCTGCTTCTCAAGTAAATTAAAATATTCTCAAGTAAATTAAACTATTTTTTCCTCATGAATGTTGTTCAAATCATCACCTATTCTTGATCAACATCAAGCAAAAGACAGTTCATTTTTTAGGAAGAGTGACTTTCATCTCCATCTGTATAACAGTATTCTATCACTAAATGTTAAGTATTTCAATTACAGGGTAGTTTTCTAACTTCAAAGGCAGAACATTTAGCTGGCCAGGCTTATAAAGGATGTATAGTAATTCTAAGTTAATAATGTTGTTTTAAAATACACTTTCACAATCCTCAAAAAACACCACAGAGCACACACTGAACTGTGACAGTAATGCAGACAGTCTTCAATAGTTTTCAGCTGCTTTTAATTATTTTTTAAAGTATTTAGAAGATGAGTTATGAAAGTTTGCAGCTGTTCTTTTAAACAAATTCTACATATTAATAATTGTCTAAATTACAAATATATTAATTTCTACAGTATATCAGACATTTTAATAAGCATTAATCTGAATCTGGCATTAATGAAAAAAAGACTGAAGTCAATTTTGTTATGGACAAAATAAATTCAAGATGTATTCACCCTTCTTTTAGATGTACTGGCTCGCTCACACCACTGGGCTCTTTACTCTCAGTAGAGGAAACATCATCCAGGAACTTAAGGAAAAAAAACACAGGGAGTATAAATATACAATATTCAGAAACACAAAAACCCCAAAAGCTATTTTGAAAATATAAATGTACAGCTTCTACTTGAACCGAACAGATATTTTATGCAGTAGATGAAAACAAATGGCAGGGCCTTGGAACAATGTAACAAGGGATGCCCAGAGTCACACAAGCTTTCTTTAATGAGTTCCTAAACAGGAATTTCTTTCAAAAAATGTACACTTTAATTTTTGAACTAAATTAGCTTAGTTCACCATGTGTAACTCTTGTGTATAGTTTTGCTATGTTGTCTTTTGGTTTGGGGTTTTTTTAATGTCTGAAACAGACCACAACTTTTCTTTTTCTTTCTAGTAGAAAACTGAACACTAACACAACAGTTTAATAAAGAAGACTGATCAGCAACATTAACAATAAAATAAAATACAGTTGAAAGTTACCTTTTTAACAGATTCAGTAAATTTTTCTTCTTGAAATGTTTTGAAAAACTCACACATAAATGTCTCCTTGAAACTTGACTGAAAGGAAAAGTATATTGACATAAATAAACTTTTATATGAACTTTCAATAGACAGAATGTTTGAAATGAGAAAGAATTTTAATAGCCTTACAAGTTTGCTTTTGGTCAAACTTCCCCAGCTCCCCAAAGTCTGGATGGCTTTTGATATAAGGGTTAATGTTCTAGAAGTCTGTGCATCCTAAAACAATGAAACAAAATTCAGAAGTCATATGTTTTCACAGTTCCAGATGGAATTGATTAAAAAATTAAAATGTCAAGAAAGATAGCATATTACACAATGTAGTAAATCTGGTACATCTTCATTCCTTTTCTTTCCCCAAAAAGAAAAAAAATGCATAAGAAATATTATTTAGTTTATTAGCTACTGCATAGCATTTAGTATTTTAGTCACTACCACTAGAATTTAGTGTTAGTACTGGTGAAATATTTTTACCTATAAAACACTAGAAACCCTCAAATCCTGTAATCATTACTACACATCTAACAAACCTCTGAACAATAAATATAATGAACTACTGCAGGACAAATGGTCCAAGTTTTTATAATAAAAAGTGAAATTTTAAACTTCATCTTTAATGCTTTTACTTGATTTGTTTTCTATCTCACTGATTGCATTTTAATACAGAATTATAAACACAGCCTCCAAAAGTGGCCTCGCTGTTCCCTTTTAGATGTTTAACCCTCAAGTGTTAAAATCCAGTCTTTTTTTACCCAAAAATCTGGATAATGTCAAAGCAATGAATTTGAGTTAAGTGTATCTTTTTCTTTTGAAGGCACAACACACCTAATTAAATAAAATAAGGTAATAATGATAACCTCTGGAGAAGCAGATTTCATATATTTTCTGTATTTAATGTGAAAAGTAACAAAATTGAAATTGTTTTATACTGTGTATCTACTTGACAAACAAAAACAGAAAATTTGTCAACGCATTGCACCTAGTGGAGTCCAGGACAAATACACCAACCAATTACTGGATAATGCTACAACCTCTGCGTAAGACCCACATGGCAATAAATGTCTGGATGTTTAATTTCCTTGGTGAAAAGAAGCAAGCAAGTGTAGGCCTATACCTTAAAGAACCCTTAGTCATGTTGTTATTTCACCCCAGAAGCACATTCCCAAAAAAACCACAGCATCTTTAATATTGGAAGCTCTTCCTCATCATTTGAGAACACCCCATAAAGACTGAAATATCTGATGCTTAAAGAATTGCAAATATCTTAATTTCCTTTGGAAAATGCACCTAGAGACATTTAGTCATCTTATTTCCCAGTTACTGAAAGTAACTTATGCCTTCCCAAACCAACAGCTCTGACAGTATGAATAAAACAGAACGAAGCTTCACAAGACTTACTGGATGGTGAGGTCGTAAATGAAAAGTATGAGGTGAGACTACGGCTACAGCAAAGAAACGAAGAAACACAAAGCTGCTCACTGCAGAATACTGTACATGAGGGTCATCTGCAGAGAAAAACCATGAAATGTAACATGCACTGAACTTAGGAAATCATGAAGACAGTTAACATAAAAATCCTTAAGAAGATAACATCAGAGGAGACATTCAGATTTTAAAATAGAATAGAAAAATCAATGAAGGGCATGGAATGAGAAAGGTGGTCATGGTAAGAAATGTTCTCCTTATAGTGGAGTGTTTACTGCTAATTTATCTGAAAAGAAGTTATATTCCCATACAACTGGCTCATCAGCTCCACTGGGAGAAAGAATGAGATGATTGCAAGCATTTACATACACAGTTGATTAGATCCGGCTGGATGCTGCACCCAGAAACAAAACACTGCAGCAACTGCCTCTAAACTCTGGGGCTATTGGATTTTTTCACCTGGAAAGCTGCTCACTGATAATTCAAATACATTCATGCTGCATGACAAATACAGTCAACACATAGGAACAAATATAATTGCAATTCTGAGTTGCATCGTAAACCCCGCTGTTATATAATTTTGATGATGAAAATGAGAATTTTCTCATTAAATATTTTGGGTATATCTGCTTTTATACTGGGAAATAGAGTGAGGTCACATTCTTACTCTTACGACCACTTCAATCTGATCTGCTAAGTCACCTTTTCTGAAAGGACTGTCGAAACTAGAGCAATTTATGGCTCAGTTTCAGTGATAAACGTGAATCAGTGAAATGTTCTACATTATGAGGCACATACTCTTCAACAGTAGCTTATTACAGGATATTTCGTATTTTAATTGACTCAAGTGTGAGTACTTCAGACCCACAACAATTACTCCTATGTTAAAAGCATTCTGAAAGAATAAAGCTATTCTAATACTGGTAATATTTACAAACCCAATAAATAATTTTTATTATCCACCCTCCTCAAAACTACCCATAACTAGTTTAGCTATAGCAGTACTAAAGCTAACTTCACACAAGTTATGAATGTGCTGGCCATCATTAACAGAGTGACAATTCATGTAGAGATGCAAATGCTAAATTGATTTTCAAGTTCACATCTTGCTTCTTTAGAAGCAACAAACTGAACAGCTCTTAAAAAATTTAAGTATCTTTCAAATAAATCACTTCCTGTACTACTTGTGCTTTTCTAGTATTATCTTGTAGTATTCTAATGACTTCTCATTTGCTGCTGTCTTGCAGTTTCTGACTTGCTATATTTTTGTATCAGAAAACAAAAAATGTCTCTTGACTGACCACAAAATTTCACTAACTTACAGCCTGACAGAAAAACAAATGCTTATCAAAGTTCAGGGCGCAGCTTTGGACAAGGATAAGAATTTTAACAATCCCTATAAAGTAACTGCAGAAGTTTTCAGTCTGAACACCACTTTCAGAAGTTCTTAGAGAACACTTACTTGGAAATCTTTTGGCAGCCAGATGCCTCAAAGAATAAAACACATCACACATTAGTGTAGGACAACTTATACTCGACCGCACTATTTCACGGAACACTTTGTCCACGTAATAGCGGAGATTTTCCTGCAATTATGAAAAAAGGTATTTTTTAACTCCATGAAAATTCATATGTCTTCTTTTCTTTTCCCTGGGCACAAACATAACACTGTCTGATTATTCAATACTGAATTCTAGTACAGTGCATATTTTAAAAGCCTCATAATGTTCATATGGCATTACTACTGTTAAAAGGTAGTTTAATGATATTTACTTAAAAGTATATAAGCAGTGTCTAGCAATATAAACCACCTATCAATACCTGGTTTTGTCATTTGACAACAAAGAAGGAACATTTCCCATGTATATCAAGTGAACGTTAACTTTATTGCAGTAACTGCTGCCTTGAACATCAGCATACTCTTGTAAGAGGGAAGCAGCCAGCAAAACTTCAATGAAAAATGCTAGAGCCCTTCTAATTAGGTACATCAATCTAGATGTTGAGTATAGGACATCAGGAATCAAAACACCCAAAAACTGGTAAGAATGACTGTCATCTTCAGGTTCTCCTCTCTGTCCCATTTTCCACTGGACTTTTCCATTGCTGTCTTCATAAAGAGGAGTAAGAAAATACAGCTTATTCTTTGTTTACTCTGAAAACAGAGTTATATTGCTACTATGAGTTACTCATTTTCCATTACAAAGATTGCTTTTAAAAAAGCTTCATTCAGATTTTAAGACCAGTTGGTAAACTCACCATATTAATTTCCACGTTATCCCCCTCTCTTAATTTGATGGGATCTATTTCACAGGGTTTAGGTGACTCACATATCTGAAAGAAACAAACAAAACTATAGGAGTTCAATTTTTCATACAAAGTATGGAAATGCACCCATTAAAAACTAGATTCTTATATATAGGAATAAAATTCTAAATAGGTCCTAACCATCTTCAACAACATGCAATGGCCATCCTCACTTTTGTTTGTGCCTTTTCAAATGGATTGATTACACAAAGCATCACATGGGCAAATTCTGCAATGTGCTGGAGACTGCAACAACTTTCACTGACTGTTTGTTTTGAAGCATCTGGAACATAAATGACCATACTCCCCCCACTAAACTTCAGCAATTGAGCAACAATTATTGCTCAATTAATTTTTCCTCTAGGATTCCCCTACCTGAGTGATTCCTACCACAGAGCTGAAACAAGAATGTCTGTCTAACAGAGAAGGATACCACAGGGGGCTGAGCTTTCAGCAGGATAACATACCTCATCAATAACAGGTTTCAGAGTAACCTTTAGGTAGTGCTTCCCCACTATTTTCATCATTTCATCCACACACCGAGTCGCTAATGAATTGCCTCTGAAGATTGTGTTTGCTTCTCTGCAAGAAAAGAAATTATTTTATTTGAACAGGGAAACAACAAGTTCAGTTGCAAAATTGAATTTATACTCTATCTTGCTATTAAATATTTAAAAAATATTTGTAATATATTTTAATCAGGAATTCTAGAACACATGCACCATGCTTCCAATGACACTCAGTAACAAAAAGAGTAAAAACAAGAATATTATTACAGCAATTACCAAACCCAGGAACATAAATAAAACCATAAGAAAAAGCCTAAGAAATTTTATACACTTAAAGTTATAGTGCAGTGTGGAACATGAGAAAGAACAACTGGAGAAAATTCCAAAATAATGAAAATTGTACCTCAGCAATATACAATTCCTCCTGCAGTAGTCATGGTAAAAAAATCTTGAGCTATAGCACACTGCTACACTACACCAATAAACCCAGACACTTAAAGCAAAAGATAATTTAAGCCAAGGTTATATTTTTATTCTTTATAGCTGTTGTAGAAAAATGACAGGCAGCTGCGCAGACTGTATCTTCCTAATCTGAGAGATTTAGTTTAAGCTGCCTTTGTTACAGTTCAATTACAATGGAATGTGTGTTCTAAAATGCAGTTTAGAAAATTATTTTCTATGAGTCACCTCTTTCTACGCAGTTAAGCTGTCTCACATTATTTAAATCAAGACTAAGTGCTTTGAAATGAACTGTCCTGTGGTGACAAAATCATTGCCACACATCCACTGGACATGACCTGGCAGTGCAGTGGTTGCTACTCACATCTGCCTTATTTCTCTCCTAACCACAGAGCTGCAAATTCACAGACCATATGCTGCTACCTGGAAAAACTCCTGTGCTTCCTACCTGCAAGGCATACAGGCCACATTCTTAATTACATGGCATCTTTGCAGAAAAAGAGCAACCCTTTAAACCACATATTAAAGGAAACAGGGTAAGATTTTCATCAATTTAAAGATGTTCCATCTAAGTTTATAAGTTTCAATAAAATGTGCTGTAAAATTTGAAGAGTGGCCAAATAAAAACATTTAAAATAAAAACTATGTACTCTAGGACAAAGTTTTAGCAAACTGCCCAGCATCCTTAACTCTGACTCCCAGCTTCAAAATTATTTTAATGAATGCTTTTAAAAATTAGCATTAAAAGATTAATATACTTAGTCAGTTTTACATGAGAGAAAGAAACCAAAGGGCTTACTTATCAGTGTTGCATCGTGAAGCCCTGTGAAACTCTAAGATTAATTTTAGAAAGCATGACATCAATAAACATGAAATACTTACTGGGTGTCCCTCAGATCTAGTTCTGCCACTGCTGCAACAAAGGGAACCAGCTTATGGTGGTGCAGCAGAAGCCGTACCAGAGGCAGCACAGCATCACACTTGTCTCGACACACCTCACTCAGAATGTAGGCAGCAGATGCAGAAATAGGCTGTGACAAAGCAGAATACAAAATTTGAGTAAAGTAATTAAATGTTCTTTTTGTATTTGAAAAAGTACACATCAAATCTAATGACATTTGTTAACAGAAGGATTCAATATCTGCTGTGTAACATGGCAATTAAAAGCTTTCATTCCAGAGATACTTAAGTGAAAATTAGTATTATCTACTCTATAAATACATTTAAGAATGGAATTCAATAGCTACTCATCCTTCTCATTCTCCTTAAAGGGTTACACTATGGCTTTGTCACAAACCCAAAAAGCAGTTGTTTCACTACTAAGTCAGGTATCTTTATAGGAGTTTTAAAACTACAATCAGGGGACACTAAAATAAAGTTCTCACCCTCTAAAGTGTTTGCTGCCACTTTACAGTTTGGAATTTCAGTACAAAAACTACATTATTTCAGTAGAAAATACCACTGCTGACTGCTGCTACCTATATACTCAGCTATTCCTGAATTCCAGTGAAGCAGTATTTGAATACGGGCCAGCAAAAACTTTAGTCACATTTGCTTCCTCTTTCTCCTCTGTCAGTACTTCACTAACACTGAATTGATAAAAAGCTGTAAAAAACCTAAGAATATTAAGTCTTGTTGCTACAGTTTGATTCCTGTCCCACTGTTATGCACACTTCTCTCCTTGTCACCTGTCCTGGTGAGAAATCCAGTCATGCTGATTAACATCCTGGGGAAGGCAGAAGCACTTCAGAAGTAGAATTTGAAATAAATTCTGAAATACATCCTTTTTGTTAATTATCTGCCCTTCAGTGCCAATAATGAATCAGTGTCCCTGGAAAACCTCTAAATCCAAGAAGACAACAGAGGCCAATGGAAAAATACAATGTTGAAAGAGCAACCACAAAAAAAAAGTATTTTATCTCCTCCAGGCACATAGCACAGATTATTTTCCTGTCTCCACTGGTTCTTCTAAAAGAAGAAGAAAATCCTGGAGCAGAAGTAAGAGCTCTAAAAGCTGTTCATCTGGGTGTGACAGAAGTAATTTATACTAAGAAACAAAACCAATTATCTAGATATGAGTAATTCACATTGTCTCACAACTGCATAATCCATTTTTAGTTTTCACTTCAATGAAATTTTCAACAAAAGTACCTGAACATCTGAAGATTTTAGCAGCAAGTTCCTTAGAGAAGTGTAGTACTCAGATGGAAGTACACAGTCTTCAGTGTAACAGATATTTAACCTAAGTGATCCCAAATCATCAGTTTTCGAAGACTTGTTTCCATTTTCTCTTGGCTGAAGTAAGTACCTGTAAGCAACCGGACAATTATAAAATATTAGATCCCCATTTCATTCATTTGACTAAATCCATAATAAAGAAAAGTATCACATTTAACTATTTCAGTATACATGCATTGATTCTGAAAACTGGCAAAAAATTCACAAAAAAACCCTCTTGAGACACAAAAGTAAAAACATGAGCAGCATTTAATTCATCTTTAACACATAATGGAACTTATATTTATTTTCTCACATCTTTGTGAACAGTAGAATAGGATATACTTTTTGTAGGTTAACAGGGAATAGCAGGAATAGCTTGAGATTACTGGGCCAACTCATTTTACATCTAGGTTATATTTAGGGTGTTGGACACTGCAGGTGAAACAGATAATGTGAAGAGTTTAAACAGTCTTGTCTGAGACCAGAAAAGGCACATAATATTAACATGCTCCACTTTGAGAAACAAGATACAGGGAAAAGGCCGATTTTTTTCTACTCTTAATACAAAATACATTGAACAATTCACTGGCTGCAGTTTCACTGCATTCCAACAGGAGGTGCAGCCCTACAAAAATGTTAACAGCTTTTAAGTGGCATCACAGTAGTTTTAACACTCACCCCAACAAACTGAAACCCCATCTCCAAATATTATTTTACAATCATGTATATTTGGACCTCTATAACCAGGAGATCAGACTTCATTTTTTCATAATCAGATGCAGTGCCCATGAAAGCATGCTAATATAAAATAAATCTGATTTACCAGGAGAACCTCTCCTTAACAGGACGACTCCTAGTCCTATTCTCCAAATATTTAGTAGTACAGAAAATTTCTCTGGTGTACTTCAGCTGCATTCAAAGCCATATTACACAAATTAGCAATAGTATAAAAGAATTGTTATTTTTAATCACAGAACTGTTTTTGATAAGCAGATCATACCTGGATATGAGGATGTTCAATGCAAGGTGTGCCTACAACACATATTAGCAGACACACTCAAGAGAACTAGGCTTGAGTTAGGTCAATTCAAAAAGCTACACAAACACAGCTCCCAGGCAATGAGCCCATGCTGATACAATCTTTCTCTCTGCAGGTTGTTAACAGAGGCCTGTTTTTATGTTGATATGGTCATACAGCTGTAGATTAGACACTGGCAGAACAAGCCTGTGACTGCAATACAGCGTGCAAAAAACCAGAAACTCCAACACAAATACCTACAGGATCACATTCGAGCTCAGACCAAGAGTCTGAGTTCAGCATCCAAGACACTTGGAGCCAGAGGTGGGTACATGGAGCAGAGCCATAATGGCTCCTGGCCAAGACCTGTGTTACATTTAGTTCCTATTTACACATGTCCTTCCCACGTGCTTTTTCCTGTACTGAAAGGTTCACTAAAAGCAGAATATTTTACACAGTTGGAGGCACTCAAATCCCTTGCACTCATGCCTTCCTGCTGCTAAGCATTTGGGACAGCAAAGGAGCTAGAGATGGGCTCCTGCTTCCAAAAACATCAGAAAGGAGGGTGCTGAGATGTCCCACACAAGTGTTTCTTGCCTGAACTCCCTTCATACCTCACCCTTCCAGCTCCTGTGCCTGCTCCCCTGATATGATGTTGGGTTGGTTCTAGAAGATACTTCCAGAGTCTCCCCAAGGAAGAAAAAAAATCCATCCTTAATGATCAAATAAACTCCCCATCAGTCATTCTGGAAGTCTGACTTAGGAATTGAATTATGAGTCATGCAATTCTGAGAAGCTCCAGGTTTGCTGGGTAGGCTGAAGAGCACACAGAGATCATCGAAATCGAAGCAACTTGGCCAAAAGACAGTTACAATCCATCTTCCCTTCACTCTCCACACTTTCCCTTCAAACACCAACTATTCTGTGACTAGCTGCAGACATGGGGAAGACAAGAGTTAAATGTACCTGCTGACAAGGTTAATTTATTGAGCAGGGAAACTCTAGAAACATGTTTCACCTAGATTAGAACAGGAAGACTCGGTTTAATGAATAGGCAGAATAAAACATATCCTTTGCAAAAAAAAAAAGTGCAAGACAAGGAAATTCACTTCTGAATCACCATTTCTCACCATGCTTGAAAGGAATCATTTCTTAACACCTTCACAGGAACTTTAATTTCTCCTAGAAAGATGTCTTGTACCAGATTCCCATTATTCCATAGGTCAACCCTGAAAACAAGAACATTGCTTAATTTTCTTTTCTCCCAGAGAGAAATAAGCAAGTTTACAATAACTGCCTTACAGCACTAATCCACATGCATGCAGGCAGCAAATGTTAGAAATCTCACTCCATTCTACATAAACCAAGAAGACTCAAACAAGTGGCTCATTAATCCATAAAGAACAGATAAAGAAACAAACAGTGGAAGTTAAGACTTGCAGACCTCGCATCAGTAAATAAAAGTGATACTGGCACAATGTACGGCTTCTGCGCAGTCTCCACCCCCAAAATTGTGCACATTTATTCTCAGGTAATTCAAGTGAACTTTTTAACCAATATATTTAAATATCTACCTAACTGCTAGAGTCTGGGACACTGCAATGCCACACCAAGACATGCGCTTGTTTCTCCAAGCAGCAGCTCGTATGCTTACAACCTCCAACGGAATCCGGCTCCACACATGCACCCTGGTTTGTTCTATTACTTCTTACCTCTCTGACATTTCTGACAGACAGCAGTTGTTAAGAACAAAAAAACAAACAAACAAAAAAAAAAAAGACAACTAGATTTGTTGGGGCATGACTATTTTTCTAAATATATTTGCATCTACAATGAAATATACAGTTCTAATTAATGAAGCTAATAGTTAAAAAGACGCATACCGAGTTAGTTCTATAATGGCTATGTGGATTAACTGCTAAATTTTTCTTCTGATGCCTGTTAGGAAACAAATGTTGGTCTTGAAGACTTTCTGTCATTCAGCAAATTTGGTGCATGTATGTGCAGGAGCACAAGAAAGAAAAGAAACTGAGTACAGGGCTCTCTGCAGTTCTAACTACATTGCATAAATACAGAAAGACCTGCTCAGAGGGTAGAGCAGCAGAAAAGGGGAACATACTTTGAGTATTTGCATCTGCAAGGAAAAGATGAAAGAAATGTTCCTCTAAAAAGCAAAGTGAAATTTGAAGAATTTCATAAAAGAGGCTTTCCCCTCTTTTTTTATTAAACCAGCCAACTATATCTGAAATTATAGACTAGGATCAGGTATGCTGGTATCCTTCAGTACAAGTTCTATTACCAATATTCTGCCCAAATAAATATAATTTAAGTACTCATACCTCTTTACTTACAGCACAGAAGTAAGTTTAGGCTGCTAGATACACTCAACCACTATTTACTTCAAAACAAAAAAACTCATCTTCAGTAAGGAATACAAGTAAAAAAAAAAAGAGAAATTTTCCATGTCATCTTTTCTACAAGTCTGATCAGTAATTCTATGGAGCTACACTAAGATAAAACAGGTATTTATTGTCTTGATGATAAAATAAGATGATTTATTAATGATTCTATGAAATCACTTTCTAATCCACACAACTTACCTGACTTCTAGTTTCTCAATATCTTCTTCTTCCACCTGAAACTGGGACTTTTTGGTGTAACTACTGGACCTGGTTACCTGCAAATAAATTCCTTCTATTAACATATGTTTTTGCATTATGGATATCAAAAATCAAAGAAAACCTTCCCTGCCTCTAGCATAGGTAAATAGCTACTGTTCCTTATACAAAGGAAGTGTCAGTTGGCCAAACAAACTGCCTTTTTTCCAGAAAGCAGGAGAAAAATGGGTCAAGAAGGGTTCATGGTGGAACCCTCTGAAAGCTGATAAATGAGGGAATTACAGTACAGATCTATTAGAAAAAACAACAAGATATGAAACTGGCAATTTTTTTTTTCTTTTAAGCATGAGCCCTATGAAAGTATTGAAGTCAGTTCTGAAATGTTTAAAGAAACAACAAATAGGAAACCCACTCTTCTTGCCCTTACAACACAATCATAGCCTCTCATCTACACTTTCCTCATTTTTTGACTGACTGCATTCTCAATTTAACTCCAATAAATCATCAGTCAAAAAGTTACCAGAGTGGTTTGGATCACATTTTTATCCAATATCTAACTTCTTAAGAAATCATACTCAGTATTCTTGAGCAGGTCAACTGAGACACACACATCCACTGCAACTGTGCATAGGTATGAAACTATTTCTCACTCAAGTCCCACAGTAGGATTTATAAAAACACAGTAAATTATAATACATTTGAGGCACATGCAATAGTTGTACTCCTTCCAACTCTCAGTACTGCATGCTTTAAATGCAAATCTGATTTTTATTAACTGACACAAATCAGATGAAAATTTAAACTCATCGTTTCTTTGTCAGATAACTCATGAAGAGTTGAAATCAACTCCTAAATAACAACAAAGTTTACTTTAAAAAATAATATAAATTTTTTTGGGTATAATCACTATATTACTTTATCAAATAAGTTGTTTGGGTTTTTTAGGTGAAGCTTGAAAATATTTAAACAGAAGTCCATGGGATAGGTTAAAGTATCTCAGAACAGATTAAATACAAAGTGATTCAAGACAGGGAACTGCCTTCATATATGTGCTTGTGAGAAAGTAACTTCTCACACAGCAATTGGAGGAGAATGCTATTGTCTGGCAGACAGAAATTTAAGTATGTCATCCACTTACATTTGAGAGGCCAGTTAAAGCTCTTCAATTTGCCTGAAGAGAGCTTTCTGCATTAGGTATTGCTATGCAGCTTGCTTAAAAATACCTGAAGGGTTGCATAGAACAGATAAACAGGAAGAACAGCACACAAAAAGTTACCTCAAAATAAAATGTTTCGTTAAACTGCGGATTGCTTGTTTTCTTCTTAACTTTGGTCTTCTTTTGGTCATTCCTGTTCCAATGTGGTAAAATTTTTACCATAGACAACTTAAACACACAATTATAAAGACATTCTATTGTCAAGAAGGACCCATGCATTTAAGTTAAAACATTTTTTGTTATTCTACAATTCACTTTGATCAATGAGAAAAATCCTAAAATGAAATTAGTTCATCTTCACAATACAGTTTAAAGAACTAAAATTTTAAATGCTGCATCTAGTTAGCCATGCATCTATCCAACTCAAAGGTTGTATTTAATTTCACAAACAGGTAAAACTTACATATATTAATTAAAATACATGAACAATTTCTAATGTATTTAAAATTTAAATTCCTTTACCACTGCCTGAAGGTAATGAGCACACTTTTCTTTGTCTTGTTCAACTGCAGTTTCTGTTTCTCCCACCCTCTTTTGCTGGTGAAATACCCACTACTTCTTTACAGACAGGGGCTTATACCCAAGACACTGAAGGTTTTCTTTGAAAACAGCTGCTGTTCATATTAGATATGAAGCAGCACAGGGTCAAACAAAACAACTGCCCCCACCTCCTTGTCGGTCGCTTTTGTTTTGTTTTTTTTTTTTTCATTTTACAAGTTTTATAAAGGAATACCATTTTATTTATTTATTTATTTAGCAAAGGGCTGTGGTAGTATAAAACAGCTTTCCAAAAGAAAGAAATATAAAATACATGAGAAAAACAGACAAGGGAGAAGAAAAACTGCCCTAAGTATCAACCACCTATTTTCAGGCACCGGACATATAAATATTCCAGTCATGGTACATGAGTCACACATGCATAAGATTGGAAAATCTCAACCAAGAATTCCTGTCAGAATTGCACATTTATTCCCATACTAACAGGGTGAATCTTTTGTGGGACCAACATTTTCCCACTTCCATCCATACTCAGGACTCAAACAGAAAATGTATGTCAATTTACCTTCTTTGCCATTTGGCCCATGATTCCTAAGTATAATGGGTGAACCTCCCTAGTCCTCTTAGCAAAAACCTAAACAAACAAACCAAAAACCCCCCAAGCCAAACCTAAAAAATGTGATCATTTATTACCAAGGACAAAAAAAAATGCTCCATGCAGAGCTTACTCAGGACTAATCCTTCCACAGTCTTTAAGCCAAGCAAGCCTGGTACAACACATCCTGGCACTGTGAGTTCCTCAGCACAGGAGAAAGGAAAGGGTCTGATGTGGCAAAAAAGAAGCAACTGAAACTTATCCTCCTTATTGGGCAGAGACTTGCCCATAGTGAATGGGTGGGATGGGGGATTTTTCTTAAATGAAAAAAACCCCAGCAGTTATTGAGGATTACTGGTCCCAAACAAGGAGATATTTGAACTGTGTGGACTTTGAACACAGCATCCTGAAGGTGTTCCAGAACCTCTCCTCCCTCATCCCCTCCCAGTTACTACACATTTGCTGCAAAGAAACCCATACATCAGGAAAAACAGAGTAGAGAGGAAGGTGAGGGAGCAACTGACTGCATCACAACATACAGGGATTTCACATAAATTAACAGGAAGTACAGGGCAGAAATCCAATACAAAACAGAAAAAAAAAAAGAAAGAACTGAGTCATAAGTGGCTCTTGACTAGTGCAAACAATTCAGACAGACCAAACACCATCCCAGTCTGGAGCATATGGCAGGGAAGGGAGAGAACAGTCTCCATGGAGATGTGATGTACGCATGAGAGCACTGGAAGATTTTTGTGTTTTAAGGATTTTGTTTAAAACCTATGACTTTCTTTTCCAATTCAACATCACAGTATTTTTAGATTTATTCATTTTATACTAAAATGTTACCTGGAAGGCCCCACGAGAGAGACTGTTGCATAAGGATCACAATTCTGTCCGTTTATAAGAGGTAACCCATGGCACTCCTTTATGCTACAAGGAAAAGGCAAACAACAGATCAGTGAAGCAATTATTTGGCTTAAAAATAGAAAATCCAAACAATGCTTTCTTTTTAAAAACTTTTGGTCCTGCTGTATAACACAGACATAGCTATACAATGATTCAACATGCTGCATGTACTCAAAGAAGATCTCTAGATGGTAACACAAAATAATACTCAGGTATATAGTCAGACTTGGGGGGTCTCTCTGAGAACAAAACTCTTGGAATTGCTTTGATAAAGATACTCCAGTATCCCACATAAATGACAAAATCCTAAGTAAAATTAACTGCTATATGTTAGGAAAAATTGCAGATTTCATTAACCTAAATTTGATTTCTCAAGGCCCACAAAAAGCTACCTGGCCTCAACCAATGGCAGCAACTATATCTGGAAGTAGATTGAAATATTTAATTTTGGATAAATTACATTCTGCATTATGCTAAGAAATGCAAAGTCAAATCCTGAAATGATATTTAAAATTAAACATCTGAAACAATTATAGTATATAGTTCTAGCTCTCTCTTTGAAATAGTGCCTAAGGTTTATTTTCAATCTTTTTTCACAACAGTCCATGTTCAGGGTTAAATTACTATCAAGGTTAAATGACCCCTTTAAAAATTCTGTTTTCTTCTGTAATTCATACAGTAAGTGGTAAACTGGTCTTTAAGAGGTACACAGGCACACTGTTTACCAGTCCTGATGCAAAAGGGATAGGATGGTTGTCAATTAATGCTCAGGGAGACAGAGAAACCTTTTCTGGACCTTTTCTAAAGTCTTGCAATCTTTGAATCGCCACAGCAGCAACACAGAGCTGGGTCAGCAAGCTGCCTAACCTTCAGATGCTGCCCACATATGAGCATTAACTAAAAAAAGCTGGAACAACAAAAGTGAAGCAGAAGAGTTTGTAAATTCATAGCAGAAACCAGACTTTCTAGCAAAATTATGCTCTGATGTAACCATACACACTGTAGTCTAAGTCCAGAAACAGTCTGCAGATTACAAAATTTCATAAGATCTGAATGTTGTATTCATGTTCTCTTGAAAATGATAGACATGTTTAGCTGTATTGCAGGAATTTAACTAAATTAAAGCAAGAAAATTTCAACTGTCATAATTTGCTAGTTTGACTAAAATCCAAAACCAAGGCAACTTAAGGAGAAAACTTTAAATTCATATGAACAATTAAGTAAATGTTCTAATATCATAATGTGGAATAAGTTGTGTAGATCCAGTGGAAGTTACGTAGCTGCCCACATTTTAAAATAAATGCTTTATGTACTGTAGAAAAATGATGTTAAAAAGAATAACAGGAGCTGCAAATTCACACAAGAATGGAAACAACAGACACTAACACTCCTGCGCTGCCTCAAAACTCCACCCTCTTTGGAGTATGCACAATTATAAACCAGATGGTATTTTCCCCCCCCAAAAGTCCCTTTGTCTTAGCCAGTTCAGGGAACATTTAGTGCTGAACCACTGCACAATCATTTGTTATTTTTCTTCCAGTTATCAAGCACGTGGCCTTCAGCATTTCAATAATTTTTGAATCACAATGAACACTATAGTGACTTCAAACCCACCATTTAAATGGCTTCTTGAAACATCCAGTTGTTTCATAAGCATTAATTGATTCCTCCTCCAACACATAAGTGGCCCAGAAGAGTGGCAACAAAATTAAACTGTCTAGACTTTTCAGTCATTTGGGGTATCTGATCTGAGGCAGGACTCTAGTCTTTCAGACTGATGGGCATCCTCTACCCTCTGCAGCTCCTCAGGCTTTGCAGTTTCAGGTGTGAGTGCTGAGTGTACCTATAAATCAGCTGCAATCTGAACCTCATAGGAAATTCATAGCAGATAGATCAGTCAACCTTATCTGAAGAGAATTCAGCTGTTTTAACAAGAATTTCTCTTCTTACAGTCTTTGGCATGATCACCAAGCTCCTGGATTTCTCTAGAAAACAGATATGAGTCTGTGGGACTTTCAGTTACACAGCCTGTTCTGTTCTCTTGACCACAACATACACAAACTAAAGAAAGGCTTGTTTGCGATTTCCTGCAAATTGAAAAACACTTTACTGACAACTTCACAGCCTTGCAGCTGAACTGGAATCTCTGGATTCATCATATGGATCTGTCACTTCAAGCTGATTTCATGCTACAGCTGGTGTCCCTGTGGAGGCAGCTCTGGCACTCCATTCTCACCTCCTGCCCAAGCCCCAGTTCTGCTGCCAGCATGTACAGTCTGCCCAGTTTATCAGACAACCTGTCCTGGTCCAACACCTCCCCTGACCATCAACTTCTAATATCCTCAAATCTCTCTCTTCCACACCTATCAGGCACAAAAATTTCTTCCAAATTTACCTGACCTCCTCCCCTTCCATCTCTCAACTCCAAGGTAGCCAGTCAGATCCATCCCTTCAGTCTGCAGGTACTGCCTAGAGTCTGCTTTAGACACTATGTGACAGCACAGCCAAGTCAGCTGAACTGCTGCTTCTGTTTACCACCCTCACAGGAAGCTTTTAACCTAAAAGCCAGTTGTCATTTTGGCAAACTGAATCACTCTGTTCATGCAGGAGCTCTCCCAAGCTTCAAAGGCAAGCAGCCATTAGGGATAGGAAGCCATTAAATCAACTCAGCACTACCAAGCTGGATTGCTCCTCCCCAGGGACTGAGCACACTGCACTGAATCACTCCTGATACTTACAAGCTACTAAACAAACAGCCTCCAGTAAACATGTTTAAAAATCCTGAAGATGTTTGAAGTGGCTAAACTGGAGTAGACGTAACAGAAATGGAAAAGTTGGAATGAAAATGAATGGAACGAAAAAAACCTCACTCAGTTTGCTAGTCAGCAAATTTCACGGGAATACTGCCTTTCCTCAAAGAATCAGGAAAAGAACTGCAACTGCAGTCTCCTTTAAAAGGAAAACAACAACCAAGAAATCCCAGCAAAACCAGCAACAAAATGCCAGACATTTTGACCAATCAAAAACCAAAATAACATTAAATATACACTCCTATTCCAACAACCATAATACATACATTTCTAACACACAGTAAAAATATTTCAGCTTTGACAAATCATTTCATCTACCTAGCTAGGCAGTTGTCATTCAAAAGGCATAAATGCATAGCATTTGAAGAAGCAGACAGCAACTTAGAAGCCTTTTATTTTATATTTTAGACTTCTATATCCTTATGTGCCATCTAAGCAACAGGTAACAGAACTTTGATTCTTTTCTCCAACTGCTGCCCTGTTCCAGTGCAGTGTAAGATATGATTCAGTTTTCATTAATTCTCATCTCAGAAGTTTGTTGTGCAAGAGGAGTTTCATACAGGAAATGAGAGCCTTTCAGATATAACTGGCATATATTCAGCTTAAAAGATGAAAGTCAGTCCTTACAAAGACCCAGCCCACAATAAACCCCCTCACTGACTGACTCTACCTCCATCATTCAAATCAACTGAAGTTCTCCAGAGGCAGACACTCCCTAACTGCAGCCATTAATATCTGAAGGTACACTTCATTTATGACTGCTGTGTTTGCTAGAACAACTTCATGAGAGCAAAGTATAAACAGGACAGTAACAAACTGACAGTCAATTGGAGAGAGCATGGTGTATAATTCATTTAGAAAGGTATGTGCAGTGAAGTCAAAATCTGGCTGTAATAAACCATTTCTGGGCTTTGAAGTATTCACCCTGTAAATACACAAAACCTTCTTTCAGAGCTGAAGGGCTGCTGATCTCAGAGAAGGCAGGTGCCACCACTCAACTGCCTAATTTGCCAAGAAACTGTTCAAGCATCATCTATTTCAGCAGCAGCAAATATGCAAACAATGGCCATGCAAACCTCTTCTTAGGGACTCCCAGGAAGAGCTGCAAGCATTTATTTGTGAAATGTGCTACTATACACACCATTGTGGTTTCAAAAAAACTCAACCCCTGCGTCAGCAGGTGATCTCTTGCACTTTTCCTCCTCCTCATTCACACATTAGAAAAGGAAGCAATTCATACCAGAGACAAAACAAAGCTTTAATTCATAGTCTGTGAGTGTATCTGCATGAAATTTAACAGCAAGTTTGCAACTAATACAAAAATCATGTTTAAAATCAGGGCTTAGCCTGCTCTACATGAGCTCTAAGACAGTCCTTCACCAAAGGAAGCTTAACTATGCTTTATGACAAAAAAAAGCAACTGGAATGGAGTTTTTAAAACAATCTTAATCATAAAACTTGTCTAGAGGACCATCAGAAAAAGCTTCTACAGCCATGTTACAGACCCAAATTAACAGGAATCCATTACCTAGCCAGTCATGGTTTTGGTTTAGCCACAAGGTGACAGGGGACTCCAGGTAATGCTCACAATCTGAATCTTTTAATTACTTCCTATTGTGTGTGCACTTAACACCACGTTTAATCTTGTGTAATAAAAGTTGGAGCTACTACTTGTCATCTTTGTAGAATTTCTGGACTCTCAGGGAATACACAATGGAAATCCATTAGCAACTTAACTATGCACAGAAGCCAGCACAAGTATCTAGCATTCTCCTATCCTAGAGAAAAATTAACAGGTAAAGGTTTAAAAGCATCTCATTTTCATTGCATTGAGACACCATGAATTTGAACATGAAGTAAAATATTGCTCCTGAAAGGCAAGTATCATAGCCTGCATGTCAAGAATTATTTTTTCAGTGATTTTTTTTTTCCTTTGGCCATTATTTTCCAGTTTAAAACAGATAAAGAAGAGTCAGAAACAGACACATAAATACATTTGTGTCCACTCCTTGTCTCTCTTGTACTTTGTCATGGTTCTGCTCCTTTCTATCTTTCAACTTTGTTAAAGGAGTTACTAATTCAATGTCTTCTCAGGGTCTGGTGACTAGTGAAAAGCATAGCAGGAAGTGCATCCCTTACTAATTACCATGGGAAATTTACAGGACAAGCAGGGTTTTAAAGAATTTAATTTTCTCTTTAGTACTCCTGTATCTATTTTCTCTAAGTTCCTCACACTTTTAAGGTCAAATGCATCTCAAAAATGCCCTCACATCCATTTCTATAATATCATATTCAGGGAGAGATTTCTTATTTCACATACTCTCACATGTGCAAAATATGCAAAACTCTCTCATACACGCAAAATACATTAATGTACCATGTATCAGTAATGCAGTACATTATTTCAAGGGCAGCAGCATGTGTGGTACAATTCTACTAAACATTTTAAGTTTAAGGAAGTCCAGTGCATTTCCTAACCTCAGCCAACTGCACTGATGTAACACAGCAGTGTCTAACGCACAATCCTCTCCCACATGGCAGTGAGTGGGTGAGTGCTGCAACCAAAAGAGAACCCTGGCTTCCTTTTGATCAACTATCTCTGTCACAAAGAGATCCTAAGAGAGAGCACAGTGAGTAAACCACTTCCTACTCAAAACTGCAATTTGCAACAGTAACTTTCTAATGCAACTTTTCTTCATCATATGAAAAATCCAGGCAAGTTTTTAAAATAAAAAGCCCACAACACTAACATGAAGTGCATGAACATATAAAAATACAAAATTTTCTGAAAATTAAGAAAGTTGGGAGTAAAACACAAAGTCATAAAGCTCCAGCCAGCTTTTGGTGGTGAATAGTCCACGGGGAAAAGCTGCTGTTTTAATTCTGCTTTGTGCTGCAAGTGGGATACAAAAATAAGAGCAGCAGGACTCCCAATGTACCATGCTGCTACCCCACTATAAAAGCAGTCACATTCCAAATTATCTTTAAGTAATAAAGATACCTTGTTGTTCAACAAGTTCCATCTTACCTGATGATGAGCCTAAGCCATTAAACCATCACCAGTTTCACTAGCTTAGCTCTACCACAGAATAGCTTCCCCCTCATAACAAGCTAAAGAACAGCAAACAGACCACTTTGCTGGTCCTGCTCCAACTCAAATACCCATCTGGATCTAGAAAGTTGACTAACACAAGAACATCTTAACTTCATAATGAAAATTGCATTAGCAAATATACCAAAACTTTACTGTTTCTATAATGTTCTTTGATATGCTGTAGCATTTTTACACTTCAGAGCCAAAATTAAGTTTGGTAGTGAAATCTCCTGAAATTGCTGCTAAGAAGTTTTACTGAAAAGTGGCAAACATGCTTTTCCAGAACCACAACTCCTGTACTTTGTTCTTCTGTAAGAATTTCTTATCATGGTTAACTGGAAGAAAATATTTCTGAAACAAAACTAGCAATAAATTTTACCATACCAACCCCCCAAAACACCAGCAGCACCAGTAATTCAGTCAGTAACAGCTGTACTGCAAGTTCTGGCTGTTAGCTGCACTGCACATTCCTACTCTTCTCACCAGACCAAATTCAACTGGAATTCCAAGACACTAATCCTGGTAGTCCCAATAAAAGTGAGGGCTTTCTCAGCAGAGATGAGCAGCTGTGAAAAACTTCTGCTGCAGTTCCCTAGACATTTACTCATGTCCTCATAAGGCAGATTCCAAGGAAAGTCCCATAAAAATAAAAATGCTGTTGGTACTAAGATGTGCAGATATCCAGTATCAGCAAAGACAAATCCCATAACATTCTAACAAACAACCAAATATTAAAGGATTGATGTATTTCCTTACTGTACTACTAGTTGCTGGCACACAGATCCATTGTCTGTTATCAGTTCATTCAGTTTTAATTCAAGGTGAACTTTTCCCTGAAAAAAAACAGGAGAGAAACACAAGTAGTTTTAAAAGCATTTATTTTAAAAGTAAGAATAGAACAATAATATAGTTTATAGTCAGAAGTTATTTAAGGTAATTCCAATATTACAACTTGAAGAAAATACCTCATCTAAAGCACATATCCTGCAAGTAGAGCATGATGGATGCACTTGAACTTTGAGACAATGCTATAGAGAAGCACTATCTCTCATCTGCAGACAGCACAAGAATCAGTCAAGCCTCTACAGATTTAACACACACAAGTATTTCTTCCACCATTACCAAGCAATTACCAAGAGTAAGAGTCTCAGCTATTTTGTCCCAAGCATGGGATGAACCCTTGCACAGACATGAATTTCTGAACACTTCAGAAGAAAGTTCTAAAATGACCTTGGACTCTGAAGGCAGGTAGGTATACCTAGAAAATTAGAATAGCATGCAATAGCCATAACCAGCAGGATTTAATATCCACAGTGCAATCCTGTCCATCCCACCAGACTGAAGATAATTTAGAAATGTACTGTGCATCCCAGGGCAGTTTTCAACTATCTCAGGAAAACTGCTAATATACTGAAGGAACAGTAAACACAACCAGAAGAGAGGAAAAGGTGGCAATAATTGCTAAACCCAGCTTCCTCCTTTTCTTTTCCTGATATGGCAGGATGTATTAAAAAAAAAAAAAAAGAATCCATAAATTATGGAACAGCATGGATTAACTTCAGAAACCAGCAAGGGCCAACCTACTGTATCCTCTCAATAAAAGGCTCCATAACTTTAAACCATGATATGCAACTTTTTTGGGATGATCAAAATTTATTACTTAAATCTTGCTCCAAAAAGCTACTGCCTAAACAATACCTGCTACTCCTTTGGGTGCCTGGCTGTTCGTGCTGGCTTTTACATCTAAGATAGGCACACACTGCCAGAGTCTTTCCTCTAACAGCATTCTCCTTGGTATCCTCAGACTTTGTCTATTTGCTAAATGGAACATCAGATGATACCAGTCTGCTCACAATGAAAATTCTCAGGGAAGGGTTCTGGAAGGTGATTTGCAAGAGTGGCACAGGAAGCAAGTCATAATCTGAACTACAGCTTTGCCTTTCTGCTAAAATGGAAGTAAAACCCTTAGCTGACCTTGCACACATTTCTATAGCAGTTATGTTTTGACATAGAACTGCAATGTTGTTATTGTAAATCCCCTGGGGCAAAGGCTGTGTTTCCCTCTCTGTTCGTCACATGGGAGGAGAAATGAAGCTTCTTTTACAAGGCAGTTCCCAACCTAACTGCTTTGGGATGCCTGCCAGGTGTTTTGCAAACTGTTACTACAGGGACAGGAACACAGGTACATTAAGAAAGTATTTGTCAAGCAGAGAAACTCCATTACAAAAACAGATTTACAGGATAAAAACAGGATACCAAGAAGCATGCCAACAGCCTTACAAGGCAAAGTTTTTGAATGACAAGTGAAAAGACAAGCATTATTAACATTTATTTAAATAACTGACTTCACTTGTTTTAGAAAACAGATGCTGTTAATGGCCTAAACATCTTCCTTTTGCTTTTAAAACCAAAACCCACAAATTGTGTTTTACACTTAACAGTAGGAGTAAAACAGCACATTGCTGCTCCCGAGAACTACCTGTGGATGCAGTTTGCTCCCAGCTCAGTGCCATGATAACTATAGTAAGAAAATATTTCCCCAACATGCATGGAGAGTTTTAGAACATTTTTTTTTGTTTGTTTGCCAAGAGCACTGTGACAGTTTCCTAAAGTTGCTGATCTGCAGATCTATATCAGAACTTCTGACATAATATACAACTGAGTTTTAAATGTGGCTGTACAGAAGGCTGGTTTATTTACTTAGTATTCTCACATTTGTATTTATTTTTCAGGAACTAGTGGAGAAAGGAAAAAATTTCAAGAAAACAAGATTAATATGAACCTATAATACTGTGAACAGCAGCAAAACAAAAATCAGCTAATATCAAAGCACAGAGCAGAGTAGCTGCTTTCTAAAAGTCTCCACCACTAACATTCCGGGTGTACAGGCTGCTAATTATACCAAAGTTAACCTGTAAAGAACAGATGTATATTAAAAGTACACTTTTCTTGAAAATAATGCAGATGTATGGAAAACCCCAAAAATAATCCCAACCAAGCAAGTGTCCTGTGCATATTCATGGAACACAAAGTACGTTTCGGCTATCCTATTGCATTGCACACATCATAAATTTTGGAAAATACTCACACGGAGGGAACCAAAAGAACAAAATAATCAACTACATGTATGGTGCCATGAGTAAAAGAAAACAACTTTTTTTTTTTCCTCCGAACTGATTTACATTTATAAATATTTCATGCACTTTTTCTGCACATGGACAATATAAAAATCTGCTACTTTCAGCCATGTCCAGCCAACAATCTTGGACATCTCAGAATATATTTCAGTACTGAATAGCACATCCAAACCAACAAGATTTCAGCCAAATGTGGCAGATGGGAACCGGTCTCAGTTATGCTCTGAAGACTTTTATGGAAAAAAAAAAAAAACAGGACAGGAGAAACCTACCCAAATGCCTTGGCTCAAGAAAAGATAAATATGAGGAGCATACACCTAAGCAGAAAAGGTCATCTTTTAATGGAAGTGCCATGCAGGACAGTGCTTTGCAAGGCACAGTGATAGAAAAGTAAGAGTTTACATTCTGCTGTGAATCACAAAGCCATGGAAAACTATAAACTTTTTATTTCCAACATGTAAGAAATCAATAAATTCTATTAAAGGAATATTCTAATTGAATTTTCACATACTCATGTAATATGATGACAAAAATTAATACATTTTTATGACAGAAAAAACATAGCAAGCATGACAATGTTTAAGTCAAAGCGGAAACTACCTCCAGTTTGTATCTGCAAAGTGCTTTCTAGAATTCTCAGAGTGATTACATGAAAGAATTTAAAGACAATGTGTAGCTGGACTAGATGATCTCTAGTCCCTTCCCAATGAACCATTCTATTCCATTTGATCATAACTGAAATAGGACTGATTTTCAACAGAGAAGAGGAAGTGGTATTCAAATGTTTTGAAAATCTCTCTTCATGTAAAGCAACCACATGCCCTCCTATACCCAAGAGCTGCAGGCTAAACTTATGACACATAAATGAATCATCAGTGGAAATAACAGGAGAATTCTGTGCACATTCAGATCTTGTAAAAGTAGCCAGGATTCTCCCTACCCAAAGGGACTTTCAGGTTACTAAAAAAATATAAACACTATCAAGTCTAAGACTTTTGCCCTCAGGCAAATCTGGAAAAAACCCTATTAAAAATCTACTAGTGTGTCACAGCAAGAAGGCTAAGAGATTCTCAAGAATTCTGTTTTGTTCTTGAAACCAAAAAGAGAATTGCTACAACTTCTAGAGCCATCTCACTTTTACCTATTCCTAGAACTGCAACCACAGGTTGAAATAAAACTGTGAAGTGCAAGTTGTTTGATGCTGAATGCAGAAAGTGTTTCAGGATAAGACACATGAACACAGCACAAGTACCTTCAAGTTTTGAAGACTAACCATTTTAATGTCATAGAATCAGCCATTGTTTCAGTTAACACCAAAAATTGCTAAAAAAAAAATTACTCAAGAGTTTTTCAATCCATTCATGTGCCTCAAGTACATGACCCCTCTCACAAGTATTTCAGACATCAAAATACTGTTAAGACATTTCCTAAACAGTTGCTTCATGTCTTCTGCCAGTTTTAAGTACCATGAGGAATAATACCAGCTTAGGTGTAGAGTGCATTATTCTCTAACCAAACTGAAGACACAACTGCCTCACAAAAAATACAGATGCTAAACCTGATCTCCTACAGCTTAATGTAATCTTCTACCATCATGTCCTTATCTGTACTTAACTTTCAAAATGTAAATATGCAATTTAATAGTTACCTGAACCTCTGAATTAGAATCAACAGGTTGAAGCATAAACCAGTTCTCTTTTCCTGTGTAGTTGCATAAATCTTCTTTTTTGATTGACACCTTTCCTGAGGGAGGGTGGCAGGGGGGAGAGAAGTATAAATATTACCTTCATCTGAACAGAGCAACTATTTAATTATGCCTGAAATTTGATTTTTTTTTTCTAAACTCTTTTAAGTTTTTCTTTAAATTTATCATGCTATATGCAGAACATAAACCAAGGAATGTTATGGGTAAGTAAAGTGGAAAATAGTTTGCATAAAGCCTGATGGCATTAATTATAATTTGTTATCCTGGATATCACCAATAGGAAGGTAAAATAAAGAACACACTTGAGGCTGGAAATAACATAATAGATTTGGGAGAACAAAAACGGTGTTCAAGAATGCTTAAACAGGAAACTGAAGTAGGTGCCTTTCACTCTTCTGATTGCTATTTGGAAAGCTGTTATTATATCAAATTATCTGACATCCTGGTGCAAATTATTTCCTTCCTCAATTCAAGTAAAGCAAAGGCTTGTTCCACAGCAGACTACTGGAGTTTTGTAGCAACTGTATCCAAAAAGCAGCTGCAATAAAGTCATTATGCAGCGGAGAAAGAAACAGAAATCTGCCTCCTGTGATTTTTCACTTAAGCTACACAAGTTCCTGCCAAATGCTTTGTAAGTCACTAAGTTACAGGTTGCACTGACAAGGAAAAAAATTATCTATAAATGATTTTAAGAATTATTCCACAATTGCAATTATTGTGGAACGATTCCACAATTTATTCTTTAAAGATCTATAAGTAGTGACAATTATTCAAATATTCCAATGAAGCAAAAGTGGAGAACAAATAATTTTTTAAAATGTATTCAGACCATAAGAAGACTATAAAATGTCCTACTAGCCAGAAAACAAAATATATTTTAGTATAATAGAATGAAGCAAGGAAACAAAATTCTTGTTTTCAAACTTTAAAGGAGCACTTAAATGCACTATACACAGTTTTGAAAGATGCTTCACCAATAATTGCATCCTTAATCCTACAGAATGCTACTGAAAATAACCAAGTGCTCTGCAAGATGCAGACAGCTCCTCACAGACACTTACCTATACGCAGGTCCTTTTGTAAAACACTTTTATCATAAATGTAGAAGGACAACCACTGGAATGTTCTTGGAATCTCAAAGTAAAACTCCTCTCCAAAATAAGGACTGAAAAGAAAGATTTGAAGTTAAAATAGAGAAACACTTTATGCAATTTATATAGAATATGAACATCAAAAAGCTGCATTTTACTGCTGTCCAAGCCCATGGCCCTCAGCACTACACTGAGTCATCAAAGGTGCCCAAAACCATTTCAATACAAGAGCACACAATAACATGGCAATGCCTTCTGTTTGTTTAATCAAAGGTAAGAACCAGAGCACACAGAGAGTGGTGTCTCCTCTGCAATTTCAATTCTATTTTTATGTCTTGAAATTATTCTAGCTGGTTCTCTAGACCTCCTGAGACATGCACAAGTTTCGTTTCATTTTGTCATTCAGTACATGATCAAACTACATTTAATTTAAACTTATTGATTACTTAACTAACTGGCATTTGTTTAGCTCTAACTTCCATGACAAAACTGCTGCTCTAAGATTCAGACCTGTAAGAATTATCACTAGAAACTGTAAGATAGAACAGTGAAAAAGAGAAACATTGTGTGTATTTGAGATTAATCTCCCTCATGCCAAAACAGTCCCCACATTTCTCCATCTAAAGCAGTCCAATATCATGTTTACAGTTCACCCTATTTAGCTGCCATGTGCACAGCCCTCTACAGAAAAAGACTCTGGGTTCCTCCATGCTACACATATTTCAGACAATGTGTTGGTATCTTCACTCCCAGAACTGGTACCCTCATTAAAGTTAAGGAGTACTTATTGATGTAATCAGAGCCAGCAGTCAGAAAATTGTATTTCAAGACTGAACAAAACCACAATGTTGTTTGTGTTACTGCAAGTGATGAATTCCGAAAGTCAAGCAGATCCACAGAAAAACCCAGCTATTCTAGAACTGGGCTCTTAAAATAGTTTCAGTTACAATGTATTAATATCACCAGGGAAAGATGTTCATGTAACTACTTTTATGAAAAGTACTGTGTTATACCAAATGTTGGGGGTTTTTTTGTTTCCCAGCAAAGTATCATTCTGACCCTATTGCTATGGTACTTTCTTAAACTAATAAAAAAAGGACAAATATGCTTATGTTTGGAACAAGCAGTTCATGTTATTACCTACCCAAAGGATACCAGGAGGAACAGGCCACCATCCCTACTCTCTTCCCTTCAAAATAATCACAGCAAAAGACCACCCCACGCTTAAGGACAATGGCTTATTAAATAAATTAAAAAGAGCTGATAACTAACTTGAAAAGTGGGAAAGAACACAGATAAAAGAATCAAGTGTTTCTAATGACTAGAATAGATTTTTAGAAACAAGAACTTTAAGGGCAGGAATTAATTACAAGAAATTCCACAAGTAAAAATGTTGTTTTCGTTAAAACACAGACCTTTTACCACAGGCTTAAAGCAGACAAATCAGTATTAGCCTCTGCACTACACTGAGAAATAATTTAAGAATTCTGAGTTGAAAAATTCAGCTGTGGTTTTTCAGCTCCCCTCTTTTTTTATAATTTCAAAGCCAACAAACTCTGCTTAGATTACAAGGGCTGGGTTCTTCTTGTCAGCACCATGACTGAAGGTTTAAACTCACAAGCATTACCTTTAGCAGCAGCACAGTCCTAAAGAGCCTCAACTTCCTTATTACCATCACCGCTTATTTTAATTGTATTGACACAGTAAGTCAGACCAAAACCAAGGATGAAACAAAGGCTTATTTTAAACTTAGGTCAAGTCCATGGTCTGCTTCCCCTTGCAGCTATACAAATAAAGTTGCAGCAGTACAAACAGAGACACTACAGCAGAAAGAGTGAACAGTGGGGGAATGAGCTGGCACTGGTGTCAGGAAACTCTGCTCCAGCTCAGCTTCAGACAGATATCCTGAGGGAACAGCAGACTCCAGTGCACACCAACAAGTGCCAAGGGTTTAATACCTACTCTGGATGGACCTATGGTACTCTATGCATCCAATTATAATTAGGCTGGGGTGGAAACTATATGCAGAGACCTCCAAAAATCTATTTAGCACCTTTATCTTGCACCTAAAAGAGCAAACTCCGCAGCTACACATACCCCCAGCCCCCAAAGGATGAACAGCCATTAACTCTATTATTATTATTATTATTTTGACCTCAACACTACAATAAGTCTCAGATTCAGCAAGAAAGAACAAGCCGATAACAGGAGCACAAATAGAAGGTAATACATTATTTTACCTATGTTGATACAGTTTTCATTATCTGAATTAACAGAGGTTATCAGTTGTTGATTCATAAGCAAAGTACGAGGCAGAGAGAGAAAATTTAAGGTAAAGAATAAAATGTATTAGTAAAGAAATTCTTAGGTAGATACAGAATAGGTTGGCGGGGTACAACAGTTTACACCAATGAGGAATAATTAAAATGGAGAACTCACTCATCCTGTTCCTCAGGGATTCAGTCAGTTTAGTACTTTCATTTGAGGCTTTGATGCAAGAACTTTAAAGACTGTGATGGATACAAAATTAGAAGATAGCACTAATTCAAAGGGCAACCAGACTGCCATACAGGAAGAACTGGATTACAGCAGTACAGAAGATTAAATTTCACTGGGTAACACACTCCTCTGCTCGTCCCTTCCTTGCTACAGTAACCTGGCAGTTCTGTGAGGACACTGATCAATGCCCCAGCCTCTCAGTTAATAAAAGCAATGGTTACATCAACTAGGAAATTATTTTCTGCTACAACCTTGCACTGCCACAAAGTTCAGTTGGGAAAAAAAGAAACTGAACTTAGTTTAAATTAAAAAAAAAAAAAGAAAAAGGACACACACGTACCACAATACCCCTTCCTCATATTTGACCACAGACATCTGAGGAGGCTCACAGATATTCTTTCAACTTCCAAGGGAAAAACAAAAAATCTTTCTTCAGAACCCACAGAAATCCCACACCACGTCAGGAAATATTTCTTAAGTCATTAGCCAAAATATCCCTCTTTCACTTCAGTATTATTTGATGTTTTTTAACTTTGGAAAGTTTGTTTTACATCTGCACTCCAACAACTCTCCCAGCGCTGGTGAAAGGCCAAACCTATTTGCACATTTAAAAAATACACTCCTTAATAGTTTTCGATCAAGGTAGTCAAAACTAATTTTAATTCTAGTGATGATTACTTCCACAAACATTTAATTAGTTGATATTCACAGGACTAAAATTTAGATTAAAAATTGTATACATTTGCAACCCATAATACAGCGACAAAAACAGACTGTGAATTATGTGTGTAAGAAAAAGCAAGCAAATAATATGAAATAAAACAATGAAATTCAAAGTTGCATCTATGACTAAAACAATACTGTACTACACCTCACTGAAAAGCAATTTATAAAGTTTTCAGGTTAATTAAACATTGGAGCTTTCATCTCCTGTCCCAGTACCTCTAGGTTAGTATGGTTTCTAGTTTAACACAGCAATAAGAAACAAGACGTTGTAATCAAGTTTCTTGAATGAGAGTCAACCTTCCTAACTGCATACACAGTAGCAATCAAGTATAAGCATCCAACTCTGGTTGCTGGTAATAGAGGATGAGTTATTTTACTACATTTCACTGGTTTGTATGGAACCCTCCCCTAATTCAGAGAATGAAGGAGTCACCTATGAAGTCAGCGGAGACAGAAAGGAAAAGAGCAATTCTAAACACCAGGTTCTAACTTCTAATACAATGTTCTCATCACCTGAAAAGTTCTCTATTTGAGGCAGGTTATTTGAGACTCCTCTCTCCTCAACTGTTTTGTTAGAGTGATATTTTTTACTTCATTTCCTCTGTAAAGTATTAATGACATTGCAATTAAATTTCAGTTAAATCTTCAATACTATTAAAATATTTTGATGGATCCAAGGTGTTTTACTTTATCAAATATTTTATTAAAAATTATTACATTTATATTCTTTCATTAGGTGATGAAAGTATATAAATTTAATAATTTTTAAATAGAACATAAATGTCTGTATATACATCAAATGTAACAGACCTTGTTTTTAAGCATAGTAGTAATTTCTAGGATTTCCATTATTAACATCAAAATCAGAGAGCAAAGTCTTTCAGAGATAGGTTGGGTTGGGGTCTTTTGCTCATGAAACTATTGCCTATTTGAAGGGGAAATGTTAATTTTCTGCTTTGTCAATAAAGTCTCTTCAGCATTTTTCTCTGAAGGATTACTCAATTGATTTTGTTTTGGTAATCAACTGCAGCCTGTTAAATTCTGAAAATTTTATGGATCTAACTACAGCAGCTACAGATTACGAATATAAGCAAAATATTTCTTCCTGACTGTACATATGTGACATTTGTTTTTCATGCAGAAGCATAAGGAGGCTCTGAAATGATGTCCTGAAAAAATTAAATTCCCTATTTAAGTTTGTCATCTGAGCTGTCCCTCATCTGTAAACATCTGGAGAGAGAGCTCAAAGAACAAACACTAACAACAAAACCACTGGAAAAAGGCATTAAGAAAACTTTCAGGAGTTGGAACAGACTGTCTGGGTTTTAAAAGGAAGGCTTAATGTCACCTCCACATAACTGAAACTGTCACTCAGATATTCTGAACAATGAAGCTGCAGTGATGCTTTTTTGGGTCCTCTGTGAACTTCAGAGTTGCGAAACATGAAAGCCCTTACCCTGCTGCAGCTGTGCCATCCTGACTTTTTTGTTTGATTCTTTTTAAGGCTCTAAATCAGTAGCAGAATCTACAGCCCAGGGAAGTGAAGCAAGGAATTCTGTGTGTATCCTGTTACAGTTCCCAGAACAAGAATTACAGGAGAGAACAAGGCCTGTTCAGGGGACACCCCACAGCACAGAAAAGTCTCATACATGGCAAAGTTCCGGTTCCTTCCTTCTAGAAACAGGTTTTACCAGATACACAGTAAGAGCAGAATTCCACCAATACACTTCAACTGCTTCTCAGAAGAAGGAAATGACATGGGGAGCATGTATCAAGTAGATTTCTTTCCCAAGAAAAAAACTAGCAAGAAAAAGAATGTTACACTGCCCACTGGAACAGAATAGAGTAATTGTGAAATATATTTTAGCATATTTCATTTAAAAGCTCACGAGACTCAATTTTGACTTCTTGCAACACTCTCATGATTTACACATTGCTGTAACATCTGAGTAGCTGCCACAAGTCAGTTCTCATTTTAAAGCAGTACAAACAAAAGCCATACACATTGATATTGGGCGGTCTTGCTTATCATTTCCATTTAAAAACTGAGCTTACCTTAAAGACTTTTCAACTACCTGTGTACGAAAAACTTCTTCTTGGTCCAAGTTTATGGTACAGAAAAAGTCTCTCATTTTGTTGGGTACTAAGTGTTTGGCATCATCTGAAATAAAAAAAAATTACTGTAAATATTGCAGGGGAAAAACTTACAAAATATTAGGTACAAGAACGTCACAGTTTTATTGTGTTCAAAAAATTTACTTTTCCATTCAGCATGCCTTTTGATATTCATTTGCAATTCATAAGCTTCAGGAGGGCAGAGAAGTTGCTACATCCAGCTTCCCATGGAATGAGAGTCGACAGGAAGAGAGAGAACACACTCTGACTCATGAACACTTCTTGCAGCACCTGCACTTTCCCTTGAAAGGTCTCATCTCTGGCTTGACCCTGCACAACTTGTTAAATCCGAGACACTCACAGCCTGAGGTCATATGGCATTAGGTCATAACACCAAGGCATGATCTGCCTGAGCTATTGTTCACTTGGTATTTTCTTTGCAAATACTTTGGCTAAAGGAAGTTGATTAATAAGAACTTGCCCATCAAATCTTTATTTCATTTTCCATGATGAACAGCAGATTGTGAGTTGGCTGAGCCTTTGAAAATCCCTCATGAGTACTGTTCACTTTTTCCTAACTAGAAGGGGGAAATAATCACCTCCTAATTCAATGTAACGTGGAAAAGAATAAAAGGAAGTTTCTAATAAGAAGGAAAGATTGGCAGCACAAGAATACAAAGATTTGCTGGGTATCGAATCTAGGTCACTGCAATTACATGCTGGACATAAGGCAGATCTGTTAGGAAATGGTTCCCTCTAAACAATCACAGCTAAAACCAGCTGAAATTGCTCTTCCAAAATCCAAATGCTACAGACATCTATGTTAATTTATAGCAACACCATTCTCTAGATTAAACAGAGACTTTCTGCCCAGATGTCTCCTCCCCCTTTGAATGTCTGAAGACAACAAACAGACCCTTTCCACCTTTCATTTTGCTAAAAGAAATTACAAGCTTTTCTGGCACTCTCTCCCATGAGAGACTGCTAAACAGAGCAGGTGATCTGCCCCTTTTCCACTTGGTTGTCCAAACCACAGGCAACCAGAATTGCATTAAGACCTCTCACATCCTTGCCTGCTGCTGGAAGTACCTCTCCTGATGACATGTGCAATCAACTTTATCTAAACATTATCTATATATATAAGATATTAAAAAAAGGATGAAAAGTACATCTAAGTATTGAGTTTTAATTACTTTTATGTCTGAATAGCATAAGATCTTTCACAAAGCACAATTTGAAACTAGATTTGAAATGTCACACATTTTTTTTTTTTAAATGCAGATATGAAGCACAATGAGTAAGCTTTATTCTCTATGCTGGTAAGATGTGAAATCAAAGTTCTGTTTTGTCTCTCCTCCACACTCTTTTTGTGTTAGATGGTTAATTTAGGTTAACCTATTACAGTCTTGGAAGTTAAGTAATGCCCAGCACTGGAAGGGCTGCTCTGACTGTCACTGAGCAGAGAATGTGACAGTTTAACAGGAACACAGACTGAACTCCAATCATGACATTTTCCAGGTCAGGGATATGTACACTGATGGAAAGCATGAACAGACACTTTAAGGAACTTCCACAGTTGAAACCTATGCTCTCAGAAGCATCAACAATCTTTTCATCAGCTTGAGTGCAGGAGAGGAGGCAGTATACACATTATTTTTAAACACCACACTTCATGTTGACAAATTGAGAGACGTGAACAAAACCTGGCTTTAATGGCTTTAGACTCCAAAAAATGACTAAACTCCAAGTTACCCTTACGTGAGATATTGCAGGAGAACCAAGGAAAGCATCAGATTACCACTGCCGTAAAAAAAGTTAAAGAACAGCTAATTTAATAAAACATATGACATAAAAATCAATTCATCAATCTGGATGTAATCCCTGGAGAGCTCCTGATACCAAGAGTTTGTAATTAATAAACATGAACTGAATGTGTCAGCTGTTCCTGAGAACAGCTTTATTTTTTAGTTAATACTTGGCACGGTCCTATTTTCCCATAAAATATTTAAAATACAACATTATTTAATCATTGTTGTAAAGGCACAGTACAGTGGACTTTGAAAGGAAGTTACAGTTATTATAGTTTCATATTTTCTTAAAAGGAGTAGAAATGAAATATTTCTGCATAATTCACTATTTGTCTGTATACTACAGCGCAGGTTTTTCAGTTTTAAAAGAGACTGTCCACCCAGAGGAACGCACAAAATACAAGTTTTGATTTCAGTTGGTTAGAGCATGGTGCTAATAACACCCAAGCTCTTGGTTCTCTGGGTTCAATACCCATAGGAGCCATTCACTTAAGAGATGAAACTGAGGATTTGTAGGTAGGGCACCTTTCAACTCAGAATACTCTGTGATCTTATTTTCTAATCAGTTAAAAACCTTTATTTTGTAGCCCAAGCGTCTTCTGGCTTTAAAGAACAGACAAACTTTTGGGAAGAAGAGGATCCTCAATCCTGAGTTAAAAATAACCTCAGAGCACTTGTCGGGTAAAATACAGAGCATGAGATTTCACATAGTTTATGACACCTCTTAGTATCTGTGACTGAGGGAGACATTTCACCCATAGAGTGACCCAACTCTTCCAAGAAGCTTATTTCCTTAAAAAAAAAAAAAAAGGCTCAAGTCTTCGATTACACTACGTCTTCCTTTTTCTGAGAAACCTAAGGCTATAATGCTGCATAAAAAGTATTAACAACATCAGATATCTGCTTGAATGTCTACATTTTCTGTACATATATGTAATATTCTCTGTCAAGTAAAAGTGTTAAATTAGTGTCTTCTAAATTTCTTTGTTCTGGGTCCCTGCCAGAGAACATTCATGCACACAAATTCTGAAGTATTTGCTTCACAGGACTAAAATATTATATAGCAACAATAAATTCCACTCTAGGAGTGCAGCATAATCCAAGATAACCACACACTGTTAAAAACACAGTTCAAGTTTGAAAAAGAATGCATCCTGAATTTTGTCAAATGAGCTCTAGGAGACAGCAGGGACATTTTTCCAAGTGCTTCCCTAATGCAGGTTTCAGTAAACACTCCAAAAATCAAGGCAACTAAAATCACTTACTGTACTTCCGTATGGCATGAAATGAAAACAGAAGCCACAGCCTGAAACACTACACTACAAGATATGCCTAAAGCTACTTGACACCACATACCTTTGTAAAGCATTTTTGTCATTACTATGGCACACAAAATAGAGCCATCAATACAAAAGCATGCCAAAAGGGAAAGACAGTCTTTACTGAATTTTTTGGTGAAAACCTGCTTAAGAGTTAACACTGCACTTTCCAAACATATTCCAGGGTCTTAAATAGGCAAGGCCACTTCACCTCACTTGAAAAGTGGAGGCAGAAGACTGGTTGCAAACAGCCCACAAAAACAGGGTACCAGGGACTGCAAACATGTCCTTACTCAGATTCTTCACTGCTAGGTATGCAATGGCTGCTTAAGCCACCTTTAAGAAAATGTCTCAATTCTAAATCTGGTGTAATGATTTGTATAACATGGCTAAATTTAGATTTTGCCACCAATTTGTGTGTTGCAAAACACAGTATAAATAACAACTTTCTGCAGATGGTGTTTTCTATACATGCAGAATTACACAGAACTGACATTACCTCATTAAAACTAACATGCTCTCTCATGCAACACACATAAAATTAGCAAGTGTCAAATTTTAATTGCCAGCAAAGCCTGGGCACCAAAAATGTTTCTTCCTGTAAGAAACATGCTATAAGGAATTCCTTCAGACTATGAACATCAGCTTTCCAAAGTGAGGTCTGCTATTGTTAATCCCTCCAGATCAAGGAGGATTACATTATTACATTTGTTTATTATTCTTCATTCAGAGGGTTTTCCCCTACAAAACAGTATTAAAATACTAGTAAGAAGTGAAAATCACACAGTATTTGTGATGTGAAAAGGCCAAAAGAGCATCCAGGCATCAGAGGGTTCCCAACCTTCCACAGCATATTTAACTCATTGAGTTTTTAAACAGTTTTTGTTTTCTTAGAAGACGTAAGTAGGTTTACAAAGTGATTTTCACACTGTTTTAAGACAGTGCAGCTGTCTTTTACTGCAGCTGTTACTTCCACTTATTTTTCGAAGGGGTTCTTACAGGTCCATCTTCAGCAATGAACTTTTCACGTATTCCCCAGGAAGGTCACAGTCCTCTGTTTACTGACACTTTTGTCAGTTTTCTGAACATCCAAAGTGACAATACAACCACAGGCTCAATCCATAATGCATAAATAGGACACTAAAACTGGTTTCAATATAAGTCTCAAGACATTTTGCATCGTTTTTAATGTCTAGTGGAAAACTTTCATCAATATCCCAAAATGTAAAACTCACTGAATGTTGTATAGTCCAGTGTTAACAAAACCTTACGACAAAACATAGGAAGCAGAACAGTATCAAAAAATAAGCCAGCTTCAATAATCTTTAGCAACCAACTTCTTATGTACTCCCAGGAAGCAGGTCAGAGTCCTTCTTCCCAGGGAGTACTATGACCTGCTTCCTAGGGAATACATAAAACTTTGGTTGCTAGAGATTACTGAAGACAGATTAAGGAAGGTGGGGCTGCTCAGCCTGGAGAAGGCTGTGTGAGGACCTCGCAGCAACCTTCCAATATCTCACGGGGGAAGCCAGAGAGGGACTCTTCATCAGGAACTGCAGTGACAGAGTGAGGAGTAATGGGAACAAACTGAAAGAGTAGGAATTTAGGTTACATATCTGGAAGAAACTCTTTACTCTGAGGGTGGTGAGGCAGTAGCACAGGTTGCTCAGACAAGCTGCGGATGCCTCACACCTGGAAGTGTTCAAGACCAGGCTGGATGGAGCTCTGAGATGATGCAGCAGAAGGTGTCCCTGCCCAGGGCAGCATGCATTGGAATGAGACCATATTTAAGGTCCTTTCCAAACAAAACCATTTAATAACCCTATGATTCTATGAATTCATGCTTTAACCCCAAAACTAACAGTATCCTTTTTTAAAGGCTAGCTGGCCTGTATTATTTCTGTGCTAATTGCTAACAGCAGCAGATCTCAGTCTGTGTTCAGCCTTGCCTACCTAACCACGTCCTATTGCTCACACCTCGGACTGAGCGCACCTCCAGCTCCACTCCAGGCCATCTCCTGTTTTCATGACCCAGTCTTCTATTTACTGAAGACACAGTAAATACATCTAGGCTGCATGACGATATTTAAGTAAACAGACTCCACACCTCCACCAAACCTAATCCTTCAACATGTTTTCACAACCGGTTCTCAGCCCCAGCGCCGTGCCCGAGTCAACTTGTTTCGCTTCATTCTCAAAAAAGTCGATCGGCTGCGTGAGAAAGGAAACAAGCGGGCCGCGTCCGAGCGCAATGAATGCACTCGGTACCCTCAGGAAGCCGCCGCACATCCTGTTTCTCCCGCTCGCTTTGAAGTGCTCCCCAGCCGCACCGCACTATCTGTGCGCCGCCCCGGGCCCTCCTCCCGGCCCGGCCCGCGGCTTCCCACGTTACCGAGGCTATCGGTATCGGCAGTCAGCACTTCCCAGCCACCAAAATAAGGCCACCGGCCTCTCTCTCCGCCTCCTCCCGCTCGCACACACGCTGCACAGAGGCACGGGAGGGCTGGTGACCGCTTCCAGAACAGCCCTTCACCACCAACTTCCTGCACATCGCTAATTTCGCAATTTCAGCCTGACGAACAGACTCTGATGCCCGAGGTCCGGGCGGGAGGGGGCATTTCTGTTCGCCCTCTGACTCCAGGGATCCCTCGGAGCCACGGATGCTTCCCGGGCACTCCGGGCCTCCCCCGGCCCCGCCGCGTCCATGTATACGTCCGTCCATCCATCCGCTCACCCCTCATCCCTCCCCGGGGCGCGCAGACCCCGGCCCGGCCCGCACGTGCCGCCGCTGCCGCCACAAAGCCCCTCCGCGGGGCCGCCCCAGCGCGGCCCGACCCGCACCCGGCCCGCGGCGGCCGCGGCCCCTCCGCGCCCTCCCGCCCCCGCCCCGCCGCCTCCAGGGCCGCCGCGCCAGCGCCCGCCCGTCTGGCCGCGGGGAGGGAGCGGCAGCAGCGGGGCCGGGTCGGGAGCGACACCTGAGCGCAGCGGCCCCGGGCGCGCGGCCCCACCGCAGCGCCGCACTTACAGATCTTCCCCCGCAGGTTCTGCAGCACCCGCACCTCGTCGCTGCCGTCTCCCGCCGCCATCGCGCCAGCGCCGCCGCCGCCGCCTGCGCAGTGCAGCGCCGCGGGGGAAGCGGGAGGGAGGGAGGGAGGGAAGGAGCGGCCCGGCCGCGCCGCCCGCCCCGCCCCCGCTGCCTGCGGGCACCACCGGCCCGGGCGGGCGGGGGGCGCGGCGCCTGCGCCAGGGCGGTGTTTGCCGCTGCGCTGTGAGGGGGCTCCGGCCGGGGTCCGCCAGCCCGCGCTCCCGCCGGCCTGGGGCTGCGCTGCGCTGAGCGCTGGGGGCTCGGCCAGGTCCGGGGCTGGCCTGACCGCGCCTTCCCCTGCTCTATAGTCAGGAAGACAGGACATAGCCTTAAGCTGCACCAGGGGAGGTTTATGTTAGATATTAGGATGAAATTCTTCACAGAAAGGGTGATAAGACAGTAGAATGGGCTGCTGAGGGAGGTGATGGAGTCACAGTCCCTGGAGGTATTTAAAAAAAGACTGGATGTGGCACTCAGGGCCAGGGTCTGGTTGACGAGGTGGTGGTGTTGGGTCATAGGTTGGACTCGATGATCTCAGAGGTCTTTTCCAACCTAATGGGTTCTGTGGTTCTGTGCCTCCCACCGGGGCAGAGGGCTCGGCAGCCCGGCACGTTGAACGCTGTTCTGTATGCCGAGATTGGTCACATTAAATGGCAGGTGGTCACGTTAAATGGAACGAGCGGCAGGTCCGGCCATTTTGGCCTGTGGTGTGCCAAGCGCCTGTCCTAGGCAAAGCACGGCACGGGCTCCATTGGAGCTCCTCTGGCCGTGTGAGGAATGCCATGAAATAAGTAGGAAATGGCTCGGCTGCCAGCACTGCCCCAGGAGCAGATGTCGCTGCCTGTGGAATGCCACAGGCAACGCTTTCCTCAGGAGTCACACAGTGCCCACAGGTGTTAGCAGGCTGCAGCAGCTCACCTTCCTCAAGAACTAAAGGGCCTTTGCATCATGTTTTCTACCATGGATTTTTGAAGACACCAATCCTAATGTGAAACTCTGGGATCTGGCTTACACCCATACTTCACCCCAGTCCTGCATTGGTGCTGGGTATCTACCTTGGGCGATTGCAATCCACCAGCCATCGGCTGCAGGTGACATGTCCGCTTCGGTGTCACTCTGGATCAAACTGAGGGTACATCTGTTCCCAGACCCTGCAGACACAGAGTCTGGTGAAAGCCTTTCGTGACTGACACATCCTAAAACACAGGTAGTTCAGCTGGCTAAAGCTGTTTCAGGAAGCAGTATAGGACATGAGTTCTTCACTCTACACAGAAAGGCCTTCTTCAGTCTGTCCTGCTGTTAAAAGCCAGCATCTGTCATTGTCTCTAACTGAAGTCCCCTGCTGTGGTGCTCTGGCCATTTTTTATTTTTCCTCACAAATCTTGCTGTTATCACTATGATATGGTATGGAGCCATATAATGTTGTCAATTCTTGATGGCTTTTCCTGCATCCAACTTCTCCCCCACTGCTTCTTCAGCAGTGGTGAGATTCCTTCCTCATCCTCACACTCAACATTGTGGCTAGGGAAGGACAGATGTGTGTTTCAGATGTGTGCCAGCAGGGTAGTGGTGGGGAATAAACTGCTTCATCACACCAGTAACAGGTGGATTTGTGTGAATGCAAAACCTAAACCTGACAAAGACATGAGTTTGCATAAGCTGAATTTTAACCTGTTGGAAATGAGAGGTTCCTCTACAGTAGAAATTGAGGATTTCATTATCTGCAGTTGGCTGTCTAGGCTGGCTGCCCTGTCTGGCTGGTGGCTGGTGAACTGAGGCTCACCTGGGCAGAGTCAGAGCTTTGATCTGGAAAAGCAGCAGGGCAGCACCCTGTGAATGGAGATGTGTGCTTGAACTGTGCATTGCCACACTTTGGGAGGCAGTGACTCTACTGCCTCCATATTTTCTCCAATGTCATGACTACAGCCGGGGTTTACTGTTTTAACTTAGCATCAGCTTCCTTTAGAGCACTGACCTGCATTATTAATTCAAATTTTGCCACTGTCTGATTCCTGACGCAGTTTTATTTAAAAAAAAAAGTTTTGCTTTGGTCTAACATAATAATGTTCAGAATACTGTTTCAACTGCATAATATTCATTTTTGGCCTTCTTTAAAGTTACATTTTAGAAGTATCTGTATGACAGGTAGGTCTGCCTAGCTAAGGACATGGTTAAAACAAACACTGCTGTGCTGAGCTGCAAACTTACAGGAAAGATTTCTTCATTTAACAATGGGGATGTACCATGGGGGATCTTGGCTTCTTGTGAGAAAACCTCACAGCCAAGGTGCTGAACTGTCAGCGATAGCTGCAGTGTTAAGTTTAGAATGAATAATAGTAATGACAATGCACAGTGGCTTACTTAAAAATGCTTCTGCCTGCATGCAATCTCATTCCACAGAAGACAGTAATATCATTTACTACATTTGTTCCAACTTTGGGTGTATCATAAATGAGGACTGACGAACATTTTGTTTAGATGAACAAACTTCATTATGATCTACTTGACTTTTTAGTTAGCATTTCAAATACAGAGAGAGAGAAAAAAAGAACTTACTACAATTGGCAAACTTCTAACTTTTTTTTAGTTATATATCTCTCCTGACAACCATCCCAAAATGACCTGCATAATTTAGCTTAAGTTTGTTTTTTAATGCAGGTTACAGACGAGTGACACCTAGCTGAAGGGGGAAGTACTTTGAATATGCATGGTCTTCTATTTTGTATGTATCTTCATGTTTTCATATGCAATTAGATATTTGCATTTTGAACTATATTTCTTGACAGAAGCCCAAAAAAGTAGAGTAAAATACACAATCTATCCTACAAGGTTACTAGCAGAATTGAAAAGAATTTTTCAAGCTTCAGGTCCTCATGGACACATTTAAGATGTTGCAAAGTATTAAACACAGCCCACCTGTGTTTCCAGCCCTCTGAAACACTTAGCAGGTAGATTCTGTTCTGTATTGCATTCACCCTGTATGATGCCAGGAGATACCATCACTTCCCTTGAGCTCTAGCATGTTCTCAATTCAGTGTTCTGACCTTAATGAAGGGACTATTGGTAACTGTTGCTTAATCTTCCACTGAAATAACTATTAGGAGATAAGTATCTGTGGATCATATAGATTATATAAGTATTAGAACAATTTAAAAAATTGAGAGACTTACAGAAAAATAGGAATATGTTATTTTAATTAAGCAAAAACAGAGTTATAATCACTCTTTCTAAAAATAAAATTAGACTCTTTATCAATCCTTAACATCTGCATTTAATATTTTCTTCTAAACAAAAATACAGATGTGATTATGTAGCAAATTACAGTCTTTGACAACGTATAGTATTTACGTTCTCTTACACTTACTTTAATTCTAATTTGGTCATTAATACTTGATTCATTACTGCAACATGTTACTTGTAGTAAAAGTGCCACAATTGAACTATAAACATGACATTGCCATCTTAAAACTGCTTTGCTATAAACTGTAGAGAATATACAGAGTTACAAAGTTGTTGTGTTTTTATCAAAATATACAAACCCCCCCAAACCTAACACAAGCTAACAATAGTTTTCTTATGAACTATACAGTTATAGAAAATATTTGTAAAATTATCTTTGTATTTATAAATATTCTACCTAATTTGCTTTGGTCTATATTTATCACCATACAAGTCCACTTAGAAGATATCTTTGTGTACTTTCTTTGAAACATCTTTACACTTTCCTGTGTCTATTATTCTATTATCCTTATTTAAATGGAACCAAAGCTGCCATGAAACCAAAATTTTTCAAAGGGTTCATAGCATTCACCAGTGACAGAATAAGTAAGTGGACTGTATTATTACTTCAATCAATACTGTATTATCATTTCAACTGTAGATTTATTGTACCCAAGCTATAGTTTCTTTTAAAATATTCAAGAAGACAAAGTTAAGTAACAAATTGTGAACCATCACAGAGAATGAAGTCAAGAATCACTAACCCTTGTCATGACCTAATTTTTAACACTTCACAGGGATGAACATGACTACCAGAAATGCAGATACGGTACAACAGAGCCCTAGCATATAAAATGCAACTTGCAGACATACACCTGCTTAGACTTTTTGAAGCATCTCAGTTAAAATGAATCACACTTCCACAAAACAGTATTAACTGGAACATTTTGGTGCTGTCTTTCAGAAGCCCATTCTCCCAGTTCTTAGTGACCTGTGCAGCTGCAGGCTCCCCACAGCCTCTGGAGTGGCAGGATGAGGGAGGCAGAAGGCTGACACTCCTTCCTCCAGCAGCCCACTCCTGGCCCCTCTCTGCTGCAGCCACGGGACACTGCTGCAAGGGTTGGTGGGATCACTGAGAAGGGACATCTGAAGGTTAAATGTTGCATTTAAGGCATGGAGATGACAGGGAACCCCACAAACTGGCTCTATACTTGTTTATACACAGGGATAGCTTCAGGGATATATATGGAAGCAAGAGTCTTATTTACCTACTCCTCTCAAACTCAAAGTATTTACGGGGAGTTGCTCTATTGTTTGTGTCCAGGCATTATTCCAGGATTAGGAGGGAAATTGTCTACATGCCCTTCAGTTGAGAAGAACTGTATTTCTAAAAGACAAGAGCTGCAGACCCACCAGGAGGTGGACATTTCTACACAGGATTTCTGTTTCATGAGCACAATTTTCTTTAGACCAATGCAGCTGAAGAGTTCACCAGGCCACTGACATGGGGATTTACGCAGTTTGGAAGACTGGCTATAGCAAGTTCCACTGAACTTTTATTAAATGTCTCAGAGATATATAAATTGGGAATACTTCTCACACCTCCACTTAGACTTAACAGTTATTATGGTAACTACAAAACTGAATATGGAAAGGAAAAGAGTAGTTTAAACTCCTGAATATGTTTCTTAAAGGCTGAGTTACAGAAAAGCATGGCAGAACTCAAATGTACTTCGGCACACCCAAGCCCATGAAACACTTCCCACCTTCACTTTAGAATACACAAGATTACAAGTAGTTCCTTTATAAACACATTACTTTTGTAAAAAAAAAAAAAAGAAAAAAAGGAAATGCAATGTATGGTTTCTGCAGGAAAAATTCCTTCTACAGAATACACCATGAACCTACTCATTACTTTTGCTTCAAACAATTCTGATTCAAAACCAGGACTGTAAAATAGTTCAGTGACGACTTTCGACTTTTGTGTAATATTAAGTAGAAGGGTTTGAGTTGGCCATTTTTCTTTCTCTCTATGCTAGAGTCTGTTGTGGCAAAAGTATTTTGGGTGTTCCAAATTAAATTTGTATTATTGCAAATACTAGTTTTTCTGTGTTATTTTTTCTTTTGCATATATTGACACACATTTAGATGAAGAAATTTGACCTTACTAATACGTTTCCCCATTCAATACATCTTTATCTTCTCCAATATATATTTTTCTTCTCTTTTGCACAATTGTCACTCAGAGTATAACTTCTGTAGTTGCATTTTGTGTATTTCTCACTTTGCTTCCTTCTGAGCCAAGGAAATGGGGATTTTCCAGAAGTTTAGTGCTTTCATTGCAAAACTGTTCTTTTCTATCTTGTGTGCCTGGACTTTTGAATAGATGTTTCTTCTGGTGCATTCCCAGAGCAGCTGCAGTCTTGCAAATTTTGGGGCACTGAAAGCAAGCGTATCCTTTTCCATTATGTTCACGTACGTGCCTTTGCTCATGGTTCCTTTTGGTAGAAAGATACAAGAAGCTCTGAAAGCAAAACTGACAGTGGTAGCGTTTTTCTCCAGTATGAATTCTTTCATGTATTTTGAGTGTTTCATTTAAAGTGAATGCCTTGTTACAGTATTGGCAGACAAAATCTTTGACACCCAGGTGAATACGTTCGTGTTTCTGTAGATTACCAGGAACTGAGAAACATTTCCCGCAGGTTTTGCAAGTGTAGGGCTTTTCCCCAGTGTGACACCTCATATGCATTTTTAAAGTAGATGGACTTTGAAATTGTTTTTGGCATAACTCACAAATGTAAGGCTTTGAAGCAGCTACATGCCAGTGCACATGTTCTTGAGCTTCTCCTGTGGAAGACTGGTCTCTTTCACAGAGCTCACAGTGAAGATTAGGCATTTCTGTGTTATCCTCCTGGCTGACCACCTTTTCCTCAGGAGCATTCCTGAGCGCATACTCTCGACTGCACGTGTTGTGGCCTTCCATGCCAGTATTCTTGCTTCCGTGCTTTTTCCTCCACTTAGTCTTTTTCATTTTTCTTAGCTGTTTGGATTTCTTTTTTGGTTTATAGTTATAATAAGGTCTCCAGGGTTTATCACTGGAGTCCTGGTCACTAACATCATCACACATTTCTGTCAGTTCCAGGCATTCTGAGCTGTAGAGTCTAGACGGGCTTTTTTCTTTTACCTCCATTTCTGGTTCGTCAGTGAGATTGTCCTGTTTGGACTCCTGTTTGGATTTTCGGCCCCTTTTACAAAACAGCTTAGATCCTAATATATGTCTTTTTACAATGGCTTCATTACCAATTTTTACTGTTATCTGACAAAGAGGTGCGACATTGCTGTCAGCAGATGTTCCAGGTAAGGCAGGCTTTGCAATGTATGTTTCAGTTTTACTGGACTCTTGGACAGTATTTGTAGTTTTGCTACATGAACCTTCAGATCCTGTCATGTGCTGCGTATCCTCAGTTGCTTCTGCTCTGTTGTACAGCAGTGTTTTCTTTTTATCCTTAATAGTTTTTGATTTTGTAATGCACTTCCCATAATTATCCGACCCATACTTACAGTCATCACTTACTGACAGACTGGGTAGGTTATTTGAAGATTCTGTCTTACTGTTTTCTATGGAAGTGACTGTTTTACTGTGCATTATAACCGATGAAACTCTGCTACTGTGCATTATAACAGAGGGTGCAGAACTGCTGTAACTGATGACAGAGGTTGAATTTTCATTCACATTAGCTAAAGACACAACTGAGGAATCACACTCCTGTGAACTTGAGTCATTTGCAGCAGTGGAAACTCTTTTTTCAGCTGGGAAAAAGTCCCTCTGCAGGTCAGAATTTAAGATACCTACTCCTCCAGAGAAGGAATTCTGAGTATTTGTGGAAGATGCTGCATTATTACCTGAAGATGCATCCAAGGCTAGAGTTCTGTTGTTTGATATTATACTACGTTGAAAATTCAGTGGTGGTAGCTCAGAGCTAAGAGAGCTGGGAATGAAACAGTTAGTAGAAGCAGGTTCATTAGCCTGGGTACTCGTTGGAACATTTTCATAGGAAGAATTTCGATAGGATTTGTAAGGCAGTCGCCTGCATTTCATAGGTAAGAGTCGATACAGTTTGTATGGGTACATATTTGGTTTTAAACCCCCATTGGCCGTCTTTTTATTTACTGACAGGCGATGGTCAATTGCATGGAAAGACTTCTGGTGATTTTTCAGTATATAGTAAGTCATGAAGGTCTCCAGACAGAAAATGCACTGGTAGCGCCTCTCTCCAGTGTGCCAGATCTCATGTCGGGTGCGGTACTCAGCTAACGCGAAGACTTTATTGCAGTAGTGACAAGGGTATGTTCTCCTCCAGGAATGCACGTTTGCATGTCTGCGAAGGCTGGACAAGGTGACGTAACTACGCTTGCAAACAACGCAAGTGTATAATATCTGCCCATCAACGACTTTAACCAAATGATCCGTTTCTGGTAAAGTGCAGTTTGCATTAGAACAATCAGTGATGCTGTTTTCAGACAAAGGAGGCTCTGTGTTCGCACAGGAGCTTCCATTCCGTTCCTCTGTAGCAGTACAGTTATCTGCAAAACTTTGTTCATTTCCATTGTGAGCTGATAATCTACTTGATCTCACGCAGACTTGTTCGTGACTTTCCAGTATATTTAGATTTGCAAATTGTTTGCTGCAGTATTTGCATATGAAAGTTTCCTGATGCTCTGAGTGGAGCTGAAGGTGAGCAGTGAGTAACACCCGGTCACTGAATGATTTTGCACAATAGTTACAACTGTAAACAGGTGGAGTGACTGTCACCCCAGATGCAGAGACATTAGCAGAAGTGTTTCCCTCTTCTCTGGATACATGTAAATCTCCTGTTTTATTCTGAGATTTTGGAAAGGAAGTAATTGTCTGATCACCAACTGCTTCGTGCTGGGCTTCTGCAGCGCTTAGAGTGGAGGCTGGTACTTTGGCTACAGCCAAACCAGTACCCTGCGGCTTAAAGGCTGACTTAGGAGTACTACCTGCTTGTTTTCCCTGCTGAATGACTGGGGTGGCTTGGTGATTTTCATAGCGGTCCTCACCCACCTGGTATGAAGGGCTGCTCTCCTGGTCAACAAAAGGTGCTCCTTGTGAAGTATCTCCCCCAGAAGAAACTGCATAGGAGTGTTCAGCCAAGGTACTGGCTGGCTCAGCATCCTTGCACACATCGCTTCTGTCGAGGCCGATGCTGGGAGCTTGTATTGTGTCAGATACCTTTTTAAAGCTGGCCCTCAAATCAAGGGGAGAAAACAAATTGTTTTCTGTTTCAAAAATTGAGAATGCATTTGTAATTCGTGGTCCATTTGTCACAGCAGAATCTTCATGTCGCTTTTCATGTTTTTCCTCTTTGACAGTCCCCTTTTCATTAACACAATATGAATAGGGACAGGGCGAACTTGAAAAATTTACATCTGTAAGATCTTCTAGAAATGATATTCCCAGTTTTTTCCCTGCAGCTGCAAGGTCCGTTACAGTTTCCTGCCTCTTAACAACTACTGTGGAACTGTAGATGTAATTCAGGATCTCTGTAAACACTTCAGCTTTGAGATCATCTAACTCCAGTACGTGACCTGAAATACAAATAGTACGACTCCAAAAAATGTTTTTGAAGTAAAGGCTTGAAGCTGCCAGCACATTACTATGGGCTTTAAATTTGGTGTCTTCCACGATTATGGTGACATCGCATAAAATACCCCGAATGCGCTGTTCGTTTAAAATGGAAAGTACAGTGTCACTGTGGAAGTCGTCCTTGAGGTCCTTTGAATGGGACATGACTGTCATCTACAAGAGAAAAAAAAGTAAATTAGAAGGCATTTTTCATCCATTTCAGTCACACATTAAGTTCATAGTCTATATTATTTTTATATATTTTTTAGTTTATTAACTTTTAAAGCTTAAGAATGAGTAACATTTTGTCATAATATTTCAGGTTTAAGTCATCTTATATTCTCTGGTGCCAACACTAGTGCAGGAAATGTCTGTCCAGATCAAGGAGACAGGAGCACCAGTAGCTCCTCAGCAGGAGGCAGAGGATCCCTCTCACTCCCTCCCAGCTTGAACCTGGTGTCCATCCTGAGCCTTTCACTGAGAATTCACCGATGCCTTTTGCTATGCCAGTGGGTGCAGTCCTCAGAGTCACCCCAAAGGACTCCCTGAAGCCTGGATGGAATTCCCCAGCATGCCACAGGGGCACCTGGCACAGCCGAAGGGAAGGCTGCGTTGCCGAGGTTCTGTGCCGAGGAGGACTTTGATTCTGGGTTGTTTGTCAGACACCGACTTCACAGCACAGCTGCATCTGACCACCTTACTAAGCTCATATTTAAATCACAGCAAGAGAGTCTCAGTTTCAGGGTAAGGCTTTAAAGCAAATGAATGCACAAGGAACACAATTTGATAGACAACAGTCAAGTACCTATAACACTGTTTATATGAACAGATTTTTTTTTTAATACTGATTAAAGTCCCTCAATAATTTACACTACTTTAAATTGACTGAAAAGTTCTGAGTAAAACAAGTAGAAAATAATGGAATAACAAGTAGAAAATAAGAGAGTTTTTTTCTTCAGTTATAGTTCATACTTAATGTTCACATTTTATAGTAAGATAGTATGGTCTTAATTTCTTTCAAATAGTAAGATTTAATTGCAATAATAAGTAGCATTAAATAACTGCTAATATATAATAATTAGGTTTAATGCTGACAAAAACTATTTAGATTAGTCAGGCTGTTACTATATGAATATACTGGTTCATTCCATTGAGAAAAAATATGCAAAATATTAATGAAAAATATTCGGGAAAAAATGGATTAATTTGCCAGTTAAATTTGAATTTTGACAATTTTTGCCAACTGAATTTTGTATCTGGTGAAAATAGGTTTTCACCAGATGGTTTTTCTCAAATTTGGATCTGTACCACATAAAGAGGTTTATTCCTTTTTTCCCCATGTCTGGAGTAGTGTTTTGAACTACTACTGTCCCTTTCTGACTTCAAAGCATGAAGAAATAGTTGTGCTAGTGGAATTTACCAATCACTACAGGAAAAAAAAGTCACACTTCTTAAAGACCCTTTTCTTTAAACTTGTGGAATTAAAATGCACCTTAAAGAATATTACGGACAGAAATTTTGAAAGACAGGCTAAAATATTACAACACTCTAAGTCAGTATTTACCTTCTAAACACTCCATCTGCTGCTCCAAACTTTAATGTTCAGCTTTAAAAATTTTACTATGACTTTTACCCTCAAATACTTTATGTTAAGAATGCCAATATATAAAATGGCTTTGATCCCAATGGCAAAATAAAGGTTTGACCCATATTCACTAAGCAAACAGCAATGGCCATTTAGAAAACACATTGGCTCATTCACCCAAAATACTGGTGTTATGAATGAAGTTCTATATGTCTAATTTAATAATCAACAAAATTGAATTTAGCAGCAATTTTAATTGAACAGCAACTTTATATAAATGAATACAAGCACGTACATTAAATATAATCAAGTTTATACAAAAAAATTTCACAGTGATTAATTAAGTATGACTAAGGTTTATATAAAGCATAAGCAAAACTGACCAGGGTACAGGGAGGGCTCCTCAGCCTGCCTCACGTAGGAAACAAAGGAATCCAAACTATACTTCTCTGCATCCATCAGTATTTCCCAGAAATCTCCTCCTACTTTTGATTCCTGAAATCTACATCACTATACTGCATGGCACATGCTCCACTGGCTGCTAGGGGGTCCGCTGGCTTTTTGGTGGTCTTTTCAGAGGAAGGCTCGCTGTCTTCCTCACTGTCCTCTGAATAACCTTACAGGTTGTACATGCCCGCAGCTTTGCGTTATGTAAGTAAGCATTATGCTCCAAATAAGCCATATTATTTCATAGATAAAACCACTACTTAGATTCCATACCTGGAATCATCCCAACTTTGCTCATCCCAAGGTTGATTCTGTTTTCTGGAATCGTCCCAACCTTGTTCATTCCAAGGCCGATTCTGTTTTGGGATCTTGCTTATCTCAATATTACATCCCGTATCCTGTTTTTCACATGTACCATTTGCAAAGGCGTCCATCTGCTTTGTAACACTAATCACATATACTTTTCCTTTATTATTTTATAACAATTATTTTCTAAAATATTGATATAGTTACAATTTAGTTAGCACAAATCATATCCATTTATCACACTGGGAAGTAATCTGTTCTGGAAAATAGGGCCTTTATCACAAAGCTAAGTAATACAAGGCATACACTCTTGCTCTAACTCATCTAATTACACTTAGGACACTTTTATCACAAATCTACAAACTACATCCCTGTAAATCAAACTACACAAAAAGTAGCAACAACTTTACCATGAAGACAAACCAAACGTACCACGAACAAGACTGTAATTTGGTACATTACAGATGAAGCTTGGAAGTAAAATTTTTACCTTGCAGCATGGCCACTGCTTCTGTCAGGAAAGGTGTTGTCTATGCAAATAGTCAAAATTTCTAATAGACTTTGACAGCTGAGAATTTTCAATGCACAGAATTCAGAACAAAACTGTGATTCACAAAAATTACCTCTGATGTTTCCCATGATAGGCCATGGATGTCAAGAAACAAATTCATCAATATAATGGTGATAGAAACATACATGAATATTATTTTGATTATTTGATCACTCTCAGCAGCTGTAAATCTAGATGCAATGTTTTGTGCCTTGAAATGTTAAAATCATAGTTTATGATGGGTTTGTTTATGACACTAATTTGGCTTACAGTAAGTGATATTTACTCATTTGGAATGGCAACCTGAAATTCACAGTGGTTAGATACAGTTATCTGCTTTGGCTGGGTATCTGAAAACTCAGATGTAACTGTAGACAGTTTCTGGCATATGGAGTCTACAGAAAGCATACTGACAATTCTTTTCTTCCAGCAAGCAGCCACTATTCCATAATTGATTCCTTTTTCTCATTGACAATGTCTGAGATTACATCTGACTTGCTCATGTGATGTGGTATTAGAAACCAACTGTCAGACATCAAAAACATTTCACAACAGGAGCTATTGATAGGGTTATTTCCTGAGTATAGGAAATAAATGATGTCAACTCTACCTCCCAGTGAACTGCCCCACAGGAACTTGCCTGTGTTTTTTCTGTTTCTTTATTGGAGACAGCTGGTTTTAGTTCAAAGACACATCATCTGACAGACTGTTTGCTAAGTGTATCAGGCTGCTAATGCCATGCTGAGAGGCATACAAACCCAAATGGGTTTAGTACAAGTCTTATTATTCAACTAATTATCTTAAAATTTATCTTCCTAAGGACAAAAGTGAGTATTTTAAATTTCTACTTGCCATGTACATAGACTGACAGCTTTTGCAGTCCTGGACAATTTGGTATGCTCAGTAAAATACTAAACTAGATTCCTTGTGCCAACATTGTAGGAATGATGATTTGCTATTTGGTCATTTAATATTTTTTTCTGTGTGCTAAACCATAAGCTAGATATCTCATTGGAAAGTTACACATAAAAATTCCAGAGCAAATCAGTCTTCAGAGCCAACATTTTTCCTTCTTAATTTCAAACTACACATACCTCAAATAGTCCATTTATTCATGTCTGTAATGGTTCTCTACTGCCTTCTACTTCACCTGTCTTCCTTCTTGCATTTGGAAAAACATGTCAGAAATACTATAAAATCAAAATGCCCTACCTAGCACACACATATAAATGGAGTATTTTAGGAATTTTTTTTACATTCCATTTGCAGTTCATACTGTAAAATGAAAACCTGCTCTTCACTTTCCAAGGGAGCACTACCAAGAACCAAGATACAGGGAGATCAAACTTTTCAGACGTGTTAGTATTAAATATTTTTCATTAAAACACTGGAAAGTCCATTCAGAATGTAACTACTCTTCTGTATGATTTTTATTATAGAGTTATGGAAGAAAATCTAGTTTTATTTGTAAATTTTTCCCTAAACATATATAAATACCATTTGACCTATTAAAGGGCAACAAAACTCCTCAGCCAACTAATCCCTTTTTTCCCACAAATCTGTCTGTTAATTTCATACTTTTTACTCTCAATCCAGACATAAATAATTTCTTAGGAATCTCAACACTACCTTTGTAGCATTACCTAATGGTCTTTGATACACCTGTGAATAACTTCAGGTTCAGAACAGCAAAATTTATGATTGGGGGGGTTATAGTACTATTTGCAGATTTTCTGCAAAAACAGTAATAGACAACCTGTCCTTAAAAGTTGTTGGAATCACTTGGAAAAATAAGATTTAAATATTCATCTGAAACTTAAGTGTAATGATCAGTAGGCTTATTAAATTATAACAATACCTCTTCTGACATCAACAGAACAGCACTCCACAACAGCAGTCACAAATGAAAATAAGTAGTATTAAAAGTTAATGTCAAGATCAGAGATTGATGCATCCAAACACAAATTTGACTACATTCACAGATGACACTGTGAATTATAAACAGAGAAGACAGCTCTACATAGGCAGAGCTGAGAATAGAAGGTACTGTTAATTTTTATATTGACATTACTCTGAAGTCAGCAAAGAGTTCAGAATAAGTTTTACTGGCCCATGAATACTAAATACAATTTTTTTACTACCACAGAGAACTATTACAATCTAGGAATATTCTTTTAACTTCTGCTTATCTTTTGAAATCCACTGCCAGGTGAGTGTACCCCATTACATATGAGATTATTCTATTCCACTTCAGTCAGCTAAATTTGAAAGACAAGCTAGTGGCATAACAAAAAAACTCCAAAGCATTAGGGGCAGTTGCTAGTACCCAGGCAAAATCAAAACCAGCAAGATAAAAGATTAACTGTAGTAAGAATTCTCCCTGTTTTCTTACTCTGTGAATTTCTACTGGGTTTTTAAAGTGTTAGTATATTCTGGTACTAACCAACAGGACGCTACTGAAATATGTTCATTCCGTATCTTCCCTATGTTCGGTTCCACCCCACTCTGTAAAGGTACTCTGAAGTCTCTGTTTTGTCTCCAGCTGAGGAGGAACATTCACCTGTATCTTAAGTTTCCTTAAGGATGCAGGTTTTGTTCTAGAGCTGAAATGGAGTCAGACATCACCAACAAACATAAACCCCCAAACAAGTACATCACTCCCTTACACCGCCCCATCTCTGGTCCTTGCTTACCTGGAAACTTACTGTCCAACCATCACTGCTACGGTGGCTGCCCAGGTTTTTATGGAATCATTTCACCAGTCCTATGTCGGCAGCAGGGCTGCCTGGATCAGGGCGCTGCAGCCTCCCTGCAACCTTGGGCATGCAGGGCCGTGTTCGCGGTGTCTAATGATGTTAATGATGTCTAATGACTTTCTATAGCTCGCAGGAGCGGGTAGCTTAGAGCTCACTCTACAGAGCTACACGTTACTTCTTCAAATGCATTGAGAGACTTCTTTGGACTCTCGCTGCTCACATCCTTCCTTCCCTGTTGCTATAGAAAAGCATTACTTTAAATGTTTTTTTCAGTTTTTGTTTTCCTCTTTTAATTCGACAGCTGGGGGGCTGGGGTGGGGTGACGGAATGTTGCCTAGGAATATGTCAGTGTTAACAGACCTCTGATGGCCCGCGACCAAGCATTCCTTCAGAGCGGGGATCTTCCCCACTATTGGCATCCCGCCCTCAATTCCCTCACTCCCCGCTTTACGCTTCCCATGACCTCTCCCACCGCACGGAACAGCCTGCGCGGCCTCGGCAGCGCCTCGCTCAGACACGCAAGACGAGTCCGTGCCCGGGCGCTCCGTTCCCGCTCCGTTCCCACCAGCGCGGCCCTTCCCGCCGCGGGTGGCCTCCCCCCGGCCCCGGGCCTCCCCTCCCGCCCCCGGCCCGGCCCGGCCGCCGCCGCCCGCGGGGGGGCGCTGCCCCCGCGCAGTGCCGGCCCGTCCCGCGCCGCGCGGTGCGGGCTTTGCGCTGCGCGGCCAGGGGAACGCGGGGCCCGCGGGCGGCGGCTGCCGTCGCCTCCCCGTCCCGCGCCGGCTGCGCGCACGCACTGCGGGCCCACGGTGCGGCGCGGCGGCCTCGCGCTGTTTGCGCGTCTGCGAGCGGGCCCCGCATCGCGCCCGCCGATGGCGGTGCCGCGGTGCCCGCGCGGCCCCTCCCGCGGGAGCCGCCACTGACCTGCCGCCGCTCCGTCCCTGCCGGCGCAGCCTCGGCCCGCGCGCAGTAGCGCCCCGTCCCCGCGCCATTAACACCGGGCCCGCGGGCTCTCCGCGGGCGGCAGGCGAGCGGTGGCTGCGGCCGGGGCCGCGATCCCGGCCCGGCGGCGGCCGGACGGCGCGGCCGCCATTTTGCTGTGCCGATCCCGGCAATGGGATTGCCCGAGGTCTGCCGGGCAGGGCCGGGCCCGCGCCCTCCGCCGCGCGTGTTCCCTGTCCTCCCTTCGCAGCGAGCGCGCCGCGCTCAGCCAACGCGGCCAGCGGGGGCCTGGGCCGCTCCGCCGAGCTGCTCGCAGGCAATCGGTAAATTCAGAGCGATGAGGAAACGCGGCGCTCCCAACACCCAGCGCCTGCTCCACGGCCATCAATGCAGTGCTGTGCACGTCCCTGAGAATTCCTCCTGGATCTAACACAGACTTCATTGCCTGACTCTCCTTCCAGGCCTTTTGGCCAAGCAGAAACAGAAAGTGTCTCTGAGCATAGATAGCTCTGTGCTACCTTCTGCCACTTCCCTCCAGAAAGCATAGATCAAACATATCCTTGAAATAAAATACCTGAAATAAATTACATTTAAATAGTGAATTATAGTAACATTTATCCTTTTCATTATCTGATAATATTATCTTTTTAAAAAGCATATATAGAAACTCAACATGAGGAATTTTGTTTTAAGCAGTATTCTTACTCACAATTTAGATTTCTTGCTATTTTTTACTGCCTCAGGAAACAAGCACAACATTACCACTAGTGCTTCATAGCAGTAACAAACGCTCCCTTAGATAAAGAAGGACAGAGCTTGATTTCATCTGTCCAGATGCTCCAACACATTTGGTACAGTTCTCCCAGATACTGTCTCAGCCTCTCACTGCAAATAGTCAGCAAAGTCTGTTTTCTCAGAACTTGGAATCATAAAGCTTTAAGAAATATTGGGCTTTGAGACAGGTGAAAAACATTGTTAGGTAAATTTTTGTTTTAAAGCTTGCTTTTGTCCAAGGCTAACCTATGTTTATTTTTGCAAGGTATTCCTGTATAAGGCTTCATGGGACAGAACCTTTATTTTCAAATCTTAAACCTATGCATTAAAAGCCCTGAATAATAGAAAATTAATAATTTTAGGAAAAAAAATCCAGAAGCATGAACTATTTAATCACTGTCACACTTGATGAGCCTGGAAGTTAGAATTTTGGTAGACCCTTTTCATGTTAAATGCTGCTTATCATCACAGGAAACTGCTTAATATCAACATAGTGTACAAAATCTATTAGAAAGAGGGGAGGTCTTTCTTTTTTCCCCCCAATTTTGTATTGGAATTATCAGTGCTTTTCCAGTTGGTTAAAAGCTATGGAAAGAATTTTTTTCCTGCCAGGAAATTGTAACAATTTCAGTGACTTATCTATACACACATTTTTCACTAACTTATACAGTCCACATTAAAAGTTCATCTTAGAAATACTGAACATTTCTGTGAAGAGTTTAATTCCTTCTGTAATTCTGGATCACTGGAATGAATTCTTACCTATAAGTTCACGCATAGAAGCAACGAATTAGCTTAGGGCTCTCTGCCACTGAAAAACAATTTCTTTAATCTCATGGCAAATTGAGTGATGAGATGACCAGTAGTTGTTCACTAGCAGCTGTGGGAATGGCAACAAATAATTGAAGAACACAGTGGTTTTGATGGCAAAGGTAGAGTGTGTCCCAGCATCTTCCCAACATTCATTTTTATTCCAACCTACATAATGGATAAGCAAAGTTTCATACTTACATGGAGGTTGCTTTTAATCTTGAACTTTGCCTATTGCTTATTTGCTGTTTTTTTAAAATGTATTACTGTTTTAGATATGTATATACAGTCATATGTGTTAATGAAGATTCTTGACACAAGTGCCATAAAAAGTATTTGTGACAAATGTGTTGTCAGTAACAATACAGTAAAATGGATTAAATTAAACCTGTTGTAATCCCTTAAAGGAAATAAATGCCTTACTGAACAAGCATCTTGAAACAAATTTAAAGAAGATTAAGTTATTAATTCCTCCTAAATCTTAATTAAAATTGATTATTTTAAATTGTTTTGAAAATCAGATGCATAACCATCGTTTGTATAACTGATATGTCCAACTTAGTGACAATAATTTATTTGTACTTAAACATTGGATGCTGTATAGTATCTATAGACAGTATAGATATAGTATCTATAGACAATATAATAGATATGGAGAACAAAAAGAATCAAGTTTTCTCTCTGTTTTTTTAAAGGGTGTTTTCTTAAGGCAACTTTAAGGCAAAAAAAGAATCACCTTTTCTGTGACTAGTAGTGTAATTGAAGGTACTAATTTCCATATATATATGTGTGTGTGTATATATATCTACACACACATATATATATATATTTATATAATTTGATCTATTGGGAATTCACAGTCCCATCAGCTCATTGGGGTGTTAAAAATATTATTCAGAAAAAGTAATTCTTTCTCTAAGGCTGTCTTGGCCTCATCCAAGATTTTACATAATCATTCTAATGTTTCCTGGAAAACCAACTGCCTGCAAAGAAAATGGAGGCACTGCTGCTGCAGCTAGAGCTGTGCATGCCCTACAGTGATATCTGGGAGAAGTCAGACAAGATCCATGTGCTATGCAGCCTTGAGTCCAGGGTGTAATCCCCAACACTAATGATGTACTTCAGAAACAGTGAGCTTGCTAGAGTATATGTACCAATTCATATTAAACATAAATGATTGTGCACCACAGCACAAATGGAACAAATACTGTGTTCCTTTTAGAAGGAAGTCCAAGGAGTTTAGCATTGGATTATTTCCCATATGGTAAATCTGCAAGATCTAGAGAAAATTTTCATCAAATCTCTTTAAAATGTATAAAACATTTCCAAGGTTACTGAAATGGGTGTGTTGGGATGCTTTGCTGAAGTCTGATAATCTCACTTCTGCAAGTTGTGGCATATGGTATTCTTTCTGTAAGAGTATTTAATGAAAAAATGTGCCAATATTCCTCTCTAGACAAGCAGTTTCAGTTCTTAAGCAACCACAGAAAACAACATATAGAGCATTACTCAGTCTTGCAAATTCCTCATAAGCAACAGGAGTTTGGCCAGGATTTGACTGGTTTCTGTCTCGGTGCCCAGACCAGGCTATCCAAGAGAAAAATGCTAGGACAGACTGTCATCTTCACTGCTTTCCCTGCTGAGGTGAGAGCATCCAGGGGTGCTGCTGAGAAGGAAACAGCTCCTCTGGACCCTCAGGCAAGCCAGCCCTTCACCCAGGAGGGGGCACAGCAAAGACCCAGCGGCCCAGAGTGACTTCAGCTCCCCTTTGTGGCCCATGAGCAAGGGAAGGAGTTCATGTGCAGCCCTCTTGCTCTTATTCAGCATCAAGTGGAGGGAGAAGGAGCCCAGTTACAGCACCTGCAGCAGCCCCCTGCCCTTCCAAGTCTGGTGGAGAGGAGAGAAACCTGGGACAACTCTGCACATGCACCAAACCAAGTCTGTCTTCAAGAAATGCTGCCTTCTTAAAATTTAGCCATGCCTAATCAGAGTCTTATTAACACTAAACAGGACATATGCAAGCAATTTTTAAAGGTGTAACTACATATTTTTCTCTTTTCTAAAAAAGAAAATGAAGCAACGACAATAACATAAATCCAAATTCTTCTCTTGCACAAAATACAAAAGCTTATGTTGTACTGCTACTAAGAATCAGATGAAGCTGACTTTAAATCTTGCTATCTCTGAACAATCTTATTATTATTTTCCATTTAAGTCTTTCTTTTTTTATGTGTTGCTGGCAAGCTGTTTTCTAGCTGCCTACACTTGTAGGACATATCAGTCCTTAGCTAACAGAGATCAATTGCAAACATGAAGCTATGTTTACAGGCAGAGTGACAACAACAGACATTCTTCTGCTGATGACTGTTGTCAAATGTAGTGATTAATATATTTTAATAGCTTGAAACAAAAGTAGCAAACTAAACATTTAGGTTTTGTTCATTCAGAACAATTACTATGTGGTTTTCTGTTGCCTGTTCTGTTATCAGAAAGGTAAAATAAAAGTAGTTGAGTTCAGCCTCTATTTTCCAATTTTCAGAGGAAGCATCATTTGAATATGGGAGCCAGCATCCACAATGCAGCTCAGGGCTGCTGTTCTGGGTGAGGTATGTGGGGGGCCAGGCCAATGGATCAGTTCCTACCCTTTACTACAGCTGATGTGGCAAATCAAAATGGACTGGAAATAGAGTTCAATCTGCACCTGCAAACACCTCGTTTAGTTGGTCTGCCAGGTGGCTGGACACAGCCCTTTTGGAAACCAGAACTGGTCTTCAAGCTGTTAATTTGCCGCCACTAGCCTCCAGTATTCCTTAAAATTTTGCAAAATACTTTTAGTTTTGCTTTTGTTTTGGTAAACCAAAACCAACATACAAGGGATAGCTATTGCTCTCAGTCATCACTTCAGTGTGGCCAATATTATGACAACTTCGTGAACACTTGAGAACTTCATATGCTCTTAAATATTCTTATGCTCCATTTTGTGCTGACCAAAGGGGCCCAACCCAAGCCCTACTCCTCCTTTTCCATCCTACTGCATGATCCCAAACTAAAGGCCGAAGCAGGACCTCTGCTCATGCAGTGGAGAAGAACTGTAACAAAAGCAGATAGCACTGGCAGTACAAAGAAGACCGTGGTGTCTCCAGCTCTGGTTTGTGTTGCTTGCTCTGCCACCAATGTGAACTGCTCAGATCTGAGCTCAGCTCAGGTGGGGGACAACAGCAACAGCAGCAGCAACAACAACAACAACAACAACTACTACTACTACTACTGCTGCTGCTACTGCTGCTGCTGCTGCTACTGCTGCTACTACTAAAACCCCAACAGTTGGCTTGCCTCTCCATAACAATTTCCTAAACTCTTATTCACTCAGAAGCCTTTAATATAAGTAGCATGTGATAGTATATATCCACATTGTTTATGGTTCGGGATCATGAAAAGTTTCCTTTGGCAGTGTTTAAACTATCTGAGATTAATACTAGACTGAAATTAATACTAGATTCTGGATTCTCATCTTGGCTGTTGAGAGTAAGGGAAATGTTACATTATCAGGATAATCTTAATTTCCTAAATCTGATTGTTATATATGAAGTCTACTCCCTTACTAAACACTCCAAAAAAGTAAATGGGAATATTTTCATTGATTTCAAGGCAAATTTAATGAGGGTGCTTGTTACCTAAGCAACTTCTCAGGTTACACCCACTGAATTTAAACCCAAGATTTGTAGATTCCCCATTATTTTCCCCATCTTTTTAATTAATAGGATTTTAGACTTCTTTCTTTAAAATATATAATTTGGTGTAAACCAAAGGGTTGGATACCCTTTTCATTTTATACATATTTAAGAAGAAAGGCCAAAAATAACCTGTACATAAACTTGCTGAAGTCAGTAGACAAATTTCTCAGAACTGATCTTATTTATCTAAGCTTCTTTTTAATCCCGGACTAAACACTTGCACAGAAAGTGTAAGTGCTGCCTAAATGCTACATCCATATATTATTCCAAAAGTCCATAATCAGCTGTCATCTTGACTTCCACAGCTGTTTCTCGACCCCTGCCTTCTCCTGTTGTCTAGCAGAAGACAACACTTGGGTCATATCTCTTTGCCTGCCTATGTTAGCTAGAACCAGAGTGCTACAAGCAACACCAGCTTCATTCTCATTTAGTGGCTTTAGTTTGTCACTCTGTAAAGCAATATGACCATGCTTGCTTCTGAGTGCTGGTGCAAGATTCAAATTGAGAGTGCCTGAGCATTTCTGAAAGACATCAATACCCATGATTTCCATCTGTACTTATAGCAGTGCTGTAAGTATTCAGAATCCTAGAGGAAGGTTTCCATTTGCAGGCCAAGCCTACCATGCCAGTTTTATCCAGCTATTCCAAGCCAAATTGAAAGTGCAATAATAAAAAGTCACAAGAGATATTTCCATTGAAAACATGAGGGGTTTTGGTTAAAATCTTTGAGTATTAGGAAACCACACCGGGCCATGCCCAGAAATCTTTTTATATGGTGATTTTCAAGATGCATGCATTATTGTGAGCACATGGTATGTAAATGCATTGGGCTGCTTAATAAGCATTCACTGACACACATCTGCAGCTTTGCTAATGTACCTTTTATTCCTATGTGGTTGTCAAGGAAACAGGTTATGGCCCAGTATTCTGTTTAAAATGTACTGAGCAAGTGTTCTAAGATAATTTACTTAAAATAGATACAACTTGAGTTTTGTAGCTCATTGCTTCTGTAAATGCAGGTAACCTGAATTTATCTAATTGTAATGTTTCACTGATTAGTTTAAACCACCAATGCCATTTTATTGCCTCTGAAAATCCTTTACATTTTCTGTAAAGGAACACATAACATTGCATACTAAAAGTCAATTAAATTGCAGAAGACATTTTGAGATATTCTAGGAATTGAAGAGGGCTTTTTGACTTGGGATTATGATATTGTAGGTTTTTTTGGGTTTTCTAGAAATTTGATTCCTTACTGTACATTCTGCTGGTGACCTTAATTACTTACTTCCGTTTAGAGATACCACAGTGAGAATGGCTCTGATGCAACAAAGCATTTCCTACCAAAATTTGTGCAAATATTGCCACTGAAATCAGTGGGATTTCTCCCTTTCTTCTACCCTTTGGTACCAAGAACCACATTGAAAATTATTGAATTAGTCAGAATTTCACCAATTCATTCATTCAATACAAGTACATCTTAAATCTAAAGCACAGATACCAGGTATATTTTTAGTAACCAAGATTATTATTGGACATTCACAATAAGAAAAAATGAAACTGCTAATGTTTGAAAAAGCCGTGCAAAATGTGAACTGTTATTTTGAAATATCCTTTGTGATTATTTATCACAATACTATACCTGAATCTACAAACTGCTCTTTCCAGCTCATTAATCAAGAGGCTTTTTGTGTCCCTGATTAAAGTCATGTATAAAGGTAGAGATTCTATGAACTATACCCAGCTTAACCAACACAACAGTGTCAGAAACAGGCACTGGCACTGAGAGTTCCTCTGCCTTTCCTGTGTGGCACAGGTTTGTAATGAACACTCGTGACTGGGATCCAGAGCAACATTCTGGCATGCTCAGGAGCTTTGTGTGCATACCAAAATGTTTGGTTTGTGCAGATCACTGGAGGCTGTAACAACCTGTTTCAAAAACTGTTCTGTCTGATTTTGTTTGTCCAATCTCTATGGAAATAGAAATCTGGTAGGAACTGGAAAATTCCAACAATACTGACATGCAAATAGAGCAGTGTGGTACCATAGTGAGAACAAATCTTAAATTATTGTAATAAACTAGAAATTAACAGAAAATATACCCAGGTAATGTAGTGGTGATGGTGTTAAATTAGCTCTATTTCTATGTGAAATTACCCCATAAACTTACCCACCTAAAATCAGGTTGTTCTTCTGTTAGAGTCTTTTAAAAGTGGTATTGACAGGTATTTTCAGCAAAACCATCTCAGAAATTTTGTGAACTGTGTGGCTATAGTGTATCAGCCTGTGAAGGGAAAAATCCAAATTTAATGACTGAATGATTAGACGAGTATTAATTTCCACATACATTGCGTAATTCATCAGAATTTTCCCTGGGGTGCTGTAGGGCTCCAAATCTACATCTTGGAATTTTAGAACACACCAGCAATAAACCAGTAGCATTAACCAAACTTCTGCTGCATTGTTTTATTATGGTTTAACCTTTGTTGTGCAGACTGGACATAATGATATGTTCTAGACAGAAATGTAAGGATGTTTTCAAGTTTAAAGTAATTATTTTGAAAGATGTTTTCTTTCTCCTCTTTCTCTTCCACCACTTTTTTTTTTCTTTTGATCTCTCTTGTCACAGATATCACCACAGGATCTGTGATAATGACATTTCTAGGCAGCTCTTGTTCTCTGGAATACACTTCCTGTATTTCTCTGCTTAAATGATTATTCATCACTGTCAAACATCCTGATTTTATTATTATGTATCAAACATACTAAAAAGGCTTTCCTGTAACAGTATAAAAATTATGCAGAACTGGGGTTTTTTTCAAAGATACTGAAAAAAATGAAATTGTTCCATAGAGAAATTGCAAAATCATGCAGATAAGGCCTTATGACTCAGCTGATAGGCACTCATACAGCAGCAAGTATGGAGCAGCAATTAACAATACATAGCTCCATCCTCCATTTGCAAATACACTGTATGCTCTTAGCAATAACATTGGACAGGAAATACAGGACCCATTACTTTGGCTTGAAAAGGTAAGAAGGTGAGTTAATTTTTATGTTGTTGTTGATTTAGCCTGGTACATTTTTAGTATACGTTAATTTGAATAAGAAATTTGTAGCTCACATCTGCCCTTAACAAAGCCCAGAATAAAAAAAAAAGCAGAAGCAATTATTATTACCTCAAATTCCAATAAAGGCATATTTATGTATGACAAAAATATGATAAACGGGAAGCTTAAACATCATGTTTGGAGGAATCCAACAGTTAAAGATATTACCAAACTAAAGATTTCCCAAATTTTATAATACCAGAATTCAAATACAATATTATCCATAATAAAGCATAAATGAAGCAATTTATGTGAAAAAGCATAACAGACACTACTTCAAAAGGGTTAATTGGTACCTATTCATTACTATCAGAATCTGTTTAATAGTCTGACAAGTATTATCTGAACACAGCTAGTTTCCCACTGAGAGACCTGCAGTTTCAAATCAAAATGAAGTTTAGAGGCAGAAGTAACCTTAATTAGAAGGACCATTGAAAAACAAGTAGTACAGTGTCCAAGTGAATAATTTTTTTTGTTTGATTTCATTTTTACTCATGCTTTGTTTAGATATCCTGTTAGGCAGAAATGGAATTTGCATGGATAGAGGAACAAATTCCAATTATAAAAAGGGTGGTTCAGTATCAACAATTAGATTTCTGTGATAAAACTAAACGCTCCCTCCCCCCAACCCACAAACAAAATAAACCCAAAAACCCTAACAGGCCCCACTGACAATAGCATTTGCAGGCTGTGCTGGAGGTGGGAAAAACTGCACCTGCTCCTCCATGCCCTGGTTAGCCCTCTTAGCAAAAGAATAAAATGGATGAAGTTTACAGAAGATTTTTTATGGCACCTCTGTCAGCAACATTCTGACACTCTGCATTAGGTGGATGTAAGTGCCACTGAAATACATACAGCAACCCACGTATAGCAGTCAAAACTGGAAACAGCTTGCTAATTACTGGACTCCTCCTAAATAAAGAAATCCGTTTCTATCGCTAGAAGAAATTACTGTTCATGCCTGCCAATGAGTTTTTCTGGACTCATAAAAGCACTTGAGTTCAGTTATATTCATTACAAGAGGACTTGCACCTCTTGACAAAGAGCAAATCTGCAAATGAATTTAAAACAACCATAGGGAAATGTGCTCATGTAATGGAGCTACTTTTTAAAAATGCCTTGAGTGGATATGTTTAGACACAAAGATATAATAAAAACAGCTTATTGCTAAGTGCCCCATCTTTTCTAAAGATAAGTATCAGAGGCAATAAATAGATTAGACATATCATTTACTCAGCATTTCCTTTAAAAATAACCACATGAGAAATAAACAAAGAAATTTACTTTCTTACTACATTTAATGGTGCCCTCCATATTAATGTTTTAGACAGGAAAATAATCAGCAGAAGCAAGCTACTGGAGATAAATCAAATTACAGAAATGCAGGCTTTAATACGTCACTTGAGAGATGCTGTCTGTTACGTTTTCAGTTCTGCTTCTTTAGGTGGAACAGAAGAATACTGGAGTGCATGAAATTATTCTTATAATTATGAATCTAATGGTTTTATTGTCATCATTAAGGATTTGCCTATTATGACACATGACAAGTCATATTCCTGAACAGTTATACTCTGCTCATTTGGAATGCACTGAACTGGTATATTTAGAAGTAAATGAGAATTAGTTTAATATTACTCATACTGTCAGGGCTATTATTGATAATTGGCTGTGCTTCTAAATACCTCCTCTGCATTCACTTTCAGGGCTGAGTCTTCTTCCACACAAAATACACTCACTTTAAAGTCAAGGACACGAAAGGAAAATGGCTTCCCTGCTGCAAAAGTCTCATTGCAGTAGTGAGAATTTCTCAAGTCACGTACAAAGGGCATCAACGAGGAGATACCCTATGTTATAAGCTTAGTTGAGACATTCAGTACCATTTGATCTGTGTAGGCAGTTACCTGTGGTATACATAATATTTAACTTCACTGGCATGGTAAAAAATATTAGCTAAAAATAGAGATAAAGAATTATAATACTTAAATTTTGCAAAATCTACAAGGTCTGCAAAATACCGCAGACCACAAGTGAGCTGGTTTCAGGTCTGACTGGAGTTCTTTTGCAGTATGCTTAAACACATTTCTTTACCTGAACTTCAGACTGGGTCCACTATTTAAAGACAGGTTTATTAGCATTACTGTGGCTGAATTCAGCAAAGTTGAAAGAAGGTTTAAACCTTCTGATTCTCTACATTTGTTAGCTGCTAAATGTTTTAGTCATATTTTTATACTTGTGATGATAATAAAACTATTACTTTATATACACACAGTACAAACCTTGACCTACATGCAAGACTGGGCTAAATTAAAAAGAAACCAGGGTACGTTTCTGGGAACAACCAAGGCAAACCAGAAATAAACCAGGTTTTTGTGTGTACAGCTTTATAAATATGGCATCATTTAAGAACTGATAGCCGCATGGAAACACAAAGTCAGTTCACATTCTGAGTTAGAACTAAGAGGAAACAACTGCGACATTTCCATTTGCATTGTGATATTGCTACTAAAGAGAATAACATCTTTCTACATCTCTACCATTGAATCTTTTTAAAGGATTTGGTTGCCAAGGAAACTGGTTCTGGCCCAGTATTAATTTGAAAGAAATATATTATATGAGTTGGTGTAAGTAATACAGTACTCATAATTATTGTTATTCTTTATGCTCAAATTTCAGTTTTTTTACTTTAGGCTGTTAGGTTTTTATTTAATAATTTTTGTGTGTGTGTGAAGTAAAACACATTTCAGTGAACTGATACTCAGTTTAAGCTGACAGGGCCATTTATATCAATCTCTCTCTTTAAAGTTCTCCTACCTTTAAATAACAAGAAATACTGCAGTTTTATGTTTGTAGCCAATACTGAAAATATAAGCATTAAAGCATATTATTCTTTAATTAATATTTCGCACAAAACACAAAACCGCTTATCACAGAATTTAAATATTTCTCTTTTTTCTAATCTTCCTCAATTTTTATTTCTGTCTTTAAGCTGCAAGTTTAGTAATGCTTATAGTCAGCTTTAAAATGTAATGGAATCAATAAGGTTTTCAAAAATTCTTTTGTTGCATAAGCGTTGCCACGCCCTTAGTACATATGATTATTTTAACAGACGTGATTGCTCCACTTTCACAATAGATTTAAAAATACCAGATAAGAGTAATTGCTATGCCAACATGTGAAGACAACAATTTAATATAGATTGTTTTCATTAACAATTTAGTACATTTTAAAACTGAAAGCTACATTCCAAAGCCCATTTCATGTTCTTGCAACACTGACCAAGAAAACAGTAAAACATGCAAATCTCAACCTACCTGCTTGTACCACTTAGAGCAGTGTTAACATGGCAATGCACCCAGCCATTTTTATGTAAAGCGATGGAGATAAGTTCTGTTCATGGTCTTCTTGATAATTTTTTAGAAGCAGTTGTCAAAATTCAGATGGGAAGCAGCTTGAATAGACCGTGAGCAGGAGAACTGAGTTTATCAACAGGGAAAGCAGGAGTGAGAAAAAAAAGTCCTCATCCAAGGTTTTCTGAAACTGCAAAACAAGGTTGGCTTTTTTTTTTTCTCCTTTTCAGAGGGTTCAAAGCTTGAAGCTGACCACTGCAAAGGCCACTTGTCACATTTACTGAAAATCAACCTATTGATATCACAGCTGAAAATATAAACTCGACAACCAAAGCCCATTGCACAACGTGGACTGCGTAAGAGTTAAAAATAGATTTGACGTGCCTCCTACCTGCATAATAAATATGTAAGTTTCAAGTGCTTTAATTCGATATTCACATTAATTAACAATACAATATACATTATTTAAACTACAGTAAATGCAAGAAGAAAAAGGGTGACACCATCTGGAAGCACAGTTTGCTTTTTTTTTTTCCTTTCCAAGGGCTAATAATGTAGTTTGAATGTGATGACAAGCTAACAGCTCACCACATTGCAAATGAAAAAAAGAATTCTTAAGGTGATGCTCAAATATCTAAGCCTGTAATGAAGCACAAACCAGTCTCCACTACTGCATGACATGGCACACAGACCATTTACATACTCACATTTGAGATACTAGGCACAGTATAATGAATTCAATACACAGCATGCACACAGCACAAGCAACGTTAATCCTGCCTGCCATTTTAGGCTTGCAGGAGTAAGATACATACTGCAGCACAGCTCTGGTAAGGGAGGAGGCAGGGGACAGCTCACCTTAAATGCAGTATCTGATTAATGTTGTAAGTGACATTGCGTATCAGCTACAGAGTCTTGGTTCAACTGGGTGGGAGGGAACAAAGAAAATTGTCATCAACTGGTGATGCAAGATGAGCTCCAGTCACTAACATTGTAAGCAAACTCCAAATTCTACAACGATACGGTAGTAGGCATTTCAAACTCTTATCAAAATCTGCTTGTGCAATGGCTGAGTCGCCTGCCGAGGAAAACAAAACAGTCTTCTTGCTTATTGGAGAAACGCTGCATCCACTACAGCAACATCCTCTCGATGCAGAAAGATTGCACGTCGCACATATTAAATCCTGAATGCATTTGCTGTGCTTTCTTAATTTTTAAGTTCCAGTATTAAAAAATAAAATCAAAAGCCAATGATAGCAAAAATAATATAGCTAAAGGTCTAATGTTCAGACAAATAAAACATTTCTTTTTCTCTCCTTTCTGTTTTCTCTCTTTTACAGTCCATCAAAATCCTGAGCAGTATTGACAAACCACACGAGCACCGGGTCTGACTGCATGATCAGCTGTCTGTGTCTACGCTACACCCTGTTAACCACAAGCAGTGTTAGAGCTAAATATATCTGCAATGCAGAAACAGTAGGTGCTATGTGGTACACAATTCTGATTAGTTTTAAGATATTTTTCTATCCTCAGATATAACAAATAAAACAAAATTTGCTGCTGATCTCTGTCAAGCATGGTATCTGTCAGACTTACAGAACATAAAAGCTATCCTAAGTACACTGACCTAGATAACACTAAGAAGACTTAAGCAGCGTGCAAGCATACTCACTGTCAGAGCAAGGAAAACGAAACAATGATTGTCTAATCAAACTGAAAGCAACAACTCACTAGCACAGTATAAATTCCAAAATGCTACGTACTGTATATGCACATCTCATGTTATTGGAAGACGCAAAGCTCCTTTGTTTTTTTTTTCTCGGCGGCTTTTCTTAGCTACGGTTGCACAATGACATTCTGACATCATGGAGGTCAATGCAGATACTAAAGTGCTGTCGTCTTGAAGAAAAAAATTGAAATATAAAACCATAGCTGCAAAGATAATAATAATAATGATGATAATTAAAAATTTCACATCACCTACTAAATGTCTTTCTATTACCCTCTGAGATTAATAGCGTGTATGTTGTTCAGCTGCATATGTTAAATTGGTATCACCCTCTGCAGAGACCACAAGAGTAATTGTGGGAATTAGATTTTTGTAAATGTCAAAAAAGGGTTATCATCTGGAAAACTTAAAAATACAGCAAAGTATTTTGCATGTATAATGAAAAATATGCAAAGAGAAAAGCATCAAAAACTGCCAATCTAATTTTTTTTTTAAATGCCTAATAAGCAAAACTGGTGCTATTTTCATTATCACTCTGTCTCCAGGAGAATGAGAGAAGCATGCTGCATTTTACTGTAACCTGAGTTACCTTCCCAGAAGGCTAAACCATCAGGTGAGGTAAAACAAACCATAAGATATACCTGTTTAGAGAGCAAAATCCCCTCCACTATGTCGGTGACTTTTCTCAGCTCTTTATCTCTCTACCTGCAAATACCGCAAGATGATATCCAGCACAAGAATAGAACTCTCAAGATTAATGTGTTAGCTCTAAAAATATTCCAGTGAAAGATTTCTTTAGGTAGCCATTGTTTACCATATGTATAAGTAAATCTGAATGGTTTCTGACCAATTGCAGAAATAAACAGCTCCTTGTGAGGCCAGATTGTCCAGAGAAGCGCTAGCTTTCATTTGACCTGCCAGTATGGCTGAGGAAGAAAGCAGCCAAATTCTCAAACACATATTCTTTCCCTAGAAACCTGTGTACGTGATGATTTTTTTTTCCCAAAAGATCACTTCTTTTTAAAAGGGCAGACTAATACCAAGTATTGTATTAAATCAGAAAATGTTGCACAGAAAAAACTAGACTGCTGTACATATGTATTCACTTATTTTCAAAAAATAGACAATCTTATTTTGCTTTTTTTCCGCCTTTTTAATTTTTTTAATGATTAAATAGGTATCTGTTTAATTTGGAGGTTTTTCTTTGGGAAATTATTTGGCATTTTGCTCTCTTTCATTTTAAAGGCTGGGAATGAGATGTTCCTAACAGTCAGTGCTTTAAAATATTCAGAATCCCCTTCCATAAATAGCACATCTGTCACAGAAAGGGAATCCAGCCAACAGAAAGGCAGATCAGACCAGCAAAAACAACTGCTATTCCAATGCATGATTACGAAATAAGTTTGGATTTTAGCAAGCCTTTATTTAGATTTTTTGTTTATTTTGAGGTTTTCAGAGTTTGAGCTGTCTGATTATATAGATTTCACCAAATATCAAATTTAGGAATGTTAAATATGGATTAATTTTGAGGGTTTTTTATGTTCATCTCTTAGTCAAATGTATATTGTCATGTTAGTTTAAAACCATGGCAAAGTTCCTAAAGATTTCAAGAACAGAAGACTTGGGCTATATGGAGCAGTTTGTTAAAGTATGATATTATTATTTCAGAAGCAAGTGGTAGTTTTATTTAAAGATAATTATTTCCAGCAAAAGACCAATTTTAGTGGAGCCTCACAATAAATCTATCTGTTCCTGCATTCTTGAAGTCAGCATTCTCATTCACCCAGATAAGCAGTGCTCTTGGACAGACACAACAAGGTGATTTGGGTTGTGTGATTTTGGAAACATTAAAACCTGCTGGAAGTAAACACAGCAGAGGAATAAACATCTTACAGTGAGCAGGGAAGTGAGCTTGTCCAAATCTTTATGCGTATCTCTTGCTTTAATGGGCCATTTTCAGTGCTTAGTAATAGTTTTGCAGGGTTAGATTTGCAATGATTTTGCTTCAGACTCAACATCATTTCAGCTCAGAAATCAGTCTCTAAGTCCTTCTACAACTGCACAATACAAGCCATAGTAAATAAATAATTTTTTTAAATTGCACTTGTATGTTGCACAAAGTAAGTCCATTTTTTCAAGGTTGACATATATTAATACTGTACGTTACTTCTCAGTCACCAACTTGGATTTAAGTCTAACATGATTTGTGCCAAAACTGTTACAGTCCCAAGGCACTGTCTCACTTGATTCCTTACTTCAAAATTGCCTGTGTCTGCAGGGTCAGGACTACCTCTGTCCATGCTATAAGCTTGTGTTGGTTCTGGATTCAATCAGCTTAAAGTGAGCCTATTTCAAGTATCCACACTGGATCTCACAGGCTATTTGTGTTGCAGCCTTTCCCACTTTCAAGCATCCTACTTGTAAACATGCTTCCTCTTCCTTTATTTATCGCCACTCGAGTGCAACAACATCTTATCTCTCCTCACATACTATAGCTTATCAAAACTGGTGAGGAATGAAGAATTCCAACATTACTTTATATTGAGCATCCTCCTCATGGTATATGGTTTTTTAGAGGAAATGCCCTAGTCCTCCACATTGATCATTTGGCAAAAGGAGGTAGAGTGTGGAAAGAAAGACTCACTTGAAGACCCTAAAAGTGTTCTGATTTTTGTCTCAAAGTATTGCCACACCTTGTCTTCCAAAGAAGGAAATTCTAAGGGCAGTCTGATAGTCTGGGAACTCTGCCAAGCACTAACCTTGTAGCAGTAAATATCTGGAGGAAGACTGGAGATTTTGAGAAAAAAGTAACAAACACTTTTAATTTTATATGGATCAGCTCACTTCTGTCTTTGTTAGGCAGTGGCCCAAGCTGGACCAAGGGACTAAACTGTACCTCCAGCTATATAAAAGACATGCTGCATGTCTTCTATATAGCTGGAGTGTGGGACTTCTGCTTAATGGCAGTGAATATGCTTAATAAGTGAATGAACAAACATACACACACTTGGGTTCAGTCCCACCTTAGTACTTACAGTTTTGTTTCTTTTGTTTTTAAAGTTGTTTGTCAAATAAATGAGCAGCATACAGCAATCAAGGGACAGAATCAGCTCCAACCCTCAAGAAACTGTAGTCAACTGTTTGGTCATATCATCCCTGCAAAGCAATGACAAGGGGACATGAAGCACAGCTGGGAATCTAGGGTGGGTGTTTCTAAAAGAGCATTCCAGAACTGGTTACAGCCTATCAGCAAACCTGCTCTTGGAACAACTCCTTCAGCCTCTGAATTTAGCTGCATTAATTATGTTTGTCTCCATTCCACTAGTGCCATTGCATAAAACACATTATTAATGAGCACTCCTTTTGAAATTCAGAGTTATTTTGGAAGACAAAAACCACACCCTTTATCATGAACTAAAATTCTCTGACCTAACACACTCAGGAAAGCAACCATATACCCAAACACTGGGTCTAGTAATTAACCTGCTGCTCAAATGCCTTCCATCCAAACTCCTACTGCTGTATCCTCCATGAAGAAGCTGCCTTCTTCTGTACTGAAACCTGCAATAGTTGTTGTTGGGATGTAGAAAACAAGGCAGGGGGAGGGAAAAAAAGAACTGATAGTAAAACATCCAGAGTTTGCCTAGCCAGAGCCGAAGTAAAGCACATTTATGCCTGATCCAGCCAACATGCCCTGGAGTTCCTTTTGTGTTCACATCTAGCTTAAACTGCCCCAAGGATACAGACTCAGTTGAGTGCTGACAGTTTTCCCAGACTTTCCCACAATTCCTTCTGTCTCTCTGTATGGTTACGAAGTCTTCCATTATTTGCTGGGACAGAAAACAGTTGTTCTTTGTTGTTCCTATGAATGATTTACACAACTTCACTTTTAATTGTCACACTCATATGAACAGGCCATCAAAATGCAAGTTTGGACTCTTGCTGTTCCTGTTAGATGGATTCTTTTCCAGCTGATTTAAAAGAGCAGCATTTAAAGGCAATTCCTTTTATAAAAGGCAAGTACTGAGAATCTAGAAAAATAGTAAGTATCTGAATATTATGAAATGTATTCAGATACTCCATTGTATCAATGTGTTATGAATATGCATTAGGAAAAAGCATAGGTTTTCCTACACTGAAGGATCCCAGACAAGTCATGTATTAAGATACACTGAGATACTGGATGGTTTTTTGTGAAATGCTTCTAAGAGCCACTTACAGTCTAGTACTATAAAAACCATAAATTTTTTTAAGGCTAGAACACCTGAGATTCACTGTAAAAAAATGGTAAAGAGAATGTTTTAAAACACTGAGAACCATCTGTGGAATCTGAAGAAAATGATACCTTTACAGATATTTGCACTCACCTTTATAGATTGTATTTCTGTATAATGTGACACTCAAAGTAATCAGTAATAACAAGTGGCTTTGCCTTGGTTTTTCTCTGAATAGTGCTCTGATTACTGATGAGCATGGTCTCTCCATCTAATTCTACCTCCTATGGCCCTACTTGCTTTCTAAACTGCTGCCAGACACTATGACAAAGGTTTCAAATTTCTATCTCTAATCACTCCTGGCTAATCCACATTATTAGTGAATGTAGGCATTGTATTTTTATCAAATTTCCTAAGTCCTTACCACTTTTATTTTTCTCTGTAAAAAACAGCACAGCTTGCTTGTATTAATCAGCTCATCCATGTTCACATCACCTATTTCTTCCAGTTTCAAGGAGCAAACTTTTCTTTTAGAGAGTAACAGACTCAGAGATTTGATATGGAAAGAGGCTTCACTGAGTCACATAAAATCCTGCAGAGAGATTACAGTCATTTTATCTGAGTCATCCTTGGTAATACTAGATAGTAGACAAGAATGGCAATAAAAAGTAGGTTGGAAAAAAAGGAAGTTTCTCAAAGTAGCCAACATAAAATCTATTCAGCCATTTTACATTTTCAAATAATCAAAAACTTTCTGTTAAAAACACATTATTAAAGATATTTCTGGAACATAAGACTTTCAAAAGAAACAGTCTGTGAATATGATCTCAATTATTGTTGGTTTTTTCCATAAAGCTTTAGTAGGGACTGTTCACCTATTTTCAAGAACAAACAAGATGAGAATAACACACATTTCTCATTATCAAAAATAGTAAGAAATCACTTGTGAATAATGCAGGTACTGGAACAAGCAGGGGTAGGAAGCTGATGTATGTCAGCAGAAGAGAAAATACTTGAAGCCTCACATTTGATAAAATGTCACATAACAGGACAGAGTAATCTCACTGCTTAAAACCCATGTGTAGAGATCACTGCCTCACAGCTCCAAATAATATTACAAATGTAGAACCAATTCAACCAGCAAATCCATTTCAGGCTCACATGCTCAAGCTTAGCTGTCCAAAATGCTGCTAAATGTGGGCTGCTCTTTGAGGCCAGCAAATCTCAAACCATTTCTCCCAATTAGTTCAGTTGTGAAGCTTGTTCCTTCATTTCTTCCTCTGCTCCTGACAAATGGGAGGGGAGTTCTAAGCCTTCGTCTTCCAACTTTTAACCTGGTATGTGTAACCCAAGACCCAAGAGCATTAACAATGAACCCCAGATCATTTCCTCCAACAGCAGAGTGAGTTTTGTCTACTCGCACTCTCTTCCACTGCCATCATTTCCACAGCTATGACTATTTATTCTCCTGACCAGACAGGTCCCTCATTTTAAAAAAAGTTGTTCTACAAATCACAGCTCTCTGAAGTATGAACTAGTTCAGCCAGAACTGAGGTCAGTGTAAATGAGGGCCTGTTTAAAAAGCTTTCAGTCCCAGATCACTTACAAAATAAATTACATAATTTCTCTGTGCACAAATTCCACAGCTCTTCCATTTGCAGAACTGAAACTGTTCTGATGGTTTGAATAAGTCAGGAAGATAAATGGACACTAACAGAAAGCTGTATCCCATTAAGTCCTTCAGAGTTTCAATGAAATTTTAGGAGCTGGTGAGCAATGGTAGTGCTTTGTTAGAGTGCTGAAGTACAAAAGGCTCTATTAACAATAATAATACACTTTTACAGCATGTTTTATCCAACAATCTCAGAGATCATTACAAACATTAATTGAGCCTAACTATAGCCTGTGATGAATTAGCATTATTATGCTAATTTTATCGATGGAAAAAGACAGAGAGGTTAAGTGATTCACTCAGGAATAGAACCCAGCACCACATGCACAAGGGGGTTATCCCAACCAATTGTTGACAGACTAATCCGAGTGAGATGTCAGATTCAAACATTATAAAGCACTCCCAAAACCATGATGCAATTGTTCTGAGGAAGTGCTCATACAGCAGGTTAATTTTTTCACTAATTAATTTACTTTGAAACTCTCAGTGGACCTTTGCAAGATCATTCATAAACACTAACAATTTCTTACTGGTTATATTGGTTTACTCAGATACATATCTAAAAGTAGGAGAATATTTTAAATAATGGTCATGAGGCCTGAAGCAGTCATCTGTGTTATTCACATCACATTATGACTTCAAAGAAGAGGACAGCATGACTGTATCCACTTTCTTTAAAATATCATGCTGGATATAGAAAGGAGGACAAAACAGTTAAAATAATAAAGTGTCTCTCCAAGTACCATTCCAGATCCTCCAATATTTTCAGGTCTTGGGAAGAAAAAAACCAAACAAGAACAACCAAACTTTTAAAAGCTGTTTTGGCTTCCTCTTCTTATTGAATGTCCTGGAAAACACTTAATCTATCACTCGTTAATCTTAGTCTAATTTAATGTATCTCACAATAAGAGCTACAACAAAGTTGCATCTTTGCCAAGCATCAGAGACTCTATTTCAGACAAAAATAATCCTTTGCCTTTCTTCCACCCTTTGTAGCATTCATCATTTGCTACTTATTTGACACTGGTAGTTTGTTTCATGTGCCTGCTTGGTTTTACTACTTTTACACTGCCTTTTCAATGATCCCTAATTTCCATGATATTTGATACATTTTTAAACATTATCAGTTTCTAGAATATCACAACCTTTATGCAAATATGTCTTGTTATTCCCCCAAAAATTATTTTAATTAAGTCCTTAACAGACTTGTCATTGTTAATAGCAGAAGAAAGAAAATGTTCTCTTATGAATATCCAACAGGGAGTAACTAGTAATTAATGAAAGGTATTTTCCTCTACAACATACTGAAGAAATTATTGGTGATTACCATTTTCTCTTTTCATTAATCCTCTTAAAGGTTTCTTACCTGCTTATGCTGAATATGCCTTTTATTTGCTGGGCAGTTCTGGCTCTGTCAGTTTATATTAAAGGTTTCACTTCTTTCTCATTTCATAAAATTAAATTAGTATAACATAGGAGCTGAACACTACAGATATAAGCAAATCAACTGCAGCAACAGCTTAGCCTCCACTTCCAGCTAACTACAAGCTTCCCTGCCAGCAGTATGGTCAATGGTGGGAGCTCTGTCCAGGAGATTTCACTTAGTGCCTTGAGGATTACATAAATTAACATCTTCTGAACACTGCTGGTTCAGATATACCAGTCATGACATTACTTCTGTGCTGATTCTGACAGAAGTTGACATTTGGAAAGAGCAGTCAAAATGCTGAGCCGTAGAAGAGCCCAAAACATCCAATCAGGACTAAAGGGGCTCAGCCTCACACAACTGAACAGGCAGAGTCAGGCACAGAACACTTCTGACCCTCTCCTTGTTATATATGAACTGAAAGTAAACCCTGAGCCCAGGACCTTTGGGTCTAGATGAATATTTTTGTTGCTTTGTTTGATTATATAAGAAAGGTCTAAACAGCCACAGATCCATTTACACTGTCAGTTGCAGGATGTAATTGCAGCAGCACCTTAATACCTGAGTTCGTTTGGGTAGTGACAGAAAGGAAGATACACAATTGCTCACTTCAGCCTAGGCCAGTCACACAAATTTCTGGGATCCAAGACCTGGTGGAATCACAGTAAAATCTCTAATCTTGGTGATCTTCCAGGTTTCCACAAACACTTGAGGCTGAATCACTCTTCTCAACATAAGGTGTTCGTTCTTGATCCAGGTAAAGGGTTAAATCCATTCCTTCAAGAACCAACTGCATTACTTTTGTTTGTCCTGGTTCACTGCCTTGCTATGCAAACACTTGTGCTGGCTCAGGGAAGAGGGGTAGGAACAAATGCCTGTGCCTGGGGAAGTGGTGTGCCTGCCTCTTCTGGGAAGCAGCTCCTGGAAGAGCTGGCACCACCTTCTGTGCCTGCCACCACCTTCTGTGCCTGCCACCTCTTAACACAGCCTTGTAATTTGTTTAAACTGGTAGGAGCCAGGCAGAGACCACACTGCTCCCAGTGCCTGGTCCTTCTCAAGGCTGGCTGCTCCCTGGGGACGGGGAGATAGATGGCAGCAAGCAGAGCAGCTGGCTCACCAGACACCCTCCTCCTGTCCTGTCCTGAAGTAAGGGAGCACGGCAGGCTAGGGGTGGGAGCCAGGGTCAAAACAGGTCATCAAGCAAGTTCATGACCATGAGGCAGGTCCAAGGTCAGGCTGAGAAGTCAGTCTGCAAGTGAGGGTGAGACACAACCCTGTGACTGACAGGCAGGTCTGTGATGCCAGAGCTGAGGTCAAGCCAGGAGTGGTCCAGCCTTGTGATCCCCAGTCAGGACAACAGTGAGAGGAGAGAGCCGAGGTCAGGCTGGGAAGTCAGTCCATAGGTCTGGTGCCAGAACAGTCCACAATGTTATTAACAATGAACCCCAGATCATTTCCTCCAACAGCAGAGTGAGTTTTGTGTACTCGCACTGGATATCCTCTCCATTCACAGTGGAGAATATACACAGATAGAGGCACAGGTATGGCTGTGGTAGAAATAGGTATTAAATGTTAAGAAAGCCTTTGGGTCCATGGGTAGGGATGTGGAGGAGGCCAATAAAGGGTTATTAGAGTCATCAGGGTCCTGACAGTTTTACTCATTCCTCTTCCTTGTGTCCTGTTCCTCCCACCCTCCTCATTCTAGCTTAGTGCTTGTGAGGCTGCGTGTGGAGTCAGAGCAGCTCAGGAGGAAACCAATCCTCTTGGTAAGGTTATTTCCCCACACTGCTGTGTGAACACCAGAACTGGTGCTGTGGAGTTGGCTGGAACATGTGGCTCAGGGCTGAGAATCAATAGACAGTGGTAGATGTGGCAGTGTGGTCTAAGTGGGGTCTCTGCCACTGGTGAAACTACACTCAGAGTCTTCTGAAATAGTACAGATAAGAATTTTCAGATTGCAATAGACCTAACATAAGAGCAAGTCTATTGCAAGTGTCACTGCTCACAAACATCATTATAGAATTAATTTTTTAATTTATATAGCTCTACTTGGTGATCTATATACAGCTGGACTGCATGGTTGTTGTGCGTCCTTCCCAGCTGAAATATTGTGTTCTATAGACACGGTTGTGGATATACTTATATTTGCCTACAAGTACTAGAAGACAGTCAGTGTCTCTAAGAGCATAGTCTGGGCTAGAAATTAAAATAAAGGAGAACCAGTCACAAGGAAGAAGAAAGAGAAAAGGAAACAATGTCCTTTTTTTTTTTTTTTAAATCAGAGCCTGCTTTTTCTTTCCACACTCTGTGTAATAACCCGGCAATGGAATGCAAATTAACATTCATGGTTTTTTTAAACAATAGCCTTTGTGTTCTGAACCACACTGACAAAACAGAACAATACAAAAAAAACCATGATCACAAAATCTTTTTCCAGCAATGTGCAAACCAGTTTTGTTGGAAACATCTAACTGCGAGGGAATCTGTTTTGGAAAGTAATAATAAAGGGAAGTAATAAAGAGAAGTTGGAAGTCCAACTTCTCTTTACTCAGTGGAGAATGTATTTCATTTTTTTCTCAAGCTGAATTTCAAACTGTTACATCACTGCAAATTCCATGAAGTCAGTATGGTCCTGGGCTCTAGGTCTAGGCAGCCAGGCTAAGCAGACATAAGCAAGGGCATAACTCGATTTCCAGGATTTTTGCTACCAATGAAAAATGCACAGTGCTTCACTGTCAGAAACTTGACCACTCACTGTGCTTGCAAATACAGAAAACAGAATGTATCACCTAAACTTATTGCCTTTTGAGTGGAAGGCACTGAGAGAGAATATTCATGATACTTGATGCCAGCTTTACTTCTGAGTAGGAACATTAAAAGATAAAAATACATGTAATAGCAAGCTTTCTCCTGAAAAAATTTAAAGTTTGGAAAACTAATCACATGATTGCAGTTACTGCTGGCAGATGTCAGCTCCTGTGGAAAAGAATTCATCTGCTGCCGTATTAAACTGCTGTGTAATCTCTATTTAGGCCCTATCACTGCTTTCAACCCACGTGTGTAAAATATCCCAACCTATCTTTACATGTGGGCAGAACCACATGGGCTGAGAGACCTTCCTGGAAAGTGTTGAAAAGCTCTGCAGGACTGTAGAACATCTGTCATGAAGGTGTCACAAATGACTGGTCCATTGGTACACTGGGAGTGCTTGGCAGGGGTACCCCAAGTAGAGCCAACTTGTGAGTTCACCTGCTCCAAGCGTGTCCCATTCAGGGGGGGAGGCTGGGCACAGCCTGCTCTGGTCCAGGACAGCTCAAAGAGTCTCACTTAGGACAACTGTTTATAGGGTTGTAGAAGAGTTGGCTTTAGTCATAGTAATTTTCCATTCTGGCCACAATTAGGGTCAGTGACTTTCTTTAAAAGTTTGGTAATAAAAATGTTGTTCCACTCAAGTTGTTATTCAGGCTTGAAAACTAATTTTCCAAGGCTATTCTTTGAAAAACAGGAGCTAACAGAGTTTCTGACAAGCTCAAGGTGCTGTTCATCAAGGCCCTGGCTTAATGGGGGTTTCTAAGATGACTGTGCAGCCCAGGGAGTGGGGGAGGATGCACCACCACAGAAGGCAACCTTGAAGATACACTCCAAGGTGTTTCTGTCTACATTCTCTGAAATGATAACCAACAACAGCTGTCACCACTCTGAAATCCTCTGTGTAAATTATCTGAAGATATCCTCTCCATTCACAGTGGAGAATATACAAATCAACAAGCAACACCAATCATAATCCACTGAAGGGAGAAGGACCATCACAAGGACAATTGGTATCTGTATGTCTTTTCTACACAGCATGAACACACAGCCATTTTTAGCCTGTGGTTATTCAGTGTGGGTGAGCAGGTTGGCTACTGCTGCTCTGTGAGTTTCTCTGCTACTATAAAATGGACCAATGTCCATTTTACAAATGCAGAGGAAGAGCAGAGACAAAATAGTGTATTTTGCATTATGCATTTAAAGCATAAAAACACAACAAAGCAAAAGTAGCTTAAGAGAGCTTTTTAGAGCTCTCATATGGGATAAGGAGAAAGTCAGAAATTAGCTACATCCCTCATTAGCTTTTGCTTACCTGACAAAGATTCTACCGGCATTACCTCTTACTTTTATGAGGAGGACCTCTATTGGAGAAAAGGATTTGATGATCCTGGAATATTTAGTGTCTAGTGATAAATATAGTGTTTAGTGATAAATATAACATGCTGAGCACACTTGTTTGAGAAAGTCTGTGATTGCCTTAGCTTGTGGTCTACAATCATCTTACTATGATTAAACTGCATAAAATCTGGTATTATCTAAAGTTTTATCAACCAGAATTTATTTTAACTGCAAACTCTGCCTTTAAAAGATACCAAAATTACTATTGTTATAACACCCACCATAAAGCTACATTAGTGACTGAACTTAAGACCATCTGCTCCTCGGGCTGTAACCCCAAAGAAGCCACAGAAAAGAAAACCTGTGGACTGCTTCCTGATATCCAGGACCTAGGGCTCTTTGCCAGGACAAGTGCTTGTGAACAAGACACTCAGAAGAGAGACCCCATCGATCACTCAGCTTGTGTTACCAGAATGCTGTAGAGGTGACTGTTTCCACCACTATTCAGGTTTCAGTTTGCAGTTATTCTAAATCTGGTCCTGCACTTGCAGTGCAGTTAAGTGATACTCAGAACAGGCCATGTTACTCCAGCCTTCACACAGACAGTACTTTTTTCCCCCTGTCAGCTTGGACTTTCCCCCACCTCCCTGTAGCAGGACTCTTCTAGTCTCTCCTGCTCTGATTCAACACTAGGAATAACAGGGTAAAATAAGAAAAGCAGCAAGATTTGAAATTACTTACAGTGAAAAAATATTAATAATTCCAAGCTGTTTTATGTTCTAGTATTCATCGGGAGTAATTTTTAGGTTCCACTGCTAATATGGAACTATGGCATTATATAGTTTGTTTTCATATTTTTACATAGCAATTCAGTGACGTTGAAATGTGTGCATTTCTAAAAGACGTGTTCAGGAGTTGTGACTGTACAGATCAGACATCCTGGGTTGTTCTGACATCCTGTGACGTTTTCTTCACTGAGCTCTTGGTTTAACCAAGCCCTCGAGAAGGCGGCCCGGGAAAGGCCCGGCCGAGCAGCCCAGCCCCGGCCCCGCGGTGGCTGCGCAGGGCGGCTGCAGGCAGCAGCAGGGCTCAGCTCACACACAAACCTCGGGCTGCTTCTGTTTCCCAAGTCATTACCTGCATACCATTCTCTCTGCTATACTGCGACGCAAGAAACTTTTTCCCCCATCATAGCTAAAATTCAGGGCTTATTCCAAAGCGGAACTCATTATCAGCTGGCTTTAGTTTTCAGTCTCTGTGCAAAATGTGCTGTACTTATGACAACGGTAATAGGCTAAAATAAAGACCAAGCTGAAAACAGCTTATCTGCTGCCTGACCACAGAAAAAATGGGCAAGAGGTTGGACTCATATTTCCTCTTTTTTTTTTTTTTTTTTTTTTTGTACTTCAGGCTACAAAGAGAGAACTCATTGGCTCATCTAAACCTAAATAAGCAGGTTTCTACTCCTTTTTCATCTGCTTGTCAGTTCGGCAAAAGTAAGACCACGTAGACAAGGCCATTCAAATTTAAATGTCACAAGTTGTGCATGTCAATATGTAGTGAATGGTACAGTAATGCAGCAGTTACTGAAATTTACCCTGAAGTACAATGTAACTTTTGTCCTCATCACAGCATTATGGGAGAGGATTTGGGGATCCTATTAATAGGAAGTGTAGTAGCATTTATTTAAAAATAACTTCTAGCTTCACAGATCTTTATCAAAGCTAAAAGCAAACATACCCTGTAAAGTTAAACATTAAAAGGCAAGCGAACACCAGATTTGCTTTCCTTTAGTTGTATAATCATTTAAAAGCTGACAATTCATTTTCTGGTGTATGCACTTATGAATGATCTCTTGGAGTTGACAATGCTGGAAAAATTTTCAATTAAAAATTATTCTACTTTTTCAGATTTCTATGTCTAGGTAGCCTCTTTCAAAATAAATCCCCAAGGATGTAATTACCCTTACCTTACTTCAAAAGGCAACCTCTAGACTTTCCAGAGCATACAGTAAATGTAAGGAAGCCAGAGGTGTAAACATGCATGCCCTTTCCTCAAGTACAGCAATTTTACTGGTCCTACAAGAACAATGTATCAGCACTGTTAGATCAAGAACTCATTGCTTTAAATACATAAACCAAAAGAATTTGTGCTCCTGTTTTTTGAAGTATTTCAGAATTCAACAGTAAAAGGTACAAATTCACCAAAAAAAGGTAGTTTGCTAAAATCTTAATAAAACTAAATAGTTCTAAATATAATGAGTAAAGGAAAAATAGTGTACATATTTTCAGATATTAAACACTATTCTGAAACTTGATTCTGCAAGTTGGTTTTGCATTTGGAAAGACTGTTAAGTGGAACTTACTTTACTGCTGATATTTGCCTATCTAATAATAGTTACCTTCAGACAGATTTCATCATATTCTTTGTAATCATAGTTTTCAGTGCCAGTGAAAGTAGGTTTTAATTTCTTTTAAAATAAATCCTGTTTTAGATTTCATTTGGCAAACCTGCAGCATTCTCACATGCCGAGTCGTACTGTCTTCTGCTTGATCTTGTTTCATAGCCACCTTCATAGTAGTAGGGACATAATAACAAGAATATGAAAATTGTTAAAGGAATGAGGCAATTCAACTTCCCTTACGTTCCAGTCAACGTCATAAAAACACTTTGTGCAGGAGTATCCAAGGCTTTCTTCTTTATTTTACAGTCCTGATGATCATAATTTCTTAAAGTGGAAAGTTAGAATTTTACATGTAAGATCACTCACCTAACTCACAAACTAAATAGCTGCTGTGTCATTAATGTTTGCCATGTAGTGAGTAATTGCACCAAGTCTTTGCCTCTTGAATAGCTTGGTTTGCAGCTCTTTGTTTCACTGACCATAAGCCACAGGGTTAAAACATAGTGCAAATAACAAAGAAGGGCTGTAAAATAGTGCTTTCATGGTGTCTCCCAACAGCTGTTATCAGAAGTAGCAGAAGGCGCAAACTCAGTTGCAGTCCATGAATAATGATAGTTTTTCTGGGCTTTTTATTTTAGATACTTGAATGGCCATCATGTTTTTCTTCTCTGCAGAAGAAGCAGTAGTCAATTACAATGACAATTATAGGAACTACAATTAAAACAATTCCAGCTGCTCTGACAAAAGTAGCTCCAGGCAGAGTTGGCCATGAAGTTCTGTTTTGAGTATACCTTGAGGTGTTTCTTTTCTGCCTTCTGTAAGTAATAGGCAAATGGCTTTAAGCTTTGTTATAATCCAAGCACAAATGATGACCTGGTGTTTCACTGAGTGCACTGGTGGTAAATACTGCGGAGATCAGCGTATGCAGCAAGATACTGGTGAAGTGCCATCAAAGTGAAGTGCCATCCTGCCACTTGCTCCTTGTATTTCAAACATTGTCCCAATTACAAATTGCAGAGTTACCACATTAAGTACTTGTAGTGTTTACCAGATTGCACCAAGGTCACAGAGGAGGGAAAAACAGAGCGGGTGATGGCACAAGACAAAATACTGTGCTTATTTTCTCATTTGAAAGCATTCTCAAACTATCTCTGGTATTAGCAACCTAAGTGAAATAATAACAATGTAATAATCTGTTTAAAGGAATGTTTTTTAGTACATTTTCCATATGCGCTGATACTGAGCATTTCCCCTCAGATGAATTACTAAACATGTTCATGATCTTTAAAGGCAGTTCCCAGGTCCTGTAAAAAAAAGAAAAACCCAAAGGTATCATAATTTGTACAGTTAGCTTGATGCTATTTCTTCCCACACCCATAACAACCTTGGTGGAAGCTTTCACTTTGCTCATGGCCAGCTGTCACTCAGCTGTTAGCCATAGGATTCCTCCTGACAAAGTTTCCAGGCTGCTTTGGAGAGCCTGGTGACCTCATTTTTATTACAACGAAGACCAGCCTGTGCTGGGCTGTTGGGTAACAGCAAGCCACAACACAGGTACTACATATAATTTCTGTCTTAACAAAACCCTAGAGCAGATTTTCCATAGCTCACCTACAGTCATCTTCTTCCAGAATACTTCTGAATAAAAACAGCATATGGATGGGGGAGAGTCAGTATCTCTTACTGACTCTGCATGGTTCAAGAAGGTGACATAGAACCTCCATAGTCATGTGTGGCCTTTGGGTACATGGAGAAGAAATAAGCATTTAAAATTATTGCATGGGCTGCAAAAAGGCTGCAAAAGGTGGAAAAATACAGAGTATATGAAGTTTATTTTGATTTAAGTGTCAGGTACAGATATTGCATGTGTACAAGCTTTACATAAAAAGAGAAATACTAGTATTTTTCTTTTAAGCAAAAGGGGCCAGTGACTGCAGCTTCCCCCCAAGGGGCTGAATCACCACTTCCTGTCAACTTCTTAGCACTAACACATCACTTAGAGTTACAGCTCCAAAGCTCCAAACTGCTCTACACAGGCCAGCTTCTGTTTGTACAGTACAGTCACTGAGCTGCACTTCAGCAGTGTCAATACTGGTGTCTGGGGCTATTTTTAAAGTGCACTGCATTGTCATGAATCAGCCTTCTGGTCTCCTGCTGTAATGTTTAGCAAATGGCGCATTTAGCTACTTCAGCCACTTTTATATATGTATGTATGTATGTGTGTGTATATATATATATATATATATGCATGGTAGGCACTCAGTCTTCCTTTATTGTGCGGGATGATGACCTCATTTAAATTGCATTAAATAAGCAGAAAACTGCTATTGTTTTTGTTAGAATTCTCAGAATAGACATTGTAGAATGAAACCACTGAGTCCTGTGGTTGTCAGGGGCTCTAGAAAGTCAATTTCATATGTGCATAAATAAGGAAAGCTTTGCTTAGTCATTCATCTATCAGTTGGTCTTTTCCTATGTATGGGCAAAAGATAACAGTGGTTAAAGGGTCTTCTCTGCAGTTTAGATCTGTATGCTGATTAAGATCAGTCTGCAAGGCATGCGGTAAAATTTCAATTTATGAATTTTTACAGTTCTTGTAACAGAGTCATGGGGCCTGTTCACTCAAGTCTTTACCCACAACACATGGAAGTCTTCATCTTGCAGATTTTCCAATATTGCAAAAGCTTAAAGAATGTTAACACTGAGTTTGACAGGAAGTGAAGCCTGTTTGAACATCAGCAATGTTTCTACATGGAGCTAAAGCTTCATTTTAAAAGCATCACAGACTTAATTTGGAGTTTTTATTTAGACTACATAGAAGTAAAATTATTTCATTTTAGCATTTACACAAACTAAAAAACCCTCAATACATCAGTTGTATTATTTCACATGGGCACTGCCCATGGACATTAGAATGACAATATATTGATAAATAAATTAGGAGACGTTTAAAGGAAATCAAAATCAGATTGCCACTGTAATGTGTCTTTAATTATCTTCTATCATTGCTACATTCATTGACTTTCAAAACTCCAAACTAACTTTGACTAAATATAGAGATGAAATATTTAATAATCTGAAAGCAATATTCATCACTGTGAAACAAAAGGGATTTTTAGTACTTAAATATTTAGTGGCTGAAGTGGTCTGGTAATGTAAATCAAAGAGAATACACACCCAGCAGAAGTGAACTCCCCCTGCTCAAGAGGGGCAGTTTGATCTGCCATCCAGGACTCGTGTTCACCAGCTGTTTGGGCTGTGTCCTGAATTGTCCCTGTCTCAGGAGCCAGGTTGGCCCATGCTGCAGCCAGGGCTGCTGCAGTGTGACAGGAGAAGGAGCTGCCCCTTCAGCAGGTGTAGCTGGGACAGTACTGACTCTGCACTGTCTGCTGGCAGTGCCTGAAACACGGCAGCTCCAGGTGTCACACGCTTCAACCCCTCTGTGCTCCAGAAGAATGAGGTCTCCTAATTCTGACAGCCCCATCACATCCAACAGCCCCGTATGGATGTCTTGGCTAACTCAGGGTGCTTTAAAAGGCACTGGAAGCCTCCATTTAGGAAAACTGAATTTCATCCCAAATAACACTGCATGAGCAGCCTGCTGCTCTGATTCTGGCCTGCTTCTAACTGTAATCCTGATATGAGAGAGACTTCAAACAAGGAAAAATGTGGATTACAGTGTGAGATGCTAGGAAGGCATCACTTGCTAACAGGTCAGACTGATGTTCAGATAGGTATTTCTAAACTGTCTGTAATACCACAAAGCTGACTGAATCTATCCTGAAAAAATATCTACATGATGACAGAAATTATGTGTAATTCCAGCTAAAATAATGGGCTCTCTTCCACTGAAGCCAAAGTGTACCGCTGGTTTCAATTGGACAGGACTGGCTTAAGATGGAAGTGTGGGAATTGATGCTGAATGCTTCTAGTCTGTTGAAGTTTTATTAAGACTCAGGAGAAGAATGTTGTTAGCTATAGGTAAAATGTTAAGAAGATAACAGAAATATTTTGATTTTTGTACCAATAATCTACTCCCAAATATCATTTGGAGAAAAATAGTATAGGAGCATAGGGAACTTAAAGCACAAAAATGATGAATTAAAAATAACTCAGAAGTAGGAAAATTTTATAAGTTTGAACTTACTGAGGCAATATTTAAAGACATATATGACTCAAATCTTAGGGTGCAGACTCGCTGAATAATACCAAGAATAATTTTCAAATATATCTTGTAGACTTTAAATATAAAAGTATATTTTCCAGAAACAGTTTTTCTTACTACTGAGAAGAATAATCTGGTGTATCCCCACTCTTTTGTTGTTTAGCTACTGGGTATAGTTTTATTCTTTGAGTGTAACACAAACTCTAGTCTTAAAATTCATTTCTTTACTGATAAGAGTTTCATGTAGAGAATACTCAGATTTTTATTTGAAAAGACAAATTTTAAAAACAGATAAAACATCAATTTCAGCAGTACACTCATGCCTATCAAAACCCTGATAATTAAAGGAATATGATCTACTTGACTGTATCTTCAAAGAAAGTTAACTTACCCTTGTATTTTGTCTCTGTTCAAATTGAGTACTTTTTGCATGTTTCCTTCTCCGTGTTGCTAAAACATTGCTCATTGTAAAAGAAGAAGTAAGAGAAATTAAAGAGAAGCAAAAATAGAGAAGTTACTTGGAAACCCAAAATGTCTACAATGTCATTACATACTTAGAATGTGAGTCCCTTCTAGAGGCATTTACAGTTTTTTATGCCATCAAAGACTCAAAAAGTATAACAAGAGATATAAATATTGTAATAAAATACAATAAGTTCACAGCTACCATAGATTTACTGTGGCCTAAAATTTTACAGAAACAGAAAAAGTAACAAATCTCAGCTCCCCTTACTTAGAATGTAATTCTCCTAATTAATTAGCTGTGGTAAAGAGAATACCTGTTAATAGCCTAAGACATATTGTGCACATGTATTTTTCATGCAAAGTTTGGTCCCAAGCCTTAGAATGGTAACAGTCTTTCCCCAAACTAGCTGTCAATAACAGTCCTAAATAAGTATCTGCAAGATGGTATCCTGGGTAGAAAACAGCAGCAACCAGGAGTATCTGCACCAGTACATTTTGTATAATGACACAGGCACTGGGAAAAACATGTCTCCCATCTTCTCTGACTTGTCCTTGAAAGCTCCTCCTGTGCTCCAACCACCAGAGATCAGCAGGCAGAATTTCCTTTGGTTCTTCATGCTGAGTGTACCTTGTGGCTGTCTCCATGCACAAGTACCTGCTGAATCAGACCGACATAGCTACAACCCAGCTGCCATTTGTTGACAATTGTCAGACAGGGCTTGTGACTAAAGGGGCTGTAGCATGCTTTCAGCAAGACCACAGTGGGCTTGCAGGCTTTGGGGTGTTTTTTTTTAATATATAATTTTATGAACTAGGGGTAATAAAATTATTCTAGTCCCATAGAACACATAGAGATAGATAGAACACATCTGAGAAGAGAAGCTATATTATTGCTAGTTCTGAGGGGAAAAAAGCAAGTAGACAATATGCTGCTTATGACCCAGCAGAGAGGAGGAGGGCCCTGCTCTGTCATTTCTGTTGTCCAGCTGAAGATTCTCAGGGTACCATTACAACAAGCCAGGCTCTCTGGGTGACAGTGAGCTAAGACTGCAGAACTGGTAAGGAGAGTTGCAGCAACACACAGATAACTTTCAGCTAACATCCTACAAACAGCAGCTGCCAACAGCAAATTAGGAGATAGCTCTGTGCTGAGGCAGTGAGCAGGGCTTTCCACAGCACAGCCCAATTTGGGGTGTGCTGTAATTGGGGTTTGGTAGGTGTGCAGCACATTCAGGAAGTGCAATTTACACCTCTTCTTGCGCCACAAACGGAATGAGTCAGATCCTTGAAGCTTCAATTTCAGCTTGCTGCTGCCTCCTCATTGTTCTGACTAATACAATGATTTCATACCCAGCTAAGTATGGTAAAAGCCAGCTGCATGGCCTCTAGGTTAGAGCCAGCTCATGCTGGCGGTCAAAGCTAAAAGACTCCCACAGATTTCAGGGGAGCAGCTGCAGGCCACTCCAGCTACCAGTGAGCAAAATTATTAACTACACTAAAAACCACACAAATCAAGGTACATTTGACAATACAACACACTGCATAGAAGTCATTAGGATCTCAATTCTTTGGTGCCAAATTTGAAACATCTGAAAGAGGCCAGAAGCTCAGAAAGAACAAAGCAAATGGGCGTAAGACCTCTAGCATATTAAAAACCAACAAAACTTAAAAAAGGCAGCAACTTTAAATGCAAAATCTAGCTCTCTAAGCATAGAAAAAAAGCCCTAGAAAAATGGCCTGTATGGTTTTGGCCTCAGATGTCCCAAATTACTGCACGTCCCAAATGCACTACACTGTGAAAAGTCCTGCTCACTGCCTCAGCACATGCTTGTCTAACACCACAGGATCAGTGTCCTGTGTTAACTTGGCATGACCTTGGTCCTGGACAATGGGCAATACTGAAACCTCTCTCTTTCATGAGACTTTATATATGCACCCTAGCACTTTTCATGGTCAGCATACACATTTACAGAATACAGGCTTCTTTCCAATTTATTTAATTACTTACTATAATTAAAAGTATTTCAAAAACCATTTTTTTACTAATGGGTACTACGATTTTTCCTTCTTTTTATAAATTAACTTTAGTAATTTGTGAAGAACACTGAGGGTGAAATTGATTTAAAATAATGTAACATTTGAAAGATTTAGTAACAGTTTTATTTCTCTGTGTGCTCCCACTGGAACCACTACTTGGCAATACATTTGATAACTGTTTTTCCTTCTGATCTTGTGTAAGCCAAAACCTTGATCTGACAAATGATATTGTGAAAGCAGTTATCTAAAACTGCCTGGAGCTCTGGCAGAATCAGGCCAAGGGCCTTGATGCTAACCCTGCAAAAAAGTAATCAGGATTTGCAGTTGGCTATTGGCAGAGTAAGATTAGATTTGGTTCTGTAAGGCTGTAACTCCAGAAAATGAAGACCTTATCCTTTAGTAGTGTTCCTAGTTAGTCCACAACATTTTTTTCTTAAAAGGTGAGGATAAGGTCAGTGGTGAGACTCAGAAGTTTTCCCCATCTCTCCAGAAGAACTGCAGGGAGAAAGATCAGGGTAATTTGACACAGAGGTCAGACTTTGTATGTACTTGCTGTACAGTATTCTCTAGTCTCAGAATAGTGCAGCTGACAGCTAGGATCCCTCCTTTCTAACAGATGTCAGGTGTATTTCAGTAAATATCGAAACCATGGATAGCTTTCTGAGCCTGATGTGAAAACAGAGATTCTAAGGTTTCCTGCATGCAATTTCTAACCTCCTTAGAGGCGCCAATGATCAGCCTTGCCTGCCTGTCAAGCACTACTCGCTTTTTGGGTCAAAGAGCATCAAAATGGGGTCAGAGGACGAGCTCATTATTTCCTGTCTTCTTAGCAGTCTGCTCCCAGTGTTTCTTGGCTCCTCTGTGACGAACATGGCATTGTTTGTGAAACAATGTCATGTTTAATGATTTGCAAAGTACTGTGAATCGTGCATATTAAAGATACTCAGAAAGCATTAACAGCTGCTATTTAGTGCAGCAAAGTTTTATAAAATTTCAAGTATATTGATTAACTATGTGTTGAACAATATAGCCCCCATTATAGTGGGCTTACTTAAATAGCCCATCAAGACGTAAATAAATTGGCAATAGCATGAGAGAAATTAATATAGGATTTTAAAATATTTTCAATCTAATTTGCTACATCTGACGTAGCATTATTTTCAGATGAATCTTAGTTAAGTATATAAAATAAACATTAAAAAATCCCAGCGTATACTTGCCAAATAATTAAACTTTCAGAACCCATAAGGTGTCTGACCCCAGCGTGACCCGCTGCCACTGCGCGGGTGGTTACCGGCGTCATTCCCGCCGCGCCCCGCCAAGGAACGCCTGCCCGGTGTGTCCTGTCACATCAGCACCTGGCGTACCCTGCGGAGCTGCTGCTCCAGGCCGGGACGCGCCGCGGCCGAGGCTGTTCCCGCTTGCAGCTCCCGCACGGCCCCGGCGCTCCCGGGATGCGGCGCTCCCGCAGCAGCCCCGCCTGAGGCGGCCCTGCCGCTGCGCCACGGCGCCCCCTGGCGTGGCGGGCCCGCCATGGCGGCCCCGCTGGCCCCGCGCCCTGAGGGAGCCCCGGCCCCAGCGCGGGATGGCGGGGAACGTTGGCCCCACAGCGGCCCCGCAATGGCCCCACAGAGGCCCCCGCTGGGAGCACCGGCCTCACACCGGGATGGCGGGGAAGGGCCTGCCGGAGGCGGTGGAACATTATTATTATTAGGGACACTAAAACGTTGTGGTCACTGCCCCTCGCAGGAAGCCTTATTAAAACTAATTGTTGCTCCTCATTAGAGACGCAATACAGTTCTGTTAAGAAATACATTAAAAGATATAAAGTGGCAGAAAAGTCAGGCCAGTAATAGTATAAGCTGAATAAACCTTCCATTTTTTAATAAAACCTCGAGAAGAGGGTCTGCAATATTTAACTTAAAAGACAGTATGCCTGGTTAGCAGAAATCATCATCATCCCAGTGTCAGGAGCACATTAACCTTTCAGAGTACAAACAAAAAGTGCTTCTAAAATGATGTTCATAGAGGTTAACAATCATTCCTTCCTTAACATATAATAAAGTTGTATTAAAATAATATTTGCATTCCCTATTAAAGCAAGTCCACAGATGACCAGCTGATTTAGATTAAAGAACATTTACTAGTTTGTTTTTTGCATTGCCGTCATCACAACAGCAGGATCAGCACCTCCAAAATCTGCCTGGGCACCGGCAGCAGCAGCCCCTGGAGCTCGAGTCCATTTTGAAACCCGGGCGAAGTGAACAGCTGGCTCGAATGAACGCCTGGGAGCCCACACCCTCGCTCTCCCTCAAATAACAATGTCTATTGCATTCTTGTTGCACTGAAAAGAAAGCAATAAGCATTTGGGAAAACAACATCTACAGGCTGGTGTGTGGGAGGACGTTACAATGTTATCCTGTCCAGCAATCTCTTACTTCTCTCTCTCCATTTGATAATAAAGACAATGACTGAACAAATGTCCCTTTCATACTTGCTCCTCTGCTTTTTGTTCTTCGTCACTCTCCCTAAAACAACACAAACTGAGCTGGTAATAGTTTGTCAGATTCCAGAGTCTGGAATGCATTTTCATCAGCCCATTTCTATCTGGACAGAAGTGCAGAGCTGCTGCAGCAGCCACAGAAGCACAAGGGATCCCATACATCCCTGTGGCTCCTCTCATGCTGGAGGAGAATTATAGCTATCAATAGGAGTCCATACTCATATCTCTGCCATCTCTCTTGTGACATCTCTCTGCACACTGTTCCATCCCCCTCTCTAAGCTTCTGCACTACCTAAAGCAATTACAACTCGAGTGACTCATTACACCACAAGTCTTGCAGTCACTCCCCCCATACCAGAAAAGAAAAGCTCTCCCTCCTTTCTATGAGATCTACTTTCTGCTGGTATTTGAGTGAGATGGTGGCAACCCAGACAGAACTGTCATCCAACACTTCTTCTCAAGTAGCTTTTTACCCCTTAGTGACTTGGTAGGAACAACAAATACACAAACTCAAATGAAATGGAACTGGAATGCTCCCAGTGACACACAGTGCAAGACAGGGACTTGCAGGTGAGAAAGTGTCTCTCCCTGAAAGATGAAGACTCTAAAGTTACCTACATGTGCATCATCTTTCAGATTTCCGTGAGCTGACAGCTCCCCCACCTACCCATGTAAAGTTTTATATCGCAACAATGAAGGGAAAGAAAAGTACTAATAAAGAAAGTGAGATAACAAAAACACAAAATAGAAAAATGTGCTAAAAAGAATCTCAGTAGCAGAGTTAGAAATCAAACTTTCACCTGAAAACAGCAACAGGAATCTAGCCAAGAAACAATGGTCTTGGTATACTTTGGAAACTAGAAATAGAATAGTTAGAGGCACATTTTATTTAATCAGTAATACATAAGAAGTATTTTCTAGAATCCTAATTATGGATTTAGTCCTGTAAATCTTTACTTGCATAAGAAGTTTGTACTTGCAATGAATAGTAAATACTTGGAAGATATTTATGCTGTTCTTTAAAAATTTGTTTATTAGGAGACTGAAACAAAGCAGTAGATTGTAGCATCTAATTATGAAAAAGAGGATACACATCACATCCAAGTATTGTGGCACTCTCCTTCTTTTAAGGTGAACACCACAAATGCTAAAAACATTTGAATAAAAGTTTGTAATTTAGGTACATGTTTTTTAAACTGAGGATCAATCTGGCAAATGCCAACAAGCAAGCTGCTCCTGTTCAACATAAGCATGCTGTATGGTACTTCTGAGATTAAGCTATTTATAATCTTTACTGCTTTATTGTTGTTTTAAAAAGTGCGTAGATGTATGTAAATATTTACACACACAAATATTTTTACAATCCATTGAATAATTTTAAAAACAATGCACTTTCAGAAAAGTATTAATATGAAAACATATTTAAATGCTATTAATATAATATTTATGTTGTAAATGAAAAATAAATTACTGTATATTTTTGTTCAAAAAAGCTTTCAAGGTCTAACAGCATTATTTGACGGTTTTCATATGGAAAAATTGAAAGAAAAGTATTTTATTATCGTCCACTAGAGGGAGAGAGCAGCTCTTGTTGCTGGGCAGATTCTGCACTTTCATTCTGCACCATTTAAAGCAATGATGTCAAGTTTTGGGGGAAAAAAACCCGGGCAATTTAGTTAATTATATTATCAAATACGAAGTAACTCTTAAACTACTGAAGACCTGAAATCTAAAATTTCATTGCTGCTAGGTTACTTTGTGGAATCAGTACTACACCAAGTTGATTTCTTTAGACATCCATGTAAACATAATTATTAAAACATCTGAAATAGATAGCAAAAGAAACAGAAATTATAATAGTTACTAATTTCATAACACAACAAAGTTACCTATATTGTGCTTTCCATTCTGTATTGGATGTGGAATATTCCTATAGGTACTCCATTGTTTTCACGGCTTCCTTAGCAATCAGAGCATGATTTCTTCCACTCAGCAGGTCACCCTCTATCTCAGAAGCTCAGAGAAGTCTCACCTCTCCAGAGACAATTTGACAGCAACTGTTCAGAGTGTCGACGTTTCCATTTCACCTAAATAACCTGATGATCCACTCCATGATATCTACACAAGTATCTGTCCCTTTCAGTCCTCTGGACTCGTGGTCCTGCTGGTTTGCAGCTTGTGGTAGGGTAAGAAATCAAGAGCTGGTGTCTGTGTGACCACAGAACGTGTGGGAACTGCCCCAGCCCACAGAAACACGAGACACTTGGTTTAGCTCAGAGTACTGAGCAGGACCAAGTTTCTGATGCATTTGTGAGGTCATTTGGAACAGTGAGCACAGGATACTCAGTACCTAAAGGACAGCCATGGATGGCACATAATCAAAAGCTGAAGTGTTACTTTCATTTAAAACCCACTGTAGAAAGAGTAAAGAAGAAAGGCTACAGGGGGTTAATATGTCAACTGTCAAAGCAATAATCTAGCACTGGGAGTTTAAGTGACCTTGAAAAGTAAATATTTCTTTATATACTGTGTCATGGACAAACTAAGCACAAGGCAACAACTGTTCGGTTTGTGCTCATACAGACTTCAAAGGAAGCCCTCTGTTTATGGTTCAAGAACAAAAACTTAACAAGGAAACACAAACTAGGCCTTAATACAATGTTTGAATTTAATTCTGAAGCTTATAAAATGCTCACAAATAAAAAATCCCATTAAATATATTTCTGTTCTGCAGTCCTGATTATGTTTATTTAAGTTTTCTAAGGAACTGGAGACAGTTTAATAATACATTCCTTTCCTCTGTCTCTGTTTAGGGAAAACTGTAGTTATTGACAGTATGAGTGCTATGCAGAGATTGAAAAAACTCCAGTGAAACAAGCAAATAATACTGGAACAGTTACTGAGAAGGAAGGAATGGCTCTATCTTAGACACATAAAGGCAGCTTTTGTACAAACAGTTCTGGCTGAGCTGTCACAGGGATCTCCGTTGCAGGACTTCTGGGCTTTTTTGGCCTAATGGAGATCAGTCACACTCCAGCTCTCCAAAACAGCCCATGCAGCTGTGGAGAGCACGACAGCAGCAGAACACTGAGCACACCCTGGCAGCTTCACACCATGTGAAAATCCCTGGTTCAGGTACTGCTGCAGATGACCTTATGAGATATGAGCCACTAATGGCGCACTGCAGTTTAGTTGTGAGCTGAGGAAATCACCTGCTGTAACTTGGCTGAAATATTTACAGCTCTCAATTCAGTGGAGGACGGTGTACATGTCTCCTTCTGTCTCTATGCATTGTTTACCTGCTCTGTTCTGATAAATTGTAACACCATTGCTGTTCTGGTGTTCAAAAACGACCTTTTCTGAAAATATATTGCTTTGGGACTTTACCCAAATCAAGTTATTGAAATGTTGTGTTAGAATTTAATGAAAGTTTTGATATTTCACAAACTGTTTATAAAGAATGTAATACTTTGGCAGTGGTGCTACAGCAAATAAAAAGGGAAACAGAAAGGAAAATCACACAGTTCAAATCAATCTCAGGAAAACTCAATGTTTACAAGCATAAATGCTGTTTTATATTATGTTTTCAAAATGTTTAGAGATTGGAAGATTCTTTTGACCAACATGTCTGTCAAGATAAGGATGAAGAAAACTACAGAAAAAAGCTAGGCATATATTTTAAACTTTATGTGTAATCTGCAGCAACCCCAAATTTATTGGTTTGCACTAGACACATGCAAAACATTTACTTCATACTCACTGGAATAAAACATTTCAAGAGCAAAAATTTAGAAAGCTACTGCACACAAATTAATACTGTGATTTGAGTGCCATAAAATCAGACATAGCCTTGGTACCACTGAAATAAATACTTAAATTTATATTAACTAGTTCAGTGCTAATTTGACCTTGCAGGAATTTGCAGTTAATTTGGTATATTTGCAACAGGTGCAACCCACAAGCAAGTCATGCACTGCATGCTCTGAGACCTCTTACATGCCCAGGTCTGACCCGGAGGAAGTGACTGCAGTGCCAGTGTGAGTCATGCTGGAGGCCCCGAGCTCTCTGTCTTCATGCGGTACTTCAGATGTTCAGCCAGCTGCAGCCACACCCTTATACTCACACGTTTAAACCAGAAAAGCCAGATATCACCGTGTGCAAAACATGTTAGTGTTACAATTGCACTTAGGACTCATAGGATTTTTCCTGATAAGATAGTTTATCTTCTCTTAAGCAATATATAGCTTTGATTGCTAATGTAGAAAAGCTGAAGTTAAATAACACTGCAAAAAGGGACTATTTTATCACCTCTTCTTTTGTTTTGTCAGCAAGTGTCATTCCTCCTGTGCTGTGACTTTCTGAATTAGGGAAATAACGATAATGAGTTGCAGAACACACATTTTCCTGTGGACGTCCTTCTCTATAACATGGAAATGTAGGTTTGCTGTTGCTGCTGCCACTGAAGAACTTAAAAGTGTGTTGGTGGCAGCAGTTCAGTTCAGAAGCAGCAGCCACCATACTTATTCCTACCCATACAACGTACCCTGCCAGCTCTTTAGACTTCTTCTGCAACGCAGTATCCTGTCCCTGCTCACTTTCTCCCTTCATTCTTGCTGCACTTCTTGTGGCAGAATGAACCTCCAACTTCTCATGTGAGGCAATGCTCAGTTTGCTGGGAGAATCTCTAATATGAATCTTGACAAGTCACTGATAAAATAGCCTCTCCACTTTGAGGCAGGACTGTTAACCTCTGCAGCATCCCCAGTTGCTGAGAAACATTCTTTGGTTCTTTTAATATAGTCCAGGAAACTTTCACATTTCTCACTGCATACACAGTGTGTTTTTACACAATTTAATTAAAAGAGGGTAGCCATAGATTAAGTGGTGCAAAGAAATTCTTCCCTGAGGGTGGTGAGGCACTGGCAGAGGTAGCTCAGAGAGGCTGCGGCTGCACCATCCCTGGAAATGCTCAAGATCAGGCTGGATGGGGCTTTGAGCAACTCAGTCTGGTGGATGGCATTCCTAACCACAGGAGGGGGCTTGAAACTACATCATCTTTAAGGTCCCTTCCAACACAAACCATTCTATGATTCTGCACTGTTCTCCTAAATGATTTAAGGAAATTGAACAGGACCTTCTCTATCTGTAGCTGCTGTAATTCATCAGCTCTTGGAGAGAGAAGAGAGAAGACAGAAAAGAAGTTATTCTCCAAAAGGAAATCTCCTTGCCAGCAATGATAAAAATGTTGCTTTTCCCTCTACTTTTGAATTCCATTCCCATGGCCTATCCTCAGTATTGGGTGAACTTGAAGATAGCAAATTAGTTCATTCTTTCCCATTTGAGTAAGACCCTGCAGCTATCATGGGAGTAGGCAGGGGAATTGCTGAAAATGTTCATACTTGCTCATAGTATTGTTTGGTAATGTTGTCTTGTGGTTGAATCCACCAAAGATACCAAGGATTCTCTGCAGACAGGCAGTGGGAAAAGAAGAAAATATGCATTATTTCTGTTTGGCAGTCTGGAGTTACCAAAATGAAGAGAGGGCACAAGCTTTTAGGATGTTGTAAGGTTGCTGTACTACTGTGCAGTCTCTGTGCCAAATGATAATATTAGGTTGTTTTCCTTTTTGCTTTTTTATCCACCACCAATGTAACATACTCTTGCAAATATACAGAATTCTTCAGTCACCCAAAGAGGCGCATGGAAGAAAGAGGAGGCAAAATCTATAAGTACCATAAATTATCTTTCCTTTTAACAGTAACTTGTGTAATGAAGAATTGGCCAGGTCATTTGGTGATACTTTGTACTAGTTGAAAGTTCAGCGGTTCAAGAAAACTGGGTGAAGGATTTTTTTTTCTGTCCTGTATCTTGGTGCTGCAGCAACCAAGCTCCTATTTCAAACTTTCCTTCCTCATCAATCACTACAGCACTATGATTTCATGGGAAGCAGGGTGGCAACTTAATGAGAGCTTAGGGAGGAGACTGATCAGCACTACAGCAATAGTAGAAGAAAAGTGCTGGGAAGATAAATAGCATTTGATATTTTTATCAGTATGTATTTCCAGAGGGCTGAATGGTCTGTGAGATCTACAGCACAGCTACCCTTTTAAGCAATAAGGATTAAGCAACTGGTTGAAGCTGAAGAGTATGGTCTGAATGAATGAACTGTGAGATGAGTTAAAACTGCATGGAATCCTGGGCTTGAAGAATAGGAATCAGTGGGGTGTTTAGTTGGTGACCAGTACAAGCAGAACACTCAAGGGTCAATATTGGTACCAGAATTGTTCTTTACTTTGATTTTTAGCTTGAATAATTATATAGGATGCACCTGCAGCAGATTTTCAGACACTACTAACTTAGAAAGAGTGATTTCCAAATCAAACAGTGGAGATCCAGTTGAGAGCCCTTTTTGGGAAACTTAAAAATTGAGGCAACAGAAACCTTACAAAGTGTGATGAGGAGTGCAAAGGGAACACGTGTGGTTGAATAGTGCCAGGCACCAGTGCAAGCTGCCAGAGCAGCAGCTAAAGAGAATGGGGGGTCACAGTGGACACTAAGCTGAACATAGACAACAGGGAGTTTTCATTGTGAATAAAGTGAACCACCCTGTGAGCTACATTAGGAAGGGAGCACGGGCAGCAGATGAATGGCCATTATTTTCCCTCCTTATTTAGTGATAGTGAGTCCACACCTGGGATAATGTGTCCTGTTTGGGGTTCCTCAGTTCAAGAAGAATGTCAGGAAACAGGTGAGGGACATGCAGAGGGCTGATAAGATGGCAAATGGCCTACAGCATACAACTTGTGAAGAGTTTAGAATAAGTTGGGCTTGGTTTGCCTGGCAGAGAAGAAAATAAGGGGATATCTGACGACAACGTAAAACTACTGAAAGGGGAGTGGCAAAGATTATTGAGTTGGACTCTTCTCAGTAGTAGCAAATGGCAAAACCAGAAGGAAAAGTCACAAGCTGAGTCCTTGGAGTTGTGACTAGATGCATGTGATTGAGCATGGCTGGTGCTACACAGGAACATATTGCCCAGAAAGGCTGGCCAGTCTCTATCCTTGAAGGCTTTCAAGGGCAGGCTGAGCAAGGCCATGACTGACCTGCAATACCACAGGTCACAGTCCTGCTTCAAGTGGAAGGCTGGACAGGGTGGATCCCAGAGATCCCTTCCAACCACCACTTCTAGGACTATGCTGCCCCAGTGACCCCCAGACAGTAAAGGAAATTGAGTTACCAAGTCTTCCTACTTCGGCCTTCTTCCCTCTCTCCCTCCACTCCTCTTTGCCTCTAAGTTATATTATGACATCTAATTACCTTTATGTTTAAGAGATTAGTAAAACGTCCTTCCTTTTCATTTGGGGTTACTCTGCTTGCCATCCAAGCATTTTACACAGTTAAGACTTCTAAGGTACCAGTAAAAGGTACCTTAGAAAGGTACCTTTTAGATTAAAGATTTCTAAGGTACCAGAGTCTGTCACACTTTGTTTACCTCTTATTTTACTGGATCAGGCACTTATTCTTCTAACCTAAAAATGGCAGACTTTTTCTGATACTACAGGATTGTCCTCTCCATTCTTACAAAATGGACTTTTTTCCTTACTGAACACAATTCGTACTGTTGCTGTTAGACCTGCACAGTTGAGTTGTTACAATTCAAGTAGATCCACAAATGCTCATCTTCCCAAGGGACAACATAAATCCAGAACAATAGCCCAGAACCCCTGTGGTATATGAACCAAAACTGCTGAAGCAGTATGACACAGCTGAGTAAGTTCTCCATAGATCAAATCTCTGTTGGCACAGGGATTTAGGCACGTACATGGCACCCAGGTACTGGAGGCACTGCGTTAATAGCCAGTCAAATCTGTTTCTGCAGCAGACTTAAAGGATGTTAGCATGTAAGATAATTCATAAATCCAAGTGTATGTGTCTCAAACTTGAGGAATAACAGTAGTCAATACACAGCTAATTTCAAGTGCCAAGTCCCTAGCATTAAGCCTTTTAAGAAAGCTGACTCCAGTCAAAAAGCTAATGCCAAGTTATAAATTAAATTCTGGGATCCAAGTGCCCATACACTGTTGGGCAAGGTATTATTGTAAAAGATGAACTCATCAGGGAACATGTGTACTGTAGAATGACACATATTTGCAATGCACTATCACAGTCTTTTAAAATGGAAATCTAGTTTTGTTTATGAAGGAGACATAAATAAACCTAATCACAAGTCTCTGACACTAATCTAGCTATTTATTCTGCAAAAGGATTTCTTTTTGAAGACTACAATACAAAGGAGTGTTTTATGTAAAGACTGAAGCCCTAGCAATAGTTCATAGTCCGCCACACACTTAAACCCAACCCAGATAGAAGTGCTTCACATTGATATTTTGATAAATTCGATCCATAATCAGCATCAGCACATTTTTAAATGAAAAAAACAGATCAGACTTGCATTTATCAGTAGAAGGAGGAATGTCAAGCAAAAATGCAGAAAAATATTTTAAAGCCCCAGATTAATATTTTTAACCCTCTTCTGACCATTTCTTCTCTAACAGATTCTGTCACGTTTTGCACATCGTCAGTATGTGCAACACAAAACATTCCTGCTGGTCTCTCCTCATTTTGTCTCCTCTCAAGATACTTCTTATGTCTTCTTGAACAGCCTTTATTTATATTACTCAGTGCACTGCTAGGACATCAAGAATCTCTGAGAATGAAAGTTATGTGTGGTGGCATATAGTCACCTTAGCCTGGGTATATTCACTGCAAATAGAGCAACGAATTGCAGAATGTAAACCTCATTAGTCAGGTTACTTAGAAAGATCCAATGGAGGAGCGGATACTGGTCTCAAAAAGTAATGTATTTTTGCAGCTCTTCTCCCAAGGGTGGAATATTTTTGAAACTTACTTATAGTGCAAATAAGGTACCATACAGTGAAACTTCCCAAGCTGCATTGTCAGGGTGGTTTGGATGCATAAGTTCAACCAGGCACTCCGAAGTAAACATATTCAACGGCCGTCAAAATCTCGATGCTGGCTGATTTTATTGGATCATATCCTCCAGCTCTCTGGGATGTAAATTTCCGGCCATAACCTGTGCAGCAATAAACTTCGTTCAGCCACAAGAGTGTGCATGTGAGAGGATTGCAAATCTGCTCTGCCAAACCAGAATTAGCCGGTATCGCAGGAATGAAAGAGCGTGGAGATTTGAAATTGCAGAGAATGGAGACAAGGCGGTGCAGAGGACGAGCTGCCTGGGGAGCAGGAGGCCCCAGACCGGTGCCGCACGCTTATGGAAAATAAGCCCCAGGGTGGTGAGCGGGGGCGAGGCTGAGCCGGCGCGGGCTCTGAGCGGAGCCGGGCGCAGGTGGACACCGGAGCCCGCAGCAGCCCCCGGGGTCCCGGGGCGCGGAGCAGCGCCGCGGGTCGGGCTGACAGCGGGACTCGGTGCCGAGGCGCTCAGGGACGGCGGCGTTGGCGGAGCTCGACGCGGTGAGTACCTCGGGAGGAGCCGGGAGCCGCCACACGGCAGCGGCACCGGAGCGGGAGGGGAACGCGGAGCGGCCGCGCCGCCTGCGGCAGAGGCGCGCTGGGCTGGGCTGGGCTGTGCGGGGCAGGGCTGTCCCGGGCTGTCCCGGCGCGGGGCTCCCGGGGCCGGGGGCGGCGGCCCCTCAGAGGTGCGGCGGCCCCGGAGCGCGGCTGCCGCAGCGGGGTAACTCGCGGTCATCCTTTGTGCTCGGCGGGCGGGCGGGCGGTGCCGCGGCCGCGCCGCCTCCAGAACGCCGCCCCCGCCGCCCGGCCCCGCCGCAGCCCCCGCGGGCCGAGCCCGCGCCCCCGCCCCGGCCCCGGGCTGCGGGACACCGCGGCTGAGCTGTCCCTGTGGCAGCCCCGCGGCCCGGGCGGTGGCGGCCGTCCCCGCCCCAGCTCTGCTTCGCATAGGTGAACCGAACTGGAGCGCTGCGAAGGCGTGTGAAGCTCCCGAAGATGTTCTCTTGGGAGAAAAAAGTACATCCCCTGCCTTCGGGCTGCTCCCGAAAGAGGCTGTAAGCCTGTACAAAATAGAGGTGCACGCCTGGTGCAAGATGCTCAAGCCCTTGGGACCAAGGGGAGATAACGATTCACTGTCAGCAGAGCCATTTCTGCTGTGCCCGGGGACGGGGCACCACGCGTGGGTCACAGCAGCACCCAGGGGTCTCCGGGGAGGCCGCTTGAGCAGGGCTTGGAAACATCCCTCAGGGAGGGGCAGCAGGGCAGCACCCCCGGTCTGGAAACGGAACTGCTGCCGACTTTCTGCAAACTTGTGACCCTGGCAATTAGTTTAGCCTCTTAAGCATTTAATTTCCCTGATTTGTGCTCCTTTCTGGGCATGCATTTTTATGCACTGGGGCTCTGGCTGGCAGAGGTGGCCAGTGTCCACATCTCCGCAAAGCTGCTGACAGCTGAAGTGCTGGGCATGTTAGCAAGGTGAAGTCAGACTGCTGAAACATATGACAACCAAAATAAACCATGTTTTTAGCAATGTTTCCTCTTTATGCCTTCAGCAACCAAATAATTACATGTGGCATGATTCCTGGAAATATTACAAAGTAAACTTCATTACTAGTTATAATGCATATATGAATTATACATTGGAACTGTCTTTAAAGTACAATTTTATTCTATATTTTTTAACACTGAGGCAGTCAAATGCTGAAGGTAGTTGACCAAATATATGTAAATTATTAATTATATGGACTTTTTATAGCAAGAGCAGATGTTTTTTAGTGATCTAGTTGAACTACAAGTTAGAGAGCCATAGCTCCATTATGGTTCATGGAACTTGGGTGTTTTGATGCTAACTTAGGTCTTATTACAGCACCTGCATTTGTCCCTAAAATAGCTCATGAGTCAGGTTTTCAAAAAAGCTCAGCATCTTCAGAGGCACTAATGCTTGGGCCATTTTTCTAAGAGCTCTGCATACTTTGTGTGCATTTAGTCTAAAAAGCTTTTCTGGGGAAAAAATGATCTCATTCTTTTACAGGTGACCAAATAAGAATCCAGATTCCCCATTTTAAATGAAATTCTTCCTGAGGGGCTGTATTCAAACACTGTTACTGTGAGTGGCTCTTCTCTGCCTTGCTTGTTGGGGAAACTGGCTGGCTTCATCAGCTGCTGTCATTTTCACTACAGTTTCTCTAGGATTTCACAATTGCAAAGGGTTCATTTGGTTCCTCTGCCTTTCGTGAGCCTGTTCTTGTCAGTGCTGTGTGGGAAGAAGGTTGAAGGCAGGTATGTGCCTTTCTCCTGGGTGCAACAGGCCATGGGATGATCAGACTGTCCTGGGGAAGGGATCCAGGCATCCAGTCCTTGCTTTATCCAGAGACTGAGTTTGTGCAGTTATTAGAGATGACCTCCTCTGCTTCTGAGTGTATTCACTCTGAAGTTGTCACTTTAGTGAAAAGTTAATAGTATGAAAGTAATAATAAGCAAGAATTCAGTTCAAATGGAAAATATATGCATTTTCTGAAGATCTGTGGGGGTTGATACAAGCATGACATTAACTTGCATCTACTCAATCTAAGCCAGTTCTGTCAGCAAGACTGAAAAGAGGAGTGTCATAACTTTGCAGATCAATATCAATTATTTTTCTTCAAACAATTTAAAATATATAAAAGATGTGCCTATTTCCAGTCCAAAGAAGAAATTTTTTGTATCCAGTATCAGGATTCAGGTGTGCACAAAATCAGTCAAAAGTATAAGAGAGACAGGTGAGGCTTTACATTTAATCTTGACTCTGAATCTTCAGTTACATAATTTTGTATTCTATTATCTAAGATGCACTGCAATATCCCTCATACATTTTCATTAATCTTATGCAGAGCATGTGCAACAGCTTGCGATTTTCCTTCATTCTGCCTCTTTTCGTTATTTCCCATTAGCATGATTATTCACTGTGTTTATCACCTTTTTGCACCTAGTCTCTCTCTGCCTTGTGAGTGGGCTGAATCCTCTGTGAGTAGTCCTGTAACCTACAGCAACAGAGGATCTGGCTCCCAGTACGTTATTAGGAAAGGGCTGAGATGTCATCTTTAAGACCTGTCTTTTGCAGAGGAAGGGTGAGGTATAATTATGACTAAGGCTGTCCTCTTTAATTTAATTAATAATATAATTTAATAATTGTGACCAGGCTGTCCTTTTATGGTCAAAAAACCAGTCTGTACCACTGCATGGCTCTGACTTGTTCCCCTGCTGCTTGTCCTCCCTCAAACACCCTGCAGGATCTCTAGAAGCACCTCTAAGCACTATCCCCATTCTCTGTTTCCCAGTTTGGAAAGGAACAGCCTGGAAGGCATTTTAGTATCCACTTCCACTGGCAACTCATCAATTGATCCCAGCTTATCTGTCTGTGCAGCAAGTGTTAAATGTGCACAGTTCTTGTTCTTCCTCACTGTGTCACCAATACCTCCCATGGCCAAGTTAGGGCAAATGACAACTTAATCACTACAGAACATCCATCTGTGAGAGATTTGCTACCAGGAGTGCAACATATTTTACCTGCAGCTCACTTATGAGGCAGATCAGTGTGCTCTCAGAACCTACACGCTCAAGCTGCCCTTAGTTACACCTGATTACCTGCACTGCCAGAAAGGGTCAGGTGGCACTCGAGTAGAAAGGGAACTTAAGCAGCAGCCAGGCTGGAGAGGCTGCACGAACCAACAGGTGTTCACTGGCATCTGGGACTGGCCAGCTCTGATTCCAGCTATGGGTTACTCTGGAATGCCCCAGCACCTTCTCTGTGTGTTTATCTAGCAATAAGAAAAAAAGTAAAATAGTTTGGAAAGGTAGTAGCTTGAGAAGGAAAATGTATTCATGTATTTAAAGACAAATTTTGAGTTGGTGCAGAATCTGGGTTTGTCTGTTCACAGCCTGTTTGCAGCAGTGAGGAGCCAGCCCAGAGGCACACATTCTGAGAGCTCAGAGGAGATATAAGAAGCTTTTAAAATCAATTTTTGATAACTTTTTTCCCTTTCCACTGTCGTGAAGCTGATGTTTCTTTTTATTTCTCCGGAGAAAAAAAGAAGACAAAAAATTACCATCTCTGGTAATTTGTATCATTGCGTTCCTAGTCTCCATGGAAACCTATGTGGTGCTCCACAGTTGGGTAAGATTTGAATCTCTTGCTGCAGAAATGAGATGAAGAGAAGACTGGATTATGCACCTTGACAGTTAATAAATTAAAAGAGGTTTTGAAATTATTTTCACCTTGTGTTGCAATCTTCATTTAGAGTAATAATAGAATAAATCAGAGTAATCAAATTAAGCTAGTGTGACCTGATCCTATGTACACCTATGCACGTAACTCTGCCACTCAGTTTGATTCTGATAGGCACTGACATTAATTTGGAAGAATTCTTTGTTTTTAGTAGGATTATAAGGATTAATACTATGGAAACTGAACACATAATAGCAAACTGTTGTCATGTTGACTCTATTAAAAAGAGAGGCAGTAACAATTGCCTTGTTGTGATTTATGTAAGCAAAACATTTTGAAAATTAAGAATCTGAATTCCTTATCTTTTCCTGTCTTCATTCTTGTTCTTCCACTGCTAACGAAGAAATACATCCCCAAACTAGCTTCCTCTGAAAAGATGTGGTAACTTCATCTACCTGCTGCTTCTTTACTCCAAGATTTATGAACTTGAACACAAAGGCACATCATCTTACTGGGACAGCAGAAGGTGACACAGAGAAGTAAAATACAGAGAGAGACCAATCTTTTTTGTGACCACAGTCAACCCATGAAGAGTGAGGGCTTTCAGCCACCTAAAAGTAAGTAAAATATATAGTAATGGAACTAGTGCAGCCTACTGTCAGCCTGTAAATACTCCTGCATAGACAGCCATGATAACAAGTTACACAAAGAAATAAATTAATTGGACAATTTCCTAAGCACTTTACATTTGAACAATGAAGTCACAGTATTCACTGCAACTGCACTAACTACAGTGGTGAAATACGATAGTGATTTATGGCATTCACCATAACCAAACCACAAAATCTGATTATTTTGTATGTATTTTTAGGTATTTACTGCATTTGCTTCAGAATATTGTGGAGAAAATGTATGCCAGTCGAGAGGATATTGGATATGATTTTGGAGATGACTCCAAAGTTGGAAGTAAGCCAATTAAACCTAATCCAAACATCGATGGAGGATGGGCTTGGATGATCGTACTTTCCTCTTTCCTTGTGCACATACTCATCATGGGCTCCCAAATGGCCCTTGGAGTACTCAACATGGAATGGCTTGAAGAGTTTAATCAAAGTCGTGGCTTGACAGCATGGGTTAGCTCCCTCAGCATGGGCATCACACTTATTGTAGGTATGTGCCAGCAACATGTATTCTAAAACTAGATATATTTTTAGAATATGTTTGCCATTCATCCCTAAAGTATTTTCTTATGGTTGTCCCAAGCTGACTTTTAAAAGTCACCAGGACAAATTTTACAATGTAGATGGAGAAAGGGAATAACAGGGAAGACAGTTAGCCCAGGAGACTGCATGAGCAGGAAAGGAAGCCTGTGATTTCCAGGTCTGGCTAGAATTAAGAAAACATGATCTGTGAAGCTTGGAGTCCTCCCCATGCTGCATCTGTGAGGAGAAAATGTTGAATTCACACAGCTTGTATTTCAGTTTGGCAGCTGAATGAAAATGTATTTTTTAGTTGTAGTTGGATCAACCCAAAATAGTATCTGGAGGAAATGTTTGTGTGTATATGTATATACACACGTATGACTCTCTAAATGAAGACTGAAAAAAGGTATGTTTATCTCTGCCTAAATTATGCTACTGAAAACAAGATAAAATGCTTAACTTCTGGTTACTTGTGAAAAAGTCTTGCACTCATACGGCATCAGCATGGGGAACAAGGGTTTCAGCCTGTTCCTCTCTTTAAACTGTCCCTTCTTCATGGGGCAACTTTGATTGTAGGTCTTGCAGGTATTTGCTAAGTATTTAATCAGTTGGTTGTATTTCTCTTTCCATGATTTTACGAAATAATATGAAAAATAAACTGACTTGCACGAGTTGCCTGATGTTTTAACATTTTGTTTATACCATTAAGAAACTTTAGGTGAAAAATTATTAGAGCATAAAGAATTAAATACATAATTTATCATTTTTTCATATTTTTTAACAGGTCCTTTTATTGGTTTATTCATCAGCATGTGTGGGTGCCGCACGACAGCCATAATTGGAGGGATCCTGAATGCCCTGGGCTGGATACTGAGTGCCTATGCCTCAAATGTGCACTACCTCTTCCTCACCTTTGGAGTGACAGCTGGTGAGAGCTGCACTAATGTTTGAAGGTTCTTTCCATTATTTTTTATTCCTTTGAAGCTTATTTGAGTGAGTAAATACGGAAGGTAGACTGTAAAGTTATTCCAGCTCCGCTTTCACACTTTTTACAGCCTGTTATCATTTTAGGAAACTTATTTATTCAGTGGATTGGGCCCAGTGACTTCTGTTTTTATTTAAATTTGCCATATGAAGGTGGAGCTTCTATCAGTTTCAGCCAAGTGAATACATTAGAGGACATTTTTAATTAGGGGAGTTACTGTAACCCAAACTCTGACAAGTAAAATTTAAAGATGAATTTCATATCTAGCTAACTCCTCTCCTTGTCACAGGAAAGAATAACAAATGTTTTTTCCAGAATTTCTATACATAAATTTTTATCTAGCTTTCTGGATGGAGAAATACTGAGCTTAGCAAAGATCACTCTGATGACCCTTTACACCACCATACTGTCGACTTCAGTAACATCATAAATTCCTGAACAATGATCACAGAGAGGATCCTGCCTTTTTCAGAATTTCTGTTTTCATAGATATTGAATATAATCAAGTAAGCAGGAATCTACACAGTTCTTCTTCAGCTCTTGTGCTCTTTTCAGAAAGAGCACATGCAAAACAAAACTGGCAGAGTTTAAGTAGAGAATTTAAAGAGGGGTGAAAACCAGATTTTCTGGGAAAAAAAAAAAAAATCAGAGACAAACTTTTATGTGAGATGGAGAAGTGAGATGTTGCAGGAGTAATTCTGTCCAGAAAAACACTGTAGAGATACCTGAGAGGTTCCTTCCAGCTCCGTGAGACCTCTGCTCACTGTCCCTCCCTCACGATCTCCTCACTCACCCTCAGTCCTGCCCGCTCACTCACTCCTCACTCACCATGCCCAGTCCTGGCCCATCCAAGGAAGTCTCTCCATCTTCTCATGGCTGCTCCCGGAAAGTTGCTTTTCCCTCCACACTGCGCCTCTGGGCCTTCTCATGGCTGCTGCCTTCAGTTCATCCCTCCGATCCCAACATCATCTCTCCATCCGCAGCCACCCTAAGCACATTGCCAGGGCCCCTGCCCTCAGGCTTCAGCAACTCCTGGCAGCGGCTCCCCTGGCGGCACCCGGGCTGGCCCCTCACGGCAGCAGCCCCAGGAGCAGCGGCTCCCCTGGCGGCACCTGGGCTCGTTCCTCACGGCAGCAGCCCCAGGAGCAGAGCCTCCCCTGGCGGCACCCGGGCTGGCCCCTCACGGCAGCAGCCCCGGGAGCAGCGGCTTTCCCGGGGGGCAGAGAGGCCTCCCCGGGTCTGTGGTTGGGTGTGGGGAGGGACACTGGTGCAAAATTAAAGCCCCAAAATAAAAGCCCAATTTGTGTGTTTGCCTAGGAAAGAAAGATATACTTCTAACAAGCAAAATAGGTCAGCTCTGGTCAGGGTCACTGCTGTGATGTTGAAGGGCTTTTTTTCAGGCTTTTTTGGAATCACTGGCTTTCTCTGGCCTAGCTGCAGCTAGATCATGCTGTAGCTGCATGCAGCTACATTAGCACCTAGTTAGGAAAACTTCTAAGTCACAAAACACTTCTGAATTACAATCACAGTTAGTTGAGAAGCACCTTCTGCATGCACCTGTTCCAATCCAAATCCCTCTATGAAGAATGTGCTGTGAGACAAAATGGTGAACTGTTACCTCTAATGATGTGTTTGCACAATTCATTGCTTCCTGCTTGAAGTACATGCCATGAATACCCAGCCTGGTTTTTAACTACAGGTGAGGGGTTGTCAACAGAATTAGAGATTTGCCCTGTAAGGCTGAGCAGCTACTGTGTGGCCCTCCCTGGACTGCCCAAAGAGAACCAGCCTGGAAAGCCACCTGAGGTCCCACCAGTGCACTAACCCCACGTGCTGACTCCTCAAGTACATGTCACAGTCACTGTGGCTCCTGTTACTGAACAAGGACAGGAACTCAGTGTGAATTTCATTGCTGGAGAACTTAGGTGAAAGCAGCAAGATGTGCTCACTAAGCAGTTCTGGTCACTGATACCATCAGATGTGGGTATTATGAATGCAGATATTTCAAAACAGGCTGTGTCTATGTTTGTCCCCGTAGTAACTGTCACTGATTGGCGGTGGGACATTTGTAACTTTCAGTGTTGCCATGCTGACCTGGGATAAAGGTTTTATATTACATGTGTTTAGTTTTTCTGGCAATAAATATCAGTATTGCATTCTCTCTGGAATGAGTATTGCAGATTTTGGAAAACACTACAAGACAGAAATGAAAGCTAACATCAGAATTGAATATTTATTATTGGTTTTACTACTATGCCTACACAAAAGTTAGGAATAAAACTGTTTTTTTTCTCTGCTTTTTACGTTGTTGGCAAACAGTTCAGATTTATTTAATTTTTTTTATAGGTATTGGAAGTGGCATGGTTTATCTGCCTGCAGTGGTCATGGTAGGGCAATATTTTCAGAACAGAAGAGCACTTGCACAAGGGCTCAGTACCACAGGAACGGGGTTTGGAGCTTTCCTAATGACTGCCTTACTGAAGTACCTCTGCACTGAATTTGGGTGGAGGAATGCCATGTTCATCCAGGGGGCCATCTCCCTGAACCTTTGTGTCTGTGGGGCACTTATGAGACCACTCTCTCCCAAAGAGCTCCGTGAAAAATATATGGTGGGGAATGATAGTGAAGAAAATCGGGCAAAAGCTCTGTCCCACTCTACAGATACTATAAAATCTAATGGAGTCCTTGGTGAAGAACCAGAGAAAAAAGAAGAGGCAGCAAATGAAGAGGTGCTTGGCAGTGTGCAGCACATAGAAACTGGAGGTAAATCTGGAAGTGGAAGGAGCATGTATGGACTGCGCCTCTTTAAGACAGTGAGCCAGCTGACAGTTACAGTCAGGAAGGGCTTTGCACTCTGGTACTCCAGCTACTTTGGAGCTGCATCACTGTTTACCAATAGAGTATTTGTGGCCTTTATCATCTGGGCTTTGTTTGCCTATAGCAGCTTTGTCATTCCCTTCATTCACCTTCCAGAAATAGTCAAGCAGTACAAATTATCTAGGCAGGATAATGTATTTCCTTTGACATCCATTATAGCCATTGTTCATATTTTTGGTAAAGTGATCCTTGGAATCATCTCTGATCTGCCATGCATCAGCACATGGAATGTCTTCCTCATGGCTAACTTTACCCTGGTCACCTGCATTCTTACTTTGCCACTAATGCAGACATACATTGGCCTGGCTGTGGTTTGTGCTCTAATAGGATTTTCTAGTGGCTATTTTTCTCTAATGCCTGTTGTGACTGAAGATTTAGTTGGAACTAAACACCTTGCAAATGCCTATGGCATCATCATTTGTGCCAATGGAATATCTGCTTTGTTTGGACCACCCTTCGCAGGTAAAAAGTTCAAATTGCTAACCAACAGATGTTTGTGTAATGACCGTGTGACTCTTTGTGGTATTAAACATTCTTATGCTCTGAGCATGTGTAGCTAACAAAATCACAGCTACTCAAGAATGGACATAACACCGAGCTTTACATTGTATGGATTTACAACTCATAACCTCTGCCATCCCCCAGCAGAAGGGAGAAGTGTAGGTATGCTATCCCTAGAGTTACTTAGGTTTAAACAGATAATTCATTATAAATTATAAATTATTTATAATTCATTATAAATTTCCTCATAGAAAGAGGTGGGGGAATACAGAAGAGATACAGGTCCTGATTGTCAGTACTATATCAGACTCCAGCTCTCTTTTACAGAGGTGCTGCTGAGAAGAAAGCTGTGAGAAATCTTGGGAGTCATGGCCTTAGTCAGCCAGGGCAGCTCTAGGCTGAAGGGAGAGCAGCAGCAGCAGCCTGAGCAGCCCAGGAAAGCGAGAGCCCCTTCTCTCCCCACCCCTGGGTGAGCGACACGAGCGACAAGAAAGCTCTCTCAGTGCCCCTTGAAAGCAGCAGCGTTTTACTCTGCCACATTCCCTCAGCACCTCCCAGTCTGTGCTAAACCTGTCTCTGAATTTGGCCTTTGGTTAAGGAGCAAATTGGATGCAAGCAGCTGATGTAAAGAGAGCTTCTGATCTTGTGGGTACATCGCAATGCAGCCAGCGTGGGGTGAGGGAGTTTGGCTTATTTGGGTTCTCAAACCTTCCTGAAGTAATGAATAAGTAACTTTAATGAAGAAGTAACTTTAATGTGTTTTTGCAAAGGAATTGAGGCTGGAATGAAAGTCATTGCAGTACTGAGATTGTATCTCTTGAACAGTCTTCTAGGGGTATGTGAGACTTGGAGACAGCTATGTGGAATGTGTTTGCTTGCACAAGGCATAGCATTTGAAATACCCAGTGATGGGCATTTTACAGAGGCAGTGATAGGGAGGAGGAACTGATTGGTTTGGGATTACAAAATTTTGATTTTAAAATCAAACCTGTGATAACGTGTTTGAAAAATATTGTTTTTCCACAAAGCATCTGTGGATTTGACAGAAATGTTGTGAAAGAAATGTGAAATATTTTTTGAATTTTCTCATGAAATGTACCTTTTTGGCAAACTTTGTAACAAACATGTTCTGTCGTTATTTTCCAGGTTGGATCTATGACATCACACAAAAATACGATTTTTCTTTTTACATAGCTGGATTGCTATACATGGTGGGAATAATATTTTTACTTATACAACCTTGTATTCAAAAGAAACAGTCAAGAGACAAATCTACAGAAGAAGCACAAGTATAGAACAAATTCCAGAACTTTTTTACATAACTTTTTTGGTTTTGTGTTTCTCTTGTGTGACAGTATGAAGATGTTTTTCTTATAGAACCAACCACATTTAGCTGCACTTAAGTGAAAAGCAAACGTGCTCCATAAGGCTTATAAATTATTGGAAATGTGCTTTTAAAATAAGTTAAGATATTTTACTTTAGAACTACCAAATACAGTGATTAAAAGTACACTGCTAGTATATCAATATTAGAACAATGCTAAGAATACTTACCCTTGCTTCTCTTTTAATATTTCACCATTAACCATTGGTGAAAATCCACTGACTGCAGTGCAGTTACTCTGATTTACACTAGTCCTATGAGAGAATTTGGTCAGGACATGAATGGCTTATAAAAGTCCTTTCTCCTATGTATTCAATCTGATGAAAGATTAGTTACTGAGTATTAGAAAATGATTGTATTTCTTGCCTGGCTACTCAAGTACTGTTGAAATGCTACTGTAATAATTCCATTAATTCAGTGTACTTAAATTACTATTTCTGTGATGCAAATCTGAAGAAAAGTTCTCATATATTTCTGAAATGATTCAGTTGGACTCAATAGATCCCTCCCAATCCAGTATATTCTGTGATTCTACTTCAATGATTTTTAAGTTTGTTTTTTTAAAGTATCAACTGCATCTAAAGTAGCCATCCTCAATACATAGGCTGCATTTTAAATGTTGTGACACTTAATGCGCCTGAAGTAAAAAACCCATAAATGAAGAAACAGGAAACATATGGAAAATATCATTGTGACTGGAAAAATTCCAGAAACAGTTTGAGTTCTTTGGCCCCTTTACCTAATTAGAATTATTGTAGAATTTAATAACATTGCCACTGACTCTTTCCATGGGAATGAACTCTACTACAGCACACTAAATTTTGTTATAATTTAATTTAATTGTTCACCAACTTTGTTACATATGAGCAGTCGTATTGCTGCTTGTAATGTACCATGAACTGACTAAGATTCATCATGTTTGAGAAATTCATTCTCTAGAAAATTAAATACTGCAGAGCATGGAATAGCTAAAGAGCATTTAAAATATTAAAATAAATTTTCTTAACATTAAGGGTCTGGTAACCAGTGCAGAAGGTGATGTATGGTAGTTGAGGGCATATTTTTTTCAGCTTTGAGAAGTGAGTCTGATGTTAATTTTCCTATCAAATAAGAACCACTATAAGTTTTTATCCTCTTAGCTTTATGAAAGTTCTTTGCATGATGAATCAGGTTCTTAGTTTAATATTTCTATGTGCTGCTGGAATTCCTTAAAAAGCAATTGAAACTCTTCAATTGTACTGAAGAACTATTGGGAAACAGTTCAGTACACAACAATATCAATATTCTTCTTTATAGCTGCAAGGTTGGTTAACAAAAAGTTCTGAATGGGTATTATTCTATATTGCAATTCACCAGCTTCTTAGTGTTGCACTTCTACATCTCTTGTCAGGGACATACCTTAAGTTATTCCTTAAAGATCACTGAAGTGAGCCAAGTTAAAAAATAAAACCTTAAGAAACCCTGAATTACTTTAAGATTTACATCGGTGCAATCATGTAGGGTAGTTATGTATGGCCTTTAAAATTCACATAAGACAACTGAGGCGGCACTGAACTGCAACACACGGTGTGAACACACAGTCAGTAACTTCTTAAAATCAGCTTTTGTTATTGGAAAAAATGGGCACGTAAACTTTCACATCAGTTCTTTGTTACAGGTTAAATGTCTTCTTGGTGGGAATGCTGCTGATGGCTCATTTGGTCTGAGCTTTTTTTTTTGAAAGATATGTATCCTTCATACATAGATCTTCACTTTGTCTTTTGTCAAAAGCAATGGTATTTGCATATAACAGTAATGAAAAATACGTTGTTCACTTGTGATATCTGCAATAGATCTTTCTATAGAAGTTCTTGCAGGGCCATGTGTTGGGAATAAACTTACATTACACAAAAATACACTTTCTGTTCATTTATTAAGTTAGTGTAGTATTTTAGCCACATGATGGAATTTGTATTTGTCATTATCCTAAAAAGAAGTAATTACAAAGACAAAAGAATATATATGGAAGCGCTTCTTATACCTGAAGATCAACAGTCACTGAATGTTTCCAGCATATTGGTATATAGTTCTAGAACAAAAAATCCTTAATCTAAATCAACAAATATTTAAGTATTAAACTACTGGTTTATAAAGAAACGGAATTATACAAGAACCCTGTATTCATAGTTTTTAATCAATTTATAAAATTCAGGTTTAGTATGTTAAAAACATACTAAAGCATAGGCATGTTAAAAAATTGTAAACTCCTTCCACTCTTCAAACATGAAATTATTATATCCAAATACTGAAATCACTGGTTTAGTACTTGGGTCCTAAGTCTAGTCAATTGTAAATGTTGTATTAATTACCCTATATAAATGACAATGCCACAGCGTCTGCTATAAGTCATAGAGTACCTGTAGCATAGATACAAAACAGAGAAATCAGAATAAAGAAATACAAAGTAGCCACAACCTGTTCTCTTGCAGTAACTGCTATGATGCTGATAAAACACAGTTTCAGGATACCTAGCCTGTTAAACATTGTAATATTTACATGTTGCTCCTGGTAAAACATATTTTATTTTCCCTCTTTCAATCCTTAAAAAGTCTGTTTTCCGTAGTAAAGGAGAAAAGTCCATGCGCCTGACCCAATAAACAGCCAGGCCTTATAACAATTACTTCAATGGAACATGCCCCTTTATTCAGTTAGTTTTTTGTTCTTGGACGTTGCTCCTGCCCCCTTTGGAGCTGTGGCTGACATTTGTGTGTTTGAAGGTTCCCAGCCCAATTCCTGGGGGGCTCTTCCATTTCAGGTGGGGCTGTGTCACGCAGCCTCTCCACAAGAGCTTCCCAGGGCACATCACTGTCATGTAGCTGCTTGGAAGAGAAAGCAGAGGCTTAAAATCATCATTTGGCTTACTCACTGCTGATTATTCTACTCCACAAAATGTGTTTAGACAGCACAGAGGCCTTGTATGAAGGTCACTTGCAGTGCAAGCTGCCCACACATTTTGAAAGATGCAGTGATGTTAAACTCATAGGAGATCAGAAGTTTTGCCCAGGGTTGCCAGTGCAAGATATCACATGTTTTTCTGTGAAAAATCTGAGAAGCTATTTTTGGTATAATATCCAAGGCCTTTTCGCCATGGAAAAAAAAAAAAAAAAGGTGTAATGCCACGTACTTTCCTGGTGTGTAATTCATACAGCTGCTCTGGAATCAACCAAGCTGTGTAAACTGATGCCAAAAACCTTGTCAGGATGTAAAAAACACCTCAGAAATAAAAATCTGTTTTCAAGGTAAGTTAAAGAGTCCTTGAGGTTTGAACAGAAATGCGATTTTAGAAAACTTTCAGGTCTATTGTAAGGATTAAGCCTGTTTCTCAGGAGATGCTTCCTGCTTTCAGAGTGACTCCATAAACAGAATCAGGTGGAAATAATATAAGGGGAAAAAAAAAAGATGTTATCTGTTAGATGACAGAACCATCACAAAAAAAATTTAGGAAGATACTCTGTGTCATATATTATCTACTCATTGTAAATTATACAGGAACACAGAAACATTAATTTTTTCTCACAAATGTTCCCCTTTTCTACAGGTGCAGTTGCAGGAGCCTAAGTGCACTTGTACTCAATGACTCCAATGCAAGTAGTAACAGAAATAGAAAAGCAGAAATCCTGGTGTAACTTGTGTTACACACTGCAGATGTAGCTGGAACTGCTTCACTCACTGCCTACAGCAAAGCTGTCTCAGAGTACGTGTGGTCCTGGTTGCTCTTATGCAGGCATACACAACATCCTAGCACATTCTAGCAGAACAAAAGGAGAGAATATTGGGGGGAAAACTGTGTAAGTGCTGAAAGGAAATGTATGAGTATCTTAAAAGTTCTCTTTACATTTCTGCTTACTCTCTGCTTTTGCCAGTCTTCTTTGCCTGTGAAATAAGAACACCATGAATGGTGAAGTTTTTAATGAAGTTAAAAACATTACAGACTATTTTTACTATTGCATATTTTTATTTAAAACAGAGTGCTCTATAAAAAAATACAGGAAGAAAAGCAAAGCTGATTATCCTGGCCATTCCCGTGGCTCTGGATAATCCTGGTCATTCCCTGGCTCTGCATTTTCCCAGCCATTCTCTGGCTCCGGACTGTCCCAGCCATTCCCCGGCTCTGTGTTACCCCAGCCATTCCCCGGCTCTGTGTTACCCCAGCCATTCCCCGGCTCTGTGTTACCCCAGCCATTCCCCGGCTCTGTGTTACCCGTTCTGTGTTACCCCAGCCATTCCCTGGCTCTGTTATCCCAGCCATTCCCCGGTTCTGTGTTACCCCAGCCATTCCCCGGTTCTGTGTTACCCCAGTCATTCCCTGGCTCTGTGTTACCCCAGCCATTCCCCGGCTCTGTTACCCCAGCCATTCCCCGGCTCTGTGTTACCCCAGCCATTCCCTGGCTCTGTGTTACCCCAGCCATTCCCCGGCTCTGTGTTACCCCAGCCATTCCCCGGCTCTGTTACCCCAGCCATTCCCCGGCTCTGTGTTACCCCAGCCATTCCCGGGCTCTGTGTTACCCCGGCCATTCCCGGGCTCTGTGTTACCCCAGCCATTCCCTGGCTCTGTGTCACCCCAGCCATTCCCCGGTTCTGTGTCACCCCAGCCATTCCCGGGCTCTGTGTTACCCCAGCCATTCCCGGGCTCTGTGTCACCCCAGCCATTCCCGGGCTGTCCCGAGGCGCGCTGACAGCGGCCCTACCCCGGGCGCCCTCTGGCGGCCGCCGCGCCCCGCAGCGCTCGGGGTTCGAGGCGGGCTCGTCCGGAGCACCGGGCAGGGATCGCAGGCGGGACTGGCGCCGGGACACCGCACAGAACAGCAGCTCGCTGCCAAAGCATCGGGAAAACACACACAGTGCTCACACGGCGGGGTCCACGACAGGACTTCTGGTACAGGACGTTAGAATAGCACCTAGTGAACAGCCTAAAATCCTCTGAAATGCACATTGAAAGCGTCTGGATCTCCTGGAGAGCAGGATTTATGCTCAGATCTCCAGTCAGAGAAATGCCATGCTTGGGGTAACATTGCAGATACCTGCAGAGTTCAGCCTGCAAGGACGCACTGCACGGCATGGACACACAGAGCACCCACATTCCCCTTTCCAGTCCCGAGTGGAGAGACTGTTCCATTTCCTCTGTTCAGAAATCTGAATATGCTACTCGATAATCCCACAGAGAGCAGCATTCCAGTATTTACATAAATTACTCTGGAAATAAAAACTCATATTATTTGGGCAAATTTTTAATTCCCTAGGTATACTACTGAAATGAGAGAAAAGGGAACATGGCTTTATTTGTTCTCATAGTTTACATTTGCATTAAGCCAAAATCATATTTTTATTAGTATGCAACTTAATGCTTTCTGGGATTTCTTTAAATTTCAAAATATCCAAGGCTTTGTGTTAAACAAATGAAAAGTTTACTGCCCTCCATAATACCTTACCCTATTCCACTCACACTCTTCAAATGACAGATGAATTCCAAATATGCTGACAAATAATTTCCTCTCTTCAATCCATTCTCTTCCTCTCCTTTAGTTATTTTACTCCCTTATTCTCCATTCAGTTGTTCCCCAGTCACAATATCAACTGATTTATCTTCAAACTGAAATACAGCCCAGAACCTTAGCAAGCTTATCTACTCCCATCTGGCCTTCATTTTTAAATTAATGACATGCTCTATTTTCCTGTCTCACCATTTCCTCCTGTGCTTTCTTTGCCCTGTTCCCCTTTTCTTGTGCTCACTTGAACTCACTCTCACTAAAGCATCTGTAATGCTTTGGTGGCCACACAACAGGAACAGCAGCACAGCCACGTCCTCTGGAACTGCCAGTCTGACACAGAATTTTTCTTGAAATCTTGTCCCACATAGCCTCAAAATAATACAAATTCTGTGAGCAATCTCATTGTGATTGGGATGTACTCTACATGAGACATGTCCCACTCTCCATACTGCAAGTTTAATCTGCCTCTCTGAAATCTTTCAGAGCATATCTAGTTGTCACAGCAGAACCAAGAGAACTAAACCTGTTTTTAAATTCCTCATAAGGTCTCACTGTTTTTTATATTCTCATTAATTGCCCCACGAAGAAGGTGGCCTCTATAGCACTCTTGGGGATAAGAATAAAGTTATTTTTCTCTTTAAAACAATTCTCTTCCTATTTTCCATAAGCTAAAATATTTTTCTCTCTTACCTGAATTACTGCAGCAGCCTTTTTTCAGGCTCTTACAGGGATAGAAACTACAATTTTGAGGTATTCAGACCCACAAAAATAAGCTTCCTACATGATAGCTCTGAATTTTGTAGCTTTTCATCCCAATTTCCTGACCCTGCACAGACCAGGAAGCTGGAACAGTTGACCTCCCTAAGGCCTTTCCAATACATTTTCTCTCTTTTGCACCAACAGATTGCCCCCCATTCTCCTGCAGCTTCCAGGTTATCCTTCCAATCCCTTACCCCTCATTCAGCATGGAGAGGATACCCTTAGCTCCAGTTGTTCAACTTCTGTTATTCACTCTTTGAAGTTTCAATTCAACATGTACATACTACTTCCCATCATTTCCTGAGGGCTGGGAAGAGCTTCCTAGCAAGCAAGCAAAAGTCACCTCTTACTCCTCCTGCATTTCTAACAGTTCCTTGCTGCAAAATCTAAAAAAATATTGAAAAAATCTCTTTCCTTTTGCTCATGTCTTTTGTCAAAGACATAAAATGTAAGGAATTTTTTTTGGTGATGAGTTTAGCACAAGGGGATCCCAGTCTGAGGATGAAGATTCTAGACAGTAAATAATACAAATCATAACACAAAGCAAAGGTTTCCCATTTCCAATACTTAATCCTGGAAACAGTCTGCAACAGCCAGCCATGGGTTGCAATGGAATTACCTGGATCGCTGAGTTTATTATAAAATAAAAGCTTGCAGGATAAACACAGCCTTTCTAAGATCTGGTTTTTACTGCAGCCATTCAGTTTGATACATTTATTGTCACAAAAATATGACAATCCTTATTTACTTGTTGTCTTAAGTAAAGCAGACAGATTGATGATTATGTTAAACCATGAATCAAAGCCAACAGTCTGCTCAGCAAAGATAACTATTTCAATTTGAATTTTTGGGGTTTTAAATTTTTATTGTTTCAAATATGTGTGAAACTTGAGAAAGTCTGGCAATATCTTCAAGCTCAGAAAGGAAATGATGTACAGGAGCAATGGGACAGGAAGCTGTTTCAGGAAGTCATAGTTACCTTGGCAGAGAATGAGGACGTTCCAGAACTCTGGCACCAAACACTACAGCAATCTGAAGTGGGAAAAAATGAAACCAAATATAAGAGACAAGAGATTTGTAAAAGCCTGGAATTTCTTTTTAATAATCTTAGGTTATGCAGGTACATCTTAAAAAAAAAAACAAAACACCAAAACCAGCCCAACAAAAAGTCAGCTTTTTCCCCTTATGTTTTTCTAGAGAAAATATTATTTAACATGAATATTCAGATTCATTTTTGGATCAACTTTCCCACACACATACAGATTTTTATGTAAAGACTGTGCTATTTACTCAGAGGGAGATTAGTAAAACAACTGAAAAAAATACTTCAGTCATATGCTTTGTGGAAAATAATGATGGCTCTGATATCATGAATCCCTGCAGTTCTGCTCCTTGTCTTACATAGGTACAGTTAAACCAACATGAAATTGAAGGCAGTTCCCTTCTAAAGGGATGTGGCATTTTTTGACTCATTCCTTTGTGATCCAGTACCAAACCAAGCTGTCCTTCTGTAAGTCTCCTACCTAGTGAGCAACTCCCCATCCCACAGTCAGCTGATTATTTCTGCTTCTGTGTCCAACTTGGAACTTGGCCTGTTGAGTTTACCACTGTTTTCTTCAGATCACTCATCTATTTCATCAAATTCCTGTAATAAAATTACTGGTTCACTACAAACTAGGGTCCTGAATTGAATTTGCTACACTTTTAATGAACAATCAGTGGTACATTCTGAAGCTGTTGTTTCCTAACAAAACGAATGCAGCCATCCAGATTTGTACAGGATTTTTTTCCCTTATTTTTCATGGAAGTTTAGGCATGCTGTCTATAGGCCTATTTTTATGCAGCAGTTTTCCTTCCAAAGTATTTTGTCAGATTAATTACAAAACTCAACATTGTGTGAACACCTTTGAAAGACCTTTAAAAAATCACATGGTTTTAAGATGTTAAGATTTTTTTCTTCTCCCCCCCCCAAATTCCTGAGGTAACCATATGGGAGGAAGCTATCACCTTATTTTTCTTCATGTATTTGGGTAGGTGGCCCAATATTCTGCAGCTCTCTTTTCCATGCTATATCACACTGCAGAATCAGTTTGCTGTCAGTTCTCCTTTGCTTTTTTGCATTCCAAGCATCTCAGTTCTATACAGTTGGTAATTTCCTTCAAATTTCTTATGCAAGTACAAAATGATCTACACAGTCAACTAAAAATGGTCAGGCTGATCTAATTCAAGCTGATATGAAAGAATGCTTCAAATCTTCTCATCCTGGGAATGACGGGGATAAATATTTTCACTGCCCATCTATTTAATGTTGAATGATCAAGCAGGCTACCATACACATATTTGACTTTTTCTTTATTAGAAATTATTTATTTCTAGAAATAATAGTGTGATCTGGTATGGCTATTCAAAAATATATTGAGCACATATTTCTTTTTTATCAATGTGTGTGAAACTAACAATGGACTAACTGTGAAAATCTATTGAATTTTAAGTTTTTTATCACATTTTCATTCTGAAAGTGCTGGAGAATGTTTAATGACTTGTACTAATTGTTCACTCATCTAGAAATATAAGTAGACCTCTCTTCTCTTGCTAAACACTATCATCAATTAATTTTCCATCATTGCAAAACCAAATCCAAAATTTTGCTCTATCCTCTTGGCTTCATGAAATAATGAAAAGAAACATAATGATATGTTATTTCACTGCCCAAAAAGAACAGAAAATATCTCAAAACAAACATGAATGTTTACAGCTGTATGGTTGTTCTTATAAATTTAGTAAAATGGTAATGTTAACAGTTCAGGCACCTACTAAAAGAAAAGTTCTCTAAAAATCCCAATCACATGAAGAGAGATAAAATAACAGGAATGAAAACCATGAGATAAAGACAGGAAATACCAACACTTAACAGGAAAACATTTTAGTGGCAGGAGGGTACCAAATATTTAGCAGCAAACCATGGATCTGGTGAGAAGTATTTATTTGAGCTCTCAGTTAGCAAATAAATCAGTACAGATAGCTAGAATATTATTCCAGAATATCTGTCTATCTATCTATCTATCTATCTATCTATCTATCTATCTATCTATCTATCTATCTATGTAATATCTTCTTCCAGTGTATGTATATATATATATATATATGTATATTATATATTTATGGAAGATTAATAGAAAAATAATAGTTTGTGAATACTTAGAAGCAGCAAAGCTCTTAACAGGAGGTGAGGAGGTGTAAAAACATCTGATTGTGTGGAACAGCAAGAACTATGGACAGAAATAATATCAGTATGACAATACAACTCAAAAACATAGTAATTTATACTTGTAATACTTCTATTTGTGTTTGCACATTTCTAAAAAGAAAGAACTCTTATTTTATATTACAATTTTAACAAAAAGTAGAGGGGAACCCTTCTATTTTAGAGACACTTTTAGAAGGAGAAATTACATCTTAGAAAAGAATGGCAAATGTGGCTTTCAATACTTCCTATAGGGAAGGAAACCCCTGAACCACCAGTAAGACTTTTCAAGAAAAAGCAGGCAGATCTTATTTTTAACCTACTGAATTGCTTGTAACCTACTAAAACCACAAAATAACAGCAGAAAACTGCTTGCTAACAATAATTTAATTACCTAAATCATTGCACCCACGTAACATAAAACAGATGTTTCATTGTGACATCATATTAATATCAAATGCTGCAGAAAAACCTTACACTGCAAGCAATGAGTGAAAACCAAAAAGCTAGAAGCCTTCTCACCAGCATATATTCACATCTCAAATCTACTTTTATAAGGTAAATAAATAAAAGAGGTCAACAAAAAGAGTATAGAAGACTACTTCTTTTAAAGCTCAAATTTATAAAAAATGATGAACAATTTTGCCATGAATTAAAATGCAGTACAACTTTTTGCTTCAACTAGTGGAGCAATTAGGAACATCTGCAAAATTCCAGCATATTTAAAGACTGAGCCTGAGCCAAGTTCAACAGGCAGTCCATTTTCTGTTGGTTCAGGCCATATTCATTCCCCTCCTAGTCAAAACAAGCAGTAATAACTGGAATTAAAGATTGGTTTTGTCATGGACTGTGAGTGCTGATTGAAACTTTTTCCATGCCTTGTGTATATATATCCAGTCCCTTGAGCTCAGAATGTGAAGCCTTTCCATCCATGGAACACTAACAGAGTTCACAGCCCTACCCAACAGCCTAAGGTGGTGTTATTATTTCTATCAACCTCACTTGAAACTGACCAGTTGCAAAAGTTATAACAGGGAATCAGAAACACAAATGTAACAAACACAAACCTAAACATAGAAGTTCAGGCCACATGAACTCAGCAGGGCTAAAATCTCTCAATTGTGCTGTAGGAAGTGTTAGATTTTAGTAAGCAAAGCATAGAGAATGTGTTGGTCTTATCTGAGACTCAGAGTGAGTCCAATTTACTCCAATACACTCCAATTTATTATTGACAAGAGATAAATGGTTGTACCCTCCCCTACCCCCATACCTCTTTCCCAAGATTCATATACTTCTTGGGAAAGCAGATCTCCTCCACGTCTGTGTAAATAATCACAGAATCACCAAGGCTGGATAAGACCTTCAAGATCATCCAGTCCAACCATCAGCCCAGCACCACCATAATCCCTAAATTATTCTCCAAGTGTCACATCCAGACACCTCTTGAACACTTCCAGACAAGGTGACTCCAGCACCTCCCTGGAGAACTTACTCAAATAAGATGATTCAGTAAGATGATGTCAACCAAAGCTGTTGACGAGAAAAACAAAACTTCATTTCAAAATGAATTCACTTTTCAAGGTCATAATAAAAATGGGACAATTATGAAGTCACATTGTAAATATTTTTTTAATGTCTGTACAGAATCAGAATACAAAAGCAGTTTATTTTTAAAAAGTCAAGATCTCACTAATCTGAGGTGGTCTGTGCTATTAGGTCTTGGGCTACAAAAGAGACTGCAGGTGCAGTTATGAACTTCTCCATTTCCAGACTAGGTCATAGTTCACCTCACCCATCCCCAGCAGTTACTGAATAAAGATGTCTCTGGATTAGGATTTTCAGAAGACTGTTTTCTCTGTGAACCATGACAATTCATTAATTAATTTATATTAATTAAATCAAGTATGTTAGCCAAAGCAATCCCACCTTTCATGAAATTTATTGCAGATCCATATTGCCACCCAACATTTGTAACTATTATTATCCTCCTGGGATGCTATAATTTCTCTAGGTCTTAAATGATGAAATTCATTCCTAAGGGAAATTTTCCACCACCTGAAAATTACCTACAACTGTGAAAGAAAAAAAAGAAAAAAAGGCAGATGAAATTAATATTAAGCATCATGAGATAAATATTATACCAGATTCAGGGTTGGGGTTATGTAAATATTACTACAGTTCCAAAAGAAAGTTTTCCCTAAATGATTAGACCACAGTTACATTACCAGTCGTTTCAAGGGACAATAAATATCCCATAATGCACTGTCAACAAGTGTAAAATGTTTTAACAACTCCTACATGCAAATTGTTCATAAAAATAAACACAAACTTCACACACAAGATATCTCAACAGGCAAGACTATAAAGATTCTGGTTCTGTTTCTCATTTATTCATAGAATCACAATGTATCAGGTGTCAAGTTATGTGGTTAAGTAGAAATATCCATCCAACTGCTCAGGCATTCAAAAGTGGCAGCTTAGAAGTTAAACTGGGATTTTAACATTTTATAAAAATCAAAACTAATAGGACAGTTCAAAGCTCAGCACTTAAGAATTCTGAAAACTCTGGCAAAAGCTTTCCAGAAGTACACGTTCAACAAACATTTTCAGAGACAGAAAAAGAAAAGAAAATCTGCATTACAAAGCATGCAACTGAGACAAAAAAAATTAACGTGAATAGTAAGCTAGATAGCTATGAAATGATGGAGTATAAGTGGTCCTAACTACCAGTAATTTTCCCAGAGTTCTCTTAAAACATTACATATGTGCTTGAACAGTGTGTCACCTTTTAACACTGACTTTCTTTTTGTTGCTGTCACAGCTGGGCCTACACGAGAGGAAAGTCATCATCATTCACACAAGTTGCTCATAAAGAGCACACTCCAAGCCACAAGTAAAATTCACTTGCTGTTATAGACAAGGTTAAAAAAACCCATCTAATCCAGTGTTACTAATATTAATCTGGTTTATTCCCTTCCATTTAATTGAGAAAAGTCAGGACTTTACACTGTCATATCTATATGACAGGTGGGTTCCTGACATGAGTGATAAAACTGACAAATGAGAATAATAGTGAGGTGAACATTTATAAACACATTCACATACACGTGTATATAAAGACCCATACTTCACAGATCTTTATTTTTTCTACTGGCATGCCAAAAAGGAAAATTAAAGCAAGCCCTGAATTAACAGTCAATACTTCCATATACTGACTGAAAAACACAGAGTTACTTTTACAAATCTTAGCTCTGACAACAGTGGTGTACATCTCTCAACATCAAATTTAACTTTAGATCTCTCCGGTACTTCACTGCTAAAATGGAAATATTAAAGTTGAGCATTAAGTATCTGTAACTCCCAATGAGTTGTATGCAGTTTAATCACTAATTTGCAAATAAAAACTCCTATTCCAGACTATCTGCTAAGGCAGGCCTATACCAATCATGTCTGTATTTTTCAAGTTTTTCTTTTATCCTGCTGATATCTCATATACAGCAGTAAATAAGTTAGAATAAATGCTTAACATTTTTTTCTGAATGTCAAATATGACCAGGTAAAATTTATCATTCTGATGGTTATTGTGGCTAATATATCACTATATGGGGTAATCATAATGGCTAAATCACATATCTGATTGCATACATATAAAATAGCTTTGATTAACACTCAGAGATATCCACAGTACTCTGTAAATCAACCTTTCGTAGGAATAAAAGGAAAAAGTCCTACTCAGTTACATAAATTCATCTTATTTTACAATAAACAGTCTCTAGTCCTTTGCAGTGAAACAACTGCATCTTTGAAGGCAAAAAAGCCCATATTCATACAAACTGCATTCTAGAATTTAATATATGAAAAATAAATATACCATTAACACCTTTGATACAGTGGAATTAATACTTCTGCAAGGCACATGCACTATATAGACTACCATGTTGTTAAAATAACATAATTTCATACACCAGTGATAATGAGGATTCAACGCAAAAGGGATTATAAACCCCTTGTCATTCTGTTTCACAGATGATGTTGCTACCTGGGAAGGCTTTAGAACTCAAATGTTTGCAGCCCAGCACAGGGATAATAGGACAGTGAATGCCCTACTGTACTTCCTACAGCTCTTTTTATCTCTAGTAGGGTAGGGAGAAGCAGCACACAAGGCTACTTCCATTCTTATTTGTGGAAAACATGAGGTGAGAATAAGGTCAAAACAAAACTGATACACCAGTAGAGAAAGAAAAGACATCTCTAACATGTTCCTAATCTTGCATATCCTTCAACATGGACACATGAATACAGTATATATGAGAAAAACCCCATTGTTAAAGGACAAAAGAAACATGGTTGATAGGCTTCCTCCTGGCCTTTTCCTGTTACTGTTGGAAGTGACATTTCTTTAAAAAACAACCAAACAAACCAATTTCTCAGTATGAAAATGCCAAATGTAACTGAAAAACAAAATAGCTACCTGTCCCCAGAACCACTTACCAAAACTGATTAATAACTGTTGCTTTTAAACTTTTGAACTTGCATACCTAACAATGTTCTACAGATTAAATCTATAAGTCTATACAGAAAATTAACTATACACAATTTTATAAGTCTGATTCTTTAAAAAGCAGAGCTCTATTGCACCAGAGATTACATTGTGTTGGGATCTGTAATAAAATACATTAATCAACACTTTTCAGACTGGGATATACAGTAAAACAAAACAAAGTGCATACAGATAGAAAATACTCAAAATCTGCACTGCTGTAAGCAAGACAAACTTTTCACAGTAAGTATTCGATATAATATTTTCTGTTATTTTGTGTATACGAGTGAATTTATCTATAATGTAAGCTTAAATATATACGAGTGCCCAAGAACATACTTATTCTAAACACTAGAGTGGGCATATGTGTGTTTAGACTCTTGAAAATGGTTTTTATCTTTACAGAATCTAACAAACTTTAAAATGGAATATAAGCCAATACTCGGCAAATGAAATACCCTTGTCTATTAGAGCAAATGTTTTAATATGGGTATACAAATGTACTTTCTTGCAATATTGTTGTACAATTCCAAATTATTGTTTTATAAATTCCAAGGCATTTTAATAGGAATTTAAAAAAAACTAAAGAAACACATACTTCCATAACATTGTCTCCTCTTAATTGCTGTACCAGGAATCACACTGCCATGGAACTCTGCCAAAATGGAAAGATCAGGCCAACATGTGGAGGCACAGGAAAAGTAAAATATTCAAGTAATTTTATTGAACACCACTGTGATTTTTTGAAACATTATTCTTCGATTTACAGTGAAACAAACTGTCAATAACACCACTCCATTAAAAAACTGCTTTATGTACAAATGCCCCAGGCAAATTGCAGTTACCTTGGTAATTTGTTAGCATGTGGTTATTTCAAATAAAAATATTGCATAGACTTTATAATACTATACTATTTGCATAGATTAAAGATGAAGAATGGAAAGTGTTATGAGTGCATCCTGGTTACCATGGACACATTCCATTCTCAATGTTATTTGGAGGTGCAAGTGGTAAAGGAATTCACTACCACACTGCGTATTCCATAGGCATTTTCTTTTTTAAAAAAGAGAGAAGAGGAAAGGATGAGCAAACCCAAACCTAAACAGCAGGAACCAAACAAAGCTTCAGGTAAAAAGTAATTGCAATTTTTTAACCAATAAAACAACTTAAATATTTAAGTGAAAATTAGTAAAAAATAAACTATTTAGGAAGTATCTATTGTCAAAATGAATCTGAACTGTAGATTACCAGAAGCATAGAACTCTTTACATTGTATGAGAAAATAATATTTGAAATTTGTCACATGGTGAACCACCTTTTCAGGATGTGGGTCTCACTCTTCCTTTAATCTCATTCGGAAGCTATAGAAGTAGACAAGTCTCACACGTCAGACTCTTACTGTATACTGAGAAATCTCTGGGGGAGCCGAGACAGACAGCGTGAATTGTGAAACCCTGTACAAAGGCAAATATGAGAAACTTTCTCCTTCCCCAGTACACTTTATTAGGATTTCAAACTTCTTCAGATTCAGCTTTTCGCTTTGCTTAAAACTAGTAACTCAAAATAGAGTTTCTCAGATTACAGGCTATATGGAGGTTAACTTTTCCCTGAAATTATTCTCCTTTAAATAGTTAAACATTCATTGGAGAAGGAAGGTGACTACAGAATCTAGAAAATAACATTGTTGAGATTCAGATGATCTAGATTCAAACATTTTCCTCTGTCCCACGTCAATGGCCTAAATCCCCAGTCTTTGTTTTTAGCCTTGGATTTGTTACTACAGTCCAAGATCTCATTCCATGTACAGTGAAGGAGCCATTGTGTCTTCTAGAGAGAAAATGTCACATTCTCAGTTAGTCTTAGAGACTTTATCTCTACTAAATCTCTTTACCCAGACTATTTTATCACACATTATATTACTTCCCCATCATATTTAAAAAAAAACCCAATAACCTGTGCTTTGGTTGGACTTTGTAGGTTAAAGAAGACTAGAAAATTTTGATTTCAGAATTAGAATATTCAAATGCTTCTGTCACTCATTTTATAATTTTATCTTTTTTTCTCTTGCAGAGTGTTGTTGCATTTTTACTATAACTGCAAATGAATCTATTGGTTATAAAACAATTAACTTCCATGTATTTTGGTTAAAAAATTCCCCATTTCACCCTCACTTAAATCTTTAAAAAATAAAAGTGGAATAAATATCAACATTACTGAAATATCTTAAAGGAGATAACTATAAATTAGATAGTTCTAAAATTTTTACTTATGAAAAGGCACTCTCTCACCATAGTTTTTTCTACTTCTACTCTAACATAGTTGCATCTAATTGAGAAGCTGATACCATAGTAGAGGTTTTTTTTTACTTTATAGTGAAGTTTTTCACACAGCTGTATCTACATCTACACTGCAGCTTTGACTGCATAAGAAATAAAGGCAATTTTGAGTTGGACAACAGAAATCTTTAGGTTTAGACAAAGCTATGCTCATTCTGCAAGTGAATGAAGCTGAGGTTTCTAGGTCACTTTAAAAACTGCAAAACAGGCACCTTAAAATTTTACTAAATTTTCACCAAGAAGAGGCAAACATGTCTTGTGCCTAAACTATGAAAGAGCTAGCACTGACAATGGACAGGTATTTGCAAAAGAACTAAAAATGTTTCATAGCTTTAGGAGGGGCTGGAGTGAGGCTATCCTTAGGCATGGACACTGACCCAGCTCAAGGCAATGCTATTTTGATCCCTGTGGGATAAGCTGCTGCGGAATGATAACACACATGGGCAATTGTTTCATGAGAGCCTACAATGGCATATTGTGATTAACTTAAAAGCAAGAATGCAGATCTTGTGCAAATGAAGAATCTGTTAAGTTTCCTTTTTTCCTTCCTGCCTCCAAGACCAGTTAGACCCTTGGTAATGAAAATATATGACTGCCCAAAGCAGATTATTTTGAGAGTTCTGATTTGTTTAATATGCAAGAATGTGAACACTAGCAAACGCAGCCTGGAAGAAGGGACTGGTTTCAGGACTGGTGCTGGTATGTAGCTCAAAATTACTGGCCCGGTTTGACCTGAAAAAGAAAGTAAAATGGACTATGAAGAGGTTGCAGTTAATGAAGTCCTAATTTATTTAGGGTTCTCAGAAGTCTTTGAAGGACAGCTTTTTAGGAGTAAACACAAAAAATGACACATCTGGGTGCAATAGTGCAAGAGTCCACCAAACTGAAGACTCTGGTGCCATACACTGGTGCCATTCCACATTTTGGGAATGAACAATATGAAATCAAACAGGTACTAGTTGCTGCCTGTTATGTCTGTGAAATCAGATGCTTTTTGTTCTTTTGGCAATTTATTAAGCCCTACAAAATTTAAGGCTTATAAGGTTCCTGCTTCATTTCACAACTGATACAAAACCTCAACATCTGCATTTGCTATAATATAGGAAATTATACAAATTACTATTTTGTCTGTACCAATAGGATTACATCTCCACAAGATAAAAATTTCCTTCTGATGTGCACTCCACTCACGAGAAGAAAAAAGTAGATTTATTTGGCATTAACTAGACATGGTCCATGTGTTAGTCTTTCTCAGAGATGTCCACTTCATCTATGCCAAAGAGTCTAAAGTGTAAAAGCTAATACCCAGCTGTGCTAAAGGAACTGTTCTACAAGAAATACCCATACACATCATTGAGTAGAAATTCTGGACAATGGTGTGTACCTGAAAGTTTGTACAGATTCTTCTCAGGATGACATTAGTCATCATGGAAACCCACATACTTCCCTTCCCTTATGTCTGCTTTGGTTTTGGAGAAAAAGAAGTTTTAATAGTAAGGAAAGCTAAAATAAGATTTAGTTTGCTTTAGTTAGCAAACAAAAATATACCAGTGACTGTAGCAGAGTTCAGAGATAAAGATAATGACACACAGAAAAAAGATAACTTCCGGGTGTCAAGGCAAACTCTCTTGTGTGGTGCTTTTAACAAATAATTCAAGTGCATGAAGAGAAATGTCTCAATTCCAAAATTTCACATATAGCAACTATGAAGCGGATAATTTTTCCCCTCATTTCACTCTCGCTTGGAAACATCAACCCACTTAAACCAAGGGATTAGCTTTGCGTGTGTGTATGCATGACTACTGAAGGCTCCCACTTAGAGCATCTGAAAAATGTTTTAGTAAAATTCAGGAGGAAGATAGAATAAAAAGCTTGGAAATAATAATTGTCTTTTCCTTTGGGGAATGCAGTACTTATATTTGAGCACAAACTTTGTTGTCTTGCCATGGTTTCTTCCCTTTCTCTCAGTTTCATACTGGGTTAATTCCTATTTTAGTACCTTTCTTCCTTAGTTTTCCCAGAGCTTGTGGGTGGGAGAGAGAATAAATAAAAAGTGAAGAAAGTAAGGAAAAAAAAAGTAGGTAAAGCTGTTTATCACAGCTGCTTACAGCAAAGGTGCTTTGGAAGATAAGGTCTACCTTTGTATGGACTTCTGCACACAGATCAGAGAAACAATACACGAGTGAGAGACAATGCAGAAAGGAGGGGATGTGCTGAAGGGAAAGCAAAACTATCAGAGGGAATAAAATATTACTCTAGAGGATCAGAGTCTTCACTTATGAGCATGATACTTGCCATTTATTAAAGTGATTAAACAGGCAGACCTAGATCAGACCGCCACAAAGAGATTATTCTACTACTTAACAGAACAAAGCATGCAAGCTAAGCGCAAGACATAACATTCCTTTCTAGATGAATAAGACACTGACAGGTTTAATTTGAAACCATTTCTTTAAGTTTTGTCCTTCTTAATTCAGTTTCAAGGTCTCCCTCTCACAATTGCAGGTCTAGTCAATGCTTTGATTTTTTTTTTTGGGTTTGAGTTTGTTTCCTCTTAATTAGAGTAAAAAACTCCAAACAACAGAACAGAGCAGTCAGACTTTTGCTATCTCTCTAAAATGTCCTGAAGTACAGCAGTGTTACAGTGCAAAGTAATTTTTAGGGAACTTGCACCTCTTTTAGCAGGATCTGTACATATAACTGGCAATCCTTTTTATTACAGATGAAGTCTTAGTTAAATCATCCCACTGCTCCCTTCTTGGATACTTCTTATCTTCCTGATTTGCATATATCTGCCACCAGTTTAATATCTGCTGAAAACTGTTTTCCTATATTTGTACGTGGGCAGCTCAGTTTCAGCACTGACATCTCCTACTCCAAATTTTAAGGAACATCTATTGCACTGGTCCCTAAAATCTCACCACATTTTTAAAGAACAAACTAACACTATCAGTGTGTTTTTCAAAGTTCCCTTGCTGTCTATTTACAGCTTTAATTCCACCTCAAATCAGAAGACAGGAACACTAAAGAATATATCACATGGTGCAGGCATTCTCATATACTTGGCTCCTACGCATGACTCCAGTTTTTAGAAAAAGCTGGGTTAACAAGTGTGCCCTTTCTCTCCATAAGTTATCAGCCCAATACTACAGGCCGCATGTGCTACCTGTTGGTTGATTTTGTTTCCTGTTTCTTCAAACACAAGGATTTTTTCAGTCCAAATTTAATTACTCATTTAACATGAAACTTAATGCTGATTACCTCTAGATTTCAGTCTCATTACAAACTGCATAGGAGGAAACAACTGTACAACTCAGCTGTAGCACCAACTTAGCAAAAGCTGAAATCTCTCATTATCATTTGTCATGATAATTTGATATGCACATGTATTAAAACATACATTGCATTTTCTGTCACAAGTATCTGCTTGCCTTTTTGATGCTTTCCAGCTACACAGCTTCTCTTGCTTGCAATCCCCATCTGCTGTAATTCCTTTCACTCTATTGTTCACTGTCATCCTATTATGTTATTTAGAACTCTGGCTTCAGACACTCTCCCAGGTTTCTGGGTCTACAGTGTTATTTTAAGTTTTTCAACAAATGATTTATATCATTTTACTGTGCACTAGTGTTCATTCTTCCAGTTCTCACCCTTCTCCTGATAATTTGTGTAATTCAGGCTTCAGCCAACAAATGACATTTACAGTGGTTGTACCCAATGCACAATTTTAATCTAATTTTGTGAAGTCCATCCAAAAGCTGCAGGCACTTTTACCTTGGTTTTATTTAGGCTTATTTCAGTTTAACACAAACTAATTTAGTTATAGCAAATCAAAATCAAGCAAATCTTTAGAATAAAAATCCATAGAGCAGTTTAGACCACCAACTTTGTTTAAAGATTATTTCTAGGTTACACTGGTGCATCTTTAGATAAGACCTTTCATAGCGTATCTCACATTGAGATAAAAATTCGGAACCTTTTCTAGCTTTGCCTTCTACACTTCTTGCCTTCTTTCCCTTGAACACTTTGCTGAGTGCATTTAATTACTTTTGATAAATGAAAAAAGTATAAATATATGGTATGCCTAGTCAAGTAAAAATATCTGACAGTTCTTCATCATGAATGCTACTGTGTATGTGGAAAATGAAATAATGTAAACAGTTTTTGGTTAATAAAGTGGTGTAAAAAAGAAATAATTATTTTTCTAATAGGGAAAAAGGAAAACAAAACAGGCAAGAACACAAACTTACCTTTGGTAACATGAAAGTAGAATTACTCTTGAGGTATACTAATATGGAGAACAAGATTGATAAGGATTTACTACCTAAGTATAAAAATATCACTAAATCTTTCTTTTTTTTCTAAAGAACAAGCACTGGCAATAAGGAACATGTGAAGATGACTTGGTTACAGCAAGAAATTTTTACATTATTAAGCAGAAAGTAGTTGTGATTGCTTACCTTAAAAAACCATTCGCTTAATGACCTAAAAATCATCCTTGTCAGGCAGGACTAGATCAAGTATGATACTTTTAAAGAAAGCCACAAATATTAAAACCATGCATAATACTTAAAATGGGAGCTTAAACATTGCACTTCTGTGAGATCCTGTGGTCTGTATATTAAAGACTAGTTATAAGTAGACAAAACCCAGCTGAGACAAAAGTAGAAAATACATCTCTAGGCTACCAGTGATATAGTAAAACCAGCTTAATGGCAAATTAACTAGGATTACTTTATCATCTTTAACATACCATAATTAAAACTGATACGAGAATATTCCAATGCATCTTGAAATAACAGCTCAACCACTACTGAAAAAGGATTTTATAAGCCCACATGACAGCACTGCATTATCATAGGCTCACTAAGAACTCAACTTCACAAGTAATAATCACTCCATATAAGTTACATATCTAATTTCAAATCAATAAATGAATGTTTCACAGGGTTAAGCATTTAGTAATGTTTGTGGGGAAAAAACCCCAAAACAATACTCTCCAAAAAGAGAATTGAGCCTTCTGGGAAGGTAAAACCCCACCACTTACATTGCTGTCTGTAATGCCTTCTGTAGAGAAATCTTGCTCTGCCAAAAACAAAAGCCCTGAAATTCCAGCACTGCCAGTGCAACACATCACCAGTTGCATTTCAGTTGTTAAAAGCCCAAATTTTCCTATGTCAGTTCTTGTGCTGTATTACATTTTCAATATTGCAGCAAGACCAAAGAATTCCCAAATCTTCCCCAAACCTTATGGATAAGATCTAGCAACCGCGTACACCCAGAGGTGGCATATCACGGAAGTGATAGGTACCATCAAGCATCCAAACCACAACACGTCACACTGCTAAACTGACTTATTTTAGCTTTGGACTGGAACACCTAACAACAATATTCATGTTTTTCCAGTTCAGCATTATTTCCCCAGAGAAACTGTCTCCATTTTCTCTGAGCAGCTCTACTGTTTACTTTGGTGTCTGAAATAGAGACAGCAAAAGAGCAAGGGTGATTTCCCTATGTATTTTAGGCTTAACGAACATTCTCCTGATAATAACTGATTAATACTGTGTGACAGCATTACCATGAAAATGTTTGATTCTTTTGGGAATACACCTTTTCAGCATAGCAGAGCATTTCCTGAACTGGGACAAAATGGCTGCCGTCTCCAAACAGCAACAAACTATACTTGAAACATTTCTACTTTACAACAACAAGAATTTCCTATTTTATGCAGCTGAAGTCCTCCATACAAACAGCTCATAATAAAATATAATTTTTTAAACTCCCTCTTGATAAATTTCTGTGCTCTTTTTGTTTGCTAAGAACACAAATCTCTGTTTGAAAAGTCAAAGAAGAGATTTGGATAGAATCTGGCTAGGTAGTAACTGGTATGGCATCCCTCAGGTTTCAAATGCAAATAAAATAGTAGAATTTTGAAAAAGGTTCATCTCCTACAGATATTTACTTAAAATAAGACTTATCTTTCCAAAAATTGTTTTGTGTAACATGAAATTAATTTCAGCTCAATTACTATTAGAACATCTGTTAATTTCCCCCCCTCCCCAATCCATCTGGCTTAAGCACTTCAAATGGCATCTGCTGTCAATCAAATAGGTTACATATCAAATGTCATCATAAAGACTTGAAAACAAGCCCAAGATATTATAGTTAACTGTAAAATACCAAATGGAGGAGCTATCCTTTCAGGTTTAATAAATCATGAAGGTTCTCACAACTGAAAATCAGCCAGCACATAGGAACATTTATTAATGCATCTTAAAATGGAAATTTTATTGAACATTATGAATTGTTGGAGTGTTTTGTTTTGTTTAATTTTTGTTTGGGATATGTTGTTGGTGGTGTGGTGGTGATTTTTTTGTTTGTTTGGGGTTTTGTAGTAAAGGACTTACAGAGATCAGTTAGAAAATCGGGTTGTTTATTGAAAAAGGATTTTTTTTTAAAAAGGTTCTCAAAGATTTCAGTGCTACAGGTTCAGAATTTTTGCTTACAACTAAAAAAGCCAGAAAAACCTTTATTTTTAAAATTGAAACAACTAATTATAGGATCTTTTAAGCAAATATTATAGTACTCAGTATCCAAAATAATGTGCTGTGCTCAGAATGTATTGATTTAATCAGAAACTGATTGAAGACAGAGAGGCGAACACTAAACAATAGGAGTAATGAGGGGTAAAGAACAAGAACATTCATGAGAACTGTTTGCCCAGTTACTTACACTGTTTGTTCATCTACATGTCCTGTGTATGTCTTTGAGAGAACCCAGTTGCTGATCTCTGGCCAAACACACAATTCTGCAGTTGCATATTTGACAGAGTCCTGGCTGTTACATGAGCAGATCATGTGTGGAATATTGCACAGAACCACGGCAGCCCTGTGAATGTACCAAGCTGGTCTTTTGTGGGTAAGTAGCTGAACATTTTACTAACATGACAAAATCTTCTGATTAGTGTAGCATTCATTAAATGGTGACAGATGCTAGTATTAATTACATGTTGAGCGGATCATTTTCCCATTACATTTCTTTTGTTACCAGCCTCATCATTTCAGTTATCAGCCTTCCCTATAAGCAGATTAAGCACCAGACTTTTTTTTTTTTGGGGGGGTGGGGGATGTGTGTCTATATTCCTTGTTTGACCAAATGAGTGACTGATCTTTCCTACACTACCCCACCATCTGGATTCCTCTCTTGCACTTTTCAAAACCTGTACTTATCATCTGTTAGACAATTTATAAGAAATGTTATTTTGAAGGTTGTGTGGCTCCCTCAAGCCATCTTACATTTAATGTTGGAAGGCATAGGATAAATCACTTGCCTCGTACAAACAGATAATATCTATTGTTTTTTGTGATAAATGTTGCCAAATTATAACTGGCATATAAAATATTAACTTGGCATTTCAAGATTGAAAAACATGTACAGTAAAAGGTATATGTGAAACAAGTCGCTATCCCTCGTGTCAGTCTTGAACAAAAAGATTCCCATTCTATGTAATAGTACATGCACTCAAACAAAACAAAAACTACTCACCATTTCCATGAGTACTAGCGGGATTCCTAGAACACATTTATTTTATGGCCAAGAATGATTTTATATTTATTGTGTTTATTCTGACATGTACACCAACTTCTCCTTCATAACAACTCAGAGCAGTCATGGAGAGGAAAAAAGGAAACAAACAAAAAAAAATTGAAAAGTACAAATGGCAAAGTCATTCATCTGGAAATAATTTCTGCCATAAACCAAAAGGTTATAAATTGAAAGTTGACAGAGGAGAAAGACATTGGAATAATAACTAATCAAAGGATGATCAAGAGTCATTAATGTGATTTTGGTAGAGAAAGTTAAATACAAACCTAAAATTTAAATTACCCAGTGTTTTTCAGAAGACATGGGGAAGCAACAATGCTTTAGCACATGATACTTATTAGGCCTATTATGATTAAGAACAAAATTATTAATCGGAATAAGTGCAATGAGAAAATGAGAGTGACCAAGAAGCAGAGAGTCTATTTCACAAGAGGAGACTGATAAAACAAAACAAGCCCTATCCAGAGTATGTATTTATTAAATATATACAATATATCTTATATATATATATATATATATATATATATATATATATATATATACACAGCATTGTTGCCTACACAAAAGATATCCAAACAAAATAAATGTAAATTAATCTATGTAACTGTACTTCTAACCATCAGAGAAGTGATGAGCTGGAGCAGTTGTTCTGTGTGAAGTAGCAGAGGAAAAAAAGCTTCCCTGCCTTTGAAACACATCAAATCCCATTTATGCTATGAAGATCTATTATGTAGCTGGATGAAACAGCAGGCACTGGGACTGGATGACCTGAAGTTGTCCCTTTCAGTCTTATATTTCTGCAGTGGAACTGGCAGATGCCCACACAGGGGAAATATGTGGAATAGTTTCTGTGCATTTGTGAAATTATGATTGCTGACTTAAAATAGCTACTTGAAAAAAATTATTTTCGCTGATGGCTCGGAAGATCTCTCCTTCCACACAACCCAGCTGGGTGAATTGTATTCTGTGAATGCTCATTTATGCAACTAAGTTTCTGGCCCTAGCACATTCTTGAGATTTTCTGTATTTGTACAGGATTTCTGGTTCTGTGACAGTTTGACTTTGACTCAGCTGATACCTGGAAATCCTGGCCATGACCACAGGTCCACAAGCCTTGGAGCATTATAAGACATGCCCAGTAAATTGATAACTTCATCCTGGAGGAGCTGAATTTACTGCTCATGTAAAGCCCAAGTAGACTGTTCAAAGAAGACTGTTCAAACACCAGACAGTGTTATTATGGGAGCTTTCATACAAATCCACTATGCAGCCACAAACTCCCCTTTTTGCTTTTAAAGAAAATAACAACAGACAGTGCTGAAAACATTCACTTCCAAGAACAGGGCTATTCAAAGTAGCAGGTTTCAGCATTCATGTAACCCTGTGCTAGGCTGGAGCATTAGACTGTGAGGCCTTTCAGGCAAAGACTGTTATTTATTAGGAAACTGCAAAACAGCTCTCTGGGAACGTGAGCCAACAACGAGGCCTCCTCCATGCTAACCCAGGATGGCTAAATATATTTTACATGAGACACAACTTGGAACATCAGTGATGCACATACCTTCAACTGCTATTTTTGACACAGGTCTCTTTGCAGGAGATTCCATAGCCTGGTGAAAGGTTAACTAGCATCCAGAAGTTTTACATGTACAGAAGTTAAAACTGGAGACACTACTTACGTGAAGGTGTTTGGAGGAGTAAGGAATTAAAATTTGAGTGAATTGGAAAGTTTTGCTGGAATCAGATGCATTAGCTTCAGAAAATATAGTGATATATTCAAATACATACATTCACTGCACAATACTCAAATGATCTTATTGCCATAAAATCAAAGCTGAATTTTTTAAACAGTCCAAACCAGTTATTTTTCAATGACACCAGCTTCCTGGTAATGCTTTGTACAATGAACATTTGCAGAACAATTTGAACTTACTTACACTGACAGTTATGAAGCTTTTTTTGCATGGTTTATGTTAACTGATTTTAGTTCATTTTCAGGATATATTTGGGCAGCTGAAAACAAACCCAAGAATAGATACCTTGAGTGTGGGACAAGAAACAGATATGAGAACCAAACCCTGAAGACAGTAATATCTTATTTTTATTATCCAAGTGCAAAAATGAATAGCAAAGACCCCACAACACTCAGTCACATTCCACAGACAAGGAGAGCACTGGTAGGATTCCTATGGGGTCAGTGGGACAGGCCCACTACAAGACTCCAGCTACTCAAAACCACATATTTCCCAGTTACTGTGCAGCAGTTCTTCTCTGAAAGAGCATATGTTCATTATTTTGGTTTACTTTTTGAAAACAAACTGAAAACTTCCTCCTAGTTTAAAAATATATTATGTTTTTTTTTTTCTGGTTCTGGTGAGACATTTAAAGAACTTCCTCAGAAAAGTTTCTGAAACTTCACATTTTCTAAATCATTATGTCCAGCTTGAGACAAGTATTTGTGTTTTTCTCTCTAATAAATATAAAGTAAATAAACTAAGTAAAAAATGTCTCAAAATGAAACAAAGATTACAGTATATTTGCATTTTTATTTCATAATCTTATAAACTCATAATCAGATTTGTTAAATTTCATTTGTTTACTGTCTAACATTTCTCATTGATGATTCTATCAGATTACTCTGAACAATACTCATATCACACATTTTGCAGAATATTTTAAAACAAAGGTTCAAAAAACTCTTCCAAGATATTTATCATTGCTTATTTCCTTGTTTGAAAAACCAGCTATCTACTGGTGAAAGGCAGAAGATCTAACATCTCCAGGTACAACGTGGAAAATATACACAGCCTTCCCATTCCCAAATGTTAATTTCATGTCCTTGGAATGACACGTTAGATTATTGCTTGCCCCTCTGCATTACGTCTGATTACCCCAAAAGTGCAGCTAAACTTACCTTTCTTTAAAAGGAATACTTAAGGATTTGTCGTTTATTTGCGTTAAATGTCGTGCCACATTTATTTGTGAGGCATTTCCCAGAGTAAACTAATGTCTGTTTTAAAGATGTGTATATACTGCTTCGCAAGGCTTCTAACTCACATTTCTCTTTCCTCCGCTTCTTCACTCAGGGCCCCATCCCACAGGCTGGGAAAAGCCCAGGTAGAAGGAATCTCCCACATACGGAGGCTCCCCGTCTAGAGGCACTTTCGCCATGTCTGGAAATAACTTTTCGGTAGCCGGCCCTCACGCAGCCGGGCGTTCCCGGCCCTCAGGAGGCCAGACCAGCGGCACTTACTGGTGGCGCCTCCCAGGTCGCATCCTGGCGGGGTTAACGGGGCCCCTCGTCCTGCTCCGGCACGGAGGGGCTCCTTCCCGGAGGACAAGCCCTGGCTAAAGCCGCTGCCGCCTCAGGCTGCCGGTCTGCTTTCCTTCCTTCCTTCCAGGGCGGCGGAGAGAGCGGCGGCCCCGCGCGGCTCCGCCGCCGCCATTTTGGGACGCCGGCGGGCGGTCTCCATGGCAACCAGGAAGGGGCGGACATCGCGCGGGGTCACCGCTAGCCCGGCCCCCTCTTAAAGGAGCAGCCGCGGCGGCCCCGCGGTGCCGGGCAGGGTCTGACCCCCGCCGCCGGTGCCACCAGCGACCCGCGCCCCGGCCGCCCCCTGGCCGCCCCGAGGGGGGACATTCCCGCGGACCCGAGGTGACGACCCCGGCGGAGGGATACCGACCGCCGCCAGCGGCTCCGCCGAGCGCAGCGAGCGGGCCGCGCTCCGGGCCGCGGCGGGGGCTGCGCGGGGGGCGGCAGCCGGGGCAGGGGCCGCCCGCCGGCCCGGGGCGCGCGCGGGCCCCGGCGGGGCCCCGGCGCCAGGAGAAAGTAGTCCCGCGGCCTCCTCCTCGCGCCGCTGGAAGGGGTTCGGCGGCGGAGGCGGCGGACGAGGCGTCGCTCGGTGCTGCGGCTTCAGCTGATAATTGAAGGGAAGCGAGGCGGCTGCTGCCGGGAGGAGGGAGGCACGGAGCGTCTGCGGAGGCCGCACCGGGACAAACTAGGTACCCGGGGCCCCTCCGCTCGGTCGGGGGGCGCCGGGGAGGCGGGCGCGGGGCGGCGGGGCGCTCGCTGGGCCCCTCGGCGACTCCGGGCCGGGCCTGTTGTGTCATCCTGGCATTAGCCGAGCTGCCCTTCCTGGCGGCCCGGGGCAGGGGGAGGGGAGCGGCGCCATCCCGGAGCATTGTTGCGGATGGGGGTGGGGGGGGGCGAATGGGAGTCGGGAACGACGCGGCGCCGTGCCGGTGAGTGTATGGGGCGGCCCGGAGGGGTGGAATGGGGCCCTCGCCGTGCAGGGAAGGGGTGGAAACGGAGCTGACAAAATGGCCAGGCGGTCCCCGAGCCCGCTGCAGGGATATCCCTCGCCCCCCCACCCCGGGCAGGGGTGCCGGGGGCCGCCTGGCCTCTCCCGGGCCGCCTGGCGGGGAGGGGGGCGGCAGCGCGGCCGCCCCTCGGCGGGCCCTATGTGGCTGCTGATACAAAAGGGCAGTGTCAGTGTTGACACTGCCGTGCCGATTTCGATGCCCTTCCCTGTCTTCCCTCCCCCACTCTGCTTGGCCCCCTTTTCCTTAGTGGTCCTTTCTTTCCCACCCCCTCCCCTTTATTTTTTTTTTTTTTTTGTTCCCCTCTAAAGAAGCTAGGGAATATCTTAAAGGAGAAAATAGCATTTTCTTTTTCTTTCCCTCCTGCCCAGCTCGGTAAAAATGCTAAACAATCGGCCGACGTCCATATTTCACAAGCTTTTTTGGGGGGAGGAAGAAGGTGGGCAGAAAACGGAGGCGCCCGTGGGGTCGGAGTCACAAAGCTGGCTGCCCACGAAAGGGATTATTTTCGCAGCTAAATGTTTTCGAGCTGATGTTTTTCTTGTTTTCAGTCAAGAAGCAAGTTGCCTGGTCCTTGCGTTTGCTTGCATAATGCGTCGTACTTGGAGGCTGATCAAACGCTGGGTTCTGCCTTTCCTGCCTGGCTCTTCCTCCTTCCCTTCTCCCGGGGGGCTGGGTCGTGGCACAACTTTGAGGGGGCTGGGGGCGCTGGGGCTCCCGGCAGCTGCCCCGGGGATCCGGCCGAGGGAAGGATCCGAGGCCGGGGCTCTCGCCAGACCTGCAGGCCTGTCTTCCTGTGTCCAACTTTTTTATTGTTCCCCCTTCCCCCTTCCGAGTGCTCGGGCTCTCCGGCAGGCGGGGGTTTGCTCGGCTCGGCAGTCCCAAAGTCTAGACGGGGAACCGGAAAATAATAGGGGAAAGAATGGAAAGTTATGTCAAGGGCTTTGGGGGAAAAACATCGACGTATCGAACAAAGGTCCTGCCTGTGTTGGAGAGAGAGGCCTGCATGTGAGGCCTGATTGTGTCGCATTTACACACGGGGAAGAAATGAGTGCTTGGTACTGGCCTAAATTTATTCTGTAAGTCTGGCATAGAACTTAGGAACGCTTTCAGAGAGTGTGTAGTTTGTTTTGGGAGTGTTTTTGTTATGTGTAGCAATCCAGTAATAATTTTTATTTTAAATCCTTTTTTTTTCCTCTAAAAAGACAGCTCAGGTTGTTGTTTTTTTTTTTTCTTCCTGCCTTGTTCAGCAAAAATAATACTGATTCAGAGCTTCTAACACTGTAATGTAAAACTTAACTCAGACTAACTTCCATTATTTTGTTGTGTGTAATATGAATTTTGAGCTTCCTGGTGTTTAAAGGCTTCCATAAAGAGGAATTGAGTAGTTACCAGCTGATAAATTTGAAGTACATCTATCATAATGAGAAAGAAGAGGAATTTTGAGCACTGAAATTATTTTTCAAGATTTTTTTGTGGGAACTGACACTGTGGATATACTTTGGGAAGACTTTAAAAGCTAGCAAGCATTCCTGTGATTATTTCTGTTTATCTCTGGTGTAGTTACTTCAGTTCTCCCTCTTCCCCTCTCAGAACTAGAGTTCTAATTGTACAGAGTAGGGGTTCTGGTTTGGGTTGTTTTTATTTTTTTTTTTTAATTTTTAAATTTTTAAAAAAATTTTTTTTGTATTTGATTTCTGAAGTTTCTGAGATTAATTAAGGTTTTTGTTAGGCTATAAGTTTTTAAGCAAGTTGTATTTTATGTATGCAAAAATATACGTAACGGACATGAAGATACTAGAAAAATAACTATCTTTCTATTTTTTGGTACCCTATTTAATAAATATTAATAGGAGTTAAATGTATTTATGAAAATACTAGTATTTCACTTTTTGCAGCTGACATTTTAATGGAATATGTTGTGTTTTAACTAAGAAACTTAAAACAATGGTCTGGTGAATAAATTCTGAAAGTAGTGCTTAAAGTTTTTGGCACTATACATGTTTTTAGCTTGTAGTAGTTTCTGTATTTGTAAAATGCAGCTGATTGTGAGCAGCTCAGTTTTTTTGATGTTAAATGCAAACGTGTTTTTAAATTTTATTGTTTGGTGTATCTTATTGTTGTGTTAGAAATACAGATAATCAGATTTTTTTTTTTCTTTCTTAGGGTTTTTCTGAGAAAAATGAGTAGTAAACTTGAGCTAACAACCTTTAAATCTTCAGTCTCCAGATGGTTGCATAGGTAGGAACTTAAACATGTCTTAGCTGTTAGTAGAAAGATTGTAGGTCATCCACAGTGTGACATTACTGCTTATTAATATAGCAGATCTACTTCAGTAGGAGTGCCAACCTGTTGAGTAAGAGCTTATGAAAATGGAGTCTTTTGATGTCTTGCAAAAGTTTTTCAGGTCAAAGTGACCATTAGGGGAAATATTCTGCATCTTCCCAGTAAATGAATAATCAAAGCTGTCATTCCTAATCAGGAATCATGCACAAGTTTTTGTGGGTGTTTTTTTTTTTTAAGTTTTCCTTTTTGTATTGTACTTTGACTGTCTTCAAACCCAGAGTGTAAATATTACAGGAAAAAAAACTGTAATGAAAACTTTTTCTCATAAAATCATTCCTAAATTTGAGGCCTAAAGCTATAGGTAACAACAACAGTATTCCTCCTGCAGCAGCTTAGCAAAAATAGGATGCATTTGTCTTTAATGCCACCAGTGGGGACATGATCAATTTCCATGTGGATCCTTACATCACTGATAAGTACAGTTACTTACCTGCAGCAGTCCAGAAGCATAACCTGACTAAATTCCTTTTGTTTCTAAGTGATGAAGCTGAAGCAGGAAAGTCAGTAAGCAAACTACATGTTTGTACCTAATTTGCAGCTAAATGAATCTCACAGCTATCTGTGTTAATCTTGTAGTTATAGGCTATGCTGTATTTTCTAACAAACTACTTGGTAAGCATCATGTAGAACACTTTTGGTCATGGATCTGTCTTTTGTCACACTGAGGCTAAATTTTTGTGACAAAGTATAATCAAATACTGAAGTTGTACAACATGGTGAACTAGAGCTTTGGCAAAAACTTAACCCAGAATGTTTCTGGGATCTCTCATTGGCCTGTTGGATGATCAGTGTCCTGTTAATCACCTGTCAAATTAGTAACACTCCCCATAAAGCACTTTGTTGACTCTGTGATACTCTTTTCATCAATGTGTCACTGCCCCATTCAGTAGTGACTCTGAAGGTAGTACCACAGTGATTTTTTTTTTTGATAGAGTAACATATTAGTTTTGGGTGAGTATGCTTAGTTTTCTGAAGAAGTAATATTTTAAATGTGCTCTTAATATTTTAATCACTATGTAGTATCACAACAGATTTATGGTAGTATATGAAGCAACTCCCTGCTGAGGCTTTCCATAGATCAGTTTTAACTTAGGACATAAAGTTGGTAACTGCAAAAAAAGTCATATTAACTTTTTTTCCTACTGTTGTATTTTTTTTTCAATTTATATGAGATAAAGTGCTTCTCAAGTGTTTTCAGAGTTCTCAGTAGTGAGCAATAATGACAAAAATGCTTGTATGTAGCCACTTGTCTCAGGCTCGCTTTTTTTAACAAAACAGTTGCTGAATTCATGTTTTAAAGTTACCTTCTGCAAACAAAGAAATTTTAGCTACCTATTAAATGTACAGTGTCCGTGGAGGACAGGGCTAAGTCAACTGGCTTCTCCTGCCTGCTTTCAGATACCAGCAATGGTTGCTTTAGTACGAAGTTCAGTTTGAGGAGCAATTGTTCTCCTAATCCTGCCCTCAAGTTGGTGGAGTCCAGCTGTGTAAATATGCATATTATCCTTCAGTTCTGTCTGGCAGCCACGTTCAGAACCAATCTCTTTACTCTCCTTGTCTATGATGATGCTTGTCTTGCAAGGTACTGACTGTTGCCAGTCCAACTTGACTCATGAAGGTACTTGGTACAAATATGGCAGCAAGCTGCCCTGAGAGCAGTAGATGGTCAGCTCTGTAAGGGAAAATGAAAATACTGTTCTCATATAGGAGAAATGGAAAACTTAGCTGTATTATCAAAAAAGTTGATGATAGTTTAATATTGGACTTCAATATTGAAGATGCATGAGAAATACTAGCAATGATGTTCAAGCCATGGTTGCCCTCTGTTGCTCCAGAAAAGCCTGTTTTGTAAGGACTCATACAAGCCTGTTTGGAAACCTCAGGAAGTTACTTGGCCCTTCTCACATTTGACTTCTTATACCCTTGAGTAGTTTTTCATTGATTACAGCCTGCTAAAAAGAGATCCATTTTCTTCAGTGATAAGAAAGGAGAAAAATCCCCAAACTTTACAAACATACAAAGGTATTCTTGGAGAAGAAACTGAATGATTCTATCAGTGTGCAGTAATACTATGCTGGCTCATGGACTGGAGGGGGAAAAATCCCATTTTCTTGAGTGTTTTCTATATGATTTGCTTTGATGGTGTCCACAAGAAAGTGCATATGCTGAACTGCAAAGAACTGACCTTCATGAAAGGTATGAAAGGGTCTGAGTCATCTTCTGGAATGTGAACCTTGAGTTGTAGGGAGCAATTTGGTGTTTCAAATTGGAAGTTGAGGTCCCTGGTACTTTTTGAATAAGATGGCTTTTTTTAAGATCTGAAAGGCAAGGTATATTTCATGTTTATTCTGCTTTCAGAGGAACTTGTTGCTGACAACTTGTGTTGTATTTCATGAAGTCCAAATAACTAAACTTAATGTAAAGAAGGACAAATAATTGCTAGACTTTTGTAAAGCTGGAAATAGAAGAATACAAATATGTTCTTTGTTTTCTGAGGGATGTATATTTTTTTGGGAACAAAAGTGTTAACTTTCAGGAGGCTGTCAAGCCCTGAGATGGGCACTACACTTAAATCTGGCAGTGGGCACCTCTGTCAGTTTTGTGGCTGGCTGTTTGAAGCATGGTTAATACCAGTTTTTGTTAATGCAGAGCATTGACTAATTTTTTACCTTGATTTTCAGGTGTAGCTTTTAAAACTATTAGGAAAAATAGGTCTGTGACAAGCTCATGCCCCAAGGTAGCTAGGTGTAGATTTAGCTGTGTTTTCTTTTCTGTTCTCCCTCATTTTTCTCCTTTTCTGTCTTACTTGTCTTACTTTGAGCTCGTGATAGTTTGTCTTAGCAGCTCTGGGCAGGAGAAATGATCTTGCTGTGCGTGGGCTTTTATGTGCTTGAAGTCTGTTCTGTACCTCTGCTCTAGTCCAAGACTGCTTAGATAGGGTAAAAGTACAGGTAAATAAGCGTGGAAATAAAAAATACAGTGTTGTATAGTATTGTCTGAATTGAAAACATTGAGTTTTTGTAGGATCAGGAGCAACATAAACGAGTTGAGGCACCAAAAAAAGAAAAGATGGAAACAGTGCATAGTAACGCTAGTCAGGGAGGACTCCAGTATCCCCCATGCCTGCCCTCCTCCCCCTTCCCTCCAGCCCTAAAGAAAAGGAAAAACACACACCTGCATCCCACCCACTCATCAAGGGACTTGAATTACATGTCCTTGATACTGGTATAATGATTAGTTGCTTACTTTAACTCCTGCAGTTAGTGAGGAGAAGCTCTCTTTGCATTATATATGCCTTTGTGGAATATGTGGTAGATGAGTGTTTTTGGACAAGGTAATATTGTAAGATGTGGTTAATGTCAGGGCTAGAGGATGGCATCTTATCCAAGTTAATAATGTTCTGTGTCTTCTAATGTCAAATCCCTTATGTAATTAGCTTATTCAGTGTAGGGAGTGTCCTGTCCTGGAAGGTGTGTGCAGTGTAACTGAATCTTCTGATCACAGGTGAGATGTGGCTGTGCATTTAAAGAGGACAAATGAAGAAAGTAACTGAGGGCGCATGTTAATAGGCTGTATGCTGAATTTAAACTTGGAACTCTGCCTCCTTAGAGAGTGAGTGTTTTCTTCTTCTTTATTTTGGGGATACACTTTATTTGTAATCAACTGACTGGCTGCAAACTGTAATTTCTCCTTAAAACTTCACTTGTCTTGAGCTTTGCAGTTGTTTCAGGTGTGATGGCTTGATGAACTCACCCATTATACAGGGGTGAGGGGAAGGTAGGAAATAGCTCAGCTGAACAAGGACAGCAGACAGTCATAAGCTGTGTCAATAAGCCTGAGTGAACAGCACCTGAGAAGCAGCTGCATAGCTAGGTAGGTACATATGAGATCTTTAAGTTAAACAGCTGGAGAAAACACAATTTCAGCTGAATCTCATTTAATGAAGGGATGGAAGCTGCATAACTTTGGCAAACTTTAGGCCACAAATTGAAGTGTTGCAGCTTGTACTTTAAAGATCTGCTGCAGTCTATTCTACAGTGTTTTTCAAGCTCATATGATGATGCTGCATGCTGCCATATCTTACTTTGGTAATATTCTGCCTTTTGTATTTAGCAGATCATAGTCTACAGTAAAAGACTGTTAATAAAAATTAAGATTTGAATTATACCATAAGATTGTGGATTAAAGAAGTTAGTTTCACTCCCTTACTGAGTTCCAAGAAGCTTGGCAGAAGAGCAGATACTTCTGGCAAAGGAATGTAAGATAGGAAATATGTGTTTGTCAAATTACCCTCCATGGTAGTTTTTAAGTTGATATAGTTCTGCTGTATATTTGTAAACTTGCAAATGAACATAGCCATGCTGGATACCTGACTCTGGACAGCCCCTCAGAACTTTCACTGGCACTTTGTAACTGGAATTAGAAGAAGCGTGTTAAGGGAAATGCCATTGCATGCCTCAGTCTGCACATTTAAATGCTCCATGGAGTGGGTAGAAAGTGAGCTCTCTTCAGGTTAGCTGTGAAAAGGAAAGATGAAATTTAGGATGTGAAGGAATGGTACCTTAAATGCCTTCGGTTAATGTTGACATATTTGAGCACTATGGCCATACTTTTTTTAAAGAGTTTAGCGGTTCTTGATGTATTATCCAAATCAAACCAGAGTTGGAACAGAATGAGCACTGAAAATTCCAACTTTATTGTGCTTTATGGAGAATTCAAGTAAGCTAGAACCTGAGAACTTTATAATTAAGAACTGGGGGTAAATAGGAATGTAGTGATGAGTTAATTTTTGGGACTACAGTTAAACCAGATGTGAAGTTGTCTGTGAGATTCCACTGCAGTGATAGGCCAAGTAATCTCAATCTGTCACTTTAAAAATACAATGCAGTGACTATACTTGTTGCTGTGCTTCATGACTTCCAAAGGCTGCCTGGAGTAAAAGCGTGTTCCCTGCTTTTCCTCTGTCATAGGCTTAGCCAAAAATTGTTAAAACTATTCTTGTAGTGTAAATAAAGTAGATTCCTATTAAGTAACAAGTCAATGGATAAACACTTCTATCATCTGTTTTTCAAAACTTCGTCATTTATTTATTTTATTCAGATGACATCTTGGGTTTTATATCAGATTGAGATCTCACACTTCAATGCAAACTGTGATTCTTGCTGGTAGTACCTGTAGTGTTATCAGGAACACTCAACTCCCTCGACCTGTTCCCAGGGGTCTGCCTATGCTAAACTAGTGTTGCTTCTATTTGTGGCTTGTGTTTGTTGGTTTTCACATCTACCGTGCAGTTATTGGAAACCCTATTAGGACTCATCTGTAGTATTATTTTAATTAATTAATTTTAATTGAAATAATTTTTATCCTATTTTAGTAGTGTTGGAGCATCTTAAAAACTTTTATCACAAATAAGCCATGTAGATCACTCTGCATTACCAAATTGTGTAGTGTGTTTTAATTTAAAAGCTGTTCCCCTTCAGCTAAGAAATGGTTTCTTCCTTAGACTCACAGATTTGCAATACTGTTTCCCCTTCACCAAGATGACGTCAGGCTACTTGGAAAGTTAGCTCAGTAAGATGGCAAATCAAAACCAGATAACAGGTGATAGAGCTAATTGATGTAACAGCAGAGTTCAATTAGTATTTTGACTTTCTCTGTTGTGTAACCCACTCTGAAACATCAGTTGAGTTGAATGTTGGCAACTCAGTAACAAAATTTCTCTGTGCTTTCATAGGACTCCTTTGTTTTTTGTCTGCTAGTTCTACATGGAGCTCTTTCCACAAATGGAATAACTGGTTTGGTTTTTGGAATATATTAACTTTGGCAAGTTTCCTCCCTCCCCCCCTCCCCCCCCCCCCCCCATGTGGCAGATATCAAACATGAACATATGGGCACAGAGTGACACAGCAATAGAAGGATCAAGCTGGATAAACAACCTCTGCACAGACTAACCCTATCCAAAAGTGTGGTATATGGTTTGTGGTTTTTTATTTTTAAATCCTAGAACTTGCTGCTTACTGCAATAACTTGCTTTGTGGAGGGCTGTCTTCTGCCTCCCCTCCTCTTTCTCAGGAGAAGGTGTGGGGACAAGTTTCCTCTCTTCAGTCATAACAGAGCTTCAGTGGTAGGTACCATGGGACAAGACAGACAGGAAAAGCTTCTCAAATTGTAGATAGAGGTGTTGGCTTCTTTTCAGTGTCTTCTCTGACTTCTTACACCTTCTGAGACAGGATGCCTGTTACTACAGCAAGAATGGTGTTCCTAGTTACTTCCTTAGCCAAAAGATCCAAAGTGGGGGACTAACTTTTTGTAGGAACTGAGCCTTGAAAGAGATGTTTGTACCTGAGCAGCATGATCATCTCCTCTCTGGTGGGCATAGTAGGACAACAGAACTTGGTAGTTGTCTGTAAGGACAATGTCAGACTTGCCTTTTTAATTCTTTAGTCCTCTTGGGATACTCTTTCAGCATGTCGTGTCTCAAAATTTAGGATCGTCTAGTTTCCAGCCTGAAAGTTTCTCTTAACTGTTTGCCTGCTAACTGTGTCAATACTATTCTTCTCTTTATTTTCTTCTGTTGATGTTTTAGTCTTAGCACTTACTGAAAGTATTTACAACCTTGTTGCCAGGCTAAATAATACAGGTTTTATTGGTTAACTTCTTTAAGATCACCCTTCTGGTTTTCAGCTGGAATTCATGTCTCTTGATAAAGGCTCACTGTGATGGGGTAGAGTATTTCAGATAAGCACTGAGAATTCTGTTGCTCGGTAATGGTGCATACACCTCAGCATTGGTTCCTCTTCCACACCTCCTCTCCCATTCCCCTCCTGCATCACTCTGGGAGGAACTGGAGCATGCTGACAGGGTTTGGCTTACAGAAAATGCTTTTTGGGTTCAGTACTGAAGTACAGCATTTCCATATTCAGTGGTAATATTGTACTTCATAGCATTCCAAGTGTCTCTTTAAAATCATTTACTGTTCCGTATTTGGATATGTTATTACTATTTTGGGAGAGGGACAGAGGAGAGAAAAGGGGACTTGCAAGTTTTGATAATTTTGAGAAAAGGGGAATTTTAAGGGAAGAGCTGTGTGTTTAGATAACCATATCACCTGTGTAGTTTTTGGAAATAATCAAGGCTATAATAATAACAAAGCTTTCATCTTACTTCATAGTTTTCTTCTATGGGTAATAGTCTTCCATAATTTCAAACGTTTTCTGTTAAATTTGTGCAATGATGCAATCTGTTTGGATGCTACTTAAAAGCAATTTGAATAGTCTTGGGTTTAACAGAACAGAAATAAAATATGAATGACCTCTCTTCTGTGAGCCAGGAAACAGTAACGAGTGTCCAGAGTTCTGCTGTCAAAAACCAAAATCTTTTGCTTTTGGAGTCTGCTGATGTCCTGTCATTACTGAAGTATGATTTCAAGATTTAATACCATTACAAGTTGAACATGATTGCCTGCCTTCAAGTGTTAAAAATGTTTAAGCACTCACAGCTTATAAAGACAACTATTTTTCAGTTGTTTTTCAAAACCTTGGGCCTTTGAATGTGCATTCAGAGTAACTGTGACTATTTTAAGTCTAGCTACGTCTGAATGGTAGAATATTCTTACTTGAGTGTGTTTGCTGTAACACAGCTTTGAAGCCTACCAGGTGGAAGTTGTGGTCCTCATCAGAGAGTACATTTTGCTAAACTTTGAAACTTTGGTTCAATGAGAACATGGGTCTACATAAATTCATGGAGTAAACAAATATAATGTCATGGCACTACTGACATAGGGAAGGAAGGTAGTCTGTCCTGTGAAGGTACTTGAAAAAAATAGACTTTTTCTCTCAGAAAAGGAGAAGGCCTGTTCTGGAAATACAGTCAGCACTAAGGGTATCTCTTTAAATAGTAATTTGTTTTTTAAAGCAAAGAGATAATTCTTCCTTACTCTATTTTTTGTACTGCTTTAGGCTTTAAATACCTGATTTTTGTGTAAAATACCTAGTTGCCTGCTAAAGGCTAACTTAAGGAGGAGAAAAAGTGAAGTGCAGAAGTATGTACAAGCGTTCAGTTTTCATACCACTGACTTTAGCTGTGTTGTTATAAATGTTACAGCTATACCAGGAGAGATAATTTTCAGGCATTCTAAAGATGTTAACCTGCCATGCCTGAGCCTTGAATAACTGAGTCAAGGAGTTCAAGAACTCAGAATTTTGTGCCCATGGATTCAGGAATGTTGCTCAGAGATCACTGAGTGTGGCAAGCAGAGGAGATGCAAGCTACTGTATTTCCTCAAATTTTCACCTAACCCTGTGAGACATTGCTGAGTTGGGGCTTGTGGACCCTTTTCCTTGTTTTATGTAGATGATCTACCTGGTTAAAAAGCCTACTTGATAAGGAGTTGGGCTTTCTGTTGACAGCATCAAATGCAGGATGTGACTAGTGCGAGCCCAGACCTGTGGCAGCTAGAAGCAGCAGCTCAACTGATGGCAGAATATAGTGATTTAAATGTCTAAGTTTAGCTTAGATGCATCCAAAAGCAAGGTAGTTTATTACTACTTAGGTAGTATTCCAGGTTATGACAACAAACTAGAAATGCATTTACTCTTGGGGTGTTTTTGCTCTATTGTTGGAAAGGTTGGTGGCCCAGTTTGAAGTGGGAATAACTTGAAAATACAAAATTGTGACTGGCTATCATTTAAACTGTTTTGTTCTTTGCACTTCCATAGACTGGAGTAGTGTTTGTGGTGGGAGAGTGGAGGAGATGCTGATGTAATTTCAAGTTGCTTAATCAGAATTTGAAAAGTTTAATTTGTGACAACTGGTGATAGATCAAAATGTCAGGTTTTAAATTGTCTATGTCAGCTTGTACAGATGCAGTCTATATTTTTGACCAATTCCCTAAGTTTCATGTGCTGAATTTTAACAAGAAAATTTATGCAGTGGCATAATAGTGAAGCTTATGATTGTACTCTATCCCCATATCCTCTGAGGTGTGTGGAACTTTGGATAAATACATCTAATAATTGGAAATTACCTTCTGTATAGTGCACAAGATTTCCATGTAGGTTTGGATTAGAGCAACTAACTTGACTTCCTATTTTATCTGGGTGACCATACTCACTAGGATGTCTCCCAAGAAATGTACTTGGGATTTTTAGCTTCCATCAGTACTTGGTATTCTTTGGGAGATAGAATGGAGCTCAGCTGAGTAACTGCATAGTGCAGACTCACAGCTCTACTGCCCTCAAGTCTGGCCTGTTTGTTTTCTCTCCTTAGTCTGTGCTGTAACTTCAGTAGTGAGTTAAATATTGAATGAAGAGTATAAGGAAGTGTAATCACCACTGAGCTTAGAATTAATGGAGTTACAAAAAAACCCAAAAACCAAGTAGGTGTTTGGCTCAGAATGTCTGTTGTACTTGAATATGTACAGAATATTTATGCTGTCATTTTAATTTAAAAAGTGTCCATTATAAAAGGCAGACTGTGATAGCACATCTGAAATATTTTCTTTGAAAATGAAAATGCACTTCTGAAACTTTCAGGCTCTTATCATGCAACTGTTTATTATATTAAACAGTATTATATTAAACACTACCATGTTAGTAATATGCTAGTGGTCTATTCTGCCCATGAGATAAGAAAAAAATGACTCTTGAATTCTGTTGTGAAAATTCAATGTTAGATGCTTTATATCCTCCACTTTTTACCAAAATATACATTCAATGGGAAATAGTTTCAATTAGTTTTTCATAGATAACTGCATGTTTGGAGAGCTGTGTTTTCATCAGCTTTCAATTATGTGGAAGAAGTTTGTGTTGGACAGATCAGGCTGTTTCCAAATAGCAGTACATGATGTCTGTGTCCCAAAACTGGTCTGTCAGGGGAGCCTTTAAATACAAAGTAAACATACAGATAAATTTTGAAAAGCATAGAGACCCAAAGTCAGTGCAATAATTTGGCATCTTTGGTAGCTAATAGGGGTTGAGGTGCTCTCCTTAGCACCTTATCCCAGTAGTTGATGGGAGACAAAATGTATTTCCAAGACTTTACATTGGGAAATGGAGGTGTTAAAGATACTAGGATTACTATAATGCTTTTTTGCTCATTAATCATATGGGGGATGGGGATGTGCATGCTCCCAAGTGCCTTTGGTTTGCAAAACAGATTGAAGAGTAGGAGAGGCTGCAGCCTTTAGGACATCTGCACATTTTACCTATCATATGTAGGATACTGTGCAGAGGGGAGGGAAGAAACTGGGCATACTCTTCTACTATGCAGAGGGGAAGGAAGAAACTGGCTCACTTCCAGATATTTTCTGTCTTTCTTTACAAGTCCATCTACTTCATATTCTTTCTTTTATCTTTCCCTGAAGCCACTCCATTCCCTGTATGTTTTTTACTAAAGTGTTGTGAAGAGTTACTTTATCTTGCACCATGATGAAGCTGCCCTCTCCAGTTAAATACCCTTTTGTTTGTCTTCCTTACTAGTGCATTTTATTAAATGGCTTATAAGAGGATGAGAGGAAAGAGGATGATGTGGAGTAGTTTTGGAGTGTTTTATGGGTATTCTTTAAAGAAAAAAAACCCAAACCATGAAAACAAACAAGAAACACAAGAGATCTTGCATAGGAGTTGAGTGAACTTTGCTTCCAATTCTGTGTCATATTACCAGTATGGGGTTATTGTCATGCTTGCAAAAATGTAATTTAGGAGTGGAGCAAGATGGATGCATTGCTTTGCTTATATCACTGATGTATGCACAAAGCGCTTAGGAGAAACACTGTCTTCTTTTCCTCTCTTCTTCACCCAATTCTTTTTCAGTCCTAGACAAGACAAAACTAATGTGTTGTTTTGCAGGGCAGTAGGTTGTAGGTTTGCTCATAAAGCATAGTTAATCATTAGTGTTGGATGAAAGGTCACCAGCATAGAAGACAACTCTTTGAGTATTCTGATTAGGTCACAGAGCAAATTGCAAGAGCAAAGGCTTATCAAACCAGCTATTGTAATATCTTCTTAAATAATTTTGATCAAGCTATAGAAAACTTAGAGCTCTGCTTGTTCTTTTATGAGTGTCTCAGGGTGGTGAAGAGATTGTGTTCTTCTGTTATGTGTTCTGTATTCATCAGAAGGTAACAAAAAGCCTTGAACAGATTTAGGCAGTACCTATTGGAACATTTTGTTGTCAGAAAGTAAGGAGCCTTTCTTCCAGCCCTGAAGTGATTGACTATTGACAGAAAAGTCAGACTTTGACAAACATGGCCATGCTAGGACCCTAGGAAAAACACCTCATTAGTGTTAACTTCTTAGTCTTGTGAGCTGTAACATATGGGCATAGTTACAGTTGTTCTTGTTCAAGGAAAGTGTGTGGGTAGCCTGGGAAAGATGAAGTAAAAATCATTGGTGAGGTAAAGCAGAAAAATGTCCTAGTGGTACTTGCACATAAGGGAGGGAGGAGAGGAATTTGTAGCAGAATTTTTTTGTGTGTATTTTGTGATGCATTCTTGTCTAGCTTAAAACTAAGACTAAATCTAGCATCCTGCTAAAAAGCACTTCAGAGAGCTCTAATATTTAGTTTTGCTCAAGGTCAGCATCATGTACAGTGCTAAGTTAACACAGCATTCTTGTGGTGCACTGAGAAGGTGTAAATGTGCGGACTGGAGTAGACGCTTGTCAAAAAAGTGTGCCGTAAATTTGTTAATTTCCTTTATAAAGCTCTGGCTTCTGACGACTTTTTCCATGACTGTAAAAGTTTGAACCTTCCTTAAATACAATTGTGGGACATATATTGTATATTGTTCCCTGTATTTAACATGAAAGAATAGCTCTGAGCACTGTAATGTCATGATCTTGCAATTCATAGGCTCAGTTTAAAGACAACTTAAGAACAAGAACTCATCACAAAATCTTTAGTGTTAACAGGTGTTTCTTGGGTTGTGGCTTTGTTTTGCTCAGCCTTACACAGAACTTCTGTTTGTACAAATATTTGGTAGGCAGTTTGCTTCATGATTTCATACCAGGTAAATGTCTTTAATTGTGCCTGTGTCAGTAATTTGGTATGTGTATTGGAGCTTGCTCCTAATTACATCACTCTAAGATAAAATGTAAATGTATGAATTCTTCTGTGGTTGATAGAATATGTCTCTGGCGCACAATTCCAAGAAGCTGCTGGTTTGAGCACTGCCCAGTTTAGACAACTTAGATGTGTTTTAATCCCTTTGTTTATTGTTACTGTGTTCTTGTGATAGCAGAAGATCCCTATGCAGATCCAGTGCTGAGGAAGCCGGAAACTTAACCTGTTTTAATTGGATTTCTTCCTCAATGACTGCAATTAAACCATTTCCCAGATTGTCATGTGGCGTAGGGCTCTTGTTATGCATTAGGCCTATTACCTTTTCTGTGTAGCATTTGGATGAAGGCTCTGTTCAGGAGAACAACATAACCTGCTGGAGCCAGTGTGGGAAAGGAATCCTCAACAGGGATTAGTCTGAATCAGTGCTAGACATCAGTGGTTAGAAAAACAACACGGAAACTCCTGAAATCTTCCTGGTTTCTCCCAAACGTGTCTAAATTATTTTTTGAAGATGAAAAAATCTGAGGACCCATTCTAGGTGAGTAGAAGACAGATGAGTACCTTCCACCTGGCCTTGGAAGCATAAGTTATTTTTTGAAGTTTTTGTTCTTAGCTTTGTAGTTTTCCTCTTTAGGGCACGCTGCTATTTCTGAACAGTTTTGTAGGCTGGTTTAGAGCTGAAGCAGAGTGTTATGAAAATGAAGATCCAATCTTCTGCTTCTTTACCTTGTTTTTATAATACACTTAAACCTGTGGTCCTGAGCTCATCTGTGGTACTCATCTAATCCACATCTACAAGCCAACTTGTTTTTGTGTTTCTTTTTCCAGCAGTAATTTCTGTGACATCTAGTCTCTGAATTTCTTCAGTCTAGTGGCTAATTAAAGTTCTTGGCTTCTTGTTGTTGTTGGTTTTGTTTTGTCTGTACCCTTCTAGTTGTTTAGGAGACGACAGAGATAATCTTGGGTTAATTTAGACTTTGGGTGACCAAACCATGTTTTACTAGTCACTGAGATCACTAGGTCTCAGTAATTTAAGACAGCTTGGCAAAAGTCAATGAGGAATTTGGCAGGCCTCAGAAAACCTTCCATGCTGCGACTTGGGGCAGGTATTGTCTAACAGGCTCTGCAGGTAGGACATGGCTGTGCAGCATATCAGTATTTGTCCTGTGCTCTTGCACTTGCTTTTGCTTAAGGGCTGTGTGTGCCAGATGCAGGTGAATGGCAAACTGCAAAAAGGCACCATCTGGCCTATGGCATTAGAATAGGGAAGAGGCTTGGTGTTTGAGCAGTAGGTTCTGCATTGAGACTCAGTGTTGTGAGTAAATGCAGCTATGCAGCTCAGAGGCAGCTGGGCATTAAGCATTGGTGGTGATGGTTTTGAGTACTTCTTGGTTCACTTGCAAGAAAGTGAAATAAGCTACTAAATTGAAATTTCTATAAAGCACACAGCTAATTTTTCCTTTTTTTTAAATCTGGTAATAAATACCCTTTTTCCCAGCTTTTCCACACTTCTTTTACTTGGTCTTAGCTTGACCACTTGCTTCTAGCTTGCCTTTTTTTCTGGCAGTGTCACTGATCTGTACTTCATGAAGGATTCTGTGCTTTGATTCATGTTGTCTCACAGAAGATAAAGCTCCTCATTCAAGTGAATTCCTGTCTTCTGAGTGGAGAGTCTTCTTCATTCTTGCTAGACAGTGTGGTTTTGTTTGTTTTGGTTTTTTTAATGTTTTTTGTTATGCTGTTAGTGAAAGCTTAAACCGCTGTTTTGATAGTCTGAAAATGAAGATCAGGTAAGATTTTACTTCTATTGTTTATGATATTTTTTTAGTTAAAAGTCTGGAAGAAACAAAGGATTCACATCAGTTCACTTTACGTACAAACAGCATGGTTTTGGTCAGAATTTGGCTGTTGGAAAATGTGTTCTTTTCTGTTGGAGAGAGCTGCCTTTTTATTTTAAAAAAGGAAAGAACTATTATTTTCATTGTTATTACAAGTTGAAGCTACACTTCTATTAACACTTGGTAGCAGAATTGCATCCTGAGGCTCTCATAGTGTAGACTTCCTTAGTATGTAACAGTAGTTTTAAAGGTCCCGTAGAGGTGAAATCAAGTTCTTGCTGTAGGACTGATTTGGCAGAAAAATTTTGCTCTGTGACACAAGTGTAGAGAAGATGATACTTTGAATATATTTGTTCCTCGCTTTTCCTTTGTTTCCCATTGCTGTGCTAAAGGGGAAAAAGATCTGTCAATAAAGATAGGAAACATGATTCAGTATTTTGCAGCAAACATTTGCTCTGTTTGTGTGTGCCTGTTCTCTATGTGGTCTGACAAATCTTTTGTGTTACTGACATGGCTTAAATACCTCTGGGCTGCTTCTGAAGCTGAGCTGTCTCTGGCTAGCTTGCAGCTATCCAGATCAGACTATTTCTTTATATAGATTGACTCAGGAGTTTCTGGGTTCTTATGCTTTTGATAATCTTTATATCTCAGTAGCAAAACAATTAACTGCTGCAGAGTTGATGGAATTATGTAACAGAACTTAATGTTTAGCTGGTTAAAAAGCCAAAGTAATAGAGAACACTGAATTTAGACTGAGAAGCTACAGGTCTTGTAAACATAAAAATATTTTCTTGAAGCTTTGACTTCTGGCTCTCTGCCACAGTGAGAGCATTCTCTTCCTTTGTTAATAAATTCAAGTCAAACTGTATAGTAGAGGAAAACGTAGCCTGAACTAGTTTGGACATGTTATGAAGGGTGACATGGAAAAGTATCAAATTGGGTTTATTTGGAGGAGAAAAACTTTAATATTTTATTTTTTTAGAAGGGCAAATTCTTTGAATGAAGTAGTGAGTAAATGTTCCAGGAGATTTTTAGAGTTAACTCTGTTACTTGTACACAAGAGGAATAGTAGCTGTTGACAACACTGTCAATACATAATGTAAAACTACAGAGAAGCAAGAGGAAAAAAAAATGAAATGCTTTCTATTTTCCCTAGCTTCTCCTTTGGATGAAGATCGGATGATGCGTGTGCTGTTTTGGGAACACAAATTGTAATATTTCAGTCCTTGATGAACATAAGAGACAGAAAGCAGTGATGTGGCAGAACTGAAGAGGGATGCCCTCAAGAGACCATTATATTTGTTCTATTCCTTAGTTTTCTTCCTTGGACTGCATTTTCTGTTTTTCCAGAAGAAAAAAAGGACTATAGGAGCAAGGACTTTTACTGTCTTAATGTTAGGTAGCCCTCTCAACCACCTTGCAAGAATTCAGTTAAGATTTAGACCTGGATTTAATTTCTCAGTGTACAAATACAGTGATTTTTTTTTTTTCTTTGCTAATGAAATGAAGCTCAGGATTCCTGTATATTGTGAACTGGGAGCACCAGTTGTACAACCATACCTGATATACCTGAGCTTGCACTTGTACCCTGTACAAGCTTTAGGTTTTTTGTTCCTTTAAGCTATTCAGATGAGTGGGAAGGTTCTGCTGTCTAACTTCTGCAGGTGCTTAATCTTTAAGTTTTTTTTAGCCAACTTGTGGCCCTCCCCTCCATCCATAGGTTTCTCTTGGTTCTTCAGCAGACAAGCTAGTTGTATTGTTGACTGCCAGTGGTATCTGTACTTCTCAGTAATTTTGAGTAGTGCCCCATTTGCTAATTCAGTTTGACTTTTCCACAGCCCAGGAGGACTTACTGATGTTCAGGCGGTGGCATAAAGGCCAATCCATTGTTTTGATGGTTGTCAGTTCTCTGTAATCCTAATGGAACAAGTTTTTGCATTTCTTACAGGTCCCTGAAGTCTTTAGTTTTCTTTTCCCGTATCAGGTTCAATGAAGGGTCTCTGCACTCCAAATTCAATTGACCTGCTTGAAGCCGGGGAGATTAGTCAGCTTCTGCAACTTAATCATTGTCACAGAACTGTTCTTATCAACACTGAAATATGTGATACTTGTCTTTAGATCTTTTCTTAACCAAAACTTCTCATATCTTCCAGTCCTTGCAGAAGGACAGTAGCCAGAAGTCAGTAGGTAAATGTGCTGCTTTGCTTGCTTGGGGTCATGGCATGGATGACCTTTTGGATCACATAATCCTGGCAGCCTGGGCATTCCTCTAGCAAGTAGTGCTGTGCATATTTTCAGAGGTGTTTTCAATGTCCTTACCACCTGTGGGGACTTGTAAATCTTCTGGTTGCAGATAATGAGTATTTGAACTGCCAGTTAGCAGTAAGCGATTACAAATGTAGACTTTTTTGCTTTTCTTCCTTCCACTTTCATACAGAGACCGTCATTACACATATATGCATAAATGCAGTCTGGAAACCTATGTAGTGCTTATATCCTTTCAGCTCTTAGCCACTCATTTTGCTGTTCTGTCAAGGTGGCCTTCAGCACTGCCACTCTCTTGGCTGGAAGGGTAGGCAAGGGCTGACCTCCTGAAAGTCTGGGAAAGGGAAAGCTGACTTCCTAATGTAGCAAGGCCTGAAGTTTGCCTTAATTTTCTGATGGCTGTTGGTTGTAAAGTCAGTGGAACAGGGAATAACTCCTGTTCCTTGACTGGTTTATTTTACTTTTTTTTTCTTTATATTGAAATCACTCCAGTGATTCCAGAGAAACTGAATTAAAAAGAACTCTTCCACTGTAAATGAATCTAGGAAGAATATTTTACTGAAGTTTTTCTTTTTTTTTTTTTTTGGCAACTTGGGAAATGATGAGTGGATAACTCTTGAATTTGGAAAGTATGGGAAGGTATAATACTGTGTCAAAACCAGCTGCAGAAGACTGAGTTTAAAGCAACTCCTTGGACTAAAAAGTCATCTTAATTTAAGTCAGCTATTGAAGTAGCAGTAGTAATTGAGTACTTGCAAGTGCTTGCTTGTAAGGCAAGTAAAGAGGTGTGTATGTCTGCAGGTAAATGAGGAGAACCTTGTGAACAGTGAGCAGAAATGAGGTGCAGCTGAGATCAGTTGAAAATGATGTAAATCTGAAACAATTCAGCAGTTACTAAACCATAGGCAGTAATTTCTTCAGTTTAGTCACAATTGAAGTCTGAGCTCTTAAATGTGTTGTATGCTTATATATTTAGAGTGTTGTTTCTATCTTAAGTGACAAGATTTATCACAGAAACAGCTGATCATGTAAATTAATGTTGTCTACATTGAAGTGAAGGAATATAAATCTCAAGTCTCAGGCTTAATATTTTCTGATATGTACACTGAACTCTAGGTTCTGGCTGGCAAGATGTGCAACTTGCTGGAAGAAAATGTTCTGAACTTGCAAGGTATATAAACATCCTCCTCTCTTTTCCTTCTTCCCCTCCTCCTTTTGCCTAATACTGACTTCAGGGCAGTAAGTCTGTACAATTTTTAGGAGCTGGATTGCTGCAGCAACATTAAATAAGACACCAGTTTTTTTGGGCTAAACTATGAGAGAGGAAGGATGCTGACCAGTGCACTTAGCTCAACTCCAAGCAGATAACAAGTATTATAATGGAGGATTATAGGCAGAGGTGCTAGGCATATCCTGAAGTATTCAGGAGAGTGCAAGGGTCTGGAAAAAACTCTTGTGTTACCAAGATTTTTGCAAGGAACTTCAAACCCAAGAACCAAACAAAACTACCACCTAAAACAACAGAACAAATCCAAACCGAACAAACACCCTAAACAAGTTTTAGAGCTTATGCAAGTAGATTAAGAATGCCCTTGTGGAAGAGTTCAGTTCATTTTTACAGGTATTGTTACTGATTTGCCATGTTACCCTGTAGTGGCCCTAGAGAATGTTGGAGTTCTTCACTTTAGTCATTGTCTTTCTCTCAGTAGCCTATGTCAGGGTAGCTACATTAGCTCCTAGTATCCTGCAGGGAGTGATTTGGATGCGAAGCAAAGGCTTGATGTGTAGTTCTGTTTTCCCAGTTTGCTTCAAAAACATGGAAGTGAGTTAGTTGTTTCCGGTTGGCCTTTCCACAAGAAGAAAGGTAAAGGCTGCACTGTAAGGTAACAGGTGGTTTTTGTCTTGTGTTCCTGTACAACCTCTCTGAGCCATATGTTGGCTGTAGTTTAGCTATAGTGTTTGCAAGGGGTATGTTAGGTCTACAGAAATTGGTTCTAGTTGCTTTCCTGTGCAATAACAAAGATGACTTTAAATAATAATCAAATTGTGTTTGCTGAAACTCAAAAATACTATGCCGCATAATAAAAATAAGCACTAGATAGCAGTGTTTTTACATAGCTTCCAAAGATATGTTATGGGTTTACATGAAATGCTGGCCTTTGGAATTCATCCTCATTCTGAAGAGTCTGCTGATGATAACCTCTGCAGGCCCATGCTTTGGCATCATCATAACTAGGAATATGGAGTTATGAAACATTAATTAAAAAGGTTTGTGTGCAGATAACTTTATGCTAGAAGGGAACCTGAGCTTAAAAATTCCAAAATAGCGTTGTCTATTGTGGAAGCATGGAGGTCTGATGGAGGGTTGTAGCTTTTTGTTATTGTGGGTGTGAGGAAGAATCAGTGTAGTTGAGGAAATTGTCTTAAAATCTGGCAGGACTGCACTGGTGCATTTGGCTAGTCTCTGCTGAGCTGCATGGTTTTTTTGAATGTTGTCTGACAATGGGAAAAAAGCCAAGTGCTTGGAGTGAGCTCTGAGATAGAGGGACAAGTCTGAATGAGAACAGCTGAGATTTAGGAACCTCTGGGCTCTTTGGTTGTTTTAGGATGTGGAAGGCACAGTTGTGAAAATGTCTCTTCATTGCTGGACTAACTGGCCACATGGTATTGTGGGGCTTGCAGTGAGACTTAAGTTAGCATTTTGATGTTAAAGGTCGCAGCTGAGTCACGAAGCTGCATTATATTTAAAAGCAAACTGGGAGTCATATGGTAACAAGTACACAATAAAAAATGCGGTTAAGTTCAAAGGTATCAATATAGAAGATAACTCTGGACATCATCTTGACTTGACAGATGCCTTACAGGATAAAGCAGTTGTCATTTCATTCTTCTATACAGCTGAAAATACCGTGTGTATGACACCACATTGTGCTGCATAACTTCTAAGCACAGACTACTTAAAGTGTCTGGCTAAACCCTGTGTCATGGTTTAATCTCAGCCAGCAACAGAGCACCAGGCAGCTGCTTGCTCACTCCCCTACCAGTGGGATGGGAAAGGGAATTGGAAGGATAAAAATGGGCAAACTTTTGGGTTGAAGTAAGGAGTCTAATGGGAAAAGCAAAAGCTATGCATACAAGCAAAGCAAGACAAAGAATTGACTGCTTCCTGTGGTTGGGCAGGTGTTCAGCTTTCTCCAGGAGAGACAAACACCATCACTTTAAATATCCTCCCCTTCCTCCTCCTTCCCAATTGATACACTGAGAATGAAGTCATATGGTCTGTAATATCTCTTTGGTCAGTTTGGGTCGCCTCTCTTTGCTGGGTCTCATCCCAACCTACATGCAGCCGTGCACCTCAAGCCTCCTAACCAGCATGACTAACAGTACAAAAAGCAGAAAAGCCCTGTCTAAAGGTTCTGTCTAAGCACTTTTCACCAATAACTAAAACGTCTGCATTATCAACACTGTGCTCTGTTGTCAGTGCTGTGTTCAACAGAAATCCAAAACACAGCCCTGCACCAGCCACTTTAGAGTAAATTCAGGTTTGTCAGAGACAAAACCAGCACATGCAGGCAGATCAGTGTTAAGCTAAAGTTTCTCTAGGGAGGGCTAGGATTGCCTGTGTGATGTTTTCTTCAGCTGACTCTTGTGGTGGTGTGTGGAGAAGCCCATGTTCTGGCCCTAGGTGGGAAGTGTGTGGCTAACCTAGCAGAGGTCTGGGTGAGCACTGCTTCTTGCAGAGTGAAACCTGCTGAAATGCACATCTTAATCCCTACAAGGTGAGACAGGAGTTCTGTGGCAACCATTTTGTGGTATGACTGAAAGTTTGACATGAGTACAGCTTCAGTTCTAACTGACCTTCATGCAGAAGGGGACACTACTCTCTCTCCTTTTAGAAAATGCACAAAATGTGCCTCATTTCTGATAGTAGAGAGGTGGTGTTTTTTTTTTTTTGGTGTTTGAATACAAGGAAATAAAAAGAGAATGCACAGAAACATTTGATAGTGCCTGTGACTGACTCCAGCTGGACCCCCTAGGTGCTGAGCCTTTGCTCAGCTTTCAGTCTGATTAATGCTAGGCTTTGTTTCTTGCATTGCTGTTCTGAAGAGAATGCTACAACTTAAGAATTTGACTGGTCTGGCTACACCAGCAAGCTGGCATGATTTCTAGCAGTTGCAAGTTTTTTCTATTTTGTTGTAAATCTTTTTGTGCTCTAAAGTATAAGAAGTTTTAGATTGATGGTGTTACATGTTACTGAAAAGCTTTAAAACTTTGTTAGTGGGAATATTGGCTTTGGTTAAGGAGTTTGAATAAGAGAAAATGATTATGAAGGGAGAAAGGTCACCTTTTGAGTAGTAGTGTTTATGACTCTCAGCTTAGTCATTGGGACTTCTATCTAAGAGGTTCATCATCAAACAACTGTTTTGTGGGATTGTGTATTTTGTGCTTTACTTATATTCTTTTGAATTCCTAAGCATAAGGTAAGAATAAACCCCAACTAAAACAAATGAAGGTAAAAGTGATTAGTTAATTAATTCTACTTTCTGTGTTTGCATTTTGCTGCTATGTTGGACTTTCTGGTAGAGAGAACATGAAAAACTTTCAAAAGATGCTTTTGGCTCCTGTGATGTAGGAATTAGGATGGGGAGCAATTCTTCTGCCTAACTTGTATTCTTATTCAGTTCCTGGAAATATTTAAAGTATTTCTGGCATGCTGACTGTGACCTTTCAATATTAGGCTGTATTATTACAGTGTAACAAGCCTGAATCTGAGCTAGCAGAATCCTGATCAATAATTTCCTGTGCTGCACAGGTGTATGGATGATATATGTGTTCCTTGCAGCATCATGTGTGAGGTAATGGTTTGGATAATGTGAGTTTATATGCCTGGTTTCTTATGGCCTACAGTAAAACTGAATCATTTAGGATTCTCTCTTTGTCCCCCCCCCCTTCCCCTCCTATCACCTTTGTTCACTTCTATGAGCCCTTTTCAGAACAATAGACAAATATGTTCAGCTGTTCACTGTTTTTACTGACAATGCCAGATCTTGAAAATTATTTCATTGGAGACATTTGAATTTGAAGCCTGCAGTGTTTTAAACTTTTTAATGACAGACTCCTTTCCTACGGTGCTCTGGATACCAAATCAGTATATAGACTACTGAGTTCTTAAACTTGGGTTACTTTCCTTCTTACAGCTTCTTTTCTTCACCTGTGAATACCTTTTTTTACCAGATTCCACAAAATTAGAAACAGTAAAACTGGATTCGCTGGTTGTGGTCCTGTTGCTATGCTCTACATGGAAATACCAATTTAGCACAGAATACAAAAGTCACCTCTCTTCACTGAGGAATTAACTTAGCTTGTTCTTGAAAAATGTCTGTTTCAGAAGACTGTTCTGGGGCTTATGGTAGTCTTCAATAAATAACTACCAAAATAATATCTGTAGACCTCTAACAGTCATAAAGTAATTCCACCAGTAGTAATACAAAACCATAATAGATAATTAAAAAAAAATAATTGTATGCACTCATTATCCTTCTATCTCAAATACTTTTCCCTTTAATTTAGCTCTCATGAGCAGAACTTCCTGATTATAGAGCTAGATCTTTTTTCCTAAATGACTATGTATCTTGCTTTATGCAAATGAAAGTTGCATAAATCATACTAGAGAAAGAAGTTGTTTGGAAAGCATTGTAGTTATTGTGATACTGCTTCTTATTCCTGAAATGGGCTTTGTAATCTCCAGTGAAAGATAAATACTTGAATACTGTTGCTGTCTATCAAGCACTGAGTTTTTCCTTAATGTTGATAAACACAGATTCTCCTAAATTGAGTTTGTCCTGTCTGCTTATAATTAGAGAAGCCTGCTAGAAAGGAAGCATGTCATCACAAAATCATAGATGAGTTTGTAGTTTGGGTTGGAAGGGATCTTTAAAGGCCATTTAGTTCAGTATGATATATATATATACCAATACCTGGTTGCTCTGTATTAAGGTTCTGAATGTCTTGAGAAGAGCCTTGTCCGTGTGTCTTGTAGCTAAAAATTGTTTGAGAGTTTTTGCCTTCAGTTTTTGCTTACATGATAGCATTTTTCATTTGTCTCTGGAGGTGTGGCAGTGAGTCTTCGTGCCATGTATCTTATGGCTCTTCTCTCTTGTCTTTCAGTGAATGATAGTGTCTAGAAAGGGTATGTCCCTTCAGGAGAGAGGTGCCAATGTCCAACCGGCCTAGTAACAATCCAGGGGGGTCACTGCGACGTTCACAGAGGAACACTGCCGGGGCCCAGCCACAAGACGACGCAGTAGGAGGAAGGTATGGCTGCTATCTATGAGTGTTCAAATGTGGAACAGTGACATGCATGTGATTTACAGAATGTTTTTCACCCTGTAATCCAAGCACTGAAACTTCCATAAAATCTTTTTGCCCCTGAAATGCTGTCTGTGGTGTTACTGCATGGGATAAGTCCATGGATAACTCACTACCATACATGTTCAGCTACAGTAGCAGTAGTAGAGCTAGCTATAGGGGGAAAAAGCTGTTTTCCATAATCACATGTAGTAACAAATTCTTTCCATGTCTTTCTTGCTGATATTAAAAGTATGGGAGGGGGTTGACAGGGAGAGTCCATTACTGGGAATCTGGAAAAACGTTCATCTTTGACAAGACTGAATAACTGGTACTCTCTTACCATTGCACTGCATATAAATCCTGTGCAGATGTTGAATAATTCAAGAAAAAAAGGTTTGGCATCATTTAATATGCCTGATACAGTGAGCAAGTAGACCAGATTGTATTTGCTCTATAAGTGGTTGCCTCTGCAGTGCAGAACAAAGAAGATCCTTTAAACTGTTCCTTGGATGACTGTACTGTTACTGCTGTGAGTGAATCCTGTATGGATATAAGTGTTTTTAACTTTGTTAAAAGATCAGTCTAATGAAGAAAGGTTATAGGGTGATGGTAGGCAAATCTATCTATTCTGTCCCTTCAGATACATTGCTGGTGCAGTTGTTGAATATGTGTACCACGGGCTTGAATATTTTTTTTTGGGATGAGTATTAAAATATTACAGGTCAGTGGCACAAAAACTTTTTACTATGAAGGAGCTAGGCTATAAAGTTGAATGCAGGTGAGGTGTATTTCTTACTAGTATCAAGTCTAACTGAGAACAAGTTGAACTCCTGTTGAATGAGTGAAGAAGGCCAACTTCTAAGGAACTTTGGGGAGAATTCAATCTGAAAAATGCAGCTTCACTTTCTCTAAACTAGTCTACTGTACAAGTGGAAGAGCAGATGATAAACACAAGACTTCTCCCCTCAAATAATGTGGCATAAGGAAGGGGAAGTTGTTGCCTTATGTAGCTGATTATTTTGTAAACCAGAATTGGTTTTGGAGAATAGTTCTTTTAACAGAGGTGTAGTGAGCCCTTCATTCCCTTCTGCCCATTCTGTGTTGTCTCTGCATCTCAGTGGATGTTTAAATTAGGTACTGCCCTACCAACTCTTTCCTTTTACATGGTACTTCACCTGGAGTGAATAAGGGTCTCCCTATAATAAAGGATTGGAGGCAAGTTATTTGGAAATGAGATGGGGGATTCTTCTTCAGATATCTACTGGTAGTTCAGTTTTTACAGTAGAATGTCAGGGAGAAGCTCCACAGTGAGTCAGACAAACTGAAGCATTTTAAGGGTAGCACTGGTTTTTTTAAGGAAGTCACTCATCCATTGTTTTGGTGCATTGTGATCTGTTATGCTGTCATACATTGATTGAAGATTCACTTGTCTGAAATGACTGGACCTCTTCTGCCTCTCACCACATCTGTGCTGGACTTCCATGAACAAGAGGCTATTGCACTTTTCAAGTGTGTTAGCTTTATCAGAATGAGAGCTCCTTGCTGAAGCAAGCAGGATGAAAGAAGCTTACAGTCCTCTTTGAATCTGGGTCTCTTTAGAACAGGACCTCCCCTGCCTTTGCATTTCTGAGCAAACACTTTGAGCTGGCAAAGCCTATAAAAAGGCCTGGTAAAGCATGATGGTGAATATAAAATTTAAAATGAATTTGTCTTCTTTTACTGTCATGAGCATCTCCTTTTGAATAAGGCGCTGGGCATAAATGGCTATTGTACAAGGACCAATGTAAGATAGGTCTGTCAGGTCCTTACCAAATTTGTGGATGACATGGTAAGAGACAGGCTCTCAGGTAACAGTTTTTAGCTGATGCCTGTCTTTGGCAGACAGAACTCACCCTTCCATGTATGTAGCATGCAGTGGTATAGTGTGTTTCAGTTCTGCTGCTGAGCAGTATGCAGGAGGGTCTAGAGTTCACAGATTGATGTGTCTTGTTATGCCTTGCTGTACTCTAGTGATAAACACTGCTTTTGCTGCTGTATTAAAAAATCCAACAAAACCCTAAACAAATACAGCAAAAAAAATTACACCTTTTCTTACATTATGGAATTTTTTGGGATGCCTGAGACAATTTATTTTCAGTCTTTCTTGCATTTGTCATCAGTAAAATGAAACTCTTCAGTTTCAGCTATAAAACTGCTTAAATAGAATAAACAAACTGTGGAGAGACTAGTTTCAGTAATATGCTCACGTTGAGCAAGTAACTGAACTTGGGATGTATCTATGTTAGTATTTCAGTTGGAGCTGGGAATGTTCTTTTGAAGCCAATCAGTCATCCTCACCTGCTGTGTTTTGGCTAATGTGGAATGGTCTTGGAGCGCTTGAACAAGAATCCTTTTGGATGAAACGGAGCTGAAAGTTGTGTTCTATGAGAGCAGTTTGTGTATGCTGGTCACTTGTGGTTGTAGTATGGTATGCTTTGAAGTAGAAATGATTGCAATGCAGAGATGGTGGACACTGATCCTTAATGGCAACTGTCTTGCTTTATAGATTTTCTTCTGTTGATCCGTACTACTTGTTGATGTTGTTGTACAGACAGTGTGAGATTTATTCAGCCACTTTATTAGATCCACGTATTTCTTGCCCTCCCTCAATAAGCAACAGGCCAATACACAAAGATTGAAAACTCTCAACTCCCCCCTTTCCCAATAAAAAAGATGGAATTAGACAGTAATGTGACTGTAGAGAATTGTTGCTTCATGCCTAAAATTAGCCACAAAGTTTGTAAGCAGACTTAAGGGCCGCACCTTCTGCAGTGTTGGAGGTTACTTCACTTTGGTCATAGATATGCAATCATAACCCTTCCAGCAAGGACAGGTTTCGATACTGTCTGAACTTGTGTACTTGATTGCATTTCTGCTTTGTATAAATAGCTTTCTCAGTGCTGGAAATGCAACAACTTTTTTTTTCCAAAGCTTTTTTGTGGCTGAGGTGTGTGCATTTTCAAAATACAAATTAAGTGACGAAAGCTTGGAGAGTTTATGCAGTTTGTCACTCATAATTTCAGACTTGGGTTTGAAAGCCAATAATCCAAGGTAAGTGTGTGGTGTGGCCAGATGGCCTTGTAATAGCATTAGAGTTGCATTCATCTCTTTTATGCTCTGGCTGGAGTAAATGCAAGAGACTTTAGTTGATAAAGGTGTTAAAAAAGAGAGAGTCAGAAGAATGGTAGTGCTGCCAAGCTGAAGTGCTAATGTATGTCTTTCTATAATCTTTGACACGTCTACAGCTTAAAGGTCTTTTGTTAAAACTCTGCCAGTTTAACTTGCTGAGCTGCTACTGTTCACCTGTATGAAGACCTTGGAAATTCCAGACTTCTCTGTCTGTTCTAAAAGCAGAGTCTCCCTCCTGCTACAGACTGGCTTAACCTGGAAGTAACAATGCAAACCCTTTTTCCTCTAGACTGGGCTTGTTTGATGTCCCCATAACGTCAATACCTGAGTCACCATGAGCAGGGGACGCCTGTAATGGTTTTCTGCTGGAGTTTTATCAGCAATTCATACTCAGCATAGTAACTTGATAGGAGCTTTTAGAGTTTGATTTTGAGGTGCATTGTTTAAAGGTACAGACAATGATACTAGGCTCAAGGAAGTGTAGAAAGACAGATGCTGTTTATTTGCAGTTTAGGCTGTAACAGTGATGTGTGCTTTTCTCTAAAAGAAGAAAGGGGTATGTATTTGAAAAGGGGTATATGAGCTGGTGGTGTTGTCGTTCCCTCCCCATGTAAGCATGTAAGCAAATTGGCATTAGTGAAGTTGGACTAATGTGATTCTTCACTTTCTGTTGTCAGTTATGTTGCAATAACTGTGCTTTGGATGACTTTAGCTCTTGTGGGTATTATAGTTCTTACTGGTTTTAATACCATTTTGAAAAGTATTTAGTGTTTACCTCCAAATGTAGAATTACTGCTACGATTTCACCAGTTTTGACTTCATTGGTTAACTAATTAAAACATTACTTCCTTTAGGTAAACAAATCTCTATAACACATTCTACATTTTTCTAGCAACAGGTGTAGCAAGTAGAGATAAGAATTGTTTTAATTCTTTCTTTGAGCTTTCTTACGGTTTCTCACAGCCTTCCCCAGGGAAAATGCCTGGGAAGGCCTGTCCCTGCTCTCTGTGGTCAGAGAGCTGCTACAGTTTTCCTTTGCAGCAGTAACTGAAGCAGATGTGTTAATGAAGCTTTCTTTTCATAGGGGTAGGAGAAGGGGGTGGAAGGTACTTATTGCATTTTCATAACTGTATATTGACATTGTTACCATGTGTGTTGAAGAATTGTTCCCTCCTGGCTTAGTTCCCAGTGATGCTATAGGATTTACTTTGAATGGGAACAATTTGGAAGTGGTATTATAAGGGACACAATAAGATCTTTTCTGGACATGGAGCAGTTGATTGTTCCTTTCAGTTGTGAGCAATGTTTCACTGTATTGGTATAGAGTAATGGAAGTGGTCCCATGTACTAGAACTTTATTTACCAGTGCTGCAATTTCTTTTATTTTATTAGTGGTATTAAATGAGAGTGGTGGTTTTTTTTTGCATATTATTAGTCTTAAGTAATCTTCAGGAGTAGTAGTATTTAACTAACACATCACCTTGACATAAATAACTGCTATGCTGTTGTTTTATATGGAAGTAGGATTCTTTATAAGCAAAGTTTAATGTTTTGGAATAAAATATATACATGTTTTTGTGTATTTGAATTGAAGGCTAAATGATAAATGAGATCCTTGTTGGCTATGTGTAGGACTTTGATATAAGCAGAAAGAGTGCTTTTGTCAGTTGTATTGCTTTTGTTCTAAACAGGAGATTTGGTTTTGGACCGGTCTTGGTGATATGTTGACTGGTAAGAACTTATGTGAGACCTGTAAAAAACTAAATATGATGTTTGAGTTGGTTGGGAAGACATTTAGAGTATTTGAGGAGAGAAAGTAGATGTTTTTCCACAGCTTTTTTTCATCTGTGCTATTGCCTTTTTCTTAATCTCATTTTTGACAGAAATAAAAAATAGTTTTTGCAGGCTTTGTTTGGAAGCATTTAATAGCCCTCTTTCAGCTGCTGAGGGACATGACTTAGATGAAACACTTTGTTTATTAACTAACTTCAAAAGGTTTTTTTAATATGCACAGAGTAACTCTCTGAGAACAGGTTCTAGTCGGTTCCTTATTATGGTTTTGCTCATAGCTGGCATTTTCCACCATATTGTTTATATAACACAGCAAGCTAAATGGTGGTTATCTTGTCAACTTCTGTGTATTTGTATTACTCTAAACTTGAGTGTCGGCCTCTGAACTAAAATCTGCATCAGCAGACAGCTTTGCCTAGTTGAATGAAGCCTTGGAGTTGTTTATGAAACTGTCTTTAAGTTTGGGGAGGGAAAGAAAACAAAAAAACCCTACAAAACACAGCTTGAAGGTGCAGCAGGAGCTCAGTCTTTCTGAAGGTGCCCCTGAGAGTGGAAATGGAAGAATGCAAACTTATAAGTACTTAGCTCATGATATTTTGTCATTAATGAGAAAGTTAGTCTCTCAAAACACTTCTTGCTGGAATAACAGTTCTTAATAAATGGTACATTAATGGAAAAGACTGCAGAACCTGTAATTGTAAGTTACAAGTGAAAAGCCTTGGTTTATAGACCAAAATACATGTAGGTTACAAACTTAAACTGCCTTCCAGTTTTGCATATATCTTTTATAGCACTTGCTCTGCAAGCATTGCTTATTCTGAGCTTTGCAGAGTATTCTAACTACCTTTGTATATGAGTTAACTTTTTTAAGGAGACCTTAAGTAAGCTGTCAAACTTAAATATAAATTGGGACAATGATACTTGTTGATGTATGGCTAAAGTTTTTACCCTAATCCTGTAGTCAAATTCTCAGTGTTCTTGTGTAAACCTGAGAGGAGAGTTCATGTCATGCTACTGGTGACTGACATGCCACTGCATGCACAGTTGCTATTGTATTGTGGCCTTCTTTTTGTAATTTATGCAAGGTGAATGATTAAACTCACAGTGAGATGTGAGAGAACAGTTTAAAAAAAAAATCTCAGTTGTGACTCTCCATTTGTGGTGTAACCTTTCTGCTCAGAAGGCTGTTTGTACTGGTAGCTTGATGGATAAAGAAAGCAAAGCAAATGCTGATCTTCTGCATGTATTCATGATCCCCAGGATGTTGCTGTAGCTTTAATAGTCCACACAAAATTGGATGTTGGTATGAAAGTGTATTTGTAAAACCTGTAAGAATCAGAAGGGTTTAAATGTGAAAGGGGTGGAGGCAAAAACAAGTGGAAACTCTTCAGTGCATGCTTTGCATCTATTGTTTTAGCAGTATTTTAGTTGAAAAGTTTTTCAATTACTGTGTTTTGTGAATATCTAAAGCAAAACAAAAATCTTTACAGGAAAGTAATCTTTTAAAATATACTTTGGAATAAATGAACCCTGATCAGTTTAGCTTACATAAAACTTGAGATTCCTGCCAAGTGCAAATTATGTAATAATGTCTGTTACTCCCATAATAAAAACATTTCATGGGGGAAATGAAATTTCACGCCTTAATCTTTTGTTGGGAAAAGGAAAATCCAAATACTCAAGATTAGGTGAAACATTCCCAAATTTACCTTGATGGAGTTTGCTATTGTGACCTCAAGAGTTTTATTTCACTTGCTTTTGATAGTAAAGAATATTTCTTATAGTATGATAAATAAAAATTAATTACTGGAGTCTGGAGAAGATACTGTTAATTTAATCTTTTCAGACTGTTACACTCTTAGATGGGGCACAGAAAATGTTGAATATGTACTGTCTATGTGCATTCATCTGAGTAACTGCCTAAATGAGAATAATTCAGAAGAAAGCAGAAGGAGGAAAGTTATCAAGAAAAAGAGTCATATTACTGAAGTTTTACTGTTTTGACTCTGAGTGAATTAGCATTTGGTTATCATCTGGATGGTTAAACTTGATACTTGTTATCTCCCGAGATTCAAGTTTGTGTTGAAATCCTGAAGAGGATGGGGAAGCTGTCTGGTCAGTAGTATACTTAGCTCTGCCTTTACTTCCAGACTTCTGGGATTTCACTGGAAGAAGTTAATTTTAAAGCTCATGGAACTCTTACCAGTTCCACTTAGTCTGTTGGGCTAAACTTTGTGATGTTTGGGGTTGGGAGCAGGACACTTAAATTGGAAGTCTACATTCTTCCCCATCCTCCATGGATGTTTGCAGAGCTCAACTCAAAAGCTGTCCAGGCCTGGGTTAATAGCATATGACCATGTAATCAGCAGTTCTTTAACTTTGAAACTTTGCTTCTTTCAGCATTAATACTAGACTAGTTTGAGATTTTTCAAAGGTTAGTGGTTCTTGGGCTTTCTGTGTAGGTAGGATATGTGCAGTAGAGTTTTCCTGGTGCTAGCTGAGTCAAAAACTGCGTTTTATCCAGGGAAGTGCAAGTGAGATGTCTCTTGCCTTAGAAATAATTTATACTGTCCTGTTTTAAATGCTGATGAGCATTCTCTTTTGAGTCTTGCAGATGGTAATTCTGAGTGGGTTTCAGAGTAAGTGTGGAATATATGAAGATGTAACTTAAGTCTTAAATTTTATCTGTGGTGTACAGTATTATCTTTGTCCTTCAGTTAGAGCTCATACAATAAACCATTTTTTCATGCAGCTGAAAGCTGCTTAGAAGACCTCTTACAGCTTATCTATGTGAAATTCGTTCCAGTCTCTGACATCACAAGTTTCCTGTCTCATTTGACTGCCTTCATTGGTGGTGTGCATTTCTTCATTCCTCTTACTTCAGCTGTTGCCAAACAGTTCTCAATGCTTTGAACTGGTAGATCTTGCAGCCAGAAAATAACTGCTATGGTTGAGCTTTCCTACCAAGTGGAACTGGCTGCATTCCCATTCTGAGCACTTGGTTTTTGTTTTTTTTTTTTTTAACTGAAGAGTAAAGATGTAAATAATCATAACTGTATAACGTCTTAATGCCTGGAATCTGGAGATAGATGAGTATATATCTCTTTTTGAGAAGAGATCTTTGACAGATGCTCTAGTCTTGTACTTTACTGTGCTAGGTTAATCATTAAGTGAATAATTCAGTAATCTTGCACACTAAAAAGATCTGAACTTATCTGCAAAACTCAGATGTAAGATGATGTTTTATTCATTTAAAATGACTAAATAATTGTGTGCTTTGCAAAACAGTTACACTGGTAGTGATTTGTAACTGCATTGGGTGGTTCTTTTGAAATGCTGCTTTAATATTAGGAGCTGATATGGAAAAATTGGTAGCCGTGAATTAATATGTGTAAATGCTACAAAAATAAACAATATTCCACCTACAGGTCTGTATCTGTATCTTGGAATCCTGATAGCTTTCTGTTTTGACTTTCTGCTGACAGGTCACATTTAGGGCAGGCAAAGCATAAGGCACATAGCCCTCCTGAGAGTAGAAAATCTATTTCAAAGACACCCAAAGTGCAGTCTAATACTACTTCTGAACAGTCCAAGGGACACTTTTCTAAAAGGTAATTGTGCTTCATATTCATATGTTAACCAGTGTTATCTGCACTTGAAAAACTTGTATAATTATTGAGTTACACAGAGTTCTAATAAACCATATGACTAATGGATATTTAACTAATCTAGGTATTGCATTCACTGGATATATTTCAGTGTTTCCAGTTCTGTTTGTTTTTTCTTTTTCTAATTCACCAACTAAGAACATTCCATCAGTGATGGGGAGAAAACAATTTCTGCATAACTAGTCCTGGAATACTTGCAAGGTCTTTTTCCCCTTCTTCTGCTTCATGTTGGGGGAAGATTGCCCAAGGAGTTTAGAGCAATGTCCAGTATGAATTGAAACGTGCAATAATATAAAGGCCTGTAGTCCTGTGTTCAGGGTAATCTTGGTATTGCTTGTCTGCTCTTTGTATGCTTCTGCTATATACGCACTGGAACAGCTTTCTATTACATAGAAGAGAATTTTGCCAATTTTGTATGTGACTCGCTGCATCAATTTGCAGATTGATGAGAAACTATCCTTTCTTTGAGAGCCTTTCTTGAACTAGAATCCAGTTATGACTAGTTATGCATTACTGAACACTCCTTACTCTCTTGTGGAACTTATATTCTCAAACATTCAGTTAATAGCTTCATGGCTTGATTTTTTTTTTGTTTGGTTTTAATCAGTTTGACATATATATATATAAAAGTAAGTGTATTCAAGTTAAATTTACTTTTTTAAAAAAAGTGGTGTATTGTGCTTTTATTTTGCAATGTACTCAGGTTTTATGCTAGCAGATATGTGCAGTATGACTGTTGTCATCTAGGCATGTGGGGGTTTTTTTTTGTTTGCTTCAGTGTAAACTGAATAGTGTTTCTTACCTGCAATATCCTTTATTATTAAAACAACAATGACATTTATCATGCAAAATTCTTACAAACTGTGGGGCTTCTTGAGTTCAACTCTAATGCTGTTCCTGCTTACTTCTACAGAGGCTGTAGTTCATCTGCTGTTTTAATACCACAACAAGAAGATCCAGAGAGAGTCAATACTTCAGAAAAGCAAAAAACGGGGCAAGTGCCTAAGAAAGACAATTCTCGAGGAGTTAAACGCAGTGCTAGTCCAGATTACAGGAGGACCAATTCTCCTAGCTCTGCTAAAAAACCCAAAGCACTTCAACACACTGAAACTTCCTCAGAAACTAACAAGCCACATACTAAATCTAAGAGAAGACACTCAGACCAAGAGCAGCCCAAGTCTACACAATTGCCATCAACAAGCAAGGCTCACACCAGAAAGGGTGGAGCTGCTGGTAGCTCCCGAAGTCAGAAAAGGAAAAGGACAGAGAATCTGTCTTGTATAGAGAGTGGGTCATCAGTTGAATCAACTGGCACTGAAGAAAAGTCAGCAAAAGTCTCCAAGCTGGCTTCAAAATCGGTGACCTCAGCCAAAGCTGGGTGTAGCACCATCACCGATTCTTCTTCTTCAGCTTCCACCTCCTCCTCCTCTTCTGCTGTTGCCTCTGCTTCTTCTACTGTTCCTCAGGGTGCCAGAGTGAAACAGGGAAAGGACCAGAGTAAGGCTAGACGTTCCCGTTCTGCATCCAGCCCCAGTCCAAGAAGGAGTAGCAGGGACAAAGAACCAAGTAAAACAGGTGGCTCTTCAAAGTTTGACTGGGCTGCTCGATTTAGCCCCAAAGTCAGTCTCCCTAAAACAAAACTGTCTCTACCAGGCTCTTCCAAGTCGGAGACATCAAAACCTGGACCTTCAGGACTACAGGCTAAGCTAGCAAGTAAGTACTTCTTTTCTGGAAGAATAAACACATATGTTTTAAAATCAAATCTTCTAAACAAATACTTCTGTTTTTTCAAGCTGCCTGTGATCTTCCTAGAAAAGTTAATTTTTAGTATGTTTGGCTTAGTTAAATAAAGCTGTGACTGAAATTATTGACAGCTAAAGCAGACAATTTAAGTTCAGTCAGTGTTCTGTGAATTTAAGTTGCTTCTGTGTCTAACAAATCAATTTTAAAAATACATGCAAATAATTAGCTATTGGGATGGGGGCATATATGTTATAAAACACTCTTGATTATATTCCTTTTGCCAGATTTTTATTCCCCCTCATTTTCCTAAGTCTTCTGTTTGGAAGTGGGTGTGACAAATGCTGGAAAACAAATAGATCATATGTGGTATCTTCTTTGAGACTTCTTTCCCTGTTTCTTATTTTGAGAATCTGACATTTAAGAACTGTAGTCTTGTAAACCTGGTGTACATAGTGCTGGGGATATCAGCCACTTTATTTTCTGAGTTGTTCTTACAAAGTATGGCTTCTCTCTGGCGCTGAGTTTGAATAGCAGCTACTGTTCCTGAACACAATCACTGAGAAATGCAGATATACTTCTAATTCTGTCTTGAACATTTTTTTTTAAAAAAAAGTGTTTTACTGTCTTTGTGTACTGAATGGTGTATTTACTGCTTGCATTCTCTAAACTTGATGTAAGAGGTTGGATTCCTAAGCTTGCTTACTGTTGTTCCTTTACTTAGGCATGATCACAAGTAGCTTGTCCAAGCAGGGACACGTCCATAGCTAATACTAATGCTGGGAATAGGTGAAATAATCAAAAACAACTGGCTGTCTTTCTGTATAATCAACATAGGTCAGTTAAATTTACAGGTGTATTTTGGCTAGTGTAACTGGAGTATTGGTTCTGGAGTGACCTAACGTAACAGATGTAGAATGGCATTTGGGAAGGAGAGAGGAGTTACTTGATTTACAGCAAAGTTTTTTTTCACCTACCTGCTCTGTGATTCAAGGCTACCAGGTGATGAATTCCGGAGTCAAAACTCTGAATTTGCACAGGGTGGAAGGAGAGGGAAGTGAATAGAAGTCAGGGACCAATGGGAATGACCAACAAGTTCTGAGATAAGTCAGGCTACAGGCAATGAAGGAAGGCAACAGGAAGGAGAAAGACTTTACCTCCAACAAGTGAACAAGAAGATGAAGGCAGAGAGTAATTCATGTGATAAGTTACAAAAATTCTTCAAGGAGTGAGAAGAGGAAGAGTTGTGTGTGTATGTCTTGTGTACCTTGAGAAAACAGCATTGAGAATTTGAGCCTAAACTGTTACTGCAAAGACTGAACTGAGAAAGATACTATGACTTGACTTTGAGGCCGTAGAAGAGCTGAAGGCCTTTTGCTAGAAGGTGGTCAAATACATGTGACAAAACCAAGCTGGTGGGGACTTGGTGTGTGTATGAAATGTCACTGCTAAGGGGCACCAAGCATGGTGAGAGATCTTTCTACATGTGATGGAGAACCAAGTTATTTCCTGTCGATAACATTTCAATTCGAGGGAGGGGAAAAGTACTGACAGGTGATATTAGGAAGTCTAAAATGCCCAATGCTTCTTTACCATAGATTGCAGCAAAGCATACTCCAGTAAATATCATTGATCACCAAATATCACTGTAAGAGCCCAACCTAGAACAGAAGTCTTAAACTATAATATTTTCAAACAGTCTCAGCCTTTCAAATAGTGCTCTCTGACAACAGGTTGAGGTGATCTTGGAATCAATAATAACTACTGTTAGCTTAGTCTTTTTTAAAAAAGAGAGTGTGTGTGACATACACTTTGAAACTATTTGGAATAATTTGAAGTTTTTTAACAAAATACACATTTTGCATAATGCTGAGAATTGTCATGAAAACATGAAAAAAATGAACCACTAGGGTAGGTTTTTGAGAAAGAATGGGTAAATTCAAATTTGTTTTCTGTAGCAGACCTTAGAGGATAAGGGAGCAGAAGAAAGTGGTGTCTCACATGAATATTAACGCTGTGGGGCTTTCTAAAGCAGGAAAACAAAGAGTGGTCTAGATGAAATTGAGGTGTACACCCTTCTACCTGGAAACAAATCCTTAGAAGTTATAGTAATGCTGTATAGAAACAAAAATAAGCTTGATAGGCTTGTATAGGTGTATATGTTATTAAACACGTTTGGAGAAGTCTGAAGTAGGGCTTATAGAATTAGTAGGAGATAGACATAAAAGAAAACATAACAGTTGCAATAACATCAGGAAAATTATAGGTGGAAGTGGCTCTAGGAAAATAAGTGGGAGGAGAGGAGGGGATTATTCAGGCTGACATAAAATCATAGAATGGTTTGGTTGAAAGGGATCTTAAATTCCAAACCACCTGCCACAGGCAGGGCCACCTTCCACTACACCAGGCTCTCAAAGCCCTATCTGGTAAGGCATGTCTGTATAAGTGCAATGCTGTTATTTTCTGGAGATGATGCAGTTTGAGGAGTGCAAGAATCATTGTTAGGGGTTGTGATCTTCAAATGAAAAGTAAAAGCAGCTGATCTAACTTAATCTACTGAAGAAAAGAATGAGGAGAAACATGGTTGTCATCTTTGCAGAAGTTTTTCACCTGCTGAAGGAGAATGAGGAGAGTACCCTGAGGCTTCTTGTCCAGTCTTCGTGGATAGCTAAAGAGGTGTTAAATCCAGCCCAGGTGACTTGCAGAGTGTTAAGCTCTACACAGCAGTCTCCATAACAGAGCAGTGACATCACTGAATAACAACTAAAAAATATATTGGAATAATAAAAACAGGCTAATCTAAAGTTCTTCACATCTATTTGAGTAGTTCAATATTTCTTCATGGGAGAAAAGGGGAAGAGAGGAAGAAAGCAAGTTTCTCATTTTGTTCTTGTGACTTGACAATTTTCCCATCCCTTTCAGGCCATATATGTTGGAGGGGCTTTTTAAACGTCGCAAATTGGGTCATGTTACTGATTATGCAGCAATATAAAATCAAGCTCAATTATGTTTCCATTATTGGGGAAATCTTTGCTGTCCTTTGTGTACTGTCTTGTGGCCCCTAAGTAGGAAGATGCTGGCAACAATGGCTGGGACAGTGCTAAGAGCAGGGTAACTTAGGATAGCTGTCCCTCCCTGGGAGGTCTCTACCTGGTACTTGGAGATTTGGGGGGTTAGGGAGGTTATTGGTGTATGCACTGAAAAAACATGTGAACATAAAGATGGAGTGTGAATGGTATGTAACTCATTCCTTTAAGGGATTTGGCAGAGGTGAGGGAGAAAAGAGAAAATAGCTCTGAATCAGTTTATTTGGGATTGTGGGTGCAATGCTGGTTTGGGTGATGGTAGTTAGAGCCTTGGAATTGTGGATTTGGGATTGAGGCAGTAAGATGACAGATGGTAAGCTTGGAGATACTTTAATTGTGGTGACAGGCTGTGTGGGGCTTTAATAAGAGCTGGGGATGTCTGTCTGGGTTGGTACTGAGGGAGTGTAATAGTGGAATATTACAAGAACAGGAAGCGTCTTGCTTTCCCCTGCTACAGCTCTTTTTACCCTTTGTCAACTGGTGAGAAGAACAGCCTCACACAGGAGCCAATCTGAAGACTAAAATTCCATTCCTAACAAGTAAATCACTCCTGATTGCCTTTCTGAACTGCACATGAAGGGCTTTCTAGGTTATGAACTGTGAAAGTTTGTCTAACTTTGTTTTGACTTGAGTAATATGTTCAGACTTAATAAGTGATTGCAGTACAGCTGCATTCAGAACTTTTGCACAACAAAATCTTCCTTAAAAAATGCTGACAAGTAAACACACTTAAATGTGAAGTTAAGATATTTTAGTTTGATTTGTTAGGCTGCACTATTTCAGGTTTAGCCTGTTTGAATGTAGTTTCCTTCTGACTCATAAACATGAGTGCTTGGCATGCAAAACAGGATGATGTCAGGGCATAAGCAATATATGTCTGCCATAAGAAAGCCTGGGCTTCTACTTTAATTCTGGAGTTTACTTCTGAAGTTTTTGCAGGTACTTAAACCTGATTTTCTTTGAGGAGTTTGGATTAGAGATCATTTAGGTTAACTTGACACCCACAAATCTGTGGGCCCTGATGGGATGCACCTACTAGTGTTGAAGGAGCTGGCAGATGTTACTGCCAAGCCATTGTCCATCATCTTTGAAAGGTCATGGAGGACAGCAGAGATGCCTGAGGAAAGCCAGCGTCACTTCAGAAAGGGCAAGGAAGAGAACGCTGGGAACTAGTCTGGTCAGCCTGACCTCTATCCCTGCAAACATGATGGAAGAGCTCATTCTGCGTTGTCATCTCTAAGCATGTGAAGTAAAAGAAGGTTATCAATAGTAGTCAACATGGATTCACTGAGGGGAAGCAGTGCTTAACTGGTCTGATAATCTGCTGTGGTGGAATGGCTGGCTGAGTAGATAGATGAGGGGAGAGCAGTGGATGTTGTCTGTCTTGACTTCAGCAAGGCTTTTGACTTTGTCTCCTGTAGCATCCTCGTAGCTCAGGAACTGTGGGTGAGGTGAATGACAATGGACTGGGTTGAGAACTGGCTGGATGGTGGAGTTCAGAGGTTGTGATCAGCACACAGTGTCCAGTTGGAGGCCTGTAGCTGACAGGGAGTCAGTATTGGGTTCAGACCGGTTCTGCTGGTTCTTCAACGACCTGGATAAGGGGACAGAGTGCACCTTCAGCAAGTCTGATGATACAAAAGAGGTGTGGCTGATACACCAGAAGCTGTGCTGCTGTTCAGCTAAACCTGGAGAAGCTGCAGAGGAACCTAATGAACTTCAAAGGCAAGTGCAGGGTCACACATCAGTGCAGGTTAGGAGCTGACCTGCTGAAAAGCAGCTCTCGGGGGAAGGACCTGGGAGCCCTGGTGGAGAACAGGTGGTACGTGAGCCAGCAGTGAGCTCTTGTGGCTGAGAAGGCAAACAAAATTCTGGGATGCATTAGGAAGAGCACTTCTAACAAATCAATGAAATTGATTTTGCTCCTCTACTCTGCCTTGGTGAGGCCTCACCTGGAGTGCTGTGTCCAGTTCTGGTCTCCCCAGTTCAAGGAAGACGAGGAACTACTGAAAAGGTCCAGTGAAGGGCAATGAAGGTAATGAGGGGACTGGAGCATCTCTTGTGAGAAAAGGCTGAGATATCTGTGCCTGTTTAGCCTGGAGAAAAGATGACTTACCAGTGCATACAAACACTACAGAGGTGGTTGTCAAGAGATTAGGCCAGACTTTTTTTCAGCGGTGCCCAGCACAGGACAAATAGCAGAGGACTCAAACTGAATACAGGAAGTTCCACTGACTAAGAGGAAAAACCTCTTTGAGGGTGGCAGAGCAGTAGAACAGGCTGCCCAGAGAGAGGATGGAGTCTGCTTTTCTGGAGATACTCAAAGTGTGCCTGGATGTGACCAGTGAACCTGCTGTAGCAGTGGGGTTGGATGGTCTCTGAAGGTTGCTTCAGCCCCAACCTTCCTGTGAGTCTGTGACAATTGCTGTATGTATTACAGAAACAGTGCTGAGTAAACAGCTTCTGGAGATGAACCTCAAACCAGTTCCTCTGAGAGCCATCTGTCTGTGACAGTGTGACTGGTGCTTTCCTCCATCAGGCATACACAGGGCATCCTTAATCTCATTTTCCTGTGCTCTATTTTCTGGTGAATACTTGCCACTTTTCAGCCTCCTGCAACTCTGAAAGACACAGGACTAACCTTCAATTTGGAGGCTGTGCTGGCTATCCCAAATTTTCATGACTATGTGAGTGATGGGAGGAAGGCTCAGTCTGAAGAGATTAGCAGTCCTGAAGTTGTGGTATTGGAAGACTCAAAGGATTTGCAGAAGATGCAGGTGGTAAGAGTAAGATTGACTTAAAGTTGATTAAGAAGGCTTCTTAAGGGCAGAGTGGCATTGAACAGCAGGAAGGGAACATGCTGTGAGAAGACTTTCTTTGCTTTCTCTTTTAGCCTTTAAAATAAACAGGGGAAGGTGGCAGCTCAGATGTATCATAGTAGATGTTCAGAGACCTGGGAAAAGTAAAGACCTGGGAAAAGAAAAACGTAGAAACATCTTCTGACAAGTAGAACATTCTTGAGCAGCAGGAAAAAATGTGCTCAGTGTTTCTGGATGCTCAAGGTGTGATTGATGTATTCTGCAGCTCAGCCCCCAAGGCAGTAAGTGGGTAACTGTACATTCTCTACAACCCTCTGAAGTAGTTCAGTTTATAACGATGGCTCAGCTAATTTTTTTAATGCCACTTATGGAAAAGGACAACCTATTTTATTACATCTTTGCCCTGCTGCTTGATGGTGTATGTGCTCATCTGACCCTTAGGCAAGCTCAGCTCACCAAACTGGCAGAATACTGAAACAAGAAAGTGTGTGTCAGATATGTACTTTATACATCTTGGGATTATTTGGGAAAAATAAGAGATGGATGGGCCATACTCTTAAACAACAGTAAGCTGTTAAGCTGGCTCTGCTGCTTTGTGAAACTCTTGCCCTTAGCAGAAATCCTGTTTTGATACAAGCTAAGTCAACCTTCACTTACAGTGGATGTGTGGTGTCTCATCAATAGCCTGTCCTAAGGTAATATGAAGTTACCTAACTTAAGTTTGACTACTACCCACAGATTTGGAGTAGTAAATGGTGTGCTGACATAAAGGATGAAAATGTGGGTTTTTTTCCTCTAGTGAACTCTACTGTATCAAGGTGATTATTTTATTCTTCTAATTTAAAGCAAAAGTGCATTTCACTTAGAATTTCACCATAGTGTTACAGGTACTGAGTAACCTAGTTTTCCATGTGTGTTATAATGAGCAAGTGTATCTCTGAACTCAGTGGGACGAACATATTTTACCTGTGGAGTAGTACAGTGCTATACCTAGTGCCAGTTGAAGAATGCATTTTTCTAATGTAAAATACAACCAGCTCTGAGGGAAATGGTGATATATCATTGTACTTGTGAGTACTTGGAGTGTAGCTATAGCATGGGATCCTGCTGCAGTCATTTCAAATGAGTTTTGTCTTGTATCTCTACCCTATGACATGTTTTCTTCTGTCACACCTGTCCTGTTCTCACCCCCAGTATTACATATACTATACGTAAGTAAGGTTTGAGTCATTGCGTAGTGGTAACTTCAACTTACAGTTTTGGTTTCAAAGCATACATAGTAAAAATGTCGCTACTTTTTGAATATTCAAAAAAGTTACATATGTTCTATATGTACAGACCATGTGGAAATTAAAGTGACTGGCCTGTTTCAGTTCAGTGCTTGGTGGTTTTTAATTACAGAACGTTGTTTTCTTAAGGTTGCCAGATTTCTTGAGTTGCTAAGCCAAGTGTGTGGTAAATGCATGAATATCAGGTTAACCTTCATCTGCATAGACCTTAACTGTGCACAGCATTGTGTTTCTGGGTCAAATATGCTGTGGTGTTTGAAAGGACACTATTGGCCAGATCAGTTATAGTTTTATAGATCACTTTTCCTGTTCTGTTAAATATCCAGTCAGAGGCTGCATAGTTATCATTTCATCCCTCAGTACCACAACTCTGCATTCCTGGAATGATTTAGGATTAAGGAAATAGGAGCTAGTTTGATAACTTCTGAACTCAAATGCATTGCATGTTTAAGTATATTTTATTTCTGCTTTGTTGCCAGAAGAGGGAGCAGTGATCTAACTTAGTTTTCAAAATTGTTTACATCTGTTCTACTAATAAGATGTCTGAATTCAATATTACGGTGTTCTTTTCTATTATGTTTATTTATTGTGGAGGTGTGTGGATGGGGTCACTGCAATGTCAAACTGGGCCTGATAAAATTTTTTAATTTTTACCCTAAATTATCAGTTTTGTGCTTTGAAGCTGCCATTGGATATTTCACCCTGATACTAAACCTGCTGAGAATCATCTGACAATGTTACATTGCATGGGGTTTTTCCGTGTTTAACCTGGTTCTGTGGTGAGATGTTACCAGAGCAATGGCTTTGTCACCTGGAGCAAATTATTACCAATTGGGTCAGTTTTCAACAGTGAAAATGCTTGTAAATTAAACACTGGAACTCCTTTGCCAAAGCCATGAGGATGTGCTTGCTTATTTACATCAAGGATGCCCTTATGACAGGAAGAGGGGCTGAAGGGCTGTAGTTGAAATAGGAATACAAATAATACATGGGATAGATCTCAGCACTGACAGTGCTTAACTCCTGGAAGAGAGCATGGTTCTGCTTGAAGACAATTATTTTAAAGCCATATTCATGTGAATAAAACTGACTAAAATTTGAAATTGCAACCACTACTGCCTTCCCTCTTGAAATATAGTTTCTTTTTTTTCTGTTTAAGCCTAAAGCATCTTCTTTTAATTGTTGGAAGGTAGAAATAATACACTTGTATCCCATAATGTGATACCTGTTTGGCATGAGAAAAGTGCTTTATAGCTGTGATATATAGTTTAGTAAAAGGTGCTTGCATAAAAACTTGGAGTTTAGTATTACTTAAGTCAATGAGTAAAAGTAAATGTCTGAACTTTACTGGTATAGCAGTTCAGTGTAGGCTACTAAAATTGATGTGGGTTTATTGTGGTTCTTGTGTAGAAGCTGTTCTTCTACATGGAGGTTTCCTGTGCACAAAAGTTTAATTTCTATGTAGAACTGCTGTGTATTTAAAGACTGATTTAGTCTCAATTCTTTACATATTGCATAGGTCTAAGAAAATCCACAAAGAAGCGCAGTGAATCACCACCTGCTGAGCTCCCCAGTTTACGGCGGAGCACACGGCAAAAGACCACGGGCTCCTGTGCTAGCACCAGGTAAAACTTAGAGAAATGAAACTTGTTACTACAGTGAGTTGGTATTCATGTCATTTCCATGCATGACAATTGGCCTTGGCTGTCTCTGACTTGGCTGTTGTAAAAGTAGCTGTAGCTTTTCAGGCCTGCTGGATTACTCTGTACACTGGTGTCATGGATAGCACATAGAATTTGTCACCATCAAACTTCAGTAAGTCCCTCAGCTGTGGAGGTGGAAGAAGAGAAACAGCCAAAGCCAGCATCACAAACTTAAGTAATCCTGTCCTTAGAAAGGTGTTTTAAGGAGACAGTAGTGCTGAATTACTGTCTCATGAATAGTGAAATAGATAATTGTTTTGAAAAAGAAGACTTCATGGTACCACACAGGAGTCAGTTTTAATAGGGTGCACTGTTAAGCTGACTCAGCTTGTCAGCAGTTTCGTCTGAACTGCATCTAAGTACTTAATGTACTTCTTGGTAGTAGAAGTAGGAGGAGGAGTAGTCCTGAATTAGTAATTTTAAACAGCTGGTAGATTAAATGGGAGGGGAGAGTTAATGTATCCTGTGATGCAATAAGCTTCTGTAGTTGCATATATTGTGGGACTAAATGTAGGAAGCCTTAACAAGCTTTAGTTTTGTTCTTATGCCTAGATTGTTTAGTACTTCTAGCACATCCTCTTTTCCCTCTTCCACACCATTAAAAACCACTTCTGAAGTCTTGATGTTGTTGTCAAGTGTGTATTTGAATTTGACTGTTTACTTTGAAGGCAGATGTATTTGTAGTGATGAAGACTGTAGTGTTTAAAACTGCAAATCTAAATAGACTCATCCTCTCAAGCTTGTTCTGACTCTGAAAACCAAGTTGAATGTCAGAGTCCTCTTCTTGCTTTCAGTAGTTCAGAACTTCCTCTAAAGATGTTCGTTGGCCTCAATCATCAGCCTTCTCAAATATGTATATTATTTATAACAGTCGCTTTAACCTTACTCATTTTCTCTTATATTTTGGTGCACTGCCTGGTCTTGAAATGTTTAATGTCTAATGTCTGAGCGTAATCAAATCACTGCCATGGTGCAGGGCAGGGAGTGTACAGAAAGGTTGGATAATTTTATGAAGATTGATTCTTCCACAAATTGCTCATTTGTGCAACGTTGTGGCAGTGGTGTACATAAACATTATGTAGTCTTTAGTAGACTTGCATTAATAAATCTCTTATCTTAGTTCACAAGGTCTGACACTTTGTTTTCTGAACCTTTAGTCGGCGAGGCTCTGGCCTGGGCAAAAGAGGAGCAGCTGAAGCTCGCCGACAGGAGAAGATGGCTGATCCTGACAACAACCAGGATGGAGTTAACTCTTCAGCTGCACGGACAGATGAGCCTCCCCAGGGAGCTGCAGGTAGAAAGGAATTTCAATTGAAGAATTTTTTGCACAGTTGCTAGTATAATATTCTTTGCATTCAAAAATAGTGAAATGGATTAAGTTCTGAAGAGAAATTGTTTAAGCTGGTAAATAATGCTGGAAGGTTTTTGAGTCAGAGGGATCCTTACGTTTGAGTGTGATTTTATTGGCTATTTGGTACATGTTTCAGTTATGCTTTTTTGTAGTATCCAAACTATATCCAGTAATCCAGATGTTAGCTTTTAAGCTTCTGCTACTTTTAAAAAACCTAACTTCAGCTGATGCTGCATAAATATCATCAACTGAAAAGACATAAAACTCTTCAGAATAGAGAAGGCATACATTGCCTGTAAAAGCACTGTTGAAAGTACTCAAATATTCTACAGCTTTTCTGTTGAAATTGCAAGCATGTGTGTACTGGAGAAATTTGTGACCAGTTGAATACTGTTACTTGCACAAATCTGTTAGATGATAGTTTTATCAATTGGTCCTAATTAGTGAGTTCAGAGGAACTATGCAGTAATTATGCTGAATGGTAGAAAATACTAAATATTCTATGCTTAAACGTGGCTACATCAGTACAGAAAGTAGTAATGGAAACTGTAGCATTATACTCAATTAAGAAGGGTATACATTTATTGAGGATACAGGTAAATCTTCTGAATCTTAATTTTATGGACTTAGCTGTATTTCTTTTTCATTATCTTGTGTTGATAAAGCTGTTCTCTTCAGCTTTTGGAAAGTACTAGTCCTCTAGACTGCTCTGTTTTAAATTGGAAGCTTTACAGGAGTTTGCTGGTGGCAGCATTAAATGCGGAGTGTGCTTTTGACAGTGGAGCCTTTTTTGGATGTGAGTTTTGTGGCTTTAAAGACCCTGTAACTTGTATTAATTAATCTCTTATTGTTCCTTTAGCTTCTAGTTCTGTTGCTGGAGCTGTAGGTATGACAACTTCTGGAGAAAGTGAGTCAGATGATTCTGAGATGGGAAGACTACAAGGTATAAAAGTTGTCACTAATTTACCTTTTTGGTTGTTAGCCTATAAATAACCATACCTACACAAATTCTGTATGACATTCAAGTGAGAAGGCTGTATTTTGTTTCATTGTCTGTGAATGTGTTTCTGCTCACAGTAATTCTGAAGTAGGGATTTACAAGCCTTAATTCACAAAAGATGCAAGGATGTCTGGAGAGGGGGTGGGATAGTGTCTTTATTCATTTAAATGGTGTGTAATACCCTACTGCTGATGATTTTCTAAGAGGAGGTGGGGGGGAGAGAACTGAGAACTCAGTCCTATTAAGTGTATAAGCTCAAATATGAAAATATTCTTTGCAAGCATGTTTTAAGTTTAGAGGGTAGGTTAGGCCTATTATACTCTGCCTGCTTCTGGATAACATTTTTTTTTGTGCTTGTCATTGATACCCATGTTGCTGTAAGCTTTGACCAAAAAAAGTCTGAATGTTCTTAAAATGCTTGCTTTTGTGCTTGGGCTAAAGGACCCTGGTCTCTCAAAACCAGAGAGTATGACAGGTATAAACTCAGTATGCATGTCGTGCAACTGGTCTAATGATTTTGCTACTACATTGCAGGGAGTCCTGAGATCATGATCTCCCTTGCAAATGACAGGTTTTTGTTAATCTGCATATTAATTGTGGGAGTACTGTCAGTATCAGTCCACTTGCTTATAGTTCTCAGTAAGTATAGGTATGCATTAGAAATATTGGGCTAACTTGGTTTTCACTATTAATTATTATTTTATTGATCAGCAGTAGTCATGGTTGCTTACAATAAAAATCAGAATCACCCACTTAGTTTAGCTTAAGTAACAGTACTGTAAAATGTTGAAAATCAATCAGAAGAGAAACCCGCTAATACTCACCAGAGTTCTTCCCTCTCCTGCTCAGCAGCAAATAAAGCTGTTGAACCTGTTTTTCAGTGCCATTTTTTTCAGAGTACTAGTGCCTGCAGGTCCTGGAAACATGAAGATAAGCTTAATCTATCCAGTGTAGTTTGGAGTTCAGATTTGAAATTGCAGCCTGATATATCTGCTGCTCTGGCTCTAGGGTTATAACAGTTTAATAGATGAGGTTACTTTTGCGAAATACACAGCGATGCAAACTCAGCGGGTGACTTTGTAAAGGACCTTACTGCTCTGACACAAACAAAAATTAGTACTTGTTCCTTTAAGGTCATCTTTTTGGTGTTTTTTCAAAATCGAGGTAGCTGCAATCATCTAATCCTAGCTCTTTAAATATCAACATTCTAGTAGTCTTAAATGATAACATCACGGAATTTAAGCTTTTAAAAATATACATAGAAGCTTTGACAATGGCTGTTATCCTCTGTTTGCTTTTAGCTCTATTAGAGGCTAGGGGTCTTCCTCCTCACCTGTTTGGCCCTCTTGGTCCTCGGATGTCGCAGCTCTTCCACAGGACAATTGGAAGTGGAGCTAGTAAGCAAAGTTTGTCTAATTTGACTTAATTCTTTCCACTTCCAGACTAGTAGAATTCAGCCAGTAGTAAATCTAATATTTGTATTAGCTTCATAGTTTAATATAGTATTTTACATGTTGGAGACTTGTATGTCATGATAGTGCTAGATCACTTGTCAACAATTCTAATTTGCTTGTCTCCCTTTAAGGAAGAAAAATTTGCCTTAGCTATATTTCTTTGCTTTTCTTTTTTGGGGCATCTTAATGTTCCCTTCTAGGTGGGGAAGGGAGGGTTCTTGCCTTTTCACCCCTTCCTTATCTTTTTCTTTTGCATGATGGGCTGCTTAACAAAAGACCTCTCCAACCCCCTTGGGTTTTTTGCTAGCTTTAAACAAATGCTTAAGCTAGCTTTAAAACAATTAGTAGATGTCAGTTCTAAGTTATGTTGGTTTTAGCTTCAAAAGTGTCTTCAGTTTTGGACAGAATGGATTTCCTTCAGACGTTGTGTCAGTGAGAACGTGGGTCCTTAGACTTGTTGCACCAGGTCTGCACTATGCAGCTGGATGAGATGTGCACCTTCCAGTCCAAGTCTGGCTTCCCAGGAGAGCCAGAGGCAGCCTGTTACACTGCATGCCAAGAAGAGGATGGGGTCTCATGGGTGCTCCATGTGCTGGATTAACTGGGGGGTGCTGCACAAAGGTGGGATGGTTTGGGTTCCTGCTGTAGGTTGGCAAGATGGCTGTGCTGAGCAGTGTGGCGGACTCCCTGTGCTGACCAGTCTGCACTGGAAAGGCAGCCAAGAGTGAGATTTTTGTCTCCCTTCCCTATTCCCCCTTTTTATGACAGGGAAAGGAAATGAAACTGCAAATACAGAGGAAAACAAACTATCTCTGGTCTTCCACTCTGGCAGAAGTATAGCATAACAGTTCCCTTGAACGCTTTCTAATACCTTTTTTCCTAAATTTTTTTCTGGATATATAGGTTCTAAAGCTCAACAGCTTTTACAAGGTCTCCAAGCCACTGATGAAAGTCAGCAACTACAGGCAGTGATTGAGATGTGCCAGCTGTTGGTTATGGGAAATGAAGAAACACTAGGAGGATTTCCAGTCAAGAGTGTTGTACCAGCTTTGGTAAAGATTTAATCTCAGATTTCTGTTGGAGGATATAATATTTCACTCAATGTCTTGATTAAATTAAATCATCACTATTTATATTGTCTTCTTAATCTGTGTGTGTATCTGTCATTTTATTTGGTTTTGAGAGGATGTTTTGCTAAATTTTGATAGTCTATTAATTATTTAATAGCTCAAGAATAGGCAGTGGTTCTTTTGGAATTCTTACATTCAAAATCCTCAGTCAAAAGCTACTGTAGTGATTTGTACCCTTTTTATGATGATATCTAGATACATTTTTTTAAAGAAACAATACCTTTTTTTAACAGATAACGCTGCTGCAGATGGAGCACAACTTTGACATTGTAAGTAGTTTGTAATGTTTAAGAAGCTTTTAAATATTAAAATGTTATCTGAACTTAAAATAAAATATCTGTGTATTTAATAGATGAATCATGCATGTCGGGCCTTAACATACATGATGGAAGCACTTCCCAGATCATCTGCTGTAGTGGTAGATGCAATTCCTGTCTTCTTGGAAAAGGTAAAATGAAATCAAAGCAGTGATAAAACAGCATGAGGGGATTATAAAGTTTGTTTTAATTTTAGGAGATGCTGTTAAGATAGTGGCTTCTTTTCCTGGCTTACAAGAGAATATAAAGTGCATGATAAGCTTCTAAAGCCAGGCCTAATCTTTGCTCCCACCCTTACTGAAAAGTGCTCTCTCCTTCCCTGAGAACTTTTTGTTGGATTGGTGTTACAAACGTACAAAATGTGTAAATAATGAGCTGTTGCCCCTTGGAGTAGCTCCATGGCTGAGGTAGCCTTAGACTGTCAAGCTTGGTCAGAGCTGGCTTCATTAGCATATTGGTCTTAGTAGAGGCTGTATGTCTGAGTGTTAATCAAGATGATTATTTTTGAAAATCTGTTTAGAAGCTGATATACTAGCTTTTTTGTTTTCTTGTAGCTGCAAGTTATCCAGTGCATTGATGTGGCAGAGCAGGCGCTCACAGCCCTGGAGATGTTGTCACGCAGGCACAGTAAAGCCATTCTGCAGGCAGTAAGTAAAACCAAAACAAGGCAGGTTTGCCTCTGCCAGCTCTTCTGTAAAGATGAAATAAGAAAACAACTTTCTGTGACTTCAGCAGTGCTGAGAGTGAAAATGTTTGTTTGTTTTGTTATAGGGTGGGTTGGCAGACTGTTTGCTGTATCTGGAATTCTTCAGTATAAATGCACAAAGGAATGCACTAGCTATCGCTGCCAACTGCTGCCAGAGTATAACACCTGATGAGTTTCACTTTGTGGCAGACTCTTTGCCACTGCTAACACAAAGGTTAACCCATCAGGTAAGGAGTTGTTTAAAAAAATAGAACATCTTGATTTTGATCTGAAAGCAGTTTAAAGATGTCTCCAGATACCTGTTTCTTTGCTGTGTATTATTTGCCTTTGCAAGGTGATAATTGACTTCAAGTTGCTATACTGTCAGGTTGTGATACACCAATGTACATATGGACCTTCTGTGGTTCTGTAAATGTGACATTTTATAAAACAAGACAAGATACTTTAACTCAAAGCGTGAGTAATGGTTTTGTAGTCCTTGTAAGAACAAGGACATCAGTAAGAGGAAGTCCAGTAGCATTACTGGTTTTGTTTTTCCCTAAGAGATGGGTTGCAAGGTTCTCTCCCACTTTAAATCAGAACACCCTCTGTTTCAGTTTTTGTGGGTTTTTTGTGCTTTAACTTTTTGGGGGACTTTATGGCATTTTTAAAAAGTTCCTGCTTTTGTACAATACTTTGAAGTGATGAATCTGTAATCAAGGGGCTCCTAAGGGCTACATATCCTGCAGTGCTGCTGTGTTTATAAATGAGCATTTACAGTAACTGGTGCTCCAAAAGAGATCTTTGGTGATCTGCTTGGTTGGCAGATCCCTGTTAAAAAGCTGAAAAAGGAGAAATATTTTGTTTGTTAACAAATGCAACTAATTGGAAGCTTCCAGGTAATGGTTTTATGTATTCTTGTGCTGTTCTTAATTTTGCCTACATCGTCTTGCTGAAAGACTGCTTGAATCTTTGAGGCAGCTTCTAAGAAGCCAAATGACAGCTTTAGATTGTACTCTAGAAACAGGAAGCATCATTCTCACCAGTAGTAGGGACAAGTACTGATCCTGGTCTCTGAAGAGAAGCTACAACCCACCAAAGTAAGATTTCAAGAAATTTTGAAGTGGAAATTTTCTGGAAAAGAATCTTGAGTTAGCTCTTAACAGAATAGTTGAGGTTGGAAGAGAGCCCTGTTACCTAGTCCTAGTTCCCCTGCAAGCTGAGCATGTCCAGATGAGGTTGTTTTTTCTGTTTCTCAGTATCTCCAAGGATGGAGACTTAATCTCTCAGGCTAACCTCTTCCAATGCTCAGCTACCCTTACAGTTAGTGTTTTATTATGTTCAGGTGAACATTTTTGAGCATTTCATTGAACTTTTAACCAGAGCTATTTTCAGGGCAGTCTTTACTTGTGTCTTTGAATTTGCTGCTTTGTCTGTGCTTCATAATATCAAAATCAGGCTCCACATAGTCTGTAGAATAGTAGTGTTCACTCCTGCTTATTATCTATAACTCCTGTTACTTCAGTTTTTCCCTATTGTTTCATCCTTTCAGAATCCAGAAGGACTATTAGAGATCAGTTTATTAATCTCTAAAGGTCCCTGAAGGTGTTTGTGTTGCAAGGGGGGGGGGGGTGTTTCCCAGGGAATATGTAGGAAGCACAGCTGTATCAGGAGGTCAGTTTAGGCTGTCAGTGAGTTTAAAAGTGAGAGCTGTAATGTTCTGTAAAATGTGATTAGACTGGCCCTTTTGGAGAAATTTTATGAATGCCTCAAAATGGCAGCATGTGCTAATGCAAGTTGAAATATTTCAATTTAAACAAAACTTTCTTATAACAGGACAAAAAGTCTGTTGAAAGCACTTGTCTGTGTTTTGCACGGCTGGTGGACAACTTCCAGCATGAAGAGGTAAGAGTGTGGATGGGGGTGCATTTCTGCTTTCTTCTCCACCCACCCTGTTTCTCTTGAGGGCTCACCTTTCAAGGGACTAATGTCTTCCATTTTGTTGTTCCCTCCTTGAAGAACTTGCTGCAGCAGGTTGCTTCCAAGGACTTGTTAACAAATATCCAGCAGCTCTTGGTCGTGACACCTCCTATCCTGAGCTCAGGAATGTTCATCATGGTGGTGCGCATGTTCTCCCTGATGTGCTCCAACTGCCCCACACTTGCAGTCCAGCTTATGAAGCAAAGTGAGTTCTTACTCTTCCATGTTCTACAGGGCCTGTTCATGTTAATGCTTTACAGTCAGTGTGGACCTCTGTGCATTTCATTATATAAATACTCTGTTCTTTCAATTTTTCTCTCTTACTATGTTTCCCCTGGGATAAAAAGTTGATTTAAACTTGCTGAAAGCTTTTATTCAGAGGGGTTTTTATCCTTTTTCCTAGCTGTTGTCACTGCAGTGCTCACTTAATTTTGAGTCTGTATTGGCTGCACAGGCTATTCTCATTCCAACACAAGCTGAATAATTCTTAGTTGTGATCATGTGGGGAACGATGTGCTTTAAGTTCTTCTTCTAGGGAAAAACATTAATGAGAGTAACTGCTGTAGGAGCTGTCTTAGTTGTCACTTGTTTTCTTTGCTCCAGCTCACAAATTTTTGACTGACCCCATCAACTGCCCTGTATCTTTCCCTGTTTTCTTCTGTGTCTTGTATACTGAGTGGTATTTCTCCCCTAGTTGTCCCTTCAAGGAAAGAAACGCAAACCCAAAAAAGCCACAAACCCCAGACCTGAGAACAAACACATTTCTTAGTGTTCAAAGAAACGCTTTCATCCTGTAGTCCACTCTCTGTTTGCTTTGGGCAGTAACTGTCTCTTCTGTGTAGTGTCCAACAGAAAATGGAATCCATATCTGATGCAGGCAGTCTCATGAATAATAATTTTTTATAGATATTGCAGAAACGCTTCACTTCCTCCTTTGTGGAGCCTCAAATGGGAGTTGTCAAGAACAAATTGACCTTGTTCCACGAAGTCCTCAAGAACTTTATGAACTTACTTCTCTTATCTGGTAAGTCTTGCAATCCTAGGCTTTGGGTGTGGTTGGTATGTTAAAATCCTTAATTTGACTAAAATAAGGCAAACAGTTTTCAGCTTAGATGGACGTGATTGTATACTTCTAGTAAAATACTGTTTTAATGTTCTTTACAGTGAACTGATGCCTTGCCTGCCAAAAGAGGGGATCTTTGCTGTTGATACTATGCTAAAGAAAGGAAATGCACAAAATACAGATGGTGCAATATGGCAATGGCGAGATGACAGGGGTCTCTGGCATCCCTATAACAGGATTGATAGTCGAATAATAGAGGTAGTAATTCCACACATTTGTGTGGTGATGCTTTTCAAATCTGCGTGCGGTTGTATAGGGAATTGAGTGCTTTCTGTCTTTAAAAATACCACTTTTGATCTTTCTGAGTAAGAAACACAAGTTTCCTCAAACATCCTGCTCTAATATTGCACTATTTTGGCGTTCAGCCATACCAAATGACTTATTTGCTGTTCTTACTGAATTTCTGTCACTGTTTTTCCTGCTGTGTTGCCCCTCTCCTCACCTTTCCTAAGTTTTCTGTTTATTAGGGATTTCTTAACTTTAAATTCTTCCTTGATTTTAGGCAGCTCATCAGGTTGGTGAGGATGAGATAAGCCTGTCTACACTTGGGCGTGTCTATACGATTGATTTTAACTCTATGCAGCAAATAAATGAGGATACTGGAACAGCTCGTGCCATTCAGCGAAAACCAAACCCTTTAGCCAGTACAAACACTAGTAAGTACAGCTCAGGAAACACCTGGGCTCTCTAGCTGTGGCTAGTATATGCTGGGTTGTGCAGCTGTTTACTTAGCTAATAAATTTCTTATCTTTTCATAAGTTTCTTGTTCTGTGGAACATCAAACTATTCTGATTTACATGAATATAGACAATTCCATAACAAAGCTCGTACTGTTGACATATGTGGACTTTTTAACATGACTTTTTAACATGTAAACTCCTCCTGGGACCTGAAAATGTATCAAACTGGGAGCGAGCTGGGGGTGTTCCTGGCTTGGGATTTCTGAAGCAGTTCTCCTCATATAGCTCTTCTATTTAAGGAAGACTCTGTGAGGGCTTCTTACTGTTATACAGAAATACTTAAGAAAACTGAAGAAAAAAGGATTAAACTCCTTGAAAGAGAAGGTTTTGTACCTTCTTACTCACTTTGACTTCTGGTTCTTGGATTTTCTCAATTTGTGAGCTGAATTGGATCAGTTTTAACAAAAGAAAGTAATCATCAGAGCAGAGATGCAAAGGTCTGTCCAGTGATTTGTTGTGCACTTTCTCGCAGGTGGACATTCAGAATTGAAGAAGGATGATGCTCGAGCACAATTAATGAAAGAGGACCCAGAACTGGCAAAATCCTTTATCAAAACACTGTTTGGTGTTCTTTATGAAGTATATAGTTCTTCAGCTGGACCTGCTGTTAGACACAAGTGCCTTAGAGCAATTCTTAGGATAATTTATTTTGCTGATGCTGAACTTCTGAAGGATGTGCTGAAAAACCATGCTGTTTCAAGGTGGGTTCTTTAACTGCTGCAAATGAAACTAATTTTGAGCTTACAGCTCAAACTTTTGATTACTCTTTTTGAATCCTCTTTTTCAGGGGAAAATGATACTTTAAAAGTTTTACTTATTTTTCAGAAGCTGAGGCTGTCAGCTCTGCAGGATTTTTTTTCCATCATAGATTTTGCAGTAGTTGCCAATGCTAGACATTCTTACTAGAAACTTAGGTGGCCTCTGGCTGTGTGTACTAGAAGTCTCAAATATTACCCTTTATTGGTTTTTTGATTTCTAAAACTTGCCTATGAAATTTTGAGGGCAAGATAACTTTTGAAGTAATACAATGTGGACAGTAACAGGCGCTAATAGCATTCAGCTGGCAAGTTTATTCATGAAACCTTTTCTACACGTTACACGTAAAGCTGGGGATCTGAGGATGCAACTGGAAAATAAACCAAATAGTTTTTCAGAGACAGTACTGAGTTCCAGAACATCGTGTTTATAAGAGACTCTCTCCTTTATGCTAAGTTAAAACTTGGTAAAAGTGATATAGGTAGGAAGAGAGCTGTTTCAGTCCTTTTATTGATAGCTTTTATAAAAGCATTGTAAAATTTGTTTGCTTTCAGTCTCCAGTGTTGTGTATGCAAGATGAACTGACTTGACTTAAAATGAAAAACTCAGCCAAAACCCCACAAACCTAATTCTCATAAATTATCTGTTTTAGTCATATTGCCTCCATGCTGTCGAGTCAAGACCTTAAGATAGTAGTTGGAGCCCTGCAGATGGCAGAGATTTTAATGCAAAAGTTACCTGACATTTTTAGTGTTTACTTCAGAAGAGAAGGTAAATCATGGTTTCTTTTTTTTTTCCCTTTACCTCTTTATGTAGTATTTTAAAAATGTGTGTCCACTTTTCCCAAGCTGTAAAAATTGAATATTCTTGAATAATAAAAGCAGACCTGTGCAAGATGTCTTCATGCTGCTAGGGAGGAACTGGCCCAGACTGGAAGAAACAAGCTTGTGCTTTCAGAGTCTGAATCAAGTTTGTACAGGCTTACTGGATACTAGTGAACTCACTTTGGCTGAAGAAGTCTTTGTACTAGTCTTTGCACTTGGGGTTTCTTTAGCTGCTGTTCATACTGCTCTCATTTTTTATTTTTAAACTATTAGGTTAACTTTTTAAAGAAAAGATTGAACTGCTTTTAAAGCTTGGTATTGATGGGTGGGGTGAGCAAAATACTGCCATAGTCAAAGCAGAGGTTCAAGTAATACTCAGTTCTACATTTTCAAACACCCTTGTTCCTGCCACCACATCTCTACTACCCCTCCTCTCCCCCTACTCCAGACCAACCCACCAAACAAAGATCTCTTCTTTCTCCAAGGGGTGATGCACCAAGTGAAAAACTTGGCAGAGTCTGAGGCTTTGCTAACAAGCCCCCCAAAGGTATGCACCAATGGGTCAGGAACGCTGGGAGCCACTACAACCATCAGTACTGGGACAGCCACTGCTGCCAGCAATGCAGCTGCAGATCTGGGCTCTCCCAGCTTGCAGCACAGCCGGGAGGATTCCTTGGATCTGAGCCCGCAGGGGTAAGTGCACTTCCTGAAGAGTCATCTGCTTTCTGCCTTTAGTGCTTTCTTGTGGGCTTTTGGGTTTTTCTTACCTTATTTTTTAAAAAAATGTCTAGGGTAACATGGGCTGCCCACATTGTCATCTGCATTTTGCTGTGGTATTTTCCTCTAAAGAACTAAATTGGAGTGGTGTTGAATTTTTCAATGGGTAGTTTTGATTCATTTTATATTAAAAGTTTATAAGAGGAAAAAAAAAAGCAGTGACCTGATAGTCAGGTTATAATTTTATTAAATAATTTTCTGTTTTGGGAGACTGTCAAGAGCAACAGCTTGTCCTCCTCACATCTGTGGAGGACAGTGATTCTTTCAGAGCTATGGAGCATGGTTCCTTTCTGCTGGAGACTGGAGAAAAAATAAATTGTCCTTAAACTTTGTTGAAAGGCAATAATTTTGAACACTTGTAGAATTAAAATACAGTGTAGGAATAAATTACTAGTTTGCTCTTATTTTAAAGGTCAAATATTTGTCACTTTAAACAAGAATTGAAATATGTGAATTTGTGAAGTGTAGTGATTGATGAGTAGAAATGCCACAAATTGTTAAAGAAGTGTTTTCTCTGCTTTTGTAAGGGAGGCATGTCATATATCCAATGTTGGTTGGTCTTTACTCAGTAGAGATTTGTGGAATTTTTTTTTCATTTTAAGAGTGTGTTCAAATAAATGGACAAACAAATGGTTACACAAATTAAAGCATGAAAATAATGAAAAAACTCTATTTATTGTCACTTCTGTCTGGTTTTGGCTGCTCATAATAGAAAGATGACAGCCAGCCAAACTATTTCTTACTGGATGGAGTTAGTGAATTTCTTTTTTACAGGATGGAACCTGTTCTTTAATTCTCTAGGAGGTAGTTGGCAGATGTATCTTAAACTGAGAGGGGATGTGTGCATGAGTATGTATTTGTGGGTGGAAATAAGTAACTTTATTTCTAAATTTGGACAGACGACTGAGTGATGTTCTAAAGAGAAAAAGACTGCCAAAACGAGGGCCAAGGAGACCAAAATACTCCCCTCCAAGAGATGATGACAAAGTAGACAATCAAGGTAAATAATTCTGAACATATGATACTCTTATCTCCATTTAAAGTAAGCTTATAAACTGCAGAAAGAGTTAGCTGTGATAAACCTCTTTATTCTCTTAAATTTTGTCTTTACTTCCTCCAGCTAAAAGCCCTACAACTACACAGTCTCCTAAATCATCTTTCTTGGCAAGTTTGAATCCTAAAACATGGGGAAGATTAAGCACACAGTCCAACAGTAATAATATTGAACCAGCACGAACAGCAGGAGTAAGTGGTCTTGCAAGGGCTGCTTCCAAGGATACCATTTCCAATAACAGGTACACACACACAAAAAATCACAGTACTTGTAACATGGTGTTGACTATGATCAGGTGATTAGGTAGCACCTACAAAGAAGTTGGAGCTTAATCACAGGTAAAAAAAATTCTGGGAAAAGAATCAGGAAATTAAATAGAGAGAATAATATCTTGAGTAATTTAAAGTTGCATGGTGGGGAAAAATTGAATAACTGAAAAAACAATGCAAGAAGTGATCTGTAGAGAAAAGTACTTGATGGTGTTGGAGTGAAAGCAAAGGGTTTTCTGTGACTGTTTAATATGGAGAAAATTATACTCAGGCTGTATTTACTTGTAATATTAATGTATGCAGATGCTAAGTGGGGCTAAATGCCTTTTGTGTGCTTCTTTACAGAGAAAAAATTAAGGGCTGGATCAAGGAGCAAGCCCATAAATTTGTAGAACATTACTTTAGTTCTGAAAACATGGATGGAAGCAATCCTGCACTAAATGTATTACAGAGACTTTGCACTGCAACTGAACAACTCAACCTCCAGGTTAGAAGTGGCAAACTTACTTAGAATGGGGGGCAGTCATTTCTTGCCTTGACTTATGAGTCATTATGACTTGGAGTAATTTTTTAGAATGAGTGTGTACGCTCTGACACGCACGACTTTATGATAAAAGACCTGTCCTAGCAATGTGTCATTTGCATAGCAGTTCACATTCAAAAAAAAGTTCTACAGTTAAGTGTCAGGGATTAACTTTATTCTTAAAGAACAATACTGGTTGTAGTAAGAACTTTGAGACTGGGGGGAGAAGGAGAGGGAAGCAGCATTTTCTTAAAATGATAGAAGAAATACAGATGGGGTAAATGTGGTTGCATGTTAAGAACTTCAGCCTTGCTTTTCAAACAGTTGTGGTCCTTGATAGGTGTTCCAAACATGTAACTTCTAAACCAGCACAAGAGCTGAGCTGTGTTCTGTGCTTTGATCTGAGCAATCGTTAAAATATGAAACTTTCCCACCTCCTCTCTCCCACACAGACATCACGTAAAGCGTACAGCAGTCTGAGTTGTTACAGTTTTGTTAGTGGCTTTTTTCCCCCAAACAGAAAGCACCTCTGCTTGGAGCTTATCTTTACCTTACATAAGATGGAAATGGGACCTTGTATTTCTCTTAAAGTAGAGAAGATGTAGAAGTTGCCAGTAATGTCTCGCTTTGAACAGAGACATGCTTATCCTCAGATTATTTGCCCTGCATTGCTGCTTGTGTTGAGTTACTGTACATTCCAGACTTTCCTTTTTCCCCCTCACCCTTTAGAGCGGCTCCATTCAGTAAAAGGAAAGCTAGCATTTCTTAAGCCTGTAATACCTGGGTGGTAAAACACTCTTCATATTTTTCAGGTGGATGGTGGAACAGAGTGCCTTGTAGAAATCCGTAGCATTGTCTCGGAATCTGACGTCTCCTCATTTGAAATCCAGCATAGTGGGTTTGTTAAACAGCTGCTGCTCTATTTGACATCTAAAAGTGAAAAAGATGCTGTTAGCAGGGATATCAGATTGAAAAGATTTCTTCATGTATTTTTTTCTTCTCCAGTAAGTTTTCTTGTTTATTTTTTTGTTGTTCTTAGTTGTCTTTCTCTCAAACTTTTTCTCAAAAAAACATCTGAAAGGTTTTGTGTGGACCTTATCTTAAAGGTGGAATACAGATAGCATATTTTGTTTATGTCTAAGTTGTATAACACTGCAACTTTCACATTGTTCAGTGCCTTTATAGGTCATGAACTTTTTTGAACAACCTGTAATTACAGGAAGTTCCACACAGCAGTGGAAGAAATGCCAAAATGATCAATTGTCTGAGTCTTGAACAACTTAAAAGTTGTTTCTGTCTTTTAAGAAGTTGATATGGAAAGAATTGAATAGTAATATTATGACTTATGACTAAATACTGCAAGATACTAGTGTTCTGTTTTTAAAGAAAGAAATTTGAAGTGGAAGAGAGGAAAGCAGATAACCATGAACAACAAGCTTTTTGGAAGTTTTAGTTAAGGGTGAATGTTTAAAATCTCTTGGGCTGTTCAGTTGAAACCAGGAGAGAAAAGTACATTCTTTGAAATAGGTCTTTGATAAATTTGTGTTGTTTACTCATCCTGATACTGCTGCTACTTTCAGTGAGAGCAGGGATTCTTAATTAATGGTATAAATTGTTTAGGATGTTTTAATTCAGGCAGGTAACTAAAGACTGGACTGTATTTCAGCTTCCTGGAGAAGAGCCCCTTGGAAGATTAGAGCCATTAGAAAACGCACCTTTGTTGGCATTAGTCCATAAAATGAACAACTGCCTCAGTCAGATGGAACAGTTTCCTGTTAAAGTACATGACTTCCCTAGTGGAAATGGAACAGGGAGCAGGTAAGGATTAATGCTCAGGTAACAGTTTTGTTGGAAGCTTTTGTTTTCTAAAACCTGTTTCAAGCAACACTAAAAGGCCAAGTAAAAGTACAATTACAAGAGGAGGTAGTGGAAACTTCTGACTCTGTTAAAGACAAAAGCAATGACATGTTTTTTTTTTAAGTCAGTGGAAGATAGAATATTTTACTAAATGCTTACCATCTTGAAACTTGTCTCACTTAAATTGGGGGTGATAGATAAAGTTTAAATGCAATCTCTAAATTTACCCTTTAAATATCTAAATGTCTTTCTTGTCCCCACATAACAAACACTGGAAAGAAACAATCTATTGCTTGGACACTGATGTTTTTTAGCAGAGTAATTAAATTGCGGAGAGTGTATTACAGTGCTCAATTTGATTATTCATCTAGGTTCTATTCTCTAGGATGATAGTGGATTAAATGATAAGTCTTGGCTGTGAATAGAGTTTAAAATAGCTATAGGCCTACCCTGAGTCTTAAGATACAGAATAAATTTGGAATCCAGCTTAGTAGTTGTGTTTTTAAGTAACAAATTTGAGTGAATAAAGACTTGTTCTGCAATTTCTTTTCTATACCTTCAGTACTTATTTTGGTGAAACTTAAAATCAGTGGGAATTGATGCAGTACACAGATTTCTTATTAGAAGAAATTAGTGTCTCTATACTGGCTTTTGCAAATAGTATGTGCTCTGTTATCTCAGAATGCTTCCTTATGTATATTATTTTGGTAAAAAGTGGGATAACTACCAAAATAAAAAAGCTGCTAATCACAGAAGCAAAATCCTGCTCTTCTTGCTGATAGAAAATAAAAACACAAGAGGCCAGAGTGCTGTACCATTGTTTGACTGCAAGTTTTACTGTGGATTATGTCAGTGAAGATTTTGAAGCATTAAGTTTTGGTAGTCTTTTACTAGCACCTGGAAATAGAAGCAGCCCAAGATAAGAGGCTTGTTATATAGAACCAGCTAGCTTGAGTTATTGGTACTTTGGTGAGGTGGAATGTATATATAAACTATTTTTGGCAAGAAAAAAATACAGAGGAGCTTTCAGGTTTTCTCTTTGGGTCCTTATTGAAAAAAATCTGCTTAAATGAGTACTTGCATTTTCCATGTGCGTTTCTGATCCTTGTTGCACTGCACATAAGCACAGCTCTAAATCTCCTGTGCCATCAGCTGACCACTGAACTGCTTCACATTTCAGAGACAGTCAGTATAGGCCATCTTGTAATCAGACCTCAGGCTGGACTGTCTCTTAATTCATAGAACGTCTCTTCCAGATTTTGTCCAACTTGGATTCTGGTGTTCTTGTAGAAGAAAACTTTTATTCAAACCATATTAGCTTATTTGTAGAGAAACAGTCTGACAAGTAGTATTCTGAACAAGTAAAATTGTAAATGCATGTGTAAGCCTATGTTACTGCCTTTTTAATGCATTTGTGGTTATTAGATTCTTTGTGTAGCAACTTTTTTCACAAATTATTTTGAGTTTTTCTCTTAACAGAGGATCCCAAGCTTTAAAATTCTTCAATACACATCAGTTAAAATGCCAACTGCAAAGACATCCAGACTGTGCTAATGTGAAACAGTGGAAAGGTGGACCTGTGAAGATTGATCCTCTGGCTTTGGTACAAGCCATTGAAAGATACCTTGTAGTTAGAGGTATTTATTTATTACATGGTCACTTGCATTTTCCTTTTTTGGAATAGTTCCTGCTGTCAGTGTAGAGTGTGTGAAAACCTGTAAGGATTATGCTGAAGACAAATAGAAAGTACCTATGAAGATACCTTGCTCAAAAGGGAGGAGATTGAAGCTGTAGAGAATCTTCCTTTTCTGGGACAAACTGTTTCCTGTAGTAAACAGTTCAGTCAGAATACTAACAGAAGTATTACTGCTTTACTGTCACACTGGCTCTAGCTTGGCAGTTTTGATGCCAGGTGTTGATACTGAAATTTGTTTCAGCAGTTCTGAATATTACTGTTTTTAACTGATACATTTTGGAACTGTTTTAAAAATTTTAGAAGTTATAACAGTCAGAGTACCAAAGCATGAGTCAGAGTACCTTTTCATGAAAAAAAGCAAATGAGGATGTCTTCTTTCTTGCCTCAGGCTATGGAAGAGTTAGAGAAGATGATGAAGATAGTGATGATGATGGGTCAGATGAAGAAATAGACGAATCTTTGGTAAGCTTTTGCTCTGGGAGTATGGGGAGGGTACAGTGTGGAGAGGGCCTTAAAGAAAAGCTATGCAACAAGTTTCCTAACTTGTATGGTTATTTTGGTTTTTTTTGGTTTTTTTTTTTGGTCAGGCTGCTCAATTCTTAAATTCAGGGAATGTGAGACATAGATTGCAGTTTTACATTGGAGATCACTTGCTGCCATACAATATGACTGTGTACCAGGCAGTCAGGCAGTACAGTTTGCAAGCTGAGGAAGAGAGGGAGTCTACAGATGATGAAAGTAACCCACTGGGGAGAGCTGGGATTTGGACAAAAACGCACACCATTTGGTAAGTTGCCTAGAGAAACCCAGGAATAACTTTTCCAGTTTAATAAATGTATATACATCAAGAAATTTGGAATATAGCTGTCTGTCTTTTATCCCTTTGAAAAATGTGGAATTTTGAATTTCCTGATGTGCTTGAGATACTTAAAACTTAGGAAGAATTCATTGCTAGCTCCTGAGTAAAGCTGGTGAACAAGAAATGGGGAATTCTAAATGATACCTGCTAGATGGGGAGGAACCATTCTTAAGTGTTAGATAACTAATCACAAACAGTAGAGTTTGTGCAGTATACAACTGACGGTCAACTTCATACTAATTTTCCCAGTTGATTGCTGTGAAAATGAATGTGTTCTGTGGCCCTACTTTGCAAGAAACTTTGACACATGACTGTGCTGAACATCTTAATGCTCAGCAATCTTTCTTTTGAACATTTACATGTGCTAAAGAAAAAAGCAAACAAAATCCCATAAAACAGCAACCAAAAAATGCCAGAATCTAACCTACCCCTAACTCTCTAACCTCAGTCACTTTGGGGTTTTGTTTATAAATTCACCTTCTCTCCTTCCAGTTCATGGAGCTGAAGGGTCCCTGTTTTTTCTCCCCTGTGAAATACTTTGCTTCAGAGGCTGGATCATATCTCAGTGCAGTGTTCTTGTCTTTCTGCTTTTAACTTGATCGTTCAGATCAAGTTCTGGAAATCTGAGAACTAACACCTTTAAAAGTGCTTTTTTCCCCCTGTAATTTAGCATTTCAAAACATTTTTTTAACTTTTATTTGCTTCTTAGGTACAAACCTGTGCGAGAGGATGAAGATGGTAATAAGGACTGTGTTGGGGGTAAAAGAGGAAGAGCACAAACTGCTCCCACAAAAACCTCCCCTAGGAATTCTAAGAAACATGATGAATTATGGCATGGTGAGTGTGGTGCCTTGCTAGATTTCCTGTCAGTCCTCTCAGAACTTTCACAATGTTTACTGCCACTATAATGTTTCTTTTAAAGCAGGCATAGTATAAAAATAGTAAGCATATATTTTTAGCTGTATATTAAAACTAAAAGTAAGATATTTTCTGAGTTGTTTAACTGAACTGTTGCAGTTAAGTGAATGCCATGACTAATACTGCCTAGGCTCCTAATCATTAAATCTTGGGAAAAATTCTGATTGAATTGTTTTGCTAAGATGTTGTTTTTTCCTTCTAGATGGTGTATGTCCTTCGGTGTTAAATCCACTGGAAATTTACCTCATATCTACTCCACCTGAAAATATAACATTTGAAGACCCCTCATTAGATGTTATTCTTCTTTTGAGAGTTTTACATGCTATCAGTCGATACTGGTATTACTTGTATGATGTGAGTAGAGCACTTTTTAAATCACTTTGATACTTGATTCAGGACAGAGCCATCTGTAACATTTTAAATAACCTTTCCCCCCTTTCCACTGCCCCTCAAGAAGACAGAATAATGCAAATACTGTTGTCTTCCACTACATGTTTCTCTAACTTCTGAGAAGATGAAGGCTGTAAATTCTTACAGTCAGTCATATTTTCTTTATAATGTTTTGAACACAATATCCATGCTTTGTCCTTCTTTAAGTTCAAAGACCAACATTATTCCTGAAAGGGAGATTGGTAGCAAACATCTACTCAGTCCTTCTTTCATGTCTGAAATTCTGGATTAGCAAAATGGCAGTGAAAGTTTTTTTTACTTCCCATGCTAAGCAAATTAGAAGCATTATTGCTGTTTCTTTCAGCATTTCTCTAACTATAAATATATTGCTTTATTTAACACAGAATGCAGTCTGCAAGGAGATAATTCCAACCTCGGAGTTTATCAACAGTAAACTGACAGCAAAAGCAAACAGGCAGCTTCAGGATCCTTTGGTAATTATGACAGGAAACATCCCGACTTGGCTGACAGAACTTGGAAAAACATGGTATGAGTGATTTGCTGTGTAGTGTCTCTAATTCCAGTTAAGTAGGGATCTTGCCTGGGCAGCACAGTGCATTATCCTTACAGGACTTGAGAGTGCAAAATGCAGTCACAGAAGTATTACCAAGTTACATAGTGGCATGGATGTTTACACCTATATTGCATAGTTTAAATCACATTCTGAGAGGTAGATTATGTGCAGAGTTTGGACCACTTCTTACAGGAATTGCTGAGCAATCTGAAGGTTTTCCACTGAAATTCTGATTATTCAGGTGGTATTTTTCTCTTGTTAAACTGTATAATTCTTACCATATCACTGTATTTATCTTTGCGCATTCAGTATGGTACAAAGGAAGATACATTTATAAACAATACTGATAGAAGATTAAAAATAATTTTTATGAAGCTATATACATAGTACTTTGTAGTATCTTGATACAGAGTACAAGCTGTAAAGTTCCTGCATTTGAAAGAATGAGAAATTAGAGTTGACATTCTTGGGTTTTTCAAGCCTGTTAATTGCAGCAATATTGTTGATGACTGTGGAAATACATACTCAGAGAAACTATTCGGCTTTTAAGTTTAAAAATAGCATCTCTAACTTGCTTCATAAATGTTCCAGATAAGATGATGAGCATGAATGTATAGTCTTAAACATCTGTAGCATTATTTGTTCAATAAGTCTGCCTTTCCACTTAATGCCAATGGAGGACCAAACTGTTAACATACACATGCCTTTGAGAATAGTGGAAGTGATAAATTAAAACAAGAAGTTTCTCTGGTAGTCGTTCACAGAGAGTATTTTTTGCAAATGGTGGAAGGTAGAGTAGTGGTGCTGCTCTAGGGAGATTCTCATGTCTTTCTGCTGCCAAATATGGGAGCTTGAGCTCAAATTTTTGATCTGTTGGATTTACTAATTTTAGTACAGTAGCAGACAAAGAATTTTATTTTCTGATGTAAACTTTGCACAGCCAAGGCATCAAGTATTTTGAGTTACTTTTCAAGGGGACTGAAAAGCTTATGGAACTTTTTGTCTCCTTCATATATTGCATTACTTAAAATTCCTGCTCCTAAGCATTGTAACTAAAACTAAAGTGTGCTTTGGAGGCTGCTTTCACCACAGAGTGTAATAAAGCACTCATTTTGGACATACTAGATTTCTGTTGTGTTTTAAACCAAATGACTAGTCTGAGATGCTGCTTGGAGCACAGCTGACTAATTTAATGCTCTTCGCAGCCCATTTTTCTTCCCATTTGACACCCGCCAAATGCTGTTTTATGTAACGGCCTTTGATCGTGATCGAGCCATGCAAAGGCTGCTGGACACTAACCCAGAAATCAATCAGTCAGATTCTCAGGATAGCAGAGTGGCACCAAGGCTGGACAGAAAAAAAGTAAGTACACCTTCTTTAAAATGGAATGAAGGATCTATTTATTTTTGTGTTGTCTATAAGACTATCATTGGGAGCAAGGCTTATTTGTAGAAGTTGATATTTTGGTGGTATAGGGAAGGGGAGGTGGGTTTGTTCCTGCAGTCCCCCAGCAGAAGGCGCAGTGTCTTCTCCGTGCCTGCCGCATGAGGGCAGGAGGGGCACCCGACATAATTCCTGAAACTAAACTCCAGCAGTGAACACAGAGTTTCAGACAGCATTAGTGATATTTCCACACACTGCCTGGTAGACCTCCGTTTTGCTTGATTCTCCGAAGAATTCAAGTAACGAGATTTAGACCCTTAATAACAAAAAATACTGTCCTTGTATCTGGGGAAGGTAAATCACTTGTCATAACATAATAAAAGTAAACTGTGACTGTGTTAAATTTGAGGGAGTTTTGGATGTCTGTCTTGAATCTGGAGATACATTATTTTAAAATGATATCTGCTATACATACTATATGACCTCAAATACCTGTGGGGAAAAGCTGCAGGAGACACAAGAATCAAGTTAAAAAAGAATATAGCTGCCTGCATGTAGGAATCCCAGTGCTGTTGGGGTTTTTGTTTGGGTTTTAGCATCTTTACTTTTCTTCTCTACAGATTAGTTCGAGGTATTTAATGTCACATGACAATACTTTGTTGTATCATAGTCCTATTGCCATACTCTTGGCAAGAATAGTACCTATTAATTATACTGATGTAAGTGTAAGGCATTGTTTTTTTCATTTTATATTGAACACATTTGTTCTAAACAGTTTACATATAGAAGCAAAAATTATTATATCGAAGCAATAGCTTACAAATTGTTGATCCAAACTGTAGAACTATTGGCATGGAGTGGAAAAATGTGCATAACTGATTTTTACCTGTTGTAACTGCCTTGGGAGCTGGAACTTAAAGCCATAATTTCACTACATAAAACTTTTCTAATGTGTAGCGCACTGTGAACAGAGATGAGCTGTTGAAACAGGCAGAATCTGTGATGCAGGATCTAGGCAGTTCAAGAGCCATGTTGGAAATCCAGTATGAGAATGAAGTAAGTAATACCACTGCAGTCTAATTTATCCCGTCTTTACTGAAAATTAATACAAAATAGCGACAGCTATCTTAAAATGGCTTGGGCAGACCTTTTGTCTTTCATGTTGCTGGTGCTAAATAATTTTATTTTCATTATCCCTAATTTTGGTTGTGATTTTTAGTTGCTAGGAGAAGCTCTTTGTGATCTAAACTTCATAATCAATTGTAGTCAGCAGAACTCACCTTTTTTCTAACTCTTAAGCAGTGTATGTTTCCTCAATATATGAGCTTTAGGTGGTTAATGCTTTTACTGCACTGTTTCTTCTCTGTTATCTGGTCTTTCTAAGTTGCCTCTCTCATGTTGTGAATGTTTCTGTAGTTAGGTTCCCTACATGATTTTTGCCATGTAGTCTTTTTTTATAGCAAATAATGTGTAATGTTTCTCAGACTAAGCAAAGGTTTTTATATTCAAACGGACCTAATGGACTTCTCTATCTCCTTCCCCCTCCTCTCCTCTCACCCTCCATCCCCTGAAGGTTGGCACAGGCCTAGGCCCTACACTAGAGTTCTATGCACTTGTATCTCAGGAACTACAGAGAGCAGACTTGGGCCTTTGGAGGGGAGAAGAAGTTACTTTAGCCAATCCAAAAGGTAATTTCTTTACTACCTAATCTATAAATATTGATTAATATTGAATTGATTTTAGGTTGACTTCAGTTATGTAAAGAGCACCTCAGTTTGTGGTCAGATAATGTGCCTGATCATAGTGTGGATCTTTGTGGGGTTTTTTGGGGTTTTTGTGTATGTTCGGTTTGGGTTTTTTTTTTGTTTTGTTTTTGTTTTTTATGAGAAGCTTAGGGGTAAGCTTATCTGAATGCCACTTGCATCTTGAAAGAAACTAGTAGAGTAAATACTGAACTCTTTTCCTTCTTTCTTCCTCAACAGGAAGCCAGGAAGGTACCAAGTACATTCATAACCTTCAAGGGCCTTTTTGCACTTCCTTTTGGTAGAACAGCCAAGCCGGCTCACATTGCGAAAGTTAAAATGAAGTTCCGCTTTCTGGGAAAACTAATGGCCAAGGCAATCATGGACTTCAGACTGGTGAGAATGGAATAGAAAATCTGTTCTGAAGGGGTCACATAAAAATACTGGTTCTGACTGTTGAGGGATAAAAGCATTGAGAGTTATATGGTATTTATTACTTTCAGCTGCAGAAGTAAAGGCAGTCTGAGGTGGGGCAGGGAGGAGGATGACCATACAGTGAAGTTTTTTGGGGGGAAAAGGGTAATACATGTTGAAGATCTTTACAGTGGCTTTTGAGACCATGGAGTAGAAAGGAAAAGCCATTATCTTATATGTGTTGCAATTTTTCCAGTCTTTCAAGAATGTTTTGGGCTCATTGTTACTTCAGTTGCTGATTGCTTTAATAGGCAATCACTTGGGTTTTCTGACTGTAAATTTCTGAGGCAAAACCACTACGACATGGTGTATGCCAGAACTATGAGATAGTATTGTAGATCTGGTCAAGAGATGAAGTAGTAAAAGATAAACTTTTGGAAGACAGTTCAATACTAAACAGTTCAGTGCTTTCCTTTCCAGGTGGATCTTCCTCTTGGACTTCCTTTTTATAAGTGGATGCTACGACAGGAAACTTCCTTGACATCGCATGACTTGTTCAGTATTGATCCAGTAGTAGCCAAATCAATATATCACCTTGAAGATATTGTAAGACAAAAGAAAAGACTTGAACAGGATAAAACTCAGGTGGGAAAATAACCCTGAGAATGGAAGAGTGCATCTTTACTCGTTTGGATTTTATGAAATAGCAGTAGTTCATTCAGCATGTGTCATAGGGCTTGAAACTGATTGTAATAGTGATAATTACTTTGTTCTCACACAGAGTAGTTTTAATGTTATTAGATCAGTGGCTAATAATTATGAAGGTCTTTTTGTAAAGTCTAGCATGAGAAATTCATTATGGGATTCTTCTGTGTGATTAAACACAGTCCCAGAAATGTCTAAAACTGCCAGATGTTTGCCTTTTGGTTCACTTAAAAAAGACTAACCAACTTAAATATCGGTGGAAAAAATCTGTCCTTGCTTCTTGAACAGTCAGAAGTTTGGCTTCTTTACTTGTTGGTTTAATCAAAATTTAATATTTGATAATATGTAGGATTTTTTTTTCACTGAAGAGCTGTATGCAGAACTGAGGTGAACTGTCATCATGCATGAGCATACAGGTTCTTACAGACATTGATTAATTTTTCAAGGATATCTACTCTTAGCTGAAAATACCACAGTTCACTCTGGCACTAGTGGTAAAAGGTCTTTGGTTTTTCTAGCATCCAATGTTAATAGATGGCAAGAAGTAATTACCTAATTTATATTCTTAAAATATTCTTACATCTGTCTGGTTTGTTACTAGTGAAAGTATTGCAAGTTTGTGGGTCATTGTTCCTCTTTGCCTCATTGTTTCACTCTCTCTCCTTGGTCATGGCTTTTAATTTCCCAGGAATTTGAAGAACCTGAAATCTGGTGGATGAAAGCTGAAAAATGTCAGTATGCATGCCAAATATAAATGCCATTAACTGTTCTGAGGAAAAAACATCCTCTGAGCCATAGCATATTTCACATATTTCTTTTTCTTGCTGTAGTATTTTCTAGCTAGTTTGTCTTCTGGCATGTTAAGTAATTCCAGAACTGCTAGAACGAAGTGTACTCCTGTGATCTTTCCGGTTTATCCATTAAGCTTGTTTATCTGGTTTCTCTTGCTTTACTGTTATGTATGAAAACTCCAGAAGGAGAGCAAGGACAGCTGCAAGAGTTTTAATGGTCATGCTCTACAGAAATGTCTCATTAGTTGAAGCTGCTTTAGAAGTCATAACTTTTGGCTAAGTTTATTTGAATAAATTGTTCTCATTGGTTTTCACTTCCAATTTTTTAGACCAAAGAAAGTCTACAGTATGCATTGGAGGCTCTGACTATGAATGGCTGCTCAGTGGAAGATCTAGGGCTGGACTTCACACTCCCTGGGTTTCCCAACATAGAGCTGAAAAAGGGGGGAAAAGATACACCGGTCACCATCCACAATTTAGAGGAGTATCTCAGAGTATGTAAAAGCAAACCTATGACTAAAATTATCTTTTTTCTTGCTCCCAGGTAGTTTGTTTCCATATATATTCCAGTTCATTCTCATAAACTAGGCATGACAGTAATTTTCATACTTACGACTTTTCTGTACTAGATTATTACTACAGTAAGGCTGTTAGAATCTAATTGCACCTGACTTGAAAATTGTGTAGTACAAGAAGTCTGGTTTATATGTAAGGAAGTTTGGCTTTTTGGAGAAAAAGTATTTATGTGGATTCATTTGTAAGTGGTTATGATAATGAATTTTTTAGGAATAGTGATTTAGCAAGTTATTTAGCAGTATTGATCTAGCATCCAGTGGCCTTTGAACTGCTGTAATAGTAGTGTAATTTTTTTGGGCTCAGTCTTACAAAAACAACAGCAGCTGTGAGTCAAAAATAAAGCATTAGTTTTTTGTCCAAAAAGCCAAAACCAAACCAACAAAAATCCCAAGGAAATCCAAACCAGTCAACCAAAGAACCACAAACACATGTGAAAACACCCTAAACCCTAAAAGGAATAAATAAGGACAAGATAACAAAATATTGCCAGAATAAATTGACAGTACACCTGTGTATTGATTCATTCCATGGCAAAAGGGACATAGAAAAACAGAAGGTTGGTATTGCTGAACCAAGGTAGCAATCTGTTTCTGTTGAAGGAAGTGATAAAGGGATTTGGTTAAAAACAGCCTGAGAGATGAGGAAAGCCAAGAAGAATGTGGTATTATCACATGAAGTTGTGAGTGGGATGGAGGAGAGGATCACTGTATTCCAGTTGCTAAATAACAGGTTAGGGGTACTGCCAGTTTCACTCTGAGGACTGTTAAGTTTTGAAGCACTGATAAGAAACACATTTGATGTTTTGCTAGAAACAATTCAATAAGGGTCATGTAAATTCCTGCCTATCAGCTGAGAAATTTTGCAAAGCTGTTCTGTAATAGTTATTCCTGCCTATCAGCTGAGAAATTTTGCAAAGCTGTTCTGTAATACTTACAAGTGAATATTGAGCAGTTTCTGTTTACCCTATAGTTCTGTACTGTTACCCATCCACTTCTTATGTGTTTGTTAAAAATAAATTCTGCTAGTCAAGAATCACTTGCAGAATTAAATATATTTGGATTTGAAGCTCCTTGCAGACCTAACAGAGGAGCAATACAATATTACACAGTTTATTAAAAACAGAATTTGCAGTCTCCATTTACTGAGTAATGTTCCATTCAAGCATTCTAGACTGATTTCCATAGTTTGCAGTCTTTTTTTTTTCCTTCCCTAAGTAACTTGTATCAGATATCTGATGCACTGAGAAAGGCTTACACATGCCTCAGATGTCCTGTAGTTGTCCTGCTGCAGGCTTCTGTCTTTGTAAAGGAAAAGGAGATTACAACAGAAAACTCTCTCCTCCTACTAAAAACTTTCGGAACATTATTTTCTTAAAGGATTTATAGCTTTATAGACTTGATGTGAAAGAAAGTATTTCAGAGGGAAAATTAGTGTGCTCTCCATTACAAGTATGATGAATTTCGTTTTAGAAACAATGTGTTTAATTGCACACCTGGCCTGTATAGCATCCTGTGGGTCAGCTTCAGCTGCCCTGCTCTTGAACATGTCATTTTCATTAAAATCTTGTGTGAGGATTAACATGAAAAGTAGTTCATAAAGCTGGACTACTCTAATGTTCCTTTTCATGGCTCTCCTGCCATTATTCTCCTGTCACTCTTCCCTCTACCTCCCTGTTGTCCCCGCAAGGACAGTTCCCACAGGAGCTGCCTTTATCAGAAAGTAGAACTGCTTCAATTACCAGTATAGTGAAAGACTTTATTATCTATATTTTTTTTGGCTTTTTCATCCCCTCTTCTCTCCTGTATTATAAAGAGGCCACCTTGCTTGTTCCAAATTTGTGAACAAAAAGTTTCAGTAGTGTATATTTTTGTCTAGCAATTTGATCTTCTCTTTGAATCTGCAAGAATACAGTGCAGCTTAATTGTGCCACATACTCTTGATCATAAAAACTAATCACAGTTGTAGGTAAGCAGCTCTGCTGTTAGAATAGCCATAGACTATTCTGTGTTGTAGAAGAGTTTTTTGTGCTGCTGGTGCTTGCTTCCTTTCTCTTCAGTATTAAAACTGGTTTATGGAAGTAGTGCAATGTATCTCACATGAAATTCAATGCCTGACTCTTCTACTGGAAAACTTACCAGCAGATCCTAATGAGCTTTTGTACCTTGAGAGCTTTCTGGAAGCAGTAACTCTTCAGTTATTGGGATAGGGTGACGAACTTGCTTCAGGACTCCAGCAGGTTCTATGAACTATTTGATCCTGTTCAGGTGCATCCATAGATGACTTTAATGGCACCACAGGCCAGAGCTTTTAACACATTTTAAACTAGTAATTCTGTGTTGACAGCACATCTTTTTTGACCAGCCCTTGTTTCCTGCTGGGGTTTAGGATATCCAGGCCAAGTGTAATCAACAATAGCTCTGCCTGACAAAAGAATCTGAACTTGGCCTCCCGCAATCTGCTCAGTAAAATACCTTAATTTGGTGGAGAAATACTGGATGCAGGAGATTTATTTAAAAGAACTCTGGTCTCATTTGTGTCATATGACCTTTCTTCCCCTCATTGATTGTTGTTTCAGTATGTGCTGTCCACTTTGGAAGTTTAATGTTGAGGGGGTAGCTACAGATATAAAACCAAAACAAAACAGAAAAATTATGCTCAAAAGGCCCAGATTAGTGTTACTGTCTTCTACATTATGATTCTTAACCATATTCCAGTAACTTGAAATGAAGGTACTGCTTTTATTCCTATGTATTCTTATAATATTAAGCTACTTAATATATCAAACAGGCTAGAGTTGCTTTTTTAAAACGTAATATTAGAATAGGGGCCCCTATATTTCCATGGGGGAAATTAAGATAATACTGCCAAATGATGCCCTATGGATTTCTGCTTCAGGTGCTGCATTTTAAGAGGTGTAGAGAGCGAGCACCTAGGTAAGGCTTCTAAAGATAACAAATGTTCAGATTTAATTTAAATTACTCTGTTAAATAGGTTCAGTTTAACCAGCTATTCTGAGTTCTGTTTTTGTTAAAAACAAAGGCAAATAAGTTGTTTAAATTCTGTTAAAGTTCATGTTAAGGGTAATGTAAATGATGAATTAAGGCAGAATGAGGCAATGCTGGAGAGCAGCTCCATGAATCAACGTGCACCCTGTGGGAACTCCAGTGAGCATATGGCTGGGCTGCTGGAATTTGGCTTCTGCAGTTGTACTTCTTTGTACAGTAGTGATCATCGCATGCTTCCTTTGTTCAAATGGCTTTTTTCATTTTTGGTTTTTTCTTTCCCTGTAGTTGGTTATATTCTGGGCACTAAATGAAGGTGTTGCCAGACAGTTCGACTCCTTCAGAGATGGATTTGAGTCGGTGTTCCCCCTTAGTCATCTTCAGTACTTCTATCCTGAGGAGGTTGGTAAAAATGTTTTTGCTGCTGCTTTTATAACCTTTATCTGCATCTGTGGGCAGCCTTAACCTGGGTGCAGGGCATTTGTGACAGTCTGACATTGCATTTCTGATGCAAGTTAGTAAAACTGAGTGTCCCTGAAATTCCACACTTAACTCTTCAAGATTTCTCTGTTCAGTAGTCACTTATTTAATGCTTTTGTTATGAACAGCTCCATGTTCTTTAAAATGTGTGTATCCAGCTTTTCTGAGAAGTGCTTTAATTTATGTATCATACTTCATTTCTCTATGGAGTGTGGGTACTCTAATTCCTTGTATTGCAGTACCTCTGAATAGCTGTAGATAGTTGTGGACACTACCTGGATCTTCTGTTAGATCAATAAAACAAGTAATCAGTTCTCTAGCAAAGCTTCAGCAGTAAAAAGAGATCCAGATGAAGGGGTAAAGAATAAGGATAGTTGGTCTTGCTTTAGTTCCACCACCACCACATCAATTTCCTTGTAAAATTCTCAACACTCTTAAGTGGACTGAATTGAATCACAGTTATGGTTCTCTGGATGAGAAGAGAGAATGTTTTATTCTTCTTTGAGGGAGTCTGTTTGAAGACTGTACTTTGAGGGTGTTTTTACCTTTACAAACTCAGACCTCTGACTTTAAGAATAAACATTTAAGCACCCTTTGGAACAATGTGTTAGCCAAGCCTTTGTGGTACTCCTGTGTTCCTGGTGCTTTGCAAGGCAAAATGGAACATTTACTCCTTGTTTAATTTTACAGTTGGAGCAGCTCTTGTGTGGCAGCAAGACAGACACTTGGGATGCAAAGACTTTAATGGAATGTTGCAGGCCTGATCACGGTTATACGCATGACAGGTAACATCATGTTGGTCTTGTTAAACAAAAAATCAAACCAGTAGAAAATACTTTCTTGAAATAATGTTCATATGGTGTTATTCAAGCTAAAGGAATTATATGGCATAGATTTGAAAACGTTCATACTGTTCTGAATATGGATCTGATGCAATTATTTTAATTATAAACAAAATAATGTTCTCTTGGTTCTTTTCTCTCCTCAGTCGAGCAGTGAAGTATCTCTTTGAAATTCTCAGTAGTTTTGATAGTGAGCAGCAAAGACTGTTTCTTCAGTTTGTGACAGGCAGCCCCAGACTGCCTGTAGGAGGTAGGTTTTCCTTATTGTATATTGCTGTGCATGAAATCACTGTTATTGATGTATTTCTGAATAAGATGTTTACTTCATTATAGGAAGAAATTCCTTAACTTAGGTATTTAAGAGGTTCATACTGGTTTCCCATTTCTAATTTCAGAAATGGCTGGGCAGTCAGGTATAATTCTCATAACCTTTGTGTTAATCTCATGACATTTCCTACAGTTGACTGTCCAGGTTTAAATTGTTGCCAGAAAATCTGTCAGAGGGCAAAATTTAAATAAAACTGAAAGCTCCCAATACTGTGTTTTTTGGCTAGAGGTGCATTAAGTTATGGCAACAACATGATGCATTGTAACCTGAAAGTAATAGTCTCCATTCTAGAAAGGAGACAATACTTAGGATAGTATTATTTAATGTAATTTCTCCCCCTTTTGAATTTCAGCATTTAGGTAAGAGACAGTGCAGTTAAACAGAGTCTTTGCTAGGGACTGTTGTAGAATACACATTTTACTGTATTCTCAGCTGAGTGCTTTGCAGGTCAAAAACAAATTCATGCATCTGTTCCAGTATTTACATTCTTTGGGATTTGGGGAAAAGACTTGATTATTCTTTTTTCTTAGTATATTTTGGGAGCTCTTCTGTGAAGACATGGTGCAGACATAATTCAGTGTTAGGAGTATAGAAATGGTAGCTGAAGTAAGAATAATCAGGTACTAGAGTCAGAGATGATGCCTGTTAAAAATTTGCATGAAGCCAACACATTTAAAAGTATTGGTTGGAATAGAATTTTACACATACAGAACACAATTAAAAGCACATTCATTCAGCTTATTCCTGTATTTTAAATTAATCTTGTAAGATAAGTCTGCAGGCAGGATTTGAGGTATTTTAGCTTGTTGTGCAGCTTTTATAAAGTTATATTCTGAACTTCTGAAGGTGTCCAGGAAGTCAGTTGTGCGATGTATGCTTCTGTCACTGGGCATGTCTGCAGTCAGCTGTGGGTGTTCAGGAGGAGCAGCCTTATTCTGAGTGTCTTTTCTCATTACCAGGTTTTCGAAGTTTGAATCCTCCCCTGACGATTGTACGGAAGACATTTGAGTCCACAGAGAATCCTGATGATTTCTTACCCTCAGTAATGACTTGTGTGAACTATCTCAAATTGCCGGACTATTCAACTATTGAGATAATGCGTGAAAAACTCTTGATAGCTGCAAGAGAAGGGCAGCAGTCATTCCATCTTTCCTGATCACAATGAAAAATGCAATGTCTGCCTGTTACAGCAAAAGAGAAACTCATGATTCTTTTCTAAATATATCACCTGAGTCAAGGAAACGTGTTACGCCTTCTTGTTGTAGAAAAACGGCTTGCAGATTATAAGCAAAGACACTTGGTTGATATTCATTAAAAGCCCCTATGGACTTAAAGTGATCAGGCCCTAAAAGTTGTTGTGACAAGGTTTCTTTAGCAAGTTCTTGTTTAAATTATCATTTATTTGATGAGTGAAGTTTTTAACTTGCTTTGCTGTGTGAAATTTAAAAAGGGATGTTTTTCCAGGCTGGAACAATAAATGTCGCTGTGCAGTTTAATACTGGGCTGTGTGTATCCATCTAGCTAAGTCTGAAGTTTTTCCTCCAAAGACAACTTTTGTACATAAGTACAGAAATTAAAATACACCATGTATTTGACAAATCTAGTTTAGTAGACTAGTTCTGTGTACCCTCACCTGCCTCTAATTTTACCCATCCTCATGTATTGTCTGATGTGCAATTCACTTGGTTCTTTTTGTGTGCAACATTCAACAATTGTTATGTTTTGGTTAGCATGGGCATTTAACTGCTCCATGCCTCTTTCTCTGATTAAGATAATTTAAATTTTACTGAAATCAAATATATATTGTCAATATAATTCAGCCTTTGTAACTAGGTAGAACCTTTCTTATAGCATAGTTTTACTGTAGTGGTAGGATATAATGGCGACAGTCGTTATCAGAGTGCTCCAGAGCTGTTTACACAGTGATTCAGGCAGCAAAAGCCTCGTAGGGGAGGCAAGGAAGAATTATTTCTTTCATGTAGTTGAAGTCCAACAGCTTGGGCTGGCCAGCGTGTATTGTGGTAAGGCCCAGAGCATTTCGAATTGATGTAAAGTTTTTTAAAAGACAAATTAGTCGTTTCATTCCCTGTTTGAGTAAACAGTTTTCCTGTTCTTGATCTAAGTTCCCGGCTAATTTTGTAGGTTTTTTCTTTTTTTCTTTCCCCCCAGTGCTAGCTTGGAACAAGCAGTTCAGCCTTTGTCTTTTGACACAGATAAAGCACCTGTAAGCAATGCTCTGTCCAACTGTTTTATGTGCTGATTTCTCAAATCTGCAATAATTTACTTCATCAGGTTAATGTTTTTACCTGAATATAAATAAAAAAGTTTGCTTCACCTTTTTGTTCATAGTTTTGTACTGTATGCCTAAAGTTCAATTGTGTAAATTACTGTAATGCAAGTAAATCATCCTAAATCTACTTGGCTAACAACCTGCAACTTGTGGATGATTTACTACTAAAACAAGACCTTTTAAGACCTCCAACTTTGAGGGAAATTTTTTCCTTTCTATGCGTTCAAAAAACGGGCAATTACAAATATTCCTGAGATGTACCTGCTACATAGGTAATCTTAATGAAAATGTGATAGTTAATTACTTTTATTCAACTTTGAGAAATCAAAATTCCTTTCAGTGCTTAGAAATTGTTAAATTCTGGCTAATCAGGCTAGTTATTTCCCCTAAACTAACAAGTTTTCTTTTATCCAGCTGAAGAACTCGTGCTTCCAGAACATGTAACGGACATTCTTCTGGTGAACATTCACAGAATTACCTGTGCTTGCTCAGACCAGTGCCACTGAAATGTAATACAGACCTGTCATGAGCATGAGTAGAATGTGAAATCCTTGCACAAAGAACCTGATAACTGAACAGTTTTTTATTACCGTATTAAACCCGACCGAAGGCGCTTCACCCTGTACATACAATAATGGTAGCGCGCAGTGCGGCATAGTTTGCATCCAACTTCAAGGCAGTGTTTAAACTACGGACTGGTGTTTAAATTGTTCTGATAACTTGATCAAACTGAGCACAAACAAGTGTTTATAGTGTGTGGATAGCAATTTGTTCATTTTTTTAAGGTTCTATATTTTAAAAAAACTGACTTGTGTAAAAAAAAAGAAAAAAGCTAATATTTTGTATTAAAATATCATGTGTATTGATACTTTTTTTACCCATGTTGTCTCCCTCTAGAATCTGGCTTTCATTGACTTGGAAATTTTGAGGAGCTTTCAGATTTGATAGTGTAACTGTTTGTGTAACTGTTTCAATGGGAAAATAAGTTGGTGCCTGTTAAGGAAGGAAAAAACAAGTACCTGTGGTGATGTGTTCTGGCTGTCATTTTGAGCGCAGAGTAAGGTTTTAGTTTGCCTGTAAAGTGAATGAAACCCTTTTGGGTGACACTTCTTTTTTCCCACCAAGGGCAGCTTTTAGCATATTAGAAGAGCAGTCTGGCTTATAAGATAAAGATAGTAAATTACAAGAATAAACTAAAAGTCACATTTTGCATGACTGCAGTGTCCTGCAAACAAATATATATATCTAAGAGTAGTTCAGAATGAGTGGGGGGTGGTTCAAGATCTTAAGGATTTCTCCTTTTCAGGAATTTTGGATTAAGGGAAAAGCTCACTAAAATCAATCCATGGGTGTATGTGGTCATTGTAGTACTGCACTGCTTTGTATACCTTTATAAGGTATAATAAAAGGTGCAATTAGAAGTCTTATCTTTGAAAATGGATGCTTTTTTTAGCATGGTAAGTTCAGCTGTTTTTAGGTAACATGACCATTTACTGTTTTGGATGAATTTCATGTCCTTCTGTGTTAAGAAGAGCAGCAAAAAAAAATTAATGGATGAAAGGGCCATACAGGCACTGATAGCTCCTACTGAACTTGTGCAATACTTTTTTTGTTGTTAGGTGTTGGCTTTTTACCAAAATACCTGATTTAGGGAACACTTTAGCATCCCATCTGACATGAATTAGTTACGGTTGTTCTTCATGTTCTCTAGGAAGGTGCACAAGAATTAATTCCCATTATGTGTGAAGTCCCCCACGCTCACTGCCAGACTTAATCAGATACTCAAATTTCCATATGCAGACTGCTTGCATAAGTGAATTGTCCAGATTCTTCCTTCTTTCCCCTCAACCAAGTGTTTTATTTTCTTCTATCTCCTTTCCCTTACTGAGCTGATGAGAAGGTGGGTGCCTGAGGGCAGGCACTGAAACTCCAGGTGCCTGTAACACTTGTGCCCTCTCTTCTGGCCCCTGATGCAGGTAGGTCTGTCATCTGTGGAGTTTCTGGGCCTTGGCCCCCCCCCATGTCTTCACATGAGTAGTGCCAGTTCCCATGCTCTGAGCAGCCTGTACTCTGCAGAGGCAGGAAATAAGGCCTACCTAGCATGAGAGAGAATGCCATGGTTTCAATATGAATGTGCCTCCCCCAAGCCAGAAGTTTGCTATAGCTAAAGCTGTTGGCAGTGTGGAGAAAAATGAAAAGTATTGTTGAAATGGATTCTGGAAATGCTGAAATTCAAAGGGGAGGTATAATCTGCTGATAGGTGAGCCTTTTTAGGGCTTGCCCTTTTACCTCCTTTGCTTTCCTGGTCTCTTGATTGCTTGAACTGTAAAGTATCTGTGCTATGTGATCTCTTCCCGTGTTCCTAGCATGCCATATCTCTCACACTGTGTTGTGTTTTTAGGAGCTTTTCTCAGATCATTGTAGGTGGCTGCCCCAAAAGTAGGAGTGGTCACCCCAGCCCAGTGCAGCAGCAGAGGCTGCACAGGCAGTGCTTGATCAGAACCTTGGTGCCTGTTGGTACAGCAGATGGGGAACATTCCTTCCTCTGCTGCCAGTGACTGACAGCAAATGGCTGAAGGAATGACTGATGCCTCCAGAGGAATACCATGTTCTTGTCTCCTGGTACTGGAATGTGCCTGTATTGATCAGGTATGAAGCTGCTTGGGGGCAGAGGGAGGAACAGATCCTGGGTCTCTTTGTGTGTATCTGGGACTAGTGACATCTCAGGCTGTAGGCAGAACTAAGTGGAGGGAGAATAGTTAAGACACATTGAGTATTTCCAAGGCATTAGATTAAAGTTCCTGATAGCTCTGGATCTAGTTTGGTAGCAGCTTCTGGAAAACTGGTTCAAAGAGAAAAAAAGAGGAGAGCAAAATACTACAAGACACAAACCCAAAACAAAAACCCAAACTACCCTAAAAGGCATAACAACTGACATGAAAGCCCCTCTCCCACCCACCCTTCACAAAGGGGGGAGGAACTCCTAGTCCTGTGATATTTCCCCCTAGGGAGAAAACTGAGCAGTTCAGGCTGGAAGCACTGTGCTGGGGTAAAGCAGCATGTGCACTGTGCCTTTGGTCTTGTCTGCCTCTGTCCTGTTTCCCCTCCTGCCCCTCACTTCAGGATTAGGATTCCTAAACCCCATAAAAGGCAGCACTAGATAAGCCTGGGGGAGAGTGTGGGACAGCAACCACCCTGCCCTCTTGCCTCAGAGCAGGAAGAGGTGTGGAAGGAGGAGGTTTCCCGTTGCAAAATGTAAGCTTCCACACTGAAAGACAAGGCAGGTTCTTGCTCTGGAAATAGATGTAATGCAGTTTTCCCATCTCAACAGCTATTTCCCAAGTATTTTACTCTTCCTTTAGCTGCTATCCAAGGTGTTCTAGGCTAAATATAGGCCTGATCTGACTCTAGCTCAGCTGTTCTTGGGACTTCTTGCATGCAGAAGCCTCTTTGACAGGCAGGGTGATGCAAGCACTGATCCAGAAATAGTTAGCCAATCTAAGAGGTGGCATTTTATTTCCCAGCCTCATCTTCCAGCCCTTTTTACAGATTATTGCCTCAATGTATCAAAACTGTCAGGGCATTGGCTAAACAGTGAAAATTTGCTTGCTGATTACTTTTTCCCTCACAATGTTTCCCATATTGTGTGCTATGATTCTCAGAAAAAAAAAAAATCTTCATGCCTTCACTTTATAGCTTGACATGCTTAATTTACTGGAAGTACTGATGTTACTAACCATTCAGAAAGGTTTCCCAGAGTTTTGATACTTCTTTATAAAGGACTAGCTCTTGTTCTGGGGCACTAAATCTATAAATGCTATTCAAAAGGGGAAACGTCATTAAAAAACTTAATCAAGCAGCAAAACTATTCTATCTTTAGTAACACTGGGTTCTAAGAGTGGTAATTTCCAATTTATGGCCAGCAGTACTGGCACTTCTACTGGACCCAGGAGTGGGAGGGAAAGGGAGAAAGTGGCAGGAGAGCAGCTCTGCTGGAAAGGCTGAGCTCTGGTCAGCTTTGTGCCCTGGCCGCCAGGGAAGGCAGCAGCATCACACTGCAGTGATGGGAGTGCAGCTGGTGAATCAAGGGAAGGGATTATTTCCTTTGCTCCATATCCCCAGAGGAGAGATTTTGCAGTCCCCGTGGGTTTTTTAAGACCCAAATGGGTATGTGTTTATTTTACTAAAACATACCACAATTCTAAAATGAGCTGTCTTTAGAATTTAAAGTCAGAACTGTATGACAGCATCAAACTAAATTGATATGCATTTTACCCTTGCACTGTTTGCGCTACATCAGTCCCATCAATTTCACTCAATTCAGTGGGAGAAATTCATATGCAGAGAGGTTTTCTAACTTTTCTGATAAAATGAGTGGGAAACACAAGGGTCTTAGCTTCAGCTGCAGATTATGGGTAATCTCCACATCAAAGAACTCCTTTTCAATTGGCTGGAAATTACAGGCCTTAATTACTTTTACCTTTCAAAATGGTTTAAATTCTCAAAACTTTTCTGGCTTTCTCGTCTGTTTTTAATATTGAATGAATTTCTCATCTGTGATGAGAAAATGTTGACTCCATGTTCATCTCTGCCCCAGCAAGCACCTGGTCATTTCCAATTTCTTCTGGAGTAAGTAGTTAACATGATTTGACAGCACTTATGGAGAGATGCCATAATTGCATATAGAGGAGTTTCTAGAAAGAGCAGTTTTCACAGGTATTAGCAGAAAATAGCATCCTGAAAATGGAAAGATAGGAATTAGGAATGCAAAATGGATAAGATAGGAAAAAGTTCTACTTCTGTCCTTTATGTGGAGTTTGAAAAATGAGTACTGATAGGTGAGAGACCAGCAGTGCTCTGCATGTCCATGGAGATGCTCAAGACATTTATGGTCATGTTACATCACTCACCTCCTGCTTTACTGTCTTAGTGCACAAGTTTAGTGATACTACAATATACATTTTCTACCAAAAGCTCACTGTGCAGGTTACAGATGAATTAAGCCTTGATCCTATGAAATGTATGGGCAAAGGAACAGAGTAAGATGCTGTTTAGGATTCTATGCCCAATGTTGAGAACCTTGTACATTCCAGCTGTAAGTAATGTTTGATATTGTTGAATGCTGTTGGCAGAATTCAACAAGAGGCCTCATTTTGAATTGGTATAGATCCCGTTTGTCTATGACAGGATAAAGATATATCCAGAAACTACCAATTAATTCAAATCAAGTAGGGTTTCATTTTGTGTATCAGTTATTTGGTGAGAAGCATTTATGGATCCACCAAGCAATATTTGTTAATGAAGTTTCATAGCAAAACACTTGTCTGAAGAACAACGGTGAAAAAGCAGAGATGGGAGTTAAAGCTGTACAGGCAGCTCATCATAGGAGGAACACAGGTGCTTTGTGCCCTAGCAAAGGTGACCCTGTAAGTCAGCAGCCCCTGCTCTGCCCTAGCAGCACTGATCTCTTCCAAAAGTAAAAGCAGAAGTGATGTACAAGTTGCATTAGGCAGGCAGTCAAAGCTTTACAGCTCCTGAATTGTGGAAGCACTGTTAGAACAGGGCCAGAGGCTGTGCAATACCAGCTGTATATTGTACAGCTCTATGTCACTTTTATCTTCTCATATCCTTGTTATTTTTGCTACATACACTATATGTTACAATTACTGTCCCCACTCTTGCTTTCCTTTTTCTTCTCTCATGGTTTATTTTTCAGTAGTCTTGCACTACAACACATTCAACTGCTTCCTTCATACTAATAATTTAAAGGGTTTATCCTTCTGTGCTGAAGCAGACTATTTCTGACCAAACTGCAATCCTGATATAATAGCACTGATGTCCAGATGTTTAACATCTGTTAAGTCCAAAATAAGGCTTTAAATTATTCTTCCAAGAGATTTACTTTTTTTTTTTTTTTTTTTTTTAGATACACCCATCCTCCCTGTCACCCTGGCTTCAAAAATAGATTCTTGCATCCACACTGGATCTGAATGTGCTGATGCTTTGTGCAGGTCCTCTCCTATCCACTCACATCATTCAGTGGTTGTACCAGGTCCATTATGTAACTGACATTTTTGGTTTTCTTTTTTTTGCTGCTAAAGACAACGATGCTTATTCCCATTCAGGGAATGGATACACAGACTTCAGCTTTGCCTGTGTTAATAGTCTCTTTTCTCCATGTATATTTCTTAGCTCCCTTTCCTCCACCACATTAAATGTAAAGTTCTTGTCTTCCAGTGCTCTGAGAAGGAACTGTTGTTCCCTCTCTTGTTCTTCACCTCACACTTGAATGTATTCTCATGGCTGTCTCAGGCAATTAAAAAGTCTTTAAAAAGCTTCTTTGTCACAACATTTGCCCCAGAAATGATCATGATAAATGACAATTGCTGTGGATGCTTCTGGTTTGTTGCGATTACAACTGCAAAAAGAAACTGCATGTGCAGTGGTTAACAAGGAGAAATGGTGAAGATTCAACTTTAACTGCCATGATATGTCCATGCAAGCTATAGTACCTTGGTCTTAATAAAGAGTGACCACAAAATGCTCAGCTCATCTAAAAACATGTTAAAAATGGCTTAATCTTAATCTAGAATCACCTACAAAGCAAAAATGCTATGTTAATTATTTTAGTATCATGTAGCTACTAAAAAACATAAAATTAGATCTGGTGACTAAAAACTAGAATAATTCAGATTAAAATTGTTTCCTGAGAAAAATATACCTTGAATCTTCATCACTTGTTGTCTTCAAATAAAGACTGGATACTGTAATTTATGCATATTTTTAGTCTGAATATAAAATAAATGAGAGGTTCTTTATGTGGGAGGCCTCATGAAAACTGGCCCAGAACTGTCTTACAACATTACCATTTTGTTTTGAAAAGGTTTTAAGAAACAGTGGATAGAGTTTCTAACAGGCTGTCATTAACTCTGACTGTGGCCTGTGTGGAATGCCAGCACACATCCACTGCCTCTGCAAACACCACAGATACCTTGCATCTGTCCAGTCTACTTTTCCTAAATTTGGGTGATGTTAAGACCATGCTGTGCACAGTGGCCCTCTTTTTCACGACAATGAAGTCATACTGGCTTCATTGTTTTCCCATAAACATATAATATTTATTCTTAATTTTTACAGAAACGAGAGCCTGGTTGTTTTCCCTAGCAAGGTTCAGCATTGTGTAAACCAGTAGTTCAGAGCTTTAGGATGAGTTTTGTACTTACCACAGCCTCTCTGTAGCTGTTAGGCAAGAATCCAGCTTGTTGGTTAAGTCTTTAAATTGTTTAGGATCTGAAGCTTGAGCTGTAAAAGTGGGGTAAACCACTTCCTCACCTCAGAAGAGGGGTGAGGAGGTGGTGAGTCACGATCAGCACTGAATTAACTGGGACCCTGAGCATCCAGCCTTTAAGAGTCAAGATATTTTGTGGATCCAAAATATCCTATTTTATTAAAATAGGTGCATACCTAAATAAGAGCAAGTGCCGGGTGCTGCAGGTGCTGCTGGGTCAGGGCAAATCCTGGTATCAGTCCAGGCTGAGGGATGGAGGGATTGAGAGCAGCCCTGCTGAGAAGGACTCAGGGTGCTGGTGTGTGAGAGGCTGGACATGAGCCAGCCATGAGCCCTCCCAGCCCAGAGAGCAAAACGAGCCCTGGGCTGCAGCCAGAGCCCCGAGGGCAGCAGGGCAGGGAGGGGGCTCTGCCCCTCTGCTCTGCTCTGCTCTGCTGAGACCCACCTGGAGCACTGCATCCAGAGCTGGGCTCCCAGCACAGGAGGGACAGGGACATGATGGAGCGAGGCCAGAGCTCACCAACTTCTGTTACAAAGAAAGGCTGAGAGAATTTGCTTTGTTCTGCCTGAAAGGAGAAAACTTTGGTGTGACCTAATTGTGGCATTCCAGTACCTGAAGGGAGCCTAGAAGAAAGGTGAAGAAGGATTTTTGACAAGAACATGCATGGACAGGACAAGGGGCAATGGATTCAAACTGAAAGAGAGTAGGTTTAGATTAGATACAAGGCAGAAATTCTTCTCTGTGATGGTGGTGAGGCACAGAAACAGGTTGTCCAGAGAAGCTGTGCTTGTCCCATTCCCAGAAGTGTTCAAGGCCAGGCTTGGTGGAGCTCTGGTCTGGGGAAAGGTGTCCCTGCCCATGGTAGGGGTTGGGACTTAATGATCTTTAAGGTCCCTTCCCAACCAAACCATATTGTGTTCTGTGATCTCTTTTTGAAATAAATGCTAAAGGAGAGAAAGAAACTGAAAAGAAAAGCCCAGACTGAGCTATAGTCTATTAATTATAAAGTCATGTAAAAGAACAGAGAGCAAAAAAGTGATATTTTATTGTGAGTTTCAGCTCTAGTGAGGTTGATATTATGGAGCAATAGTAAATTGAAAGACTTCAAATGAACATTTGAAAAAGATTTGAAAAAATAATTGCATGAAAGAAAAAATTGCAACTCTGTTTTGTATTTTCTGGGAAATTTTGTGCTGAAATTAAAGCAATAAAAGCAGTTCTTTATTTGGGGTATTTTTTTACTGCTGGCTGTCCCTTGAGAATCTCAGGTACTGTTCTTTTTTGTCTATCAACCAAACTAAAGCATCACCTTTTTGTTAACTGCCCAGGAAGAATAACAAAAGAAGCATTAAGCCTTAAAAGCTGTCAGTAAATTATCTTATGGGGTTTTTTTTTGTTTGTTTGGGGTTTTTTTTTTTGAAAGGGGAACAAAGATGTAGGGTCAGGCGTCTATTGGCATTTTATTTTTCCTTTTTCCTTTTTATGACTTCTAATGTGTGAGGTTTCTAGTCAACCAGAACACAGATGTCACATCCTCTGCCATGCACACCTTGAAATTCATAGAAATAAAAAGTCATTTAATTGCTGGATATAAATATAGCTCTTCTTCAGATATCTTACTTCCTTGAAGTTCTTACGGTCAAATACTTCTTCTGATTGCTGCCATATTAAGCACAACACTTGAATTACTGAAACATCTCTACAAATTCTAGGATGAAGATTTAAGGTAAGTCTGACATTAATTAATTCTGATCCTGTGCTTTGCACTTGCTCTCTTTCTTTAACTAAAAATTACTGTCTGTATGAATGATACCTTATGAATTATTTTCTTTATCTCTACTGAAGTTGTAGTTACATCAGATCATGATTTGAAAGTTTAGGTCACAGCTTAAGAATAGAGCAGAAGATTGTAAGTGGCAAACCCTATCCATTCTAATTACTTTGTTGTATCTGCATCATAGGATTTAAAGACCTTAAGCTGTAGCTGTGTTGGTTGAAACATCTGTTTTTTGAGAGACTTTTCCAACAAGTGAATTCAAACCCGGTATAAATATGCAGAATTCTACCTGATGCAGTCTGCTTAGAGGTAGGTCCAGATCATTTTTTTCCTATGATAAATTTCTCATTTTATGATGTACAGTAATATTTGCTGTGGTGTCACACAAAATGGTGATAAAAAGCACTATGAGAGTATAAAAAACACATCTTGGCTGAAGAGTGCCTGTGTTCAAAGGATGTGTACAGCTTTTTGGTGAAAGGTGTGCTAGCCTTTGAGAAAATCTCTGTTAACCCTTAGAGAAAGAGCTTTCTTAGATATCCAAGAGTTGTTCTGTTTGTGAAATATCTATACTGTGTATATTTTATCTCATTGCTCCAAAATTAAATAAAACCCACACAGGCTGATGAAAGTTGCTGTGAACCAAGCAAACAGGTGAAGATGTGGGAAATGCTGCCACTCCTCAACTGCCTGCCCCTGATAAAACACGTCATGAATTTTCGAAGCACGGTGGCTTTGTGCTCCCTGATAGAAGAGTTTAACTTCTGCTCTATGGATTTTGTCTTAAAGCACAACTTATGGCTCCCAAGAACTTATGATTCCCACAATGAAGAATGTTTCTCCACCTGGGCAGGCAGCTCCTGATATTCCTTGTGTCAACACCTCCCTGCTTGTACCACAGCTCCCCTGCCCAGCAGACATTAAATAACAACACACACAGGGCACACAAATCTGCAGCATTATCACCACTTCTTACTGCAAAGTTAGCAAACAAAAAGAAGAAAACATGCCATTTTCAAACAGCTTAATGAAGGGGAGCAAGTTAAAATAAATATAAATGCAAGAGCTGGGTAGAAAAGCAGATAAATCCCCACACATTGTCAGGGAGCAAGGTATGTGCCAGTCTGTGCCAGGAGAGAAGAAAACCAGCAATTATTCAGGTGCACACAGAAATAAAGCAGTATTTTCCCCTCACCCAACTACAGCAGTAAATAATGTACTTTAAAAATTCTGTTTCTGTTCAGAGCCTTAAACTATCTTTCTCCTGTGGTTAAAAACTGCCCTCACAAACCCAGGAAGGAGAGACAAAATAAGTTCCAACATGAAACACCTGAGCACCTTCCTTCCAAGGTGAGTGTTCTTACTGAATTCTGTGGGCTACTTATGTGTTTAAATTTGTACTCCAATATTTTGATAAATTGAAGTGTGGGTCATTCAAAGTTAAATTAATAGTTTCTATTCCAGTAAACTCTATGTGGTTGGAAAAAGAAGGTTAAAAACATGCAGCAAACATTTTAAATAAATGCCTTTAAAGTTTATGAAACACATCTTTTAACAGTAATATTTTCTGTGATTCCAGCAATTATTTTCAATGGGATGTAGCTTTAATTTTGCCTGCTATTCAGAATGGGATTGGGAGAACAATGGGCATTTTTTTTTTAAATTTGCCTTCAGTTGCATGAGTGAGGCCCTTCTGAAATTTTCCAAGTGCCATTAAGGTCCCAGTCCTTGTGCAATTTGGAACTGGAACACCTGAGATGCTGTAAAGGAGGCACAAGTTGAGGGAGGCATGAGGAAAATGTTAGTTTGTCAATTTCAGCTTGACCCAAAACAAGCAACAAAGAATCACAGTCCAGACACTGTTAGAAAAGGCTCAACACACAGTAACTTTCTTATAAATTAACTCCTATGCTACTAAAGAAAAATGCAAGAAATAATTACTAGTTTTAAAGGAATTAATCAATATTTAGAAAATAGATCATTGTTGTCATGGGAGACATTTAAAGAATGTGGCTTTCTTTTAGCAAATAAGAGAGGGTTTTTTGTGGTTACTAAATATTTAATCAGAACAGATAAAAAAATCTCTGCAAAATCTCCTTCAAGCCACTAGAGGATGAGTACTTCTCCATCAAAATAAATAGTTAAGCTGTAATGTAGCTCATCTAAGCCACACTAATAAGCTATTAAGCTGGTAATACAATTCAAATCCTAGCAAGTGTAAATGAGAATGACAGCTTGAATCCTTATTGAAAACTAAGATTATTAATTTGTTTATGGAAACCTGACTATAAAATTATTTAAATTATGCACATTGGAACATTAATATGCATAAAAAGAAATAGTATTTCAAAAAATGACTAATTAGGTAAACATAATATCTTCTGTTGTAAGGTTAAATATTTCCATATGAAAATAATGTAAACATTGCTTATATATTCTGTAAAAAGCTAAGAAAGCTGTGATGAAGGTATGTACAACCTGACTCAGAGCACTGAGTTATGTCCTGCTTGGTTGGCTGCATTGTTTGACCAACTTATTTTTCAAGTTTTTATTTTCTGCAAATACCAGGTTACTCCACCAACAGAATTCATTGTCTAGTGTAGCTGTCAGTCCTGAAACCCTATTTTCCAATGCTTATCTAAAATGTCGTACTCCCAAAAACCCTCAGATAAAGACCAGAATTATCAAACCCTTTGGGGGTACAGGAACAACTGGAAAATAGGGTCACTACGTAAGTGACTGTTCAGCCATGCTGTTTGTTAGGGAAGATCAGTCAGCAGCTCAGCACAATCAGCATGAACCGGGAGCAGAGCTTGAGCAGAACGATGGGTCAGTTTCTAGAGGAGAACATTCAGATTGTCTGGTTTTGATGATTTGTTCAATAAAATTTTTAGAGAACTGGCCAAAGCTTGTTATTAACAAGTATCTTCGACAGCCTGTGAGGAAAGGTGAAGTCCTATGAGACTGCAAAAGGACAAAGCTTATTGAGGAGGAGGAGGACAGAAAGAATTACAGCCCTGCTGCTTTACCAGCAAATCCCAGAGCAACCTGGGATATATACAAGTCATTTCAGAGCACTGGGAAGATAACAGGGAGACAAGCAGCAGCCTCTGTGGACTTATCAAGAACAAATCCTGTCAAATGTAAATGGAGTCGCTTCGAGCGGAGCGGTCACCGCAGCGCCCGGGCCGCAGCCGGCGCGGAGGCAGCAGAGGGAGCCGGAGCGGCACCGAACGCGCTGCGAGGAGGGAACGGGCTGGGGGCACGGACAGGATTTGGGAACTGGGGAACGGGCTGGGGGCACGGACAGGATTTGGGAACTGGGGAGCGGGCTGGGGGCACGGAGGAGCACGGACAGGATTTGGGAACTGGGGAACGGGCTGGGGGCACGGAGGAGCACGGACAGGATTTGGGAACTGGGGAACGGGCTGGGGGCATGGAGGAGCACGGACAGCCCTGAGGAACGGGGCTGAGGGGATATGGAGGAGCACAGACAGGATTCAGGGACAGAATATCGTGGTCAAGCTGCCCGAGACCCTGACGAATTTTCAGTTCAGTTAGCATCACCAGTTATTTCTGCTCGTGATAGAGCTTTCAGCCATATGTTAAGTGTGAAAGTTAAAGAAAATTGTATCCAGGAATCCTCCTGTACCCTGCGATAGGGATGTGAGAAGTCGTTAGTTACGAGAAATTCAAATACTTCACTTTTGCAGAAGCAAATGAATAGAAGGCCAAAGAACAGGGGTTTTCTATCTGCTATTTGTTAGCTGATTTACAGGTCTTGTACCTTAGTTCTAGTAAGAGGTAGTAGAAAAATGCCCAGAAGACTGGTAAAATAAAAATCGATTTTTAAAAATCAGCCGTAGGTAACCTCACTTGAGAAAACATACAGGTTATTTGCAGTATGAGAAACGATAGGATTAGTGTTTATGCTTTTCATCCGACTCTGCTTCGGTCTCAACAGAACTTTAAAGTAATCATCAGCGAATTTCACTAGTGAAACAGTAAACAAGCAGCAAACGGCGAGCTGATCTTACGCAGGAGTGTCCCTTCCCGGCTGTCTGCCTGAGCCGGGGCAGCGCTCGGTCCCGTCGGGCTCCTCTGCCCCATCACTGGTACCGGCCGCGCGGACAGGAGGCCCGGCAGCCCCGGCGCGCCCCTCGGGCACCTCAGTAACGCGCTGCTCCCGTTTCACGGCAGCGGCCGGGGCGCAGCGCCGCTCCCGGTGCCCCGGCAGCCCGGCACAGCCCGGCCACCGCCGCCCCGTCCGGGGGATGGGGCTGGTGCGCAGCGCCGTCCGCTCCGCCCGGGCTCGGCCTGGCCCGGCGGGTCGGTCCCGGTCCCGGTCCCGGCCCTGCTGTCCCGGCCCGGCCGCGCCCCCTCAGCCCGTCCCGCCGGGCCCGCGCGCTGCGGGCGGGCGGCGCCCCCTGGCGGTCACGCGGCGGCGCGGCAGCGGCTCCGCCCCGGCCCGGCCCCGCCCGCCCGTTGCCCGGGGAACGCGGGCCGGGAGCAGCAGGGCGGCCGCTGCCTCCATCCCTCCATCCCTCCTTCCTTCCTTCCTTTCCTCCCTGCCGCCGCCAGCAGAGGAGCGGCGCCCGCACCCGCACGCCCCGCCGCCATGCCCCGAGCCGCCCCGCTCCTGCTGCTGCTGCCTGCTCGCCCTGGCCGAGCGCCGCGCCTGCCTTCCCGCTCCGGCCAGCGCCGCGCCCCCCCGGCCGGGACCCCTGCCTCAGCCAGCCCTGCCGCAACAACGGCACCTGCTCGCCGCTGCCGCCGCCCCGCCGCCTCCAGCTGATCCTGCCCCAGCCCCCGGTCGGCTACAGCTGCACCTGCCCCCCGGGGGTCACCGGCGACTCCTGCCAGGTAAGGGACGCGCCTCAGCGCCGCCCGCCCGCCGCGCGTCCTTGTGCCCGTCCCTGCCCTTGGGTGTCCCCGCGCTCTGCGGGGACGGAGCGAATGTTTCCCCCGCTCCCGCCTCACCCCTGCCCCGTCCCGCGGGCGGCTCTGCCCGTCCTGCCCCGCTCCGCATCCCGCCCTTCCCGCTGCCCTGCGCCGGCCCTGCCGCCCCGGCCGGTCCCGGTCCCTGGCGGGCGGTGTCGCGTCCCCCCCGTCCCGCTCGGCCGCTCCCCCTGCCGGCTCCGTTCCCGGCCGCCGCGGGCACCCGGAGCTGCGGTGGCCCCGGCGCTTCCCCAGGGCTGCCGGCCCTGCGGGCTCCGAGCCGCGCCGCCGGCTGGCTCCCGAGCCGGGAGCCGCGACCACGGGCGTCAGATGGAGCGGCTCGGGGCTCCGGGCTCGGTCGGGGTGAGGGAGGATGGGGCTGAGCTCAGCCGGTGCCTGCCAGGTTCATGTCGGTACTTCAGCCCCCCCGCCGCCCAGACCTCGCAGGTTATTTAACACTGACTTACTGGAAGGTGAAAAGGATGGTCCTTGGAAGCGGATGCTCCATTGCATTGAATGCTAGTCCTTAAATCGTGTCTCCAGTAGTCATTTCATAGGCTAGGAGTGCTCGCTCCCACGTTTCGGGTGCTTTTGAATTGATCTTGAATTCTGAAAGATCAGAATGCTCAAAGTAGGGATAATGATCTAAAATACAGAGAAGCAGTAAGAAATATCTTTCTAATATGCTTGGTCATATTGGGACCTAATGTAATATAATATTTGAATTTAATTATTGTAACATGAAATAGTAATTTTTTTTCTTTTGTCTCTAGCATTAAGGATCTTTGTTATCATGTTAAGAAATTCACAAACACTCAGTTTTGTCTATTTCCAGATAAGGAAAAGCAGGTGCAGGTACACAGAGGTTTGTTTCGTGCATGTGTATATGCTAGGGTACTTTCTGTGACAGTGGTGTACAAAAGGCTCTGTGGATTGACGACCATTTGTCAGTGCTCTCGCTTGTAAGTGCATTTGACATAGAAGCAAATGACTTCAAGTAATTTCAGTCAGCGTTTTAGTCTTTATTTTCTTGTTCCTTTGTCATGTAGTATCTGAACCATACTGCTGAATAGATGAAAGGGATAATGCATTTACTGAAGACTTAATGTGTAGTGGAGTGTAAGAGTCATTGTAAAGCAGGAGCGCTATGCACAGAGTTCTCTGCTTCCCTTGAAATGCCTCAGCTGGTTCAATGTAACAATGCAAGTGAAAATATTTACACTAATGAGATTCTGTAAAATCGGAGAGATGAAAGTGGATTAAATAGATTTCTCTTTGGCTATTTTAGATCTTGTCTTAGGAGTTTACTGTTTCCATCTCTACAAGGAGAGAAAGAGAGCGCTGTGCATTTGCTTCTGCACGTTGCTGTTAGACTTAAGTGTCTGAGATCGATGACTGAAAGATTAATGACCCTTTTGAAGACCTAGTAAAATGTAACACTTGCTGCCATCACACCTCCTGTGAAGTGTTGTGCCTGGGGATCTGGGTTTAATTGTTTTTCTAATAAAAGACATAGGCAATGTTTTCAGAGCAGTTATGCATTCTATTAGCTAATAACAGGAGGCTCATGGTGTTACACATTTTGTTTCTTTTTATAATAGAGTGAGTAATGACCCCTGCAAGGAATACTGATAAAGAAATGAGTGCCACTTCTAGCTATCACATCAGCAGTAGAAGTGTTGATACCAGGTAGTCCTGGAAAGTTAATATGAAATGTAACTTTAACTGGAGACCAGGCAGGGTTTTTTAAAGGTGTAGTATAAAGACAGTACACCCATCTTTGAGGTTTTGCTCATTTTATCAAAATAGGGAATAAATAACTGTTGTACAAATGCCTTACTTGTGTTGATTTGCCATTCAGATACCTCAGAGATGTATCAGGTCTCATTCAGGTATCATTCAGATGCCTAATGGTTTAAACTGCCACAAAGAAAGGTCATGTTTTCTAATTCAGTGACAGTAAATAACTGTAATGATTTAAAAATAACTGCAAGGATTTTTTTTCCATGTGCCAATACAGGTTATGAGAAAACTATTTGCTAAATCAGGGTATCACTGGGATATATCTAGATATGGGTTTTTGTCTTAATGCTGCAGTTGTTACTGAACAGTTGGACTCATAGAGGGAAATGCCAGAAAGGGAAGAAAAAATAGGAATTATTGTCTTTAAATACTCAGAACATGGAAAGTAAGTTTGGATTTTTGGAATTTATGGTGGAGCTGGAGTTCTTTGGGAACTCCAGCTTCCCTAAAAAGATAGGATTACTTTCACGTTGCTTCTTGTAGTGAAGGCAACATTTCAATGATTCTGCTCAGATGTGTCAAGATTTTAGAATGAAGACAAAATGTTCTCAGTGTGCCTGTGAGTCAGCTGGGCATGGTGAAGTTGATAATGCAGAAAGATTGTTGAGTGTCAATCCTGGAGACTGAACATCAATTTTACCCCTGAAGATTTTACTGTAACTGGTTTGGATGCATCTGTGGATGCTGGTGCTGGCATGGGAAAAGAATAAAACTGACATCACATGAGATACTTCTAAGAGTCCAGAGCTTTCCTATCGCCAAGTGATGTATTTTACTGGGGCAAGCCAATTCCATGATTTCATGTTATAATTGCTTAAGTAACTCATTATTTATTTAACAACAGGAATTGCAGGTCCTTCTAGTGGATCCATCCCATGAATTATGCATTTGTATATATCTCACATTATTTATAGTTTGAATATACTTTGCTTTGCAAACTTCAGGCTTTTTTTTTTTGTTATGGGTTGTCTGCTCCCCCTTTGTGGGACACTGCTCTAATTTACCTACATTTGTTTTCATGGTTCTGAATTTTTTTTCCCACTTCTCTTTACAATACTTCTAGTCTGTAAGGGAGACATAGAATTACTGTGTTGAAGTATCTTAAACTTTGATCTGAGCGAAGAAATCGCATGTATTCCCAAGGAAATTGTACAAAAATTATAGTGAATTCAACGGCTTTTTTTCTGTGGGAATTTGAAATTGACCATTTCTCAGGTTTACACTGAGAGAATTTGATGAAATAAACTGAAATGAACATATACTAAAGTTCCATTAACTTTATAATACCTACATTTTTATTTGTGTTTTACTTTTAAAAACAATCTTTATTTTTAAATTACTAAGGTAATCACTAATCTGTTATGTTTAATGATGTATAGAACCAATAATATGGTTTTTCTTGACCCAGAAGGTTGTATGTAAAAATGAATTTTTCTTAGTGCCTCATGAAATAATTTTAGAGACATAAGGCACAAAGTAAGTAGTTAGGAAATGAAAAGCCTTCATGATCAACTTGGTAATTTGCTTAAAAATTCAGAATTGGAACGTAGCTAATTGCATTGAGTTGCATGATGTTTATTTGATCCCATGCTAATGCTAATTTTGTTAAAAGGCTATCACATGAAGAAATATTAAATTATTAATGTATTTTAAAATACTGTCATACATGCTTTGTTTTAGTTGCTTGTCTTGCTTTTTTTAAAATTTAATTATTTTCTCTCTTTTGGTTGATAATTTTCTCTCGTTCTTTTACTTTGCTGCTTTTTAATATATTTTTAGTTGTTTTATAGATTGTCAGTAATGAAAACTAGAAAACAAGTAGTGTCCAAGCATACTGAAGCAGCACTCTGACTTTGCAGCAGTTCCCTTCCATCCAGTCTGATTAGTGATGACTGACTGTTCCACTTCTGAGTGTGACGTGGTAGTCACTGGTGCAGGGCATTTTTGAGATAGTGTTCAAGTTTTTCTTTTAGTAGCAAAGAGTTCTCTTTGGTCTTGGGGATGATTTGCTGTGTTTACTACTTGTATTTCCACACCTAGAACAGAAAATGTTTTGTAGACATAAAAAATACTATTTATAATGGATTCAAGAAGGATGTAGCCCGAGTTTAAAAAATTCAAGGAAGGAACTGATATTATAAAAACTGGACTATAGATTACATTTTAAATTTTGTTCTTATAATTATTTTTAGAATTTTTAAAGTTATTTTTTATTTCCCTCCTGAATTTCTGCCTCATTGTTCTTCTTCATTCCCTCCCTTTTGTTTTGTACTTTTGAATGCCACATGAATTTATTCTTGTCTTTGATCATCGTATTTGAATGTTTGTAGACTTCAGTGCAGGGATTTCTGGATTTTTTGTCCTTTGACCTCTGCTTTTGTATTTTTATCTTGTGTTGGGGTTTTGCTTCTTTTTTCTTTGAATTTTTTTTGTCTCAGTAGATTTCTAGTAATGTGTTTAATGCTGAATGCGGACATCCAGACTTAGCAAACTGCTGCAGGAGGAAGGATTGTTGTTTCTTGGCTCACTGGGCTAATACTTCAGCATAAGCAGTATGAATTTCATTGGCCAGGTTATTTCAGGTTGCTCTGGACAGTGCTGTGTAAAAGGACATCCTTTAATCTAACTGCTAAATCACCTTGGTGTCAGTATCCTGATTAATTCCTCACATGATCCCGTTTTCTATTAAGCGATGACATCCCTTCTGAATGGTCTCTAGTCCTTAAATTAATAATGATTTCTCTAATATATTTAAAATGCTATTTTCCCCATTCTGTACTCATTAATGAAGGGTATATACTTAGATTATGTGGTTATTGTGATTCAAATGTTTTGTGATGTGACCGCTGTGTTTGCTTTTTACCTTTAATAACAGTAACAGGTAGAGTTAGCAGATGCCCTCGAATTTTCTTCTTTTATTTGGATGTCCTTAGCCTGAGTTCTGAGGTACCATGTTGTTTCCTGCTGACTAGCTCTGCTCACTCTTGCAGTACTTTCAGGATGCAGAATTTAAATATTTGTACTGATGAATAAACTACGTGTGAGAGCTCAGTTTGTTTTACTTGGAGGCGACAAAGAGGGATCCAAGTGCCCTTCTCAGCCACATAATGGGTGGTCATGGAGAACAGGAGCAAGATTTTTTTCCCAATGTGATCAGTCAAAGCAGAGGGGACACACATGCTAAAGTAGGAAAAGTCACAGTTAAATCTAAGGAAAAAAATTCCATGCAATGATGGTGATCAAACACTGGAATAGGCATTTAGAGCAGTTGTAGGGCCTTCATCCTTGGAGATTCTGGGCTTGAGTGCCCAAAACCCCAAGCACTGTGACCTGAGCAGGGCTTGAGCAGAGAACTCCCTCAGGTTCCTTCCAGTCTAAACCATTCTGTATTTTTTTTCTCCCCATTAGATTTTGCATTTGCCTATTAGTCTTGTCCTGTTCCTGCCTCCCCTTTGCTGGAAATCTGAATTATTTCCCTGTTATATTTGTTTATCAAGTTTAGACTGTACCTGGATGCTGACAAACTTCTTGCCATGCAAGCAGAACTCATAAGATGGCAATGTTACTGTTAGATATCTGAAAAATGAATTCCAGGACACTTAGTTTACATCTCCTTTAGTCACAAATGACTATATTAACATTGCACAGCCATTGTTGAGGTTTTTTTCAATTTACAATTTTGTGTAATTTGTTTTCTGTGAGTTCCTGTGGTCTGCAAGTGCAGTGTTGTTCAGGCACCTCGTGAACTCTGCTCCCCAGGGCTGCAGTGGAGCTGGTGAAGTTCTGCAGTGTGGCAATGTCTGGTTTCAAACAGCACAGAATAAATAAATGGGAGAACTAGTTTCTTCACCCAACTTATTTTAGTTGTTAGAACATCTGGTTTCTCTGAGTGTAGTAGAAATGTATTTCCAGTCAGAAATTTAAGCTTTTAAAATTAGCATCTTGCCTTGAAGCATATAATGTGAAAATATGTAAGATACTACTCAGCAGTTTCCTAAGCACTCAATAAAAAGTTGTGCTATCATTTTTGCCACGGGATCTTTATTGTAAATATCTTTAGAATAAAACTGGAATGACGTAATAACGTAAATTATCTCAGTTATATGAAAAGTTTTTATTTAGGTATCATCTACACAGTGACCTTTGGAATCTTTGTATTGTCTTTTCCAGTATCTCAAAAGGCTCTCTTTAAATTAGGTTAAATAGTTCATTTTAAAGGCTAGTCAGGTCATTACATATAGTGCAAACTATTAAGTTCTGAAAAATTCCATCATATAAATGAAAGTTTCATGTGTTGCTTTCAATACAATAATTTTTATGATTAAAGATTGCAAAAAGCTGGATCAGGTGTAAAGTAACAGAGTAATAGTAGAAGATATACTATGCTAAGATGCTTCAGCTTTTCACATGTTGTATTTTATTGCAGTTTATGCTCTTTGATCTAAGAGAATCAGTTTGCAATCATATCTGCTTAAAACCCATCATTGTTTTACTTTCCTTTGAAATAATCTAACTTGATGTTGTCATGTGTATATTGTGTAGCTCTGGAACTCATCTTTAGTGGAGCAGATTCCCAGTGGAAGTGGAGTTGAATGCCTTGGTTCAGTGTTACAGGAGTAGCAGTAATTTCAGTAATTTCAGAAGTGGCATTTAGCAGGATCTCACTTGATCACGAGGTCATGAGTCTAGAAATCTTAGAAGATGATTAATTAAAATTAAAATTCTGTTTTAATAAGCAGATATGGGTCTACTGAAAACAGTGTCCACTTGACCACAAACATACATTTGTTGGTTTTTGGTTTTGCAGTTGCTTTTGGTTTTCTCACAGCTCACTCTGTACTTGTTAAATATCAAACTCCCATGATATTTTGTGTTACATTTGTGCTCCAGTTAATCCCATATCTTAATTGAGTGGTAAAAAATAATTCTGCTAGTTTTCATTTTCTATCTTTCAATGTAATTGCATTCCCCTCTTGTATTTTTTTCCCTTTAAAAATTAGTTATCCACTCTTCCCTCCGTGTGCGTTTAGTAAATATTTTTCTTTTTGCGGTGCCGTTTCTGAACTGAGTAAGTCAGTTAATGATATTCCTGTTGTTTGTTGGTTAATCTAAAAAAAGTTTTAGTGCAATGCTAAATCCCATTTTTATGTATGCTGAGAGGTCATCTGTTCTCTTGACAAGTGCACTAGAAGAGAGGCTTCAATAATATTATTATTTTTTTAAATATACTTTTGGTTGATGTGGTAAGCTGAGCTCAGCAACCTGCCTAGTGGTATGGTGATCCCCAAATGAAAGGATTCAAATTTCCAGTGCACCAGCATCAGTTGAAAGCACATTTTTGGCAAAAGTAGGGCTAATTGCATGAAAATTTCTTAGTGGCATTTAAATCAAAATCTGAAGGTAAAACCAGTTTATTATGTGCATTTGACACTGTAGAGTACTGTTAATTAAGGATCTTGTATTGTCTCTTAAGGAAAAGAAGTAGTTTATTCAGCTTTTTGTTTCTGTATAGTTTTTCCAATTTATACATTACTGGAATGAAGTAAACGCCAAAATAAACATTCTCTGGAGCAAAAATTTTCATTTGTCAAGATGAATTCACAAAACATAAATTGTAATTGTGTTATTAGAAAAAAGATCTTGAACTGTGGTTCAGTTGTAATTTTCCAACAGTTTTGTAACAAGAGAAAGGTACATCAAAATAAACATTGAGAAAGGAATGTTTGCTTGATCAGAAAACTCTTTAGTTTTTCCATTGGCGGAGTGTAATCTCTTACAAAGAAGCAGTCAGGCACTCAAAAGCTGATTTGTGTGCTGCATATGGAGCCTGGTTTAGTTCAGCAGTACATATCACTGCCCTATATTATTTTTCAAGTTGACCTTGGTTTGCTTTACAATAATATAGGCTGTGACAATGATAATGTATTTTTAGTATTATATTCTGGTGTAAACCTTGAAAAAGTAGCTGTAAATTCTTTAGAAAGGTCAGGAATCGATACATAGTGACTAGGAATGGGGATATCAGGATTGGGTGCTTGCAATTCTCACTGCCTTGCTGAGTCACACTGGGCAAAAATTCATAGAACCTTCATACTTCCATTTCTCCTCTATAAATTCAGTTAATCCTTGGTTTTCAAAAGGTTAATTTGTGAATAAATATAAAGGCTCTAAGACTCCTGAGTGAGAAGTACTGTATAAGGAAGCATAGTATTGAAATGCCAGATTCTGAATTACACATCAGTGATCCTATCAGGATATATTTAAATTCTAATGAAAAAAGCCTTCTTATTAAAGAAAAAAAAATCAACCACTTGGACTATTTTTACATCTGGCAAATATTCAGCCTAGCAGTTTACAGATGAATTTAGTTTCATAATGTTCTTTCCCACTGGAAACAGGGCAATATATCAATGACCAGTATTTCAAAAACTTCTGTAGCGAAGGTGTTTGTGAACAAGGTGCTCTTGAGTAAGGTAAGAACAGAATTCCAAGTGACAATGAAAGTAGGGTTGTTTTACTGAGATAAGGTCACTGAATGTTAATGATTTTGAGAACTTTGTTGTACCTCATGTATTAGTTGCAACAGCAGCTGTATTGTCAGTTTGAGAAGACTTTGGGGTAGCTGTAGGAACAATAGCTGTAAAGAAAGTAACAAGATAGGGTTCCTTTTCTTTCCAACAAGCCTCTCTTTCAGCCCAGGTAGCCCTTATCTGGTCCTTTGTGCTGCATCTAATAAAGCTGCAGCTTGTTCACACAAATGTACAAGAGGAGGAATAACTTCACTCAACCATGCCTATTCTGAATAAATAAATAAATAAACTCTGATTCTTTGAGAGGAATATCCATAAGTTTTGGATGTATGTGGTAGAATCTTCACTGAGCCTGAGTGTTCAACATGCAATTTAAAGATGTGCAGATAATGTTACGAGAGAGCAGAATATTGTTCTCTTCTATGAACAAATAGTGCTTGGTTCCCTGAAATCACATTGAGGAAAATTTATTTACAAGATAGAGAAGGCAGGAATAGAGAGCACCCTGAGAAAGATCAGTAGTAGATATGGAAAGATTTGAATAATGTGGGGTGGACTACTTGTTCACTTTTATACAAACAGGAAGAGTCTGAAGGTAATCTCGTGACAAGGACAATCCCTTAAAAAACCACTATCAGTGAGACAGTTAAATTTTTTGGGCATCAGCTATTAATTAAATCATGTGGCTAAGGAATATAAATGGACAATTTTTTTGTAATTTTCCAGACTTAGTATGTTGCTGTGATCTCCCTTTGAAATATTTATTGGTTGGGTTTGTCCATAAGGACAGTAGCTATCACCAAGAACCACAATGACAATTCTTCAGTTTCTTATTCAGCCTTAATGATTTGTGCATTCAATTCAGCAAATCTGTAAAAATTAATGCAAATTTTATTTTTATTTTTGCTTTAAAGGTGATGTATGATTTCTTGTCCTGAAGAAATTAAACAAATTGTTAAATAGCTTTATCAAAATCAAAGTAGGGAACAAATTTCTGTAATGGCTAACAAAAACAATTTTTTTGGTTTCTTACACAGCAAGCAGTCTATTAATAACTTCTGATTGACTATATACTTGTACTTCTATTGTAATCTAATTTTCAGGCAAATTTAACCATTTTCAGACAAACTGAACATTAAACAGAAGGAAGAAGGCTGTGCAAAAGTCTAATAATAGTTTATGAGCTAAATGCATTTTGTGTTGAGATTTCTGATTCTGCTGTCTGGTCACAAGAGAATTTTCTGGCATTTATTGTGATTATGGAACACCAAGGTTGTGTTCTGGTCTGTGGGGATCTGAGAAACTTTCTCATTTGAGAATGTCTTTGAATTTCAGGGAGTTGGGTTACATGAGGTTTACCGACATGGGCAGGGTCTGTAAGATCAGATACTTGATTAATTCTTTTTAAGGCTACCGTGTACTGTGTGATGATGGCATATGTGACAACTGAAGAAAATGGTGTTGAGTCTCCTGGGAAATTAACATGTTTAATTGAAGGAAGGACAAATTGACTTAATTTACATGACTCTAATAGACTCTAATGTTAAAATTTGTCTAACTATTGTCTTTTAAAAGTAATGGAAAGGTACTGAGTTGATGTTACAGAAATTCTTGTTAGTCTTTCTGAGGATTTGTGGGGACCTGGCTAGTACAGAGGATTTTAAGAATGTGGAACATCTTTAGAAGGATGCTTGGGACTGTGATATCACTTAAAGCTGATGTAAACTCGTAGTAATATTTTTGTCTATGAAAACATTAAATGTAAGCTTAGAAACTGTTATTTCAGTAACCATTTAAGCTTTGGTTTGTTGGAATGTACCAAAGAAACTCTCTAAGATGAAAGAATGCAGGAACAAGGTCAGCTGTGCCACTTGATTCCAAAACACCTTTCTCCCCAGTTAAACATCTTCCCCTGCAATCATCAAATGTCGTCATTTTCTTTTCTGCAGGTGAGTGAGAAAGGATGGATCATTAGTTACAGTGATTCTACCTTTTCACAAAGGCCTGCTTAAGAACAGCAGGATAGATCTGTCAGTTAGTTTGCTCTCTGATTGTCAAGTCCTGCTGGTAGCAGTGTAGCAAACCAGGGTATGGTCCAAACCTTGCTGGTTATGATTTAGGAACACGGAGGCTTTTCTGTTAATGTAACATATTTGTGAGTGATCTAACCATGTTTTATGTTTACATGAGATGTAATGTAAATCATCATACTAATCAATTGGAGGATACTGGAATGACAGCTGTGCTAACAAACCTTAGTATGTGACACACAGCAAATGCAAATTTAGCATCTTAGTTGTTTTGGCATGATGTATGTGCTTTTCACGTTGTAATGAGTTCTGCAGCATCTTCCAGCTTCAGATTTCTAGTTCTGAGGACATTTTTCTTTTCCAAGATGCATTTGCATCCAGCTGCATTCTGTATTCTTGGATTTTCTAAGCTCCTTGCCTACGGTGTGGAAGTTCACCCCGCTTGGAGGTGGGGCCTTTCCTGCCAGCAGCTATTGAGCTGTGAGAGCTGCTGGCTGGCAGAGGCTCTTCCAGCCTTCTTGGCAGTGAGCAGGGCAGTTCTGTGAATTCTTGAGAATTTCAAGTTACCCTGGCAGTCTTATGGCTTTGAAATCTACTTCTCTGACACTTGGAGAGTGGGGCTGCAGCTGAGGGCTTCAAGGGGCAGCATTCCCTGATCTTGGAGCAGAACATTAGTGCTGCAGTAGGGAGGTAAAGTGTCTGTCAGAAACACATCTGTGATTTGGCCTCCTCTGATCAGAGGTGCTAGCACAAAACTCATTTTAATCAATGAATTGTCATTTTCTGATAACCCCTATGTTCAGCTAGAAGTTTCTATCACTTGTGATGTCTGGAGAGAAAAGTTCCTAAGTGTTTAATGGTGTATTGATTTATATGCTAACCTTGCCATTACCTAATCTAATTTTGGACATAACTGTATGAATACCAGTTGTTGATCTGCACAGTTTATTTTTTCTCCGTCTCTTTAAAATAACAGAGATGAGGTTTCCTGTTTTTCAAGGGAATTGTAAAGGTGTAAGGTTGATTGCTGATCAAGCTGAGCTGATGAAAGTTGTATCCCTCATTTTAGAAGAATTTGCTTTCTTTCTAGAGACAATCCTGTCAACTCAGAGGGAACCAAAGTGTATGTAGGGATGTTCCAGGTGCAGAAACTAATTTGCAGTCATTCTACTGCAGTTATGGATGAGTAGAATATTAAGTCATTCATAGTTCCTTTAAAGCTTCTGAAGTAAGTGGGATGAAGATGAGTGTGGAGCACAGTATTATGTGCTTGCATTTCTTTAGTTAAGACATGAAATACAGGAAGCTTTGGGAAGAAAAAAATAGGACAGAAGTTAAATTTTATGAATGACTTTTAAGCTTGTATAACAGATAAGCTGCAATATTTGCTGTAGATATTCATCATAGAATGAGGAAATCAATACATTCAGGCTTAATGACAAAGCACTTGTGTCTGTGCTCTGGAGTTTGACAGTTATAGAAGCTTTGATTTCATGTACAAAATCTGCTCTGGGCAAGGGAAGTTTGCTTTGCTGCGTTGGCTGGTTTGGAAAGGGAGAGCTGGGCTGGGGCCCTGGTCTGGCATCCACTCCCACAGCAGCGCTGCTCCTGAGCACAAAGCTGCCCTTGCCTTTGACTTTCACAGGGTGAGGAATACTTTTGAGGATGCTAGCTAGATGAGTAAATATAAACTTCAAACGGCCATTAGAAGGCAATCTATTTGAAATATTCTCTAGGTATGTTTTTCTGGTTTTCCTCTACCTTTATCAGAATAACATCTGTTCGATTCCCTGTTTGTTTGATGCTTTGGCATCTGTTCTCTGCAGTAGCAGGAATGTAATTTCTGTAGCTTCTGGTGTTGTCTTTTAACTGTGAGTTGCATAAATAAAGTTAGCTGCCAAAAATAGTTTTATTTTCTTCTTAGACAAAGAGGATTTAGATGCTGAAAAATTCTGATAGCTTCTTTTCTTGCTTGACTTGCATTTCAATGGCATTGTGGGATTTTCCTTTCAGTACTGACAGTTCTTTAGGTATAACTAAAAGGATAGTTGGTTTGAATTTTCTGTGTCTCAGCTAGGTGAATTCACATAATATATCAGAGAATTTGACTGCTGGCCTTTCCTCTAGCACCTGCCTGTATTCCAGGTCTGAATAAACGCATTAATGATGCTGCATAGTGTTCCAGGTGTCCTTAACACTCTCACAGGTATGAAAGGATTATGAATTTTTCTGGTCCTATTATAGTACTATATACCATTGTTCATGTGGATGAAGCAACCCACATTATTTTTAGCCATCTGTATGGATTTTTGAATTTTGCTTCTTTGAAGGCCAGCATTCTTCTTTAATACAGAAGCAGACATTCTTAGACATCTGCCATAGGATTTCACATGAATAGAAATATTAAGAACTAATTTTTGGCATAAAGGTATGAATTGGGATATACAAGAAGCAGATAATTTAGAGAAAAAATAGTCAAGTTTTCATTGCTGATGAGTTTCCAAATATAATAATATTTATTCTCCTTACCTTTTTTTTTTTTTTTTAGTAGCAAATTTGATTTGCATTTCCACAGTGAATGCTAGAGAACCAACCAGAGTGATCCAGTTAGTTTTCACTTACTCCTATTAAACAAATTATGGACTTATAGGTAAAATATTTTTGCTCAGCAGCAATAACCTCAGCAGTGACTTACCAGCTAGAAATATTGCCTACATTTTAGTTCTGAAAAATTTAGTGAAACTTGCTCAATGCTTGACAAATTTAGTAGATTTCTCTGTTTCTGAATATCTTCTTAACCATGACTTTCACTTATGACTTTCACTTATGACTTTCACTTATGAACATTAAATAATACTGTTATTTCAGAATGTATTTAGGTCTTTAGCCTTTTAAGATCTCATTTCTGCTTTGGCCAATAACTAATGTGGAGGTCACGTGCCTTTTTGCTGAAGTCATATTGCATAGTCATCTACGTCAACTTGGAAGTATGAGTGGATTGCATCTCTTCTTATTCCAGAGTGAGAGGATTCTTCTAGAAAAGAAGTTTCTCTAAAATTCCTTTTTGTGAAATATGTTGGGAGTCAGTCTTTATTATTCTTCACAGCTGATCATTTTTGATTTTGTTTATAAGATTGAATTTCTGAGGGACTAAGTCCTTCAATGAGTTTTTCCAGTTGTAATTACAATTTCACAATTGTTTTACTGTTCCTATTTATTCTGGAAGGGTGTTTCTGGAGCAGGTAGATGGCTCCTACCACCAAGCTAGCTGAGAATGGGAATTGTATTTGAAAATCCTATGAAGCACAGAGGCATCATTCTGAACAAATTTGTTTTCAAGATTTTACTATAAAATTAAAAATGGTTTCTGGAAAATCAGGTGACAAAAGAACTCTTACTAGTGCTGCATCTTCCTGTTTTGTTTCAACTAACTAGACCAGATAGCAACCTTATTTTTCTACACTTGTGATAACTCAGTGCAGATTGATAGTGTAAGTAAAATCTGAGATTCCATTTTTGTATGGGTTTTGGAATTAATTTAGAATAATCTATTGTTGAAGCTGTGTAACAATAACTTCTTTCTAGCAACATTTAAAATAATTATCTACAGTGATGCATTTGAGCTTAGCAGTTGAATTGGGCTCTGACCATTTATATATATGCAGATATACCCAGTGGTGTGGCAAGTGTGGTTTAATTTTTTCAAAGTGGATTGTGGTGCTGCTGAAAGTCTTCAAGAAGCTCATTTCTCCAGGTACTCTGAAATGGCTTGAATAGAGCAGTGCAGCTCAGAGGCCTTGCTCTGAAACCTTGAATCATTTGCTATGCTGTACAGATGTGGTGAGCACAGTTTGTTCTAGGTGCCCTTGGGTTTTGTGCTTTTTAATATTTTTTTTTTTAATTTTTTTTCATTGTGTATCGCTATAGGGTGAGTTCTATGTTGGATTCTGTGTGAAGATAAAATATTTGACATGATTCAAGATCAGATGAATGAAGAAAGAAAGAAATAAGAATCTGTTTTGCTGGCATATTTAAATTCCTAATTAAAGACTGTTTCCATTACACTCATCTGATTGTGGATTGGATCAATAGACTGCAATAGTGATTAATATCTGCAAGACCACATTATTGTTTAATTCAGATAAAATAATTCTGGCTACAAATAATGAATAGATGTAAGAAAAAAAATCCTGTCCTCACCCTGCTTGTTCTTCCTTGTCTCCTGCCTGATTGTTATTATTCTTGTTTTTTGATCTAAAGGTTTGGAAACTTGGCGTTGCAAGGCTTGATTTATAATCTGCCCCGAGAAATTTTCTCACAATTTTCTTCAGCATCAAAAGTTTCTGTATGTCTATAATGTTGGAATTAGTTATGCTCACATTTCACTTTGGAAATCTCTTGATCTTATACGAAAAATATAGACCTTCAGGCTACAAAATAGACTCTGTATTTTTCATTCCAAATATTGTAAACTTTCTTGTACAATTGAACAACATGATGACCTTTTAGAGCTTATAGAGGTCTTCAGAGCTGATACTTTCCTTATTGTCCCTATCAGATTTATTCTAGAAGTGTTTTAGTAAATCACCCAGCAATCTGGTGGATTTTGGTGCTATGTTTAGTTGTGCCAAAATCTTAATTTGGTATATCTTTGTATTTAGACCTTCATTTTGTCCCCCTTTTATTTTTCCTTTTACCAGTTTACCTTGTCACAAGATGTTATTCTGGTGAATTGTTTGTTTAGCTTGTCTTAATTTCTGTAGAGTGGTTCTGGATCTCTGAAAGTGTTGGACTACAACCTTATGGAATTCCCAGTAATGGTTAAAACTCCTCTTGTTACGATGAAACATTTTCACTCGGTAGTAATAAGCACACCAAATACAAATTCTATTTTTCACTTTATTGTAGGGTTTTTGTTTGTGCACCCATGACAATGCAAAGGCCTGCTTTCTTCTCCTAACTTTCTCCTTCCCTCGTACGTTTTGGGGAAGTTTTGTACAGAAAGGCTGAAACTGGAGGGGAACAGCTTTGGACAAAATCTTTCTCCTGCTAGTAGTCACTTTCCATTATCTGTTATTGGGGAAATAGCATACTCCACATGGAAGAAAGCTCCAGGGTACTGATGAGGATCATGTGGAGTCACCTACATTTGTCTGCGTAGAGCTGAGCTTTATTTAGAATGGTTAATGCTGATCAGGAGCTAACAAAGCTCCTGACTCCCTGCCAGCTCCATGCACAATTACCCTGGTCCCTGGAGTGTGGTGCTGAGGCACTGCAGCTGACTGGTAATGCAGCATCATGCCACAATTAACCCTGCTGAGCCAGCTCCAATGTTTTCCCCATCTGTAGTCTGCTTATTTTCCACCCTAAAAAATCTGCTAACAACTGAAAGCTGAATGCAGTCATCAAATTGTCCACATGGAATTCTATTGTTTTATATGAATAAAATGAGCCAGTTCTGATTTTGTGTCTTAGGAAGTTTCACAGAATGCTCTTTACTAATTACAGTAGCCTACAGATGCAGAAATCTTCTCCTGCTCATTTTTCCCTGGCTGCCAGGTCAGCTCTCTATAAATGCTGATGCACATCCAGCTTTCTCCCAGCTGTTTGCCTACAAATTGCAAATCAATATTTGATCGTCAGCCAATTGTCTTTTCTGGACTTGGTTGAAGTAAAGAATTTTTTCTTTTACAAATAATATATGTATAAACAATCATTTATTTACAAATAATAAATGGCATTTCTTGGAAGTAAGAAATTCTATTTCTTGTTTGTAAAAATAATGGCTGTTTCTCCTTGCCACTCTGGCTCCCATGCCAAGACAGACTTCTGTAACTTGGTCTGAGGCAGAGAATGAGCCTTCTCCAGGAGACTCTCCTCACAGATGAGTGTGCATTGTCTGAAAGAAGCCAGGCTTGGTGCATGCTGGCTCTAACAGCTTCATGGCTGCTACATCAGAGACACAGTGTCTGTGGAAAAGGTAGATCTTGCTCATATCTCCATTCCTCTGCAATTTAATTTCAGGTGTCTGGGTTGCTGAAGGACAAAATCAGATAGCTTTTCTGAAAAAAGGAGCTATCCTATAGATTCACAAATGTTATCCTTCCACCTGTTTTTCAGTTAACAGTGAGAAATACCTCATTACTTTTAAACAAAATATACAAAATTTAGGAACCAAAATATGTACATGTAAGATGTAACTATTTAGACAAAGAACTTTGTATAATGGGTTGGCATTTGTAACAAAATGTTTTGAACTTAATGTAATAGCTGCAGTAATAAAAAATATTCCAGTAGTTATCAGAATGTCATCTGGATGTCATCTCTTTTTTAAGAAAGCATATGAAATCTAAAAGTCAAAAATCCAATTCAGCACATTTTTAAAATCAGGGTTCTGAAAACTGTAGAGTTTTGCCATTGATGTGTTTTGGTTTATACACCATTCGCTGTCAGGTCCTTTAACTGTTTCCCCTTTCGTGTCAGTTCAGGCCAGCTGGTAAGACCAGTAAAAGTGTTCAACGACACCAATTTTGAGGCTGGTACCCTGAGAGTCTTTTAGGTATTTATCTAGCAAAATTACCCTCACATTTCACTAACTTTAAGTGTCCATGAGTGCTGAAGTGTCCTAATTAATTTGTCTTCTTAGAATTAACATGAAAAGATCCTGTTTCATTCTGAATATGGGTAACTAATTAGTTACAAGTAATTCTGTTTATCTGGCTTCTAAAATTAATATTTTTCATATTATATATAATTTATATAATAATATTGTTGTTGCAATACAGTGAAAAGCACTGAGTGATAAGCATTGTTCTGTTTATCTTGAACCATAATACAACTCTGTTTCCTAGAAATTCAGAACTATCTTATTCCTGTAAAAGGTATAATGTTTTATTTATGTTTGCATTTTGCATGTATGTGTAATTCTTAAAAGTATTTTTTTGGTTGTTGGAAATAGAACCATATGATGATAAAAAGTGAAAAAACCAATTTGATTTCTCAAGAGAAATGCTTCTTCACTAGACACATAAATGGACGCTATATATTCTTATCTAAGCTTCTTAGGGGAAATTATTGGTGCTGTCTTAACTGAATAGTTGAATGCTTAGTTGATTTTTTAAAGAATGAAATAAAATTTCTCAGTTGTAATCCATCATATGAAATAATTGCTTATAAATGCTCTGGTTCTACAGACATCCACAAAGTAAGTGTTCATGCTGTTTTGAAATATGCTTGAAAATTAATGCCATATTGATAGTCCAAAAGTATAAAAGTGATACCTGTTAAACCCTAGGATCATAGGCATGTTTCCCATGGTTTCTTTTTTTCAGAAGACACCCTGAATGGTTTCAGACTGCATGAGTCCAGTTGAGAATCATTGCTTTATTTCACTAGATATTCCTGGGTTCTAAAAAGATGGAAACTAAGCAGCACCTCTGGCTCTTAATTGCTCAAATCATTCATGCATTAAACAATGCACATGCAAAGCAATTAAATGCTGTCAGTGTGAAGTCTGTTTATACAGTTTCGTTGTAAGACCTGGAAAAGTGCTTAAAATAGCAACATCTAATAATAGAGAATGTATGATAGAAAGACTTAATAGTGTGGAACAATTCTTTCTGCAGAGGGTATTGCAGAAGGCCCACAGACTGTCTCAGTGCCTGATACTACGGCTGCTGAACACCAATGTCGAGCGGCTGCCGTGGCTTTTTGCAGCCACGCCTCTGTTCAAAGTTGAGCCCGGCCGTGGCCCTTGGTGCTGCTCGGGGCAGGAACGCCTGTCCTGCCCGAGGCTCTGCAGTCCAGCTGTTCCCAGCTGTGGCCCTGCAGCTGCCCCAGCAGAGATGGGACAGGACGGGACGGGACGGGATGGGATGGGATGGGATGGGATGGGATGGGATGGGATGGGATGGGATGGGATGGGATGGGATTCCCAGGGCCTAGGGCTGGTGCCCGGGTGGGTTCCCAGCCCAGCTGCCCTCCAGCCCAGGCAGGGCAGGTGTTTCTTGGTGACATCAGCACTGTCCCTGTCCCTGTCCTGCTGATGCTCAGCTGCTGTGCCGGGGGAGATGCAGGACAAAATCCCCACGCTTAGGGCACAATTCAGTGATGACAAAAGCCTTCAGCCTGGGAAATGCTCCCATCCATAGCACGAATCCTCACTGCAATGCCATCTGCATCCTTTCTTTCTTACTCCTGCAGAATCCTCACCTCATTGTTTGTGTTTTATCGCTGTTTGAGATGTGCACAGTCAGTAAAGTAAATTTATTGCCACCTCTTATGTTAAAATTAAACAGAGAAAGGTTTGCAAAATTAGGAAATACGGAGTCAGGCCTGGAGGCTTTCTAGTTTGTTTCTGAGTAGGAGGAAACAAGTGTATTTTGCCAAGTATTTTTAATTGTAAAAATGTTAACAGTAGGTCATTCTGATATTTTTGCATGCAGGGAAAGAAGTAAGATACTATTTTCCTGTTACAAATGGGTGAATCACTGGGATTTAAAATGTTTAACCATTTAATTTTCAATCTGCTGATTTTAACAACAGAAATTTTTGGCATATGCTTGACGCTGTACAGAGATATTTTATTTCAGTCTTCCATTTACATGATGATCTCTTGCAATAAAGAAAGGGAGGGGGAATAAAAAAGGAGAAAGAAGGATGAAAGTTCACTTAGAGAAAGGTCTTGCTTTACATACTGTATTACTGCAGTGGATGGTAGCACTCAGGTTGCATGAGGAAGAAATTTTAGTTTAAGAAATTACATTGTCAGCTAGAACTCAAATAATTGATTAATTTCTGCAACATAGCTTGCATGTGTCTCTTCATCTGTGTTCAAAATGAGTAAAAATTATTTGTGACTTTATATTCAGGTTTACTTTCAGATGAAATGCAAAATTTCTGCTTTGGGCTGGAATGCTGTCCAGCTTCCTTGTCACATTATCTGAATTCTGTGCTGCCAGCAAGGGTGAGTTGTTTTGCTGGATTGCACAATTTCAGGGAATAGTGATAGCTTCTCTTCAAAACCATCAACCATTTCAAATGATAGTGTCCGTTATCAGGAAAATAAGCTTTCTAGCTTGCACTTCTTTCATGAATGCTTAGTCTTGTCCAGATGCAGGGATGTCAGTGAACTGGTTCTTCGATGTAATAAACCAAGCATGTATTCCTAGGCACCTCTAAAAAGATGAAATCTTTTGAAGTTTTGTAACAGTTCTAAGCAAAAGTTTTTGGCCTGAAAGCTGCAGTGTTTAATGACTTGTGATCTTGAAATTAGAGTATTGTAAATCAAGAAAATAATAACTGATATCGCCAGCAGCGTATGCAGTGACACCCTTCCTATTCCATTGAATTTCATGTGAGACAGATTTATATATAAGAAATTAAATCTAAAGGATTTACATCTATTTGGAACAGGATTATATTAAAAACAAGAAACAGGGTTTCTTTTTTCCTAAATTACAGAAAGGAAATTTTCTGACTTTGAAACCTAGTGTCAAGGTTTTTCTAATTCTAAAATGTGTTCTTTTATTTTGATGTCTCTTTTCTTTTGTGCCAGTGGGGTAGCACAGTACAATGTCACTTCTAATTTCTCCTGCTTTGAATGATTTTTGAGATTTTTTCCTTCCATATCAAAGATGGTGTTTGGTGGCAAGTCCTCATTAGTCTCAGTTTATTTATGGGTTTGCTTATCCCCTTTGATAATACTTCTCAGTCTTGCTCCATGTTATATAGAAATTAAAAAATAGTTAGAAACATTGCTTGCTTAGTATTAAAGAAATAGTATTTCTAATAATCCAGAAGTGTATTATTTTATTATTGTTTTTCTGTCCCCAGATGTATCTGACTCTCCTTTTCATACAACACACCTCAATGTTCTTGATGTGGTAAAATTTGCTATCACTATCACTGCCTTGATTCCTCCAGGCTTTTCGTTATAATGTATTGCTGTTTCATTTCTCTCTTTGCTTTCTGCTTTTTAATAGGTAGACATAAGATTAAATTTTAACATTCTTTAATAGGCATGTTTGACAATCACAGAAGTTAATCAGGTAGTATTAATAACTTTTTATCAAAGTATTTACTTGGGGTTTTAGATCTTACAATTTACATTAGACCTGACTTTAATATCATATTTTTAATTAAAAAAGGAGGTTTAATGAAGGTATGTTTGTAACTGGGGAACATTTTCTACTATGTTGTTTTGGTTTCATTAAAAAGTAAATGGTCCTACACATAAGATCCAATAGATAATAAATTCTCAGTTATGGCTTGTAATTTGAATAGAAATGGAGAAGTCTGGCATTATGGAGAAATTGGATCCATAGGTATGACTGTCAGGACTAGTCTGTACTTGGTTCAGTAAAATGTAAGTGGATACCCTTAATTATTTTGTACTTAAAAGAAAAATCCCCACAACCAAACAACAACAAAAAAATCCTTACTTTTACATCATAATCCGCTTGAGAACTTATTTTTGAACAAAACCTTTGAGCTGATAAAAATGCTGCCTTTTAGATGTGTGCATTGTCTCACATTGAAATGTGGAGAATTTCAATGGCATACTTTTTTAAATACTCTTAAGAAAACAATGAACACTTGCTTTGCATAAAATAAAAACAGCTAGATAAACAAAATTGTATGATACCCTGAAAAGAGAAATAATTTTGTCATCAGCTTGGAAATAAGAAAATTTAGATTAATTTTTTGTTCTTTGATTTGACCATCATCGTATGGATGATGCATGGGTTTACACTGATAGAAGAATTCACCCTTAGGTCTACTGGAGAATTTGTAAGAAAAATGTATTACACAATTTTTATAGTTTTTAGAATTTTTAGTGTTGAATCTTTTTATTTCTAGGAGAAATCAATGGATGGGATGCTAGTTTTAATAAAGAATTCAAAGATGCTGCCTTCAAACTTGCCTTGTTTGACAGAGAGTGAAAACAAATACTGTCCTTTACTGTAGCCTTTTGTTGGGTTGAATATTAAATAGTGTCCTGGTGTCAATTCAAACAAATGTCACTGAAAAGACTTACTTGGTTTAATGGATCAGCCTTGTAAACCAGCAAACAGCTTATAAATAATGTACTAATATTGGGCTGGTGAAAATTTGATTGAAGAAATTAGTCCAATCAGCATTGCCCCGTCTAAAAATGTTTGGAATGTTTCTATAACAGTCCAACATAGTATTGATATTGCAGAAGATTATATAGGACAGGACTGAAGAAGTTGCCAGAAATTATTAGAAAAACCTTTAGAAGAAATTGTTTTCCAAAATCTTGTAATGTGCTGTCAGTACCAGTAATTCTTATTGTTTCAGGTGTATGCACATTTTAATTGTTTTGAAATTGAATAGAGAAGCACCTTGTCAGTGTATTTTCTGAAAAACTAAGTTCTACCACAGGGGAAAAGTTAACGAGGAGCCTCTGAAGCTGGTAAGCTCAGGACCAGAGGCTGTTAAATGCAGTGTTGCCTTGTTCTTGCTCCTGGAGCATGCAGATCCTATCAGGAACAGTGTGTCTTCAGTTACCCCTTCTATCAGACTATCAGGATTTGATTTCTCCTGCATGTATGGGTTCATATGTCAGGATCAATTAACTGAATGATCTAATAGTGGGACACTCCCCCCCCCCCCCCAAAAAAAAAAAATTCAGCATCCTTGCCTAATGTTGGCCAGAGGTGTGATGGTTACCACATATTAGTTAACATATTAGTTAAAAAGTAGTAAAATGAGGGATTATTTTGTGAATTTTCAGCCCACAAAATGGGGGAATATGTTTTTATATGTAAGAATTTAATGTGACAGCAAAGATTATGTACTTTTTTCCCCAACATGCATTAATATTAATCTCTGTCACTTTCTGACAGCTGGCTGTTTATTCTGGATATCCACCTAAGAGTGAAACAATGCTAAATGACAAGGAACCCCCAACTTAATTAGGTAAACTGTTGGCTGTGACAAAATGTGTCTCAAACTCCTTGTTTACTTCTACATTTCATGTACGCTGCAAGTTTAAAAAGAGGATTTATTTTTATTTTTCCTCCTAGAACCACTGACTTCTCCCTGTCCCCCCCCCCCCCCCCCCAGATTTTTTTAATGGGTTACCTGAGGTAATTCTTGAGACATTCAAGCTCCAAATATAGAATGACCACAACAGAATTCCAAATGAAAGCTTTGAGTGGCTTCCTACATGTTTTATTTAACAGCTTCTCAATTTAGGGTCACATGTTTTGGATTCCAGCTAGTTAAATTTTTAGCAGTCTTTAAGGATGTAATGTAACATACAAAGCTCTTGCATTTAGGCATTCTCCTGGTAGATATTCTCAGATATGATAGCAGAAAAGCAAAATGTGTTTTTCCTCATCTACCTTCAGTTAGAACTTCTGAGTTACAAGCCTGTTATCCCTGGATGTAGACTCCCTTCTGATAACACTGATCAGTGAGGTGTCTCCTTCCTGGGTCAAATGGTTTTAGGTAGACAGTGTCAAACACACTCAAGAGCTCTTCTGCTCCTGTTGAGAGCTTTTCACATTGATTTGGCTTGGGAAGGGCTGGAGTTTGCATAGCCTGTCAAATTTGGGTCATTTGAGCTGACTGCAGTAACCTCCCATACAAGATTCTGACCTTGCAGCCATGGTAATCAACCAAGACCATCATTTTCTTGTAATTTTGTATATAATAGTTCATGTATGTTTGTAGTATCTATACAATTACCAGTGAATGAGAATCCTGCTGTACTTGCATAACACAGAGGGATGGAATCATTCCTATATGAAAGAGCTTCCAGTTTGTCACAAAAGAAAATGGCTGGTGGGACATGGAGACCTAGCAGTGTTTGCTCCATGGTTGGTTTGTCATGACAGTGCAGAAAAAGCAGTGCTAAAGGCTTGGTTAATAAGACATGAACAAGAAATGTTTGTGGCTGTCTTTGGAAGTAAATGGGAAAGCTGCCTGTCTCCAGTCTAATAATCCTCCTGCCCTATCTGCCCTCTCCATGTCTGCCTGCAGCAAGGAAAGTGTAGGAGTTTGAAGCAAGAGTTCTCTTTAGCAGGATGATATGAAATTCTCATAAAATGAGAACAGCAAAACTTCACAGACACAATTTAAGTTGAAATAACTATTTGAAAACCTATTATAGAAGAGTCCCTGCACAAAGAATGTATAGTTTAACAAAACCAATTCAGTTAACCTGGCATGACTTCAGTAACCAGATTCCATGGGAATTGCCTACATTCTGCTAGCCCTGTATCAGTGGTTCATGGCTGCTGTATAAACATAATTTTCTAGTCATAGAAGATTTTGTATAACTATAATTCCTGGCATTATTATCCACTTTTGACTAATACACATTTTGCAAAGTGCAGAGCACTTTGCTGTGAATGGGCATTCTCTTCTGTTATTTACATATTCAAATCATTGTTTCCTCCAGTGTGTATCTTCAAATGAAACCTCATGAAAGTATCTGATGAAAGATGTCAGTTAAAATACCTATTTTATTTAAAAATACCCATAATTTTTCTTTCTTTGCTTTTACAAAGTATAGAGGTGTGACTGCTTTGGGGAGTTAAGGCAATTCAGAAATATTTAAAGTCTTATGTGACATGAGATAAAAAAACAAATTATACAGCCTTGAAATATGACAAGGCAGACTTAATTCTACTGCAATAAGGTAGATTTTAAAAATAAAAAAACTCCCAGAACACAGTAATTTTGTTCTTATTCAAGAAATTGTATTATTAACTGGTAATCTTAATTTTTTTTTTTACTTGAAAGTTTGATAAACATCCTGAGCTTTCATATGGTACTGAAAATAAGCTGCTTGATGAAGAGGTTACCTGTAGTTTGTGAAGGTTTTTTAACTCGAGTGCTTTTATCTCCTCTTCCTTACTTACATACATCTGTGGTGAAAATTATCCCCATTCTTGGATCATGATGACATCTTTTTTTGGCCATCTTTGTTTTACTCTGGAGCTAATGTAGGTCTTTTCTGGGAAGTGCAGCACTGCTCTCCCCATGTGAAACATACTTGTGCTGCTTTGGAGCCATGACAGAGTTGAATCAAGATTACTAATGGTTTTTATTCCAGTGCTATGGGAGAGTACATTGAGACAAGAGATCTCCAAAATGTGCCATGAATGTAAGGAAAGAGGAGAAAAAAAGAGAAAAATACGAAAATTTTTGAAACAGGGTAGAGAAAACAAACCATTTATTCAAATCCACATACATCTGAAGGAGTAGAGTAGCAATCAATCTTCATAGTATCAGGAAGGTTGGGAAATAATGCAGAGCTGATAGTAATGAACTGAACTTACAGCATCTCTCTTCTCATATCCATTTCCCACTGCAGCTAAAAGATGAAGAGCCCTAAAAGAACTAATTTAAAACCACAGTTTTTAATTTTGGGCTGTGGTGTTTTTTGCTTTTCATATGAGAACCTAATGAACCACAGCATGCAGATCACAGTTTTGTTCATTAAATTTTAGGAATGTTCATTTCTTATATGTATTTATAATAAGTAGTTCCTGTTTATAATAAGATGCAGCATGATGCTCAATATAATTTTATAAGGCAAGATGGAAATGAGTTGTTTATATCTTGAATATACAAAAATATGTTTGAATGTCTTCTAAGGATGCAACAGCCTTGTTAGGAAAATGTGCTTCTGTTGAATCAGTGGAATTGGAGCACATACCTAAAAGGTATGCACATTTTTCATTAAAAATAAAAAAAAAGGGTGGTGTTGATGGTCCATGCTTCAGTCCTGAAAAAGTTCTTTCTGCATTACACTTAAGTATTATCCTCTTGTGTCTGAGGATGTATTTGGAAGTATTGGCATATAAATGTCCTGGTAAATATCTTTCTTTCAGAAGGGATGTATTTCTGAGGATTATACAGGTGCAGGAGGGTTGCAGCTATAACTACCTTTGTTTATAAAATATGTGTACTATGCTTTATAATAACTTTTGAAAGTGTATAAATGCCCTTGTTTACTGCAAGGAACAAGGAAATTTTTTTTTCCCATGTGTTTTTTCATTTTTATTTATTTTAACTTACTAGAGTTATGAAGGGTGCTTTGGTGGTGATTGGAGCAAAAATAAGGAACAGATTTCTGGATCCAATGAATGAGTTAGCTGAGATTAATTGCTGCAATCTAAGATGCTGAAAAAGTAGATTCTAATAGGGTTTTTCAAGATATTTATGGCAATTATAAATTTCAGTGTGAGATGCAGAAAGACCACCACTGTCTTATTTAAGTCTACTTTTGTCCATAGGAACTTTGAAAATGTTGCAGTCCACATTTTTTGAGAGTTTTCATACTTCTTAGAACATTATTAGGGAAAAATTACTTCTTGGTCACAGAGAGGAAAAATTAAGTTGTTTTATTAAAATGAAAGTTTTGAAAGGTCATTTTTCAGGCCCAGTGTTTTATACCTGTCAGTTACAAGCAGTAGCCATATCTACAACAATTTGTCCGATTCTTTCTATAACAAAATTAACTATAGAACATATTATGAAACCTTTGCTTCCATATGACACATGCAATTTAAACTGAATTATGTTTTTTGTCATCCCACTTAATAAGCAAAGCAGCTTTTATGTGGAAAAATATAAAATAAGGCTGATTATATTAATCTAATTTGATATATTTTTGATATAAAATTAGATTAATAGAATCTCATATTATAGAGCTTGGTTATCAATGTTTTATGACAGCAGACATGCAGATAACACAAGAGCTTGGTTTTCAATGTTTTATGACAGCAGACATGCAGGTAACATTTGTATTATACAGTAAAAGGCTATGAAGCAAAATCCATGTTGTGCCTGTTTTGGCTGGAGTTTGATGCTTTTAGGTTGGTGTCACTACTGTTTTGTTCTGAAACAGTGAACACATTAAAATATCTGTAAAGTAATTTTTTTTCTTTTAACCCCAGCTATGACCCTTCAGCATAGATTACAGACAGGGCTTAGAGTTCTATCTAAGTCAATGTTAGATGACAAAAATCTTGCTATTTTCTTTATTTACTGAAAACCCCAAATGTTTTGACATTAGTGAACTTTGCAATGGCTTCTGAATGGAAGTGCATATAACTGGAGATTTTATTCTCAGGTGTAGCCAAGATACATTCATGCACAAATACAGAGACTCATGTTTATAGACACTTAAATACTGGATGTAATCTAAGAAATTCTGACAAATTGTTTGCTGCTGTCAAAGCCCTGGAGATCCACTGGAATTGTCAGTACTGGGAGTTCATAAAATTTGAAACAGCAATACCCAATTCTAAGCATAATAAACAAACCTCTTATAGCTAAAAAAAAAAAAAAAAAAGAATTTTAGAATCAGAACAGAAAGAGTTTGGAGAGGTTTCATCAGAAGTTTCCTTCACTCATGGATGAAAGTCATCTTTGGGGTGGCTGACAATACAGCTCCTCATATTGAAGTTCAGTCATGATTAAGAGAAAATGTAGGCGGCAGGACTCGATGGTTTTGGCATTGTAAACACTTGAAGATCAACATGTTTGATGCATCTGAGAAAATAGTTCATGCACAATGCAGGTCCCAAGAGTACTCCAGATTTCAAGAGAATTAGAGAATTGTCTTCCCACTTTGCTTTCAGTTAGATGAATGTAATGCTCCCAGTAATTTTATGTGCTCTCAAAGACTCACAGTGTTCTGTGGTGTGCTCTGCTTGTTCTGCTGAACAATGCTGGCCCACTTGTTAGAGGACAGGTGAAGTGCTAATCTAGGATAATTCATGAGCTATTTTTTGGATGATGTCTGTGTATGTCCTTTCTAGAGTTCTAGGAATTCCATGGCTTTTCCATGACCAGAGTTACTCATTAATTTTTATATGGGGTACATGAAGTGTCCCCTTCTGTACTCACAATGTCAACTGAAGGTACGTTCGTTTTTTTCTTCCTTTGTAAGCATGTGAAATCTGTGAAGGACAGTGCTCCTGAATGACTGCCTGGATGGGCAGAAAGAGATTAGGAGGATAAAGGTATCAAGTAGATATTTTTCCCCCCTAAATGGTTCTTATTTTTATGTAATAGAACTTCACATTTTTACCTGTTTTCAAAGCCCTGGTGAGAGCAGCCCATTTCTGTCTTATTTCAAAGGAACACTTTCCTGCCTAACTTTACATCTACAGTCTCTTGCTCCAGCTGTGGCTTTGGTTCATCCATTCACCCAGTTCTGGGTGCTGCAGAATTCTGATAATGAGGCTTTGCCATTTTATATAGGTCATCACAAGGACCCAAGGAAAGAAATCAGATAAGAGGAAGCAATTGGAAAGGAAATGTGAAAATTCAGTAACCATATCTTTTAATAGGGAGCTAATTGGGTAAAACTTTTAATCCAGAAGTTTGATAAGCAAAGCTTTGGTTTGGATTTAAGACATTATACTTTATGGCCTTTCCTTTCTGGGTGAAAGATATTTTGTGATGTTCATGGATTCAGACACTTTAAAATGCAGAGGCTCGCTGTGCCTGCCAGGTTTTTCCATGGAGTCCAGGTAGAACAAGTGTTTGTGAATATTTAACATTTTTGCAGGTAAAATCACTGTGCAGAAGACTGAATATTGGAAAGGTTCTCTCCTTCTCTCCCTCACTTTAAGCATCTTCTTTTTGGTTTAGAGATGTAGTATTTAGCAGCCAAGGATATCCTGGAGTGTATGAAAAAAATCTCTGTAGAATCCAGGGGATTTTGCCTAGCAAGTAGATTAGCACTATCGTCAATTTGTAGAGTTTTCTTTGATCTTTGAGAGATTGCAAAATTATGATGATCCAGGGAGCAGAGGATCCAAATAAGATTCAGCAGGTCATTATTAAAATAAGTATTGATGGTAGCGCTGAAAGGCCAAGTCAGAATTGGATTAAACTATGATTTAGCATTACATGAATATAAAAAAAGATTTTGTGCATAGTCCACAAACTTAGTCTGGTGTAATTATAAGCATCTGATGCACCAACAGTAAGAGGTGAATTCTGGTAAATGTGTGCTTGTGTTAGTAAAAATCACAATTAAATGTTTGCCTTTATTCACTGAAAACAAACTGATCTGAAGAAAGTGCAAGATTTCAACAAAGGAAACGATGGGGATGTGTGCCAATAAATATCAGGTTTTGATGTAAATGTTGGATGCAGGGCCCACTATCAAGTTTTTATTTTAGTCTATTTTTAACCTGTAATTTAAGAATATGTTGTAACTTACAATATTTATGTATGATTCTGGCTTATCCTCAAAATGTTACTGTATCTTCAAATTAGTGGAACAAAATGTAAATCTCTTACTGTTTATAAAGATGTGAATATTAAAAGTCTTCCATAATTTTCTGTGTCTTGAAAGATTCAAGGACTCTGAGTAAAAAAAATAAAAGTTTGAAAGTATTTTAAACTGAAATACTTTCTGGGACAGATATAGACAAAGAGGTGTACTTTTTTGTTTTTTGCTTTATGTGTAAAGTTCTCTTAACCAGTGTGGAATTTACTATTGTTCCATCTTATCTATGTGAAATTCTTAGAGAAGTTAGGCTGCATTTTCTTTAAAAGAAAATTGATAAATGTAAGCTTTATATTTCAAGAAGCAAATTAAAATTGTGCCTAAATATTGTTATAAAAAGTCAGAGTTTGTTGATATGTAAGTGTGCAGTTATAGCAAGAGTTCAGAAAGGGGCATATTTCCACAAAGACATACTTCAGGAACTTAGCTTTGAGTGATAGAGGAGTGGGGAGAGTAGGGAGTTTGTTGTCTTTCAGTTTATTTACTCCCAACACTTCCATCCCTAATGCAATTTTATGATGCCAGTGCACACTATCTGGCGCTTGGCTTTTGGCCTGTGGGTAAATATTGATTGTAAGAAAAATTAAGGTCGATGTCCTGTTTGGTTCAGTTTTTTGCTGCAGAGATCAGAGAATCTGTAGTATTAAAACATACATTCTATATTCCTGTAGTTTACCATGTGACTTGGCTTTTTCATATCAATTTTGGGAGACTGTATTTAAAGAATGTGGGATATATTTTTACCAGTATTTCTTTCCTCAGCCTCAGGGGTGTTGTTTGCATTGTTAGGTCATTTTTGTACTGCTGGCTGCTGTGGGGTGTAACTTGTCATATTTTGACAAGTTATGGAGAAAGACTTGATGCTAAATCAAGAGAATTTCTGTCATCTAGCTATGCAATTACTTGAATATTAACAATGTAGGTGTCATGCATTGCTTCAGTTGTAGGGTGTCAGTATTTCTTACAAAATATAAACTCTGCTGTCTTGTCATGTCAATAAGTATCTTACTACTTGCTTTATCAATAAGTAGCTTGTTCCGTCTCAGGGCCTGATTGTTTTTTATAGTTCTTAATTAGGGACTTTAGCTCAGTTTTCCTTCAGTATAAAAATATTCTACACTAGTTGGGTGGAGTTTGTAAATAGAACTGACACATTTTGCTTGGTGAGTTTGATATAGCTGGAAAATGCTGACAAGCTGGTAATTGTGTCTATTAGGAATTCAAAAGAAAAATTGCATAGTTTGTGGGGTGTAGTCATGTAATATGGAGCCATATGCATTTTTTGGTAAGAGCTCTTTATGGGAAATAAAAATTACAAGACAAAAACGTTGAAGTTCTCTGGGAGCAGAAAAGGGGTTAGATAAGATTAGTGTAAAAAATGTTCAGTGCATTTGTTTGTCTTGGGTAGTAAATCTTGGCCACAGAAAGGCTGATGAAGATACAGTATGTGTCTACTGGGATAGAGATAAAAAGATAGTCTTATTTTTGGAAATATTTCAATATTTCTATAATAAGCAGAGCAAGTAAATAGGTGAAATAGATATTCTGGCTTTTATCTAAAAAAAAAAAAAAGAGAGAGAAGAAGAAAAAAGAGTGTGCAATAATGCTTTGTTTTGCAAGATCATTGCAATTTGAAATCTAATAAGGATTGGTGGTGAAGAACCGAATTAAATCATGGGCATAATTTTCTACTTAAAGAATAAGTACACTTGCAGTAGGGTATATCCTAAATTGTGACTGTAAGTTCAATTTCAGCACTCTAGAGTGCATTTTTAGTTCCAAGCTGATTATATTGTGGGACAAGAAAATATGACTAGTTACCAACATATGGAAAGTTATTGTAAAGGAAACAGAGTAATTATTGTAGGCATTTTACCAGATGGTTTGTTATCTAAAAACAGCATTGCTTTGCTTTGCTTTTATTTTTCTGTCTTTGCAATCAGAGTGAGCAGAAGGAACATACCCTAAAGAAATTTAAGATGGGGTGGTGCCATGCTTCAATCTGCTTGTAATACCAGCTTTTCAGTTTCCAAATATTTATCTGGCAGATCTCTACATGTTTGTGATGGAAAATGACTTTATTTTTTATGTGCTAGGTACCACAGGAAGGAGTTACAGGCACACCTACAGCACTACTTGCTGCCAGTCTACTGGCTCATGAGGGAGGGGGTTCTGTGGTTGGTTCTTCAGTTAGTACAGCCAATGTTTTTAGTTGCATTTCAGACATAAATAGCATTGACTGTGTTCCACACAAGACAAAAATCGCAATGCAAGAAAGTAGTAATTGAGGTTGTGCTTTTTATTGAGATTCAAGTTCTATTTGAGATCATAAATTAAAATGAAATTGCTCATTATTTTATTCTTACTTGACATTTTTGTGTGCAAGAAATGGTTCCCAAATGTCTTCACCAAATATGCAATCTGTTTGAGTAATGGATAATAAAAAAGTAACAGAAGTGTGACAAACCAAGCTGGAAATGTATTGGCAAAGCAATGTCACAAAGCTTGTGCACGGGCCACGTGCTTTTATCTTACCTTTCAATCTGTTTCCAAATTCAATACTAATTCACAAGACCAAGAAGATCCCTTTAAACTTTTCTGGCTTGAAGACTTCACTTTGCTCTCTGAATCTGTTGAGGGCCAGAGTGTGACTGCCAGAACTGGACTGACATTTAACCTGAATATACCTAGTCACTAAATTCCAATAAAATTGTCATGGCAATAGTTCATTCCGGTAAGATGTTTTTTGAACTTAAAATGAATAGAAGTGAAGCCATTGGCAAAAGGACAGCTTTTGGATATAATCATGTTTATAATTTGTTTATATTTTGTCTATACCTATGTTTTAAATGCATGTGTGCCAGCTAACCCATCCAGAAGTTGACACTGGGACTGAAACAGTCCATTTTACTGCATGTGTTGTGTTAGACTTTCTAGAGGTCTGTCCCTTTGTTCCACTTGATATGGCAAAAGCAGATAGTGAAATATAATTCAGTCTTGCTGAAAGCCCTAATGAGCAAATTTTTTATCTGACTTAAATGGGAATTTAATATTTCATTTACTTTTCTTTCTTTCTGCTGTCACAGGAAGCCAGTGATTTGGTAGAGCAGACCAGAAGAATAGAAGTCACTTTTTATGTGCTATATCTCTCCACCCTTTAGGCTTCAAATGTAATTTCAGTAGTGTTTCACAAATCTGTACTTATTTCTCTCAGGGGTTAGGACCATGAGCTGTAGGCAAACAGATTGGGTGGGGCTGGCCCAGCCTCATCCCCAGTGGGCACAGCTGTGAGCAGCAGGTGAGCAGCACTGACAGCAATGAGCCAGGGAGTGCCCAGGGGCACTGACCAACCACCAAAGGGAGCAGAGGGCACACAGGTGCAGGGCATCAACAGGAGGGGATAAAAGGAGGGGATAAAGAACAAAAGGGATGACTCTTGAAGCCTTCTGAAATGGTGTGGTGTTGTTCTGTATGGGTTGAGCTTTCTGAAATTTTCTGATGATAACTCTGTGTGTTGTGGCCATCTCAACTGTGACAAGTGCTGTGACAATGAGGATTTATGTATCTGATCTTTTATGTTTTTCTTTAATATGTAGAAGAGTTTTTCTTTTTTGCCCACAAATGTATTGTGCTTCTGTTTCTATTATTTTTTTTTTCCAGTGTGTATTTGGCCCTGGAATTTCAGGAGGTATTGAAAATGGATTATCAAAATTTGACTGGAGTTTCTCTGAATCAAATGCAGGAATTTTAGGATAATGAATTGTTTACTGCTGAGTGATATTGATCCTTCCACATAAGCTTGTAATTCAGCAACAGATCATTTGAGCAGGGAGGGAAAATTGTACCCTGTACCAAATCTGCTAGATTTGGTAAACTAGCAAAGCAGATTCTAAGGTTGTAAAGAGAGGTGCTTTTTTTTTTAGTGATTTTTGGAGAGGAGAGTGGATTTTGCAAGCCCAAACGTAAGAAAGGGCTTTTGGGCTGACTTGTAACCCAAGTACTCTCTTCCCTTGTGTAGCTTGCACAAGGGAAGAGGGATTTGCCACCTGCTGTACTCCTTTTCTTCTCACCCAGTACAGCGGGTGCATGTCTGAAATCTCAGTGTCTGGGTGTTAACTGTCTTCCTTGTCAGAGGTAAATGATGAACAAATGTAGTCCCCAATGAAATCCCCTCTGAGGACACATCACGGACTATTCCGAGTTGGAAGGGACCCACTACAAGAGGGTTTCTCTTAAACAAGTGTGCAGATATTTGGATGGTGGTGTCCTTCAAACAGGAGATTAAAGAGATGTTGGGGGTGCTGCTCAAGGATTTGAACCCAGAGAGACAAGAGTAAAACTGGACTGAGCAAATGAAAAGCTACAGAAACCCAGAGTTTGTAAGAAATTCAGTCTTTTTTTGAATATCCATCAGAACTCACAGACGGTATCAAGAGTTGTTGTCATCTTAATTCCTAATACCTGTTAGGCAGGGAAGTGGTATTTTCTAGGATATTTATTGAATCTCTAATTCTGAATCTTATTCTGAATTTGCAACTTATACCTCTTTACTAAAGGATGCAATGTGCATAAATGTTGATTGGTCATTAGAAGCTCAGTTCCAACATATGTTTGATGATCAAGACCAGCCTCTGAGGGTGCAACTGCAGTAGATTTCCCATGATGGTACTTCTGTCGTGTTATATTTTAGCATTTACAGAGAACTTACAGAAAATTTGATCAAGAAGCAGCAGTATTGTAATGAAGAATTTCACAAGAATGTTTTTTTCCTAAGGTGAGCAGCAGCCCAATTTTTCCTGAAGAAGAGAGAAATGGGACTGCATTATTTTCAGAGTGTTTCTGTTCCAAAATGTAGATCTCAGAAGTTCTAAAAATTCTTTCTGCTGTGCCCTGCAATAGATAGATTGTTGTATTCCTCCTACATATTTACTTAGTAAGTAAAAGCAATAATGGAAAGCTTATGCGATTTTTGTGCATAAATAACATTTTTATCTTAACACTTCAGAATTTAATTTTTTACATATTCTTCTCCTTAGACTCATTTCAGAAAGTTGTGCTTCAGTTTTCTAAGTATTTTGCAGCTGAATGCTTCAAGAATGCATCGCTAGGGGGAGATTTCAGCTTAAAGCTATAGTACCAAATCTAGCAAGTAAAGCTGACTTATTTTTTAAATGTTTGCATATTCATATGTAAAATACTTGTGTTCTTCTGTCCTTGCAATACTAATCTATTTTAGGGGGCAAAAAGCTGTAGTGCTAGCCATAGCTCTCCCTTCTTTATTTCATCTGTAACTTAGTACTTTGTTGAGGAAACAAGGTTGAATGCATGATTCATCATCCTAAAATATTAGAAAATCAAACTGATTCTGTCATTAGAATTTTTGATTAATTAATACTTCTTTCTCTTGTATTGGCAAAACAAGTTTGTTTGTCCTGGTCAACTTCTCTTAGGTTTTTTTGCTCTTGCTCTAGACTCTCTGCCAGTATTTATTTTCTAATGTATTTCAGAGTTGGCTCCTTTCTACATTAAACAAGGAATTACTCGATAAGAGGACTTTTTGTTTAGAAAACCCACTGTTTGTTTCCCAGAGAAATATTTTTATTAGGTCTTTAATTAAAAAGTAATTTTTGTAATGCAAATGGTAAGTCAGTGGGAAGAGGTTTGGCAGGTTTAGTACTTAGTCATGTCATGGTTTGTCTCCTGTCTGTAAAGAAGACAAAATAACTTTTTTCTTACTTTTCTTTTTACTCTCCATACTTTGGTTACTCTTTTAACTACTTATGTGAATCAACTAACAGTGAAAGAATAAGGACTAATGACAAAATTTATACCTCAATGAGATTATGTCGTGTTCTTCCATTTTGCAAATACAGCATTAAGAACCTACTCTGTTGCACTTTCTGTCCTCAGAAGGAAAGGCAGTGGTGTAGTGCCTTAACATATCATGTAACCTGACAGAATAAGATGTGTAGGATATGATACAGCAGGGATTTAATGAGCCTTTTTTTTGTCCATTATCAGAAACTTCCTGCAAGACATGCCTATAGGAGTAGTTTAAAATAGTTCCTTTTTTTTTTTTCTATATTTTCTGTCTTTTAAAAGCAGTTTGTTGTAGTATAAATGTGTTTGCTAAAGGTCAAGGACAAAATGCTGATGCAAGATGTGTGTGTACAATTTTCAGTAATTTATAAAAAGCCTGGCATTTGTCAAAAGATACCATCTTATTCCGTGATGTAAATACATGGAATGGACAAAATAAATTCTCTGTTGGGCCCCCAGTGACAGAGATATTGTGCAAAAGGTGCTTGACTGTTTTGCTCTTTGTAGATTTGGTGTTTGGCTGCCTGTTCACATGTTTCCTGAATCACCATCTTTCAGTACAGTTACAACAGGAGAAGTGTAATTTTTAATATTGTGACTAACACTTGTATCAGAGCTAACCATTCTGAGAGACAGTGTCCAAGTGCCTCACTAATGCATGATGTGGAGGCAATATGCTGGGTGGTAACCCCAGAAATAACCTAGAATTCTTTTACAGTGCCAGGAAATACTCGCTTGAATGCTTGTAGCTGTTTCAAAAGGAGAGAAGTGCTTCAGCCCCTAAAAACCTGAGAATCTAGGGGAAAATAATATCAATAAACACTTCTCGTCTCTGGAGTGCTCTCAGACACTCTTATGTGTCTTGCTATCTATTATATCCTAAATAGATATAGGAGAGTGCCTTTCAAAAGCTCTGATGTTTGCCACCAAAAATGAATGTTTTGTTATAGGAATTAATGGAAACTTGAAAAAAAAAAACACAGAAAACTATTAATAATGTAAGTGTACATGTAGGACTGTAACTGATGAAAGGCAGCTGGAGTGATCTGCAGGAAACACAATTCTGCTGCTGTTGCCTTTGTGTTCCATACAAAGCTTCCCAGCATGGCTGTGATCAGAGCTGGAGGTCCTTGCCCTCACAGATCCTGTGGGTCATTGCTGTCAGGTATTGTACAGGGGAATGGGGATATGCAGAACCTCAGAGGGGCTGTGTCCAAAGCAGCCAGGACAATTTGGACCTTCAACAGAGTGAGTGTCATGGGTCAAATAGCTAGGAAATTATATATAGTGTCAAAACAAAGGAGAATTGGTCTATAAGTTGCTTTTAATATTTGGATTACTGTGATGAAAGGGCCAGAGAAGAGACCAGAAGAACATCACGATACCAGTATATAAATCCAAGATATACCTGCGTGTCTGGTACTCATTCTGCATCCTAAAGGGATACTGAATGAAAACAAGGTGTGTGAAACAGCTTCTAAATATCTCAGACTATGCTTGTTCTGTCCTCTTTCTCAAACACAGTTGTGCTAGAAGTCTCTTAAAACCATAAGAGATTTGAAGATGGGCAATGTATTTGCTAAATATCACAAGATAAGGTGTAGGGACATATAATAAAATCACCAAATTTTAATCAGAGAGAGGATCTACATTTAGTTATTATCCTTAAGATTTTTTTAGATGCTATGAAGTATTGCATCAGAAAATTTAAAGTCTAATTCATAGCATCAAATAATGAAGGGAAAAATTAGTATTGGTATTACTAGCTAATACAGCAGATTTGAAGTCATTCAAAGAGAATAATAATGGATTTGGAGAAGTAAATAATATGGGGATTGATCTGTGGCATAGGTTTCAACTTGTCTGGACGCAGACTAATTCATAAGGGTAAACCCTCAGAAGAGAAATTTAAGTGACAAATTGTAGAATGGTATTGTTTAAAACCCACTCTTGTTTCTAGAGCTTCTAGTGGACAGCAAAATGACAGCGTGCACACAATGTAGTTTGATGACAGGTATAAAGTTTTTTAATGTATGACCTCAGAACAAAATTCATAAGAGAGCTTATTTGGGTCACAGCCCTGCTTTCTCCAGCGCTAGAAAAATGGGCTGAACAGTATTGTGTCTGTTTTCATAGATTCCAGTGTTCAGACCAACTGAAAGAGAGACTTAGACAGAAGCAGCCCTATAATGATTTATGACCTATAGGGGCAGGGCCCCTTCATCTGTGCCCTTTCATCTAGAAGGGGCACAGATCCTGTCCTTTCTTTCAGGAACTGTTCAGTAATATTGTAATGCATTTGGTAAAAGCTGGGATCTTTAGGGCACATTTAAAATGATAGAAGATGAGTTTGTTGCTGGGCTGAACCTTGACTCCGTTTACCATTTCTGCCATGTGTCTTTCATCATGGTGAACAATGAGTATGCATGGCATCTTGGAGACACCAGCAAGAACATATAACATGTTTTCAGCACTTGACATCTCTGATGTGACAGTGAACACACTGAGAGGCAATTCCTCTATTTATGATGACAGGCTCCCTGAAACTTGCTTCAGGAGACCTGAGATCGCATGCTACTATCCCAGAGAGGGAGGCTATGCACTGAATTTTTATTTCCTTAGACCCAGAGGTTCTTGAATTGTTCTATCAGGAAGCACATTCCTCTGCACTAAAGAAAAGTCTATGTATATAACCAGAAGGTCTGAGAGGGATTGAGTAGCTGAAATTGAAAGAAAGCGATCAAAACCCAGTATGAGAAGAATTGTGCTGGCATAGACTAGCAGGACAAAACCCTGAGCAATTGTTACTGGATGGCATAGGAAAACTGATAATCATTTTATTTTAATACAATTTTAGAAGATATTTTGGATCTCAAGATTAATTTGTTTTAAAAAAAATAACCCCAGAAAGGATGTTCTATTGACTGGGCAAAACTGCTCTTTCAGATGAGGCTAAAAGAAGCACTGCCACTCACCACTGAATATAAAGACCTATTTTATGGCTCTGCAGACTGGCTTATTCTCAAAATTCAGGCATATGCTACTGTTTTCATACCTTAACTAAGCGCTGTGCAGTAACTGAGTTCACCCAGGCTGTCATAAAATGTGAGATTCAACGTTGTAGTTGAAAGTGCTTTCACAGAGAGGGATGGTGACAATGGCAGTGAGTGCCAACATGAGTGAGTGATGGTGTTTAGCAAGTAGGAGCAGAGAAATTTGGAGTTTCTATCTCCATCCTAATGCTGCTCAAATATTTAATCCAGTTACTTTTTGCAGTAAAGTGGTAAATTCTTCAGGGATGAGAAAGTGGATGTTGATTTGAAACTCTTTGGACATTGCTCTTTATGTGTGGGCAGGTGCTTTGTTATGAGATAAAGATGCCTCCAGCCCTGTCTTAAAATTAAAAATCACTTTTGACCAGAAAACTGTCAAGTTCCTAATCCAGAAAGGAAGGCTTTGAATCCTTGTCCACTGTAACAATGAGAGAGATGAAGTCAGTTTCTTCACACTAGCATCTCTTTTCACCGGCTCTCTGTAGATAGAAGATCTGACATTGCTGCAAATGTCAGATGCACAATGTTGTTCAGGTGTATTAATTAAGTATATTTAGTAGTCAATTTAACCCTCGATAACAATATAAAAATGTAAATCTCTTGTATTTGTAAAAATATCAAACAATTTGGGTGTTCTTTCACAACAGGAGAAAGGCAAATATATATTTTTAAAAAGGGATTGAAAACAATCTGATGAGAAAAGCAGAGAAAAAAGTAAGGTGCTTCTCCATAATTGTTTATGTACATGCTGGCATCTGACAGTTTTCAGTGGTTAGCGTGAAGCAGATATTTTCCTTTCATTGAGGGAGAGGGAAAGTGATCTCAATTTACTTTGCAGCTATTTCAGGATATCTTGAGGTAAGAATGTGCCTGAGGATAGGTAGAGCAAAGCAGTTGGTGTCTGGTAACTTATTACACAAGGGTAAATCAGCCATTTGCTGGAGCTCTGTTTTGAAAATCTATCAGGCTGTTCAAATTCTGCCCTGTTATGTTTGCTGGTTTTTCAAATAGATTTGGGCAGCCATGCTTTGGTTTGCAATTAAACAGACAATTTCTTTAGGCATTTTTTTTCTGCTTCACTGAAGTAAAGAAAAATGTTTTATATCCATTTATTACATTCACTGGCAGTTTCATTACTCTGAATATTCAAAACTCATGGAATGAGAACTGCAGCTTGGAAGAAATCCAAAGTTCTCCTTGTTAATGGTGTTTCAAAGAATCATATTCTGAATTATCTGATAAAGATTACACTTTATTAGATTTATTGATAGCTTTCCTCACGAGCTGGGCATAGGGTTGAATTGCTAAATGAAAAGAGTGTTTGCTTTTAGAAAGAAGTTGCTTATATTCTATTTTTAGTGTGACACAGTTGTTGGTCTTGGCCTTCTAAATCTTGATTAATCTCAGTTTTGTCTTGTAGCTAGTTCCTAATGATTGAAGCTGACATAGTTGCCAAATTCTTGTTTTATGTAATAGAGAAATGTCCTGCTTACACTTTTTTGAGGAAAGCCCTGATTGCTCTGGCTTCCAGGACAGCACTTTTTAATTACTTTGTTGCTGCCCATTCTGTTGAATCCCTGATACGCAGGTCTCAGACGGGTGTAGTTCATTGCCCACGGGCAGCTCACAGTATGAACAGCACCATGATGGCACGTCCTTCCTTCTGACAAACTCTGACATCCCAGCTCCTGAATGGCCTGGCTCTGCTCACTGTGGTCACCACACCCTGTCAGGCAGCGTGTCACTGTGTCCTGGTGATGTGGCAGAAGAATTACTTCTGGAGAGTGTCCTCAAATTCTCACACAAAGGACATTGCAGGCAGCTTTTAGGGAGCAGCCATTTAAGGTGGCAGTACCTGTGTGATCACAGTGCTGATCGTGTTCTATTTTTATATCCTCATGTGACAAAAAAGCTCTCATTCATCCTGACTCTCCTAATCAGGGTGTTTCAGCCACTTTTATTTCTGTTGTGTTCTGTCACAGTTGGAAAATGAATGTATTCTTCAGCGCATCTGTTTTGAAGCAGATCTTGTTTTGAAGAACAATAGTGTCTAAAGATGCAATATTAAGATGGTTTTCCTGTTTATTATGGGTTAATTAGAAGAGTTAATATAATTTAGGATTTTTTTCGTGACTTTAAAGTTTGCTGAATAATTCTGTAAACACTTCTGTCCATTGGAGCAAAGAAGTGTTCAGAGGAAACCAGAAAGGCCACAGAAAGAAGCAAAAAAGACTAAGAAACAAAGCTGAATAGCTGCGGGTTATACGTTTAGCCTTGCTCTACAGGGATGTATTTCTTGATTGTATTTATTTGTATTTCAGTGCTGCTTGCCACTTTCTCTGTGGTTCCCATCCTGAAAAAAAATTGCTTTATAACCAGCCAACGCTGGCAGTGTGAGAAAGGAAGCGTAATCCCCATTTTACAGTTGGAAAGAGGCAGAGATGGAGGCTGGCTGTTCTCAGCTCACACAGGATGTCTCTGGGAGAGCCAGAAATCAAACCCAGATATGTTACTTGAGTCCTACTGAGTTTCAGGGCAGTCTTTTCTCAAAACTAAAGAAAATGCATTTATTTGATATACTCATCTCAATCCTTTTCCTGTGGATACTATTTTGAACATCTGGGGGTTTTGTAGAATTCAAGTTCATCTTTTTTTCTTGCTTTTCTTTTCATATTTAGCACTAATATTTAATGTGAGATGGAATGGAATTTACATCTTCACTGTGTGAAGGATTGTATTAGAATAAATTTTAATAATAGTTTGAACATAATTAAACAAATTTTTTCAAAGAGATTACATTTTTTGATAATCTTTATTGTCATTGCTATCTAAAAGATTTAAATCTGTTCCATCTCTTTTTCATAAATTGATGCATATGCAAAATATATGATATTTCAGATGCTTAAAAGGAAAAAAATATTTCCCCCCTACTTTATTAAAAGCAGATAATAGCTTAGACAGGAGGTTTTAATTATTTTCTTTCTGAAGTATTCAGAAGTTGATAACTTTTAATGTACCATGCAAATCTTGAAATTGGTGTGTGAATGTGGTGGATCTTTCCATGATTTCATCTGGGAGAGCAGTTGTTTGCTTTTGTATTGGGGAATTTCTTCAGCAATGTAGGTGCAAAACCAGTTTTATTTTTACTGATTTGAATTTCTCTTAAGATCTTTTTACCAGAACACATGAAGAGACTTGTGTAAGTCCCAGCCACTTGAATAACTCTACATATTTGAGAACCACAGCAATTTACCCTGTAACTGGAAAAGCTATCTCAGGGAGCCATGGAAAGTTGAAAACTTTGGGCTATGTTGGTTTTAATATCTGCAGACTGTTTGAGGTAGTGAGTGCTTCTGGATGCATATACAAGGTATCAGCCTTTGACATGATTGTGGCAGCTTGGCTTTGTTAGCAGATTAAAATTCACCATGTAGAATGAATTTAAACAATCTGCTAAATTTTTAACATCAAGACTGGATTTACTGTTTTTTCATTTTCTATATTTTACTGAAATTGCAAACTGGTGTAATATTGTCTGTGGCTGTAGGCAGCAGCAATAAAAACTGACCTAAAAGTTAGTTTTGTACTAACACATCTAAGAGGAGAGCTGCAGGTGGAAGAGAGGTTTGGCACAGTGTTTAGGAGCTCATCTGTAGCCTTGGCTTTAGACTTACCATTCTATCTTTTGAAGCTCTCTGGAGGATCTACCTGGACTGTCTCCAGGTAGGACAAGTAGAACCACTTTGAAGAGAGGGTGAATGAGCATCAACTGACAAATTGGTGTCATCACAAGTAGTACTGGCAGAAATATCTTGCAGATTTACATCCTGCAGTGTTTCATCTTGAAACCTTAGGAAACAATTGGACTGGCTGGCAAAGGATCCATGTTTGTGAATGTGATTCTTAAACAAGCCCAGTTTATGTTATACCATATTCAATCTGCCTTTGGAAAATTAACTGTGATATGAAGGGCACCTTGGTATACATCTGTCTTAGGATTCTATTGGAAAAATATTTCAGGGATTACAATTGTCCAGGCATATGGAATAGTAATTGCATGCAAATACATTTTATGCTTTTTAGCTTGGCTCTGTCAGCTGCAATGGCTGGCTGTGCCTGTTTAGTCAAGGGATGTATTATATAAACAGACAGACTATTAAATGAAAAACTGGGGATGAAAACTAGAGGCCGAAATACAAAATATACTTTCTTACCAGTGACAATGGAAATTCTGTACCTAAAACAACTTTTTTAGTGGTGATCATACTGATTTAGTATTTATTCATGGGCTATATGGATTCGTGTTACTCGCTGCCTTCTTTTGTCTGTGCAAGTCCCTGAAGATACTGTGACCTGCATGAGGAGTGGCTAAAAAAGGAGTTTGTGTATTTGCAGTACCCTTAAGTTCAGCTCTTAGTTATGAGACCAGGGTGTTTTGGTTTTTTCTTTTGTCTTAGTATAGGGTTTTTTTTGTGAGCTTCAATAGTTCGTTGAAGGGTAAGCCTTGAAATTTTGCTGGCTTTAATTGTGATGTAGCCATGCTGTTCACTGTGTCAAAATATTTCTCAGATCACTTGGCTAACCATTGCTGCCACCTTGGTGAGGACCAGAGAAACCACAGAAACATCACAACCAACACAAATTAATCAGTTTTATTTGCTTATCTCTTTTTATCTGATATTTAAAATGGACTCTTTAGTTCAACAGAAAACCTGTGCACAAATGACATTGATTTGTTTTGATAGGCTTATTGGAAGACAAATGAGCTTTTGCATTACTAGTAACTAAGGAGTGAGAATGATGATAAAATCCTGTGAAGTGCTTCATAAAACTAAGTTCTGAGGAAGTCTATGGCTGAAGTTCAACATCTATTAATATTTTTTAATTTTTCGTCTAATTTTTCTAAACCGTTTTAATCACTTTCACTTCCACTCTGAAGGGGTAGGGGTGGTTCCTAAAGCACAAGGTGCTCTTCAGTGCATGGCAGGGGCAGCACTGAGCAGGACTTAAGAATTAAACACATCTGTTTCCAGTCAAACAAGCTCAAATCAGTTTGCATCAAATAGAATGGATCACACAGCATTTTTTATTATTATTTATTATTGAACACATCCATTCACTTGTTAAGTGAATGGATGTGTTCAATAGTGGAGGAAGTGCCCTTTGTGATTGAAAACATTATTTTTTTCTTTCTTGTTACTAGGCTTGCAGGTAATAACCTTAACATTTTAGGTGTGACAAGAACAATTGAATTACTAACACAAAATAGGCTTATTTTGAATTTGGATTTATTTTGAAAGCATGAGTAAAGAGCTTATCCTACAATAGGAAATCTGCAGTTCTTTGAAACTCAGATCTAGTCCAAGAAACCAGAATATGAAAAAACTGTTGCAAGCAATTTTTGTGCTGTGCTTTGTTCACATGTCAACACATTTTGCCTTCAGTACTCTTAAAGGGAAAGAAAATTTCTATGAATATCTCTGGCACTTGGCAGTGGAGCAAGCTTAAAATGTAACTGGCAAGCTATAGAACAGAACTAGCTCCTTCCTGAAAATTGTTCTTTTCTGTCACTTAAATGTTATTTTGGGGAGAAGAGATGTAGAAATTGTTCTTTGAGAACTGAGGTGTTCTTTTGACTTGCAGGGGAAAGAGACTTTAAGGAGATAAGCCCTTCTGAGCATAAAATCCCATACTTCCTTGATATGTCAAGTATATATATAAACTTGCCATATAGTTGAGGGTTAAAAATGAAGAAGAGTTAGAGCTTGACCCTGATGTCTAATGTATCACCTTATATGTATGAGATGTGTCCCCAAGCAAAGTAAATAACACTCTGAACTGTGACCAAACCATGAGATAAATTAATAGACCATTTATTTTGTACTGTCCTTTATAGCCTCTAAGCCTTCTGTATCAGGACAAAATCTGACGTTCATCATTGACTGTCTCCAAAATTAACTTTCCTAATAATATTTCCTCTGTTTTCTGTCCAAAAATGTTACAGAGTCTGGGGTATACAAAAATTTGAGCCAAAGAAAGAATTCCAGCTGAGGTCAATAGCAGTATTGTTTTATATAAGGAGGTTTTAGGATTTGATGTCCCTGACACCAGACCTTTGGATTAGTGGAAAGATAAAATTCCTAGTGTAGACCCAATACTTGTTTTTTCCATTAATGATATTTAAGGTTTACGTAATTCTTGAGGTAATTATAACAAATATTTAATAATAAATAACTGTGCTGCTTTACTGAGGAATGTAATATGAAGCATGGTTTATGCTGAGAAGAGCAGGACTGTTGTACAGGGAAGAATGGAGTAACCTTTAGGACTGGAGCACTTGGGTGAAATTTGCATTGAAAGATGAGGAAATGTCTGATTCCAGTGATGTGTTTTCCCTTTGATGTGAAGGGAGCTGCCTGATGGTCTTGGTTGATGACAGTGAGCCAGCAGTGTGATTTCGCTCTCATTAAGGCAAACATTTCTTCAGCATTATCTTGGAAGCTGTTTCCAAGGACAAGCAAAAGTATTGATGCTTTTGCAAAAGGCAGTGCTAAACTTTGGAGTCCCAGGTGCAAAAATAAACATGTGTCTGGAGAGATGGGCTTGTCCTCCCCAAGGAAACAGGGCAAGTACAGCTGATTTTTCCAGGAGATGAAACTTGAAGAGTTTGTTGATGTATATCTACAGATCTATAAATGCATTATGAATGTAAAATTCAACAGAGAAAAGGGAAGACCTTTAACCTGAAAGTCAGTGATGACACAGGAAACTACAAAATAGCTGTAGGTAAATTCAAGATAGAAATTAAAGGCTTGGACAGCATTTTTCCTACATCACTGAGCTTAGTCTTGTCTGTGCTATTACAAATGCTGTTTTAAAAACAGGCAGTTTTGCCCCTGCATCTAACTCAAGTTAGAAAGCTTTCAGCACCCAAATGAATTGGACTCTGAAACTACTGTCCACAAAATGAAGTGTAGGTAAAAGGCCCCCCTCTTTTCCAAAGGAAGTTGTGTCCACAAATAGGGTTGTGTGATGTGGTTAGCTCTGACCACACAGAGCTGCTTTGTAACCTGCTGATCTGTACGAGTGCTGTGCCCTTTCCTATTTCAGTTACTCCCTTAAATTCCAACATATCTGATGTTTTCTTTGAATAGGTTACTCTTTTAAGTCTGTTTTTGAAAATTCCTGATAGTGAATGGTGGTCACGTTCCTTTTTTGTTTATCTCTTTGCTTGAATGTGGCAACAGTGAATTAGCATAAATGGTCTGAGGAAAGTAGTTAATATAATTTGTATTCTTCTTTAATCCTTTGAATTTACCTCCTTGAAGATACATCAAAGATGAGTTTGGTTCATAAATATGTTCAGAAGATGAATACAGTAGGGAGAAAGAATCCTGTTTTATGGTATTTTTAAAACCAGAAATAAATCCTTTATAATCAGTAATTGACCTATATGATATGTTTTTTCCAGTTTGTTTCAGATCCTTGTGCCAGCAACCCCTGTCTCCATGGTAACTGCAGCACCAGCGGGGATGGCTACCTCTGTGTGTGCCGCGCCGGCTTTGCAGGAGCGCGCTGCGAGCGCTCAGCCCACAGCCCTGCAGCCTCCCCGGGGACAGAGGCCACCTCGCCCCGGCACAGCAGCCCAGCCTCGGCCACCCTGGAGCCTGACATTGCCCTGCCCCGCTCCAGAGCCACTGTCACCTTACCCACGTGGCAGCCAAAGGCTGGACAGAGAGTTGTGGATCTCAAATGGGATGAAATCGAGGTGAGACTATTCGTTCACAGGGAAAATTCACTGACAAGAAGCCTTTAAAGTGTTATTTTCGGGTTGTCATTTCTGTGTGGTTTCATGATGTCCTCATGAGAAGGCTGATCTCTGCCCTGAGTTAATATGCTGATAAAATGGAAAAAACCCCACATTTGATCCATGTTATGAATAATGGACTTGAGTTGGCTGGTGTGTTGTATTAGATACTTCTTTGAAATGGGGTAATATTGGCTCTCCCAGTCAATTGTGTGACAACAAATATCTCCAAACATCAAATAAATTTAGGAAATGCTAAAAGTTAAAGCAATACTTTTAATGCATTTTTTGGTATTTGCCATTATTATCACATTTTGCTACATGTTTCTGCATTATTAAGGCAACATAGTTGCTTGAGGATTCTTTGGTAGCTAATACATTGCACAGGGCACAACTCTAGAGATGCAATGACAGTGGTGGAAACTTTGAAATGTTTAAATTTTAAACATTTGTTGTAACTTCTACAAACAAATCTCTGTCAAAACGTAACAATATCTGGTAAAACTAAGGCTGGAAAGTGCACAACATATGATCCTTAATAAATGTGATCTTTGCTTTCCACTGTGTTGCACTCTGTGCTGTTTGTAATGCTTAAATGTTTTGCATGGACTCAAGTATCTGCAAAAGTTAAAAAAAGCTATAAAGCTTAACCAAGTTTTTGTTAAAGTAATGATCAGCTTAGTGTCAAGTGCTAGGAATAATGAAACTTGTTGCTGAAAAAATACTTCAATTTCTGTAGGCAAAGAATTAGAATTTTTATGACATCTTTTTCTTTTTGAGAAAGGCCTTGTAATATAATTTTATTTCAGGTTATTCAGGAATAAATAGGTAAAATGTCAGTTTTGTCATTTTTTGGAAATGTTTCAATGAGTTTGATTCTCCTGAGGTGTTTTAACATAATGCATAGTGAGAAAATGAGCAGGCAAAAGTTTAATCATGGAACAAGTGTATTTTTCATCACTCTTTTCTAGCCCAAACATATTTGTTGAAGTTTCCACTGTAAAATTTATTTAATCAGTTTTATGAAAGTAGAATCAGACCATGTAAAATATGTTTGGTGTGTCAGGACTGTGATTTTAGCTGAGGGAGAAGTATTTATAGGGCTGTATTCCATTTCAGTGGGAGTGCTGGTGGGCAATGTCTGGAGCATAAAGCTTTATTTCCTGGAATTCCATCTCCCATATCTGTTATTTTACAGTAGAACATATGTCAGGCACCAAGGATGGAGTTTGGAGAGAGCACTGAAGCAGAAACAAACAATGATCTGCTCTTATTACGTAGTTTAAATGCAGTCTCATCTCTGCATGGGTGGTCCATATGTCCTGATCAATTAAGGGCATGCTCTTCCCTGTACCAGATTTCCCTGGTGTGTCTTCCTCTGTGGTCTGGTGTTGTATAAGGAACATTTCTGCCTGGTTTGCAGTTTAGGTAGCTTCAGTAAGAATTTCAGTCAAGCAGATAATTCACAAGTGACTATTTCAAAAGCTGAAATTCAGCCTTCTTCACCTAAGAAATGCAGATAGGTCATCAGTTGCTATTGCATGACTAACACTAGCATGGCAATTACTTGCTATCCTATTACAGAATTGCTTGTGTTGATGTGTTTTAATATACTGTGATGGGTGTTGTATTTTTGACAAGCTCTCCAGTGTGGCATAATGACCTTCTACCTTGTTCTTTGGAAGTCAGTGAGAGAGATGATTATCTGGAACAGAGATTTCAGTTGCTGATTCAAGACATTGTATCTGATCTATATTAGCTGATGAGAGTTGATTTGCTTGAAGGTCTGTGCTCCAAAGCCTCTTTGGTGGAGGTTTCAAAAGTCAAATGTGTTAATAATAAAAACACTACCTTTCTTCATAGCTGTAAGAACTTTGCAAAACTTGATCCTTCATTCTCTTAAAAGGAAGAGTAGCTGTAGGTTTTGCATTGCAAAAATGTGCTCTTGTGATATTTGCGTTTCAGAGGACAACAAATACTGATATTATGTTGTTTGTTTTTAATAAATCTTCCAAGACAGTCTGTTTTCCAAATTATTCTCTACTGATACTGTAAGTGAATTAATATTCTTCAGATCCTTTTGTCTCAGAGAGAAATTTTGCCAGACTCTTTCCAAATGAAAGCTCTCACTATCTTCAAGGATGAAGTTTCCATGAAAGTTTTCTGGGAAGTTTTGGGAACTCAAAGAATGAACATCTGAGAGAAGTAAGCTGTCTAGGAGAGGCATGATGTGTGCTTACAGTTGGAGACATGTTTTCTGTATTCCCTGGATACCAGGGATACCTTTAGCAGTGCTTGCTGGAATCAGCTATCTCAGTAGTGTCGGTACCAGTATGTAACACACAGATGTCGTTGGATGCAGTTTAATTTCTGGTGGTCTTCATATAAGAAATTAATCTTTTCTTGATGTGCAGATTAAGGACTAAAACCATAGATCATAAGCAAGAATTTTTTCTCTCAGTTGATTTTCTTTAGTATAATATGATTTTATCTTTGTGCTCATCCATTGAAAGACAATACTTTTTCCTAGTTGGGGCAACTGGTTCCCCTTGTAAGAGAGATCCAACTAACGATCCACATTTCCCCAGTTCAATCATCTTTTGTGTTACATTGTATAGGAGATATTCATTAGCCATTAATGGAGGGAAAAAGAAACCATCTCATTAATCCTACTCAATTAATGGATTTAATAAAGGTTTCAATGTACAAAACCAATGGTAAGAATAGCAGTATCATACTCTTATATATAGCTTTTCATAATAGACCTGAAATTCTTTTCAAAGGAAATCAGCTGTATTATTCCCATTTTACAGACTGAGATGCTGAAGCACAGAGCAGTGAAGTGATTTGCCAGGTGTGCAGCCAGAAATTAGAATGCTGAGCATGTGAGTCCTAGTCTAACCTTCTATTTATACTGCAATTTTGTGCTCAGATTCAAGGCTTTGGAACTAATGATTAGAGGCTACAATAAACTTCTAATTCCCCTTGCAGTGGGGACAGCATTTGTTTTATGTGTGTCCTTAGTCAGTAAATTGCAAGCCTTTAGGAGTGTGGCTGAATCGGGTGTAAAATCCTGAGTGTTCCTGCTCTGCAGCAATGACAGAATTATTCCTTAAGTATATTCTTGAAACAGGAACCTTTAAGTCTTGGCTGCTTTTATGTGTTGCTAAATGTTTGTGCATTTTTTTGGTCAAAGTATGATATGGGTGCAGAAGGAGGAACAGAATCTGAACAAATCCATTTGAGATAGATAAATACAGAATATAAACTTGATCTTTAAAAATGACATCTTAGGAAAAGCTTTCATGTGGAAATGGGTGCAGGTTGGAGTATATATGCTTGTCCTTTGCTTACCCTATTTTCTTCACGTTCCCTCTTATTATTGCTGTTAAGTGCTGGAATGTGTGTGATTTTGGTTTGACTTAGGACAGCTTTTCTAACTGTTTATAAGACTTGTTTTTGAAATTTCTGTAATTTTTCTTTTGCTTGGAGAAAAATAAATTCTACAAACACATAAGGAGAAGGAAGGAAGCACAAATTTTGGTAGAATAATATTAGCTTTCTTCTAGGATAAATCTGTAACTTCAATAACTCTCTCCCCTACAATATTAATTTATGGAACTTTTTGTTTATATAGAAATAATTTTCATAGACAACTTGATGTAAGTATCTCTGGATAGCTGCTACTTTTTATTGTATTTATTTTCTAAATGAAGCCCTAAATATCTCTAAAAGCTCAATATGTTTAAACAAAACTTATGTGAAGTTCATACAAACCTCAGTTTATTATGTTCCATTACTAAATCACGTTTAATAGATAGTCATAAATACTAGGTTTCCTAAAATTTAAGCTCTTTGAGACAGAAATTCTAGCAAGTACAATTATGTCAAGATATTGAAGGTCTTCTCTTCTGAAGCTACATTGGTGGGTGGGCTCAGGATTCTTGGTTATCCAGAGCTGTTTTTGAAAAGTATCTGGATTCATTTAACTGCTCCTTCAGGAATCATCCTGTTTTCAAGTCCTAGGGAGTATGAGGGAAAGAGGAAAAAAAAATCCCCAAAAGCTGATGTGTTTACTGCCTTTCAGTGTTTTGGTGTAGAAATATCTATTATAAGTCCCAGCTTATCCTCCAGTGATCTGAGCTCTTACACTGCATGCAAAGATTTGACCATGTGCAGTTTTTGCTCAATGAACTTGTTTACACAGTGTTTATCTTTCTTTTCAGAACAGCTCCATTAACTCTGGAATAATAAATGACTATTAATTCTTCATGGAAGTAATCTTTGTTGAATGACTGTGCAGTGATCTAAGTAGAGGATAGGCAGCTAAGCCTCACACAGCCACTTGCTTACTGCCCCATCCAGCGAGATGGGAGAGAGAATTGGAAGGGTAAAAGTGGGAAAACTCATGGGGAGATGAAGACAGTTAAATAATTTGAAAAAGGAGAAATAGAAAACAAGAAAGGAAAAGCCTGAACAAAACAAGTAATGCAAAAAGCCCTAATTACTCACCACCTGGTAACTGATGCCCAGCCAGTCTCTGAGCAGCAGCAGCTCTGGCCAAGTTCCACCCCCAGCCCCAGTTTCATTGCTGAGCACGGACTCCTGTGGTAGGGATGTCCCTTTGGTCAGTTGGGATCTGCTGTCCCACTGTGTTCCCTCAGCACCCCCAGCCTGCCCCCTGGTAGGGCACTCTGAGAAAAAGGCCTTGATGCTGTGTGAACACTTCAGTGATAACTAAAATATCCCTGTTATGAACCCTGTGCTCATCTCAAGTCCAAAACATGCAAGCATAGCAACACAGCACCCTGCAAGCCATTGTGAAGACAATTAACTCCATCCCAGCCAAAACCAGCACTGACTGAATGTCAGATTTTATGAAGCTGACACTGAATTTGGTGCACGGCTTGAGACTAGAAGGCAGCTTGCTGATATGATAATCTAGGTAATCTGCATTGTGTAAGAGAACCTCCTGTGCCTGCTGATGCCTCTTGGTGAGATGTTGGCATTGATAGTCTGTGATAATAAAGCAAAGTTTTAAAAATACTCTCTGGAGGATTGCTGTGCACTGGAAGGTGCTGGATCCTCCTGGTGCTCTGGTTGCTGACTCTACAAAGTGACTCTTGCTCAGATGGGCACAGAAACCGACCGCCAGCAACAGAATTTGCTGGGTGGATGTGCAGCCTCCCTTACACCAGGTTTCAGTCCTGTGATAACTGGTAAGCCTTCTTCATCTGATACTGTTTTTGGATGCAGTCTGTCAGTCTCTCCCTGGTGTTCCTCAGAGAGGCACTACTCCTACTCTAAACACTTTTGCTTTTCTCTCCCACTGGTGAGATATGTTAGAAGTAAACCTTGATTTTCTTTCTGTTCTGGTTTTCTTTCAAGCATTGTCCCATCTGAAAATCTTAGGGTAGAACCAAGTGCAGTGATGTGGAGGTTAAGATAAATGACACTAGATTTTTCAGAAGCAGTAGCTTTTCTGTGCTACAGGGCAAGGGTACTGGAACTGCTTTTTTTTTTCTTTCAGAATTTTGTTCTGAGTGTAGTTTCTGTGCTAGAAATGATTCTGCTTTGTTGCTTGACATCCTGACATTAAGTAGATAGTACTAGATCCCTCTCTTATGGTTCTATTGTGTTGCCTTTTATTTTCCTACTTATCTTTTTACTTTTTATTTGCCAACAGCCGTTCAAGATCTATAGTTAAGATCTAACCTGTTTTATTTCTTTCATGTATTATTTTTCCCTTACATAAGGGAGGCGGCCAAACATGCTATATGTCTTAATAATGAGGGATGCCTCTTGCCACACTTACAGGGTCAGAAGAGAATAAATCCTGCTGGCCCTATACTGATAGAAAAGTAGTTATGTGTTCAGAAAAGCCAAAATTGCACGTTATGAAACTTGCTTTATTGAACTGAAATTTAATATGAAATCCCTTGGAAGAAAATCTAAAAGAGCTAGCATTTACAAGACCATCCCTCACACTGCATTTGTCATGACAGTTTCTGTGCTACTGAAGAACTGAAAGGTTTTCTTTCATAATGACCATGCCAATTTTCATGGACTACCACCCCAGAACACAGACTTGCTTTTCTCAAAAAACCTCATTTTCTCACTCCTTCCATAACATAATGTCTTCTCAAATGAGTTTAAAATTTTAGCTTGTTTTTTTACTTTTAAGCACAGATCTTTACTGTAGGATGAGTTTGTATCCATCTTTTTTATTTAGTTCAAGAATTATGTGTGCATTCATACATTCTGTTTATTTCCAGACTAATTTGTCCCACTTTGCTCTGGCTGCAATACTGTGCAGAATTGTCTGTTGCCCCACTAGGAGGTAAAAACAGGAGAACAGCTTTTTGAGATGAAAAAAACAAGAGGTTGACCAGAGAAAAAATTCCTAAGGTAATGTTTTGAAAGAGAACATTCTCAGAACAGGAGGAAAGTACCTGAGTAGCAGGTATCTGTGTGTGCCTGAATGTGCACACTTGGGGGATAGTTTCAAAAGAAGCACTTTCACTGTATGCTGGAGTGGGATGTAGTGAAAGCTGTGGTGTCACTGAAGTTACAATGACAATTAACAGGAAATACTTAATAGGCAACTGGCTCATGGGGTGACTTTTCGCTGATAGGATCCCAGTGTAGGTGAGGTTCACGGCACCTCTGGGTTTTTTCTAGTCCAAACCCTTGCTCCAAGCAGGGTTAGCTAGAGCACGTTGCTCAGAACGTTATTCAGCTGAGACTTAAGTAACTCAAAGGATGGAAAGTCCACAAGATACCTGGGCATCTTCCTCCACTGATTTGAACTATCTGTTTGTTTTCAGAAATATTTATTAATACCTTGTTGATAGGGTAGTGAGGACTTTCTAAGGCATATATGAATTTGGCCATCCTACTTACAAACCACTTTTAAATTTGAGGAAAGTGTGGCACATTTTGCAAGAAGTAAAAGCCTTCTGCCATTCTATCAACTTGGGGCTGAGATACAAAAGAAATGCAAACGTATCATGGCAGCAGAATGGCTGGATTTTGCACTGTCAGCATTAGTCTGCCTGTGTTGATAAGGCCTTGTAGAATTACAAATGTCTGCTCAACTTTTTAAGAAATCTACTATGAAATTTCATATACAATAGCTGTCTTCAGAGAACTAATTTCAGCACTGAGAGGCTGCATAAATGTAGACTTAGTCTGTGTGCTCCTCTTCTCAGCCTTATTGAATTAAAGTCTAGCACACTTAGGAAAGTAATAAAGGCACTCACTCATGTAAAAATATTGCCTTGGGATTTATGTATGTATTTCAGCACTTGTTGAATTAAGTGTATATCTCATTATTCTGGTTTTGTTAGGCAGGAGAATATCTGCCTAACTCATGCTATTTAATTTCTTCAGAAAAGTTATAATATGGAAGAACAGTCTATTTCTGTCTTAGGCACCAGTCTTGATTTTCTTTGCAATCTCTTCTATACCACTGCTATGACCTGGCAAGGAAATCTAACAAAATCACTGCTGGCTTTTTAAGGCCCAAGTGGAGATTGTAGGAGTGGGAACTCTCAAGATTTCACTCTTGCTTTCTCAAATGATGTTGCTCTTTTACCTATGTAAAGTCTAAAAGCATTGGAAGGAAAAATATAGTTTTTATATATAATGTTATCTTTTAAGAAAAATATAACATGATTTAGATGGAAACTTGTGGAACATTTATGTAAAGAGGAATTCTGTATTTACTGTCCACAATTTGATCTTTAATAATTTTGAACTCTAAATAAGGTATGGAAGAACAGTCTTGGATGTATTCTTTGTTGACACAGGAACTTATCTTTGTAATCAGCTCCTAAACATACTTTAGACTCTGGAGGGTGCATGAAGGTTTTATTTTCTTTGGTGACTATTTTTAAAGTAGCTGCATCATTTGTGTAAATGTTTATAAGTCTGTTCCCCAAGAACCTTCTCCCTGTCCTGACATTTCTGTACTCATAAATGCTTCAGTGTTGGATGTCATTGCAGTTATGTTTTCTTTTGATTGTCTTAAATGACATTAGATACTTACTCTATTTGTATTTTTTACTTTAGACTGGGAATTATCTTTATTTTGTGCTCTGAAAATCACTAAAGTATATTTCCCAGTAACTTCAGTTTTAAATATCTCCTACCAGTTCTAGAAATCTTTTTTTTTTGTATTTGAGTGTGAAAATTACAAATTGTTTTCATCTTCTGAGTGTCCTCTATTGTTGTAATATATTGGTTGTCTTTGCCCTCATTCTTCAGTAGTAGAGTTTTGCAGTACAGTTTGCTCTGTTAAGACATGAAAAAAAATACAGTTAAAAATCTTTATAAAAATTTCTCAAGACTGTGGAAAAAACTGCAATTTGTTTCTTAATTCAGGTGTCAAAGCTGTCATTTTTTGTCTCCACAGAACTTGGCTGAAATAGGACCCTGCTGAGACCATTTTTTTCATTATGAGAGTTACTGCTTCCTGTGTTTCTTGTCTGTTCCAAATATCAGGGTTGTTAATATATAAAAATTTCAAATTTGAGTTGTCATAAAATCTGGATTTAGCATCCTGCTGGTTTAGATTTTATCAGATTCTTAGTGCAAGAAGTCAGAGCCAATTACAAATGGAGTTCCTAGAGAAATATATCAAACATTACAGATCTCTTAATAGAAGAGTCAAAATTATGCATTTTGCCTTCACTCTTTTAATTATCTTTGCAATATTTCCTACGTGTGCTTTTTCTGCTGAGTAATCCTAAATTCCTATGTTTTTTGCAAACTAAAGTCTTTTTTTGTTTCATTGGGTTTTTGTCCATTTTATGAAGGTTAAATCTCAGGTCTTGTTCTGTAGCCACTTTGTTCAGCTCTTGCTTCTATGATTCCTTTATTTTTATTCTAGTTTCAAAGACATCAATACCTTTTACTTTAAAAACTTCTATTATTAAACGGTAAGGTAAATGAAATGCTTACATTACAATTTCCCCCCTATGTTCTAGGGTATGATCCCTGAAATTGTAAAACTGTAGAAATACTATAAAAAGGACTGTGTTATAGATGTAGTATAAGACTATATGAGAATAGAGATACTTATTTCTTTTTTCCCTTTGTTCCAGTAGGCATGGAGAGTCTCAAAGAAAAAGTTTAAATGTTGGCAAATATAAAAGGAAGAGTGTTAGCCAAACTAATTTTGGCTGCGTTGTACTTCGACTGTTAGGTACTTTTGACTTCTGAGATTTAAAAGTTGTAATGGATATGTTATAATTTTTCAAAATTCATTTGAAAAAATACAATAAAATTGCATCTTGCTTTATTTTCATGAACTATATGTATTCATATTATATACATCAGGGAATTCAACAATGAATTGAGTAATCTAGACACTGGGAAATCATTCACTTGGGAAATGTGAATACTGAATATTTGTCTTGCCTGAGTCAAGATAACTCCTAAAAATAATTACTTGCATCATATTCTGGACTTGTGTTCATGTATTATTTACATGTGTTTCATTACATTCATGTAATATTTAAAATTTGAATTGTGTTTAAATTTACAAATTTTATTCCGGCTTTTGCTTTGATGTAAGATTAACTCATGGAAGTGTGTCAGGTTGCATATTTGTATTTTCAGTATTAAGGTTGATGTAAAGAGTTTGCAAACATTGTCTATGGTTGAAAGAATGACATTGCAAACTGCCTAGAAATTAGAAGATTAAATTGGTTTGTTGTTTTTTTTTCCAATGTGACATTTCATAGGCAAGTTGATGAAGATACGTGAAAAGTTATTTTAAACTTCTGATGATATTAAGTGATAGACTCAACTATGCCACATAAAGTATTGTTTGTTTGTAATAAATGTACCCTTGGAAAGACTAATAATTTTCACACTGTCTTTAGGAAATTACTGCTATGAAGATCTGAAAAATTAAGGAGTCTCTGTGGTTCCTGTGTTGCATGACACTGTGTATGGTGTCTGGATGTAGTTAATGTAATAAATGATTTTTTTTGCCTACTGGGCATCATTAGATTTGGCAAACACATCCTTTTGTCTCACTGTGATCATCATTTTTTTTCCATCTGAAACTACTGTTTGTCCAAGCAGTTTTTACTTGGAAAGAATAGTAATGGGCCAGTGGGAGAGTGTTTTTTAAGGGAAAAATGTGTTTGGAAAAAACCCCCATATTTCAATATAGTAGAAAGGCAATCTCTCAGTTTGTTACTATAAATCCTTCAGTATTGCATAGATTAATGGTGAACTGTTTTTGGATGTAGCAAATGTTAGAGCATCATTTATTATTCTAAAGGACCAGAAAATTATTCATATTTTTCTAAATACGTTAACTTTTAAAGGAACATGCCTTTAGAGGTTCACACTTTTCTGCAGGAGCTTTTTATTATGAAAGGATAGTTATGTGAATTTTCAGCACCTTTGTTGGCGGAATAAAGGTTTCAATGAATGTTCCTGAGGATTTTTAGAAGATGACTGCTGGACTACTAGTGTCATTTGTAAAAAAAACCCCAAACTTTCATGTTTTCTTTAGTCAGATTTTATGGTTTATTGTTAAAGAAAGTGTTTTTTATTTTCAGATAACCCCAGATGTGGCTTGTGGAAATGCCAGTTCCAATACTTCTGCTGGAGGCCGGCTTATCTCCTTTGAAGTTCCACAGAATACATCAATAAAGTGAGAATATTCTTATATGTGATGAAATACAAAAGCACTTTTATTTTCCTCTGACTGGATATTTTAGACAACAGTTTTTCAGAGAGGCAAATTTGTCAAATGACTAAAAGATGATGAGAGAATTCAGACAGACTTCAAGCATGTAGCAGAGCCATGATTGCTCTTTGCTTGGCATAATTTTTCCCACATATTTAATGTTTTAGAAGATGTAAGCATGTAAGCTGTCTCTGGGCCATCATAATGCATTAGAAATTAGGGCAGATATGTTGAAGGTGTCAGTTTGGAGAAGATATGACTTCGTGCAGTGAACACTTTTTCCCTCTTTAATCTCAAGATGAACTTGCTGATAGAAAGTGTATTGTTGACTAGATAAGTGCATGTATATTGTGTGTTTGTATCTGGTTTCTGAGTTACTGCTTTGGGTGTCCCCATCAGCTGTGAAATCTTTGTGTATGTCCTAAAACACGTTTCTCAAAAAATTTGAATTTATTCTGTTATTCACTTTTCAAAATCATGCTTTTTGGATAAAATGCTTGTTTTGTTATGTTTAATTAACAGAACCTGACTTCCTAGAAAGATCTGATTCTGTCGCTGGGATAAGGCATTTTCTTATTGGAAATTTTATTAAAAAAAAAAAATCTGCCAACGTAGTTCTCTGGCTCACAGCTTTGCTGCAATTTTAGACTTACATTTTCCCAAAATAGCCTACTTTTCTCATACTGTCATGTCATCTTTCAGAATCCCATGTTTCTGTTAAAAAAGGCCATGCTCACAGGAAAAAACAAAGTGATGCAAGCAGACAAGCTGCAGACAGTTTGGAGCAGTAACTGTTAAACGTGGGGGCCGTCCCACCCTTCCCACGGGGCTTTGAATTGTGCTCATTCATGAGCCTCCAGCCTAAGTCAGAAGGAGATCTGGGAGTGTGGATGCCCTGGCTGCAATCTGAAAGCAAACAAGTGGCTTTTCTTGGAATCAGAAAAAAAGCCAGCATTTGTGGATTCTAAAGTTGTATTTAAGAGCCTTGATGGAGAAACCCAGTTTTAAAAGAGGTTGCAGAGTACACAGTCAGTTTTGATCATTTTTACATTGTATATATTTAGTAGAGTTTTATGCCTGAGTAGATTAGTGCAAGTCAAGATTGATTTTTATTTCATTTACTATCTTAAAGGCCCAAGTAACTTACCTGATTCTATGGCTATCTGTGAAAGGAGAAAAATTTCAGTTTAATAAGTCAATTTGATTTTGATTGTCATATGAGACCTGAACTGTAAAACCAGTTACTATCCTGTTCTAAAAGTGAGACATTTAGCTTTTGGAATAGCAAGAGGGTGCAAATACTGTAGAAAATTTGCTTCTTATGATGACTAGTTGCAAGATTTTTTCAATGTCTGTTGCACATGATTACAAAACTTTTGGTTTTCTTGTTTTGAAGTCAAATAACAGGTGACCAGGGATAAACTGCCTTTGTTTTTGGCAGGATTGAAACAATTTCAGTACAGAATATTGTGGAACAGAGCTGCATCTCTAGGTATTTGAAGGTCTATTTTCAGCAGGAGAGAATTACCAGTTTTTAGCAGTTGGATGCAGTTGTGTTTGTATTTTTGGAGGATTTTTCCAACTCATTTTGGATTCCTTCATAGGAAATAAATGCAAATACTTGGGACCTTACCAGAAATATGACAAATTTTTATTGTTTCATTATGGAGGTGAGTAGGAACAACAGTGTCCTGTGAGTACAAAGACTGGCATAATGTAGCTCCCTAATGGAGCTGACAGAGTGGATGCAGCAGTAGACTTTCTATCCAATTTGTCAATATTCAGGAAGGCACCATGGGCTCAGTGACCTTGGGGGCATTACATGACTCATTTGATTTACAAGAATAAACTGTCCTGAATCTTCGATCTGGTTTGTCAGACAAATGAGGATTTCTACCACGATCTGTCTCCTGGTATTGAGTGAACATTGAATGTTCTTCAGTAAACAGCAGGGCTGGATGTGCTTCAGCTGCAGAAAATGATGGCACTGTAGGATGGAGGTAATACTCAAAAAGGGATAATTACAAAGACTGAATAAGGATCCTTCATAAAGATGTACCTTAGTATTATGTAGTATTTATCTAAAACTCTTCTTGGATTTTAGGTTGGTGACCTTCAAGTATCAGAAATTGGGACTCTGTATGATTTAATCTGCTATTACATAAACTATTATGCAAATCTTGCAGCTGAAGCATTTTAAAGTTTTTTGAACATACTAAAGACATTCAGGATTTTTCCTAATTCTGTACTTGCTAGATTTAAGTTTCCCATCTTTGTTAAGGTTCAGTTCTACAGTGATGTACTTCCTAATTACGCCGACTTCCTCAGTGTAAATATTCTCATAATTTCTTTTCTTAGAATAAGGCAAGATGCTACTGCTTCTCTCATCCTGCTATGGAAGGTCACAAGCACTGGATTTAAACAGTGTTCACTTATTGATGGCAGAAGTGTCACTCTTCTCCAGACACTGGGTGGGCTTGTGCTTTATGAAGAAATGCTTGCATTAGGCAACAACTACTTTATTGGTGAGTAACATGCTGACTTTCTGTCCATCACCTCTAGGTGACAGCTGATGGTTTACTCAGCATTTAGGAGAACAAAGGACTAATTCCTTTAAGTGCTGAAAGATCCTAATGGGATATTGAGACCATGTTTCAGACATTGGTTCATTCAAACCAGACAAGAGCTACTCTAAATTCTTACACAGTTGGCACCACTCACTTTAAAATCTACACAGTCATTTTTGTCTAATACCTTGAGACGATGCAAGTAATTTTATATGTTCTAATTTCATAACCTTTGGCAAATGCTGCAGTATATAATTGAATGCTTGAGGTGTTTCTTTGTCAGGGATTGTGTCATGGGATGCTTTGTGAAGAAGCTTAAGCCTGTAGACAGGAAAATTGAAAAAATACATTACAAGATCAGATTTCCTATTATATTTTAACAGTGTTTAATTGCACTGCTTTTTTATCTTCTAGTGTTGTCTCTGTGAATATGGAGCCTTAGAAATATACTATTTGTTTCACTCTGCAATTAAATGTTAAGCATCTTTGTGGAAGGAGTATAATGAAAATAGCCTGATACATTATTTTTAAGGGTATGGGAAATAACACAGATTTAAAGCTATATTTTTGCATAGACTCAATAGACTTAATTAAATTGAGATTTCTGGGCAGATGTTTTATTATATCAATGACATGAAACCAAAATCATTGTAATAAAAGCACTTATTGTTATCTGCTTGAAATGCTGTATATTTTTAAAGGAATTATAAGCTGCTGCAATTGTTATTTGAAAACTTACCATGCTAATGAATGTAAAATGAAAAACATTTTGATGTAGAAACATGAGGAAAAATTCCAAGTGTGTAGCCAATACAGAAAATCCCCAAATACAGAAGTAATTCCTCATTCTCTCCTTTTTCAGCTATCACTTTCCAAAGATACTGCTTGAAGGTCGTTAGTAGAATAATTTAGTTCTTATCATCAGTGGTTTCCATTAGTGATGTTTATTTCCTTCAAATAATTTTCCACTTTCTTTTAATATTATTATTCCTTCTAAGATACTTAGTTTTAGGCTTTTTTTCCCTTTTAATCTTGTTTTGCATTTAATTTATCAGAGTTAAAGCCTTCCTCTCATGTCTCTGGAATAAATTTTTGAATTTGCTTTTTGGTAGTTAATGTATGATAAGAGTATCCTGAAGACAGGATAATTGGTAGCTTTTATGCAGTGGTGAAAATGCCTAAAGGCACAGCTTGGTCTAAGCTCCTAAGCTGAGAGCCCAAGTTGCTCTATGAAGGCTCCACTTTGCAGTACAAGCCATACAACATAGGTTTTTGATTTAGATAGCTAAAATATGTATTGTGTTACTCTTTCATAGCTTGCCTTGTCCTCTCATCTCTATAGCTGAATTTCTGTTGCGGGGATTCTTTGAATTTTTTATTGTGTGCTGGTTGACATGAGGTGAAAATGTACCTTTTCCTAGATGAATATAACACGATGTTGAATTCACAAAAATTACTTATTTCATGCAGTACAAGTATTCTGAGACCTCTTGCTTTACTTCCATGTGGTTTTCAATACTTTCTTTGGTTTTTCATTTCCTCATAGTGAAGTTCTTTGTAAAATTTTCCAGCTGCTGAAACTAAGGCATGAATTTTTTAGTTTAAGAGCCTCTGAATTTCCTTCTGAGTTGTATGGAAATTCTACTTACTTCCCATCATCAGTTTTTGTCCAATGAAGTGTAGGTCTTGGGTGTAAAACTTAAAAAGTAACTCAGTTATTTGGTGTGAAAATGAATTTTATCTTCACTCAACTGAAATCCATAATTCTGCCAAGGCTTATAGAAAAATAATTTGATCTTTACTTCAGATTTGATCCAGATGTGTGGAAGAGGTCTGTCAATTTGACGTGCCTTGCAGGTTTTCAATCATTTAGCTTTCAATAAGTCACTTGAATAAAGTTTTTCTTATAGACAAATTTCCATGTTTCTTGATAGACATGAAAAACTTATTCTAAGGTACAAAAAGTTAAGGTGGGTGATTTTATATTAAAAAACCAATAATGTTGCCAGTGCTTTTGTTGATGTTATTTAAGCTAGAATGATATGAGGAGGCCACAAGATGCTGTAGGTTTCTGTAAGCAGGCAGTAAGGCTATGGACCATGTCAATCAATACATTTACTTTATATAATTTCCTACTCCTTCTCCAACTCTTTTGCTCTTTATTCAAGTGTAATTTTAAGGGTTTCTTCTCTTAATTGGTGAATTTTGTACAAGGGCACTTTTTTAATCTTGTAAAAAGTTTCTCAGTAGAACTGTAAAAGAAAAATGAGGAAGATATGAGTGGGCTTTTTTTGGTTTGACTTTTTTGTGTGTGTGTCTCTTTTCGATCTACATCCTTTTTGAGTCATTTCTCACCGTGTTCCTTCCAAGCTTTGTTACTCAGCAAGGTACTGTAATTGCCTCTTGCAATTCTTTCTGAATAAGTTATTTATATCAAAGATAAAACATTTAGGGAAATATTATTTGTTTTGTGTTACCTTGTGGTGACACAAGTTTAAAGTTGTTTGTACAAGATTGAAAAGACTCAGAAGTCAGCAGTAATGTGCTGATTTGCTGATCATGTGGTTCAGGGCACAGTGTCTAGAGGTTGGGAAGAATGCTGTTTTTGAGATCTAAAAATAGACTCTGTCAGCACAGAGCTGTTCACCCCAGAGACAGTACCTGCACTGTGTGAGAATGAAGGGGAGAGCACAGCGCAGCTCACCCAAAAAGAGCACTCTGTGTTCTCTGCTGGGGTTTATAAAATGGCTGCTGCATCTGCAAACAGCCTCTTGCAGGGCAGGACAGAGTGATGGTGCTGTGATTATGCAGCAGGATTATGTGGTTTAATTACAGCATTGACCTGGCTGTGGCCAGCAGCAGACTGGCTTGGATATTCTGTAACGCATTCCTTCATGTTTTGCTCAGAGGATTTTTAAGGAGTTTCTCTAAAATTTGATACTACACACGTGCCATTCTTCTAAAATAATTTATTATGTTTTATTAGAGAGTGTAGCTATTAGCCAGTGGGGAAGAAACCCCAGTATGGTTCAGGCTTTGAAGTGAGCAGGTGAGTTGTGTGGATGAGGAGTAGGATGAAGCACGTGGCCCGTGCCGAGGTTCTGGTGGCTTTCAGTGCCAGGTGACTCCTGGCAGAGGTGGTGATGAGGTGGTTGGTCTGTAGGACAGGCCAGGTGAGCTGTTCCTCTCTGCTCACAGTTTGCAGCAACAATGATTCTTTTCAAACCAAGATTTAAAAAAAGGGTGTTTAATGGAGAGCATTTCTGAACAAAAAATGTTTTTATTGTCTATTCTGTGGAGTGCTGTGGGTGGGCATCAAGACTGGCCAAAGAGATAGATAGTGAAAAAGAGAAACAGGAGTGATTTAATAGTGTCTGTAAATAAGAGATGGAAATTAAGGGTTCAACATTAAAAACATTATTGAAGTAAAAGGCATACTTTCCATTAATTAGACTTATAGATTTGTACTCTTTGTCCCAGTGTTCTTTGAAGTTAATGAGTGACTCCTGCATAAACTATTTATGATATTTATAAAATGTCTAATCAGTATTTGTTTTATTTCTGGATCTTCATATATTTATGCTTGCAGTAATGGTACTAGAATGTTTGAAAATGAGTTAACTGCAAAACTTCACATTGTTAGAGTCATACACCTATTCTTCATTGTGATATATCTTGAAAAATTGAAATCAGATGAAATACATTTTACAAGTCTGAAAAAGTGAGATAACAGGTCCCTAAAGCACCATCAGCTGGTGGAGGAGTCTTTCAGAAGTTCTCATGAACGCTAATAAGTTACAGCTAAGGATCTCTGGGGTGAGTTGAAATTGCTGCTTATTATGTGTTTTGGGGGAAATCTAATCTACCCAGCACTGTGCAGTCCTTTCTTTCAGGGAATAATACACTGGATTTTGGAACATGTATATATTTTTCTATACTCGATTGTTGCAAACGCAGAAGATTTACTGAATTGATTAAATAATAGCTGTCTTGAGAAAAAAATATGCATTAACATTTTTCTTTAAAAAATAAAAAAGGGCTTTGAAGGACATTCTCAGCTTGTATGGCATCTCCCACAAAAATCCTTTATGATTTGTTGCATGCATCTCTTTTATCCAAGCATGCTATCCTGCTGTGACTGAGAATTGGAACATTAATCTTGAGAACATAGGTTGCTGTCAAAATACTGAAAAAACCAAATCCAATGTAGACTAAGAGTGTTAAAGCATTTCCTTTTTTTTAATGCTCACATTTTAGAAGTTTTACAGTGATTGTATGCCATCTGCTCCTTCATGAGTCAGTTAATTTACCCTGGTGCTAAATTAATATACCTGTTTACTAAGGCAACAGTTCTGTGCTTCAGGTGTATCCAAAGATACACCTGTGGCTGGCAGACTTGCAGTCAGGCAGGTCTAATTTCACACAGTTTCCAGTCTGCTTGGAAAACTGGTGTATATCCACCTGTGTGGCTGTACAGATAGCAGAACATATTTAACAGTCCAGTTAACAGCTAGGACACAAAACAACCAGAGCTTCTTTTTAACGAATTTGGAGAGTGAGTAATAATTCATAGAATCACAGAATATGCTGAGTTGGAAGGGTTCCATCAGGATCATCCAACTCCTGGCCCTGCACAAGGCACCTGAAGAATCCCACCCTGTGCCTGAGAGCACTGCCCAAACACTTGAACAGTCAGCCTTGGTGACAGTTGCCCTGGGGAGCCTGTCCTGTGCCCAGGACCCCCTGAATGATAAATCTTTTCCTAATATCTGACCTAAGCCTCCCCTGACACAGCTTCATACCATTTTCCTTTTCATACCAATACAAAACTGCATATTGTATGATTATTACTTGGTTTTAAGAAGTGTTTATTTGGAGGTTTTGGGCATAATGTAGAAGGTGGAGCTGGCACTGCTGACTGTGCATGCAACCTATTTCCTTTCTCCTAACAACATAAAAAAATGAAATTATGTTTTCAGGTCATTATCATGGCTGTTAGGATATTACTTCTGTTGAAAAAAGATCATCATCTTATCAGCTTTCATGATAAAATGTTGGTAAAATTGATCTTCTGCCTCAGTGTGCCCGGAGCTGAAGCAGTAATGATGGGAGCTTCTTCAGAAAAATAGTAAAACAGCTGGGCATTAGTAGTTTGCTTCCATTTTCCATAGGTAATATGATAGAAAATTTGTATATAATTGTAAAAAAAATTCTTGTAAATAGCTTGAAACTACTTGCTTTTAGACTTTGTGCTTTATTTAGCACTTCCACGGTGCCGCTTAAACAGCTGCTTAAAAAGCAGCTTCCGTGAGATATTGCTACATTAGCTTTTTAGCTTATTGTCTGCTTATAAAATCAAAGGAAGACATTTATAAGCAAAATTGCTATTTCTCAGATAAGCTCTTGCAGATAATAAGGTAGAAAGTTTAACATTTAATTTGAATTAATATTATTATCTGAACAGAAAATAAGTCCTCCAGCACAACCTTTAAATTATAATGTTTATTTTCATCCCAGCAAACAGAAACTGATGTAGACTTGTCAGTTGACATTGCTTGGCATGTCATCTGGTTTTCTCCAAGATGCCCAGTCTTTTAGATCAATACAATATAATTAGCTGCTTTAAACTATAATTATCAAGTATTTAAAAATATTTCCTTAAATAAAATTGGTAGCTGTACAAACTCACTTGAAAATAGGTGCTCTAGCATCTTTGTGATGAGATGAAGAGTACTGATGCCATTCAAATGCCAACACCTCTAAGGCAGCTTTCTTGAATTCCGCAAAAGTTTTTGATGTTTGGCTTAAAAAGGAAAATTAATGCTTGGCTTCTGAAGCACAAAATATCTGCTGCTTTTTAATAACTGTGGGAGCCATATGGTTCTATGTCAGGAAGGATAATATTTTCCAATCCAAAATGGTATCCTGCCTTTCAAATGCAACAAAGTACTTTCTATTCTAATTCTGCCCTGAGCAGTTATTTACTCTTCTGTTGCTCTTTGATTATTCAATGAGTTTCCCTGCAAGACCTTAACATGCATTAAGGTGTAATCACCACCAATACTTGTGCAGTTATATTGAACAGGCAAAATGAAACAGTATAAAAACACTATGTGAAATAAAAATAATATAGAGAGATATTTTGAAGCAAGTTGGTCTTTTCTAACTCTTCTTGTCTGGAAATAGGGTTTTAGATTAGGAGGCAAATTGTAGCCAGGGTTTTGAGATGTGGTTTTTGTTGTTACAGGCCTCTAAAACATGCACACATTTCTGTCTAAAGAAAGCAGTTTACTGCATCTTGAAATTGTTTTCACTTAAGCAAAAAATTAAATAGGACAATTTTATTTCATAATAGGAGATGTGTGAATTGAATTCACTGAAAGCCACGTAATCAAGTTACTCTAGCTTTAACAAGTTGCTGTGTCTCAGCTGAGCATCTGTGTGAGCTCCCAGTCCAGGGCATATTGCAGTCATTTGACTTAACCCTCTTTCACTCTGGACCTAATTAAATCTCTGTGCCCTGCACATGCTGTGGGGATGTGCAGAACCCCTGTCCGTGTGTGTGAGTGTTCTGCTCCTTTTGTGCAAGGCAGCCTTGCTGGGGAGAGTTGCTGACAACTGCTCCAGTGAGTGGGGTTCTCAATTTTAAGCGTGTAATTTGCCTGGAAGGGCCCTATTGTCTGCAGATTTGAGCATTGTGCTCAACAGAACATTTTCCTGGGGTTCTGGGCACAAGAGCTAACCTTGCAGAAAATGGCCTTTTGGTAAGCAATAGCAGCAGCAGCAAAGTGTGAACTGCAAGAAAAGCGTAGTGAAGTGTTAATTTCAATGATTTATTTTAAAAGATGGCCTTTCAGCATTCAGCTGAAATCCAAACCATTCTGAAGAATGCTGTTGGCCTATATAAGAAAGGATATCTTTATAAGTATGGTAAAATAAATATCCTGTCCTTTGTGATCAAGTTGCATGTACCTCATATTACATATAAGTAGATATAAACATCAGACTAGTTACTATTTTTATACATTGTATTATATTTTAAGCTAGCATTTAAATAAGTTTACAGTAATCTTTAATTAGTATAGTATTCAAAATCAATTTCTATTAACTTCTATTTCTAGCAAGTAACAATGCGAAATTATTTTTCTACTCTGTCTTTGGAGGTTCATCTACTCAAATTTGTAATGTTTGGTGAGATACCTTTTGTTTATTTCTCTAATTTTAAGATTCCTCTTTCTTCAAATATGACTTCTGTGACCAATTCACAGTCAAGATCAAGACATTTAAGTTGATCACATAGTTGTTTGCATGATAAGATCTTGGAAATGCTTAAAATGCTTAACCTGATCGATGGAATATGGATACCGGTGCATAACTGGTACATTGTCTCACCAGTGTGAAACACATTTTAATAATGCTTGTAAAATGTGATGGGATCTTCAGCTAGTAGTGTAACATGCTGTAATGTGTATTTAAAAGTAGGGTAGCCACTAATAGAGCCTCTCAGTTGAAGCAGTCACTAGGGCTATATCCTAGCTGACATTGCCATCCCATCTTCTGCAGCTCCCCTTAGTGCAGTCCCAGCTGTGCCACTTGTATTCCACCACACTTAACTAAATTTGCCAAGTGTGGAATCAGAGCTTCTAGTGGTCTACATTTGGGCCCAAAATAGTTCTATGCCAGCTTGGCAACTTGGCTGAAATGCTGACAAATAAAGATACATTAGGAAATTGTGATACAGGAAATCTTTTAGAAGAATAGTCTTGTCACCCTTTGCAGGGCTTTCACCATTACTGTGGACTGTAAGCAGAGTCCTTGAAGCTGTGAAAGAAGGTCACAATAAGCTGCTGCCACAGGTCCTTAATAAACTGAGTGCAAGTGGCTTTGTAGGAGTAAGTGTACTCCTGCTAGCTGACTCTTTCATGGGGTTTGGTCCACTTAAGTTATTAAGTTTGATAATTGTTTAAGTAACAGTGAAATTCAGAAATTGACATTTGTTATAGAGGAAATGTAGGGAAACATGGGACTTTGCTATGCTAAGTGAATTCAACTGTTCTGCTCAGTTCATAAATATATTTTTGCTACCAGTCCTGCAAAAGTGAGCTCCAGCTTGAAAGGCAAGCTGTGTGCTGTTTCTTCCTAAAGTTTTGGTAATAATTTTCTGACATCCAAATTTTGCTTTCTCTTACACCAGTGTAACACTATCATTATCAATCTGCCTCTGGTAGAACAGTGGGATTGTTACTGAGGATGTAACTTTAGCAGCAGCACTCTTACCTTTTAGTGGTTATGCCTGGGAAGAGAGTGTTTGATTGTAGGAGCCAAGGCTGTTTTCATTATTGGTAGCAAAGGAAGAAAGCATATCCATCTAAAACTGTGGCTATGAATGCAACTTGGAGAAGACAATGAATGTGATGAGAAGGTTTTCAGTCACCTCCCAGGAAAAATTCTTTAAATTGCTGTTTCATGTGAGCTTGTGAAAAATAAAATATTTGAAACAGTTCTTGAACTGATTCTCATTAGAATGTATATATACTTTCAAAAGCAGTATCTGACCAAGGCTTCTGTGAATAAAGCACAGTAAGCACACTGATCTATATAGGTTGTGCCACCTATAAATGGTGCTATTTGGGGACAAAATAGCAATTTTGCTATTGCAGCTGTATTTTTGTATCCCCAGATGCTGTGTTGCCTAGCAGCATCGTTAGAGAGTGATCTCAGATGTTCTGTACGGTGCTGATGGCACTGATGTACTGCATCAAAGATTGCAAATGGCATTGATTACCTGTTCCTCACTTCTCATTTTCTTATGTATGATAATCATCCTGAGGCAAACTAGGAAAGGATTCCTGACCCATTTTTCCTATTCTGTAGAACAGTATTGGTGAGAGGGTCCTGAGGGGATTGGTGTGCCTTAATGACCATGAGTATTAGTGACATGGAGAGGGGGGTAAATGTTTGTCCATTTGTAAATCAAAAGCAGGCCTCTATTACTTTAACATGTAAAGGTAAATTTGCAGAATTGAGTGCATCATGAGAACATCTTGTCATGCTTTTTCATTTGTTAGGTCTCTAAAATGAGTTGAACGTGGCTTGTATGAACAAGAGAAGGATTGAGCTTGCTTAGATTTGATAGATGGAAACCTATTTGAGATGGTGATATACAGTGCCATAACAGAGGGAAATTGGTTCATATAGTTAATTTCCAACTTCATGCTTAGATCCAAAAAGGCACTGGAACATGGTGGTGATTAGTTCAGACCTTTGTTTTCATAGTAATTTTCATGGTATTGAATGTTGGCTATATGACATGACATGGACATGAAATAGTCTTTGGATAAAATTTGGACATCAAATGTTTTAGGAGGAAGAACTAGAATTCATTCCTTTTTTTTTTTTTCCCTGATGGGTACTGTAATAAAAATATAGTTCTCTTTCTTTCCTAGCTTCCCTTTTTTCAAGTATTCTTATGTCTGCAAAGTCCAACGGCCATTAGAAAAAGAGGTTGAGCATATTGACCACTCTTGTCTAGCTTGCTGGATAACATTTTCTTTTGTGGTGGAAGAGATATGTTCAAACAGAAGATTCCTCTGGCCTCTTTTACACTTTATGTTATTTCTGTGACTTTCCATCATCTGTGGATGAACTATCAGTTATAGCTATGTGGCTTCTATCCTGGACCAGTAAGGTTTATAAAGGATGCTCATTATGCTCTGATAACAGCAGAGTTTTTTCTGGAAGCTGAAATCTGATCTGGATGTATCTCAGCTTCACTATGTTACTGCATGACAAGAACTGAAGATATGGTGCAGGCACACCAAATACTGCTGCTTTGATCCTGAAGGACTGATATGATCTGTTTTTCTTCCATTTGACTATATCTCAGTTTCCCATTTTCCAAATAACGACTAGCTGGCTGTACTGTACCTGGAGAATGGGGTGGAGAATCTACATCACTTTATTCTGGGGCCCCTTTAAGTTTTCCTACCATCTTGACTTACCAGTGCCCTTGGTGCAAGGGCTGCTTGCTGTGCAGGGGAGCTCTAGGCGCTTAGTGTCTTTGAGAACTTCACTGCTTTGCAAAACGTTGAAGTTGGCTACTGACCCCAAAAGCTTTTGGTGTGGGAAAGTGTTGAGAAAGAAAAAGAGAACAGATGGAAACTGATAGACATCCCACTGCTGTCTCATTTCCTTGGGAAACCAGGCTAAAAATAAGTTGAAAACTTGAGGACTGATACTTTGTTGTGAGTGCCCAATCCTGCCTTGGCAGTCATTCTCACTCATCCAAGAAACCTTTAGGTGAACTCAAAGATCTACTCTTCTTTGAACTGGAACTAAAAGGATAATCTACTGTTTCAACCAAAGGTGGATGTCTTTGGAATGCATGTATTCACTGTGTAGAATACAGAGAGATACATTTGAGCCAAATGCAAAAGGCGTTGGTGTGTGTCAGAGCATGTGGGGTGCATAGCAAGAGTTACTGAATGATTTCTAGTGAAGTGTTTTGCCTTTTGCTAACATTACATGCAATATGATAACCTTCTTAGTGGTCTGTTAGCTTCAGTCTTCCCTGTTTTGACTGTCCACTGTGGACCAGCTCACTGACCTCAGACTGTTGTGTTTAGAAGGAAGATATTGCTGAGAAATGGGGCTTGTGGGGGAAGCAAATCAGTTTGTCTAGTGTAGAAAGCATGCACTCAATTAATGTTTGAGTACTGGTAATCTGAATGGCATGATATGATCATCTGAAAGTATCTGGACATAATGATGATGCCTGTCCTCTTTTAGTTTGGCTTTATTCCTTTTTTTTCATTCTTTCTTGATGTGAGTGAAGCGGGAGCACCCATACCTCATGCTCCTAGACATATGTGTGTGGAACTGCCAGGGAGGAAGGAGCTGTAGTGTATTTTACCATGCTTTCTGCCAAGGAAATTGTGCAGGCATTTCCCAGACTATCAAATGTGTGTGCAAAAAGCTTGAAAATGCCTCCTCTGCAATCTATGACTACTCACATCACATTATGATTTATTGGGCTTGAGAATTGTTTCCGTTATATTACTGTAAATAACTCAACCCTGAATTCTGCAACTAAAAATGCTTTGATGCCATTATGTTTTAACTGGCTTTAGAAAACCAGCAAGGTTGAACTGAACAAAATTACCTTTTGGTATAAACTGCTGTAATATTTTTCTCCAGACCTGAGATGAAAGGAGCTGTAAATATGGTTCTGAAATTATTCTCCCATCTAGAAGTTAAAAATACAACTTAAAACTCTCTGTAGTTCAATTGCTGTTATGGGAATTGGGGAAAGAATTAATTGAAGTGCTATGACCTGAGTTAAGCAGGGTGTTATATTTAGATGGTCAGACAAGCTTCTTTTAGCCTTAAAACCTAAGAGATCTCAGAACATTATATGCAACTTCTATAAAGAGAAAATAAATACCCATGTTTGTATGTTTCTAGTATTTACAAATTAGGTGAGATAATTAGAATTTGCAGGAAAATGTGTGGTATTCTGGAGAGAATAATGATTTTTTTTCAGTGGTTTGCCTAAGGGCTTTTGATACCAAAATAGTAACAAGATTCAAAGTACAAAGAAGGTTGATTTAATATTTCTTTAGGGAACTGTCCTGAAGAATATGTAACAATCTGCTTCAGACAAGGAAATGTGAACCCAAAGACATTTTCTAAATACCACATTCTTCCAAGCATTCACATATAATTGCATGACTGCCAGTGACAATTGCATTCAATTGTTAAAGAAAAAATCTGGCTGCATCTTTGAACAGATGGGTAAAAATGGGGTATGTATTGAGGCCAGAATAAATTGGCTTGCTTTGAAGAGGTCATCAGATTACAATAATCTTCACTAGCCAAAACAGACCATTAGGCATTTGGAACTATACCCAATACATGTGTTTTTGTGTTTTTTTTTTTTTTTTTCTAATCTGATCCTTTAGAACACTCAGCTAACTTGTAGAGGCTGTACTCAAGCCAGTGGTGTCTATGTAGGACATAAGATTTTCCTGTTTGAAAGCAGGGTTTAGGGATCATAGACAACTAACAGCTAAAGGAATGAAGTATTTTAAAAAGTGAAATCTAAAAATGAAGATCAAAGAATTAAAGTCTTCCACATGATTTTGTGTGGAATTTGTAGAATTAGTCATGCTTGACACTTCCATATGCAAAATGTAAGTAATGCTTAGCAGCTGTTCTGAAAGAGAATTCAGTTTAAGTTGTTTCATTAAACTTTTGTTTGTTCCTGTTCATTAAAAATATTTTGTTTTATTTTTTTTTCTCATGACTAAATGTTGTGCTATCTCCAGTCTATAATGCAAGATGCTGAATTGCATCTTTGAAGCTCCATAAAGATTTAGGCTGCAAATGGATTTTGCAACTTAAAGTGGAAAATCTAAGAAAAAACTTTCTATGTCATACACTGCATCTATTTAGTGTTGTTCTTTTAAAAATTAAGGATATTTGTTTTTAAAAAACCCATCCATTTTTGCTTAAATTCTTTCTATATTTTCTAAAGAAAAGGGGAATCACAGAATGGCTTTGTGCCTGCAACATTCCATTTTGTACTACAGACCCTTTGTAGTCTGCCTACTTGGAGGATAGTGAAGTCAAGGTTTGGCTGTTTATGGAAGGAGCTTTGGTTTTTTTTATGCATAAATTCTGCATACAGTATATACCCTATACCAAACCCACATTTTTGTGTCAGTGCACATTTATTCTCCCCAAGCAAAACAATTAATGATGCCACACATGGAAGGGCTGTGGTGCAGGAGTCTAATCAGGGTGCTGGAATGAGGCAGTTCAAGCACAAGTACAGGAGCAGGGGCTGTGTATTTTCACATGAACTCTGACTTTATCCCATATGTCATAGGCTGTGTGTGTGCCCCATTTTATCTTTCCTGTTGTCCTTCTTTTATTTTTCAGATAAATCTTTAGGAATATGTGTGATAGTGAAGTTGTTATGCTCCAGTGTGTTTTAATAGCTACCAACCACAATTTTTTTTTCTTTCCATGCAATTACAGGTGCTAGCCAGAGATTCATGAATCCTCCTGTTCCTTGTCCAGTGTTCCTATTTCCATGTTTAGTTCACCTTTACCTTCCATATCAGCTTATAGAGACATCAGATCAGACATTCAATAATACTTGTATTGCAAATACACAAAGAAATGCTGTCAAGTGGTATAAGTATATTCTTGCAAACTTCATAGAAAACAAAACAAAAGGGATTCTCCATCTTTTACCAATGTAAGGAATCTGGCTGCTTTTTAGCTCTGAAAGTAACTTATATGAATTCATTTAAATTAATTTCTCCACAAAATTTTATTTTCATGTTCCTTGTCGTTAAAGAAATTAAATATATATTTTAACTTTTCAAAAAGTAGCAGGCAGAAGCATTTATTTTTGAAACATAAAAAAATGTAGGTTTGAGCTCTAGAAGTAGATCTGTTTCACCATCCTGTCTTCCTTTTTTAAATCAATGTAATGAGGTTTGTCTCTAAATTGTATTTTAATTTGTATTTGCATGCCTTGCAATCAGAGAGGTGTGTATTAAGTATGAGCAATTTTTTTCTTAGTTGACAGTTTATTTCAAATCAGTTTTATTTGTTTGTCTGGCTGCAGAGCATTAACAGTATCAGCCTATTTTGTCATATAACAAGAATATTTTATTTTGTTTGTTTAAAAGGTTTTTTGAATGATTCAGTTACCAAGTGCATTGTGGCTCTACGCTTGACCGTGGTGGTGAAAGTGAGTACCTGCATGCCTGTGGGGAGCCATTCAGACAACTTCCCCTGCTCAGGGAAAGGGAAATGCATCACCAAGCCAGATGAGGTAAGGTCAACTCACCAAGACATTCCTGTAATGTGGCAATTCCATGATAATTGAAACACAGGGCAAATTGTCCTTGGTGTTTTTACCTTGCAGCTGTGTAACAGGCATTGAGGTCTCACAGGTGTTACTAAATAACAATATTTATCTGCTGTACCTGGAAATCAAGCACTTGAAGTAAGGAAATAACAGAAATGAGATGCAAAGATTAATACCCTGCCCTGGGAATAAAAACAATGGTTCAAATCAGGTGTAAGGGAATTTGTACTGCATCTTAGAGCCACTGGAGAAGGAAGTTTCCCTAAAGGAGGACACTTGGGATCCCTATGGGCACTTGGGATCTCCACTCTCCAGACCAATGTGCTCAGATTTGTGAAGTTCTCAGCCTTGTCATAGGTTTTAGGTCAGCTTTAATCTAGTGCTTCTCTCTCCACCTCTTTATAACTGCTTACTCAGAGTAGACTGACCAGTGCAATGGAATTACCTGACCATAATTATGAGAAGAAGCAGAATGGAGTAATTTGATAGTGGTTGCAAGGTTTCCTGTACAGCTTTGTCCTTTACATAATACTGCATTAGGGATTACAATGCCAATTCCACTGGACGCTGGGGATTTTGTGTGATCTAGCAACATAAGAAAATAAGAACCAAATCTGTCAAATTTGCAGTCTATTCTGCTTTTACAAAACCAGACTGGGCTTTTGTGATTTAGATACTGTATACTCTGTTACCTTCTATACATGTTATTTTTTATTTTGTGGATTAAAAGTAATTTACAGCACAAATATGCACAGTTAATCTTTGGTTTTATTATTATTCATTTGGGAGATAAAAGCAGTAGTAACTGTTGAGTAAATATTAACAGCTGTGAGCCTGCTGTGAGCACAAAATTTTGGCATATTGAGTGAATTCACTTGTAGTTCATCTGCTACCATTTTCTGATTTAAATTCTCAATAAGCACGTTTGATAGAAAATGGTGTTTTGAATTGTAGCAACAATAATTAAATTGCCACAGTAATCTATACATATGTGGCAGTACTAACATCTGGAATAATTATCTGTTTTATTTCTCAAAAATGAATTTGTAAAATGCTTGAGGTAATGTGTGAACATAATTATTGCAAGATGAATTTAGAAATAAATGCTGCTTTACTATACCAGCTGGCTGGTATCCAAATAAATTATTCATTCAGATACAGTGTTGTATTTCATAGTCCAGTTTAGTTTTTGTGCTTTTCTGTATTTATCATTTTTATTTTATAAATTCAGTATTTTGAATTTGACTTACATAAATAATATGTTCAAGTTTACTATGCATAACAGCATATCAAAATATTGTCTTTTTCCATTTTTTGTCAATTTGAGTGTCATCTTTTGATAGGTTGCCTCATTTCATATATTTTAGTGGTGTTTGTCCAATTTTATGACTCTAATTTCTTTCTCTTGTTGCATGTGATGTTACCAAATAGGAATAAATTGTTTCCCATATTTATGCAGAAGAATTAATGTATTTCTGTATTAAGGGAAAAGCATGTATGGCCTCTAATAATTATCCATGTGTTATTAACCTTTTAAGATGTAGGAAATAAAGTAAATTTTTCTTTAAAAAAGACAGATTGGCTTCCCAGCTGTGAAGGAAGAGAAGCAATTATTTAACTCAAAACAAAGATAAACCAGTGTCTGTACATTCCTACCTGTAATCTTGACATTGGAAGCTTTCTGGTTAAAACCAGAACAGTGAATGATGAGAGAGCCCTGCCTTGTGCACATGCAGGCTGCTGCTTTCCCTGGCAAGTGAATAGAAAGAAATTAGCATTGTTCATACCTTATCACTGTTGTGTCTCTGAACCTAATAACCAGAAAGTCTATTAAGGCCGTGATTTTGGTATAACATGCACTTAGGCTGTAGTTGACCTGTGGCTGAAGCTGTGGGACACTCAAACCATGTCAAAATCCACTTCTGAAGAGTATCTAGTGGCAGTCAAAGATCGAGAATTAGCAGGATTCTCAATATTTCTAAATAGAAAAGACTTATAAAAATTATGTAAGTATATTTATATGACCATTAAAGATATATAAATATCTTCAAATAAAATTTTAACTTCAGAAATGCAATTGATTCTATTTTTGCTGTCATTAACTGCTCCTGAGTTTTCTAGAACTTGAATAAATGAGGAATGCTCCCAGTGATCCTCTCAAACGCCGTCAAACCTGTGCCAGGTGCCTGCTGGGCTGGGGTAGCTTGCTAGAACATCAAATACAGTGACCAAAAGGAAATTAATTTATATCCAGCCTACTACTCCAGGGGGAATTAAAATGCCATGTTTTCTTTCTGCCTGTCTTGTGTTTCTAAATCCATGAGCTTTCCTAGCTCTTTAGCCTATATTGGTGCATCAGAGAACTTCAGATAGGACCCTGATTCATGCCAGGCATAAGATAAAAGTAGAAGGGCATATTTCATTAAGTAGAATGTTTTTGCCATTGTTTAACTGAAATTATGTGAGATGTGCTCTAATATGTCTTGATGATTTCCCTAATCATGGAGCAAGTGGCTGCCAAAATTGCATGCTTGACATGATGACCATTGTGTCTGTTTCCCACAAGGCACTTCTTTTTGCAGAACATAAACTTTAATTTTCTTTAAATTTAAAATGCGCCCTTTGTGATTTGCTGTTTGTTTTTATCCATAATTCATTCTGTTTTTGCACAATCTAGTCTTGCAGGATGCAAAGCAACTTCTTAGAAGAATGCATAAAAGGCCCAATGCCATGAGCAAGCTCAGAGCTCTCCTGGCTGTAGTCATTGCTTCCAGTGCCAAGAAGATTAATGGTTGTCTTTGAGCTTTTATGTACTTCGTAGTTTTATTTCAAATCTAGTAGAATGTAAAAGAATGTAGGAACACATCTGCTTATTGGGAAATGTAAATGTAGTTAACAATCTGCAGTGATATAAGCGCAGGGGGGTAACTGTTATGTATAGAGTGCATTTAACTCTGAACAAATGAATTCTGGTCTAACCTGGGAGTCTTGGCCAGTTTTTACTCATTCCTTGCTGATCTATAACTTGACTTCTACTCAGCTAGATGTTTTTTATAGAGTGTGGTTATGAAAATCAAAGTTCTGATGCAAAGTTTTGTTTTCAATTATTGTTGCTTTTGAATGGAAGATAAAATTCATCACCTTGAGTGAAGTTCTGTGCAGTGAGATGATGCTGAGCTCAAGTGATGCCTCTTTCTTCCTTCGTATGAACTTTGTGCCTGTTTTGCTGCCATGCTTGCCACTTGTTCACAAGGGAAACAGGAATGGGTCAGAAGTATAGCACTGGTCTTGGCATCATCACAATATAAATACCACTCTCACATTCATCTGCTCACCTTTACAGCAGGATGAGTTAACAGTTAGCAGTTAATAGAAGAGACAAGTTTTGATGTTAACCCAAAGGGGAGAGATTTGCCTGGTGTGAATTTCTGATTTCATGTAAGATTTTGAAGTGAACTTGGGCCATCCATTGATTGTGAGTGCCACAATTCTGCTTACATAAGAGGTTGTTTCTCTCACACATTGCTCTGTTCCATACCTTTGACTCTCCCATAAAAAATATGGATGGGCTGACTGTGTGCATATGAATTTCTATTGCTAGATTTAGAACCCATGAGATTTAGACAAAAAATATCTGGCCTCTGCCTGCACAGAGAAATAATACATTGAACTGAATAGCAATTGTTTCCATGTCTTCTATGCAAGCTGAAAGCTTTGGGATAGATCCATTTGATGATAATCTGTAAAAACGCAAATTATAAAACCCCTCATGTATACCTGAAGGTATGCTGTCCTGCATATGGACTTATTTTCCTAAGTACAGCATGCTCTGGAGTATGCAATTATCATGCAATATTTTGCTCAAATGTTATAGTAACTCACTCTGAGTTGTACTAAATACTGAAAGTCTTTCTCAGTAAGAGAGCGTAGACATTTTGTTCTGGTCATCTTAACTTCTTTGCCATAGTAAAAAGAGGATTTATTACTCTCCTAATTAGAATAGCAAAAAAAGTACTATATTCCAGGTATATTCATAATATGGTACAGGTTGGATAATAGCAAATTATTAAAAAAAAATATTTTATTGCCATCCAAAATTATACTATGTATTTGCACTTAAGTAAAATACACAGATGGTCTCTTGATTGATAGTAGATCATTTTGGAGTTCTTGCTGACATTAATTCTAGCATAGTGGCAGTGTGGAGCTTCTTGACTCAGTTTGGCTCAAATATACTGGTGCATGTTATCTATTCAGGAAAAAAAAAAAGTAGCATCAATTGTGGTAAGTGATAATAAACTAATCTTCTCCACAGAATAACTTGTCAGCATCTCAGAACTGTTACCTGTCATTAGATATTTCAGATTGAAGTGTTAAAATGCTTTTCTTTTGCAGCTTTCAAACCCCATTTTGTTAAGTACTCTTTATGGTAAATTGATCCCTATATCAAACTCTTGGATAAAACTTTAAAGATAGTTACTGTGCTATGTGAGTATAATAATTTTGATTCTCTCTTGCTTGACTGTCTTTTCTTTCTGTTGAGCTACAGCTGTTTTTGGAAACCTGTCATTGGTGAAGTGTGAGATACTCAGAGCTGTTTGGTGAAGAGATTGGAGTGAATTCCAGAAATGTGTAGACTGTACACTTAAGAAGGGCTTCTGGCACTCCTGATAAATAACATAGTCATGGATTTGAGTTTTGAAGATATGTCATATTTATTCTTGTATAACTCTGCCAGTGTGCTAATTGCAAGGAAGAGTGTAATCTGGAGTTTACTGAGTGAAGTTTTTTATTTTGGTGAAGATGATTATTTTCTACTTAAGTCACAGCTGATTATTCATATGAAGCAAAACCAGAACCCGCCATCTCTTTGTTTCTAGTTCTGTGCGTGTTCTGCACTTTGCATTCCAGTGTTTGTGCATGGGACAGCTGCGTTCCAGCACTGAAGGTCTGGCTTTGGAATAGCTGAGAGTGAGGGAGGTTGCCATCTAGTGTCTGGAGAACAAAGATTCAGATCTCATCTAAATGCATACCACAGAGGAGAGAGCTTTCCTTGCTGCTTTTCTTGGAGACTTCCTTGACAATCTTAGTCACCTAAAGAGATTTTAAATCTGATTTGAATTATTTTATTACCAACAAAAATGTGCCATAACATGCCTCCTGTAGGTACTTCAAGCCTTTAAGAGGTGTAGTGGTCTTGATTTTTATTAAGCAGCAAAGTTTGGAACAGGTAATGAATACGCTCAGAAGAAGACATATTTTAACAGAATTGAAAGGGGATGTTACTGCTGAAGTACTGCTCTAGGAGCTTCTCATGTAAAGAGTGCATATCTGTAACAGTACTTTGTTGCAGTAGATCTGCACATTATTGATTCTGACTGTTGTTTTAGGCTATAAATCTAATTTCTAGAATGGAAGGAAAAATGCATAATGATTTAGATATTATGGATCTGATGCCAGACTCCTTGTCTAGATGAAATGGCCCAACATCATTAAAAATTTAAGCTGAAGAATTGGTGCAGGTTTAGTATTTCAAGGAGTAACTTTATTCAGTTGATGTATTTATAGCAACTACTGTTGTTATGAAGAGGAAAACCAAACCATCTTTGTTCAGAAGTGTATAAAATGAAGACATAGTTTTGAAAATTTATTGTGAAGTACATATTCTCTTTGTTTTTAGGCAACATTTTTTTGTGAGTGTGAAGATGCATATAAGGGTTCCCTGTGTGAAGAATTTGATGCCTGTCAGAGCCAACCTTGCCAGAACAATGCAACCTGCACTGATGTAGCACAGAAACACGACAGGAACAATTTCACCTGCAGCTGCCTGCCTGGTAGGTTTTGAATTCTTGAATAATGCAGCTTTGCTTGACATTCAGTGCATCTCTTTTTGCAGAGCAGTGAACTGTGAAACTTCTGATACCAGAAGAGTCAGAAAATGCAACAACAACATAAGGGCAGTGGAAGGTTCTTCACTGGTGAAAAATGCCACTGAAAGCACATGTCTGAACCTTAGCCCTGTGAGGGAATTAATCATAACTAGTGGAACTTTACCTACTAAAAACACAGGAGCAAAATTTCATTTACATCAGCTTTTTTTTTTTTTTTTTCAGAAGTGTTCTGTGACCACCACACATAAGCTTAGGTTTAGCTTTTTGGGGTTTTTTAAATAATTCTTCTTAATTTTTTTAATATCAAATATAACATCATTCAAATGGCTCAATCATTGTTAAGTTCAGTGTTTTGTCTTTCTACCCATAATTATTGTATCCACCAAAATTTGTGTCTGCACACTTAAAACAGTCTGGAAGACTAACTGTTGTCATTTAACTTTGAATTTCTAAAAAAATATTAATTCCATATGAAAAGTATTAAAGAAAATTGAAGGTAAGAGTTTAATTATCCAATGTGTCTCTACATGCAAGTTTCAGAATGTGAACATGATCATGTTTCCCAAATTCTGGTAGAAGGAAATGTTATGAAGGTAAATATCAGCACAAAATGTAGAGGTGTAATGATTCTTAGGGTGTATCTCACAAAAAAACTGCTTTTCCCCCCCTCTCTGGGGACTGTTTAGTGCCTCTGTGTTTCCAGTCCCTGCAACATATTTGGGATGCTATTCCTAAATCATATTCTCTTTCAGATGGACAAAACATGCTCTACAGGTGGTAATAAGATGGGGCATATTTATTTTTATAAATGATTGCGTTAAAAATAATTATTTAATAAAACCATGGGTGTTTCCTCACCAAATTGTTTAATGTGGGGGGAGGTTCCACTTTGTTTTCATTTTTCTCCCCTGCATCAGCTAAATCCTGTCCATGTATGTCCTCTATCTCACCTTGGGGTCTTTCTCTTCTATACTTGTTCATAGCAGTGATAATCACAGCTTACTAGCCTTTAACACCAGCCACTTGGTTAAATATACTCATTATGGAAGATTATTAATCATTTTTGTAGGGTTCCTTTTAAAAAAATAAGATGTGCCTGGATGTAGCATGTGGTTTTTTTCTCAGTCATGCATCCAAGATATTTTCTTGGAAGTAATTAAAAATTAGAAGAGGGGAATGTGTGGTATTTGTTATGAAATTTAGGTATGGAGTGTAGAATAATTTAGATTGTATTTTAAGTTTGTTCATTTTTTGGGGATGTGTTACAGACATCAGACATATGGAACAAAGCAAACTTATGGTCAAATAGTACAGTACACACAATCTGTAGCTTGTGAACTTATAGAAGCTTATTTGGAAGAGTTTGCAACTGTGCTGAGCAGTTCTTCACAGCTCCCACTTAAAATAAACACTCTTCTTGAAGCCCAGAAGTAGGAGCAAATGACAGACATTCAGCATATGCACAAATAATTCATAGTGTTAAGTTCTGTTTAAAGCCTTGCTAGAGATTATTGACTTGGGATTCAAATTGCATTTGAAAACCATATCAAAATTACTTTATTTTTTTTTTTTTTTTGGTTCTGTTAGTACTAATGAGGACCCAATCTCTATTGCCAATTCACTAGTGATGTCAGAGCATTGCTGTTGGTAAAATACCACAGATGTAGTCTCTAGAATTCTGCTGGTTTTGTATGCTTCTCTCGTGAAGTATATATTTTAATTAGAAATCTCATTTTGTAACAAACGAGAGACTGTCCTAGATTCTATTGCTTATATTGGTTAATTTGATTCAAGAAAAGTAATGGCTGGCTGAGCAGTATGTTTAGGGGTAAACCCTTGTTTTTGCTTCATCTTCTGAGTATTGTGAACTGTTTTGTAGGTTACACTGGAGAGCTGTGCCAGTCAGAGATTGACCATTGCAGCCAGCAGCCATGCCAGAATGGGGGGACCTGCTCATCGCACCTCAATGGATTCAGCTGTCAGTGCCCTGAAGGTAACCAGCAAACTCCTTTCTAGTACCTCATACAAAGTGCTGGTTTTACTCTAAATTTTCAATTATATTGATGTGTAGATATGTATATTTAAATTTTTAAAAATTGTGCCTTGTAATTGTAAGCAGAAAAGAAAATTAGATGAAAAATCTTGGGATAATCAGCAACAGCATATGAAGTATTGTAAGAGTTTAGTGTTTCAGTGTATATGCGGTGCAGAAATGTTCTTTACTTCTACAATGGAAATCAGGCTCCAGCACTGATGAGAATGGTGAATCTGGGAAGACACAGGGTGTGATCTGATTTTTATGCTGTCCACTGAATGTGTGAGAAAAAGATGCCTCCATTGTAGTATTTGCACTTTTCTGCACATGGGCCAGTTGGCTAAAATGTGTGTAAAAGTAATAACTAAAGGAATTATTTCAATCCCTAAAAGTTTTTGCTTAATTCTCCTTTCCATTTGGACATACTCCTTTCTTGACATGAAAGCTTCTCACTGATTCTCACTGGTAAATCTTGTAAATGTGAAACAAGGACACCCCAATGCCAGAGTGTGCTTTCATAACACTGTGCCGACTGCAATGACAGATCCCTAAATTGCGCATGAAAAAATTATCACGAGTGGAAGTTTTCAATTATGAAACCTCCTATTAGTTATTTATAATTAAGATTGGAACTTTAAACTAATTATACTTCTGTCCTTCCTTGATGTGTGGATGTTGGTTTTGTTCCACCAATACTTTAATGCTTGCTCTAAGGGTGCGAGTCTTTGATAACTGCTTTGGTAATATCTACGTGCTTAATAATGAAGATTATTTGTAGTTTCTTCAGGCTGATTCCTTGCTTTTATAGAGTGCTATGCTTTAGCACTTAACTGCTGTGTTGAAACTGACATATTGACAGCCATGCAGATCCTGCATGTGGAAAATTCTTGGAAATTGTTTCCCTTATAAATAGTACTGAAATTCAGGAAAAAAAAAATTAGATGTTAGACTTGTTCTATAATTTACTTGCAATTTCCCAAAGAAATCTGTTGAAGAATCTTTAAGGAAGCAGTGCAGGAAATGATCTTTCCAATAATGTTGGGAAGAGCAGCTACTGGGTTTTTGGTTGTTTTATGTCTGCCATATGTATTTCTGTGTGTGGCTCATTAATTGCTCGCTCTGATGCCCTGTTAATGAATATGCTGATCATGGCCCAGCCTCACTCCTGCTGCCCACGGGCAGGGTCACTGCTGGGCTGAGGGCCCTGCAGGGCTGTGGTGCTGGGCACTGTTGCTTCTTCATTTTGTTCTGCAAGGTCTAATGTCAACGAGCTGAAGAATTCAGATATCTTGTGGAACGAAAGAAAGAGTTGATTTAACAAAATGTATTGTCTAAGTTTACTAACGACTGTCCCTCGATCATTCTTACATCTTTTGAGGTGTTATCATTTCACAGAGGCATAATTTGGGAGCTTTTGTTTGGGTTTTAATCTCTGAAGAGATTCAGTGATTTTTGTAAATACAACAGTGTAGTTAATTGAAAATTGCAGATGCAGTAACTTGCAAATTTTCCTGCCAACCTCCAATTTTCTAATTTAAGTGAGGTCTCTTGCTCTGCTGCTATTCTGCTCTGCGTAATAGCGATTGCTTGTTGAGAAAAGGCTTTTCTTTCTGTAGTGCTAATTCAGCACAGTGGGGAAAGGTAACCAAGGAGCTTATGTTTGTGTAGGAACTAGAGTCTGCAGATATAATACATCTTGGAAAAGGATAAGAAAATGTAGCAACTATCACACAAGGAAAAGAAAAAGATGGCAGATGAAGGACTCAGATGGAAACAATGAAGAATAATCTTGAGGTGGTGCTTTTCTTTCACAAACGAGATCTGTAGTTCACGACAAAGCACATGATAACTGACAGAAGGCTGCATCTGAGGCCCTGAAAAAGGCAGCTTATCTCAGATGTGAACAATTTTTGATGACTCTTTAGACAATTTTACTGTCTTAAGAGTCCTTTAGTAAAGAAAATTTCATTATGCTTACAGATTCCATTTTCTGTGGGTTGCATGTAGGTTTTAATATCCAAAATATGTCAGAAAATAAACTCTTATATAATGTTGTAGAATCACCTGTAAAGACAAAATTGGATTTTGTATTTGAATTTGTAGTGAAGAAGCTTAAGCAATACTAAAGACCAAAGAATTTATTAAAATTTTGACACTGTTACTTTCAAAATAGTGTTTGGATCTTGTATTTTCTTACAATCGGATAGGGATCTTTGATTATTTTATTAATTTTAATGTCAATAAACATACATTTAGTAAGTATTACTTTCAGATGTTCATGCAAAGGAACATTCTAAAACCCTACATGTAGTAAACATGCCAACCTGAAAATGAATATTTGAAATTTATATTCAAAATCATTCCATCCTTATTACTCTTAAATATCTCCTCTCGTTTTCTTCCACTTTTGTAGTATATAACACACTATTGTATTGACAGTAATGTTAATAGATTTTATTTAAACCGTTTGGGGTACTGCTCATCAGTTTAAAAATTTGGTTATTCCATTTTCTTTAAGCTCCTGAGAAGTTATGTGTATTTCCAAAATATCCTGAAGTGGAACTAAATATACAAATAATAATTGGAAACAGAAAATACCCCTGATTTGTATAACTAAATATCATTACATTAAATTAATGAAAACATATTATTAAATCAATATAGGTTTTAGAGATGTTAAAGCTAATGATCCTTATTTATTTAGTTATCAAATTCACAGAAATCTTTGTTGAAAGTTAAAATAAATATGGAAATTAACTGATTGTGTGGTGAGGAAATGTGTTCCTTCCAGACAAAATTTTGTAAAATTAGATAAAAGGAAAGACTTGCTACTTGAAGGTATTTCACCCTTTGTGAATTTTGCTCATATGATAATATTAAAATTATTTAGTAGTGGGCTGTGGTTTAGAACAAAGGCAGACAGTAATAAGCAAAGTGCAGATCAATTATAATAAAGAAATAAACTTCTGTTGCAAGATATTTCTGAAGTTCTGTTCCATGCAAATTTGATGTTCTGATGATAAGTATAGATTAACTGCCTTCAGTGTCATAGGAAAATATTAATCTTTGATAAAAATAACTTGCATTCAGCTGGCCAACCCCATCAAACTGGCCTGGGTTCTCGGGCTCTTCCTACATGCTTCATGTGGAGGTCACCAGCTTGGACAGAAGGGGCAGAAATATTTTAATTTGGCTTAATATATTTTTGAAAAATGGCAGCAATAATGGATGTCAGTCGTCCTCTAGAATAAAAGACGACAGAGCGAAAACAATGGTATGATAAAGAGTTTAACATAGATTACTTGAAATTCATATTTTAGCATTGATTTTATTTTACTTTTGACAGTTTGAATTGAGTAGCTGCAGGTAACTACTGCTGGCAACACACTGAGCAAAAGTGTCCTGAAATATCTGTAGGCATTTTTGAAAATACTGGAAAGCAATAAATTTATGAATGCTCTTATAATGGCTTCTGTGGTTTAGAAAATAGAGTTTGACAGCTATAGAAGATGCTAAGTTGTGATTCATACATGTTGATTTGCAGTAGCAGCTAGAAAATGCACATTGTCACCATGCATCTTAATTGACTGGGAGAACAGAAATTATTTTCTGAGACTTAAAATAGTTTAAGTTTCAAGGTTTTCACTATTTTCTCTGCTTCATTGTTCGTGTAAAGGCCTTTTTCTCTAGTACATCTTCGAGATGTCATTCTAACTTCTTTAGGTTTACATAGAATAAACCCATTTACAATCTTGATCACAGGAAATTGGGTCACACAGCTGTTGCATATAGAATATTTCCCAAGGTTACTGGTGATCAGAATGCAGAATTTTTCATATTACCATAAGAGAGTTTAATTTACCTGAAGAACATTTTGTCGTTAATTAAAATTTTTTATGGCTGTTTAGTTTCTGGTGCTTTCCACTAATCTAATGTTTTTACCTGGCACCTTCCCAAATTGCTCTTATTTTTAATAGACTTCTCCTTAATGCTTGAATGGGTTTAGCCTCTATTCATCTTCATCAAGAAAGACTTAGCTAGAGTGAATTTCAATCAAAATCTTACAGCGTTTTAATGGTTTCTTGATCCTTCTGATTAGTAACTTTTTTCTCTCTACAGAATTCTGATGAAATACCATTTATTTCCATTTCCTTACAAGACAAATTTCTATAGGGAAAATAATAAATGGCTTGTATTTCTTTTAGTGCTTATCCCTGCATTTCCAAGTTAAAAGTTTTGTAGTCCTGAGCCCTCGCAATTCACAGACCTAATTTTTCACATTCTTGTAAATCTTGGAATTGGGTCTAATGTAACATTCAGACAAGTTAGTTGTTCTACAAGCTGTATAAAAGGCAGTTCTGTGGTGTCTTCAGAAAATGTTTGACTTCCTTGACTTGCACCTGGCTCTTTTGCTTTCAGTAGCTAAATAATTAAAATCCCACTGTGGTGAGAAATTTGGCTTTTATTCGGAGCTTTTCTATCTCTGAAATCTGATCTAGTTTCTGTCACTGTACTGGAGGTCTATAGCAATTTATAAAGCATATCACCTAACTGAGGGCTGTTATACTTCCTGACAACTCACCAAATTACTATCCATGTAAGCACAGACATTGCACTGTGGGTTTTACCAGTATAAATATTTTCTATTATTGCTTTCCCCTTTACCTTCTCTGCTATTCCTTGGTAGATTTTTTATTCAGTTCTTTCAAATTATTGCCGGACTTTGCATTTCAGTCATGTCCTTTTATGCCAGCAATGACCTACATGCAGGGTTGGGTCCACGTTAGCTGGTTGAAGAGCAGTTCAGGGAATAATTTTCTGCAGATAAACAATGATTTTTTTTTCTTCTGGAATTTGGTTGTTTTCAGTTAATACACCTCTGAATTTGATTTTTATAGTTATTACTTGCCTTATTTGCTTTCAACAATTAGACTGGTATGGATTTAAGAGTACATTCAGAAATCCCAGAATAATAGATTTCCATATTTTCTGCTTTGAGTATTTTCAGATATTTGACTCATGCTTGAGATTTGAACTTCCAGAATCACCTAAATGCACTTCACAGTGCAGTCAAAGATAGCACAAGGGCAACATGTTTTGGTGTATTTTAAACCTGCATATGTTCTTGAAGTGCTTTGTCACTTGAAACATTAGCCATCTGCCAGTAACCTCCTCTTTGGAGGGAAGATTACTGCAAAGGTTGTATTAGTGTCATTGTGTGACCTCAGATCTCCTTAAACCTTGTTAATCTGGTTTCAGAGTTACTTGAGAGATTTCACTGGACTCACTGGCTGATCTCCTCCTGGTAATAGTTAAAAGTCCTTGCAGATTCTTTTAAATCTGACCAAGATTTTATTACAACAGTACAGGCTTTGTTAATTTGCTAGTGAACCATTGCTGGAATTACATCCTTGCTCTCGAGGTTTCTGTTCTTTGCAGTTTCTGATGGTTTAGTTATCATCTATAGGAGGGACCTCTAGTACAGGATTACACAGTGTTTTAAGGCTCTCTCTGTTAAGCATTGCTGAGCAGGTGGTCCTGACAAAGCCCATGAAGCAATTGAAGCCATAGGACAGCAACATGGGGAGGACAGAAGGCTTTTGCCTGTTCTTCATCTGTGCCCTGCCAGACCTGATTTTCTCTCCTGGTCTGTTGCAGAGTTTGTATGACAAAACTTAAAAGTCCAATCTGTAAGTTATTTCTTTTCTTCCCTTCTTTTAGCTACTTTGTTTTTGTAAATTAGATTATTTTTTCCATACTTTTCTTCTGATGTTAAACTTATGGATATCTAAGGGAGATGCAGAGTTGAAAGTCATTTTTCCAGAACCTAACGTTTTGAAGATGCCCCTAAAACCCTGCTGCCAGTTGTGACAAAAAAAATCCAAAAACTCCGGCACTCACAGAGCAATTGTGGCCTCCCCACGTTTTCTCAGTTCCATTAATATAAGTTTTGTTAACTCTGTGAATATATCTCTGTAGCATTCTCTGTGTGGGTTACTCACTGTTGGTTATTATTCTACTGTAATATTAAGAGTTTTTTTACAATGTAAGATATTCCAGGGAATATTAAGCCTGAAAAGTGATGGTCTGTACAAAAGGACCAAATACTTATTAAAAGCAATAAAATTGAATGGGAAGAACAGTTGGTTCTTTTATTTGGAAAGGTTCTAGAGTTTGAATATGCTTTTCTGACTTGCTTTAGGATACAATAACCATGCATTGTGTTACTACATACATGACGTATATATTGATACAAGTTGCAATTACTGTCATTTATTAAAACATAATTCTTCCCTACATCTGATTAAAAGTTCCCTTGCAAGAATATCTTTTTCTTTATATCTGTTTTTGGCATGGTGTTTCTTTAATAAATCATTGTCTCTCCTGCTAATGAGAAGTTTGTTCTTCTAAAAGATATTTCAATTATTGACACTCAGTGAATGCATGTTATATTTAAGAGGTTATTACATTTTACATACATGTTAACAGAGGAAAAATAGGTCAGTTTGGGCTTTTTTTTTTTTTTCAGGCTAGCCAGCTCCTGATCTTTAGAAAATCTCCTCTGCTTTTCAAGCCAGATTCACTCAGAAAGCAGATAGGCACTGTCAGTTTCAGAAAATATTTTTGCAATTCACTGCCTTGATCATTTATAGTATGATATTAGCTGAAGCATCTCTTTTCAGAGAATGTTAATAGGCAAAATTAGAGTTTATTGTGTAAGAAGTCTGTATTTTTATAATAGAATTAAAAAAGAAAGGAATATAGATTTCTCAATGTCTTACTTTTAACTTTATTTCTTTAGTTCTTAACTTTAGTGCTTTAGTTCTTAAAATTGTATGCATATCAGGATGCTTACTTACCAAACCCATTTATTTCTTTTAGGGTTTTTAGGAACCACTTGCGAGGACAAAATAGACCCTTGTGCATCATCTCCGTGCCAGAACAATGGAACCTGCTATGCAGACAGACTTGCCTTCTCCTGCAGCTGTAGTCCTGGGTTCACAGGACCCACGTGTGCTCAGCTGATCGATTTCTGTGCTCTGAACCCGTGTGCACATGGCATTTGTCGCAGCGTTGGAACCAGCTACAGATGCCTCTGTATCCCTGGTTTGTACCAAGTTACATCCTCTGGAAATCTTCTAATATTTTTATATGTAGGTTCCATATATAGCTTCAAATGACTTCCTTTTCTTCTCAGTCTATAAAACAGATTGAGCAGATGTTCTGTCTGTTTAGAGCAATGACAGGAATCTATACATTGCGCTTGGAAAACCAGAAATTGCAGCGTGAACACTGAAATACCCACTGAGGTCCATATGGCTTGAGTGAACTCTTACAGCTGTATTACAAAACTGTAGTCTGCAGGATAAATCTTTCCAAGGCGAGGCATCAGCATTACTGGAATTACAAGATTTGGTAGAGAGAATGGAAAATGTGACACTGGTCATTAGGGAAAAACAGACGAGGTGGCTGAACAAAGGAAGAGAAAAAAATATTGGTTATTCCAAAGGGTTTAGTTCTGCTGTCCATATTTACACAAATTGTCTCTCTAGAGAAGATCCAGCAGGGCTGCTCAGGTGAGTCCAGTGAGGAGACTCAGCTGGGAACTGTTTGACAGCACAGCCTGACATGCATGGGGTCTGTGTAGCAACTGGTTTAGCTGCAGATTTTTTCATCCTTGTACCAACATAACAGGGTATTGGGGTGCTTATAGCTCCCTTTATCCATGTTAGCAATGATAATTAGTAGGTGAAGTAGCAGTTAAAATAACTGATAACCAGTGCTGCACATCCACTGCTGCTTGAGCATTTACAGAGTGAGCATCAATCTTTCTTTTCACTTGAATAATTTTGGCATCTTTTTTTTTAGTCTGTTCCTATGAAGCATAAACTTGAAAGCTGAAGAAATTAAGGATAAAACAAATTACCAGTGTACAAGGGATAAACTAAGGAGTGACATTGGATAGTTAGTAGCTCTGCATTAACATTCACATTGTTCTACAATCCTTTCAGAGGAATACTTTCTCTCTCCTGCTTTTCCTTGTTTTCTGAGAAACCAGTCATAATTCTTCATCTCTTCCATCTCAGTTTTTAGGATATGCTTATATCCCACCAATCTATTTATGGATATTTATGAATATGGGGATTTTGTAATGAAATTAACTTATTCATCATTTTTAGATGGTGTCAGAATTTATCTGCTGTTTAGAGACATGAAAGGGACCATCAGAATTTTTTTGGGAGGAACTCACAAATTACCAGAAGCTATGGAAATTTGTTGTTGGAGTTGACAGATTTATAGTTAAATTATACTCTTTTATAAAGGAGAAAAATATGAAAGTGAAATGCAGACAATACCACAAGAATGTTATCTTATAATGCATTTGTTGACAGCACTTGTCATTAATAGCAGGAAAAACTAGACGTTGATCTTTCCAAGAAACCCAGGGAAGTTTTAATCTTCTTCAGCATGTTCTTTGCCTGTAGTTCAGACAAAGAAAACCTAGTCAAATATTCTTGGTCAAATAAAAGCTATTTTCAGAACTTTGTCACCTAAACCTGATTAGAATTCCATAGTTTAGTTTTTTCAAAATTATTCTGTCTCACTTAGGACTTAAAAGTAGTCTTAGAGCTCTCATATTATGAAAACTTATTTTTATTTGAAAAATATTTATGCTTTTAAAAGTTAGAGATGAGAAGCTTTAGAGGTGGCATCCAGGACCACATTTGTCATTTATTTAGTTAAACTCTTTTGTGTTGCTCTATGTATGACATTAAAAAACTATTTATTTTTTCCAAACATTTTGTAGGGTGCTGTAAACTTCACTTTTAAAAGTAACATTACTTGCTTCACACAGAGGTGAAACTAGAGGCCAAATTAAGTGAGCTAGTCATTAATCTGTCAATAGTTTAAAACCTTGGGTAACTTATTTCAGAAGGTCATTTAAGAACTACACCTAAGTGGCATCAAGATAGGGGTAGACAGAATGTTTCCTCCTTTTATCCCTTTTATGCCTTTTCATTATTATGAACATACCATTATGGGCTTTTATTAAGTTAGGGCAGCAGAATTTTAATCAATTATTTTCAGATATTTTTCCCATGACTTAAAAGGATAATAGACAAGTGGCAGTCAGCTTCTGTGTAGATCATCATGTAGGAGGCACTGTGACTTTGCCCTTGGTTTGGGTAATTATTGAGTGTAAAGCAGGTAAGAGCAATTAAACTTGAGAATTCCTATGTTGCAATTCCTAAAAAAAACCCAAACTAAAGTAATGACTGCAAATCATAGCCTAATACATTTTTGATATCTCTATCAAAAAGCAGTTTGCTAGAGGGGGTGAGTAATGTAGTTAAGAAGCTGGATTCTAATTTACAGTTTTGCCTGAAGAGACTTTGACAGTATCTGTTACCTTACTTGTAAAGTGAATGAATAAAATTTGGGTACAGTTTAGAAGCTTTATCAAGGGTTAATAATAAAGATATTACCAGGAAAGAAATGGTCTCTGCCTTGTGACCTTGAGGCTCTCTGACTTTCAGGCTCTCAGCATTTGTGCCTGCTCCTAGACCATTGGCTTCTTTGTACAGGAAGCTTTCAGACATATGCCTGAATTCCTACACGTTTTGTTTTTTGGGTTTTTTTAGCTATTTTAATGGAAAGGTTGTTAAATGACATTTTAGAATTCTCTTCTGTATTGATTATCTGACACATCTGAAAAACAGTTTTATGAAGTTTGGAATCTGTCACTTAAATTTTGTGTTCAGCTCTAGAATGCTGTGGTCTTTTTTTTAAGTATTTGACAGAGGATATAATTTGGATATAATTTTCTAATACAGAAACAAAGTGCCTAAGACTTTTGCTTATATGTGTGACCTGAATGCTGTCCTTTCTTTAAGCACTGTTTTACAATGACAGTTGGATTCTGGATTTTCATCTGTTTTACTTCTGTCTCAAAAATTAAACAAGAGAGGAATTTTAAATTGCTCCAATTAGTCCAAGGTCTCTGCAAGTCTCCTTGCTTGGTAGGCAGTTTGGCTTCCTTGTTTGCTTGGCCAGTGTCCAGATTTGAAGCATGATAAATGATAGTGGTTATACTTGCATAGCTACACAGTTTGCAGAACATGAAGAACCAGACATACGCTACTAATTTTTTTGTGTGTATGTGCTGGCTTTCATTGTGGGCTTTCATTTAATAGCCTGTACAGGAATGCTAATTTGTATAAGCTAACTTGAAAAGCAGTCTAATATTTTGAATGTTCCTATTTTCAGAGTGGAAGGAAAAGTGCGTAAGTTATTTCCAAGTTGAACATACTTCAAATGTCTGCTGAGGGGCTCTGTGGAACTCCCAAGCATATGCAACCATACCTGCTTTGTACTGTGTGTGTGATTTTTCAATTGCACGTGAAACCTTACCTCAAATCTGTATTTCTATGCTTACACACCCTAATTATTAACACTTATCACCTTGCGCTTTACAGGTAACAAAGAAATACTTAATGCTTGGACATTAGATACAGAGGTTGTTTCATGTTTTTTCTTACCTCATATTAAAGAACTAATTCTAATAAAAGTTATTGTGTTCATTTGCTAGCTTCTCATTTAAAGTCTGGTTGGTGAAACTAGTGGGAACCCTTTGTGTCTCTTTGTAGAATGTTTATTTAATCCCTGGATCCCCAACCAGTTTCTTCCTCCTGGGACCCTAACTGTAACCTTTTTACTCTTTATATGCAATTGTTTTAATACAGCTACCATTATAAATTTCTAATGCAAATATTTAATATAGTATTTTTAGTTTTGTCTGGTCCAAAGTGGAGAAATGTAGCTAGAAATTGCATGGCTTAATATGACAGTAAGGTTTTGGATTTGGGTTTTTTAAAGACACGGATTTTGAAACTGTACAGCACATGTACAGGCATTAACACCTGCCCTCTATATAGATATATATGATGGCATATATAGAACATTTGAGAAAAGAAAGAAGAGAGGAGCTCAGAAAAAGTGCTGCAGGGTATAAAAAGTGGCTGCAACTTCAGAAGTAGTACCATGGAGTATGTTCCCTTGATTTTACTGCTCATGCAGCTTAATAGATAGTTCTAGGAGCATAAGTTAATTTTAGTGTCTTTGCAGAGGCCAGAGCAAGATTTGTCTGCAGTAGTTGCAATTTTTCTTTTCTCTGTCTTTTCCTTTCCCACATTTTGTAACTGGGGCAGGATATGTGAGCTCTGGAAGAAGTGGCTTCAGGTTAATTCCAGTTCCTGACTGTCTCTGAGCCCATTATTGCTTCTGTTTCCTCATCTTGTTTTCCCTTCTACATTTAGACAACCTTCCATGCAATCTGACCATGGCTGGTGAGCATGGCTTTCTACCTTCCTGCCATCTGGAGTATTCTTCTCTCTTATTTAATTGCTGTATGAGCTCAGATTTAAGTGAGCACATTTATTTCCTGGCTACATAACATGCTGCTCCGTGTTAGTGAACAGCCCTAAGTGTGCACTGATGCTGTTCCCTGCACAACAGAGCTGGCTTGCATTGTACCCCATTAGGCCTTCCCATAAAGATGGGATTTATGTTCTGCTGCCTTGACTGGGTGAAATGTTAAGTATGGATAAGCCCAGGGTGTCACCATTGAGGGGTTAGTGTCTAAAAAGCCTAAAAAGATTTCAGCTTTGTTCTTTATTGATTTCTAAAAGGGAGAGTAAGCTTTTGCCCCTTTCTTTTGTTAACCTGATAGTGCAGATATTCTTGAGAGATTATTCTGCTGTATCTTTTGCTCTTGAAGGCTTTGACAAACCCCATGTCTTCTCCTCATCAACCTGTGTGATGACACAGATTGTGGGCTCCCTTTCCCATTTTCTCCTTATGCAGTTTTTATGTACAGCTATGTACAAAGACAGTGCCGTTCAGCATGTAACTGAAGGCCATGCCTAGGCACAAGTGGATTTTCTCTGTTCTCAGCTGTAGGTTTTTTCTGCTGTTTTTATGATATGTTAGAAAGTGATGAGATTTTATTTCTATCAGGAAAATAATCTGCACTCTTTGAGGCACCCTTCCAGTTGCTTAAAAAAGAGGAAGAAGAATTTGGGGATCAAGAGAGAATGACAACAGATCTGTTTCTGCTTTTGTAAAGTCCAGTAGCAGTGGGTAGTACCAGTGGGATGGTCACATAGAGGGAATAGGGGTTACATAGGGACATGTCTATTTTAGGGGTTTTTTAGGTTCCCTGTCCATTCCTCAGCCTCTGAAGAGAGAACATCAGAATTGAACCTTCATTTTCAGGTTCTGCTTGAGTTCATGAAGATTCTATTAGTAAAGATTTTTCCAATTTCATGTGGCCTGGAAAAGTTGCCCTTTTTTGAAGTTGCAGTGCCTCCTGTGGGGTTTTTTTATCCTGTTCAGAACACAGTAGCTGGAGAAGTGTTGTTAATGTAGGTATATTTTCTTTCTTTCTGAATACATCCACAGAAATACTGCACACCACAAAAGATACAAGGAGCTGCATTTGGCATTGGCTGGGAAAATAAAAAGCAGCAGAATCGTAACAATGCTAGAAGGAGAGGAAGCAGCTACTCTAGAATCCATTACTCTGAAGTTATTTATGAAAAACGCTCCTGTTTCAATCTAAATTCTTCAACAAAAATTTATAAATTATTTATGTAGTCCTTTTGAAGATATCTGTATGAATTCAGTGTACTACAGGGTTCATATATCAGTATAATTTAAAAGCAGTAATACAAGGAGAAATGCTCATTAAGAATGACAAGATAGTTCTTATCTCCCTGAGGAGAAGCATGCCTTTCCCTCAGGTGGTCCCACAATGGAATGTTCTCCATCCCAGCAGTTCCAGCCGAAGGAGGCTGCTGGCCCCAGGGTGAGGATGTGAGGGTGAAATTGTGTGTGGGTGAGACCTGCCCTCTCGTGGAGAGAGGAAACATCTTTCCCTGGCTGTGTGCAGTGTCTGGCAGCGTGGGCTGGCTGCAGCCTGAGGAGGTGATACCATATTCATATCGATTTTGGAAACCAGACAGCTATTTAGTCACAAATTCCCTTCATTCTCTTGGAAAGGTGAGAAGTGGAAGATATTTTTTCTGAGAGTATCTCATTACATCGGTGTTAAACACTGAGAGTTCCCACCTGTTTTTCTTACTGATTCTCCCATCTGATTTTGGTGGTTTGTATGTTGGCTACAGATCTCACTACATAAGAATATGTCATATACTCATAAACTAGATAAACTTCATTGTAGGCTAGCAAGAAAACACATAACATTTAGCATAATTAATTCTTTATTGCCTGGCTGACAGCTTTGGAGAAAGTGGTTCTGAAATATTTCTTAATACCTTACTAGCCCAACTATGTCCTATGAAAGGGAGATTTTTTGAGAATCATAATGGATGGTATTGTCTATATATCTTGACTAGTACTAACAGTTGTATCTTAAAAAAATTTTGTTTTGAATTATCCATAATATGGAAGGAGAGGGTGAATGCAAATATTATCTGAAGGCAGCATTTATCCTATTTTCTATTATTCTATGAGAATTTTGGGGAATATTTAGACCAGGATGCTGAATACAGATTGATTGTGACTTACTAATAGAATGTGCCCCTCTCTTTGGTTCTGTGTTCATGAAAGATACCCTCCTTTCATATCTGAGTTTTGCTACTAACTGGAGATTACTTTAAGAAGTAAAATCACACCGAAGAGTCTACATTTTGCATTTTAGGCCTTTTTCTGGCATCTGTATTCATGCCCACTGCATATTTATTCACTGTATGTTCATTCATTTAATTTTTATTTTTTTAATGTAATGAGGAAATCAAGCTTTTATAAGCACATGAACACAGTTCCAGTGCCTGGTATTATGTCATAGACTACTCTAAGCCTGTAATTTCAACTACTGTTAGGGCTAATGATTGTGTGGCACACTAAATAATGAAAAAGGTGCTGTTTTCATGTGGATTAACTCCTTCTTTCTTATCTTATAATACAAATTACTCTGTGGCTGTTAACAGGCCATGTAGCTTTTCTCTGCTTCTGCTTTCTATGTTTACCTAATCAGCCCATAAGTACCTGCCTGTGGCTTGGAAATAATGTAAAGATGAAAGTACCTTAATGCTTTTACAGTGCTTTGACACTGTACAGCATTAATGCTAAAACATGTAATCATTCTAACTACTGTTATACAATTATCACCTCTTTGATGAACAGTGGCTTTGATGCAAGGATCCAAAGGAGCTGGGAGATAGTCAATATTCCTGTATTTCTTTTAACAATCCGAGTGTGGGTATTCACATTGTTGCTTCTGACCTCTGCCACCAGCCTCCACCCTTACACCTCATTGTGGTTTATCACAGGAGCCAGGAGTTCTCTGAGAATACTGTGCTTCCAATATTTTCTCAGTAATTTTCACCTGGGAAACAGATGCCTTTAAAATCAGTGTCTTAACAAATACCAGTTTGCCCAGTGTATTTAAATTAACAAGCATCTGCCCACGGTCTATAGTTGCCTAATTGTTAATTTTTACTGCAAAGTGTTTCATAACTATTTTTGTTTCCCCTTCATGTGATTTAGGTTACCATGGCCTTTACTGTGAGGAGGAGTATAATGAATGCCTCTCTGCACCCTGCCAGAACGGAGCCACCTGCAGAGACCTCGTCAACAGCTATGAGTGTGTGTGCCTTGCTGAATACGAAGGTAGGCTGGGCTTTGCAAGTGTTCTCTGCAGTTTTTATGGCAGGTTCTGTTACAAATAGAGATACCATATCCTGAGCAGAAATATACCCCTCATGTAAAATTAACAGAGACAAACATCACTATTGATCCCGATCCCTTAATCTTTATTCAAATTAATAGTTAAGATTGAGCTCCTCTGTGAATAATGCATGTCCTGGTCTGGGCACAAATGGATTTTCTCTGTTCTTCTCAGGCGTAGTTTTTTCTGCTGTTTTTTATGATATGTTAGAAAGTGATGAGATTTAAAAAAACCCATAACTGTTAAATAGACTTTTTCATCAGTTGTTGCTGGAGCCTTTACACAGAGAGCTTTCAAATTATTTTTTATTTTCACCAGTGAAGCGAGCTAAAACATAATAATAAAAGATTAGTACTTCAAATGGATTAGCACAAAGGAGTAGAAATAAAAGATTTATCTTGATTGTTCATTTAGAAGACAGTAAAACCCAGAGAGGGTAGTAGGTCTGTGACTGCTTTTCCATGTTAACTGCAGCTATTCTTAGATGTGTGTTCAAATGGAATCCATCCTTGGCATTTTTTAAGTAATTTATAAAATAGATGAGAAAAGTGGTTTTTTTGGCTATACAAAATCTTTTCTCTCACAGCAGATTTCAGCTGTAAACAAATTAGCACATATCAGTGGTCTGTGACAAGTCCTTGTGGGGAAGGCTAAAGTGACGCTTTTTTAGTGTAGAGAACACTTTGAATGTAATTTTACATGCTATTAGGATTATAAATAAATAAATATTCTAACAGAATGATTGTGTTTTAAGGAACATTGCTCTAGCATTTCCTCATTAAGCATATCAATCCTTATCTGTGCTGATAAGTAACGCTCACTTAACAGCTGCTTGAGGCTAAATATGTGTTTCACACTGGTGATTGCACTGCTCTTTAACTATAGATACAGAATTCATCATTTTAGAGGCCTGGTGAGGAAATGACCCTCAGCTTTTCATGAAGCACTTAATCGTGATGTTCACCATAATATTCATCTTTTCTTCTCACCCGACCTGTTGGTGGAGCTGGAAGCACTGTGTGCACAGCACATCGTGCTGGAAATGAAAGCAGGGGGCACCTGGTCCTGGAAGCAGCTTCTGCTGATCACTGAGCTCCCATCATTGCAGTACTTGGGGAGTTCAGTGGCACCATATAAGTTTTATCTGAACAGTAGACCCCAAGAAATAATGCATGCAGCACTGGCATTAGATTCTCTCTCCTGGTCCCTAGGTGGGAATGTGCTGTGTTACATGTTTTCTATGCCAGGTGCAGCTTGCACTGTTTTCTGCAGGGCAAACCTACTGGATTCACAAGGCCTACACTGGGCATGAAAGAGTGAAGGTAGTGGCATGAAGTAGTGCCATCCAGTTATGTATTTTTAACTATACATTTGAAAATTAATTTTTTTATTACCTTAGTAATATTTCTCATTGCCAGCAACAAGTAATGAGAGGCATCTGAATGCTTATCTATGTTATTTAATAAGTTATTACATAAAATTCTTAGTCAAGACAATTATTGTTGACATGTTACTGAAGAATTTTAGATAACTGATCTTTTTATGCTTCATTATGTGTTTTTTCTTAGCCATCCAGTAGTTCTAAGCCGAAATTGCCCTGCCTCTCCTAGCCCACAGCTTGTGGGAAGAGCAGAGAGGAGGCACATGTGTAAAAAGTTTAGCCAGCATAAACCATGTGGCTTTAGTGTTATGGCATCATTAGCCCAGAACGACAGGTTTGGAGTCTGCACACTCATCCAGGTGAAGTCAAGTTATCATATGTACTGATTCCATGCTGCCAGTATCAGTTATGTCAATGACAATTACTGATTTTTCCTTTTCAGGAAGGCACTGTGAATTATACAAAGATCCTTGTGTTAACATCAACTGCCAGAACGGTGGCACTTGTGACAGTGAAGGTCTAAATGCTACGTGCATTTGTGCACCTGGATATGCAGGCAAGTGATTTGTGTATTACACAGAACATCTGGCTGTCATTGTTCACTGTGTCTAGAGGAAGACAAATACCAAGTAAGACTGTGTCTCTTCAAGAAATGAATTAATGTGAGCTTTGCTGCATTGTGAGCAGTCTAGTGACAATAAAAAACTTTTGATATTTCTTACGTCTGCTTTGAACTTTGTAGCAAAAAAGGCCTGTTATTAAAGTGACTTCACAAAGCTAACAGCTATTTAACATGGCTTATGACCTTGCTACTTGAGACTAGACTGCATTTTAAAAATAGTATTTTGAAGATTTCCAGGTAAACCAGTATACTAATTGGACACTGTTGAAAATGAAAAATGTTTTAATGTTTTAACAGTGACCTTAGTTACTGTGTGCTCAAGAAACCTCTTATTCCATTATCCTAATATGCAATTGCTGAAAGCCCTAAAGTACTTGTTATGAATCAATTTACACTTTCAGAGTACTGGTAAGAAACTCATTTAATCTTTTGGCCTTGTACTTAGACTGATGTGATTGGCATAATCCAAATATCTGATGTCAAGATAATTTACAATCTGATGTTCTGTTAGTCATGTAAGGTCATATCCAATGTGAGAGTAATAGGTAAACCCATTCATAGCTGGTGCATAGATCAAATTGTGCTTTTTGATCTCTTCTAATTAAAGGACATTCTTTGGAAAAGAATTAGCTTTCCATTGTACCCTGTCTGTTTCTCAGGCACCGATTATCTACATTATTGCATAGCATATCAGAATATCCATGATCATCTGTTATACCACATTTCTTGGGATGGAAATTATATTTAGAGAAATGAGACAGAGTCTGTGTGAAGTTAGTCAAGTCCCTTAGTCCTCAGGCTTTATTTTCACCTGGTTAAATAAGGATAATACTTCCTTCTGGGAATCCTTTTGATGTTCTGAGAATAAAGATGTATTGCACTATAAGGAGTTTTGCAGCAAGAGAGAAGTTAAATGACTGAGGATGTACTTGCTCCATCAGGCACCTGTCATACATAATTTTGGTTTTGGGTTTTTTTTCCCTATGTAAGGTGAAGACTGTGAAATTGATGTAAATGACTGTGACAGCAACCCATGCCACCATGCTGGAACTTGCATAGATCAGCCTGGTGGTTACACCTGCCATTGTCCTCATGGATGGGTCGGTGCAAACTGTGAAATACGTAAGTTTTGGAGTTCTCTAAACATTTCTAAAAATTGTGAGTTATATTAAAGGAACTTTATCTCTAAATACCTATCTGCACAAATACTCTGAATCATATGTAAAGGAACAAAATAATGGTAAATTAATTTTATTTTTGGCCATAGCATTTCAAAAGTGGTTGTGAAAGTCAAAAACTTCTTTTTCTGGGCACCCTACTTTGAGATGTGTCAGACTAGATTGTCAGGGATGCTGTCTCAGAGCTGGGCAGTGAGTTTACATTTTAAATGTGCTCATGCTTCACAGCCTCCCTGCACACTTTGGGTAAAGTGTGTTCCATAGCAGTATAAGCACATTCCTGATGGGCTTGTATTGACTTCTGAGCACCTGCAGCTCTAGTGATGTCTCAGCAAAACAACTTGGAACTTGCTTACCTAAGGAAACTGGTTCTGTATAATTGTTCTGCAATTTGAGCGTGCAGGCATTTAACAACTTTTTCAGGAATAATATTCCAGCCATAGGCTAATTTCCACCAAATTTGTTAGAAAGAAGAAGGGGTCCAAGATCAAATATTTCCAAAGCATTCAGTAAGACTTAAGAGAGGTTCCACTGGAAGGAACAGCTCCAGTGCAGTGGTCTTTCTCATTTTAGAGAGAAACTTCACTGTAAGGGCATCCTTATGGCACCGTGGAGAGTCCAGGAGAGGCAGAAAGTATGAAGTAGCCATGTGAAGATCTTTGTGCTCACTGTGAATGAGCTGTGAATTAACAAGCTGATGGGAACTTAATTCTAATCATATCTAGATAGGCCATATCCAGATCTTTTATAAACAGGTGCAGCACTTCTGAACTCACTGGAGACAATGACAATGGAGAATTGAGACAATGGTGCAGTGGAATTCTTTGATCTCTAAAGTTTGACTCTATTTGTAAATGTGCTTCTATTCATCTTTCCAGTTCTCTGCCGTATTTATTATATTTCAGCAGTTTGTACATAACGGTAATAATGTGATGGAAATTAAATTTAAACACTGCATACTGACTTTGTATTGGACCATCCCTCTGAATGCTAGAAAAAGATACAAAGCCAGGCTTATCAAGAAACTGGTGTTTGGGTGGCATTTGACTAAATAGATCACATTTTATCCCTTACGATTTTCTGTTCCTGACCATGAAGGAGGCTATTGCTACTTAATCTTTTTTGTAGAACCACCCTATTTATAGTTTTCTCACCAGCTGGTTTAGCTGCTTGAAGTAACTCACTTAACAGGATTTCAGGGTTATCTTCTTGTCAGACTGTTCTTTTTCATTTCCAAGTGCTGTATGTACAACAAACTAGATAAGGTGTTCGTTGCCTGGATGAATTGTGATATTTTTTAATATCATCTTATGATCCTTACCAGTATTAGCAATTCCAATTAAATAGGATTAAATTGGTCTTAATTATAAAGAGGATGTTCTTTCTTTCAAAATGAAATGCATTTGCCTAAAAAGTTAATGGAGCATTCACTGTAAAAATGCTTACAAATCTCTCATATGAATTCTCTAATGCCTGCTGGTTATTTGTTAATATCATTACCTTTGCCACATTTGTAATTATTAATGTCGTTACTGAGGTGTGCCAAACCATGTGGTTACTTGAAAACTGGCATTATGAAGAATTTCTAGTACAAACCGTGGTGTGCATTGAAATCTTATTCCTAATTAATTTCATGAACTTTAATATAACAACTGAAAATGCTGTGATTTTGAGCTGTCATATGCTATTTCTAATCTCTGGAGTATAAGATGTTAATCTTTATATTTTGATACAGTGAGGAAAAAGGGAAGACATTTTTCTCATCTTTGTCATCCAGAGATGGAAGACACGGAATCTAAATCAGAAATGTCTTGCCATATATCTGCAGACATTAGATCTGAATTCAGCCTAGTATGACAGCCTGACAGAAACCACTGTGTATGACAAATGTGCTGCAGAACAGAAATAGAAGCCCATCCCAAACTGCACAGAGCACAGCTGTATTCCCTCCCTCATATCCTGACTGGGCAAACTGCAGTAACAGCGCTTTAGAAACATTAAATCACTGAATGATTCAGGCTGATCAAAACTTTACTGACCTCTGAAGAAGATAGGTAAAACAAACAGCCAGGCCTTAAACTCAGCTCCCATTTGTGGACAAAGTCTGAGCACCCCTGAGCTGGGAGGTGCTCCAGGACAACTTTCACTATTGTGACAAAGAGCAGCCATTTCCCCAAACTCTGCCCAGCTGACTCCCACATGTTACAGCTTTGGCCTTCCTCACCACCTGCCTCTAAAACAGATTTCTTTTTTTTCCTGTCCTTGTACATTCCCTGTATTTCTACCGTAGATTGAGATTTTTTCCACTGCTGCGAACTGGAGATTTCAACTCAGGTGCTTGAATTATCTGCCATCATCAGCATCTTTGACAGGTGGCTTCTGAGAATATCTTAACCTCCTAAAGCATGTGCTTGGAAGCCCTGTTCCCAGCCTGTTTGTGATTGAGGAAAGGGAGATTCTAAATCAGTGCAAAGCAGAAGTACATTTGAAAAAGGAACAGGCACCTACTAGAAATAACTTTTGCAGAGTGCTACATTTCTGTAGTCAGGATGATTCAAATCTGTTCCTGTTTTGAAATTATGAGACCATAGGCTGCCAAAAATGAACCCTGGAGGGAAGTACAGGTTAATTAGAAATATTCTAACCCATGCTAGAGAGAAACAGATCTGAGGACATAGGCAATTGATAGAAAATCTGTTTGGCATAGATGTAGTTTGGGGATCAGGAATATTTATATAGAAGATCTGGAATACATAAACACAAAAAGTAAGGATTGGCTTTACTTTAAGGTCTGCTTTGAGTATCTCAGGGAAATTATGCTTGGGAAGACTCCAATGGTCTCCTTACTGTAGGACCTTATGAAGTGTCCTTTTTGTCCTTGAAATGCTGAAGTCTCTGCAGTTTGGTGGAGATAGACATAAGAAAGTCTGCGTTTCAAATTACAAACCAAGCATGTTTAGTACATCTTAAATAACACATTTTAGTGGAAGGCTTCACTATTGGAACAAACTGCACAAGAGAACTGGTTGTCTCCTAGAAGCTTTTGCATAAAACCTGCCTGCCTTTAGAGAGCCTGTAATATAAAAATAGCATAATGCAAGAATAACTTGATTTTCTGTTACTTGGGTTACACAGGAGATCAGACTAGATAGGTGTTCCTATATGACCTTAAAAATCAACAGAAAAAAGTGGGTGAAGGTTCAACATAGTGCTATTCAAATTTGTAGTATGTCAGGCCTGTATTGGTAACAGAGTCTAGGAAAGTTCAAATTACCTATTTCCATAGTTTCAAAAGTCAGAACTATTGAAAATTCATATCTTAAAGTAGTTCTATTCAGCAGGACGGATAGAAATTATTAATTAATGATAACCTTTTATTTCTTCCGGGCAGATCTGCAGTGGAAGTCTGGGCATATGGCAGAGAGCCTGACCAACATGCCTCGTCACTCCCTGTACATCATCATCGGGGCTCTGTGCGTGGCCTTCGTGCTGATGCTGATCATCCTGATCGTGGGCATCTGCCGCATCAGCCGCATCGAGTACCAGGGCTCCTCCAGGCCAGCCTACGAGGAGTTCTACAACTGCAGGAGCATCGACAGCGAGTTCAGCAGCGCCATCGCCTCCATCCGACACGCCAGGTTCGTGCTGGGGGTGCTGATGTCCTGGGAACTGTTCTCAGGGGGCATTCAGTCCCTGCACAGTGCACCCAAGTGCTGTTGGCAGAGCCAGCGGGCTGCTCTGCTGGGGAAGCACCAGCACTGCTCACTGCTCTCACCTGAGCTCATGTGGTTGTGTTCACAGGGGTGAGGGAAGAGATGAAAATCTGAAACACTCCATGTTTCAGAAGGCTGATTTATGATATATATTATATTAAAAGAAAATGATATACTAAAACTACACTAAAGAATAGAAGAAAGGATTTCATCAGAAGGCTTGCAAGGAATAGAAAGGAATGGAATGGAAATAAAATCTTGTGACTGACCAGAGTCCAAGACAGCTGGACTGTGATTGGCCATTAATTAAAAGCAATCACATGAGACAAATCAAAGATGCACCTGTTGCATGCCACAGCAGCAGATAATTATTGTTTACATTTCATTTCTGAGGCCTTTCAGCTTCTCAGGAGAAAAAATCCTAACAAAAGGATTTTTCCTAAAATATGTCTGTGACAAGGTGTGACAATACAGCAAAACTTGAAAACAAACAGAGTTATTCTGACTTTATTTGGTGTGACTGGTGAAGTGGAACAGATGCAAAGTTCTTAGCCTGTCAGATCTGTTAGGAATGTAAAAAATCCTTAACTGCTACACACAAGTAGTAATATGATCAGACAGGAAAGGCACATTGATTTTTTTGACTAATTTACCAGATTATTCAGTGAGAATCTCTTCACATCACTCGTGTTTGTGCTCCTATTTGCCTTTCTTACTTGCTTTCCTAGAGACAGTAATTTTTTTACTTTGAAATTTAATGGAACACTTGCAAGGCAGGGCATTGAGTGTCTCAGAATAATCCAAAAGCAGAAGTGGAAGGGATTTGAGAGCTCAAGTGTAAGCCATGGCACTAATATGGCATTAAATATACCTAGCTCCCTGCCAACAATTCTGTTTAAAAACTTCCAAAGGAGTTGAGTAGATTTAGAAAGGGCTTTCCTAAAATTTAACCTGGATTTTCTTTGCTATTAACCTGGCTGCTTCTTTCTTACTGCTCTTCAAGCTGTCATGAAGGATAATTTATTGCTGTTCCTATCACTTGTAAATCAGGTGCTGAGCCCTCTCCCCCTCTCTTGTATGATAAAAACAAACAAAGCAAAGCAACTCTTTTTCTTTTTAGGTTTAACTAGCCCGTTCTTTCTAGATAGGCCATATCCTTTCTGTATATCCTCCCAGATCATGTCAGCTTTCTTATTGCCTTCCTGGGACACACTCCAGATTATATTTATCTTTTTCTTTTTTGAAGGGAGGGGGGGTCCCTAAAGCAGGAAGTAGTTCTCTGTCTGAAGATTTAGGTGCACCAAATAAACTGAGTAATCACCTCCTGCATCTTATATATGGCATTCCTGTTCACACATCTGAAAAAGAAACTTGCTTGGTTTTTGGTTTTCTTTTCTTTTTTTTTTCATCCTTTCTAGTGACAAATGACATACTTTTGTGACCTGTGAGACCTTTTCCTTGTCCCAAGATCCTCAGTGTAATTTTGCTTCCTAGCCAGTATGGTTTCTTCTGTGTTTGACATCTCTCTTAATAGGGTAGAACTTTCATTTTTGGTGTTTCTTTTTTCCCATTTCTTCAATTTGTTAAGATCACTTCAAATTCTAACAGAGTATTCATGTGTGTTACTGTTAAAACGCTCTTAAAACAACTGAGGGAGACGTGTTCCTGTGCACTAACATGGAGAAATATGTGCATATTTGTTGGTGATTGCTGGTAATTCATTTTCTGAGTGCTCCAGTTCTGTTTCAATGAAGTTGAAATAAGTTAAATTGTACCACTGCTGAAGTCATCAAAATTATGTGAAATGGGTGAGATGTTCCCCCAGGCTCAGTTAATCACATCACAGCTTTGAGTAGTAGCTCTTCAAAGTGTTCCAACTTCAAAAAAGTTCTTAGACTGGGATGGATTAATGATGATTTTTCAAATCCATATTATGTAATTAGAAATTATTGTCCATTGAGGGTTTCCCTATCTTGGAAAAGGTATTTCTACTTAAAGCAAATGAAATGTTTTAATTCCAAATAATTTTCAGTGCCTCCAAGAATGGGATGCCTTAAAAAAATCAAAGTTAGAGCTGCCAAGTAAGGTAATTCATGGAGGTTTATTGTGGAGATTGTTGTGTATATTTTGGGTTCAGAAAGATATAAACCACTGTTTTGGTCATCTCAATCCAGGAAAAAGAGCAAAGCTTTTATAGTTTTTTTTTCATAAATTCTTAAATCTACATATCTAAAGGTCTGAATTTTCAGAATTGCTGAATCTAAGAAATATGCTTTCAAATAACAGAAAGTTCAGCATTTTCTGAAAATAATTCCCTTTCATGGTTAGACACCAAAACTTGCTAGTAATCTTGGAAAATGGAGGCCAAGGGAAAAGTTGGTAGATTATTTTCTTTAAAGGGAAGGTTTCTGATAAAGTCAAGCAGGTGTATGGGGGTGTGGATGCCTGTTGAATAGTCAGTAAATTATTTTAAAATTACTTGTTCATGTTTCTCAGCATTTTTTTTCCTAGATAATTTTTTAAAATAATTGGATCTTTACTAATCAAGGTATTTGCTGTAAGACAAAACCAATGTGCTCGAGGATCATTACTAATAAATGTCTACTTCTAGGGAATGTTCCTGAGATTAGCAGATCAGAACTAGGTAGTTTTCTGAGCAGAAAAAGCACAGTTGTCTTTAGTATCCATTATGCAGACAGTAAAGACAAAAAAATCCTTTTGCAGACAAAAAAAAATCCTTTTATGTTAAAATTTATACATTCTAAAGCTGGAAGAGAGCAGTGCAATGAAATAGTTGGCTAATAGGCTGCTGGCTATGGCAGCCATAAGATGTCATTGAAATGGAACCATGATCTGTTATTGAAACAAAATTGTTCACTTTAGAAAAGCATTCACACTGAGTTCATTAATTATCTGGTGACAGACTATGCTGCAGTTAGTTCTGTGTGTGCTCAGATATCAGTAGCCTTCATGCACCACTTAGTGTAGTTTATTTAATTTCTATTTTCACGTGCTGATCTGTCCTGTCTCTGTGTCAGTTGAAGAGTCTGGTTCATCAGACTCTGATTAAGTTCTCTTGTCACAGCAGGGTCAGCTTCTCTCCACTGCATATTCTCCCCTTTCCTGTGGAGCTGCCTGTGTCCCACTGTGGTGTTCTAAGCTTTCTGAATTGGATGAGCATCAGCATGCACTCATTTCTTACTGGCATAGATCTCTGTCGGCTGCCTTTTTACAGAAGTGTGATCATGTGCACATGTTCTCTGGTCTCCACATCACCTACCAATTGCTTAATATACATCCTCTGCCAGGGTTAATTTTCTGGGATTATAGCTCAATTTCTCTAAGCAAGGCACAATACCATTTGCACACCTGACCTTTTCTCTGAATAATGCAGAGGAAATAAATCTTCTCATTCTCCTCCTGTGGAATCCAAAAGAATCCCTTCCTCCTCTCAATAAGTTTTATCCCTTTTTAAACTTCTGGTCTCTGTCTTTTACTTCTCTTGTTTAAATTTTATTTGTGGACTCAGTTTGCCAGGTGCTGGTTTTGAGCAGAGTAGCAACATGTGGTTGGTTTCTTAATTCTGTTTCTGGGTACATTCTGAACTTCTGCCTGTCCCACAGAAGTCGGAAGTTACCATTTCCTCAGGATTCAGCTGTCCAATATTCTCAAAAATTTGAGTGGAGTTGGTGAGGTTAATAACTCTATAGGTAGCCGTCTCTTGAAATGTTGTTCTAAGGAAGTGGAGGAGCTGGACCATTCTAAATGTGAAGCTGATTTGCAGTGTGTCTCACACACACACACACACTCTCTCACACGGAGCTGCCTTTGCCAAGAATTGCTACAATGAACGTGTACTGTCCTCAGAATTGTCACAGTACCCTCAGTTTCTCTCAAGCTACACGGGTCTCTCTTGTTCAGTGCTTCACTGCAAAATATATTTTCTGATTGTTATTTCTTGTACTTTACTTTGTGATTATCTTTGTGATGTGTAATATTATATACTGGTAAGCATGTCTGATGTACACATTGGAAAATCACCATCATCACCCATGAATGGACATACCAAAGCTAAATAAAGAACTTCCCCAGTGCTACTCCTACACTGTTAACCAACTCAAACACATAATTGTTCACAGTATGGCATTGAAGCTAATGTAAAAATTATTACCATTGTGTCCCTCCAGTATATTTCCACATTCAGTGCTTCCCAGGATCGAGGTTTCCCCACACTCTGTAAGAGTCTATACTCTTTGTTAGAGGAATAATCTTGTGTTTGGTTGCCCTGGAAAGAACCTTTATTCACTTGTTTGTATATGCTTTTGTTGTAGGCAGGCAGTTAATTGATCCAGAACACTCTGTAGCAAGAACCTGCAGCTTTTCCCTATTGATTAGTCCTCGAATCATTGCCTCCTGCAGATTGTATTGATAATTGCTTTGTGTGTCCCTTTATGCCATCAATTAGATAGCCTAGCCCTGCTGTGCATCCTAGCAGATACACACCCATTGAACAGAGCTCCCATTTAACACTTCTGTCTTTAACATAAACCTCTGAGGTTGGTGATAACTCTGTTTGTTTGCTGCTTTGGGTAGGGGCTGACTTCTGAACCACCTGATCAAAGCAATGTGGTTGAGCAGCCCTGTGGCTCAACCAGACCATAAACAACTTGCACATGTGCTGTGCTCTTTTCTCAGCCTTCTCTGCTTAGGGGCACATGGCCACCCTGACCTAAAGGAGAAAACAGATTTTGTCCTGCTTCCCTGTATGCAACAAGCCATGTTAGAAAGGGCAGGTAGACTGACTGAAATCTCTGGAGAATGTTCACCATCATTTGTATCTCTGCAAAGCTCTATTTCCTTTAAACCCTTGAGAGTGATGGTGAAAATGGGTGATTCAGAATTCAATGCTGCCTCTGCTTTAGTAAGATGCCATGACTTGATTCCTTCATTCAGTTCTTGAAATTTTATCTCATTTGTAGAAAATCATTTTTATCCATCATGATGGAGATGAGCAAATGTGACCTGTCTGTATTTATTAAAATAGCTTATAGAAGAAGGCAGACATTCATGCATGGGAATGAATCTAGTGTAGCCTTATGGACAGCTGAAGTACTTTGAAAAATGAAATTTTCATCATATATATCATAATGCTTTCAGCCATTTCAGTTTTGTCTGCAATTTTAAATCACTGAAAACAGGCAAGACTGAAATTGAAAATCATGAACCTGCATAAATGTCTTGGAAGAAAATCAAGTTAATTTTGGTTTGGTCTAAATATTATCCTCAAAATCTGAATTTTCTGGATTTTACTTTCCAATGTATATATATATTAATATATGCTTGAGATAGTTCATAAATGCATAAAAATCCTTAGTGTGGATGACTAAATAAATAATTCTGTTTCTGTGATTTCTGTACTGTTTTCTCTGCATCAGGTCAATAAGAAAAAAATACTTGACCATTTTTGCCTCATTTTCCTGTGATTTCTTTTGTTATATAGAGTTTATCTAAGCTGTCTGACTTTTGTTTCTGATCTCAGGCCATAACTCACTGTGGTGTTTCTTTGGACTCATTCATGTTTCTGTTTGTCACCAAAACTTTTCTTTTATTTCCAGGTTTGGCAAGAAATCCCGACCTGCAATGTATGATGCAACCCCCATTGCTTATGAAGATTACAGCCCAGATGACAAACCTTTGGTTACACTGATTAAGACAAAAGATTTGTAATCTAGTGTATCTTTTTTGGATTATTTTTCAAAAGGATGGGCTACTAACCTAATTTAAATATTTTTAAGAAGAAAGCATAAGTAATTTAAACCATTAGATGCTTCAGAATTTTCTGTAGAATATTTAAGAACCAATTTTCTGCAGCTTTTAGTTTGGAAAAATATTTTAAAACAGAATTTGTGAACTTCATGATTTACATTTTAATGTACCTTGAGCTCTATAAATTATAAGCTTATGATAGTGTGTGCTTTTTTCTTGGTAGACACTATTACTAAACCCAGATGAGTTTCTTGTGGTTGTTACAGAACAGAAAACAATAATTAATGAGGAGTTCTTTATGAAATGTCAGTGCCAGCTTTCTCAGTAGAGGTAGGAAAAATGTGAAGCATAATATGATATATAATATATCCATTAATTAAAAAAAGTCTAAAATGTTTGTGTTGTGAAAAAGAAACTAGTAAAAATTATTATTCCTAATCTGAATGAATTAGCTTTTGCCTTATTCCATGCATGGATAGATAACCTATTCCTCCATTATTTCCTGAAAGTTGCTAAAACATACTCTTGAGTTGATGTTTGACATTTTTGTAATAGTTATTCAGGCTAGGCTTTGTATAATAATTAAAGTGCCTCTTGAGGCAAAGTAAGGGCATGATCCTTTAAACATTGAAATCAATGAGAGAACTTCCATTGAATTCACTGGATATGGGATTGGATCCTACAATTGGACTCAATCTATATTTTTCTTTAAAGGTTAAAGTTTTTTTATATTGTGAGTAAACTAAGCATATAGTTTGAATTGTTTGTTTCCTAAAGGTTGTTGATGTACAGTATTGTTTCATGAAATATTGTGTATTTCTCATAGTGCTTCTTATTTAGGATCAGTATGGGGTTTTTGTGGCTGTATTTGATCGCTTATGGGCGTCTTAAATTCTTGCTTATTTCAGAAAATACTGAATAAAAGTTAACCAGTGAAGATTGCAGCTGTTTCTTTGTTTTTCTTCATTTCAAACTGAAGTGTTGTCTATAAATTTGAAAGGACATGAGCATATGATGCACTATAAATAATGCTCTAAAATATGTCATTCCAGCAGTTAATCTGAAAAGGGGGAAAGGGTTTGTATTATCAATGTAATCTCTCAAAAGTGAGATAAATGCAGCTCCAGAGTAAAGACATAGTCCTGAATGGTGCATGTGCAGGTTAGTAATACCATGCTGTGTCTGAATTACAGAAATGGCAAATGCTCCTCCAAAATCCAGAATACCTTTCCTGATGTCCTGTATCTGCTGCCATGGGCTTTCAACAATGCTGGTCTGAGACAGTAATTATTAAAAAGAGGACTGAGGAGCTCAGATCCAAGTTTAAACTAGATTAATTCTTCAGGCATGGTTTTCTATGACAGAAGTTGTAAATTTGCATCTGGTGGCTATCAGATGATTTTTTTAAATTGGTACAGTTTTCTGCTATACCAATATATTATTGAAACTTTTGTTTACTGTGACTTCTAGCAGTCTTTTGAGAGCCCTTTAGAAAGAAAAAACGAGAGCAAGCTATACCCTGTACCATTTTTGGTAACTTGAGCAGAAAAGGGGCACTGTTGTAACTGATTTGTTAATCAAAGGAAAGGAAATACTCATTCTTCAGAATTTTTGGCCTTTTCAGCCAGTAAAATATTGGCTTGCAAATCTATATAAAGTAGGGAAACAAGCAACTCTGTTGTTTTAGGGAACATACATATTCATGGTCCATATTTTACAAGAGAGATGTTGCAATGAGCAGCAGCCATTCTGCATACAAATCACACCTTGGCAGCAATTCTTGACCAACCTGTATTTCTCTCAATTGACTGACCTGAACGATAAGTAATTTGTGAGGAGCTATTTTCCTGTCAGCTTGAAGCCTCTAGCTGCTGTAAATCATCCTGTGCATCCTGTGAATTGTATTCTGAAAATTACTTTGTCTCCTTCCAATTTATTTTATTGAACTCTGATGGCATGTTATGCATGCACTTGTGAGATATTTGTGAGGCACTGCACTGCCTGCCAGATGGAGCTGTCCTAAGACCTGGAGGGAACAAACCCATCTTGTGTTTGTATCCCAGCTCTGAATCTGCAAGAACAAGTTGGTTACTGTCTTTGTACACCAGACAGTGTCCTGAGAACCTACATGAATGTGGACGAGGGACATTGGTTCTTTCATATCCTTTTTCCCAACCATGTGAGGTTTGCTCTGTACAGGGAGCAAATACAGATGTATAGCAAATACCATTTGCTGTTAATATGCTACATATTTTTTTTTTTCTTTTTTCCTTGTAAATAATCCAGTTGCACAAAGAGCTGATTGTATGTAGTCTTCCCCTAGCAATAGGCTAACAGCCTCCAGCTCCTCCTGGGCAAGTCTCTGGGCTTGACATTAACTTCTAAAACTTGTGTGTAGACACACAGTTTGTAGTGATTGGCATGGGGCTGGGCTGAGCCTCATCCCCAATGAGCTACAGCTGTGAGGAGCAGGTGAGCAGCACTGACAGCAATGAGCCAGGGAGTGCCCAGGGGCACTGACCAACCACCAAAGGGAACAGAGGGCACACAGGTGCAATGCATCAACAGGAGGGGATAAAAGGTTGGGCTGAAGAACAAGAAGGGCAGATGCTTGCAGCCTTCTGAGGTGACCTGATGTTACTCTGTGTGGGCACATGCCTGAAGCCCTCTGAAGTGGTAAGGTGTTACTGTGTATGGGTAAAAACTTTGTGATATTGTGTGGTGACATTCTGTGTATTGTGGCCGTCTCAGCTGTGACGTGTGCTGCAACACTTCTTTGCTCTCCAAGTTTGGTTATTTTTCATGCTCCTCCATCTGGAAATAGGGAAACATCCTTGAGGGTTTTTTTCCCCAGAAGCATGCACATGTATTCTTAACTTGTTTCTTGGGGTGTTGTGAAACTTGTCTTTACAGTTCAGAGTTGTGATACATGCGCTATTGGGGAAATGTCATCGTTTACATGGGTTCTGGATAGAGTCAGTCCAAAATGATGAAGACAGTGACCCTATCCATGTGGTTGGGCTAATTACAGTATGGCACAGATACATGGCCTGAGGGAACAGTTGAGCACAACAGCTAGGAAACACATGTTGGCTAAAACCATACAAATTATCCCCTTTAAAACCTGCAGGTGTAAAACTTACTTTATCTGAGAAAAATTAGACCAATTAGATAGATTCATCCTCTCCTTGCATCTTGTCTCTGGGAGGTGCTTTGGGGATCTGCATTCCTCCTGTGTGGGCTCCAGAGGTGACACCCTGCCAAACCCTCAGGTGAGAAGCCTCAGTCCCACGTCAGAGCCAGTGTTCAGTAATAGATCTTGCACTTGGAACAAGCTGGCTCTCAATCCTTCCTAACTCCAACATGCTTCATCTTCCAAAGGCACAAGGAGAAATGAAGTTGTTGAGAGGTGCAGGTAGCTTGGGAAGGAGAAGAGGTCTCCACACCAGCCAGGCCTGCTGTGTCCCCAGCACACACTCACTGTAGGTGCTCTCTGGGTGAGGAGCCCAGCCTTTCTGCAGCTGAGTGCAGACCATCCCTGGTCTGGACATGCAGTCCAGATTCAGCTGAGCCTGCAGGAACTGTTTTCAGCTCTCTAACCCTATTCCTGTTAATATATTAAACAGTGGGCTCAGAGGGATGCTCATGGCTGGGGATGGGATGTGGGAAGGCACATATGAGGTGAGAGGTTGCAGGAGATCTGAGGCTCCTGAATAGCCCTGTGCATTGTTAGTCAGGGCTGGGTGACACCCTGTTCCAACCTGATTTTGCTGCTCTGCCTCCACTGCAGCTGTGCCCAAATGCTGCACTGGTGTGAGGGGAATGAGATCTGAAAAGAGACTTCAACTCAGTAAGTGCATCCTCAAACAGTGAAACTCTCTGTGTGGTTAATCCCTTTGAAAACCACAGTGGGATTTTAAAGATAATGTGTGTGATGTTTTGGGGGAAAGTGGCTTGGTGTCCCTAGACATCTAAAAATATACAAGATCTGACCATAGGAGTAAACATTGCCTGTTTTAGTGAAGTCTTGTGTTGTGACACTTCTGTCACAGAACTGATGTTTTCATCGTGTCTCAACCTCATTTCTGGAAACAGCATGGCTTTTCTCCAGCAGGGCTTTGCTGAGAAATGCCCGAGCAGTTATGGCATTCCTGAAGATGTGTAGTTTCTTCTTTGATAGCAATAGACACCTGATGATGAATAAACTCAACACCTCTAAAAATTAATCTGTGTGAATGACTGAGAGGAATTGAAGAGCCACTCCTCACTTGTGTTGCCAGAGGGAACTTCTTTTCCCCTTCATGTGGCTAAATCCTTCTGCATCCAAAGTTTCCCAGAGATTCCCTTCTCATGTTGCACACAACCACCCAGCAGAGCAGACAGGCACATTGCATCAGACTGATGCACATCCAGCCTGTCCTCCCTTTGGGTGCCTCCAGCCTGGTTTCTGTGGGAGGTATTTGCTGTGTTACCAGCTTTGGGAAGCTTTTTTTTTTCACTGCTGCCATGTTTTTGAGGTTTGTGTGCTGCTCAGGGCAGCTGGGCTGGAATTGCTGTTTGTATGGTACTCTGCTCTTGTATTGCTGACCTCACAGGGGGTGCAGAAGTACAGTCCTCCCATGGATCATGAAGGGCAGCTGAAAGCCAGATTAATTCAGGGAAGAGTTTAGTCTCTCATGCTATGCTCTGCTATGAATAGTTAAAATAATGAGTGTATTATCGAGAGCTAATGAGTTCAGACATGTTCCCAAAATAAAAAATGGGAGTCAGGGCAGTCCAGTGTGTGTGGTTAAACCTTCTCTTCCAACCTGCTGAGAGAGATGTGCACTGGCTTACAGCTTTGGGGCACCTTTTATTTTAAAACAAAATATGAACAAAATTCTTGTTTAAAATTTGCTTTCTCTCTCAGCATCCATTACCCTTAGGAAATGCTCTGCATGAGCAGGGGAGCAGTGAGAGAAGGGCAAAGCAGAGACCTGGTGCCAAATGAGAGACATGGAGGTGATCTGCTCTATCTACTCCCTGCAAGTTTGTCTTCTGTCCCTTGAGACTTTGGCTGAGCATCTGCCAAAACCCTGTAGTTGTGTGGGGTCAGGAGGGGTGGCATAAAGCAGATTTGAGACACTTTTATGTCCATCTTAAACATCTCATTAGGGAGATGAGAGCAGCCAGAGTCTGGCATCTGAGCAATCAGATGCTGCTGCTGCCTGAGAATGCTGGAGGTTGCTGCCAAGACGGGCAGAGTGTGATGTGCTCTCAGCTCCTGCTCAGTCTGATGTGCTGGTCACTGGAGAGGTGACCCTCAGAAATCATCTTTGCACTTCTTGACTCTCTGCTGTTTGCACTAGAGCTGATCCCTCTGGTGCAACTTCTGTGCTGCAAAGTCCCCCCTGTAGGACCCAGCATCTGAACCCTTTATATCCTTTTCCCCCCCTCATGTTTTGGAACGGCTCCAAGTAGGTGAAGGTGATTCCATCCAACAGGACATGGGTCAACCACTGAAAACAAACAAAACTTCAAAGCAGCTATGCCACATCCAGCTTCATCTGGGCTCAGCTGGCTTCTTTTCTTCTGCAGTGCAAAATGGATAACAAATATGACCTCTCTGGAAAAGTCAGATTTCTCTGTTATTATGAATTCCAGTTTCAAATCCTCCTTTTAAGACGTTTATGATAAGATGATTATTGTAAATAAGCTTCCCCTTTAGCAAAGAATAAATCATCAAATAGGCTTTGTTTGGTGAGATCTTTGGCAAAGGAATGTAAATAAATAAGCTAACTGAATAAACTTCTTTATCTGATGTGCTGAGCAGAAAAGGCAGCAAAGTTAATCATTTAGGAAAATAAGCTGGACTGCTGTGCTTTCTTCAATAATAGACCAGTGTAAGGAAAACAATCTGCTCTATCTCGCTGAGCCTGGACTTTTTGCTAGCATCCCACAGACCATGAGAGATCCTGTTTATCACTCTGGCAGCAGTGCTGTCCTGTCAAGGAGATGTCCTTCGGCCTAAATTTTTGATTTGTTTCTTTTCCTGTGGACTGGTCTACTTCCTGTCCAAGGTAGCTCCTCACAACAGGACAGAGATCTCTTAGAGGTCAGCTGTGGCTTTTCTTCCATCTCCTGGGAGTAGAACACACACGGACAACAGGCTGGATCTGCAGGGTCTTAAACTTTGGACTCCATTCATGTTTCCATATGAGAAAGTTTGCGTGTGACTCTGCATGGATCTCAGTCCAACACCACTCAAGGAAATGAGTGTGACTGTTCCAATTTTCACCATGGTATTTTATTGACTTATGGATTTGAAGTAATCTGAAGTAAATCTGCCTGGAATCTGAGCCTATAAGCCAAATACAAGATGCACAAGGTAACAAAAATGCATGTAGCTTCTGTGGAAAAGCAAACGGCCTAATGCAATGGAGGTTATTTTGGCATGTAGGAGCTGCGTTACTAATCAGTTTGTCAGCAGAATATTTTGTTCTCTTCCCCATTTGTAATTGTTGGATATGTGATCACTGTTGGTGCAATTTGGCCTCCTAGAAGTTTATTTTCTATATTGTATTGGGACAGAGAGAGCACAAATAACACGTTGCAGTTATGGTTCTTTCTCGCTGAGAACAGAGAAATATATGGATGGGTTACAGAGAGCAGAAAGCAGCATCAGCTTGCTGACAAGGGTGTTTGTAGATCCCAGTGTATGGCCTTGATATTTATTCTACAGATCAATCTGTGGTTGTTTGATTTGCCGTGTTGCATCTGTCATGTGAATAAGGCAACCAGCCAGTAATGTGTCATGATGGAGAATAATTTAATTCAAAGATTTGGTACCTAAAATGTGCTGTCCACAATGTCTTATTTGTGGTCTGTACATGACACCAGTTCCTCCTATTAATTTAATTTGAACATTTATTTCAGTTGTTATGCCTTTGTATTGCATTTGCTAGAAAGGTCTGTCAAAACAAAGCTGACAGAATGTCGTGTAACTAAGGACAGATCTGCTTTCCCGTGTGCCTATTATGCCATTTCACTTTCATCTTGCCATGAATTTGGACTTGAGGTTGTTCTACACATGAAAGATGATGACCAGTTATTTTTATCTCCAGTACTCATCACGTTGCTCCCCTCTTTCCCAGTGCCCCGTCTTGCCTGTGAGCAAGAAGGACAAAGACAGGAGGAGATTTTTAGAGGGCTGAATTAGGCGTGGAGTTTATCAGTTTTCCTCTGTCTTTTTTTCATTTCATTTCCATGGAGAGAATATTTTACAATTCCATGGAGATGCCTTAATCCCTGAAAGATTTGAAGGGTTATTTTTCTTTAATGCATGTGAGATTTAAAATGAGGTGGTAAGCTAGCAGTATTGACAGACACATCAGGTTTAAATCAAAATGTCTCACAGCTGTGATTTACTTAGTGATATATGTTGCTGAATTTTGGAAGATTTCATTTGGAATACTTTATTCAATGGTTTAGATTACAGAATGGTAAATATAGTGATGCTTTGATAACATTTTTGGAGTTTCATGCAATAAACTACAAAATTTCTGTAAAAACTGGTTCATACTATCTAATTTTCCCTCACTTCAGGGGACTGCCATCTGCAGAGAAAACCAAAATTCACAACAAAACTATTACCCTACCCTGGCATTTGGCCTGGCACTATCCATGTTTTTCCATTCGTTTTTCAAGAAGCTCTGATTTTGCATAAGGAATAAAGCCATATTCTCTTTCCCCATTAGGCAGTAGCTCTCAAACAGGGCAGAAATTGTGGACAGAGAATTATCAGACTTTAAATTAGCGGTTAAATGTGGTCTTCATTCAAAAGCAACTCAGCCTTGAGATTTCTGAAAATTCATTGTCTCTCTCTTTTTTGTTTATGTGTTGTCTCTGACTTAACATCCCTCTCCTTCAAACTCTAGTGTCAAGGGTGATTTATGAGTGCAATTTTCTGTGTAATATAATGTAGCAATAGTTGGCAAATCCCTTCCCTCAGCAAGGGGATGTATTCTTCTTTGTCAGACACCAAAGAGGCACACAACCCTTGAATCTCTTTAAAAAGACAATTCTTTTTGAAAGGACAAATGCAAATCCCATCTCATAATAACTCCTAATTACTTATAGATATGTTACATGTACAAAAACTGCTCTGGCCACATGGAATTGGCATTTTCATGTGATGGATCCACTGGGAGTCCCTCTGACTGTCTCAGGTCCAGCTCTGTAACCAATCTCCTGCTCTCTGCTTGGAACAAGCTCTCCACAGTGCTGAGCCAAGCCTGGGAGACCAGCTGCATTGCTGTGTTGGGCATTGTTTGTGATGAAATTTAAGCATAAGATTAATGAAGGACTTTGGAGGTTTGTTAACTTTCTATTATGCATTTTTGCCTATTCTAGGGTTGAAGTATTTTTGCATTTATATAGCTCTTTGATTTGCAAGACTTAGTAAAATCTTATGTGAAATGTTGATGGCATCAGCCTTATACTTTCTGTGAGGGCTCTACATTCACTCTGGTTCCCAAGAACTTAGAAAGGACTTAAGTCCACTAAATTATTGTACACAAGAGGGTGATTCTTGGGCTCTTCTGGATGACTTGTAAATCTCTGTTTACAATCTTTACGGGTATTTGCCTGAAAATCAGTTCACATCCACCCAGTGGCACATGTTGAAATTCTTCCCTGTAATGAGTGCAGTGCCCAGGTTAGGAACAAAGAGGGCAGCCCTTTCCAGCTTACCTGTCTGCCTTTTCTTACTTGGGATTTGGGTGAATTGAAGTATAGTTTTGTCCTTGAACTCTGCTCTGTTTCCTGTCTCACCCATTTGATAGTCTGTGATCACTGCAGAACAGGGCATACGTGCCCCGTGTCCTACAGTGGTCAGGGGTTTCTGCCCCTTTCTGTGCTTGGCCATACTCAGCCATTAGGGTGTTACTGGTACCAATTGTTGGCTGTGGGGGACAGTGAGTGCACTAAACAAATTACACCAGTGCTGTTGCACACTCTCTGCCATGAACAGCTCAGCAGTGTAATTTGAAAATTACCTGGGTTTAGCTCTTAAACAATGCTTGTGGGCACAGTCATTTCCAGGGAATTTGGATTGTTGCAGCAGCGCTCTACATTGCCGTGCTCAAGGGGAAGAAGAAGAAACATCTCCTGGATTGCCACACAGCTGACCAGTCTCCCTAAGCCTATGAATAACTGCTGGGGATGGGTCACTGAAATAGGAAGTGTGGCTTCTGGTAACTTCCTATTTTAATGGATAAAATTGGGTACTGGAATGGTGAAATCTAGATGACAGATTGCCAAATCTTCTTCTGGCTATAATGATGCTCTGCAAACAAAAGTTGCGATTTGAGACTGTCAGAAGTCTCTTTTCTTGGTAAGTTTTCTTATTCTGAGGGAATATCCAGTGCATGTAAAATTGCCCACAGTATTATTTATCATTTATCATTCTTCAGGCCTTTTTACAATTTCAGTCTCTTCAGTCTCAAAACCAGCTTATCTATATAGACATGATTCTTCCCTCTCTTATGTTGTTAAAAATCAGAAGTAATTTGAATTCAATTCACTGAATCACATCTGTGCAACTCAGAAAAGTGTCATGATCAGGAGCTATGCAGATGCTGTGGATTTAACCTACTGTAAAACTGGTAGATCCTGGTCATCAGGATCTCTGTACAGATTTGTGGAGGCACATATTTCTTTTTTTCACAGACAAATAAGTACTTAATAATTATTATGGGTAATTAACAAATAAAGACAATACAGTCAAAGGTGCACAAGGTGGACAGGGGTCTTAACAGGTCTTGTTTCAAGTTTTTCTGGACTAAGAGAGAGCAAATGTGTAAGCATCTGGCGTGTGTCAACCCAAAGATTTTCTGGCGTTCATTTTCTGCTGCTTACAAGATTAATTGGTGCATTAAGAGCTGGACTAGAGCTTCTTTAGATTGTTCATACAAGATTTGCTGTTGGAGGCTGCCTGGGAAATATCAGCGTTCTGCAAGGAGGTGTCTGGCCAGCAGCTGTGCCAGCGCTGAGGCGGCGAGAGCATTCCCTGGGGAGGTGACGACTGATCCTCCTGTCCCGTGTTCCTGTCCTCTCTCCGCCCTGCGTGCCATCACTGCCCCCACACCCTGGGTGGGGTTCTGCAGGAAGCAGGAAATTCTCGGGATTTTCCCCTTGTGCATCCTTGCTGCCTCTCTGCTCGGAGTGTCCCGTCCTCTCTGGGACGCTGCCCTTGGCCCGGCCTGCCGCCCTCACCGGGCCCCACAGCCGGCCGGGGCACGGCCGGGGCCTCTCCCCGTGCGCGCCGCCTCTCCCGTCCCCGCTCCCGGATGGCTGCATTGCCTCGCCGGGGGGCTGCGGATCGCATCCGCCTCTCTGCTCCCTGCAGACGCTTTTCTCGCCGCCTGTGCGGCCCAGATTCCATGGCCTGAATTCCCCCAGGCCGGCTGGCGCGGGGCCGCCAGGCACGGAGCCCAGAGGCCGCGGCCCCGCAGCGCGGCCGCTGCCAGCGCCCGCAGACTCGGCCTTTCGTCCCCGGGGCTGGCCAGGGGAAAACAGCCTTGGTGCTGCTGGCCCGAGGGACTTGGCATCCCCAAAAGATCAACTCTGTGTTTGCTGCGAGGCTGACAGCCCCACTTGCCTCGCTCACCCCGGCTCCTGATGGGACAGTGGAGGGGCTGCCTGGCAGAGGCGGAATAAAACTTGCTCTCCCTTTCAGTATCGTGCATTTTGTCCTTCACAGAAGTGTTGTGCCCCTTTAAATGTATGCAAGACCTTTGCAGCAACCTTTCTTCTGCACTCGTTGACCTGCCATGGCTTTGGTGCTTTATTTTCTCTGCTGCTGTGAGCAGGACCAGTACAGTGCCATCATGAAGGAAAAATAAGATCAAGTATCTCTCTGCCTTTCTAAAAATAAGACCTCTAGAGGTGATAAGAAAAAAGGGATATCACATAAACATGGCAAAATACATCACTACCTATGCATTCCGTGCTTTTATTTAGTCCATCCATTTCCAAAACTCAGCTTTTGGAAGAGGAAGGGAAGTAGCTGTCCTGGTACTTGGGGAAGGTGGTGGGGTGGTTAAAGCTGAAGGGGGAATCAGAAACACGTGCTCTGTGGCAGCAGCACAGGTAATTAAAGACACCTGGTCGCTATGGGAACGCCAGCAAGAGCTTCCCCAACAAACTGGAAATCAGGACCTCATTTTCCTTGGCAAGCACAATGTGGATGGGTGGGAGAATATGGTATATCCACGCCTGAATTATCACCCTTGACTGGGATACTTACTGCTGCCTCAATTTCACAAATCGTTAACACCACACTGCTTCAGGTTATAGTGTCTCCTGATGCCATTTAAAAATACCTGTAAAGGGGATATGAGGCAGATGCATCAGGTGCAGAAGTGCCCTCTGCTGAACCACCTTTGGTGGAGCTGCACTCCTTTGTCTGCATAATCATCTCAATGCACCTACACAATCAAAATGAAAATAATTACTAAATAACATTAGGGATTATACAGTAAGCAGGGATGTAAATAAATAAATTTCCCTTTCAAAATACCAAAACACAATACTGAAAGGAAATCAAGGGCCTTTGAAGATAATGTGGTCTGTTCTTTGCCAGTATTTTAATGAAACATTCTTACTGTGAATTGCTGCTAGTTTAAAAGTGACCATGCCTGAGGAGATCCCTGTCAAGGCATCAGAACCAGACCTTTAGATACTGCTGCTCCCAGCAAAGAGGGTGTGTCTGTCACCACGTGTACATTGAAGTTGTTTCTCAATAGCCTCTGAACTCTGCAAATGATTGAGATTCAGGTTTCAACCCCAGGTTTCTGCTGTCAGTGTTGGCAAACTGCCAGTGCTCTGATGCTGCCCTTGCCTGCATCCCATGGCTGGCTGTGGTGCTGGAGCCCCAGCATGACTGTGTCCTCCCTAGGTAGTGCCCTCACTGCAGCTTCCCCATGTCCAGACTCCAAAGTGTGCACCCTGCCATGGGAACTGGAAATCTCCAACTTGGGTGTTCCCTCTGCCATATTTATATGACATAAAGTTGAGGCCATACCATCCTATCCAGCTTTGCCATCTGCATGAGATGAAGTTCTACATAGAAATACATTTATTGTTACCTTGAATGTTGAAATGTAATAGTTGTCAGAAAAAGCCAGTTTGGATTACTTGGATAGTGTATTTTGGGTTGCTTAGGCGCTAAAATTTTTTTCAGAGAAATATTGGAAAGCTCAGATGAGGTGTCTGGTGCCATCTATGCAGGGTAGCTGCATTTGCTTCAGGTGATTTGACAAAGTGTTTAAGAGTAACAAGTGTATTTAGATTTTGGAAGTATGCTATTAATTACAGCCCTTTACAGAACATTAAATTTGCTAATTAGGCAAACTTACTCTACAAAAGCAAATACAAGGTAAAATGAATTAATAATAAAAAAGGGATGTGTTTAATGAGTTCTGTATGCTTTGTAAACTTGCATAATCAAAAAGAGGATCTTGGAAACAGGACTTGCGAAGTCTGCAAAATATTTGGGGAAGCAGCATTTAAATAACTGAATGACTCTTCTAGTTGTGTTTCATTGAGAAATAAGTGCTCCTAAAGCTAAATTGAGCTTTTGAAGTTAAATAATTCAATGGGATCAGCAATTGGATGAGTTTAGTTAATTAAAAAGGCAACGCTATGGTTAACACCAAAAGAATTTATTTTTCTTTTCAAATGCAGAGGAGCTATGTTGCTATAAAAACCTTAAATAAAATAATCCTTATTAGGAGATGAGATGGTGCAAAAGGAAGACAAACCCAATAAGTAGAAGCCATTAAAAGACAAAAAATATCCTGGAGTCACAGGAAATGCTTCAGATTTACTATCTGAATAAAAGTGAAATTGGTTCTAATGCATCCAATACTCCCTTTTGAAATGCAAGATCTCCCCTGGCTCCAGTATTTCTGTCCTGTGAGCACTGAAAGGAAGGAGACTGAGAGAAGTGGGACCAACCTGTGTAATGTATTGCAGTCTTTGAAAAGAATTGTCTTAACTCATTCTGAGAAGAGAAACTCCATGATCTGGCACAGTAAAAGGAAAATTAATAGAAAAAACCTCTGTATCTTCTTACAGGCACATTCTGGAACACAGTACATCCTGGAAATAGGAATTCACCCTATTTATTTAAGCAAAAGATCTCTGACTGGCTTGGAGCAGGACCTTACCTAATGCAGAACAGCTTAAATACCAAATAAAAAATGATGCTTGGATTAAAATATTAGAAAGTCTAGGTAGAAATGACCTAATCTTAGTGAGATTGTGACATGAACTCACCCAAGTTTAAGGAATCATTTCCTGAGCTGGGCTCTGGCTGGTGCCTGACCACCCCAGCAGCACCTGGCCCAGCTGAAAACCAAGTTTCCTGCAGAGGTGTCATGGGGCACGAACAAAAGGGCAAACCAGCTGAATTTCCTGAGACAGCCCCTGGTGCAGAGCACACCTGGTGACTAAACCAACATGAGCAGAAGGGCTCAGTAGCCCTCTCGTCCCCATAGTGCCCCTTTGCTGCCTTGGTGAGGGGTAAAGCATGTGGAGGATGCTGGTGGGGCTCAGGAGAGCTGAGGGTACAGCAGGTAAGAGAGGGGGAGGGGAGGTGTCACGAGGAACAGGAGGGGAGGGGGATGATGGGGAAGGAATTTTGGGATACTTAGGGGGATCTTGGGAAGAAGACGACCAGGTTTGGGATGATGCCACATGGCATCACAGGAGTTCACAGGTTGCTTTCTAATAAACAGATGGATTTCAAAAATTTGCAGCTGAGCTGCTCCTCCCCGTGTATGAGCATATTCCTACCTTCTTCTCATACAACTAAAGCCTGAAGCTTACAGCATTCATTTTCTCTTGTTTTCATATCCTTTTTTGAAATTAAGTAATTAATTTGTTCTCATAACGTGCCACCCATTTCGTAGCAAATGCAAATTTCCCTCCCCAATTGTTTTAGTTTGTATAAAAGTCATGTAAACAAAGAAAGAAGCAGCCTCCAGCCCCAGGGTTGGTTTCCTGCTAATTTCAGTTCCTGAACTTCCTTTGTGTGCCCTGCTGCTGACAGCCTGGGTTGTGCCAGCTCCTAGCTGGTTGAGGAAATGATGGTGGGTGGATTTATCCATATGGAAAGGGTCGATGAAACTGCTCCAGAGCTCACTTGAGGAAGAGTGAGACTTTTAGAAAAGGCCCTCATGCAGCAGTGTAGGCACCAGTTGAAACAAACAATGGTGTGACAGGGACATGGTGTTTGGAAAGAGCTCTAGTGGGCATCTCAGCCAGAATTAGTGCTTCCCTTCTTGGAGGGGAAGGAAGGGGGTGATGCATCAGTAAATGGAGCTGCAACGCTTAAATTGCTTGAATCAGGCCATCACTGCCCAGGGATGAACTGGTGAAATCTTTCCAGAAACAATCTAAAAGTTCATGTTCGTTGAGTCTTGCTCTGATCACATCCAGCCTCACCCAGATCCTGCAATGCATCTCAAGGTGTTGGTCCTTGAGACGGATCCTGTGGCAGAGCTGGCCTGCCAAAGGTCATGGTTTGTCCGCAGGTGATGCCCATTGTTTTGAGAAGATTCCCTTCAGTATTGCTTTTCCTTGCTATTTAAAACACTGACACAGAAAGGACACTCTGTGTCCCCGGGTCACACACCCACCATGTGTTGGAGCCTGGCTTGCAGCCTGTGGGATGTGGTGGTCAGTGCTTGGGACAAGTATGACATGGACTTCTCTGGGTTTTTAACAAATCCTCCTGCATCCAAGCATGAGGCATTACTCAGGCAGCCTCAGGTGAGCAGGGAGGGCCGGGGGCAGCTTTTGTGTCTGGAGAAAATGCTCCTTGATGCAGCTTTGGAACCTGCAGAGACTTTGCTTTTCTGTGGCATTTCTGGCCTCCTCAGGGAAGAGCAGTGCCTACAGACCTCTAGAGTGTGTGTGTGTCTGTCCTTGTGGGTGCTGGGGCACAGCTGGAACGCCCTACACCAGGAAACAGCTGAATGTGGCCTTGATGGTGGTTTGGTGCTGGCCCCTCGGGGGACCATCCCGGCACTGACCGGGCAGGGGGGGGCTCCTGTCCCCAGCTGGTGGCTCCCTGTGCTCCGTGACCCCGCACTGCCAGCAGCTGCGGCCTTACAGAGTCCTGACACCTCCTACGTGCTTGGCAGCAGCTTGAGCCACCTGCAGAACCGGAGGAAAAAGTTTTAGCTGTGGTGAGGCAGCGTCCCATGGGGAAGGCTTCTCTGAGGGGGGGCGCCTTCCCAGGCAGCGCACAGCGACCGCCATGGGGAGACCGGCACCGCTGCCCCAGAGGCCGTGCGGGGCTGGGACACGCCGGGCTGTGGCAGCAGCTGGGGGGCGCTGGCCCGGTCACCACAGGCGTCCAGGTGGGATGTTTGCCGTGCCTGGGGGGGATGGAGGCCGTGCCCAGGTGGGATCGATGTTGTGCCCGGAGATGCCGTGACCAGGGAATGGATGCCGGGCCCGGGTGGTACCGTGCCCAGGTGGGACGAATGCCGTGCCCGGGGAATGAATGCCGTGCCCAGGTGAGACGGATGCTGTATCGGAGGGATGGCTGCCGTGCCCAGGTAGGATGGCTGCCGTGCTCGGGGGATGGTTGCCGAGCCCGGGGGTGCCGTGCCCGAGGACCGGCGCTGCCGGGCGGGTCCGCGCGTGGCCCCCACGCGTGGGCGGGACGGGGCGGGGCGGGGCGGGGCGCGCGCCCGCAGAGAGCCGCGCGCGGCCCCGCTCGGCAGCGCCTCCCGGCCGCGGCACCATGTGGCAGCCGGCCACGGAGCGGCTGCAGGTAGGGCGGCCGTCCGGGCTCCGAGCCTCGGGGGGCGGCGGGGCCGCGCGGCTCCGGGGTGGCAGCGGGACCGGCGGAGCATCACCCCCGTACCGGGAGTTCGCGGCAACTTCTCCCCCCGCCGGCGCGGAGGGCGGGTGTGCGGGGACGCGGGACACGCACGCACACGCAGTGCGGGGCCGCTGCCCCGGCGGCATCCCGGGTGTCGCTGCTCGGCGGCTCCGGCGCTCCCGGCGGAGTTGGGTGCCGGCCGCGGGCGGCGGCGGGGCTCGGCGGGGGACGCGGCGCTCATGGGCTTCTCCGGCGCCGCCTCGGGTGAGGGGCACCCCCGGCCGGCCCTGCCCGACCCGCGGGAGCGGGAGCGGCCCTCGGAGCGGCGTGCGGGGGATGCGGAGCCCCGTGGGAGTCTTTTGGCACCCCCACGCCCAGAGGTCGGGATGTGTCACCCGGGTACCCCCTTGCCGCACCCTCCGGCGGCGGTCGGGTGTGCGGTGCCGGCCCTGCCGTTGTTCGCGTGGCTTGTGTGCGTGTTGCATAGTCCGGGGAAATCCGAGACAGGCAGAGAGCGAGGTGAAATAAAACTCACTTTGTAGTTCCACTGCGTGAGTTTCATGTAGTTTTCTAGGGCAAGTGTCGAGTGAGAGAGAATTGGATATCTCAGATAAGAATCAATGGGCACAGCAGATGACAAGAAAAGGTTATTACCACTTTTGCAATTCAAAATGAGAATTTACTTTGAGATCATCAAGCAGAAAATTCAGCAGTTTGATTTGAGTTGATAGTAGAGCCGAGCTGAGAGATCCGTGAGCTTTAATCTTCACCAGCCAGTAATGGGAATAATTCCTGGTCTGAAAAGGCTGTACTTTTCTCTACAATGAAAAGCTTGATTTTTAGTGGACAGAAATGAGGTACCACATATGTAGTTGATGGATTCCAGGGTAAAACTATGTGTGCATATTATTAGTTATTTCTTTCCCTGTGTTAGTCAGAAACCTCTCTGCTAGACACAAGTGGCAGGATGCCCTGAGTGAAGGAGTTAATGGTCTTGGGCGCTGTGGAGGTAGGGGTGTTCCCTGGGGAGATGCTGATGCAGGGGACAGACCTCAGGTGAGGCTGCACCCTGTGGCTGGTGACAAAGGAGAAGGTGAGGGAAGAGAAGGAGAAGGGGAAAGCCTAGGTTGGTAGTGTTGTGCTGATCTGGATTGTACAGAATGGCTTTGTGTTCCCCTGTGGAATTGTTAAAATTACAAGGTGCTATTATGACAAATATCTGATTCTGCCTATAGGAGCATGCAAGGCTAAAGAGAACCAAATGCTTGTGTTTTGCAAAATAAGCTTGTAACCTTGTTTAGCTGTATCCTGTGCACTGTTAGGGGTCTGGCTTTAGGGAGAAGGTGGGAATGGCTCTGTGCTGTGGGGAGCCAGGGCTGTAAGGAGGGGAGGTGATTGATCACTGGGCTTCTCACTTACCTGTTGCAGCAGAACCCAAGCCTGTAGCAAGGGGAGCCTGTGCTCCTCCCTGCTCTTGAAAGGGAGCTACAAGCACCAAAGTTCTCTGCAGTGGCCACTAACTTTGTGCAAATCTACTTTGGTTGCCTCTGGCTGGAGTCTCCAGGCATCCTGAACTGATCAAAATGCTGAGCGCCTGTAAATGCACTTTTTACCAACAGGAGTTTCTGAGGAAGTACATGAATAACTGTAGATGCTCTAAAAAATAAAGAAATCAGGGAGAGTCAAAATTGCAGAATTAAATGATGCTTTGTACTTGTGCCAGCTTCTGAAATGGGGAGAAAGCCTTGGAAAAGTCATAGGAAGCCCATAATAATTCTGTGTTCACACAAGGGGCTAAATAACAATGTAGTGAATTGTGGGCAAAATGAATGCAGTGAGGGGAAGGATGCTGGTGTAACTAAAATGAGATCCTGTAACTGGAAGCTTAATCCTAATTCATATATATATGAGCTAGAGTTCTGTGGGCAGTAAACTATCTAATAACCCCAAACCCTCTGAATTTTTTTTTTCCAGAAAACCCTTGAAGCCTGGTTCTTTCAAGTAGTCTGATCTCCCCTTGACATGTGAATCATCAGCTTGGCCAGAACTGCTGGCAGCACTGCCTGGTCCCCAGACGAGAGCTTGTGCACATTATAAATGCATCTTTTCCCCCTTCTTCCTCCCCTTCAACATCTTAATTTAGTTTCAGGTGTCCCATGTTGCTCTCTTTGTCCCAGGCTCCCTCCCTCCCTCCTGGCACGTAACTGCTGTGAAACAAATGTTGGTGCTATGGGGGTGTTAAAGGGGGGCCCTCTGCTTGTCCTTGGCATCACTAGCTCTCTCTGGCTGACAAGCAAGTGTTGTGAGGCTCTGGGTGTGGGATTTTGGTTGTAGCAGAGTGATTTGTGGTCACTGGGTAGAGTAGATGACGTCTTATGGTCTCTATGAATGTATTCTAGGATTACAGTTATGGCAAGTCACTACTGCAGGATATTTAGGGGACGTATAATGGCAGATACAGCCCTGTCTTGTACATCAGGCTGATGTATGGGTGCAGGAAGCGTGGAGCTGACCCAGCTTTCTTGATGTTCTAATGTGTGCATGGTATGTGACTTAGCTTTGACACAGATGTATCTTGTGTCAATACCCAGCTGTGGGGAAGTGCAGGTCTGTTGTTAGTCCATGGTGTAGCTCTGTACTAAGTAAAACGGCAAAGAAAATATTTTCATCTCTCAGAATATTTCTTTTGGCCTGGTTCAGTAAGGGAAAGTATGAACTGCCTTTGGAAGTGGATGCCTGTTGGTACGGGTCAGTCCTGCCCTCAGAGCTAAGGCAAGCTGTGTGTGTTTAACTGAAATGGCAGTGGCCATCACAGTGTGAAGGCTCCTGTCATGTTCTGACCAACTGTGCCATGGTCCTCAATTGCTCTTGGGCCTCCTTTCCCAGTCCCACTGAGAGGATGGCAAGACTGCACATTCCTGGTCTGCTGCCGTTCACGCAAAATCTCCTTCTGTTCCAAATGTGCTCAGTCCTGTCAAGTTTCATAGTTTGTGCTGAAGTTTTTGGCATTGACTGGATGGTACAATTCCAGTAGTGAGGTCAGCAGCAAAGCTCACGCATACGCAATAGGAATGAAGTGTCATCAGCAGCTGGGTTACAGAGCACTGTGAGCTGGGGCATGAGCTGGACTTGTCCCCACTGCTTTTGTGGCTGTTTGCTGTTGAAAGCTTCGTCTGCTGCTGAAATGTGCCCCGCTTCCCAGAGCCTTGGTTTCTGGCTTTGCTGGAATAAGTTGTGATTGCTTGGTTTTTGATTTCAGTTTGTTTTTTGTTTTATTTTGTTTTTGTCAGCCTCTTTCTACTTCCCTCTGATGGAGGCTTTTCCTGTTATGCTGCCGTTTAAAGAAGAAGCCTCTCTGTTTCTGGAAGATATGTAGTATTGAATTAAATGGATTAGAAGAATAACCTAGAAAATGTAGATATTGAGGTTTTTTTCTTGAAAATATAATACAGCAAAGCCTGCTTTTGCTTTTTCTTTCCGTTCACTTTTTATGGTTCTTTCACCTATAGCAACATTGAAGTTTCGTCTGTTTTCTCCAAAGTTAGTGCGACAGGCAGTTACATGTGAAATCATACATCTGGGATGTTGCAGGAATATACCACAGGGAATCAGCGAGTCTCTGATGTGGTAAGAAGATGATGATTTTGCAGGTAATAAAGGATTAGCATTATTCACACTTATGAGAGATAATCTAGGACTGTATCTGTTAGTGAGACTTTTTTTGCTCCTAATTTCTGTGGTGGCATTCCTGGCTTGTGTTTGGTAAAGTGCAGATGAGCATATGGAACATGTGTGTACCTCCCAGTCTTCTCTGGAGCAGCAACCAAGGTTGCTTCAGGTATTTAAAGGTCATTCCCCCTGCAGAGAATGCAGAGACTCCAGTCTGGAGCTCACTGTACCTGCCTGATCTGATTGCCTTGCTGTGTTTGCAGCAGACCTTTTCAATGGTTATAAGCAGTGGGCACTGATTTGTGGCTTGATATTTGAGGCAGTGGCAGTTGTTGAAATGATGCCAAAAATATTGTGAAATCTTTCTTTAAAACTATTTCCAAATGTACCTCTGTGCCTGGTTCAGCAGCCCTTGGCAGCACAGCTGGGTCTTTGGAGCTGATGGTCTCAGTGATGCTCCCGTGAGGACTCTGAAGTGGTGTTTGAAAACAAGCAAGGTGTTCTCACAGCCTGAGAGGTGGCTGCTATTTGCTTTGTAACCTAATTTTTCCTGGAAGCTTGATGCCAGACATTGTTTCTAGATAATAAATCCCAGTGGGTGCATAGTTTCCGAGGCTGTGCTGTTTATAAGCCCTGCTTACAAGTTTCCCTGCTTCTCTTGACACGTGTGGGTAACAGGGATCACCATGTTCAAGCAGCCTTTCCCCCAGAGCAGCAGCGCTGGTGCTGCCCAGCCTCGGGCTGTGTTGCTGGATGTCCCTGAACTGAGCCAGCCTCATGAGCCATCTTTTTGGAGAAAGTCTCACTGTGCTTCTGTGGATGGTACAGGGGGTGGGCTCAAATGAGCGAGGAGGGGAAGAGGGGAACAGGCAGGGGTGCTGTGTCATGGAGCTTTGTGCTGGACACTGCTTGGCTTCATACAGGCATTCAGATAGCCAAGTGTACACAGTTGGACTTCAGTGATTCTCTGTCCGCTCATCTGGAAGTTCAGTATTCTGATTGAAACCCACAGTTTGGGGCCATTTTGGGGCAAGGATTTAATAATGGATGGCGGTAGTGTATTGTTAGAATTTATTTATTTCATAAAGTTCCACATCTCTCCTAATGTGCTGTGCAATACTGTGCAGGAGAGCTGTGGGTGGGCAAGATGAGATGTAGTGAAGCGGGTGATGAAGGGCAGGGAGCTTCAAGTCCTTTACTGGGGCAAGTTGGATTTCCTGAACCCCAGGGCTTAATTCTGCCATCATATAACTTGTGCAGTTCCTCTGAAATCCATGAGAAATAAGATTGTGTAAGGTTGCTTTACCACAGTCTTTTGAGTGGCTGCTGTGGTGTACTTCCACATCCTTACGATACAGCAGTAAAACAACAGTGTAGCTATTAGTGGAAGTGAAAAAAGTGAAAGCAGCAGTGTTGGGGTTGCTGCTCACCTTTGGGCTGGGCTGTGAGCCCTGTTTTCCAAGGCCTCATAAACATACTGCTTTTTTACAGGAATTTGTTAATATATCTGCAGCCTTGCACCTTCAATCTACTTTTAAAATTTTTGATTGTAGACTGTTGCTAATTTCATGTATATTACATGCATCCACTACCAGTAGTATACACATCAATTGCCTTTCATGTATCAGGAGCATTGAAAAGATTTTTCACAAAAGATAAGTGGGCTCTGGGTAGACCTACACACGTGTGATATCTTCTAGGTGATCACAGCCGCTGTGGTTTGGTGACATGTTTGCATGTGTTTAGCTGTAATGTGGTTTTAGGCGCTATTGGTGCTTTCAAAATGAATCTTCTAATCCTTTTCAGTGTTCACATGCATATGTGTGTTAAAAATAACAGCATACAGTCAGTTAAAACAATAGTTTTCCAATTTTTAAAGCATATGGAAAGCCTTTCTAAGCCAAACACAAGCTAGTTGTAAGCACACAAACAGCTGTCTAGGCAGAAACTCCTGCAAGATATGTATAGCAGGACTGATACTACTACTGAACTCTGGTTTCATTAAATATTATTATGTCACAAGGAAAAAATGGTAAGTATTTGAAATTTAAGCCTGAGTCATGTGGCTGCAAACGTCTGAAGTCTTATAGCCCGGTGTTTTGGCACTATATGGCTTCAGGATATCCTTCAAGGCATCAGAGTTTTGCACTCGTTTGCTGCTATGACTTTACAGCAGTCAGGAATCTTTAAAACAAAGCCCTGTGATTCCAGGAGGCTCATCTGGCACCACTTAGCTCAGGCAGTTCCTTTCTTTCTACATTATTTATTCTTTGTAGAAAATGAATGTCTCTGGAAAAAAGTTAATTTTGGGAAGCATTCTATGACCAAAAGAAAATCAAAATCAGTGAGAGCCTTGTGGAAAGCCCCCTTGGAAATGATCTTCAGGGTTCATTTATAATGTAATACTAGTTTCTGTTTATAAAAGTGCCAGCCTGTTTGAAGACAAAAAATTTAAGCAGTGATTTCCTTGAAGAAAGGCAAGCTAAAGCATTCAGTCTAGTTCAGAATTTTAAGTGCCTCATTCAGATTTTGTGTGTCCCTGGAGTCAGTCCAGCAGGACAGTCAGCAGTGGTGTCCCAGATGTTTCTTTCCAGGCATGGCTGTGTTCTCTGCAGAGATGCCTTGGGTTGGTGGTGAGGTGTTGGGCTAGGTGTTCTTACCCTTACAGCACTGCTGTGTTTTTGATGTGGCTCTGCAGGCGAGAGGAGAGTCTGATTACCCAGAGACGGGTAAATGTGTAGCTGAAAAGCCCCTTTAAGCAATGTTTGGTACTTACAATATTTTTTTTCCTGCAGTGCTTTTATGTCTAGGAGCTGAACTTATTTGTATTTCATATAATAGCTGGAAGAGTTACAGGTGACAGTGTTAAGTCTTCTGAGCTGTTTCTGAATAAGTGTATCAGAACTCTTTGACCAAAGATGTTAAATGTGGGTGATTGTACAAGTGTCCTGAGAAGACCTAATATAAGATTTCATGATTTGTTTTCCCTGCTGACACCCTGAAAATATGGACTGGCAAATATAAATCTTTGCACAGAATCTGAAGGAAAGAAGAAAAGTTGTGTATTGCCAGTATTTAATATTCTTTTAATGATGTTGCTTCTACAAAATTACACATAGCCTCAGAATGACTAAGTCTCGGAACGCTGACACCTTGGCAGTTTGGTGACAGCTTCAGGAATGCTGGTCTTTGAAAAACCTCCATAAGTGTTTTCACTGGGGCCATTTCAATAAATGTCCCTTTCACAGATTAATGGCTGGTTTTGCTCCCAGGCAATGTGAGCAGGAGCATTTCTAACCTGAGTTGCTGCTGGTGAGTTTTGCTGAAAGAGCTGTGCTGCAAGCACAGTGCTGCTGGATTTGGGACAGCACCGGGGCTGTCAGAGTCCTTGTACCATCACCCTTTGTGGCCTTGGGTCTGTGTTATGCCAGACAATTTTCAAAGGTCTCCTCACATGAAAACACTTTCTCCAGATATATTTGACAGGGGCTGCCAAGAACACTGAGAGCAGATAGAAATGTAATTAAGTGTCCTGAAGCTCAGATTTGTGGCCACCTCTTTCTTCCCATGCCAAGCTCCCTCTGGTTTGAGAGATGGTTGTTCCATACATCTCATCTGAAGCTTGCAGGATGACTCCAGAGTAAGTTTACAAGTCTTCAGCTGGCTGTATTCAGCTTTGTTCAAGGCCAGGCTTTTCCAGAGTATGTTTTATTGGTGGACTGTGCTGTTGTGAAATCTTACCCACTCACTGAGTGTCTGGAGGGGATAACTGATGTTCAGTCTGGCCCCACTGGTGAAGTAGCTGCTTTGAAGCTCTTGCAGTGGGATCTGATCCAAACTTCACTAGGGGTCAGTACCAACCTTGAGCCTCAAGAGCAGGGCAGAAAACCCGTCCATTGGACTGTTACATGAGATCCAGAGGGTTTGTATAGTCTCATTTAAAATGAAAAATTCCCTCTGCTGTGGAGCTTCTGCTGGCTGGAAGGCAGGATAAGAGGAGTTTGGGGTGTGTTGGTGACAGCATCAAATATGCAATCTGAACCTACAAGTTTCTAGCTCTCCTTTTCCTCCCTGTATCTGGATGTCGAGGGACAGGAGGGAGGGTTGGATGCAACATTCCTTCTCTGAATGGCTATGGGGAGAGGCTCTCCAGAGTGACTTTCAGCTGCTCTGTGGTCTTCCTCAAAAGCTGGGGACCAGCTTTCCTGCTGTCAGGATTAATCTGTGCTTTCTGAACTGATCATGGTGACACTGACCTGAAAATGGTAGTTTCTTGGGGAGAGAAATCACTCTTCCCTCCTTCCCTGTCATTCTGCTTCAGAAAAACAGGCAAACCAAATTTCTGTTATTTCTGTTATTATTCATCAAAACTGTCCCATCCAAATTAGTATGTTGAACTTGGTTCAACATACTAATGTGTTGTGTTAAGGAATTCTGTCTTTGGTTTTCTAGTATTTCCTCTGCTGGGGAGAGGAGCACTGGGAATTGTGTTATGGTGTGCTGGTTGTTCTGGCTTTGGCTCTGACTGGAGAGTGAAAAGACAAGCAGCAAAATTTTTAGAAAAAAAATAGATCAGACTTCAAAAACAGTGTTTTAATCCATTTTCCTCTCATTTGAGGCTATTTATTTAACCAAACCTTTTGCGAATTTTAGCTTTTCCATGTGGCATTTATTATATTTTTTCTGGTTTTTGACCAGCAAAGTACCTTTCGGAACTTAAGCAAACACCAGTTGGCAGCTCCCTGTGCTGACTGGTTGCAGGGAATAGTGTGGACCTCTGTCCCAGCTCGCTGCACAGTGTGTCAGCAGAAGACAGCAGTACATTTTTTTCATCTTTCAGAAACTTGTCAGCTTAAGCATTTTTCTTTTTTCCCTAGTCCATGGGAATTTTCTGTGCCTGACTATAAATTTGAATCAGAAAATGTAGAAGCTTGAATCTTGTCCCAGTGCTTTTAAGAAGGAGCCCATACAGCACAGATCTGTACAGGCTTCAGTTTTCACAGCTGTGCTCTGTTGTTTGGATTAGAATTAGAAGGAAGGATATTTTGAAAATTTTATGTCGGCCTCTTGATAGTGTGGCTGAAAGGCCCTATTGAGCTTGGTACTGTGTGTTTGAGAAAATCCTGATAGTAAAGACAGCTTTGGTGCCTCCTGCTAGAACAGAGTGCTGGAGGGATGTGCAGTGCTGCTGAGGAGTGCTGGGTGCTTGCTTTTTCTGGTAGGTAACAAAGAAAAAACCCATCAGTGATTTCTGAGACACCTAAAGCCTCGAGATCCTCCAGCTAAGGACAAGGCCTAGGGACTGGCCAGGCCTTGAGCTGGGTTCAGGTTCACCCTTGCTGAGCTGGACTGTTCTGGAGCTGTGGATTTGTGGTCCTGGCTCTGCTCAGGCTGTGCTATGCTGCCATCAGCAGTGCTCCTGTTGGCATGATGGGGGAGGTGGAATCCTCTCTGTGACATTCTTGTTGATGGAGCCTCCGTGCTGAAGGCTGCAGAAGGGATGTTAACTTTCTGAGATTGGACAGTTCACTTTGATAAACGAGTGTTAAAACACTCAGATTTAGGCATGCAGCCTCATCTTAATGCGTAGGGATAGGCCTTTGAATCCATTAACTTTTATCTTGCCATTTGAGATGGCAATGTAACTTTTCTGTGGTTTATAAGGAATGTTAGGAAGCATTTGTTTGTGACAGACTTGTTTTGATCTGGTGTTTAGAGGCTGTTTTTTCATTAAAGAGCCTGAAGCTTGGTGCTGGGACAGGTAACATTTTCAAAGGGCAGTGTTTCAATCTTGTACCTCTAAAATACAGAGTTGCTATGGAAGGAGGAGTTGAACAATTTGAAAGGTTGCAGGAGCCCAGGTAGGATCTGCTGTTGCCTTTTTCCCACAGATGGGGGTTGCAATACTCAGTTTTTTGCTTGTGGCTGTTGAGGTCATGTGTGACTCCTTGTACCTGCCCTTCACAGTCCTGCAGCTTCTGGCTTGGGAACAGGACCCAGAGCTCCTGGGACTTACCCCCTGTGAAGTCTTGGGATTTTGCTTTCCTCAATGTCCATCATGCACAGAGCTCAGATCATTTCCTTGGGGGTGTCCAGTTGGAAGTGGGGCTACCTGGTATGGGAAATAGCCCTGTCAGACGTACTAGTCTTGCTGCAGGACCTGCCAAGGCACGGGGCAGCCTGTCTGGGCATTGTGGCCAGCCTGAAAGCCATCTCTAAATGAATGAGATGACTGCCTTCTGTAATCAAGGATAGTGAAAAGCCCTGGCACTTCAAGACAGTGAAAAATACTCACTTATTCTACTGATAAATTCTAGTTAGTGCTTATAATTCCTTTCCTGAAGCCATTCTCCCCCATCCTGCTCACATTTAAAATGCTGACAAGTTTCAGGCTACAGAAGTGGTGGAGCTCATCTCCCCTAAGGAAAAGTCACATTTGAAGAGATGCTGAGCTGCAAATGTGAGGTGAAATGAGTCATGGACAGATATTAACTGGAAGGAGACATTCAGAGCTGCAGCTTAGGGTATTCACCCCTGTGACTGGACAAGCTTGAGAGGCTTTCTGAGCCTGGGACTGTGCTCCAGCAGGGCAGAGCAGGGTCCAGCTGTGTGGGGCAGCGAGGTCTCTATAGGTTAAGATATCTACATGTGTTTGTCAGAAAGACAGAACCTAAGGAGGCTTTGGATGAAGTTGAGTGCTATACATTGATGTAGAACTTCTGAGTGTGGGAGGAGCAGGTCATTAGCTGGGGACTTGAGAGGTCTGCAGAGATCTTGCACTGAAATAGCTCACTTCTAGTTGGTTTAAATTACTTTCAGTGTGTATTTATGTTGCTTTTTTCAAGTTGAGTTTTTATTTCTCTGTATCAGAAGTTATTCATGCTGCTTACATGATATTTGAAAAATAGCCAGCTGCAGTGTGTGGCACTGACCAGGGAAGTGCCCATACCTTGTTTAAGTTTCCTGCACTGGTTCTGAAAGTTACAGCCTGACCTTTCATTCCTCTGTTATGGTCTGAGGGTGTTCTTACATGGATGTGGAACTTCCCAAGATAAACAGAGTGAATGTGGTTTGGCATTTAAATCACTGATGTATCAAGCTAGAGAGTTTCAGAAGCCATTAATGTCTACAAGAGATGTTATTTTGTTCACTTGGGGATAAACTTTGCCCCTGTCTATATGTGGGTTTTGGTTTTGGTCCAAATTCAGATTTTTAGAGCGTTGGTATAAATCTAAGTGCCAATACTAATGCCAGTAGAGTTACACTATGTTTCTTTTATTATGACTGAGAAGAAACTTCATGTGTTTTTTGAAAGTCCAAATGTTACTTGATTTTTTTTTTAAGAGTAGCTTTATGAGACAAGACTTAATGTCTAAAAGAGCTGAATTAAATGTTTCTGTACTCTCTTTTTGGAAAGTGTGTGCTGTTGAGGTCAACCTGGAGCAGCTCTGGTGCTGTTTGGATAAGGGGCTGCTCAGTATCTGCCAGAGGAGCGTCTGTCATGCAGCGAGCGCACCACCCGCTCGCTTGGGGCTGGGGGAAACCGCTTTGCAGAGCGCTTAGGGAAGTGTTAATAACCTCACAGTCACCCAGTTGCTCCCTCTGTGGGGGGAAAAAGGGGCTGTGTCGCAGAAGGGTGGGAGTAGGGCCACGGCAGCTGCCTGGCAGTGGGTTCAGAGCATCACCAGCCCTGGTGCTCCACGGTGGCTGCAGCTGCTGCCTGGCACAGCCAGGAGCCTGACACACCTCCAGAGGCTCAGGAAACATTTTCTGGTTTCAGCCAAAACCCGTATTGCTTATTTGTGGATCAAGTTTGTTTCTGAGATATTTTCTTATTTTCATATTTTCTTGTGAAAATGTCATTTGTTTCTTCAAAGGGTGAAAAATGCCCCCTTTGCTTTTTATTTTTTTTCCCAGCATTTCTCAGAAACAAACAAATGTTTCTTATCCAGCAACCATCATTACAAAACTGAAGTTGAAGAGCAGTCTGCCTCATCCTGGGAAAAGAAAGCATTGTTTCCAACATGTTTTTACTCTCAAATCCATACATGTGCAGTCATGTTCTTCCTAATTTTCCAAAAATCTGTCAGTTTTAAAATTTTTTTTTCTTGATTTTTAAATGCTTTTCTGGGAGGTTTTTAAATCTGGTCTCCACTGAGCTCTGTAACTTGGTGTTTGGTTTAAAATGACCTTACACTGCCATGCCAGCACCGTATGTGACTTTCCATGCTGGTTGTAAAGTAATGTAAGTTTGAGGAGTTCTAGATAACAATGTTAGGCACTGCTAACAATTGCAGCTCTGCTGCAGAGCCCTCAGTTCAGGGTGGATTTGGCTGTGCAGCACAATTTCCATAAAAGTTAGTCTTTGTAGTACCCCAGTTAGTAGGCCTCATAGGCAGCAGTAGTTTTATTTAAGGTAGAATTTTATTAAAACCTTGAGTTGGAACTCTCTGGCTAAAGGAGTAGGTAAAGGCTCCCTTTGCAATGCCAGTGGGATGGACTGGCCAGGGAGAGAACAGAGCTGTTGGGAGCTTTCCAGGAGAATTGGGGACTATTTTATAACAGGAACAAACTGTCACAGCACAATTTGTCCATCTATTGGAAGGGGAGAAGAATGACTTTCAAGCATATCATCACCTCCTAAATGTAAGCAGTTTTAGCACTGGGAAGAAGATGGTTTCAGTGCTAGCAATGCCAAGGTGACTGGATCCTGTGTGCTGTATGGTGACATTCCCCTGGTGAACAAAGCTGGCTGCACCAGAGTAACTCCCCTTGCTTTGCCTGGGTGATTTACAATACTTGGCATTGTTGTTGCACTCTTTGGCACTTCTAATTCTTCATGAGTATGGGTATGACCTGGGAACAGAGATGGTAAAGTCCAGATCTCCAGTAGAACAGGAAGCTGAACTGGCAGTGCTCACCATTGTACAGAACTATGCTGTAATCTTGTCCTCTTCAAGTTCTCATGTGTGCAGTAGTTTGTACAGGTCCAGCCTTGCAAAAAGACTTGGAAAAGAGTCTGGAGGCAGGTACCTGCCTGACAGTGCCATGACACTCAGAGACCAGGAGCTGAGGGCTCCATAGTGAGAGTTTGTGCCATAAACACTGTGTGGTGACTTGTTGCTGTGGCTGCTTGAAGCCTTACTACACACTGCCTAAAGATCCTGGGTTTGCTTTAGGAAATACTTACTGCTGTTCTGCTTTGTACACCTGGAGGTCAAAAGGGAATGTGGTTTTTCTAGCTAATCATAGTCTCTTGCCAGCTAATTGTAAGTAAAATAAAAAGGGAAATCATGGAGTCTGGCCAGTGCTTAGTAACGTCTGAACCAACAAGTCTAATGTGGTATTGCTTTTCTGACTTGACTGTTGAGCTTCTGTGGGAGTTTGAAGTTTTACCCTGAGAAGCTTATCTTCACTTTCACTGTGTGTTGTTCTTTAGGGTTTCTTTTGATTTTTTTTTTTTGTTTGCTTTTTTTTTTTTTTTTTTCGTCCTGGAAAGTAGTGGGTTAATCTTAAGAATTACTTTGAACAGTTGGTGTGAGATGGCTAAAATGAATAATGGTTGTTGCTACCTGCACCTATATCATAGATACTCCATGGAAGTTAACAGTAAAGAGTCTAATGGGTAGGATGCTCCCTTACAGGGGTCATATTTGCAAAGATCTGGAATACATATCTCCACACCCAGGCAGTGTTTGCTACTGGAGGGATGTGTCCTCATTTGGACCTGATCCTGGATCAGCAGGGCACTTTGGCTATTGGGGAGGCTGCCCACTCCTGCTGTGTGACTGATCAGTTTCTTGATTTTCTCCCTTGACTTTGCCCTCTTCTCCTAGAGCAGCCAGGCCTTGGATGCTGGGTGTCTATTTGCTGAGAGGCTGTATGGACAAAGGCTGGGTCCTTGCCTGAGGAGCTGAAGAGTACAAGGAGAGCAAAATTATTTCAGTTTCCAACATACATGATTCAATTAACATCTTCTTAACCCTGTGTTAATGCCTAACAGCATGTGGTGACTAGTATAAATATTTATTCTTGGTATGTAGCTAGCAGATATGTGGTAGGCTTGATACTAAATTGTTAGTACCCAGTTTAAGTAAAATCAGTTTGTCAGACTGCTTCCTTTTGTGTCTTGTTGTGTTTGTTTTTTTTTTTTTTTTTTTAATTGGCAAGAGAATCTACAAACAGGGTTCAGATGGCCAGAGCCTCTAGAATCTCATTATCTTAATTGAAAACTGTCACCCTTTGACATTCATAAATGATTTAGCTAGTACATCATTTAGTCACTGGGGAGAAATGGAATTGAATGTTATAACCATCCTTCACTTCTAGATGCTAATGATAAACTACAGCCCACAGCGCTGAAGAATTAATAGCTCTTGGTTTAGAACAATATTTTTGTATACTGGAGCATCTCAATTCCATTATATTTGGTAACGCTTCATTCTGAAATACCTTCACTTGGGAAAATAAACAGAAAGGTGCTCAAAGAACATCCTCCAAAGTTGCTCTTCAGCTTTTTACACCCTGCAGATGTGTTGCCAGTGATCTGCATCTTCTTTAGAAAAAAATCAGACTGTTTTGTTTATGTTGACCTTTCCTCACTCACCATAGGAAATAAGTTGTTTAGACAATGTGTGGGGATTAGCTGTGTAATGAACTACCACAGTAAACAAGTAATTAATTCTCATCAAAACGTACACTGTGCTCTGTGCCTGGGTTTTATGGTGTCTTTTGGAAAAGAAAATATATTTTTCTGTCTTAAAAGCATTTCCTACCCAGTGACTAGCTTGAAAGAAACAGCTTGAAAATGTTTCCTGGCTGGAAGAAAGGATCAGTGCATTCAGTTTGCCATTGTGGTTAACATCGCTGTGTGTTTTTCTAGCACTTCTTTTCCTCAGTTTTATGTACCTACTGTTAATAAATATAGGTACAGAAATTACAGTCTGTCTGGGCAAACTGACTTGATCTTTTCATTTGCTGATGCTGGGGTTTTGCAAAGGATAATCTGAGGATTCAGGCTTGGCTTTTCTCCTGTTTGAAATCACTGTTAAAATATTGCAAATTTTAGTGCTGGATCAGGGGCCAGGGGGTCATGCCTTTTTTTTTTTTTTTTTCCCTTTTCTTTTCCAAGAACTAGATCAGTGGGCAAAATACAGCATTAGTGTATTGAGGGAGACAAGTGGTTGGGCAGTGTGCCTGTTGGAGCTCTGTGAGTGGGGTGTGCTTGGTGCAATTGCAAGCTGGGGTTTAGCATGAGATGTTTCGGAGCGCAACCAGTGACAGATAGGTTTTGATGACCAGCTTTTGCCTCTAGATACAAAAGTATAGTGTTTATTTCAGCTTCTAAACCAGGTTAGTGAAAAGATGTCAGCAGTACCAGGTGCTGTGCAGCTGTTTGTTTGCAGAGCTTAATGTTTTTTATGCTGTTACTGGTCAGCAAAGGAAAGGTGGGGTTGGAGATACTGATATTCCCAGAAAATGGGCAATCAAGGCTGGCAAACACTTATGTCCTCAGGATTTCTGCTCAGCCTCCCTGTTAATTAAGGTTTTTTTGCTGTTGGCTCCTGGCTTAGCCTGTTGCAGTTCTCCACGGGCCAGTGCAGGGGCTTTGGACACTCTGCAGGTGGCATTTCACTGGCATCACTCCCTCTTGGCAAGCTGCCCTGCAAGCTCTCTGATCTACCTGTAACTCAGGAGGCGAAATTATTTCAGATCATAAGTATTTTCTGAGTTTCCAGTACTCCTTAGTTGTTTCCAGTCCTGCTGTTTCCCAGCACAGCTCAGCAAGGTCGCGTGGTGTGTGTTTCCTAAGCAGGGGCTTCCTGGGCTGCTCTGCAGCATGGTGGTTTCCTTGGGTGACTTGACACTGAGGTTTCAGTGTCATTTGGCTGTTGTATCATACTGCAAATGAGTGATTAACTTGTCTGGTTTCCTTGCTGATTCCCGGCAGAGCTGTTTGCCTTCTTTCAAATCATGTATCACTTTAGTCTGACCTCCTCCATAGTCTGGCATTTCTGTAGTGCCTCATTTACTATAGATGTGTGATTACATGTGATTTTCTGTCTTAAATTGTTGCCTTTTTAAGAGTTAGGTTTTATCTGTTACTGTTCCAGACAACATCTAAAACTGTGATTGAGGTGCTCAGAAAACTTGGAGGCAAATGAGAAGATTCCTAAATTTATTCACCCCCTGAACTCCTTCAGCTGTGATGGTTTCCATACTAACAGATACGTTACAACTTTAGGTGACCAGGGGTGAAAGCAAGAACTTTAGGGATGGTGAGCTCTGTGATACCAAAAGCCAGATTAGACAACCCCAGTGTTTTTTCAGTAGCTGTGTTCTCTGGCAAAAATAAATCTGAAATGTTTTCAAGGGCTGGGTACAGAGTGAGACCCATAAATAGATCCTGTAAACCTGCTCTCCTGAATTGCAGAACAATCCTCAGTAGTCGCACCTAAAAATGGTGAGCCATACATGCTGCATATACTCACACTTGAGTGTACTGCCATGAAATTATCACAGAACTGGAACTAAAGCAAGCTGAAATGGAAAAGCCATGCCAATGGAAATAATAAAAAGAGGAGTCATGCCCCTAAAAACGCTGCAGTGTAATCGCTATGAAAATCTGCACGTATTTACAATAACAAAAGTCTCATTTCTGCAAAACTTTGCCATATGCATATTTTTACATACCCTGAGCAGCCCCCAGTGCCCACAGGCCTGTGCACTGTGAGTAAGGGACTGAGGCCTGCTGAGTGCTCAGTGTTTCAATGCACACGGATCTTTTCCGGAATTGAAAACATCTTTTATTCCCCAGGCTGAGCTGGCAGCGGCACAGGAGGCAGTCTGCTTTATGTTTATCAGGCCGGGAGAAGCCCAGTTCTTGTGAGCGTACATCTCATCTGCCAAGAACACCAATAGGAACTTAACTATCTTCCACTCTCTTTTATTTTTTTTTTTTTAATTACTTAAATGTGGCCATTCAGGGAAGCATTTAATTCTTTAAATGTGGCGAGGAAGGTATTAGTGAATTGAGGGTAGAGGGTTTAACCTTGTTCCATCCAGAGCTTTGCTGACGGTTGGCCATTGCTGATGGCTGGATGCTGTGTGATTTGTTCTGGGAGGTGCTGTGGGAGTGTCCTCCCTTGTGTGGACCAGCTCTGAGCAGGGAATCCCACCTTGCTGTGCTCTCCATGCCCTTCAGCACAGTGAGATGCCACCTGTGTGACAGAGCCATTTTGGGGTGCCTGCAGAGGATTCCCTTGTGGACTGTTTTTGGGAAATACTGCCCTGTGCTGTCATCTACCTGGAGTATATTCAGAGAGAACAAGAAGCCTAGTCCTGATGCATTCATGAAACTATTCCATTCATGTTAATTAGTCTAATTTAATTTGTAGGTGTAGGTATGTAAAAATGGCTTTGGTCATTTTGGGCTTGGCTGAAACCCTCTGATCCAAGGCTATAAACAAACCCCTGGTAGTGAGTGAAAGCTGAAGGGCTTTTGAAGGGTCTTCTCAGATGATTCTTGTGCCCATGTGTGGAGTAATGGGGATGTATGAAAGGTTTTTTGAGTAGCTGAGGAAAATATAAAAGCCTGTAATGGTATGTTTTACCTTCAGAGTTTCTTAGTTACTGGAGTTCTAGAAAGAAAATTTCTTGCATATATTTTGGCAGCTCTTTTCACTAACTGAATACCAGATTTATTGCTGTATGAACTTGATAATTAGTTTGTAATCTGTGCATAGGCATTTCATCCTGGTGGTTTTCTTGCAGAGAATAATTTGCCTTTTATTTGTTGAGAATGGTTTTTTTAGTGAAAACAGAACTCCCATTCATGACGGGCACAGCAAATGTAGTAAAACACTATCATAGCTGGGATTTGTTGTACACTATGGATTTATGTCAAGAATGTTAATGATTTGTTTATGAATAAGTGAGCCTGTAGTATTGTGAAACATTATCTGGCAGGGCTGCTGAATGGACATTTTGAGAGCAGAGGATTCTCCAACTGAATAAACTGTAGATATTTGTGTGTCTCAAACTACTCATAAGTAAACTTACGTATTTTAAGCAGAAGTGTTTATTTAATGCATTATTATCAATGGTGCTCATCTGACAGATATGTATGGGCCACTTGATAATAAGCAAAGAGGTGGTTAAGTACTTTTTAAGAGCAGTTAATCTTCTTTTAGTGGGCTTTAGTTTAAAAATAAGGTTTTCTTGTAGAAAGCAACACAAATCCTTAAGCAGAGGAGTGCGATGTTTGCAGAGTCAGAGTGGATCAGCAAGGTACTTTGATTTTGCAGTGTCTCACTTGAGTGTAGCACCTAGTTCAACAGAGCCACTTGAATTTACTGATAAAGTCACCACTTGGTTTCCAGTATGTTGTACAGTCCCAAGTACACACCTTCCTGACAGGGGCTTGGGATGGGTTTACTGCTTTCTTCTAATGCCCATTTTCCTGGAAGAATACATTCTGATGGGCAGGGGAGGTGGTTCATTACCATCTTACATGAGTCCAAAGATCAATAATTATCTCCTGTGTGTGGGGAGTACTTGAGAGAATAGAAACACAGTCCCTCAAAATAATAATTTGGGGGCTAAACTGAACCTCATCCCAGGTAATGGTTCTTTGCATTGCTTGTTACAATTTGCAGAGTCAAGGTGTTGGATCTTATTACTGATATGACAAATCTATTGACCAACAACTGACATCCAACAGGACAAAGTGAGAACTCTGTCACTGTTTTGGACTCCTTAGTCAACCTAATGTGGGACTTTCCATGCTAAAGTTAAAAAAATGCTTACAATACTTATCTTCTCTCCAACTACCCTTCCTCTAAAGAGTTTTATAGCTGGTTAAATGGGTTGTCACTCAAGTGAGATTCATGCATTTTTAAATGTTGCTAAGCCTCTTGAAAAAGATGATGCTGTAGCAGGAACCCTTGCTGTGTGACTTCATGCAACATGGGCAGCTGGGCCCAAAGCAGAGGGACTTCAGAGCTGGATTCAGAAAGTGTCAGAGGCAGTTGGTGTTGTGCATCCAGGCTGCCGTGTGCAGGGTGACTTAACTCTGCTTGATAAATTATGACATTTCTTGAAATAGTGCCCTGTACATTTTAATGAGCTGGGCTATCAGCTTTGCATCAGTGGATAGTTAAAATGAAGCAAGAATTGCTTTAACATTAAAACTCTGCCTGGAGGACTTCTCTGAGAAATTGCTTATGATTATTAAGTGAATATAATACAGTAAGACAGCCTTCCTTCTTTGCTGTTCTTTTTTCATACCAAGTACAGTTTTGGAAGTTGAAAAATGTACAGATGGAAGGTAGTGTTTAAATGGGAATGGCTTTGAAAGCTGTGCAGTCCTCTCTCCCTTTGAATGGGAATAGAGAAAAGAGGTAAGTCACAATGTATTGAGATGAAACTTTTATAGATGAATTGGATTTCCTCTAAATATTTTTTGATCATGTGCCAAACAGAAAAGAGGCTGAAGCCAGAGCACTTCATGTGCTGAACTGGAGGAGAATATCTTCCAAACCAAATGGGCTGGACCAAAATGAACCTTGCATTTCTCATTCCTTCTACTGTGCATGCAGACTTAGAGATAAAGAAATGGAAAGGTAGCCCTCCTCTGTGGGAATTGATGAGGAAGCAGCTGTGGGGCTCAGTTGGGCTGGCTACAGCCTGACCTGCTCCAGGGCAGCAGCACCCCGGGGTGTTTTATGCAGCCTGAGGCAGGTCAGAGGCCTTGCTGTAGGTAGCTCTGCCAAGTTATCACTGAGATTTACCCCTGTCCTGCCTACGTTATTTCTTCAATGGGGGGCATCTTGCTGCCTCTGTTTTCAGAATTACCTCGTTTCTTCCCCAGAATCATCTCTGAGATGGTGTTTCAGCAAATAAATAGCCCCCCAACTCCAACCCAGCAGCACACATTCAGGGATGAAGGCAAAGAGGGAAACTTGGTGGAAGTTGATGAACTGATTTGTTCTCTAGATAGACACTTGTGCCCTTTTTCCACTCAGATACCACACCGTTAAACACTATTAAATATTGGCAGCTTCACAGTAAACTGCACTTGTGATTTCTCTACTGTCTAAGCAGAAAAGGCAATCCCAAATCTCTTTCAGGAATGGCTTCACTGATGTTCCCAACTCTGCCAGGTTGGGAACACCAGAGTCTTTTAATTTCTGACTATAATGGTGATAAAACATGAAAGTGGAAGTGCTCATGTTGTTGAGCATGAGTTGGAACTAATCAGCTTCCTACAGATGCTACAGGGAAAATAGATCATAACACGTAGCCCTGTTTCATGTGCTGGTTGAAGCTGTTCCTCTTTTAATCTTTATAGAAGGAAAGGAGCACCTTCTATAATATCATGGTTTTCAAAGGATTTCTAACCTGTATTTAAAAGAAAATATTTTTTAAAAAATCAGTGTTTTAGCAGATGCCCTTGTCATACATTTTTTCATTGTGTGTCAGTCAAAACCCACGGTCATCCTGTGTGGATAACTACAGCATACACTCCCCTGGCTTGAACAGCAGACAATGGTGGTAGTTTGGGTTCCTGTTTCTGCAGAGGGTCACTGTGGCTTCAACCTCTGATTTTCTCTGTTGTGCTGTGGATGATACTGAGAAGCCAACGAGTGCTTCAGGACAGGGAAACAGCAAAACTTGGAACCCTTGAATTGTGGTGGTTGCTGGATTGTACCCAGGAGGGAACTGGCTTTGTTGAATGATCAAAGGTCCCCCTCGCTCATCAGCTGCTGGGAATGGAGCAGCCAGATGTTTATGTAGCCGATTGTCTTGTAAAACTGTAGAATTGGCTTGTGCAAATAGCTGTGCATGCAAGACTTGACTGATGTTATTTCAGAGGCTTTTCTAATGTCATCTGAAAATCTGTTCCAGTCAGACAACCTGGGATCCAAAATTGAAAAAAAATCAAACAAGGATACCTTCTGTTCCTCAAGCCATCTGACACTAAAAATAGTGTAGTTGGATTAAAGGTTGGTCTGTAGGAGGGGAACTAGGGGTGATTAATTGATGTGGAGTTAAAGTCCCCTCTGAAAAACCGGCGACTTCAGTTAACAACTTGCCCGAGACTTTCCACTTTTGAGGTTATCTGTTTCAAGCTTTGCTTCTGGACTGAAATGTCATGCTTTCTTTAAAAATGAAAATATTTTACTTGTGGTGGTCTCCCAAGTAACTCACCAACAGTACAAACATTTTTACAGACTTTCCTCTAAATAATGGTAATACTTGGAAGGCAGGAAAACAACCATCTGTCATCGAGCTCAGAATTACCCCTCAGCAAGAGAAATGTTCATTTTGAGTGGTAAGCTCTGACTACCTTTTGACTTCCCAAGTGGAGACCTAGAGGCAAAGCCTTATTTTGTGCCTGTGTGGAATGTTTTGTGCTGAATGTTCCTGATAAGGGGTGTAGGCAGAGCAGCTTTGCAGTGGGCAGTGTTTGGGATCTCAGCAGCTGTAATGAAGCTCTGGGGAAGTGTGTGGTGGTGAGGCACAAGTCCTGTGGAGTTGTCATGGTGTGCCCTGGCTGCTGGGTGGCTCTGCTGATAAATGCTCCTCACAGTGGTTCCCTTCTGAGGATGGTGTTCCATCAGACTGGTTGGTCTTGATCGTCCCAGTCATGGACTGGTATTCACTTTAATTGCTTTCTAAATGAGCCTTGCTTTCCAAACATAAGAAACTGCCTTAAACAATTGGAGCTAGAGAGTTATTTTTCTTAAAAGTATTTGTGGAAGAAGGAAACTTCAGAGATTCCCTTGAAAAGTCTTCTGTGAGTTTTTAATTGCAAAACTGGGTCTGACCAATAGAGAAATGTCGCTGGAGATTCATATTGAATCCCTGTGTACATTCATCCATCTGCCTCGTATTTATAGTTTACCTCTAAATGGTTATTTTTTTCCTTTTCTTTTGGCTAAATTACTGTCCTTGACATCACTGAGTATGGCTTGGAGATCTTTCAAAGAACTGTATGGCCATTCTATATGCAAATACCTTAGATAAGCAGGGGTGAGAAGCCATCAGCAGGGCTGCAGCATGAAGAATTTAATGAAAAAAATGAATTATAAGATTGATGACCCTTGTGCTTAGTGGTCAGAATGCAAGTAACGAGAGCTGCAAATCTGGGCAGAAATACATCCTATAAAAAGCAGTATCTCAAGATTAAGCTATAGAGGACACATTTTTGCATGGTACTCTGCTGGATTTATTTTGGCACTTATTTATTTGTGGTGGTGGTGGTGGTTATGAAAGTGGAATTTTTAGCAGTCTCAGTATAATTATAGAGGTCTGAATTTGTGAAGCTGCTCAAACATTTTGCATCAGAGTTGAGTATTTTCTTTCAGCCAAATATATGCCTTTTCTTTATTAAAAGAAACATATATATCTTGATACCTCTTGCTTCGGAGAAATGACTAATAGGTAATCACAGGATTAAATACTTTAATATTTTATCAGCCCCTAAATTCTTTTATTCCCTTCACTTTCAGGGTAAATAATTTAGATTTCAGCTGCATCAAGTTTGATAAAAACCACCCTGTTAACATCTGCAGAACTACACCTCTGTGCTCTTTGAGGGTTGCTGGAATAACTGCATCACTAATGTTTCAGAGTTAAATTGAATGGGGCAGAGGAGGAAGACAGTTGGGAAATGCTGGGCAGGCACTTTAATTTATTTTTATTTTGTTGGTTCTTTCACATCTGTTTAACTAGCTGCCTGACACAGGCAGACAGGGGTCTGTAAATGTAGTGGGTATTCAGAATATTTCCATCTTGTACTATAGGAATTTATTTTAGATCTTTATCTAGACAAGCTCAGGGCTGTGACGTCCCAGGTCCCTTTCCTTGGATCTTGATATTCTATATTACTTCATTTGTTCTAAGCTTAAAACATGTTAAAACACTGCTTGCAGCAATTGACAGGGTTTGCATGAACAAACACTTGATAATAATAACCCCCCTCCTCCCCCCTGCAAACAACCCTCTCATCTTCATTCCTGTTTCTTTTGCAGCTTCATTTCTCAAAGTTGAGCCCAAACTTGAAAACAGGTTTTTTTCAAGGCAAAACTATTTAGGTTGTAAAGTGGCTGAGAATGGATCATGTTTGTGGTGGTGAGCAATCAGTGGAGGGGGGAAGAAAGTTGAGACTGTACTGAGAGTAAGGATGTTCCTCTTTGTTGCTGAGTGGAATTCTTTATTCTGTAGGTCTTTTGTGTGTAGAAACTTGTAAGTCATTGCAGTGTTGAACAAAGTTTGAAGCAGATTGGCCAAAAGTGAGAGTATAATTACTGGAGACAGAGGAAGTAGCTTTCACAGTGTAAAGAGGTTGAATGATGATCCTTGTACATGCCTGAAGTCTTCCAATTCTGGTCTTGCTGGAAAGGAACACTTGGGTAGTTTCAAACTTTTCTGATTCCTTAGTTAAACAATTCACGATTTCTATCATTCAGTGCACTTAATTTCATTGGCAATGTTGAAGGGTAAGACCAAGACAGTTACTTCAATAAGGAGTGGTAGTAATTCTTCATGTAGGAGCAGGGAGTAGCACATGTAAAGCAGCAGTAAAGATGAGGGTAGTTCTGTTCCTGTTGAACTTCAGATTGTTTTGCCAGAGATTTCTGTGGAAGCAGGGTTGTTTTTTTCATGGCATATGAGATTCCTAAAGACTGGGATTTGGTTATGAATGAGCACGTGTTTCCAGAATGGAATTACTTGGAATGAGTTTGTTTAATGGATTGTGGGTTCCTCCAGAAGTGACGCTGCAGTGCCTGTGTGAGGAGTTAGCTCTTCTTAATTGGTCCCATATGTACTGGCAGATAGTATATTAACCATGCCTGGAGGGGATAAGGGCATCTGGTTGAATCTCATGGTGCATATTTTATTTCTTTTCTGGAGGGATTTGCTTTTTTTTCCGTGGTTCTTTTCCCCCCTCTTTGTTCTTAGAACTGTAGATATGTATATATATGTATAACCACTAGCATTTTGAAACTTAATACTCAGCTGAGGGATTAGTTAAGCTTCTGCAAAATTATCTGAACTTTGCTGACAAGTAAAGAGGAAGAAACTGAGGTTTTATAGAGAAGCTGGAGTTTCTGAGTATATCTGAGTTTGAATGACTAAATTGCAAGAAGTCAGAAGCTTAATCTCCATCTTGTCAAGTGCTAATGAATTGTTCTTTGAAAACCAGAGAAACGGAGGCATCAGAAAAGATTAATTACTTTTGGAAAAACCTTGAAAACATGATGTAGATTTAACCTTAATATCTGGAGGGTGTGGGTATTGGAAGGCTGCCCTACCCATGGGCCCTGTTGGCCTTAACAAAGGGGAGCACCAGCCTCAGCCTTTTTACTTGACTCATTCTGAACTGTACAAAGCAGAGTAATTCTGCATCTGGCTGTTTTGGCTCAGCTTAACAAGTAAGGTAGTTGCAGGAGAAACAGGAATGTAAATGAGTTGGTCTGATTTTTCTTTTGTAAAGGTTTCGTGGTGCAAATCCTGTCAATTATCCACCTCTAAAGTTTTGCTGAATTAATGAGACACATTGTAGAAAGGTATTTTTGATCACCTTCTGTAGAATCCCTTATTTCTGATGTAGGCTCTCTAGTGTACTACTTTTATTCATGGCTTAAAGAAGTGGAAAGACCTACCGTGTGAAGTTGCCCCGGGGTAGTTGTTATGTATCTGCACTGCAGTGGGATCCAATTTTTGTCTGTATTCTGCATTGTGAGCTCAAAGGTTTGTATAGCTGTAATCCTGGCGGAGTTGCCCCATGATGAATAATTTGCTGTTGGAGGTGGGAAAGGAGTGGTGTTGCAGGAGATGAAATGCCTGTGAGTGTAGTCAGGGCTGGGGCGGTTCCTTTAGATGGGACAGTCACGCTGGCCAGACACAGCTCCCCGGGGATGCTCTGGGGCAGGCACTGATGGTGCTCGTGGGGATGCGTGGCAGGAGGGAAGGCTAAAGCCACCAGGCTTCTTCTTCATCCCTTGCAAGGGCTCAGGAGGTACATCCTGGTGAAGGCTTCCCAAAAAGTCTGACTTGCTAAAGATGCAGGTCCATTCCCTTGGAAGTGGCTTGTGTCCATGGGAAATAGGAGGAGCCCTTCTCAGAGACCCTCAGGAGTGCCAGGTTTAAATCTTGGGGGTGGTTCTGATCTGGAAAAGGCAGTGCTGTACATTAGCATCAAAGGACTCCGTGATAAAAAAGCTTTAGAGGAAGAAATGGATTCTCCTTATTTTGTAGCTGTAAATACAATTATTAATAAGACCAGAAATTAATTTGATTTACATTTAGCAATATGTAACCTTTTTTGTCAAGAATTTGTACACTTTGTTTCTCCACAGTATTAAAGTGTTACTTGTAGCAAATAATCAGAGCAGATTCCCTGTTTGTAGCACATGCCTTTGTCACCCAGTCCCTATCCCCGTCTCACAAAATATGTTAGCAAGGCAAGAGAGGTGTCACTGAACTACATAACTGCTTACCAAGTTATTGCTTTATTGCAAAAAAATTAAGGAGAAGAGTGGCAGAGTGAAACACTGGCTTTGAAAGGGCTGCATTGCAGAATGCAGTGGCTGTCTGGCAGGTATTGTCTGAGATGGGCTTGTTGTGCCAGGCACAGAGTGAGGATAGAAAACTTTTTAAAGCATCCTCTGACACAGACATTATTGGAAAGCCTCCAAGGGCAAATTGAAAAAGCAACAGCTGCCTTCATGCTGCAGGATTCCATTGTTTTAATATTGGGCCAACTATACCAAATAATACATGTACTGGAAACTCATGTTAGGAGAAAAATATGTTGGAAAGCAGCTTAGGGGTCAGCTCAAAATCAAAGTGAATGAACTTGACGTATCTATGCTGCTGCGTGTTCTAGTTTGTTCTTTCTTTTCTTGTCAGCTCCTATTTCTTAATTTATTTCTACTTTTTCTTTTTCTTTTCCTTTTTTTTTTTTTTTTTCTTTAAAGCATTTGCCTTGTCTTGGACTTGTATTTTGACTGGCATTTGTCCTGAAAATTGCTGGAGCTGATAAATTCTTCTGCTTCCACTGAGAAATTCTGGTATCTTTGAAACTGTAATTTAGTTTAAAATTCTAGAACTAGTTCAGTTGTGACAAAATTATTAGATTTTGAGAGTTAACAGTAATTTCTGGGGCTGAAATTTTGGTAGTAGTTATTTATGAGAGCAGCTCTGTTGATATACTGGTCAAGCGTTTTTAACGCTTTATTTCTATTGATGCTAAAAAATGTTCTGTTATAAAATATTAATGCCATGAGCACCAGGCATTGGAAACTACAGCTTATTTCAAAATATATTTTACAGTCATCAGTGGGTAAAAGACTGTAAAAGCCCAAATCCAAACAGGTATATTTAGATGTTTGTCTTCTATCCAACGTGCCTAATTTCCACTGAAATATTAACCTGGGAGTTTAAGCAGTGTAACATAGAGACTGATGAAAGAACATTTTACTGTGGTACTGTGACTTTTTTTCCCTCCTCCACTCATGTCTTAGGGAGGTCTTATTTTATTTTCATGATTTTGAGTGTCCTGAAATATTGACTCCTTCCTTCCTACTCTGATGTGGATCTCTGTGGTGAGGCTGTATGTTCTGAGCAGTTGAGACTAAACTGGGAACTTGGTCTCTGAATATCTTGTATGCTTAGATTTGTTCAGGTTGGGATTTAGTTTGACTGATGACAGAGAGATGTTAGAGGATCAGTCATGAAATTCTCATCTGGCTCTGAAGTTCCCTGCAGTTTGGAGGGTGTTTGTATCTGGGACTGTTTTGTTTGGGCAGCAGTCCTGCTGATTGGAATCACATAAGCTTGGCAACAGAATGGAGGCATTCAGCCAGAGCAAACTTGAAGTACACAGGGTCTGAGAACAAAACGTTTCACATGAATTAAATTGTGAGGAAACAGAAATTCTTTAAACTTGTAGGAAAACAAGGCAATGTGAGCACCATCACACAGGCAGCTGTGTGATCACAGCTATTGATAGGGAGTGCCGGTTCTAGTTATGAAATCTTGATAATTTTGTGTTTTTAAGAGATGTCTTTTACCACCACAGGAAGAAGAATATTCCCAAGAAGTTGGTGTCAGAGTGAGATGGAATAATTCTCAGTACTTGCATGCAAAGATCCAGTAGCATCTTCAATGGAAGGCTTTCTGACACTCAGCTGATTTAGGTTTCCTATGTACTTTGTCATGTTTTTCTGTCTGCAGTCTTGTGTCCCTTTCCTTTCATTATCTATTGTTTCTGCATACTACAGGTTTTTCCATCAGGGCTTTATCCTTGACTCCCTTATGACCCTCAGTAATGGCAGTTGAAGTGCAGGAGGGGCCCTGCCTGGCAGCTTTGCTTGTAGTGCTGCCTCTCCTGGTGCTTTCCTTTCCTGAGTCTCATGCCTGCTTGCTTTGATGCCATCTTCCTCTTGCTGTTCTGTCAGAAGGATTAGAGCTTATCCTGCCAAATGCAGATTACTCCTTCTGTGCCCAAACTCTCTCTGCTACCCCATCTCTCTCCTGTGCTGTCTGCTGGGGAGGGTGGAGGGGGCATGGGGACATGAGAGGGGAGGTGGTGGCAGACACCCGCTGAGTCATGCCAAGTTGTACCTTGGGCCTGTCCAAGCTCCTCTACTTACAAATTGTATCACAGGTTGCCTGCAGGCAAGCCTGTCTTACCATTTCCACATGTTGCCACTTCTTAGTGATTGAAAGGTGGAAATTCAGACATAATTATATGATTTTTCACATAAATAGCATCTGTTACCTGAAAGAGATTGAATGGATTTGTTTTGATAGGCTGGAAGAATATAGATCTTGAGATGCTAGATGAGATAAGATTTTAATAACCAGATTTCTGGATTGGTTTCAAGGAGGTTTCTTGGGATGGATACCTTGAGTATAGCTGTAACATGGTCTTGGGTTTGTGCATGCCAGTTTTGTGTTACAGACCAGGCTGCTGATGGGATGATTTCTGACTTTATCATGATAAATTGCTTCCATCCCTTCTGTAGTGGATTTCATTGCAGTGTTCAGTACCATGTTTATATGAACTGCTACTAAAGGATAAATAAAGCATGATATAGTTTAGTATGGGGGAGGGAAAGCATTTACATTGTATTACCAGTATTTGTTTAGCAAGAAATGGATCAGAGATGACATTTATCTGTACTGGACAGATTGGCTTTAAACAAAACAAAGCCTTGAAACGGATCAGTTTTCATATAGATCAGAATTCTTCTTTCCTTGCTGAAAAGCTGGAGGCTTAGGGTTGGGTGGTCCTCAGCTCACAGCTGTGCTCATGTAAATCATGGGGTAACCATAGTCCTAAAGGTTTGTTGTGTTGTCATCTCCTCTTGTACCTACAGACTGGACATGCTGCTAGTTAAATTCCACTGGGAACAGGTGAAAAGGAACCTTTGTACTTTCTAAAATTCTCTTGCAGTCAATTCAATTGCTTGTGTCTTTCCTGGGCTGCTTTTTCTTTGCTGTAGGATGCTGTTGAAAAGTTCTGGGTTCATTTGAGACTATAAATGGGTTTCAGAGGTAGAGAGGTACTCCTGCTGAAATAGTAAATTTTAGATATTATTTTTTAATTTCCCTTCATCTTTTGCTGATGCACTAACATGGATTTCATCTGGGAATTCCTTTGTAGGTGCTGTAGAAGGAGGAATTACCCAGAGGACTGCTTCTTGCTCTGGCAGATCCCTCTTTCAGAGTCAACTTTTAGAATAACTCTTTTTCATAAGTTTCATACGTTCATACCCTGTCATTTTTGGGTTTGGATTCAATGTGCATCTTTGGCAAAATTGGCCAAGTACAGGTCATCTGGAAATGCGACGCCAGTTTAGGCAGTCGTGTGTCGATTGTAATGATGATGTTAAGAGAGAATGGGGGATGAGGGCTAAGGTGCTGAAGACTTTTCTTTCAATCACCATGTTGCAACCTAGTCAACCTGTAAAATGTATTTGTTTTGCTTAACTCCTGTTTCTGGATTACAGATTACAATGAGTTACAGTTCCCTCTTTCTTGACATTTATTTTTATACTCCTATCCAGTATATAACCCTTTCTTAGATTTTTGAGTTTGCGCTTTTATTTCCTTCAGAAAAATTAAAAGATCCACTAGGTTTGGCTGCTGAATAGTCAATGTTGTGAACAGCAGTGACTGTTTTGTCAAGACCTGAAGATGAAGAGCATTATTATTACAAATTTCAGTGCATAATTTTCTCCTCAAAGTCATGTTTCCTTGCATGGAATCATAGTTATTTTCTCCAAGACATTTGGCCTGAGTTCTGGTAGTGACTGTATTTTTGCTGACAAACTAAACTAAAATCCAAATGCTGTTAATTTTTAGTTTTAACTACAACAGAAATTGTGCCTGAACTAAATATGCAGCATGAAAAATTTGCAAGTTGAATGTTCTGAGCTAGTTAATTCTAGAGCTAATGTATGAGTGTTGAGCTGATAACAGAATACATGTTAAACAACATAGAAGTTTTTGATTCTTATGTTCAGTTAAGTGGTAGCTAAGTCTGTTAGTGATGACAGGATTTTCATTGAAAAAGGGAGCACTTTGAGGGTCACCAAGGAGGTAAGAGGCAGTACCTCTGTAGTAAGTCTTAGCCAGTTATGGGTTTGGGCTGCCAGTTATGCACCATTTGGTTTTCTTCTGCAGGGGAAAGGATGCCATTAATATGGGTGAACTAAGCGCAATAAACTGATGGAACTTGAATCCTTGAACAAGCAAAACTATGGTTTTGAATTAAGATAATTGTCCAGCGTCATTGTCAGCATTACTTAAATTTTGCTCTGAATGATGTAATGTTCAGCAACTAGTAAAATACAATGCTAATTACAGGACTAATGCTTTCTTTGGCATTTAAGGTACTTTCATTTGTTATGTTACTCCTTGTATTTCTTTCAAATATAAAGTCATATCAGTAGCACCATCTAAATGGACAAAGAATGAGCCATGTGTAATTTTGAGCTGTTGGTATAATCATGCCAGCTAAGAATATCTTCTGATGATGAATTTCAGTATAAGAGCCACCAAATGAACCTAGTGGTTCTGGCACATGAAACGTGAATGGTACAATGTTCCCTGAAACTTTATTCACTGGATTGCCAAAGCCATGCTTTTCAAGAACTTAGTGAACTTAAAGCACTTTACAGAAATATTTAGAGTTCACAGCAGTGGAGAGTGAATGCCTTTTCTCAAAAAATACCTTGGCTACTGTTATAGATCAGCTTTTGCCAACAGTTTCTGCAGGAGATGCCAGTTTGGAGTGGAAACCCAAGAAATGGGTTCAGCAAAGCACTTTATCCTGTTCTTGGCTTAAAGCACACGAATAATCCCATTGACTACCCACGTGTGCTTTACTGTGACTGCTCACACAGTGAAAGTCAGGCACGTGTTTAAATAACGTGTTTATCTGAGGGTTCCCTGCATGATGTCTGCTGGCAGAGATTTGATTTTCTCATGGCAGCCATCACATGACCTGTGCAGGAGCCCAGCGTGGTCTGCATTAGCCCTGTGGGCCAAAGCAAAGGCTATTTCTGCATCCACCCCCAGTCTTTTCTGCACTTCTCTGGCAGCTGATCAGCTCTTTGCTGCCAATTGTGCTCTCGTGTTTTTGGCACCCAACTGCTCCAACTTGCTGCTCATGCAAGTTTTGAATTGCCTTTGTAAGGCACAGAGTGGGCTTTTCCTTGTTTAAGATTGTATATATGGTTGCTACGACATGAAAAAAAAGATGGATCATTGCTGTAGTTTTCTTCATTTTGGTCAAATTGTGCCCTTTCTGTCAGTAGCCCCATTGAAGTTTATAGAGATGTCATCAGAGTAGAACAACTATTTTGGAGGTCCAAGCTCACTGCTCAGGAGGGCTAAATGGAGTTGTTTACATCTGTTGTCTAATGGAAGAACCATTCTTTACTGGAGAAGCCCTGTAAACTGATAGTTTATGGAAATAGAGCTCTTTCAACACTCAAGGGAGGGAAAAGTTAAATGCTAAGACAGGTTCTTCAACCTGAGTATTTCACAGCCATTATCTCTGATCCAAAATTGGCTCACTTGGAAAATAGTATGACTTAACCTTAATAGTACATTTTCTCCATCTCTGCCTACCTCTCCCATCCCCCTGCATGCACAAGACAGCAGCAGAAAGCCCTGGAGGCAGCATTTCCCCAGGCTTGACAAGGGATACTTTGCAAGGGAAATCCCAGTGACCTGTGCATGGCTGGGCCTGAGCTCCAGCACCCTTTGCCTTCTGCATTTTTTCTCTTCCAGAAATACAACTTCAGCAGCTGGTTAGCAGGCCTAGAGCCTATAGGTAGAAGCAAGTCAAGCTGTTGTAGACAGCAGTTAGTCAGTGGGACCAGCCAGTCCAGCTGGTAATCAATGATGCTCCTTCAAACATAGCATCTCAGACCTTCCACTTGCTTTGTACTGTCAATTGCAACCTAAAGGTAAAATGAAGTAGGTTTTCTCAGTCAGTTTAGTGGTCCTAGCTGTCAAAGAGGTGTGTTATCTTCAGAAGCATGTCAGAGAATATTCTTTAATGTATAATCATCTTAAATGGAGTACTTTTTTGCTGGAGCTCTGTTTGGGGGAGTGAATGAGGTAATGTGTAATACAAGGAGATGAGCAGATGAAAAATAGTATCAGTAGAGTGCTTCACTGGGATGAAAACTTGAATGCTTGAAGAAACAGCCCAGAGGTCCTAAAGTATTGCTGTTAACAGGCTGTAACTTTATGTATGAAATAAGTAAACAAGTACTATTTTCACAGACTCTTAGTGTATATGCCTTGAACATATTTCTAAGAGTGTTTGAAGTGCTGTATTTCCAGTAGCATAACAATTATTAGACCTAAACACTGATGAACTAAAGACTGAACTGTTACAAAAGTGTATCAGCTGGTTTTCAGCTGGCACATGATAAAGTATTCATGATCTGGTAGCAGGTTTATTTTCAAAGGAAATTCATATCCACAAAAATCCACAGAAAACCAGCATAGTATCTAAATAGTTGATTCATCCCTGTGTATAAATAAAATGTTGAATAGACACTCTCTTCATCTAAAGTACAGGACTGAACAACAAGGACCTGTGTTGATTTCTAGCTCTGATAGCAACTTCTTGCATGGTTCTGGGAAATCACTTAGCATCACTTTTTCTGCAAGCCAGACCCTGTAATGCTTGTCTGCCTTGCAAAGGTAAAATGGAGACTGAGAAAAGGGGTGGCTGCAAAGCAAGCTGAGTATCTCCTATCAAGTCAGAACAAATGGTTCAGTTTTGATGAAAGTAATCTGGAGTCATTGCACATATGTCTAATAACTGCGGCTTGATAAGGGTCAATTAAGAAGTTTTGATAAAGTCATATTTCACTAGACTGCTGTGGCATGTTACTACCTTGACTTGTTCATATCTGCATTTTTTCTCCCTTAGATAAGTAGCAGCATGTGAAAATGTTCAGTTTTTCAAATAAGGGTCCATTCAAAGAAACATCGAAATGTTAAAAAATTTCTCTTGACTTCCCTGATTCCACAAAATTGCTTTGGAAGTCTTTTGAGGATTGACTTTACTCACTCTAAGCAATTGCTGAGAAACTTTTAAATTGGTGATTTTACTGTCGAATTGGATAGTTCTTCACCTAAGCTTGGGGAGTCTGTTTAAGAAAGTGACAAGTTTTGAGTGACATCTATTCATTGGTACCAAGAGTGACATTTACATTGGAGGCTACAGGAACTATTGCTTACAAAGGAAGAGAATATAAAATTCACATCAAAAAGGCAAACCAATGAGGGATTCAGCTCAGTGGGAATGGTAACATCTACAAAGGTCAATGGGATGAGATTTAAGTACAGAGGAAGGAGAAAAAGTTCTTTTAACGGTCTTTGATCCCCTGTTCTTCCTCCCTGTGGAGCAGAGGAACTGGGTCCATAACCAGCTTTATTATAGTGATCAGAAGTTGAATTTAGACCCTTTGTGGAGCATATGTGAATTGTAATGAATTCTTTCACTTCGTGTGTGTGTGTGTCTTTTTTAATTAAAAACAGCCTCCACATTGCTGATAGTAATGAATGCTCTTAAGTCATAGACCTTGGTAACTCTCCCCAGGAAAGCTTGTGAGGCATTAAACAGCAAGTGAAACATGCAGACACATCCAATTTTAACACTCATTTTTCTGCACTAGAACTGGAGGTAATTTCTTTTCTTTTTCTGTTTAGCACTTTCAGACCATGTTAAAGACTAAGTTGAATGTCCTAACTCTTCGTAAAGAGCCTCTCCCGACAGTGATCTTCCATGAGCCAGAGGCCATTGAGCTGTGCACCACAACTCCCCTCATGAAGACCCGGACTCACACTGGATGCAAGGTACTCAGAAGTATAAACTGAGGAAATGACACCCCTGTGGAGGTGTCTCATGGGATTGTGAGAACTCTAAAAAGCCTAAAGTAACCAACAGCGTTCTGGAAATTCCATTAACTGCTACTATTACTATAAAGTTTCTGAATCAAAAAAGTCATTGAGCATTTTTGACCAGAAATTTTAGTTTTCAGGAGGAAAAGGTTCGAGTTGCATGTCATGATGCAAATTGTGGAGGATTTCATATAGGCTGTGATCAACCTCTGGTTGTAAACACTGGCAATATTTCTGTAAGGTCTAGTGGGGTTTTTTCTTTTCTTTGTTGGTTTGGGGTTTTTAAGATTAAAAAAAGGAAAAAGTGGGCCGGGAGACTTACTTCTTGATTTGGTTAAGCAACAAAATCAATCTGCCCTGTTACATCAAAGCAGAGCTTCTGCAAAGGCTGTTCCTCTTTTAAAAAGTTTAACGACTTAAGAGCCTCGAGTGTGTTCTTCTGTGGTAAGAAACCATATAAAAATAGGAAGCAAATCTGCTCTGTTTGCATCTTTTCTTGGAGTCATTTTCCTTGATCACAGATCTTGCCTGGCCTTGCAGAGCCATGGGCAGCCTTGCAGACTGAGCTGGGTACCAGTCTGGCCTGTGCTGCCAGCTGGGGCTTGGCAACCAATTCCCCTTCACCCATCCTGGTGGCCAGTTGTAGGGAGTATCCACCTGCCCTCCAGGGTCTTGGTGAAAATGGAGAGAACTGGGCTTCAGACTCCCCTGCCCTGCAAAGCGTTAACTCCAGGAGAGCTGTTGCTGGATGCTATGTGTGCTGGATAAGATCCAAAGTGCAATTAAATGTTCCCTGCCACAGTGTGTGCACAAACACGTGTGCACACACTCTTCCTTGCAGGAGGATCAGATGTGAGTGAAGTGGGGTTGGAAGAAATTGCTTTCTCCTGCTTCTTTTTGGCATACTGTACTCGGGCACCCTCAGGCCTGGCACTTGCTCAGTAAAGTTTCTTCTTGGGAAGTATCACTTCCCAAGTGTTTGATTCTCCCTGTCACTATAGCAAGGAACAGGACTCTGCTGCTGGGTGTTGAAGCAGAGCTGCCCTGTGCTGATGCAGATGAATACAGGGGAAGCAACCCTAATATGCTTTGTTTGGTAGCTCACAGCATCTGCTCTTCCATGGCCGTGCTTTTGTCCTTTATTTGACATCTAATGAATTTTTATAGAATATTAGTATGATCAAAATGGTTCACAAAGTATCTGGCTTTCACTCCCAGTGAGAGAGGTCAGGCATAATAATGCTTTCTGAAATCAGTTTATCTTTGTGAATGTGTATAGAATTTAAATGAAGCTTTTTATTCAATTTGCAGTCCTTCAATTGGAAAAGAATTGCAGAGAGATGTTGAACCCCTCAGTGAAGAGAATCTCACTCTATATTTAGATCTCTTTTATTTATTCATTTATTTTTCCTGCAGTATAGCATAGTAGTGCTGACTAGGGAACATTTACCACAACACTCCTGTTTTCCTTCTTACATTGTTTCTCCTTCTCTCCTTCCCATATAGCTAGTTTGCCTCCTGTCAGTGCTGGAGTTTCATGATGGTGGTTTTGGGGTAGTGGCCAGGCTGTCTTCAGGTGATTCAGCTGTTGTGATTTTCAGTACCTGCCTTATGTATGTTCCTGTGGCAAAGAAATCCTGTCCTGTTAATAACTGAAAGGCTTCAATTTTACCCAGTTTCTGTAGTCACAACCTCTTTATTTTCCCCCTCTTTTTTCCTGATTAAATGTGTTCTTCCTGACAGCAGTTAATAGGTAATTAACTTCTCTGTCCTCTTTCCCCTCCAATTATTATTTTTTGCTGACTGATACAGCAGTAGCATTGCCATAAAAAAGCTAGAATTTTATAATTTGATTTTTTGCTCTGGCTGGTCTGATCTATTCCTGTTATTCTGGCTGTAAGGCAGGAGATGCTGTGGTGTTGCTGGTACCACCAGGCCTGTCTGGTTCTGAGACTTGGGCTTTTCAGGCAAGAGCACAGCATCCAGTTTCTTCTTGCTTTCATGAGTCACACTTTTTTGATCCTTAATCATTTTATTCCTCTTGACTGAAATCCCTCCAATTTTTCTATGTAATCCCATTAATGAGATAGCATCATTTGTCTGACAGAGACTCCAGACATCTAATTGTATTGCACAGTTTTAACATAAGCCTCAGCTGGCACCATCTTGTTATGGGAACTTGACACATGCAATTGCTTTGCTGTTTAGAGGTCTGGGCATTGGTTTTCTGATGTGATTGCTCTTTTACTTGTCCTTTCATCACAAGGCAGGCTTTTCTTTTTGCTTTCATTTGCAGTTAGCCTCTGAATCTTGAAGAAAAAAGCCTTTTTTGCTGAGATTTAATCTCATTTAGTAATTCAGTGGGATGGTTTTAAGAATTGCAGGGAAATATCTAGTTTAAAGTAATCTAGGGGAGCCCCCATCAAATCTGGAAAGTTAGAGCTGAACAAATTCAGAGAGCTTTTCTTTCTTCTCCTGTTCCACATCTGATGCAGCTTTGTTGCTGTTGTGGTTTCTGAAATATATTTCTTTACCTATGACAGAAGGCTTAAAACTCATTCCTTCTGTAACTGCATATCTACACCTGTCTGCTTGGGTCTGATGTGCTTGTTGTCCTTCCCACCCTTCTAGACTTGTGGACATGGTTTCCCCAAGCAGGAGCAATGGATAGTGTTAGCACTGATTTACAGCACAGAACTTTAGGTGCACACATTTGGGAGTTTTTGGTGCTGGTTGCTCAGTCAGGTGGGTTGACCTGGAGGCTGGAGCTCCCAAAGGGCACCTTCTTTCCCTCCTTTGCCCACCAGCTCTGTTTGCAAGTGGGGAGTGACAGCCCTGGGGTCAGAGTTGTGCAGCCCCACGCAGCAGACAGCCTAAACCAGAGCTGGATTTCTGGGTACAGTAAAGGGCTCAGCCTCTGCTCTCTCCTGGGGATCATTTGCTTTATTTGAACTGCAGTGTACAGTCACTGCAGGCAGGTCTCTGGCCCAAGGAGCTGCAGCTTCTCATCCTCCTTCAGCTGAGGATGCCAGGGCAGGGCACAGGATGCAGTGCCCAGAGAGCTGCCCTTTCTCTGGGACACACAGCTGGGACCTGTGTGCATCCTGCCTCTTCCCTGCAATGGGAGGGGCATTTATAAATGCTAGATCACCAAGGGCTAAGGTCAGCAGCTGCTCCAAAGAATGAAAACACCTAACTGGCTTATTGTGTACCTGGAAATGGCAGGTCTCAGCTTAAGGTAAAACCACCCTTTCTTGGAGAATGACAAAAAAGAGTGAGAAGAATCTTTTGTTGGCAGCTGGACCACGCTTTCAGTCCCAGGTTCTGATTTGATTTTATTTTAGTAGAGCATGTTTTCCGTTTGGGTGAATGTGATTTAGATGTGTGTATAGAAAAAAGCATCCATTCTTCTTCACATCCTAAGGGTTTCAATTAGACTGTGGCAGTCCTGCTTGTAGGTATTTCCTGTCAAATGGGCACTCCTGTGTTTCAGCTGGAAACCTGCTTGTTGCTTATCCCAGTACTAAGTACCATCAGATGGAAATGCAAAATCTGGAGTATCTCCAGAAAATAAGTTACTCTCTACTCAGAAATGCCTGCTTTCTCCATGCCTTTTAAATGATTTTGTTTAAGTTCTGCATGGTTTGTTCTCCCCTAATGTCCTAATTGGCTTATATTGATTCTAATGTTTCTTGATTTCTGTCCCTTTGAGCCATGGTGGTGGCACGAAGGGAGCTGCCTAAATGACTTTCTCTCTCCTGCTATAGCTTTTCCAGGCACTGCTGCAGTAATGCAAGAGGACAGAGGTTAAAAATGCTGTCTGCAGTTTTTAAAGTGGTGTAGTAGGTTTCATTTTTTTTTTCCTTTTTATTGGAAGACTCTTCAAAGTGAAGTCAGTGCTGAATGATCAGCACTGGGTCAGGCAATCTTATTCCTCCAGTTCCCACCAGTGGACAAGCTTTTCTCAGCAGCCTCAGAGGCTGAGAGGAGCATAAACAGTGCAAATAGTTGTATTTTTAAGAGTATGCTTTAATGAAATAGGTAAATATATTTTAGTGATGTGGTATTTACAGGAATGATACTTGTTGCTTGCCTGTCTTACTGGATTGATTTTGTGAGCTTATTAATTCAGGCTTTGTGGAAGGTATGATGTGGAAACCTCTGTGATGGTGAATCTTACTTTAAGATGGATGAAAGTCTTGTTTAACAATTTGTATAAATGGCATTTAACAATTTGTATAAATGGCATTTGTGGGGTAATATGGTTTTAAAAACAAGTCTTGCACATACTGACAGAGATTTAAAAGTAGACAAGAAGTAAGATAAATAAATAGAGTTTGGTTTCTCAGAATAGCTTCACTCCCAAAGCAAAAAGGAAGTGTTTCTTGTACTAAGCTGGCTGCAGGCTGGTGATGACAGTGGGGCCAAGGCCACAGCTGGGCTTCTGTGGCACCAGTGTAGTGTCAGCAGTTAGACACCAAACTTGACTGGTGTAACTCTGATGCTGCTACATGTTTGTCAGCCTATGAACTGGTTTTGGGGCGTTTTCTGGGACAGCTGGGCAGTGCCTGAGATGCCCTGACCTGTCTCTGCCCTCCCGCAGCAGCTCTGGCCCCTTCAGCAAAGCCACAGCCTGTTGCCCTTGTTCCTGCTTTTCTCCGGGCTTTGCTGGCTGCTGCCAACAGTTTTCATTTTCCCTTTGTCTCTCTGTCTTTCTTCCATTTTTCTTCTTTTTATCTCAAAAGTAGCTTTCACCATTAGAGACAGTTCCATCACCTGTGGGCCCTACTAATGAATCTCCATGCGCATGAAATTGTCTCATGTGCTTTGGGCAGCAGGATGTACAGCAGTGCAGCAGAGACTGAAAGTTTGGCCTGCAAGGGCTAAACAGATGAATGGGGACACAATTCAGCATCATAAAGTCACCCTAGGACATAGGGGAAATCTCATAATAAGCTCATAGGATGAATAGAGAGTAAGATTTATCGTGATTTAATTATTATCTTTAGAATTACAATGTTTCTCATTGGGATACATATTAAAAAAAACCTGAAACATTGTCTTAAAATTGCCCTCCTTGGTCTGATTCTAATTCCTTGTGTAAGGCAGCCATTTAGGAATAATATCTTCTCAGATATTACTGCCTATTTTTGGTTTTCTGCCTTGTTAATTTTGATTGCAAAGGCCTTGCAGCAGGACTGTCTCTTACCACATACTTGCAAAATACCCCATTTCTACTCTACCCTATGTGCCTCTGTAGCAAATTTAGTAATGCTGTGTTGTTGTTTTTATTGGTCTTCGCATTTTTAAAACTTAATATGTTGTTGCTTTTTTCCCTGTAGACCAGACTTTCCCAAGCTGTTTTCTCCAGCATTTCTGGCCTCTGCAAGCTCTTCCACTGGTGTCCTATCCTAATCAGCTCAGCCTGTGGTGGCCAAATCTGTTACCACTTGAGCATTCAGGGGTACAGCATCTGCTGGGCCTGGAGCCCCTTCAGCATCCAGAAAATGTTTAAACTGATGAGCCATCCTCCCACTTTCAAACAGCCCATACAGCATGGTTTTGGTGGTGGCAATTTCAGCCTCATTCCTCTTCCCCTTCATTGGTCCCCAATGCCTGAGTTTTAGCTCTGGATCACTGAAGCATGGGCAAATGGCTTCCCTCTGCTGCCCTGTAATTGTGTTACTGTTATGTATTGGTTTTGTGTCTTCATCCTGAATCAGACAAAACACAGCAAGAACACTGTCCCTCATGTCAGTACCCAGAGACCAAGGTACCCTTTACCGGTTTTATGTCCTGTTGACTCAAATTGGCTGAAAATACGTCCAATGCATGAAATGTCTCTCTGGGATGGTAAAATCCAGATGACATAAATAGGTAGTTAAAAATCTTGTGTTTTACTTAAATTTCCACAAATTATTTTAAAAGCCTACTCCTGTTGAACATGTATTGTTCTTTTGGCTACTGAAACCATAGCGAATTGGAAGCTGCACATATTCTTAAAACCACCTCCTTTTATACTTATAAAACTTAATAAAAGTGTTCTCTTTGCATCTATAGAATGGTCAAGGATGATAGTTTTGAGTGCAGCTGTAAATATAAGCCTAGCTGCCTGGTCTTCATTACCAATTTGTAGGCCTGTAATATTAAGATGACAATTAACTTTAATAAAGAAACAAACAAGTGAGAAAAGCTAATTGTACTATCACTCCCCAGCCTGCTGTTTCCCCCCTCATCTTTCATCTGAGTCAGAAGCACAGAGAGTTTTTTTTCTTCTTGCTTTATTAAAGGCCTTCTACTGTTATCCTTAAGCATTACTTCTTTTGCATTTGAACTGAGAGATTGTTTTTCTGCTTCTTTCTCCCCTATAAAATGAACCAAAAGGACACACATAACTTCTTGCATAGGGCAAAACTTAGTAGCTTCACTATATTTAGATGTAGATGTAGTGCTGGTTGGTGAGAGATTCCAAGTCTGTAATGATGTGTTTTCCAAAGGTGAAGTACATCAAATAAACTAATAACCCAACATGTATGCTATATAAAGATGAAGTATATATTTTTTTTGTTTAGTGTTATAGAAATAAAAGAAAAAAAGAAGCAAAATATGAATCCTGAAGCTGTGGAAGAGTAAACTGCTTGCAGAAACCTTGAAATATGACTTTATTGGCTGCATCTTGTTCTAACATTGAAAATGGAGAGTTGCAATTGCTCATTTCTGTTTCAAAACATGCCTGTATGGCAAGGTCCTGCCTTGTACCTTGAAGCTGCTGAGTTTTGCTGTGGGCTCTGCTGTGAGCAAGGTGGGATGAGCTGTGCAGGATGGCAGCAGCCCTCAGGCAGCACTCACTGCAGGGTGTTTGACACTGGCTGCTCTCAGCTTAGGAAAGAGTCTCTCTTGCATATGATTTTTTTAATTACATGCATGGCAAACCCATTTGTGTCAGTGAGAATTTATACTTTAAATGAGTGCAGAGGATCTAATAGAAACATGAAGGGTAGATGCAAGTGCAGAAGGTTGTTAAAGCATCGTAATGCTTCATTTCCTGATGTCCAGGAGTCTTAGGTGGAGAATATAAATTGGGTAAAGCAATTGAATTAATCTTTAACTGAGCCTGCTTTAAATAGTATCTTTTGCAGTGTTCATTTTTGCTGTGTTGGATGTATTTTGGCATAACTTTATTTGCTTACTGCTAAAGTGGCATTGTAAGAATAATGTATACTGAGAGTGGTGGAAGTTATGTCTTATGTCCTCTTAGATATGTCGGTGGTATTTGTTTTTTTCTTAGCATTTGCACTGGTGACATTTTTCAAGCAATGGTTCAAGTAAAGGGCATCTTGTTATTGAGGAAGTTCTTACATCCCATCTAAAAATGGTCATATATTGCAGTCAGCCTCATATTTCTGCTTTAACTACCTTCATAGAAAAAAGTATGTGTCTGTTTTCTGCATATGGTGGAGCAACCCTGCTCTGAATATATGTATATTAATTAAAGGAAATCAGTTTTGCCTATTTCTGTTTCCTTTTGGATTTTCCCTGAGAAAGTGTGTCTCAATTATAAAGAGCTCCATGAAAAGAGTAAGACCACCACCTTGGGAGGAGAGCACTGGTGACAGGGAGGATTTCTGGGAGCTGCCCTGCATGTTTGTGGCCAGCAAAGGGCTGGAAATACCCTGATTGCAGGGCCTTCTTCCTGTGGTTCCCCTTGGGTTTGCTTCCAAAGGGGGGGAGCTCAAGGGTGGATGTTGTCAGGAAGATCAGGCATGAGCTGAGTTTCATAGGGATGTGTGGAAACATGCTGAAGATACTGTGTGTGTGTGTGCACACCCCCAGGAGGACTGGGGTCCCTGCTCGTTGGGCTGCATGGGAAGGATTCCAGTTGCTTGGACCCTGCAGACACACCAGGCACCTGGGAGGAGAGGTCCCTCTGCCCCAGTGCAGCCAATTTGTGTTGAGGAGGTCTCCTCAGTTCCTCAGAGCATGGCTCAGGTCCCAGGCTTTGTCTGTGGACAGAGCTGTTCCCAGCACTGCTTTGTCTTGCATGAGTAAATAAGAGCAGAAAGGTTGCACTGGGTAAGACAGACTTTGATTAGATATATGCATGTCTGAGTCCATTTTCTTTGGCAGTAGACTGAAGAAAATAACCCCTAAACAATAAAATCCCCCTGAAAATCCAAGGGTATAAAAAGTCACAGCACCCATTGGCATGTTGTGCTTTGCTCCTCCCCTTGGTGCATGTATTTTATCAGTTGCACAACAATTGTCTACATTGCATTTTTTCTTACTGTTGTAGTTCTGCCCTTGTAGTGGATGCATTGGGTCCCAGTGAAGAAAGTGGGTGACAATGCATGATATGGAGCCTGGGAAACTGTTTTTAAGTTAAACAGAAATCCCTTTGGTTGGAATCTAGCACTTCCTTTGGCTTCAGAGCTTTGACATTATTAGTTGCCTTTGATTCAACAAAAGCTTGAATGGGAAGTCATCGACCCTTGATTTTGTTAGCAAATGGTATTTATCAGCAGAAGTCATCGAAATCAAACCTTTTAGTGTAAAACAAGGCACTAAACAGTTTATATGTGGAAGAGATAGTGATTGGCATTCAAAGAGCACTGTGTAAAATGCCAACATATGGGAATTAAAAATGCTCTCTGTGATTTTGGTTAAGAACAAGCCCTGCCCGTTCCTGGATTCCCATCCTTGCTTGTAAAAGCAAAGGGAAGCCTGGGAGGTACTGAGGAGGCCAGACACTGTGTGCAGGTGAATGCTCAGTCAGTCTTCACCGAGGGGGATTTGTACATCTGTAATATTTCTGAACCAGAAACATCCCCCAGCCCCTTCTAACACAGCTTTGTTGTCCCCTGCTGTTCAGCTGCTGTTCTCTGCCAGCAGCCCTGTTTGCAGAGGTCAGATCAGCTCACCAGAGCTCAGGGGAAAGCTGTGTGGGCACACTGTACTGTAGATAAAATACACAAGGGGAAAACTGAAAAAGATGATGAGAATTAAAATGCATACTTCCATTAAGTAGTAATGCATTGAATGAAGGTACTAAAAAGCAATATATATTAATGGAATTCTTTTGATGCACAAAGCTCCACAGAATACTTCTGTATCTTGAAACACAAATGTGAGTTGTTTTGTCAGTTATAGAAATACGACTTTTCAGGATACTTGGAGCTGTTGTTTAATTATAGCTGTCTTTGTAGGAGATAACCAAAATAGTTTTCTCTGAAAGAATATTTAAATTTCAAAACCAATTTAATCTCTCTACAGCAGGAAATACTTAAGTTTTGAAATTCTAAATTTACAGAATACCTTAGGAGCTAATCTTCAATTATACATACATGCAATGTCATACAGCTTATGCCAGTAATTTCCAGCTTTTGCAATCTGGCACAAAGCCAGGACACCAGTGTGAAGCACAGTGGCAGTTGCAAGGTCCTAGATAGCTACAGATGTGTCAGGGTATTTGTTTTTTATGCTGCAGAAAATGTCGTGCTCCTTGCAATTGTTCAGGCAAAGCCTTCTGGTCATAGGAGCTAATTGCTTCCATAATAATTAAAGTTCAAGTATCTAAGACCTAATAGCTTTAGACATATAAAAATTAAAATGAGATTGAAATTTATTATGTTGGCTAGGCTGAGCAGATGCTGCAGTCACTGTCAATTGTTTTGTTCTAGTTTGTCCTTGAGAAATGTTTCCATCGTCGTGTGGCTGTTGCAAGGTAAGGATGGAGCTGTGGTTGTGTTGCTGGAGAACACAGGAAGCTGCTGCTTCTCCATGGCCCTCGGGGCATTAGGGACCCTGCTGTGAGCTGGCTCTCAGGAGGAGGAGGAGGAGGCACCCTTCCTTCATAGCACATGAAGTTATTCTTCAACAGAATCAAAAAACTTCTGTTCTGCGGTTGTTCCTCGCTGGTATTGTTGCAATGGGCCCCTCCCCACTCACCAGCATGAAATGTGCTGGGAGAGGTGTTGGCAGATCTTTTCAGATGTGCGTTTTCACAACAAAGGCATGTGTGCTTATTCTGTGAAGGTATTCTGTGTGGCTCTTCCCCTGAAGCCATGGATATTGTTTCTTTGATTTCCATTAGAATACTGCAAAATTTGCATTTGGCACTGGGTACCCACTGCTCAGGCTAGTTTGAGCCAACATGAGCCTTCTTGGGAATTTGTAATCTCTGGTTACAGCTGTACTGTGCCCAAACTCAGCAGTACTTATTCTGGGGCCAGTTCTGAGTGCTGAAAGCTTCCCACTGGAGCAAACGACACTGGCAAACAAGCAGCTGAAATTGGATTGCAGATCCATTCTCCTGCAGATGAGGTACCAGTTGCTGTGTCTGTAGTGCACGGGCTGCTGGAATGCAGATTAATGTTGCAATGCAAAATGCTTTATGTCATAAGAGAAAGGAGGGTCCTTTGTGCCACCTCTGTTTCTGTTAGTTCCAGAAGTAATCCTGTTCTCCTTGTACTATTGCAATATATTCTGCAATGCAGTGTGATGTATAAATGTGGTAGCTCAGAAGAAAAAGCAATTTTTCTATTCCAGGATTTGGTTGTCAGTGTCTGAGACTAATAACTTTTTTATTTATTTAATTCAAAGATTATATTCTTTGCATAGTTAATTAAAAGTTCATAACAATAACCATCACAATCTTCTGGGCAAGTTGAAGGCCTGATGCATGCTATCTGTTGCTGGTCAATTACCTTTATTGTAAGCTGTTGTGAATATTTGACTTGAGGCTGGTGGTAATTCAGTAAGCTTTCTTCTCTAGGACTCTAGGTTTTATAGGCATAACAGGTGCAACAGAAGTATGGGGGGGGGGGGGTTCCTCTAAGAAAGGAGACAGATCAAGTTTAAAATTTACAGTCTGATTTGGAAAAGGAATAAGTACTTCTAAGTTAAGAACTTCCCTTGTATTACTAACCCAGGAATCTCTGATATTCACCTATAGTCCTTTCACAGCAAGATCCTATTAAATGATACATATTGCCACTGAAGCAAAATAGTGAATTTCACAGCAATGTAAATTTGGAATTAAGTTTATCGTGTTTTATCACTGAATGAAAAATGTTGGATTGGTAGTACCCTGTTAACTTTGATGAAACAGAATACCCACTGAGGTTGTGGTCCATCCCCTTTGGAAGCTGATGTTTTCTTGCCTGCTGGATATTAGAGTTGCTTTCTGAGTGCTAGAGCATAGCACACTGAGGAAAAAGAGTTACTGAATTAATCATCTAGGGCATGATGATATTTTGATTAAAGTGCTCTCAAGGTTTAAATGGCATGGCAGTGACCTGCACTTTATAATCCCAAACTTCAGATGTAGATAACCTTATATTTAATAGATGTCCATACACAAACATTTAAAGTAGAAGGAAGCTAACTTAAATGAGCAAATTTTGGAAGACTAACAAGTTGAAAGAGTCTTTATAAGTGTATGTTCTAAAGTTCACTGAAGATTCATTGAACTGTTTGCTGAGAAAGATTTGTCAATGGGCAGTTATTTGATGGAATTTTTTTCATCCTTGGGGACTTGTTTTATTTCAGTGTTTGTTGTGGATCCCCCATCCCCCAATTTATTTTTCAAAAGGGTGGAAAGCAAACTTCAAGTCAGAAAGAGATTTAAATTAATATCCCCAAGATTAGAGAAAGATCTTCCTAAAGACTGGTGCAGTTGAGTAGTAAGCTGGGAGAGACGATGAGGAAAATAGAAAACAAAATAAAATAATAAACGCGTGTTATGATTATTTTGAGACTATCATTGAAGTGGATTTGAGTGTTCTCCGGAACAGGATGAACAGAAAACCAAACTGGTTTTAGTTCTTTATGAAAGCTGCTTTTTTGACTGAATTATCTGTAGGCTGGGAGTAATTCCCCTGTGCTGATGTCTGACTCATTCTTACAAATAGTGCAATAATACACTTCAGCTTTGTCAGCTGTTTGTAACCACAGTGGTCAGAATCCCCATAGGAATTATCATTAATGGGATGCAGTTCTTGGGTTGGCTTTGCTATGGTATAAATTGGCATACTTCCTTTGACTGAACTGCCATGCTAAGTTATATCATTTAAGAATCTGGTGTTCTAGTTTGACATGTGGCTTGGAGTTCCTATTGATTGAAAGCAGTCTGTTAATAAAATCAAAGTAATTGAATACAGCCTATGGGAACCAGTGCTGTTTGTCATTTGTTATTAGGCAGAAATGTTAAAAATATTAAGTAATTCTTGAAATGATTTTTATGAAACAACGTAATAGTAATTTAAAGAAAGGTGTATTTTCACCCCAGAGCTTTGCCTTGAGTTACATTTGCAGGCCTTCATACAAGGCCAAATAAATTGTGTCACTCTGCATTCCCAAATGGGAGAGATGATATACATCTAAGAAATATATTGTATATGTAATTTAAGTTTGGAACTGTTTACAGCACTTCCTTATAGTGAGGATAAACTGAATGACTTTAATTACCAGTGACTTACTGATGGACTGCTGTAAGGGTTTTGTTCTGCATGACTTTCCTTATCTGCATATAGGGTTTTACTCACTGTTATCAGTTTTATGCAGACAGCATGTCTTCAGGTCCCCAAAGCAAGGGACTGGCTTGGCTGTTGCTGTGGCAGTGCCCTGAAGGGGTTTCACAGGGTGCTGGCTGGAGCAGGAGGCACGTCTCTGGAGGCAGCCCTGTGCTGTGGTGCCTGTCCACGTCTGTGCATCCCAGCCCTGCCACCAGTGCTCTGCAGGGCCCTGAATGGCACCCCAGCAGGCACTCAGCATTATTTGGCAGGGTGGTGCCTCTCGTGGAGCTTTTTTGAATGGCTGCAGCCCCAAGGACCTCACTGGCCTGCCCAGCCCTGCCTCCCTGGGCCCAGCTGCTGCTGCCTTTTGCTGCTGTGGTGCTCCACTGAGTGCTCCTGGGCATGTTTACCTAAGGTGCAAATGTGGCCTTTTAAAAAATTGTTTTGTTTGTGGGCCACTAAATAAAAGGAAGACACATGGTGGGTTTTCTGTGTCCTGGTCCTGCTCAGCAGCTGCAGTTGTGTCAGCTTCTCAGGTTCTGTGTGTGGTGATATTATAAGAAAGTGAGCCTGGGTTAAATAGGTAAATAAATAAATAAATAGGAATTGATCAGCCACAGATTTGGGATATTGTGTACCTCCCTGGGATGCTGACTACACCTGTTGGTCATGGGGCTGCCCCAGGCCAAGCATGGCTGTCACCTCCCAGAGCCATTCCCTGGGCTCTGGTGCAGGGCTGTAGTGAGGGTATCTGCTGTTCCTTGGTGGCTGCTGGCCATTTTCAGCAGAGTAGGGATGGTTTTTGTGTGTCTTCTACCTTCAGATGACTCCATCCTTTAGGGCCAGGTGGCCCCTGCTGTCATCCGGGTACAGAGGAGAGTGAGGACATGTCTGGCTTTGTCCTGGACCCTTCCTGGCCACTGCTATCTGACTCAGGCCTCTGACCCTGGCCCTGGCAGTGCCCCCAGCCAGGGACCAGGGCCACTATGGAAGGAGTCCCAAGGTTCCTGTGTGTGCTCCCAGGTGTCTCACCTCCCTGAAATGGGCAACCCACCTGTGCCTGCGGGCTATGGGGTGAACGCTTGCAGATTTTTGAGCCTTTGTCATGTTGATAACCTAAGCCAACAGGAGTAAGCCTTTCCTCCATCCAAAGAGAAGCAGAAGAAAGCAAAAGCTCTCTGGTGTGGCTTTGGTCGGAGGGTTGGTCATCCCAGCCATCCCATTCCTTAGACCCCCCTTCCTGTCCTTTTTAAGGATACTTACATGTGACAATAGGCCTGAAATCAGACATCGGTGGCTTGTGGCCCTTTGAAATGTTCTCAACAAGAGTTTATGCACTGGGAATTAAATTCCTATTGTTTTGAACAAAAGGGTTGCAATTTGAGTCCTTCACTGTGGCACTGGAGGACTCTCAGGGAGTCTAGTTTGCATGAGAGATGTTCAGGTGATTTATCCCCTGGACTTGGTAGTGTGAGCCTTATGAACTATCACGAGGCACTCTTGCTGTCTCTTTGGATTTGTTAGTGTGCCCTCATTTTGCAGTGAGTCCTCATGTGCTGCCTGTGGCTCAGCTGCCTGATGGGGCATGGTGAAGAGCAGGGAGGGAGGAGCAGGCTTGGGATGGTCAAGAGCCCTGCTTGATGATGGCACTGCCAGGCGAGTGGCCAAACGAGGGGCATCTTTCAATTAAATGTGATAATATTGCAACATATTTCACAGGATTATTTTTGTTCAGGTAGCTCTTCAGTAAGGTAGTGAATTTTATTTTGAAGTGAGACAGAGACAATGATTACAGAGATCTTTGCATAATTTCCCCCTCCTCTTTGAATTAGATTGCATGTTTGTTCTCTGCTGGCCATTACTTTCATGTCAGTATTAAGTACAAGAGGTTATAGAAGTTCATGATGTTTCTCACATTGTAGCAGCTTTCTGCATACCAACCCCTTTGCCCTTTCGACTACATGAAAAACTATAAATGTGTCAAGCAGGAAGATTTAAATAAGTGTTGTTAAGGTCCCAGACACTCATTGCAGAGCTTCGATTTCTTAAGGGCTGTCTGAGCTTTGCTTTACGTGCAGCCACACGGTCATGCTGACTAAAATCCTGCTAATTATTTTGGAGACATTTTTGTATGATGTGTCTTGAGAAAAGAGTCTGAGCATCTGTGAAACAGATGAAGTGAAAATTCCTCTGGCGTCTATCAGCAAACATAAGCAGGTGGAGCATTTCCAAGTTTCTGCAGCTGAGGGAGGGGCTCCAGAAAAAACGGTTGTTTGCAGCGCAGAGGGGAAATGAAATTAAAAATAATTACTTATGTATCTTCATTTGATGCTGCCTTGTCAGATAAGGCCAGTTCAGGAACAGCGAATTTCTGCTTCATTTCAGGGGCCATTGTAAATTGACTGTCAGATTTTTCTAGGAAATGAACAGGGCACTGCAGACTAAGATGCAAATTGCTGAATCTAGAGTTGAGTGCTGCAAATGGGGCTCATTTCTCAGTCTGAAAGGTGTTAAAAGTGTTTACACTTATTGCCTGTGCAAGGTTAATCAAGGTAATTTTTGAAATACATTGCTATATCAATCTCCTAATGGAGAATTCCTGAAAATCAAATGGTTTGTATGTTTTAAGGCAAACCCCAGGAATTTAGAAATAAAAAAAATATGCCGCTGGTGCCCACTAAAGGAAATGTGTGTGGTAAGAAGCTGTTTTTGCTGCCCAGAATGAAAGGCCAGCTGGCATCAATTAGCACTTTATGCACATGCACTTTTATAGAAATAATTTTTACTGAGCAGATTTCAAAGCCTTTTAGTGCCACTTAGTTAATCCTCCTAACAATCCTGGCCAGAGCTGCCCCATTATTCACATGGGCGGACTGGAAATTGGGGAGGTTTAAGTGTCTAATCCGTAGCTGCAGAGTGAATCAGTTCTGTCCCATCTTATCTGTCTTTGCAAAGCACTACTACCTTTTCTCAGAAAGCAAACAAAAATGCAACATACAAGTTACAGCAATGGTAATGTGGTGTGTTTTAGAATATCCTATACACTGCCTTTAAACAGTGTATAGGATAGAAATACAGTTTGTTTATTACATGAAGGATGACTACAAAGAATTAAGTCATTTGTACAGTAATTAACTTCTCTCCTTCAAGTTCTTTGTTTATTGTTTATGTTTTTGTAAAACTGCATAGACAAAGAATGACATTTCCCAGTACATGAGAGAAAGCCTTGCTGTCTTTTCAAGAAAGAAAGCCTAGATTTTTTTTTAAAATAAATGCTTTCTTCTTCTAAGGGCATGACTGTGCAAAAATTCAGGCATGCTGAATTTGACCCAGGGTGTGAAATGAGCAAATGTCCTTCACTACTTTCTCTGAAGATTGCATCCACTTAAAACAAGCTGCTGCCTGTTTTCCACTGTAGTCTTTAAAGGCCAAGAAAGTGCAATTAAAACATGCAAATATGTGGTTAACCCAATAGTTCTTGGTGGCGTGATTAGAGCCTTGGATGAGAGCTGGGTACCTTTCTTTATGACTATTGTGTGTGGGTTGTTGGTCCCATCACATGTGGGGGGGGAGGAAGTGTGAGACTCCAGGCTGTAGTTGAGAGGAAGGTGTCACAAATGTCATCCCTAAAGCTCTGGGTCTTTTTCTATGAGATTTCAGGTGATGAGGAGTTTAATTTTTTTTTTTTTTTGCCCTACAACAGGAAGGTTGTTAAAAAGTAGGGAATAAATTGAAAAAAAAGCTGCCTGGTTCCCTAGTATCTCATGCTGCTGTGGAAATCAGACAGTAAATAGACAAATTATCCTGTAGTCATGCCTGACTGTAGCCTGAAGATATGAAGTGTTTCTTTATTTCCAGCTGACAGAAGGTATAAATGAGGATCATCATTGTGAATGAGCCAGAGATGCCCTGTGGTTTAGCCCTGCATTTGGTTAAGCTGCTGTGTTGGTTCACATCTCAGGGCTATCTTTTCAATTAATTCTTCCAGAGCTGATGAGCTGAATAATGTGAAATGTATTAGGGGGCATGGGCCAGGTAATGGTGAAAGTGCTGCCTGATTATACAGATATTAAAAGATATTTTTAATAGAGTGCTGTATATTCATAAGCAAATTCCCTATTCATTTTAGAGCAGTATAACTGCACAGCAACTGCACTAAACATGGAGGGCTGCTCTGAAATCCCCCAACTGCAATATAAAGCACAGTTGTAAGTTCCTCCAAGATGAGAGGAGTGTTGCATATAAAGCCAACTACGTTTTGTGTAACATAGGAAACATATTGTTCATATTCTACCAAGAGAAATCTGTTTTGGATTTCTTTTGCTGTGGGTCCAGATCATATAAATGATTGTGGCCTTTGCTGTATAGCAAAAAGCAACCCATGATCTTTTCATGTCTGGAACAGTTCGACATAATCAAAATGTATATAAGATATTTAAGATGCTTGTTCAGCATATAAAAAAAGCTATGGCTCAGGCTGCTATTCCCAGCTGTAAAATTCAGAGATCTTGGTAGAAAATGAAACCTCCCAAACCAGCATGCATTCCTCACAGTTAATATATATTAACTTTATCCAGTGTTTCATTCTCTCCCTTCTAAACATAAAAGAAAGGTAAAATAGCATTGGCCACTGTTGTTCTGATCTTATAAAGTGTGAATAATGCCTATATCCTTGACTTTCCCCTGGGTCCAGTTACCTTGCACCCATCAGTAATGTGGGCAGGAGATGGGTGTGAGGGTGGTTGAAGGTTTCAGTGTTAAAAGTGTGTCCCTAGAAATCTTCTGTGCCAACCACCTCTTAATGCTTAGATTTCAGATTTTGGATTGAGGACACAGACCCTGGCCATCTCTGAATAATTTTGTAGCACTGTACAGAAAAACTAGGAGAGTGATTTTGCTTGGCTCTACTGGATAGATAGCAGAACATGCTGGCATTGATACCATGAGTAAATCCTCCTGGTTTCCCTGTGGTGAGAAATGAAGTTAATTCATTTTACCAAAGTTTTGGTGAATTGGAATGGACTTACCTGGTAACATGTAGGGGTAACAAAAGTGGACACTGTCCATCCCTTCCACCCCTTTTTTATTTTTTTGGTAAGACAGACAACATTATATTTACCTGTGTCTACATTTAAGCACAAAGTTTAATCAGGTTTCATGTTTTTTCTAGGGCTCAGATATAAATGTGAAAGATTGTATGCACACAAGAACAAGTCCAATTTACTAGGTGATATTTTTAGCATCCTTCAAGACAACTAAAATGGGATCCTGTCTCAAAGCAAATCAAGAGTGTTTTTGCAGGGATGTGAGCAATATGGAATGCAAGTAGCATTGGCTGGAAATGTTACTTGCAAGTTTTTTAACAAGTTCTCTAAAAGATTGGCTCAAACAAACAATTTTCCAAATTATTTTGTTTAAAAAAACCAAAATAAATTCCAAACGTTATAAGGATTTTTTTTAAAGCCCAAAGAATTAATATTATCTTGGGGCCCTTTTGTTCCTCTTTGCAGAGTACCATGAAGAAAATCCATTCTTGCCTTTATTTGCTGTCAATTACTTTAGATTGAGCTGAGATTGATTGCTCCTCTGTGATATTCTGCACTAGCAGCAGTGGAGAGTATGAAGCAATCAGTTTAGTCCTGATCTTGGTTGTCAATGAATGCAGATTAAATTTAGTCAATTTATTTATATTTTTTCCTGCTCATACAGTCAGTTCCCCTGCTCTCTCATTGTCTGAAAGCTGCTTTTTTATCCATAGTTTTAGATACGATTTTTAGTCCACTTTAAAGTTCATGACAATTCCTTTGATATTGGTAGCAGTTGGATTTGGCTGAAGGGTACTATTGCATATTATGACTCTTGTTTATTTTTTTCCTTTTTTATCCTTTAAATAGCATACCTTTGACAAGCAGATTGGTGATCTTGGTATTTTTTAATACTAAAATAAAAAAACCACATAAATAGCTCATCAAAGCTGTTAAAAGAAGAAGCTGCAAAGCAGAGAAAGGCAGTTAAAAAATTCACTATGATTGGATACTTCTTGTGGTACTTACTTGTTTATTTTTTGATATTTGTGTGTGCAGAGAGGCTCAACAGGCACAGTAGTGGTTGTTTACTGGTGGAAATACTCCCTTGCAGTCACACTTGGGGTAACTGCATATACAGGCAGAGCCAATTGATGTTTGTGTATTGCATGTCCTGAGTAGGCTGTGCAACAGAAGTTATAAAAATGGCATTTAGGTGTTCCTTTCCAATGGCTTTTCGCAATCAAAGGACATGTTTTTGTTCTTTTGTTGTATATTTTTATACTTATTTGCTTCTTGGCACTCAGTTCCCCATAAAATCAACAACTATGTTTAAAAATATTTTTCTTGAGAGGTTGTCATAAAATGCATATGGTTGTGATGGTATTAATTTAAAATTATATGTTCCAAAAGATCCCACAGAGGTGAACTCGTTTGAGAAATAATCTATCTCCATACAATGGAACATATGTTTGCTTCAAGGATGTTGCTAACTCTGAGGATATTACCAATGATAGAGGCAGCAAAAATGAATCATTCACATGTTTGGAGGAGTGCTTTGGGTTTGGTGTAAGCCTGTGGTATGTGTTTGAGGTACATGGAGAAGAACAAGCATTTTGGCTAGTCCAGGCTTGCCTCCCCATTACTTGTATTTGTCTCATCTGCATTTTGCTTACGTGGGGTAAAACAAATGGACCTTGATCATCATCCTGTTCTCTATTTGACCTCCAGCAGCAGATGCCTTGAAGAAGGAGAAACTGAAAAGTAGATAAAAAGACATTTGCACCTGGCTGATTGCTCGGTGTCTAAGGGGTGTGGGATAAATCCCGATCTCAGCTGGTGATCATCTTATGAATCCTCTTATCCTTCAAGCATGAGATTTGATTACCTCAGGTCTTTCTGTTCATGCTCACATAGCTGTAAATATAACACCTGCTGTGTTACCTAACTTTGTAAAATTACCCATTTTGTAACCCTTTGACCAAGGAAGTACACTTGGTTAAAACAGGGAGCCTCTTTGTCTCAGCCCATAATGTCAGGCCAGACAAAGTAAAAGTGATTTTTTCCTGCTGTGACCTCTGCAAAAGCTCAGAGACTACATCTGCTATGCACTCTTCCTGAGGCAGAGGTGTTCTGCTCTGCCTGTGCTGTTCCCAATATAGTATATGATGCGTACATGGCAATAAAAATATATTCAAAGTTAAGCAGACCAAAATGACTGCAACTTCTGGTGATCTTGTAAATTGTTCAGTTGTGCTGTCTGGAGGGTGAGTCTGAATGAGAGATGCGCTCAAATCAGCACTGAGATATTTGAAATACCTCTGAATCCTCTGTGATTAGCGGAACATGTAGAAGGATACTCTTGCCCATAGGAAATACCTCTTTGTGCTTACTGAGGGCTTAGATTATGGGTTACAAAATAAACTATAAATCCTGTGCATTTAAAACCTGATTCTCTGTGTCTCTCCTTGAATATAATACCTACAGAAAGTGTCATGTGAAATGCAAGGGCAATTACAAAGTCTTGCTTGCAGAAGGGAATATTATAAATTATTGATAAATGACTGTAGGCATATAGGCTATAGACACAGCAATCCTTACTGCCAGTCCTGAAATACAGCAGCACAGTTCAATTGTGTTGTGCAGTAAATTTATGCAAATTAATTGTCTTTCATACTGATGAAAGCTGTTTTCACTCTGGGCAGGATGACACGACTCTGACGTCTCATCCTGTTTTTTCCTCCCCTTTTCCCTCCACCCTGATCTCTGGGCGCACACTCTCATTGTTTTTTCCCTTTTTTCCCCTCCAGTCCCTCTCTGTATTCCAGACAAGGAACCTGTTTTTAATTTTCATGTGTCATGTCTGTCTCATAAAACACACATACTGGATCATATGACTGTTGTGCAATATTTGAGAGCTGTTGAAATGAATATCACATAGAAGGCCTTGTAAAGTCATCTTGAAATAAACTCTACCAAGTTTCAATTTTGAAAGAGGCAATAATTCCATGCAGACGAGAGAAGTAAAGATACACTGACCACTAATAACAAGTACATTTAAAAACAGTCCTTGTAGCTTTTACCCCAGTCCCTGTCACATGGGCAGGTATGTTAGGGGGTGCTGTCTCAGCCCCTCAAAGGGAACATGGTGGGGTGTTCTGCTCTGCCATGGGCTGTATTCAGCATCGTGGTGGCCCCTGTGCTGTGCATGGAACACTGGCCAACCCAGCACTGACCCAAAGTGTCATCTTTGGATCACAGGCAGGGTCCAATTATGAAACAGCTACAAAGAAGTTGTGTTGTTCTGCCCTGTCTTAAGGCTCTGTATGAATAATGATTTAATAAGATGTTATTTTGTACATGCATATGCAGGCATAGCTTTTTTGTCTGATGTATGAGTTCAGTAATGCAGTTTCAGGAGGTCTGTGGGAATCAGGCAAGGGAAGAAGATCCTTGGTGGGTGTTGGCTGTAGACTTCAGTGTGTACAGCTTGTGAATGAGAGACACCGCTGTGTAATTCATTCACTTTTGCAGTCAGTGCTGCATGTTTTTTGCGTGGGTTGCAGCAGGAATAAGTACAGGAGTTTTAAATAGGCAGTGCAGATGAGAGCATGTTTTTGCTCCTGGTCACTTGTACAGTAATACACTTCTGACATGAGATACAGAGGGCCATCTTACAGGTACACACACGTCTCTGCTAAGTGGAAAACTGTGGGGATTTTAATGATGGGTGTTGCTGCTAAGTTGCCAGACTGATCTGGAAAGAACTTTTTTTCCTAGGAGTCCCACAACATCAGCTCCACAGCACGTATTGCAGCAGGACCCAAACTGTTTTCAAGCTCTTTTCTCTGGAAAGGGTGAATTGGAGCCAAACCCTGACCCTCCTTCTTCACTCTCTTCCCGGCCCCTTAGCTGAAGCAGCACAGGAAGGAATCAAGCTGATGATGAAGGGTGAAAGAACAACAAACTGTAAAACATGTAGGATTTATAGAAGCAAAACCCAATCTTTTCTACTTAAGTGTGAACCTTTTGTGCAGGGGCTTTAGATACGATGCAGAACAGAAGTGTAGCTATTGAGTGCCCACATGGAGGGAAAGGGCTCTGCAGCTACGTGGCGACTGACAGGACATTGTCATTTTGAGATGACTGTTTACTTCAGGATAATTTCATATTCCTGTCCTACAGAATATAAATAGTGGCAGGAAGGAGTTCACAGAGAAGTCTGTTAACCTGGAGCTCATATACACAGTCTCCTCTTGTTACTGCTATTATTACACACATCTGTCTCATTTGAGAAAATGTCCTTTGCTTTTCTCTTGTGCTTTGTTTCTTGATTTGTTGTCATCTGAGTGCATTGAATTATAGATAACTTTCATAAATGGAATAACAAGGGATGGACAGCAAGGGCACCCATGCTGTCACATGGCTTTACTTTCTTTCCTGAGTTGGCTTTCATAGTATTGAGTTGGGTAAGGCCTGGAGGGGCTGGAGGTGAGCAGAATATGCCCTTTACATCTGACGTGCCTCCTGAGTTTTGGTTGGTTCCTGTATTCTAACAAACTCTTGCTTGATTAAAATGGCTGCTAGGCCATTCCTTCCACCTCTCCTTTGAAGATTGTCTATTTTGCTTTCAGATTGAGAGCAGAGGTATGAAAAATGTCCTTTACTGCTTCTGCACATGGATACCAGAAGCAAGAGGAACATCATGACCTTCTAAATTTCTTTTAAAGGTTACTCATTTGGTGCAGAATTGCAGCCCTGTGGTACCAGGGGTGTGAGCATCTTGCAGTGACACAGCTTGGAGAGCTGGGGCTGCTTGCCCAGTCCATAGCTGAGGGCGGCTGTTGGTGTGGGCTTCTTTATGGTATTTCTTCCTTGCTTGCACCAGCCAGGAGGGCTGAGCTGTTTGTCTCCATGCCTGTCCCTGCTGAATACTGCATTTGCCAAGGTTGGCACCCAAACAGACTGCGGAGGCAGAAGCAGGAGGTTTTTGAGATCATATCTCATGGTCCTGAAAACTTCTTTTTAAAACACTAAATTTTTGGTAGTTCTTGCCGGGCAGCCTTTTAGGGGAGAGAAGTGCTCAGTGAAAAGTACTGTCTGGGCAGGAAATGCTGATTGAAATACAGCTTGCTTTATGGAGCTACCTTAGTAAGGAGGAGGGAGTCTTTGTGTTGCTCAGTGGAAGCAATTGTTTGTCAAGAATAAGAGGTTTTGCTTCTTGACATGCAGCCTTTTTTTTTTTTTTTTTTTTTAAAGAAAGACTTGTGTACTGTGCTCTGAAAAACCAAAAGAAGGATCATGACTGTCTTCTCCCTCCTCTCCAGGTTCAGGAGAGGAGGAGGGAATGCAGCACACAGGTTTCCAACTGATCAGAGCATGGTATGGCAGCTGCAAACACTTCGCTGCCGGTTGGAGAGGTAATTTCAGCACTTCTGTGTGCTGATGTTTTGCAAACTGCCGTTGTTTCAGAGCCACTTTTTCCACATGTGCATACTTGGAAAAAGCAAAATATTTTTACTTAGGATTCTTGGACTCCCCTTTGAACCTCTCGTGTTGTACTGACATTCTTGGACTTCTTCAGGTTTTTGTAGAGTTTCTTTGCACTGACTCAGAGGAAGATTTCATATATGTGGTAGCAAATTATAGTCTGACAGGATGGTAGAAACCTGGAGTTGTTCCAGCACAGTAACTGAATCAAAATCTGAAATGGAATTACACTGCTATTTCTAGATCCTTTTCATGATTCTGTTCTAATTTGCTTTATCTTGCACTGTGTTATGTTTTAACAATGCCCAGAATAAAACAGATTTGTTTTTATTGTGAATATTTTAAGAAAAAATATGACTTTGACTAACTATTTTTACATCTGGGTCCGTGTTACATATGTTGTAATTTCTCCATGCTACGCCTGTATATAGCCAAGGACAGGAGTATGGACATGGCACTGTGCCTGTGGTGAGAGTTGCCCACAGACAGAGCATCTCTGCCTACTGGGCATTTTCTTCCATTTTCTCTTGCTCTGGATTTTTACTTTGCAGGATAAGTGGCCATTATATACCCAGAAGAGGTAGTGTTTGCAGGCTTTGTGAATCTGAGGTGATGCAAACCTGCAGAATACTTATTTTAGAGTACCTTATACTATTTCTATTTCAACATATTCTGGCTGCTGCAAGATGCAGGTTACAAATGTGAGCTGTCAGTTCTCAATGTTCTTTGGCGTTCAGTTTTGGATCATGGAACTAACCAATTGCAACCACCTTTAGAACTGTCCTTTTTGCATTTTCCCCCCGTTTCTTTCCTTTGTTCTTATTTCCCCAAATTGTGGTTTAAGCATTGCCATGGATCACAATGGTGTAATTGCTTCATCCCAAATCACTGGGATGATGCTATTGGGTTATCCAACAGAGCAAAATCTGGTTGGCTTGACTGTAGTGTTGCCTTATTTAAGGAGCAGTTCCTAAACAAAATACTGAGAGTAATTAGTATCTAATTTTAACGTTCTCTTAGTCTCAGAAAGTATAAAAACCCCTCCACGGCTCTAAAACTACTGTAACTAGAATGGCAGAGCTCTCTTCACTCTCAGTGCAGGCTGAGATGAGCCCTAATTCCTGGGGTCTCTGCAGTGGTGGGGAAGGCAGGTGGGTCCCTCCTTTGGGTCACTTTTGCTGAGGTGACGTGTAACTGTGCTCAGCCCACTGGCTGCCAGCACTGCTGGAGGGGAGCACTGTTTGAAAAGGTGTCCTGCAGCAAGGGTGTGGTAAATTATGTGGCAACTTATATTTCTATTGTTGTATTTCAAGATGAAGAGGAATATGGTTTCTAATATCAGGATAGGTGTTGTCACATGTGCCACAGATGGTTTGCTGGCTCACTGGGTTAGAAAGGAGGTAGGCTATTTTTCTTTCAAAGGATTTAGAAAAAAAGAAAAGTAGGAGTATTTAAGAAATGAGCTGAATTCTGGGAGAAGTCTTTAAGTAATTAAAAAAAAATTACTTTATTTTGTATTTCTAGAAAATTCATGTTTTGATAACAATTCAGGGACCCCTTTCCAATTCTCATGACTGAGAAAATTTGTTGTAATGCCTGATTTTTAAGATTTTTTGAAAAGTTGTGAATTTGTGTATATGTCTGTATATAATATAAACATTTAAAACCTGTTTCAATGGCATGAAATAATCTTTTGGTTAGTGATTCTTCCATACAAAAGTCTCCTGCTGAAGACAATAGAAATTCTGTGCACAGACCCACTGGGGGCCTGGGCTGCAGTGGCCTCAAGGAAAAATCCTAAATTCTTTCAAGATTACGTGTTTTGACTATAATGTTTCAGTGTTGTCTTTGTAATTTAGCCATTCTTACAGTAAGTTAACAATGGGTTTTCTGCTTGGATCTTTATAATGATTTCTGCAAAGCTCAGTGAATTTGCTTTCCTATGTGGTTGTGTCCCATGTGGGGTTTTTAATTTTGCCCCAAGCTCAGCCTAAATTACTTCATTTAAATGCATTTCACATCAAAGTCATACCAAACACAAATGTTTTCCTTGGTTTTTAATGACATTACAAAACTGGCAAAATGTTATTTAACCCTGGACCAAGGTTCCCCACCTAAGAAGAGTTGCTACCAGTTACCTGGATTTGCAGAACCTGGTGGATAAAGTAATATTGTTTATGGAGATGAAAATGAGAAAAGATGGAGATTTGAGAGAAGAAATTCATCTGGAGAAAGCTTTAAGGCCTTCTTGAGGCACCTCCTGGTTTTCTAATCCTTTCTACTGACAGAGGTCCTTTTGATGCACAGTAAATGATGCTTATCAATTGAAATGGAAATCCATTATTTACCTTAGGGGCTGGCAGTTATCAAATAGGCATCCATGATGAAAGACCTGCACTTCAAGGAGCTCATCTGCAGCAGCTTATCTTGGAAGCATTGATGGTTTTGTCCCTGGAGCTAGAGAGGACCACGGGTGTTGCTGAAGGCACCCTGTGTGTGCTGTATTAACTGCAGTCTGAAGTGTCCCTGAATTTCCCACCTCTGCCAGCATGGAATCAATTGCTCTTTCTGTCAGTGTGAATCCAGCGCTGTTTGAAGGGCCCTTGGAAGATTTGTGAGGCATTCTGATAATGGCAAGGATAAATTGCTTTCCTGCTTAGCTGAGGAATCCTTTAATTATGCTGTTGGAGGCTTTGCATGGGTAGAGCTTCAGCTGTCTGCTTAGGACAGACAGCCTCAGCTGGTGCTTGGAGGGAGGGATGCTCTTTCTTCCCTGTCCATATCTAGGCAGGCACTGCTCTGGACAGGGAGTCACAGCAGGCGGTGGGGAAGTAGGTACCTACAATCAAACCAAGCTGGGTGTTAAAATCTGGGGTAGTAGACTGTAGGAAAACCCTTGATCCTGGCAGGTTTCTGTGCTGCCTTCTGTACTGCATAGGGAGCAGGTTGTGAATGGAGCATCAGGAATGCAGAGCATGTGGTCTGTGGTCCTGGCATGCTGACTCTTCCCAGCAAGAAGAGGGGGGGAAGCCTGGGGCTCACCTCTGCAATGCATTTCCTGTGGCAGCTCCTCGAGCCTCAGTATGAGCTGCTGCAGCCACAGCCCATGGCAGAATGTATTCCTATTTCCCTGCAATTCTTTCTAAAGGCATTATCTACTGAGCACAGTTAGTTTCTCTCAGTAGGAGCCAGAGGTTTCTGTGTGTGACTTCTGCAGTCTCCTGAGGATAGAAAGCATGGAAAATATTTTCTACTTTCTGCAGAGTTTCTTTCACTGTGCAATTGCTTTCCAGTTTTCCTGCAGGTTGCTATCTGGGCAATCCTGTGGCACAGGGTTAGAGGATTGAGGCTGTGTCCCCACTGTGACCCAGCAGTGAGTGCCTTGCAGCCAGACTCGTGGCTGTGCGGCCAGTGCAGGTGGATGCTGTGCTGCTGCAGGGCTTGTGTGGGAGGACAGCAGGGCTGGGGGCATGAGGGGAGGATGTCACCTGGTCATAGCAGTGTTCGTGGTTGGTGCCAAAACCTGTGCAGAGCTGGTGCAGGCTCATTTGAAAAAGACTTTCTATTTTTGCTTAACTTCAGTGTATGTTTTACTAAGTCATAGCAATGTTACAGTCTAAATTAAGTCATCTGCCCACTTGGAAAGCATTCTAGTTTTGCTTTTACAATATCCTCAGTTTTCTTAGCTATGATTCTCCAGGGAAATCCCTGAGGAATCTGCAAGCCTAGTTGTGAAATCATGTGGGGTTTATTGATTTTCACAGTATAGATCTCTGATTTCCCATTATGTGCAGTATAAAACATCTTCACTTACCTGTGCTGTCAGGGATGTTGGCCAACAATGAGATAATACACACTTCTGGAAACAGATTTTTTACTTAAAATTTTGAGAGCAGGAGGTGACTATATTGCTATGATATAAACCAGCCCATATCAAAATGTTTAAGACTGCTGTGCATTCTTTAGGGAATGTATAGAAGTGAAGATCTGGGTTAGTGACTTTGTTCAGTAATTGCAGTATGGTTCATATTTAGCCAAGGTGAATCAAATCACCTGTAATGATGAAATAGGGACAGCGCCATTTGTGACAGTTACAGCTTCAGTTTAGCAGGTTATTGTGCATGAAATTAGTAACTAATGGGTCTGTATGCAATGATATGCTAAGATAACATCTGGTTTATGTTTTTCTGCTTAGTGTTCTTGGCTGTATTGCAAGAGAATATGCACCTTCTCTATGACAATCAGTTGGATTTTCCAGCTGCCAAGTCACAGAGCAAGCTCATTTCAGACCTTATATTTCTGGCTGTGAATCAAAAGTAACTCAGCTGATTTCAAAGAAGCTATTTCATATATGTCTGCATATATATCTGATGGAAAGATTCATCCTATCATCCCATGTAAAGAGATCTGTCCATCTCCCCAGATACTGTACCATATGAACTTATCTTGGCAATGGAAGCTTTATCTGTTTCAATGCAGACTTAGGAAATGATGACTCCCATGATTTTTTTGCAGTTATCTTTCTCTCTGACTTTCCCTCAGGCATTCAAGTATTATCTTTCTAGAGGAGACTTCAGCAGCAGACATTAGGAATGAGGAAAGAGTTGCATGATATGAGTCATTAAATAGCAATAAAGAAAAAAAGGGATAAACTAGAGCTGTCTCAGAATAGGAACCACCTATTGTGAATTTTCAGGATTTTTGTTTGCGTAGGTTAAATGTTGGCCTCTCTATCTAAATGAGAGGCTGAAAAATGGGCTGCTGAATAGACACAGCACAGTTTTGCAATTAGTAAAAGCTTTGGTCATGTCACAGAAGTGACTCAAATGTCCCTATCTTATTCCTTCCACATTTTTGTTTCATTTGTCTTAGGTTTCTTGCTTACCAAGATACAAATTGCATTTTGGAGGGGTGTAAGGGCTGTATTAGCAGCTTCTTTTGACTACCATTTTTAGCTCCCAGGGGAAAAAAAAAGCACACAAAACCCTGCCTAATATCTGTCTGTTGCAGTAAATTATTTCTGCTGCTTCCAGAAGGCTGCGGTGTGGAGGGCAGAGTTGCATCCTCTGGTGGGGCTACTCAGAAACATTTGAAGGAGGGCTGAGCTGTGTCCTGGAAGGGAAGCATATAGGTGGCTTATTTTCAAATGAACTTGAGGGGCAGATTAGGCAGCAGCTTGAGTGTGGCATCCTGTTTTGCCAAGCTGAGCTGCTGCTGCTGTGGCAGATGTGGCACAGCCATGTGCTATGCATGGGCATGGTCACTGTAAGGACAGTGAACAGTCCTTACTGTACATCAGCCCTCAGAATGTAAATATTTAAGGGGTTCTGTTGGAGACTAAAGCCCTTTCAAGAGCCTTCTGTTTATAATCATTCACAAAAGTCAATGTTTCCTATTATGCAGAGAGTGTGGTGTAGGTTCCTGTGCTTAAGCACTTCACTGAAGTCGCATGGAAAGTGTAAGGAGCTGGTGAGCTCAGCTTGGTGCTCCTCACTGGGCTCTTGACCGGTTTGGCACAGCTTTTTGTTACCATGACAGGGAGCTCTGTGAGATTGTCCCAGCCCACCACTGGCCTCCTCCAGCTTGAAAAGGTTGGATGTCAGCCCCCCTGAAATGTGGTTGTGGCACATATCTCAGGTGTGCAGTTCCCATCTCAGGTGTGTAATTAGTATCTCAGGTGTGTAGCTCACCTGCTCTCAGCAAGTCATATCCCTTTTTTCCATTTTCAAGTGCTGAATAACACAGAATGCATCTGCCTGCAGTTGTTCATTGGTTGGACCACATTTTAATTGGAACACAGGGATTTGAAGGTACTTGGAATATACTGGTTTTGATAACTTTGAGGACAAAACCAGATGATGGCTTTGTAACTGATTTGATGGAAAATTTTGGCATCCTTTAGGACCCTGCTAGCACCTCCTCTGTGTAAGGATGATGGGGTTTCAGTGCACTGTCACTGTGTTTGTCACCTTCCGGTTTAAGAAAACGATGCTACAAAGAACCTTCTGCATGCCAGAGCTGCTTCTCATGGCACCTCTTGTGGTGAAATCATAGGGAACAGTGAGCTCACAGATTTTATACAAAAATCATGTAAGGATTTTCGGGGTTTTTTTTTGTGATGACTTCACATTGTTCCTTTTCCTTTTTCTCTTTTGAAAGAAAGATGTTTTTGGTACCACAGTACAGGCACAGGTGTGGTGATCTTACTTTGTATGAATATTTCCAGCATCCCAGACTCTGCTGAAGTGAGCAATACAAACACACCTTCCAGCAGCCCATGAGCCTCTGAGGTTTGCCCACATGGGTACAAGTCTCCCATGCAGCAACTTTTGGCTTTACAGGCAGTTTCTTGTTCCCACAGACTGATGCCCATGTATGAGTCATGTTCCAGCAGGAGCCTTGCCCAGTGGTGTGGATTGATGCAGGATGAGTTAATGTCTTGTTGAATTAACAATGCATTGTCTTTTCTGCCTCGTGTTATATTTGACAGTTGTTTCCGGTCTGATATGAAGTTATAACCAGATAGTATTTTTCCTCTCTTTAAACCAGTGTGGATCTGTTATTGAAGAACACTGAATACTAATTTGACCTAATTGGAATTTATTCAGATAGCAATGTAAAAGTGATTAACGTTCTTAAATGCAGTGTGAGCCATTTACTCTTGAGAGAAAACAACAGGCAAAAAAAAAAAAAAGAAGAAAGTTCTGGGAAGCTGGCTAGCAATTTGGAAAGCTTAGAGTAAAGGTATTAATAATAAAGGATGATTGATATTTTTGATATAATGAAATTTCATATCTATAGTTACAATTCTACATGCAAGATAATTACTTCTGCTCTCCATTCCTATATACTGTACTATCCAACTGGAAAAGGAACAGTGCAACTATCTTGATTGTGAGGAACTTTTTAAATTTAGGAGTGAATTTTTTCTTATTCTCCAAATGATGAAAGATATTAGTCATGCATAAACTAATTTTCTCCATCTTTTCTTAACCACCTGCTGCCTGTGCAGTGTTTATGCTGTTGCTGGCTGCTGTTGCAGTTGTAATAAAAACAAGTAGGAACACAAAAATCCCCGTTGCATTTCAGTATCTGGGAAGCAGCTGAGTAAGAGGAAGTGGAAATTTTCTGATGGCACAGGAAGTGCTTTGCCCTTGAAACTGGCCAGGTCAGAGTGATGCAAATTCAGCAAAGCTCTGGAGTTATGAGATATTGTGAATAAATAAATAGTAATTTATTATCCTGTGATGGTAGTGGACAAGTGGTGCAGATGCTCCCACCTTTATAAAGTTCTGTTTGCCTGCCCCACCCTAGTTTCTGTTTCCTTCTTAATTTAGAATAGGCACATTTGTTTATGTAGAGAAACTTGATTATTTAGGTTTAAAATTAAATAAGTTTCACAGTGCTAAGGATTCAGAGTTATCCACTGGTAAGGATGGGCTGCAGGTCCCTCTCTGTGTGTTGTGCACAGGGGACATGTTTGTTCCAGCTGGATTTTTTCTGAAGTGAGAGGGGAGATTCAGCTTGTTGAGTCGGAGGCTCTCTGCCTCACTGAGGATGTGTTGACTGTCACCAGGGTTTCATTACCCCAGTTTATATGAGGAATAAAAATGCTCCTCATTGTGTTAGGCTGTCATGTAAGTAAAAGCAGAATGGCTGTATATCCCAAATCCCGTATATCCCAAACTTAGACTCTACCACATGACTTGCCTGGTGTTAGGGAGGTGTCTGCTAACAGAAGACTGTATTTGGCCACCGAGTGGCACTCCAGACCCAGCAATCTAAGAGGGGAAGGGTTTATTTCTGCCATCAGGGTTCAGGGCTCTAAAATACAATTATTGCAAGCGTGTAGACACCATTGAATCAAATTGGACTGCTGAAGGTTAAATTACTATCTTCAGAAATGTTGTTATAATATCCATCTTGACATTTCATTATCCCAGTACAATATAAATATCAAATTTGATTAGCTGTCAAGCAGCAAGAAAAATAAACCAAAATATTGCCATCATTTTTTACTCCAGAAAAATAGTAGGGGATATCATTAAAAATAGTGGGTTGCCAAAGGCGGATCAAAGTTTCAAAATATCAATTGAAAGTGGTGTTTGGTTGGGTAGCTAGAGTATTTTTGCCCCCCAGAAGGTGCCATTATGAAGAGTGTTGGTGTTGAAGGCAGATGTTCAAGCTGATGCATCCATTGCTGGATATAACCTAGTTTAGTTTGGGCAGTGGTAGCTTTTTCATCCAGCTGTAGCGATGCTTCCAAGATTCATTTCAAGACTGGGACTTTCATTGTGTTTACAGGACCAAAAAGTTACCAGTAGTTTGACTAAGATTTGGTTTTTAAATCATGCAGTATTCAAATAAAACATCATGTTGACCTTCTTGGCAAAACCATTTGTGGCTGTACCCATATTTCTAAATTAAGATACTATAGGTCAAGCAAACCTTTGGTGTGAATCAAATTTGAATCACCCTAAATTTGAATATGGTGCTTTGTACTGGAATTTAAGCAGTGCAATATTTAAAACATTATTCAGTGTCATAACAAGTCATCCATCATACTCTGTGGATCTAGAACTGTTTATAACAATTTTTATTACTGTGAACAGTTTCTAGTTCATGCTTTAATTACTATTCAAACTACGTGACATCAACCTAATTCTCTCTTGTGAGATTAATGGGTAATTCCAGCCTACTGTTTTGCATATGTGACTGTGAAGGCAGCTGTTGGAACTTTAGCAATATTTCTGAATAAATGCTCCGGATAGAGTTCTAGTTCCAAATGAAGATAAGACATCTCTGCAGCTAAGAAAGAATTATGATTCCCTGTGGAGCTGTGTGTGTCATACAGCATTGTTAAGTTTAATGACTGTGTTTGAAAAAGTGGGAAAAGTTGATCCCATGCACTGCTGGTTGTTTCCTTGTTTCACATGGTGCAGTGATCACACATCCCCAGGAAGGACAAATGACTGTGGCCACAGATTGGCATTGGGCACAGACATCATCCAGCTTTCTCAAAACAGTCTTTTAAATGTCACCTTCCTGTGATGGGAGGCCACATCAGACCAGGACTGAAATTTCAGTTTCAGCTTTCTTACTTTTTTGGTGTTGTTTTTTTATTTTTGCCTGCAAATGTCAGTTGTATTTTCTGTTGACCTGATATTTTCAGGAATCTTTGATTCTTTTTAAGTTATGTTAACTGCACTGGTGATGGTAGACACTTTCTCTGACTTCTTGGGATTCCAGATATTGTTGTTTGCTGCATTAGTGTACAATGTCTTTTTCCCTTTTTTTGCCTCCTCTGTCATCTTAGAGTGATCTCATGCCTTGCACAATAGCTTCTCTGAACTCAATTCACTGATCTAGCTTGCCCAGTCAAGTGTGTCATATCTTTGTGACCATGAGTTTTCCTTCCCAAGGGGCTTGATCATGCTGGAAGACTTTATGACCCAGCAGAATGAATTTTGATTCCGTTCCGTTTTGGTGCAATTGCACCTATTACAATGGTGCCTGAGCCACATTAGGGACAAGCAGAGTATTTATCTTGGCTACTGGTTCTTACTCACACTGTGGCACCACAACTTTGCTTTCATCTCTATTGGGAGATGCTGTAGTAGTACTCCCACATTTTCGCATGTGACCTCAATATATACTGTGCTCTGCATAAACCTGGTGTATCAGTGTCTAGTTCTATGTGCTAAACACAGATTTCCTCGCTGAAAACACATTTTATAAAGCCCTTTTTAGGTTTTTGTCAGGAATCTCTGAGCTTTCCCGATTTCCATTTCAGTCAGAGACATTTGATGTGAGTGACCATGTACTGTGCTGCTGAAGACAGAAGTGAGGGAGTAAACATCTGAAAGGCTTCATCATTTAAAACCAGGGATTGCTTCAAATGACAGACATCAGTGCCCAGGACACTGTGCTGGCCACTATATTTCTGCTCCCTGTGCTCTGTGCCAGAGGTTAAAATCGTGTTTGTTTCTTCCACATCACAAATGCTGGTGACCAAGTGCAGAGTGGGTCAAACTTGAAACAACCTTCCTGTTAGGCAGTGGCTAGGAATAACCTGGGGCAGGATGAAACTCCTCAGATACACATCCATATAACTATTTGGTATTTGAGTCATGAACCAGAGCCTAGGCTTTGCAGTTGCTTCAAGTCATTTTATGGGCTGGCTTATCTTGGTATGATAGATCTGACAAGACCATATCACAGGACTCAAAGTTTTTGGAAAGGTATTACTACTGCTTTTGCTGAGAAGAGATTTTGTTTCACTCTTTCATTTGCTAGCAGGAATGTGTGTTTTACCTCATGAGAGTTACCAGGGCCAGCCCCCATCTCTGGCCTTGGATTTCTTCTGGGCAGCTTTTATGCTGTCTCTTGTTCAAGGGTGTCAGAATTCTGTTCCCTTTTAAGCTGTTGCTGTTTTGCATGAAGTCACTCAGAGGGGGCAGGGAAGACCAGTGCTGTGCTCTGCTGCCAAAGCATCCAGTAAATTCACACGGGCTGACAGGGAGCACTGGGAACCCCAAGGTCAGTTCTGCTCTGTGATCTTGTTAGATTCCTGTTCTCTGTTGCTTTGCTGTTAAAGAGTTGGATGCCAGTCTATCTTTTTTTAGTTAAAAAAACCCCACGACAAACTCCACCATGTTCTTAATAACTTCAAGCTGATCATCTGTTGTGATGAGCTATAGCTCCTTTCAACTGGGAATTCACTGTGATTTCAGAATATGAGGTGTTGGGTGATTTGGCAGTGCTGTGCACGTGATAATGTCCTTCAGGAGTGATTAGGGCTTTGTTCATCTGAGAATCATCTGCTGAGATGTGCACATGTAAGTGGAAGAAACTGTGATTCCAAGAGTTTGCATTCCTTATCAGGTTAGGTAGTGAAAAAGGAGAATGACTGTACGTGTACCTAAGTCAAGGTGTTTGAGTGTTATGAAAGCTGCTCCATTTGTCTTTAGCCATTTACATGGAAGGATTTGTCTTAGTCTTCTGTTGATTCTTTCAGAATTTTTCCAGGCTTTAGATGATTGTGCCATTTGGCAAAGTCTGGAGCTCTATCTCCTTTTCTACACTTGCTGAACACTCTTGGATGAAAATTTCTCTTCTGTTCTTTTACAGTGTGTGCTTACTTAATTTTCCTTTCAGAAAAGAAGTAGGTGCCTGAAGGTGGCAGCTTAGTTGCTGGAATTGGAGAAAAATGCAAGCAAGATGAAGCCTGCTCTTGCCATTGCATCCTTGATTTAATTAGATTTTAGTTATACCTGACATAGAGTTGTGTAAGAGTTTTAAGCATTAGCTGGAAAGTGTGAAGGACATTATGTCTCCTTTGCCTAAAGCATAAAAGGAAAAAAATGGTTTTCATTTTAACAAGAAACTCCAGAGCCATTTGGACTCAACATCAAAGAGCAATATTTGGTTTCATGATGTCTTCCAGACAGTTCTTAATGCAAGTCCAAACCCAATCTATAAGTAGTAGCCAAAGTGATTTTTGCCTTCTCTAAGGTTCTCTCTAGCTAAACCTAGCTGTGCTGGTTATGTGTTTTTCCAAAGGGCGACAGCCTGATATAATGGAGAGTAGATTTTGCTTTGGCCTGTGGTACCGTGCCGTCATCTTCTTGGACCACCTCCAAGAGAGCACAGGTGGCAGTTCTGTTGGGATCTCACAGCTTCTCTGTTTTTATTAGCCTTTCTGGCTGGTATCCTCTACTGTATGACACACCCTTGAAATGCACTTTTTGGATCACTCAATGGAATTTCTTCTGCTCACCTTCTAAAATTTCATCCTGGTATCTTAGATTAAAAATGTCTGGGTAAACCTTGCAGTGTTCATTCTAGTCATTGGTTCATGATCACATGAACTACATTTGACCGATGTAAGGAGCACAGGAGTATCTTTATGGATTATCCAGGGACATCCATGCACTTCCCTGTGACAGGTGTGCACTGGTTTGCAATCCGCCCTCGAAACAGCTGCATATCTCCCAAGAGCTTTCTCCAGGTCATGTTGTGGTTCTTTATCTGTTCCACACATTTCCAGTCATCCCTAGATAAAGTTGTAGTTACTATAGGTTCTACACTGTGCCTGGGCTGTGTCCCAGGCAGGTGCTGCTCACAGCTCCTTCCATCAGCCTTCAGCGCAGGCAGTGCTGGGGGGTGAGAGGAGCACTTGTCCATTGCCAGGATTGCACTTTGCTGGGAGCAAAGCATGGAAATAGAGCAAATGGCAGGCAGGAAGGAAAGCAGATGCAAGGAGGTGGTGGAGTTATCTTGCTTCATATGTGCCTGTCCTCTGTATTTGTTTATTCTTGAGTGTTTATGTAGCCAGAACCTGCTCTGCCAAGAGTCTGGGTGTGGAAGTGGTGCAAGGCCACTGCTCCCCCATCCCCTGCCGTGCTGGGAGACACCTCTCTAATGACACTGTGCTGTGAATGAGGCAGTGTCCCAAGTACTGCAATCATTGGAAAGCTGTGTCTCTTTTTGCAGGAATAGCACTTTGAGTATGGCTGCTGGAGCCCAATTTCTGTTCTGTTAATTGCACTGCTCCCTCATAAATTGCCCTTGCAGTTTCCCTCAGTAATGCTATTCATCACCTCCTCTTTTAAACTCTGAATTTGGCATATACAGGGCCATGTAGGCAGCTGCTGGTTATATTTTAATGATACAGCTTGCTAAATGCTTCTTTAAGAAGAAAAGTGTTATAAATAATTCAATAGAGTTATTTTGCAGTACATATATATGTCTGTCATAGCCTGTTAGAATGGCAGAGTGTCGCTTTAAGGATGCAGATAGGAAGCTGTCTGTGCTGCTGAACAATTTGGGGCCATAGGAACCTAGGCCTCTGACAAGCTTTATGATATGATGCATTAATGCCATTTCTGGGTGTTACAAGTTCATCCCCAGAGGGGCTGTGCTGCAGTTGCACGATCTTGCTGCCATGGGAGGGGCTGCCTTGTTTTTGCTGTAGTTGATTTTAATGTGGAGATTTTTATAATCTCTCTGGTGCTTTTGTGAGAAAGGGAGAGGCCGTTGTTTTATAACTACTTAAAAAATATCTGACCTTGCTAACAACAAAACATGAAGAAAAATAATATCTATATTGTCTGCCACAGTAATTGGTTTTTCAGGAGGGGACTAACCTTTGTTTCAGCTTTTTCTCCTTGAAAAGCAAAAGGTAAACAAGATCCTACAAAGAAACATCATGTGCTGGCTTCTCTTGCCTGGAGTAAGAAACAGTGCAGGGTTTTTTTGTTGTTGTTGTTGTGGATTTTGTCCCCCCCATGAATTTGTTTTAGCTGCAGTATGCTTTCTTGTAAATAAGATTTCTTCCCAGGAATAGCTAGGTTGGTCTCTTCAGATTTGATTTTTGCATACATGGCTTGAACTTTAATGCTGTTTGTGGATTTGCACTGTAATTAAAGGATCTTCTGCTTGGTTTCGGCCCAACAAGAGATACCAATTTGTTTTGATGAGGAGGCAGCAGAGGAAAAGAGTGGAAGGCTAGAGGCAGATAATAGGGAACAAATAATATAGTCTGTGCTTGTACTGTAAATATCTGTATTTTCGCATAAAGTAAATTCTTTCTTACCCAAAATGCTGTTTGCTTTCTATTGTGCTGTCATATTTAAGCTCATGCATAACTAACTGAAAATATATGGCATTTTCTATTTAAAACCATTTAACCAGAATAATAACAGCTTTGGTGGGAAATGAGTGTTAGGAGAGGCTTAGCAGAGGCTCTAATCCTTGTGTAAAAGTACAGCTGTGTCTCAGTGTCTCATACCAGTGCTGGATCAGGCTCCCTGGGAACAGGAACACTTTGCTTCTGCTTGCTTTGGGCTACATCAGGAAAGCTACAGAACTTTACAGGATGAGTGATTCTTTATTTGTTAATGCACACACTAATTTGTCTTGCCAAATTTCTGCCTGCAATTTTAGATGCTGAGAGAATGGTCAGCTTTTCTTAAAATGCTTGACACGCGTTGCTGTCCATGCTCTTTTGAAAATCTCTCTGTCAGTATGTCAAAGCAAAGGGGGAGAGCACTCCAAACCCATGGGCTTTCTTGAAATGCCTGGAAATATTTGGTTCCTTGTCTCTGGGGAAGAGAAACCTTCCTCTGTGAGCAGTTATTCCTGTCTTGGCCACTGCTTTGTCAGTTCAGACATTCTTCTTTATTCTTCCTTTCTGTCTGATCCTGGAAAGTGCTGGAGAAAGTATTGTGCACTAGTTGTACTCTTTGTTTGATATGATCAAGGACTATTAAGCTGTTAAAAGATTTGCTTATTCTATTAAATAATTTTGAAAACTATTTTGAAAATTGTAACTCTAGGATGATGATAAATGGGACTGAGTTTCTGCTTGTTAGGAGCTGTGAAACACCTTCTTAATGGAAAATGTTGAAGTAATTGCTTATATAGAAAAAAATCCTAAGAGTTCTGAGATTTTTACCATCTATATATTGGAGTCATAGCCATATGTTGATTTTTGGGTGGTGAGACCTCCTTGAGCTTATTTTGCTACACAATGGGCTGTGCTTCAAATGATGCGTTTTGCTTCAAGAGAATGTCATAGGAATCCTGTAATGTTAATTTCTTTAGGAAGTTGCATTCTGTTGTCATGCTGAAGAGCCATTTCAGAGTCAGTGTTGCTTTATCCAGGGCTGGCCCTCTGTCCCTGGTTAGCCCAAGCAGCTGCTGGGTAAAGGTGTCCAAGTGTCAGTGGCAAAGTCCCTGGTGGGCTCTCTGCTCCCTAAGGCTTGGCCATGGCCCAGTGACTGTCAGACTGCAAACTGGAAGATACAAAATAGAATTATGATGTTTTTAGCTGCTGGTATTCATTACTGCATAAAGATGGTGATTGTGAAGAAAAGCAGTGAAGGCTTTCTTTATTTTCATAAGTAGCTTCTTTTTTCTGTGGAGCTCTCAAATTTGCACCAGCTTGTCCTTTTTGAAACAGATCAACAGCAGGGCTACTTGCTATAGATTTTGTCTTTGCAAAGTCAACTTCAGGGCCAGTGGAATCTATGAAAATGAATTTTCTGCCCTTTGTAAAAGCCATGATCTCTGCAATACAGAGAGATGAACTGTGGATATGAAGGGAGCTTCTAGGAGCTTGCTGTACAACTGGTGTGAATAGTGATCAGTCTGACCTGCAACCATCTGAATGCTACTGGGGCAAGCTGCTGTAATAGATGACATAAATTGCAGCAGTGATAAGTAGAGCTGTCCCCAGAGAGCAGGACCTTTGGCCCCATCCCTTTTTTTCCTCCAGACAGTCCTTCACTTTGGAGTGCTGCTTTCCAGGCTCTCCCATCCTAGGTTCAGTGTTTCCTTTCATGTTGGCTGAAATTAGCACTAAGAAATCTCCATGTCTCAGTTTTGCTGCAGGTGGTTAAGGGCTGCATTTCTGGTTGCTTTGCAGGCTTGTCACCTTAGAGGTAGAATACAGCCAGGAGAATGGGTTGGAGGCCATGTACCTTTCCTGGGAGAGGTGCTTGGGTGGTACTGTGATTAAATTAATCAGAAAAGGAAGGAGGCTCCCTCTGTGACACTGTGAAAAGCCTCCTGATGCAGAGAGAAATTTGCAGGAGATGAGCGTCTCTGGAGCCCAGAGAGCCTGATGAATACCCAATTCACTCACAGGGCCTAAGGATTACTTTCAGGTCCTTCTGTGCTGGTTGGAAAAGCATTATCTAAATGCAAAGTGACTGCACTGAAGACACAGGCAAGCACTAAATCCATTGTGAAAACAGGACCTTGGAGGCACTGTGAACCATGGCTTTGGAAATGAATTAAACTGTATGGCGCTATTGTCTTCCATCATTATAGTCTTTGGGACATATTTATTCCTTTAAAGTCTTCTGTTTAGTCTGCTAACATACTGTTGCATTGTTGAGTGGGAAATTTCTGGTTTAATTGTAATACAGTGTCATAAGCCTTAGAGGCAGTGAGGTTGTATTCTTTCTTGTCTGTGTAGAGCCTGTGTTGCTGTGGCCTGGATCCAGAATTTGATAGCACAAACAAGTGATAAATCAGGCATATTTATCTAAGGGCTCATTTGGCAATAAAGAGAGTTGTTTAACTATATTTTCTTCTTCATAATGTGTTTAGTGCTTTTTATTAAGTTGAAATATGCAAGGTCTGTTTTTCATTGCTGCAGTGTAAGTGCTCCATCCCAGTGTAGGCACTGTATTTCTTCTTCTCCAGCCTTCAAATAAGACTTTTCCTGGAGATGCTAAAATTTTTGAGAGCGGGAAGAATCTCAAAGGGTTTTCTTAAGTCATGGAACTGATTTCACATAATGATTCATGAAGGAGATGTAAAAGTAATGACAGAGTATTTTAATCTGAGACTTTGTGGGATGTGGGTATAATTCCATTTATATGGGGTTGATATTTTTGTGTTCCCTGTACTGCTCAGGGAATGTGTTTCATTTGCAGTGTGTGAATGATAGGAGAAGGACCAAATACTGCTATTTCTGGAAGTCTCTGTGGTTTGTTTTGTATTTTTTTCTCTTTTTTTGAATGGTACTGGTCTTATAGCACTTGGGGGAGGAAGAATTCAAATAATTTTATGAGCATTGCTTCCGTTCTTCCTGCAATGTAGAGCTGACACTTCCTTTGATATACAATCCAAATTTGTAGTCATCTTCAGTGATTCCTGAAGTTGGCTCCCTTCCCTTTTGTTCTTAATTTCAGGTGTTGTCAAGTTGCGCCAGGAATCAAGTGCAGTTGAGATTTTTGGTCTCCAGAACTGTATTTCTTAGTAACAGAGGTTTTGTTCAATTTTATTACTTGGCATCTTCTTTTGAAGGCAAGAACTAAAGGAGAAACACAAGGATCTCCTGGGGAATGCACAAAGAAGGGAACCTTGAGGACAGATCTCTTACCCATAAAAGATAGTGAAAAACATGCATTCTATGTGGCTTTCTGGGAGTGCTTCAGTGCCCAAAGTCTTGGAGAGTATGTAAAATACACATGCCTCAATGAAAAAGGTGGCTGAAGTTGTAACTGTTCTTGTACTCCCTCTTTGCATGCTCCATGAGGTACAAAAGTTTTTGTAGGACTGGTGCCAAAGTGAATTTTCTGTGGGTTGGAAAGGAAGGGGAACAACGTAAAAGCGAACAGCCTGCTCCCCTCTGTGTCCATGGGCTCCTTCCCTCTATGAGACAACAGCTGTGAGGAGCCCAGGACTAAAAAGCTTTCTGGAACATGATGAGGTGCTTAATCAGATTTCCGTGTTCGGTTTCAACCTCATGTGAATAAAGAATGTGTAGTGAAAGAGGTTTGTGTGTACTTTGAACATAAACATCAAGGTAGGTGTCTATTTGCAGGGAGATTGTGGTCATGCAAATTTATGCCACATTCTCCTGGCAGAAGGGATGTTCTTGGTGAGAAGGTTTTGAGGTAGCAGAGGAAAGGTTTTGGAAGAACTTTGCGTGAAGGAACTTCAAGAAATTGCAATAATGGCTACAGAGTGGGTTGGTTTTCTTACCTTCCTGGCTGCCTCCACCTCTCTCCTTGCCTGTGAAGACCTCCTGAAGGACAATGGGAACTGAACTGGCTTATTCAAATATTAATTTCAACCCAGCAGTAACTGAGTTGAGAGAGAGGAATTTACATGAGGCAATGAAAGGAGGCAAAGGAGGAAAGTGATCTAAATAGCAACATAAAGAAAATATTTGGGAATAAAAGTAATCATCGACTTGTACAACAGGGTGTCCAGCACCCCTGCTGAGGTTGTGTGTGATGGATCTATTTGTTCATTCAGTTATGTCTTGCACAACATTTTTAAATTGCTGCTAGAATGAAATTGATTTCTTGAGTTTTAAATAGTGCAGTGTAAATCTTCACTCACAACAGGACTGAAGAGTCTCTGACTGCAAGCTCACTGCAGTTTGCCAGTTCCACTTGATTTCATTTCAGATTCATCCCTGCAAGCCAAACCACAGAAAGAGCTTCCTGTCCAGTGGAGAATGAAATGCAAGAGGCGATCCTTTTGTTGCTAATGGGAGGCTGCAGGGAGCAGAGCTGGCTCTTGCTGAGGCTGTGTTTGGGCTTGGTTAACTATTTTGCTGGTGAGGCAGAGACTCCTGGTCACTGGATATAAGTTAGATGCTCTTAGATCTAACTGAAGGCAGTATTTTAATACCTGGGGTAGTTTATAAAAAGACTTGCTGAGCAGCAGCCTGATGTAATGAAAGGTGAAAAGCTTGGATGGTTGTGTTTCTCAGGATTCTCTTCCAGGATAGTTTGGCTTGCTGCTTTATTTACCCCACACTGGCTGTTTGGCCTGTGGACTCAGTGGGCTTTTTCTTGTTGGCTTTTTTTCCTCTCAGAGCTTATAAATTAAGCCATCAAGGGGTAATTTTTTCTCTTCCAGTACATTTATTTATTTATGAAATCTTAAACTTGCCAAATGAGGATATGTTTTCCCATGTCCTCCTGAAGCAGTGTGGGGTAGTGTTGCTGATGGGGCTGATCATATATAGGGTAAGGAGGGTTCACTCCTGTGGGCATTCTGCAGAGGCTTTTGTCTTCTGCTCCCCTCCTCAACTGCCATCAGTGGGAGGCCTGGCAGAGCTCTGCTCTGGGAGGATGAGAGGTTTATTTGGCTATGATGAGGGGCTCTGAGATGTCTGTGTGCTTTTGGGTGTCTTACCCAGAGCTGGGACAGGATCTCAGATGTGCCCTGCACTTTGATGCCAATCATCTGCAGTTCCTGGAGCATTTGTCCTGCGCAGTGTTTGAGAAATGAGTAGTTCTTCATGGGTGGGCTCTGCCCTCCAAAAAGCCCCATTCCTGAGAATCTGCCCTGGACTGGACATTGGGACACCCACTCTTGATCACAGTAACTCACCTGTTCTGCCTGCTGCCATGTCAAAGGGCTTTCCTAGGCAACCTCAGAAGCAGTAGCACTGAAATTAGTATTATGTTCTTCTTTCTACTGGGGTAGAGCATATTTCAAGAAAAGGTATTTTCACAGTGCCCCAGCTCTTCGTTCTCCTTCACTTGCTACAGCTACTGAGAAGCATGGGGGCTGTAAAATCTGAAAGAGCAATGATGGACTAAAAATGAAAGCTCTTCTGTCTTTCAAAGGCATTTAGGTGGGGAACTTATCCAAAGTGAGTATTCTGTGCTATCACTTTATGCCTTACTTGTGTGGTGACCCCTTCCTGGGGGGCTGCTAAGGCAGGATCTGCTGCATGGTCACAGCTGAGGAACACATGGGAAGATAAAAGCACCTGCAAAGGGCTGCTGTGAGCCTGGCTGTGGGGACAGATGGACAACTGGAGCAGCTGCTGCCCAGCAGTTGTTTTTCCTTAGGAGTTCTGAAGATGTAAAGAGCCAAATGCATTTCTTGCTGGGCTTGTTTATTATTTTTGTTTTCAAGGGGGAATTGTAGCATGGCTATAAGACTTAAGTTCAGCCTTGGTCCCACAAAAGGAGTCGGATGCTGTTGACTTAACTGCTGAAGAGGTGTTGATGCTTCCAGCTTTTTCTGGAGCTATCCTTTGATTCCTTGGAATAAATCAGACATTAACTACTGATGTATTTTTTTTTCTCTCCCAATCCACTGGGCAGCCCTAAGAGTTGATGGTTATTTTCCACTAAATAGTTGCCTAGCTCTGTCTGTTCTCCCTCTGAATTTTGTCTCAAAAATAAAACAGTTCTTCACATATTTCTGTAAGCCACATTACTGCATTTACTGTGTGTTTCTTTGTGCTGAGGAGCCCTGCCATTCCCACAAAGACCCTTGTGTTCGTGCTGCAAGGCTTTGGCTGGACACAGGCAGTGTGGGTGAGGAAGCAGTGACAGGCAGAGGGAAACTGTGCAGCCTTTTTACTTGACTGAGTTATTTTTTGGGTCTTAAGGAAATGTTGTTTGAATGCAGTTCATGGTATTTGCTCAGTGATCCAGTGGAATGTCTGGGATATTTTTGTTTTTCCTTCAGAGCCAAAAAGCAGCTTTTGGCTGTAAATCCCAAGCTGCCAGCCTGAGGCTGAGTCACTGTGCTTTAGGGTGAGGAGAGCTGAGCTGGTGTGGTGAGACGGGTACCCTGTCCAGCACAGAGCACTCCTGCTGTGCCTGGAGCTGGATGTGTTAATTAAAGATGTTGAAAATGACTCTACAGCTAAATCTGCCTTTATTGACATGAAAGCTGTGCCAGGACTTACCAAGCTGTTGGACAGCATGCTGCAGGCCTGTCCCACTTGTATCCCAACTCCACTGAGGATAAAAGAAAATCTAGTTTCAGCCATCAAATATGTGACTCTTTGGTGAGCCCTGATTCTCCCCAGCCACTCAGCTTGGAGGCGCCACTGGGGGCTTTGGGCACACTGTCATTGCAGTGAAGTTGAGCACAAATTTCCTGAGTAGCAACTTCTTGCAGAGGTTTCCAGATCTTGTAATGATGTGGAGATGAAGCTTGCTGTGTCCTGGCCGTGACAATATGTGCCTGAACTTTCTCATCCTGCATCTGCTTTTATGCTGCAAACCCAGGGAGCATCTCCATGTGTTATTGCAGCAACTTTAAACAAGACATGCATACATCCTTCTAAACCTGCTTTTGGCTGCTGTTCTTCCAATCTCCTCTGCATTCTTCTTTAAAACTTCTGCAAGTTTACCTGATCTTTGGTAACTGGTGTTTCTTGGCTTGGCTGGGATGAACTGACAAGCTTCAGCCATTGGAACAGGTTTTCCAGGGAGATGGTGGAGTTGCCATCCCTGGAGGTGTTTAGGGGGTGTCTGGATCTGGTGCTGGGTGATGTGGTTCAGTGGTGTAGGGGTTGCAGTGGTGGTGCTGGGTGGATTGTTGGACTGTGTGATCTTAAAGGTCTCTCCCAACCCTGATATCTCCATGATTCTGTGATGGTTTGCTTGCTGACTGGAGGGTCTGTACCTGTGCATCTTAACACAGACCCTTACAGTCACTTTCCTCATTGCCACGTATCCTGGAGGTTCCACAGGAGGAGTTCTGTTTCCAGGAAGAAAAATGTCTCATTACCTCTGCAAACTGTCTTGATCAAACATAATCAGTAGCAACTAGACCAAATTTGAGGCTAAAGGAATGTTTATTTTAAAACACTGATAAACAAAAGAGACAGTCATCTACTACTAAGATTTGCACAAGATTCAAGATCCTCTAGTGACTGCAAATATGCAGACTAAATACCTGCTAGCTCAAGGGCAGTGCTCTATTTTAAATTTTTTCTTCATTTTCTATGTTGGTTTTGCTGACAAAGACCCTCCTTATCTGGTATGGAAGAAATACTTAAATAAATAAACAAGGAGTTAATTTTACATATGATCTTTTGATCATGGTCTTGAATAGTGAGAGAGCTGAGAGTCCTGTGAGGTATGTGTTCGTGTGCCAAGCCCCTGTGCCAAGAGAGCATCTGTCCTCCTGTAATGCAGTAATTATGGGTCTTTACAGCTTGGATCTGATTTCTTGGAGCACTGATAGTCTATGGGCTGGGGATAGGGAACAGAAGGAGAAAAAGTCATTTGACTGCCTAACTTCAGGTGCCCAAGTAAAGCTTGTGAGGTAGGGGCAGTATGGATATATGATCCATTCAGGAGTCAGATCTGAGGTCAGAGTGACATGCATTAGCTGAGCTGCTCTTTATCTGCTATGAATTGCAAGTGAGGAATGTGAGATCAATCATGAAAGAGTATGAAAAGGGTATAAAAAGAAAAAAACCCTTATTAATTCTGACAAATCATAGTGTGCTAGAAGTTTAAATGTCTATGGCTGCTGCTCTACTGGTCTTTTCAAAGTTGGTAAGCTCTTAAACATAGTTATTAAAAGATATTTTCACCATATGTTATTGGATTGAAGGGGCTGAAAACAACAATGTCAAAATACTCAGATATTTCTGTCTTTCCAGGAGAGTGCTGAAAAATAACATCAATTATTCTTCATGTCCTTTGACATGAGACATCTCTATGTGTCACATGGGTGTAGCTGCATTAGAAAAGGGAAAAGGCACAGCATTTTTCAGTTGAGGACAGTTTTGCCAGATACTAACACGGTGTTGGCAATTCTCTAGGGTGAAATAAGGAGCTCTTCAGAACATCTTGGCTTTTACAAAATGTTTGGGTGCTTGCAAGCATAGAGGTGCTGAAGCCTCAAGACTGATTTATGTCATGCTTGGTGATAGTGGTTTGCCAGTGGATGAAATTTGCCATAGAAAGGCTGGAAAGAATGTGGATAATTTTTAACATGCACAAGAAGTTTTTGTGAGATGTATGTATCTTCCAGAAATTTGTGGAACAGATGGAACACACAAAGGACTAAAAGGGCCACAAAGAAATACACTCTTATCCCTGATAGAAGATATGATAGGAGATGCCTTCACTGCTTAAGGTTAACACAGTGGCATTGAGCTGAATTTGCATTCCTTTTCTCACTTAAAATAGTGTCTAAAACAAGTAAAGCTGCAACAGCTTGATCGTAATTTAATTGTTACAACCAACCTGTAGCTACTCTGCCTTGCACTGAGGCTAGAATCATAGAATCATTAAGATTGGAAAATACTTACAATATCATCAAATCCAGCCTTTGACCAAACACCACCTTGTCAACTAAACCATGGCATTTTGTGCCATGACCAGTTGTTTCTTGAAAACTTCCAGGGATGGTGACTCCACCACTTCCCTGGGCAGCTTGTTCCAGTGCTTAACAACCCTAGAGGGGAGGGAATAAAGGTCCTGCCCTCACTGAGTCTAGGATGACACTTTCTATTGGACATGCCACACTTGCACAAATAAGGAATTTTCCTGGACTAATGTTTGCTGCCAAGTGAGTTCCAGAGTTTCAGAGGAAGAAAAAGCATTATTCAGTCCTGGTGAACTTTTGCTGGTGGTCAGAGCTGTATTATCACAGATGTGGCTTTCAGCCTGCACTGTGGCCTTGCCTGTCTTTGTCAATGATCACTCTCTGGTCAGTAAAGCTGTGGAGTTGATGCTGTTCAGGCACTTCAGTGTGTTTCTGTACGTGCAATGATAACTGTAACAACATCACTACTGCTGCTACTACTAATGTCTTTCTGTGCCCTTCACATCTCAGTCTTACGATTATTAATGATGAAATTCTGGGGTTTTTTGGGGTCTTTTTTATAATACTTGCTGGCTTCACACTGATGAGATATCAATGATTTTAATGGGAAAGACCACCAGTGGGAATTTTTGCCTCAAAATAGCTTTCTTTTCCAACTGATAATGAAAGGAATTATCTGTTCTTTGACCTTTGGTTGGCAGACTTGGAAATTGAAAAGGAAGATGGTTGTACTGTACTAGCTTCACTGTAATAGTGTGGTCAGGGGTTTCTGAGCTTTTAAACAAGGGTGGGTGTGCTGTGAGATGTGTCAAGGCAGGAGCCAAAATGCAGGGAGCGCTGCTTGTGGAATAACCTTGTAACTCCGAGCTCAGGGAGAAGTACCTTTCTGTGGGTCAAAGAGTGGAGGTGTCTCCCCACCCCCTGTATCCCTGTTCTGTTTTGGCAGGGGACCATGCTGTGATGAAATGTTAGACATCTGTCTTCACCAAGAGCTTCAGTGATGCTACTCTTGTCAAATGCTTGTATCTCAACTAGGAAAAAAAAGGATAATTCATTTTAAAAACCAAAAAGTAACAGCACTAGTAGGTGTAGATGTTTCTATATAAGACACAGTGCAGGAGAAACTTTAAAGTTGAGGTTTTGTTTATTCTTTCCTGTGAGCTCCTTATTGTAATGTCTAAGCACCTTATAAATATTTATGGATGTGTCCTCAAAGAAAAAGGAGATTTATATAATGGAGGTTGAAAGTGATGTTAAAAGAAGCAACTTTCCAAAGGTTCCTACACAGTTATACCATGACAGAACTGGGACAGTAAATCAGACCAGTACATCCCATTTTGGTAAACAAGCCAGAATTCCATCCTTATTATTAGTTACTTTTGTATTGGCCGCTTACAGAGTAATTCACTGTTTGTTTGTTTGTTTGTTTGTTTTTCTTAAAATACAACTGCTTTATTTTAGGGAAGTCCATTATTTTTTGCAGTTTCACTTTTAGTTAGGTGACACACGCTGATTGATGGCCAACAGGAGGTTGCAGTTAGCTGCTGCAGAGGAACAGAGGAGAACATTAAATTCAATTTATGCTGCTGTGTGACAACTTGCTCTGATTTTGCTCCTTGGCTACTGAAGGTGTCCGAGCATCACTTGGGAGTTGCCCATGCTCAGAAGCTGATGCTGTGTGTTGGGGTGAATTTGCAGCACAGAGCTCAGCAGCGCTGACTGCCTGGATGGAGTTGCCTTTGCTTTCCTCCCCTCTCCCCATCCTCGTGCTGCTGCTCAGGGCAGCTCATGAGCTGGCAGCAGCTTCCTCTTTAGGACAAGCCAGCAGTGAAACAATTCCCTGCATCTCCTCGTGTGCACTCATGAGAGGTGCTGATTTCTGTGGTCTCCAGGTGACACTGGGCTTCTTCAAACAGCAGCTGGGGGGATAAAATGTTGCCGTGGTGGCAGCTCTCTCCTGCAGCCAGGGATTCAAAGCTGTATTTGGGCAGTGACAAAGTGCATGAGCAAGAGGCTATTTTGCTGTTCCTCAGGGTTTAAAGTCTTTGTGCAAATCTCTTTGTAGTTAGTGAAGGACTTCTGATGCTGCAATGGGCTTTGAATTTGACCCCAAGTGTCAGTTTACAGTGTTTGTCTTTTGTTAGCTGGCTTGTGAGTACGAAGCAGTGCTGAGCAAACCTCTGGAGAATATATTGAATGTGCAAATTTGCACAATGATCTTGCTTCATTCAAAGCAATCTGACTTTGGATATATGTTGAAATACCCTTCAGTATGCTGTAGACACATTCCTCTTTGGTCCTGGATGTGCTGTTTGTATGTGTTTAGTTGGCACTGTGAACTCTGAGGTTTTCTTTTAAGTTTTTCTACAGTACTTTAGGGAACTCAACTCTCATCACTAATAAAATAAAATAAGGCAAAACACTGGTAGGTCTTGCCTTGTTAACTGTTCTAGCTGTTGTGTTTCACACTGTTCCAAAAAAAATACAAAGCTTTATAAGATTCAACGTATTCCCAGTGCAAATCATGAATATTTATAGGCAAAGAATAAGACTTCCCATTTTGAATTGTCAGTGCTAGGAAATTGCTTTTTTGGCAAGCATGATTAAACCACACAGACTTCCAATAAAGTTTTGCAAGCTTTTTCCTTAATTATGGCTTAATTTAGGCCTCTGAGTTTAACAAAATGTGTGAAACTTGCAGCAAAATATTTTTCTTGTGGAAAATTTTGTTTGCATGGGTTACAAATCCTGTATTTCTTGTGGTTAGATTTTTTAAAATGTGCTTAAATGTGAAAATTCCATGTTTTTTCTTTACATTTCTTAACACATTTACAACATAAAAAAATGTGTGTTTAATGCAGAATTTTGAAGAAATTAGTTTGAAAAGTGTATGTGATTACTTTTTTCCTCCAAATGCCTTGAATAAAATGTAAATGACATCAAGCAAGGGGTAAAAGATTCTGTCTCAAGCAGTTACTGCTGCAAGAGATAAATGAGGAACAATTTTGCTTTCATATAGTTGTTCTTAAATGCACCATCCTGACAACAGCAATAAATAGAATAATCTACATAATTGCATTTATCTGGCATTGACCTGTCTTTCCTAGAGAAAATCCCTTTTCCCATATAAAATAATTTTCCATTCAGCTGTAAATGAAAGGAAGCCTCAATTAGTTGCCGCACAAATTTAGGGGAATGTTTTTGCACAGGCTTAATACAGAATTTTGATGTGGACCTCCTAGTGAATTTGATATTTGGTGAACAAATTTCTGTAAAGGCACTAAAATCACCTTGCTTTCCTGTGCTGATTGCCTAACAGGGTATTTACTCAAAAGGACTAGACAGGGAAGCAGAGAGATGATGTGATTAAACTTAGGTAGATTTATTACTAGATTTTTTTAACAGTGTTTTTTTCTTAAATTGATGTAATAAATATCTCAACCCTGCTCAAAGATAAAGTTTTGAACAGCTTTGAGCTGTTCCTGGCTTAATACTTAAGTAGAAGTATCTGAAATGGTGGAAAAACAGGATCATTTTGGAAAAGAAACATTCAGTTTACAATCCTCTTACTGCGATCATGCTTTTCGGACCCCCTGAAGCCTTGCACTATCAAACTGAGAATGTCTCCATCTCCCAATACTGATGTTTGAAATATGGTACAGAAAAATCATCTGAATAAAGGGAAAAAAAGATGTAGTTTGCATCACAGCTACGTGGGACCTGCTCCAGTGGCACTTGCACTTGCCAAGATGAGCTATGGGGTAGTCATGGGCTCTAAAGCTGGGCTTTCTAGGGGAGGTGAAGAAAGTGGAATGCCTTGAAACTCAGACACTTGGGCATTTTTGATCTCTGGGTTTGAATGGTGAAGTCAGCATTTCCAAAAGCAAATATTTGGAAAGCAGTTTGAAAACTCTTTTACTGAAAATGATGTGGAAATTGGGGAGTTTGGGAGGGGAGGTGTGTCCTTTTATTTCCCCAATGAAACTTCCCAGGATGACAGAAAGTACCACCAGAGTCTGCTCTGTGTTTTTACCTATCTTTGTTCTTCTTTGCAGGTTACATATTTGGGTAAGGTTTCCACAACAGGGATGCAATTTTTGTCAGGCTGCACAGAAAAACCAGTCATTGAATTGTGGAAGAAGCACACGCTCACAAGAGAGGATGTTTACCCAGCTAATGCCCTTCTGGAAATTCGCCCTTTCCAAGTCTGGCTGCATCATCTGGACCTCAAAGGTGAGGCGACAGTGCACATGGATACCTTTCAGGTAGCACGTATAGCCTACTGCACTGCTGACCACAACGTCAGCCCAAACATCTTCGCTTGGGTCTATCGGGAGATCAACGATGACCTGTCCTACCAGATGGACTGCCACGCTGTGGAGTGTGAGAGCAAGCTGGAGGCCAAGAAGCTGGCCCATGCCATGATGGAGGCCTTTAAGAAGACTTTTCACAGCATGAAAAGCGATGGCCGGATCCACAGGAACAGCTCATCGGAGGAAGTGTCTCATGAATTTGAATCTGACGATGGCTGACTGAAGTCATTCACAGTTCAGCAAAGGCAGAAATGGCTTAGGGAATGAGAGCTGATACATGAATAAGCAACAATTGAAACTGGGTAATGAAAGGACTGCCAAACACTTGTCTGACCAGCTTTTTAAATCAGAAGAGCAATTTGGTACCTACAGATATGCATCATTAAAGTAATTACGTTGCATTGAAATCTGCTGCTGTTGTAAAAGTGAGAAGATCTCCCTCCCCCACCTCTGTTGCCCTCCCATCACTGTCCCTTTCTTGTCTCTGTAGTTCAGGTGCATATCATGAAGTGCAGTCATTCCTGTTTGTTTTACGAGACTGGTCAGGCAATTTTATTAGTTGCTTCTCTGGCATTCCTAGATGCAGGCTGATGCTGATGCACAAGAGCAAGTAGGCCTGGAAAGCCCTAATGGTTCCCGAAGAATCTTTCCCCATGATACACCACACAGATCCTTTGACCATACGTAGGCTAAGACAGCCATACACAGCCTTTTAGACTAATGGCCTGGCATTCTGCAGTTAATTCACATTTCACAGATAAAAAATGAAAGATGCTTGTATGTACACATTATATCATATGCTATCCTTTATTTTATTCATTGTACCTATTTTCTTAATGTACTGGCTGCCACATCTTTCACCCAACACCAGTAGTTGCAGTTTCAGACTATGTACTGCAGGATACCAAAAAGGGGTGGGCAAAAATACTCCCTGGTGGCTGGGGGTTCAGCAAGTCAGCCCTGCTGTCTGTGCATTATCTTACCCTGATGTGCTCCACAGGAGGGGGCCCGCTGGGAAGAGCTGAGGGACGCTTGGGTGTGTCAGTGTTAGAGCTGTGACTTCTCATCAACCTCAGGTGTGACGAGATCCGAGCACGGTGGGCACAGCGCTGTGTCCCCCTTTCCGCATTGCTGGTCGAGCAGCCCTGGTGGGATGGAGCTGGCAGTGTCTCACCACACAGGGCTGCCTCGCTGTAAAGATCTAAGGAAATGGTCCCTTAGGAGTCAGGTTTGAACATCTGTTCTGGTTGAGAACCTCATGTTAAGATTCCCGTATCTTCCCTTGTTCACGGATATACAGTCATGCCTTTCTTAAATGCAGATGTTTAATAAAACTCAAATAAAGAAAAAACTTGTTTCACTTGATATTTTTTAAGGCTGAGAGCAGATCAATAGTTTGCAAGTAATGCTGCTCCTTTGTACAATTTTGTTTGTAATTATGGTAATGTTAGGGGCACTAGGGCACCTTACAGAAGCCTTAAAAGAAAGCTAATCCAAGCAGATAGCTCTGTGTCTGTGTTTTGTGTCTCTGTGTTTGTATGTGAGAGTGTATGTGTGAGTCCAGTGGTAAAGCATGTAGATTGAGCATGGAGATGTATTGAGGAGGGCCCACACCTCTTGAAAATATGCTTGTTGCTTTACAATGTATGTAAACTGTTCTCCAGCATAAATGCATTCATACTTTAATAAAAAAAAAGTTTTGAGTTAAACCTTGTTAGTTTTAAGCTGTCTTTCCAATATAAACTCTGTGGTTTTGTGTGTATGGGTTCTGTGTTTATTTCATTTAGTGGAATGAAAATGTTAATTTATTTCCATTTAATTATTGCATCAGTCTTCATGAGAATTGCTGTTAACATTTTAATATTATTTTCTTTTCAATATTCAGGTTAATTATTGCTGTGAGGTTTTGTTTTGGTTATGAGGAGGTCGTGTGCTTTGCTTGGTTGGTTGGTTTTTTGTGGTTTTTGTTGGTTGGTTTGCTGGTTTTGTTGGCTATTTTGGATTGCTTGGTTGTTTTTGTTTGATCGGTTGGGGGTTGTATTTTTTTTTTTTTTTTTTTTTTTTTTTTTACTTTGTGGAGTGGGGACATGATTTATAATTTTTGCTTAGCAGGAGGTGGCAGAGATACTCCCACTCCCAACCTGACCAGTTGAAATGAGCTGTGCTGAGTGCGAACAGTATTGCCTTGCTTACAGAAATCACAGCATGGTGCAGATAGGGCATTTGATGGCAGGATGGAGACTACACCACCATGCTGGCATCTTCCAGTTTTTCTCTGAATCTTTGGACAACCCAGTGTTTCCAAATACAGATCTAAAAAATTATTTCTCTTTTTCTTCCTACAGTGTTTACGTGGAAGTGGGGAGTCATGTATGGGCTATATGCTGGTCAAAAAAAAAAAAAAAAAATCTGGGTCCTGCTGTATTTATAGTTGCCTTTTTGGTCAAAGGCAGAATTAGCCAAATTTCCTTCAACTTCAGCTTTTTACTAATTATTTTCTTTTGCTCAGAGCTGTATTTATATGTATTCCTGACTTGTTTGGATGCTCTGCCACCAAAGCTGCCATGAATGGGTGTTTGGAATCCCTCATTCCATCCTCTCACCCAGATGTCCCTGCTGACAGCAGAGGGTTTGTGCGTGAGCCCCAGCTCTTAGCCAAGGGCTGCTGGAGTGTGGAAGGGGCAGGAGATTCCCAGCCCACCTCACACAGGAGCTGAGGTGCCTCCTGCCAGCCCTACAGAGAACTGCAGTGGGTGGTTTGAGTTTGGGATTTCTATTTCTGGAGTAAATAATTAGGAGAGTGGGATGTCTTCCTGTCATGGAGTGAGTGTGATCTTTCTGGCTGACAGTCTGCCCTTCTCACCCTCCAGTCCAGGCCAGAGCAAACTACACAGAAATGCTGTCAGCAGTGGTGTGGCAGCAGCACCAGGGCAGTGACTGTCGCCCAGTGCTGGGCCCTGGTAAGGCTGCACCTCGAGAGTGTTATGTCCAGTTTTGGGTCCCTCACTATATTACATTGAGGCTGTGGATTAGCTGAGAATTTTGCATGAAAAAATAAAATATAAAGGAGAAAATTCTAGTCCTTTTATTAGAAAATCAGACCCTTTGAAACATGAGCCAGCTATTTTCTAATAGTTCAAACATGCAAGAGAATATGAGGGAATGTGAACTGCAGTTTGTCTTTGAAAACATGAGATTTGAAAAATAATCAGTATCATGAGTTTGGATCCTTAGATAATTTGGAATTCAGGCCAAATCTCTCTGCATTATCAATTCCAAATGTGTGATGCCATTTGCAAGAAGGAGAAATGCTTTCAATCGTGAATTGCTAGCATAGCAGTTATCACTGATTATCAGTTGCCAGTAGATACTGGAATGAAATATCAAGTTAAACTTTTATTTCAATTAATCTGCTGGAAAAGAAAAATCACAAAGTTTCCATCAGGAGTAATTTCCAGTTGGCTAAAGTCGTTCCTGTTCAACTACAAAGGGTCCAGTTTTGGATCTCACTGCATCCTGCTGTGGGTTGATGAGTTCCTTCAGTGTCAGCCAGGAAAACATGTGAAGGATTTATTTCCCTCTTGTGCTTCTAGGGGAGAGTGGAAAGGGTCCGAGTGTCTGTGCGTTATTAGGAGTGTGGAAAAAGCATTTGGGTCGTTACGCCTCAATGCCACTACATAACATCACCACGGTTATGCCAAGGGGATTTTCACCATTTTTCTAACTACCTTAAGAAAGAGAAACTGTTACTCTGTATAGAGTGACTTAGTTCAGTTTTCAAGCTCTGAAGTCTAAATATCTTCTCTTCCTACCAAGTCTTCTATGGAGCTGTGAGTGAATGGTGGTTGTGCCATGGGGACAGCAACACTCCGGACTAGTGAGCATAGATTGTGTGAGAATTGCTTAGATGTGCATGGGGGTTCTAGCCCAGAGGGATGGAGAAAGGCAGAGAGTAATTTCTTTCATGTTTAAACTCAAAGGCTCTGAAGAACAGCTGAATGTTTTGTTTTGTTTTGTTAAAAAAACAAAACAAACAAAAAAAAAACCCAAAACACAACAAAAAACCTCCCCAAAACAAAACCCTCTGCAGCTGGTTCCACTCCTTAGCTTTTCTGTAGGGAATTACTTCAGTTTTACATGAAAAAGCAGTTGGATTTTGCCGATGACTTTCATTTAATTTTCCTAAAACTTGGAGATAAATGGTATGTGATTGAGAAGCCTTTGATGCAGTGGCAACCCCTTATCATTCTCTTAGAAAACTTTAAATATGTTATTCTCTGAAGTTTTGAGACTTCTGTATCGTGAATTCACTGAATTTTATTTTAGTTGTAGGGTTCTCTGTGTGTCTGTGTACACATGTATGGATATATCTGTTCATATATATCCACACACACCTTGAAACGTGATCCTTGTTAAATATTCTGTGTATGCTGCACATATGTAACAGTAGGTGGATGCATGAAGGCAGTCTTGCATGTTAGTCTTGAGATGAATGTTTTACTTATTAAAAGGTTCTCCCTTTTACAGTAGGAAGCAAATTAAATTGTCTACCTACCTGCAAAATTTGATGTACCATATGCATTATTTACCACTTACCACCAGAGCTATCCCACTCCATGCCCAATTAGCTGCTCTAAGAATGATACGTGGTTAGGCTAATTTTTTCCCTGTGGCAGTGAGTTATTAATTTGTACATAATTTGAAGTGATAACTTAGTATGATTGTTGCCTTGTAGACCAGAGTTTGCAATAAAAGAATATATCCTTTAGTGAAAGTAGAAACACTCATTATACCTTTCTTCTAATGTAATTTTAAACAGATACAGGGTGTTTTTAAAAGTTCCTTTTTTGCTGAACTCCATTAAAATGCTTCCTTTCTCACAATGGGCCATTGATCATGGTCGGCTGGGGAAAGGCAAGGTTGTCAGGAGGGTTTTCCTCCCACCCCAGCAGGACACAGACACTGGTACTGTGCCCCTGTGCTGCAGTGCAGAGTGTCTCCTTTGATTTCCTTGAGTTTGGGAAGACCTCTCTTGTGTGGCTGCAGTTCATTGTAAGTGCTGTGAAAATTTCTGCAGTTAGGGTTGTAATTAATTTTGATCATGACTGTTGAAGCAGATAGAATGATTTACTGAATATAATTGTATGTTTGGAGAGATGTTACTGTGTCTGCCGTGGTGCCTTCTCTGAAAAAGGGTTTTGAGCTGTGTTGGAAGCACAGGTATGATGCTGCACATGCTGACTGTGCTGCAAATGGGATGAACTGGCAATGGGCTGGTAATCCTGGGGGAGAGGGTGGGAGGGCACAGCAAGGTCCCAGCTCTGATGGCAAAGGAGTGACTCTTAATTGCTTAATTGCTGTACCTGTCACATGATGCAGAATCACCCTTCCCCAGAATGTCCCTTCCCCAGGGGGTGGTTACTGTGCAGACTGGAGCATCTCTCTCCTTCCCAACTTTCAGGATTGGAGTGGGAAGATAGCACTAGGTGGTAACTTTTACCTGTTAGGCTTTGATTTGCATTGTGCTTTACATACTCTGTTATTTTCCTGCAAATCTTATTGCTCTCAGAAAGAGAGGAGACATTATAATCCCATGAATAATGCATCATGTGGCTGGTATGTTTTCCTGCGGGCAGTATAGATTTTCTGAGAATGATGGACAGGAGTAGATTTCATTCTTAGTGAATTGTAATTTTATACAGTTTATATAGGTCATGTGAATGTGAAAAAGTGTGTTATTCCTATTTCAAATTCGTTATTTCAATTTAGTTACCTCTCATTTAGAGAGTAGAAATAGTTTTAGACGTAATTACAGAGGATATAATTAATCAAGGTTTTCTTGCACAGTTGGGTTAAATTGTTGTGGTTGAGTGCTCAGTACCATGCCAGTGCTCCCTGGCTCAGTCTCATCTTTAATGGATTCCAGATCTCATGGTTTCAAGTAACAACAGCTTTTCCAGATCCCAAGACAATAATGAAATACACAGAGGAATTTTAAAGGAGACTCTTCTAGAAAGGAAAAATGAGGTTAAATGATGATAGTCAACTGCAAGATATTTTTGTGTCCATAAAATATGTCAGCCCTCTTCCAGTGCGGGAACAGGTGAAATCTGAAACTGTGCTTGACTGATAGACCATGCTTCACATCTGCCTGGGCTCTCCTAAATAGGCTGGGACCTGATTTTCTCTGGGGTTTCCAGGTAAGTTTCTTTGTATCTTTTCGAGTCAGCTCTGGCCACACAGACTAGCAGCATTTGTGCCTCCCTTCCCTGTTTCTAGCAGTCCCTGCTGCTGGGTAGCAGAGGAATGACCTGGGATGAGCTGGAGGCAGGTCTGTGAGAGGAGCTGCAGGAGCCCTGCACCCACTGCTCTGCCCCAGCCTGGCTGTCCTGCTCTGCCTGTCCCTGGTGTCCCTGTGAGGAGGTGGCTGTCACTTCCAATGAGCCCTGCTCTGCTCCCTGGGCCGTTGCAGTGTCTTCTGCAGGTAGCGTGCTCTGATTAAATTTGTGTGGCCTGTCAGAAAAATACATTGTTCCTTACCAGTGCTGTGGAAGTGTGTGGATGGTAATGCACTGGGCTGTGCTGAGCAGAGAGGGAAAGGCTCCTTCCTGCAATCTGCAGAAGTTTAACTGCCAGGAATTGCCCAGTGTTTGATAATTGGCTCATTACAGGTCTCTGCTGGGCTGCATCCACCTCTTTCCTGCCTCAGGTCATTCATGCTCAGGTGTCAGGGTGATGGTCCCAGTGGGCTCACGTGTGTCTGGGGCACCAGCCAGGAGCAGGCATGGAGGAACATAGTGGGGCCAGGGCAGCCCTCTTACCCCTGGCTGTGGGGTGCCCCCCGGCCAGGCCTGTCACCCCTGGCTGTGGGGTGCCCCCCGGCCAGGCCTGTCACCCCTGGCTGTGGGGTGTCCTCACAGGCCAGGCCTGTCACCCCTGGCTGTGGGGTGCCCTCACAGGCCAGGCCTGTCACCCCTGGCTGTGGGGTGCCCCCCGGCCAGCCTTGTCACCCTTGGCTGTGGGGTGTCCTCACAGGCCAGGCCTGTCACCCTTGGCTGTGGGGTGTCCCACAGGCCAGCCTTGTCACCCTTGGCTGTGGGGTGCCCTCCCAGGCCAGCCCTGTCACTCCTGTCTGGGGTGTCCCCACAGCCCAGCCAGGCCGCAGGCCAGGGTGCCTGGCAGGCCATGGCGCTGCAGCTGCTTGCAGGGGGAGGTGATGCTGAGCTGTGCTGAGCACGGTTTTGTGCAGCAGATCTCAGCATTCCCTGTGCCTTACTTACAGGAATCCTAATTTATGCTGCTATAAAGGTTAAGAACAGAGCATTTCAGCATGGTTCACATTCTGCCCGCACGCTGCAGTGGGTCTCAGCTAATTCAGCAGCAGTGGTTTGTTCTGCTTGAAATCCTGGAGAATGGCTCCTCTCCTGAGGTATTTCTTCCAACTTAATTGCCAAGTTATAGTGAAATATGAGGTTCGTTGTTGTCTGCTGGAGCGCTGGGGATTCTGTTTTGTTGGCACATTTTTCATGACCTTGTGTCAGCAGCATAACTAGGCTATGAGATAATTTGTATGCTCTAGATGAGCAGCTGTGTACATCTTAGCCAGAGAGAGAAGCGAGTGTGATCAGTTCAGTGGAGTTAATCAGGTAAAACAGACAATTAACTCTGTTCTTGCAGATTAAGTTATGTCAAGATGTGTATAAATTTCATACAGATGGAAATCAAAACGATCTGAAGTACTATACGCCCAGATTTAGTAGAAAGGAGAAAGAAAAACAATAGCTGCAAACATGGAAAGAAATTCTACAATCACTTAACAGCTAAAGAGAAAGAATTGTTGTACCCTTATTTCCATGTGATGCTCTGGTTCAGCAATGGCTTTCCACTCATTTCCAAAGAAAACAGTTTTGAGGTTGTAAAGAAGGAGGATTGCTCTGCTCATCCCTGTGCTGTTGCAGATGCCCCACAGTTAACACACGGTTTTGGAAGCGATTGAATTTACTGACATTTTGTTGGCAACAGGGCTGAGGGTTTATAAGTATAGGAAAACCAGAAGGAGCAGACTTGCAATGGTGTCTGGTAATCCTTAAACTGCATTTCCTGTGGAAAGTGTGTGAGTAGCTTCAGGAAACAGTGAAGGATAGATTCTGCACTGGACTTTGCCTTGCAGAAACTGCCTTGCATGGGAGATAACTGATGCTTTGACATGGGATCTGGACACCTCTGAGATGTCATCCCGAGGAGACAGTGATTTGGCATTAGCTCTGATAATCATAATTTTTGTCTTACATATTTCCAATAAAAATAAATGATTGAGTTTTAAGTATGTACTATTTGGGTGGGGAAGTGTGGTCTTCTCTCTTTTTTGGAAAACTGGGAATTACCTTGAGAAAAAGATATAGGGCTATTTAACATTTGAAATTAGGAAAAGAAGCAAAAGCATGCTATTAAACCTGCATTTATTTAATTTTAATGAGTAACGTGTCATCCTGATCATCCTTGGCAGCTCACATAGTTTGGGTGCTTCTGTGGAGGAGTATGAAAAATACAAGGGGAAAAAAAACAACCCCTGTAGTTTCTTATGCAATTATTGTAACTTAGAGTGTCTGGTGAGATGTCACCTCCCCCTCTTTCTGTTTCATGCTCCCAGAGGGGAGAAATGTCGTGGGGATTGGCCAGCTCCCATCCACCTGCCAGAGATGCTGTGATCAGAGCTGGCTCCACTGCCCAAACTAAGCCATGGCACAAATCTTCCTCAGCATCAACTCATAAATTACTTGGTTGAAGTGACCTTAAATATAATTTAGTTCTAACTTCCTGCCATGGGCAGGGACACGTTCCACTAGAACAGGTTGCTCAGGGCCCAACCAACCTGACCCTGGACACTTCCAGGGATGGGGCATCCACAGCTTCTTCAAGGAATCTGCCACTGTTCACCACCCTCCCAGAGAAGAATTTCTTCCTAACATCAAATCTAAATCTCTCCTCTTTTAGTTAAAAACCATTCCCAGCACTCTCTGCCTGTGTAAAAAGTTTCTCCATGTTTTTTATAAGCTCCCTTCAAGTACTGGAAGACTGAAATGAGGTCTCCCAGGAGCACTCTCCAGGCTCATCTCCTTAAGGAAAAGAAGGATGGTCATTACACTAGCATGTTCTACTTGGAAATTTACATGGGATTTTCACATCATGAACATTTTTAAACCAAGTAGGGATTGCAAGGTTTTTTCCAACACAATAATAGAGGAACATTTATTAATGTTCCAGTGAGCAGTAGCAGAGAGCATGTCTCAGGAGAAAACCAGCAGCAGTTAAAGGCTTCATCCATCAAAAATCTCATTACCCTGTTCTCATTTGTTGGTACCTGTTTCTAAATCCAAGGAGTCCCACAGTAAAGTGTTGGGATAAGAAATCTCATGATGCAAGCAAAAGGGAAGGAGCTTAATGACTGCTGCATCTTCTTCATCTCATAATTTTATCAGTAAGCTCTCAGACTTCTAGAAATTGCTCTGAAATTGGCAGCCCAAACTTAATATCTTCTTCCATTTTGCCATCACATGCAATTTTAGTTCTCAAGTGACTCCAATTTTAAACTCCCAGTGATTTAAACAGCTGCATTGTGCAAAGGCTGGAGTGAGGACATGCTTTTGTAATCAGGCAGCCCAACTCTAAATTTTATGGTGTGATGGTTACTGTGCCCCATTCAAACTATGCCCCATTACACAGAAGTGCATTCCTTTGATTTTACCAAAGAGACCATAAATATGACAAAAAGCATAACTGGAAAACATGATTTCATGCCTGGATTTTTCAGCTACTGCAAGGAATAAATGAAATGGTCTCTGAAAGGGGCATATCTTTGCAGTGAATTATGTTTGTATTATTTGTATGGCTAGCAGAGCTCATCTGTGAGCTTACCAGAAAACATACGCCTGCTACAACATTTTGAGTAACAGGGAACTCTGATTTCAGATCAAAATAATAAGAATGTAACTTCTTATTTTGATGGTTTAGTACTGTAGAGACTCAAGGTGTGGGGGGAGGAGGTTATTATGCTGCATATAAGAATGTAAAAGATGTTCTATGAGTGCATAAATGAAATTAATTGTCAGCAGTCATATACTTGGCAAACTATAAGGCTTATTTGCCTTAAAAATTCTTATTGTATCCTTTCCCTTTTCCCCCAAGGTGATGTAATGTTTTCATCTATGAAAACCTGGTTTTGAGAAAGATTTGGCTTCAAAATGGAAATCTGCTTTTGATTCAACATTAGGACCTAGCAGACAGTCCCATTTGTTTGATCACTGCTGTCTTTCTTCCAAAAAATCCCAGGGTGTGTTGCCAGCCATGATTGGCAGTACAGAGCCTGTGTGGTTGCTGTCAGTAATACTAAAGCTTAACCAGATTCTATCATTAGTTCACTACCAGCTTGAAATACCTGAATAAATGCAATCCAAATTTCAAAATACAATCAAATCACATACTGTCTGGCATTACTAAAGCAAAGAATAAAACAGCATGCACAGGTACAATAATTGAGAATTTAATTTGGGTAATTAGGTTTAATGTATAATAAAATTTTATAGTAAACACTTAAAATGCTTCTAAAAATATGGAGACTTATTTTTATAGAAAGGTAGTTATTGCAAACATTTCTATTGGGTAAGTTTGAGCTGTAAGTTTTTATGTAAAGTATTAACTTACATGAAAGTCCAAGTGCAAGTCCATGGGCAAGTGATTTCAGCTGGTGTTGGGTTAGATCCTGTGGGACAAAGGGCGGACTTCATGCCAGCTTTAAAAATAAAGTTGCTCAGTTGCAAACCTCAAATCAAATATTTTTCCTTGCCAACACTGGTGATTTTTAAAATATTTTCTTTTAAGATCCAAAAATAGATGTTTCTTTCCCTTTCCCCGCTCCTCTTTGCACCTTCATCTTACTTGGTGCTTCCCTGAGTGGTGAACCTGGTGGCCAGGCACATTCCAGCAGTATTTGCAACAGCCAAAGGCAAAACTGCTGAGCTGGCTCCTGTCTTGCCTGCCTTTGGATGGGCTGGTGGCCACACAAGTGTCAAAGGATACTTGCAAGGGAGGTCAAGAGAAAGGTTTAATTTGGTTAGTCCCACTTCTGATTTTCAGTGCTCAGGTTGATAGCCTGTGGGCCCCACTGAAAGTCTGTGAAAAAACAGGGCTTCAAGGCACTGGATTTTGGATGTTTCCAGAGATAAGGTAATAGCAATAGTGCTGGGCTCAAGATTAATGCCATTTGAAATGCTGAGATAGTGATAGCAATTTCCTAAACCCTTCCTGTGCTCACACAGCTTCAAGGCTTGGTGTGCTGAGCTTCACTGTCAGCTCACTCCAGTGACTCAGGAATGCTGGTCTGGGAGCAGCTCAGAGGTGCCAGGCAAGGCAGAATAATGCCAGGAGAAAAACCAAGGCAGTTCTACATTTATGTGGGTATGCAGCTAAAAATTCTTGCGTGCACTTCAAAGATAGCAAGTACTATTTTTTTCTCAGCTGTAAAAGTGTGTAAGAGGACACAGTGAAATGTAGTATGAGGCCCTTCAGGAACTGGGAGTTATCATAGCAGGCAGAGCAGTGCTCCATTCTGTGCATTGTTGTGTCTTTGGAAGTGGCTTTTGCTCCAAGGAAATCTGAGTATTTACATCTTTTTAAACCTATCTGCCTCATTAGAGCCGTCTGATATTCTCATTTTCCTCTGCCTAATTTGTATGTGAAACCTATCAAACAATTGAATGCAAAGATAACATGTGGCAAAGCTAATAGGTTATGCACACGCTGTGCAACTATTTAAAAATCAGTAATAAATCTTTAAAGCTGTTTAAAATCTGTTTACCCCCCCATGCAAAATTCTTTAGTCTAGTACAGTGATAATGGATAAAATCACCCTGTTCTTTCCTGTTTTGGCAGTATTATGCAGCTGAATATGTGTACTTGTGCTTGTGTCTGCCCCAAACTGAAAACTTAGCATATCATAGCTGATTTTTGCTTCCTTCCTGTAGGTCTCCAAGCACTGCTCTGTACTGTCTGTAATAGGAGCCAACCACTTAATCTGTGTTGAAATAAAACTCTCAGTATTTCCCACAGAATGGTAGATTTGCCCACAACTCAATGGCTTGAGTTGTGGGCAAATCTTCTGCCTTGCTGCTGACAAGGCTTCTATAGACTTGCACCAGTACAAACACCAAAATTCATCCAGAGCATTTGAACCTCTGGTTTGTCAGCAGTTTCTCATGCTCAAGGAGCATCTGTAGAAGAATTACGGCCTCAAGCAGCTGGAAACTTGTGACATCATGTTTGGGGGCAAAACTGGTTCCTGAGGCTGGCTGAGAAAAGATTCCTCATGCCACTGCCTCCTGCCATCTCCTGAGGGCAAGAAACAATCCTACTCACCTTCTGTGGGACATTTCCACAACAAATATTGGTTTTAGGCCCTCTACTTCCTTCTGAACAGTGTATCAGCAACCCAAGACCACAGGAGAACAGGAAGGTGTGACAGAGCTTTGATGTACAAGGATCATTGTTTTGACAGGTATCTATACAAGTCCATCATCTCTCACAGGCTTAAATATTTTTTTTTTAATAAAGGCTAAGGAACAGTAGAGCACTGAAGCCAAATCTGCAGACCTCACCCTGTGCTGTTGTTTCAGGCCTGACATCTGCACTGTGACCACTGGTCTCAGCCTCCTCTCTGGAAGGTGCTTCTCCCAGCACAGAACAACCCCTGCTTTTCCATCCAGTTCTCAGACAAGAAAAACAATTAAAAATCAGCTTGTGAACTGAGGAGGGATGGTGAAGGTTGGGACTGTCTGTACAGCCTGGAACTGGGGCTGAAAGAGAGTCAAGAGAAGAGGAACCTTTTCTGTCACGGTGAGCACAACCTTTCCTAACACTTTATCTGCACCTCATAACATAAAATGCAAATGTCAGTAATGGTCTAAATGCATCCATGTAGCATACACCAACGTGCCAGTGCTTCTCCATCAGAAAGAATTCCTGCATCTGAACTGTGTGAAGCTTCCCTGGGGGTGTCATGTAATGATGACAACAAATCTGAGGTAACTGCGCGCTGTTCAGGGGGTGCTGAGTGTAGTGCTGTTCTTATGAATGTTTAAAAAAATCCCAAAAACTTCAAGAGTCTTGCAAACACCTTGCAAGCCTCTGACTTTAGCAGAACACAAGAATCAATCCCGAAACAAAACAGTAACACCAAAGGCTGCTTGACACAAGATTGTTGTTTGTAGAAGGAAATGAAAGCAGTCTGAGTTTTAGGACAGTAAATAATATGGGGGGAAAAAATTAGGGACATTGAAAGCTGTGAGAGATCAGCACTTCTGAGAAGCAGCTGGTTTATTACAGTTAGAGTTATTACATTAATATTCAGCCCTAAGGCCTACATTTTGTCAGCCTGTAAATAAATCATGTCTGTTGAAAATGCTTTCCCCCAGTGATGATGTTCTGCATCAGGAGGGTGTCTGTGGGATGTGCCCAGCACAGCCACTGAGGGGTAATGGCCTTGTGCTCAGACCAGAAGCTCACCATGAGGTTTCCAAATAGCTTTTCATCACAGACATAAATGAAATCCAGTGCTGCATCAGCTGCCATGACCATCGGGCAGGGAGAAGTTTGCAGTGCCAGCAAGAGAGGCACAGGCAGGTGTGGGGTCTGCCAGAGCTCTGTGCCCCAGCTCAGGCAGTGGCTGTGGCACCACAGCTCCCTGTGCCCATGCTTCCAAAAAGGGTGATCAACAAACTGATCACGCACTAGCAGCCAAATCTCACCACTCAGGGAAGTGGCAGGCAGGAGCAGAATGGCAAAATGCTGCCTGGGTTTAGAATAAATTAATATTATGTCACTCCTGCTTTTCTAGAAGTTTAAATGTTTAATAGCATTCTGCTCTTGCTTCCCCCACTTGCTTTATGTTTCAGTGTGTAACAGTTGTAAACTGTACAATTGCCTTACAAGATGTTCATTACTATGCGATAAAATATTCATCAAAGGAGAGCAGTAAAACGGCAGATCTTCAGAAATACATGCCTTGAAAAGATTTGAAAACAAAGGAAGGCAAAGCAGAATTATTAATTAACAATAACAGAATTCTGGAGATAATAGAAGCCAGGCTTTATTCTGAAATCCTATTTGTTCTGTGTCCCATATCTCAGATTTTAAAAGGAATGTTTTCACAGCAAACTTAAAGAGTGTTTTACATTTATGAGGCATAAAAACTAACAGACTTTTTTATGAGCACCTTTGCATTCTCAGACACAAGAATTTTTGTATCATCTTATTTTGAAATGGAAACAATTAAGAGATGGTGGTGATGCTACATCAGTACACTTGCTGTGTCTCACTGAAGACCGGGCTGGGGCAGGGAACTCCCCATGGCTCTGACTTGGATCCCTTGATTAGCACTTGCAGCCAGGCAAGTCTTGCACTGAAGGTGAAGGTGGCTTTCACCAGAGCTAAAGGTGGCTTTAGCTGCCCATGGGGACCTCTAATGAAGCAGCTCCATAGCTGGTGCAAGGCACTGGCCAAGGAACCAGCCCAGTTTTCCAAGAGTAGGATCTGACACTGCAATATTAATGGTGATGTTAAGCAAGTGCAGAGAAAGGACAGGAAAAAGCAAATTCCCAGAATTTGCTGCTCCTTTGGGGTGAAAGTGAAGGATGCAACCTCTAATTGCATAAACCCTAAGAACTGATTCTTTATATCCCCATGAGGCTGTAAGCTATTCCTATGGCTAATATCATGGCCAGGTGACAAAGAATAAAATTATAGAGGTCAAGCAACTCATATCAGGAAGAGGAGTCAAGAGATGTGCATTTTAAATGGCTTGAGGAACTTGTCACACATAGTGCTGAGCACCTGCAGTCTTCAACAAAAGGCCTGAACATCAACCCAGTTTCTTGTAATTCTTTCCTCCAGCAGCACTATTCCTGTAACAGGGAACCAATGTTGGTTTACTTGGTTTAGATTTGGGGTTTTTAGGTTGGTTTTGTAAGTCTATCAGTACAGTATAAAGGTATAGCAAATCTTACTGTATTGCTGCTTAGAAGCAGCCCAAAATCATCTGCAACAAATACCAACCATGTGGCTTCATTATCAACTTGAATAAGACCACTTTTATTTTTAAGAGCTGTAAGCTAGTTCTTGTGGGCCTTGATGAACTGTGTTTACTGAAGCTGAAATCTAAACTACCTGGTTCAGAACAACATATTGCAATTTCATTGCAATAGGTGTTGCTTTCTGTTGTTTAGGTTGATTTGGTTTTGCTTTTTTTATTGGACATTTATGAAATAACAGTGTCTTTTGATTATCTAACACTCCACACTCCAGAATGAAAAATATTATCATTTTGAGCTATGATGGACAAAGAGAAACAGGGAAAGTGGAAAGCCAAAGGAATGACCTTCACTCAAACATATTGTGCAATTTAGTGAGTCCTAATGAAAATCTAATCAATGTCAGCTTTATAGAGATGAAGTAAAATCAGTGTGCACATGTGTAAAACAAAGCCACCAGTCACTGTAATGGCAACAGCCCACAATTTTTTCTGACACTGCTTCCATTAATGACATTTATAAATTGGTCCCATTGTGTCTCTGTAGGAAGTGGGATGGGCAGGTGTGCTCTGATGTCTGTTACCTCTGCTGGTTTGGAAATGGAGGAATAGTGGAGGAATAACCAGGCAATGGACACTGCAGTAATTTTTTTTCTTCCCTTTTTCAACACAAAATAGCCATTTTGAACATGTCACCTGTGTTTTTCTGAGGAATTGTTTTAAAACTCATGATTTTTCTACTAATTTTGATTCATTGCCAGTGCTTCACAGAAACAGTGGTAGTGCTTCAGTCATCAGTCTCTATTCACAGAAGAACCCCTGGACTCTGTGAATGTGTTTGTTTTCTTCCCAAGTAGGATATAATTTTGTTTTCATCATTAATTATCCAGCCTAGGTTTTGTTTTCCTCTTTCTGTCCTGCATCAAGTGTCTTCAATTTTCCATAATTTGCTGTCTTCCTAGTAGTCTTTCTAATAGTCTCAGGAGAGGTCCTTTATTAATTGTTCTCAGTATATGGACTTCAATGCTCTTCTGCAAACTCATTTTAAATAAGCTTTCTCCTGCATCCTCTTGTTAAGCAAAAGAAATCAAATACATATGAATTATCCCAAGTATAATTTGCCCTGTTTTACATCTGGTTATAGACACAAGCCACCTGAATTCCTTTTGACACTAACCCAGATGCAACCACAGCAAGGAGAGTTTTTAACCATGGGTGGAATGAAAGATGCACAGGATCAGCATTTTTTCAAGATTTGGTCCCTTGGACAAAAAAAAAAAAAACCCAAAACAAACAAACAAACAAACAAAACCCACTCAAAAAACAACCAAAAAAACCCCCCACAAAACCCAAACCCCAACAAAACCAAAATCATAAAACACCAAATAAAACCAAGTCCAGACAAGGAAACAAAGTAGCCCTCCCTAAGAAGTTTCACCAATGCCATAAAGCAGAAGTTCAGATGTGCAGCATGGGAGCTTCCCCTGGGGCAGTGCCTCACCTTTGCAGCTGCCCTGTTCCCACAGGCTGCCGCAGTGAGCGATTCACTCAGGTAACCCCCAGCACATATTTCAGTTGCCAAGGGTTAGAAGTGGTCACTTCATGATCTGCTTCCAGTGGCTGAGAAGCCCTGGGGAGCCAGCCAGTGATCCTGACTCCGGGCCCTACATGGCCCAGTCCTGGCCACTCACCTACTAATGAGGGCTGGAGAGAGGCACATGGCACTCTGTGACACAGCAGTGTCACATCCTTTTGTTCCTCTTCAGCCACCCTGCTGGGGCAGGGAGAGAAGGGAAGAAAGAAGGACTCAGCCTCTTTTTTTGTCAGCTAGTTCTAGTCAGTAAACCAGATTTTTTTGCATATACTCTGCTCTGTAAAAATCTGCTTGTACCTGGAGCCTGCTGTTCAGGCAGAGCTTTTTTATCATCAGCTGTTCAGGGGAATCCAGCTGATTTCTGTGCTGTTCCTGGGCTGAGGGACACTGGGGGACGCTGCTGGTGGCCTGCTGGCTCTGCCTGGGCTGGGGAGTGAGTAGGGAGACTCTGAGCACCAGGGGAGGTGACGTAGGGCTACCAAAGGGGACTGAGCAGCCCAACCCTGGATGATTGTCCTGCCCCATCACAGAGGACAGTTCCTTGCTTAGGGATCTGTGACTTGGCAAGGCAATGAACTCCACAGGAAAAATGATTGCTGACAGAATTATTGCCCAGTGGTAACAACTTTATGTGCCCTGCAGCCATGGGCAAGTGTGCCTGTGTGGAGCTGGTCTGGGCAGGCAAGGGAGGGCCCCTGGAGGGGTTCAGTTCTTCCCCCAGCCATGGCTTGACACCCACCCCAGGGAGGGTGGACAACCACTGCCACCACCAGGGACAGGACCTCCAACTTCTCTGCAGCTCTTCCAGACACTCTTGGCTGAGGCAGGCTGAGAGTACGTGTCCAGCCACTGCTGGTATCTGTTCCAGGACTGCAAAAGGTACAAATTTGCTTCAGTAACAGTGATCTTGGCAGAAAACAGAGGCAGCTCCAGTGTTCTTTTTCATACATGCATATTTTAGACTCCCACCGAGAGTTATTAGTTATTAAAAAAGCAATCAGATGAGCATGGCTTCGGAGTACATTTGTTAGCCATATGATATCAATTAAGCCCCAGTCTCCTGACTGCAAGGAATTGCTGTTACCTCATACACATGCAGGATTAAATTCCTTCTCTCCCTCTCCCCCTCTTTGAAGCTGGTAATGTCAAATATCTCCCACGTTCCTGGGGAAAATGTTGCAGCTATCCTGAGTATGTGGATGCTTTCAATTTGTAATTAATAGATCTGCATGGCAAATGCTTATGCTGGGGGAGCAGCAGCAGTGAAGGGGTCACTTGGCTGTGCAGTGCTAAGTACCCTGGTGGTCAGTGTCCTGTCCAGCTGAGCAGCTGCCCACCAAGCCCAGGTGGCCCAGCTGGGATGTCATGCTCTCTGTTAACTCCCAGAGTAAAGGAGGGCTTTCTTCACTCACAGATGGGGGCCTGCCACTGACAGCAAACCTGCTCTTTCTCAATGCTTTGCACAACCCAAGACAGAGCTAAGAAAGGAGTGGAAAGTTTCCACCCTCTCACACCGGAGTTCACATCCCAAGTGCCCCATTTGACATTGACTGGAAACCCCAACAGAAATGTAAGGCCTGTATTAGCACTATTGCTACTCTTTTGTCAGATTTTTAAATCTTCCAAATAATTCTCATTTAGATTTCACTGCAAATGCATGTGTTTGCTTAGCAGGTATGACATTGCAATGCTTCTGTGATACTGAGAATCCAGATCTTTCTCTCCCTGTGCTTGTCCAACTCTCCTGCACATACCAGCAATCCAACCTCCCAAAGTGACACAAGACCCTGCAAAGAGTGTTTTGGACACAAAGAAATTGTTTAAGTGAATTCCATATTTCTTTTCCAAGGCAATTTTATCTCTTCGTGGCTTGTTTGTATCAAGCTTGTCCATTTTAATGCAAATTCTGCAATTTAAGAATAAAAAAGGGAGAATACTTATGTCAGCCAAGTTGACAGAGGTTTATGCAAATTACATATTCTGTCAGAGTGCAAAGTCACAAACAATTGCCAAACCAATTAACTTAGTATATTTCAGAAAAATAGCTCTTCCCAATTAGTGAAATAATACCCATTTTCAATTGAATGGAAGAAATTTTTTTCATAGGTATGTTAAACATACAGATAGTTTTATAAGTGAGAAAACTACCATATTAAAAAACCTGCTATAAACATTACAGTTCAAAATGTGGAATTGGTTATGAACAGTGGTTTTAAGAGCAGACCTGCTAAAAGTAGGAAATCACTGTGTAACATTTTGTAATTTTGTAAATGTGTACTCTACACAAAAACCTATGTGCCTGGCATACCCTCTAATGAGATTTTATATAAATGTATATTTTACATGTATTTTTATATGCACTATGCATGTCTATTTTCATATAATTAATACTTGCTGGAAATTAGTTTTTCTCTGCATTTCAGCAACAGCATCTTCATTGCATTGTCCTCTTTCTATGACTTGAAAGAATTTATTGCCAAATAGTTCACTACAAAATTTTGGACAGATTTACTGCGCCATAGACAAGATTTATCAGTAAATCATATATTCATTATTTCCATCAGTCAGGACCAAGGCTCAAGTATTTTCTTTGGGATGAGTTTCTCAGGTGTACCCAGGTTTGTTTGTGGTAAATGGAGGTTTTTCCACAGTCCTAAAGAAAAGACCTATTTGCAAATCCTAACTTCCTGAGGCCTGTGGGTGGAGGGGTTTTCATTTCCTCTTCAGGTCCAGTTCAGGGACTGAGGTAATTCTGATGGCTTTGATGAGCTGGGTGGAAGCCAAAGATGAGACATTTCTGTCTGAAAGGATCCAGCTGGTGAAGAAAACACCAAGACTAGAAAAACCATGGGTCCAGCTGCTCTTATATTTTCCTGGAAGGAGTTTTGCCTTAGAACGTCATTTCCATCATAACCTGACACGATGGAAAGGTGATAATGCTCACCTGCACCCTCTCCATGACATATTCTTGGGAGCTGGTCACACCATCCTCAGAGCTGGGTGCAGCCAAAGGCTCCATGAGCTCAGCTGTACTTGCCAGTGTGCCAAAAACTGCCACCACACAGGACTCCATATGGAGGATAAAAGGCTCCCCATTCCCACTGTCATAGGGATTTTAATGAGGAGTTTTTTCTTGAAGTACCGATGTGATGTTCAAACACATTTGGTGCTAATATCACCAAACATGTCTGTAACCAATGTCTTCCATTCAGTGGTTTAAGTGGTCCAAATAGCTGTAGGTTTGACATTCGTGAACTTTGGACTGCTTGATTTTCTGAAGGTAATGTAAAAAACCCTGGAGGACAACAATGTTTGTCACCAAGGGGAGGTTTGTAGGAAGAATTCCCAGCATCTATGTTTTTTGAATGGCTGTTTTCCTGTCCGTTTCTACAACTTAAAGTAGGAGAAGCTGCAACAAACTTTTCATGGGAGCAAATCCTGTTCCAGATCACTAAAACAACTTCCAAAAGCTTTAGCCCAAGTTTATGCACTTTGGAGTTGAATTTTAAAGAAATAAAAATGCCAGAGCCAATATACAGCTCAGAGCAGAGAGAGGGTCTATCATATTCTTATTTTATGATTCTGTTGCCAGAGGGAACCTTTTATCATAACTGTGCTGTCATTGTTGCATTCATTAAAGAAGAAAAAAGGAGGGAAATTATATTGCTCAGGCAGTGCTTTATTTCTGATGATGGATCCCACACACCCTGGGAGCTTGGAGTCAGGCAGGGACATAAAACCCCCAGAGCTGCCCATGGCACTGGGTGGCCTCAGCAGCACAAAGGTGATACTCCCCACTTAACCACTGCATGTGTCTGAATGGCAAAGCTGAGTGGTGGATCTGGGCTGCTCCCTGACAGGATTTTACACTGCAAATAGGCAGCAGCAGGAGTGGAGCTCCACTCACTGCCCAGAGCCCCAACTCGGGCCCAGAGTATGGCTGTGGATGCTGAGGTGTGTGTCAGTGTGAGCCTGGGGGATGGTGAGACAGAAAATACAATGTCTTTTTCTCAGAATAAAAACCCTTTTTCTCCCTTAGATGGACTGTGTGAAGAGAGGAGTTTCTCACCTGAGCAACAAATTGCTCAGTGGTTGTTTTTGTCAGTGAAGGAGCCAAAATTTAGGATTCTTTAAGCTGAGTGTTTCCTCACCTGTGTCTGCTGTCGCCTGCTTTGGGCATCACTGCTGGGCCAGCAGGAGCTGCAGCACACCTTTCAGGCTGGATCATGCTGGTGTTTATGGGAAGTAAAGGGATTTAAGGTAAAATCACAGCATGAGTGAAGCGTCCTGGCTGTGGGTAAGTCCCCATCAGATGGCACGTGGTTTCCAAAGGAATGCAGGATAGATCCTTGCACCTTCCAGGACAGTGACTGAGAGCAGACTGGGAGTGTGCTCCTCCATCAGAGCTCTGGCACCCACAGGGGCTGGAGGGCTCAGGAAGCCTGGGAGTTCCTGGGGAGGGCAGGTCACTCTGCAGCCATGTGACAGGCACAACAGCGCTTGGGCATGAAGACATTCTTCAGGAGGGGAAGCTTTATAGTGAGAGGAAAGATAATTGTGGTTTTTTAAAATTGGAAAGATGACTGAAGGATTTTAGAAATGTTTCATCCAAATGTTGAGCTCTCAAGAAGCTGCAGCCAGCCTCCTGCCCACTCTGTGTGTGCATTTACACTCTACAGTCATCACACAGCTGGGAAGAAATGTGGGTGGAAAGAATCTTGTGGAGTATATTGGCTTATAATAAAACAAAGTCTTTCTGGGGTAATCTCAAATAGTTTCTGTGTCCTTAGGAAGATTAGGAACCAGCTTCTTATGCATTGCTAAATATTTGGAGCACAGTGTTACTACTTCCTGCAGCTGAGGCCAAATTTTAAAAAATGCTTAGATACCTCATTCTCCCTAAAACCAGTATTTGCTAATTAGCACATATTTATCTTCACACACATATACATAATTTACATATTTCTGATGCCCTGCACAAACATGCACGTTGGTCTCCAGACATTGTTTAGAAATTAGAGGAGTTGATGCCTGCCTGCAGATCAATTAGCATCCCAAATTAGTGCTCTTGGATACCAGTTGTTCTAGGTCCAGACACAGCTGGACTTTTCCTTGTGGAAGTTTGACCCTGCAGTAAGGTGAGTAGGTGACTTGTCTCTGCCCTTACTCTCCTCAAATTTAATCTTTAGAGGGTTGAAGATATGTTTATGGGATTGGGGAAATTGTGGTGATTAAGGGGAAAAGGCATCAGAATTAGGGTGAAACTAATGCAAACAGCATCTTCAAAAATGTGTATTTTCATGTTGAACAGAGACAAAGAAGAAAGATCTGAGCTTCTGCCCTTTTTTTTTCCTTCATTGCACATTTCAGATCAAATCCACCACTGGTCTTATCTTTGGAAGTTCCTAGATCTAATAAATCTGAGATTTCAACGTATTTCCAGCAAGGTAATCTGCTTTTCATGTGCTCAGAAAGGGGAAGGATGATGAAAATAGTCAGATTTTCTCCTTTCCTTCAGGGTGATGTAGATAAAGTGTGACTCCTCTCAAGCTGGAGCAGGACCAGCACCAGAGGATATGGGTAGATGCAAGATAGGGCTGATTCTCCTCCCGTGGTTTATATCTGAGCCACCACTTTGGACCCACAGAGAAGAACTGAGGAGTGTGGGGTTTTGGAAAGAGGAGCAAAGGAGATAATTCTGTCTCAGCTGTTAGGGAGTGGCAGGGTGCTCAGAAGCTGCTTGCTGGGCACTTTGGCTGAGCCACTGAGGTTTTGTGTGCTGCTCATGTGCACAGCTCAGGAGGCCGTGTCTGCCAGCTGACCCACAGAGGGTGGGCATTGCCCATGGCTGCTGTCAGCTCTTATGGTTGCTTGCCAGGGCAGAGCCTTTTTCTGTTGCTTGTCAGCAAACCCTGGCACTGCTGATGGGTGGCCTGGCCCGAAAGCACAGCAAGGACCATGTTGGATTGTCTGTGTGATCTAGAGCTGCTGCACAGAGATGGAGTGACTGTTCACCGTGATTTCTTTCCTGCTGACATTGTGCTCTGCAAATTGTGAGGTGCAAAGGAAAAAAATGCAGGGAAGTTTTAGGGTCAGGTAAAGGACTCTGTTAAATTCATACACCTATTTCCCAGTAACAACAGCAATACAGGATAGCAGGGCTGGATTCTTGTATGTATGTATCTGCATATTTCCATCAAAGGCAGTCATTTGTCATTTTAAGCTTGAGCAGGTTTTTGCCCTAAAATTCCTGTAAAATGTCTCTTTTTAGAGTGATTTTTTTTTTAATGTTGAAAGTTGGACTGCTCCTGAAGATGGTTATGCTTGTGGCAGCTGGAAAGAATTTGGGGTAATTGCCTACCTCACTGATTTTATGGACAAAGCATAAACAGAGCAGTGATGTGGGGCACAGCTTGGGTCTCTGTTTCAGAAAGGCCATGTTTTCTGTTGGGGTGCAGCCCTGAAGGAAATGCACAGGTACACAGAAATACATGAAATGCCACCAAAACACTGTCCTCTCAGCAACCTCCCAGAGCACAGTCCTGCAAGGAGCTAGTGAAGCACCCTGAGAGCTCACCATGCTTCAGCCTCATGCTTAAATGCAACTGGTGTTGTCCTAAAGCCAACCCAACAAACAAAGGCTTTCTCAATAATATTTCAATGGGCTGGCATGGCCTGTGGCCATGCCAGGCTGTAGCCAGGGCTGGTGTGTGTTTCATGGCTCTGAGTGTCCAGAGATGACTGCCATCACTTTCATGACTGGCACCCAGAGATGCTGTCACAGTCAGGTCTGGCATCTTTATGAAGTATTAAATAGCCATCTCACTGGGGAAGACCAAGAGAGTGTTGGGTCTTCTAATCCAGATGGTACTAAACCCAGGTTTTCTTACAAGGATGCTGTATAATCTTCTTCTTGTACAGAGACCCCTTTCATCTTTATTTTTAGAGCAGGAGATGGCCAGTGACAGGAGGGACCATACTGTTCCCTTAAAAAAAAAAAAAAGGCAGATGATAGGTCTGTGATTTCAGTCCTCTGAATATCACTTATTGTCAAGGTGGGAGTTTGGAGTCAGAGAGCAGTGCAGGCAGCAAGGTGCCAACCAGCCTGCTTGAGCTTCAGTCCCTCTGAGCCAAGAAATACTCTAATTATTTTATGCAACATGTGGCCCTTTGATTCTGGCAAGCAGAAGCAGAGAGAAAGTTGCTATGCAACCAGGAAAGCAGCTGCTGAGCCAAGGAGTCTAAGAACTGGGAACTTTTACAAACATGAATTGTCTTGAAAAACACAAATGGACAGAATTTTATAGTTGCTTCCAATTTTTGCGTTTGTCATCATCTTCCTTCTGAATTTATTTAGTCAGTGTTGGGGAAGGGTCATAGAAATGTTGCCTCAGGTGCAGGCTGGCAGCCTGTTTTGTGAGCTGTAAAACTATGGGAATTTGGCTTTGGTGACAGTGACATTCTGTCCATGCAGCTGACAAGAGACTTTAATTATTTTGGTCTAGGCTTGCACTGAGGCCAGAGCCCTCCCCCTGTGACTGCAGCGCTGGCTGGGCACGGTGTCTCTGGCAGCGGTGCCGGGTCACCCGGGGGTTGTGCCCAAGGCCACGGCTGGCAGGGATGAGCTGTGCAGAGGGACATCCCACACTGCCTTTGCTCCTAAACCAAAATGAGCTCCAGGGTCCCTGCAGGGACCATCACCCTGGGGTGAACGTTTCTTCAGATGAATGGCTGAATTTTGCTCGTGCTTTCTGTGAAAATAAATGTGGCTGTCTTCTCAGAGACTGAGCAACCAGCAAACTGGTGCTACTCCTCTGCTCAGATGTAATTCTAGTGCTAGCAGGGAGGCCTGTCTGGCATTAGCTTTTTATTACATAAATAACTGAATAAATGGTAGTGAAGAACAAGTTCCCTTTTCTTTCCTCAAACATTCACAATGAACTAGGAAAGGTCACTGACAATCTTTTTAATGGAGTTACAACTGAATTACAACTGGACACAAAACACAAGCTCAGACTACCACTCGGGCTATTTACCTACTTAATAAATTCCAGGAGAAGTGTGCATTCAGGGCTGTAAACAAGTCCTTTATAACCATCCCTTCCCATACAGGCTGTAAACTCTCTTTAGACACTCTGACTTGGAAATAATATATTGGAATAATCACTGCTCCCCCTGCACCACAACCTAATTCATTGCATGGCAGACGGGGGCATTAGGCGAAGTCCCTGCAGAGGAAGATCGATGGTTAAAGAACTGACAAGTAGGGCCACAAATCCTTCATCAAATTACAGCCAGGGTGTTCAGGCTGCTTCCTCTGGCTCTTATTGATAAAATCCAGACAGCAAATTATCATATCAAAGTATAAATTCAAAGCAGCAGAGCGATAATCATCTCCAATTCCTGGTGGATAAGCAACTAATGAGAGATTTGATGAACTACAAATGCAGGAGATAAAATAATTACAAAATGGCAAACTTTTGTCTGCAAACAAAGTTGGAGACTTTAGGGAAGAATGATAAGGAGAAATATTTTAAGAGGTGCTTTTTATAAGGAAAACATATATCAACAGTCCATCTTTGACCAGATACATTAGGGAAATTATACCAAAGCATGTTGGGAAGTGTTCAAGGCTAGGTTGGAGGGAGCTCTGAGCAATCTGGTCTAGTGAAATGTGTCCTTGCCCGTGGCAGGGGGGTTAGAACAAGATGATTTTTAAGGTGCCTTCCAACCCAAATAATTTTATGACTCTGCGTCCACTTGGTGCTTTTCCTAGTTCTGCATTTTTCTTAAATTTTATTCCAGCAAGAGATCATTGCGATTTTAATAGTAAAGCTCATTTTCCTGTTGCAGTAATTAAGAATCTAATTTGTCTGTTGATGGTTTTGGATGCTCAGAGTAAACATAGAGAATGGATATTGGTGCAGGCACCTGGGAAACCTTCCAGTCCAAAAGGCTCTTAAAATTATCTGTTATAAGATGTTAAATCAACAAAGGAGGTGAAGGGGAAAAATTACAGAGGTTTCTGTCTGTGAAGCTGCAAAATATCTGCCTGGAGCTGGGAATCAGTGAGTGATGAGGCAGTGGGTTTGGGTTTGCTGGTGGCAGGGACCTGTCATGCAGAGATCTACTGAAGGGTCTCTGAAAGGGGATGAGATACAAGGTTGAGTTTTTGAGGTAAGATTTTATCAGATGGGAGATGTGGTGCTGGTGAAAAATTTTTAATGGTTCAATAAATAAGAAAATTGCTTCTTACAGATATCATGCAGATGGAATCTGCAAAATGCAGCCATGCCCTGTCACTGGAGAAGGGAGATGAGACTGTGCTCAGGTCCTGGCTCTGTCTGCCTGAGGGCACCATGCTGGTTGCAGTAGAGGCTGAAGCAGCTAAGGGAAGTTTGGAAAGGGGCTGGAAGGAGGCCTAGGGATCTGCATGGCAGGACTTTGTATTGAGGAGAAGGCACCAGGAACTGCCCCAGTGGCTAAGAGTTGAATTTGGGCAGAAACACAATAGCTGGGGAACAGCAGAAAGGCAGGAGGGAGCTGAGTTGTGCTCTAGGAATGAATCCGTCACATTTGGGCTGCAGGGTGAGGAGTCCCTCATTCACTCTGTGACCATATGCTGGGTGACAGCTTGGGACAGCCCTTGTCTCCTGATGGGTGCAGCTTTGGTGGCTGATCTCTGGAGACTCCAGCCTTTTCCCAAACACTGCAAATTGTTGGAAATCCTTATTCCAAAGAGCTTGCAGTCAGAATCAAAAGAAGACAGAGGCAGTTCAAACGAAACAAGGAGAAGACAAATTTAAGTGTATGTGATATTCAAGATGTCATTAGTTGTAAATAATGATTTGCCTGACCTTGGCACTGCTCCCGGGAAGTCACACCAGGCTCAAGAATGCAACATGATGATGCACAACTTGAAAATACCGTGTCAAACCCCACCTGGTTCCTGTTAGCTGAAGGTCTTGCTGACATTGCTCATTTGTTCTTCAGTCGACTGAAGACTCATGAACTCATTGAAGAATGCATCTTGATGGAACTGCTTGGCAAATCCTGATAGGTTTAAAAGGTTTAATAAATTACTTATTACAGGAGGAGAAAAAACTCAGCTCAGAAATGTCTGCAAACATGCGCATTTTTTTTCAACATTTTGTAAATTAAGTAATTTAAATTGATTGATGAAAACTGTTTCCTTTTCTTTTTCTTTTTTTTTTTCCAACATGGGATGTTTTTGGAAACTACTTTGCCCAAATACTGACAATGCTCCTTGTGTCTTCCTCAAGGACCTCGTCATAGCTTGTGCAGACAGGATTTCTCTAACCTGCAAGTGAATCACACCAACCTGTTTTTGAACCAGAGCTTCATGGGGGTGCCCTCTAAAAGCCCAGCTAACAGCAGATACAGTGTTCATGAAGTACTGAATATCCATAATGTTTTTTTTTTAATGAATATGGTTTAAATATATTTTCATACCTCTTACACAAATATAGAAAAGTATTTTAATTGCTGTCATCCCTCTTAGCCTCCTGCAGACCATCTGACCCATTAGCTTTGTTTGCTATTGCTGAAAAATTGGATTGAACTTCATGAATGAACTTTGAGGTGAGCTGAGGGAAGATACCCAAGTGGAAAATATCACCTCACAGATTCATGTGCTGTTTTGTTCCATTTAAAAAATGGTATAATTTTCTTAAATAATAGTGGGCTGATGTTTGCTCTTATTTCCTTTCCCTGTGGAGAGACATTTTGGACTCCTATAACATTTTGGGTGTTGGGGGGGCAAGTCATGCACATGTGGGTATTTGTGCTTACGTATCTGCCTTTTATCACAGTTTGCTATGGTTGCTACATACTCCTGATGGAGAAAGCAGGGCTAAAATGCTGCTTGAAGGGATACAGGAAGCTGGAGGGCCTGGTGGTAATAATTAGCATATCCTGAGGACTGACTCCATGTTCCTGAGCTGACCACCAAGGTAAATAGAACACTTTGCTAGAAATCCTCTGAGTCAAGCTTCTCTCCTCTGGTTGTGCAAATGAACTTTGATAATGAAACGATTGTGGTTTTCAAGTTTGATGCATCTAATGAACCTCTGCTCCTTCAAATTTGTACTGAACATCTCCATGTAACCAGTGAGTAAGGGGAACATAGTTCAAGTGTCTTCCCTCATCCTCTTTCCTGATAAAATACATAAACATTGCCAAGTTACTTTTTCAAGAGAAAATACAGTCCTCTGGCTTTCAATGAGCAATTGTGAAATAAACTGTTTCCTCTGTTCTTTAAAAATACCAGTTTTAGCTAATCAAATAAGAACTAGGAGGAGGACCACATAGTTCCTTCTGAGGCCTGAAGAGATTGTGTTGTGGCTCAAAAACTCAGTAAAATCAAACCCAAAACAATCCCAAATGATAACAGCTGACTGGAATGGCAGGGATTGTTCTGAAAGTCTGAAGTTCTATAGGAATTGATGTTTCTGAGTCATCCAAGATCCCCCAGTGGTAAGCAAAATTAAAAAATGGAGAAAATGCCTAGAGTACAATCCATTTGAAAACAAACAAATCAGAGAACTTTGCCAAGATATAACTCAGGCAATTAAACAGGGAAAGCATTCCTGCCTTAATCTTACTGTGTGTTTGTTGGTCTTAAACTAGGATTAGAATTTGTAGATTTATGACCTGTATATAAAATAAATTAAAAAATCCCTCCTAGAAGAGGGATTCTTTTGCATAAAAAGTGATGTTTGGCAGAGATGTTTGTGCACTAGAAGATTTGACTTTCAAATATTCTCACAAATCAAAGCAATTTCTTGATGAGACAGTTTTACTATTCTAAACCCCAAAGAAAAGCATCCCCAGGTGATACAAACTGAAGCCCTGACCTGAGCAGGTGCAGCTGAAGCCCTGTTTCAGTTGATAATTGGAATTCATTAAGCCAGGTCAAGAAAGGCAATAGGAGCATGGCAAAAAAGTAAATATCTAAATACCTTAAAACCAAGCCAACCCTTCCCTCCTCTTGCCCTTAGTCCCCAGACCCCTAGAGATCCTTCTCTCTGAATTAGCATTCTTCCTTTAGGCTCAAAACTATCAAATACCTGTAGAATATCTCCTGAACCACTCCTGACCTATGTTTTAAAATGTTTTCTAAACTTGATTCACCTTCTGCTACTGAAACTCTGCCTGTTTTTCAGGGTGAGAGTGGCAAAGATCGGGTTGGAAAGAATTTCTTCAATTTGTAAAATTTACTGACTTTTCACAGGTGCTTGGCACCCAGGGGAGGGTATCTCAATCTGCTGGATGAGTCAAAACCTGTCCATGAAAGAAAGGGTTGGCTGAGAAAGAACAGTGTTGCTGGTGCCTCTGTGCACTCTCCTGGCTTCAGCATTGGGAAGTTTCCCTGGAATTGGTTTCTGTGTGGAGGGAGCCATGGGCAGTAACTATCTGCCATCAAGAGAGGAATCAGAAAAGCTGGATATTGCCCCAGGCTCTCTGATGCTTCTGCTCACTCCTAAACCATGGGGACTGTCAGGGTTTAGCAGAGACGTGGGCTGAAGGAAATCTGAGCTGGTGAATGACCATCAACATCCAAACTTCTGCAACTTCATGTGAAGGTACCAAAAACCAGGGTGGATATGGGGTCACACAAAAGCTCTGTTTCTAAAGGCACTTTTCAGAAGAACCTCATTTTAAGGCAACACTAGCCCTGCAAATAACTTATTACACTTATTTGTAAGACGCTCATGAATAATTTATACTACATTAACTTGTAAATGTGATAGCTTTTGAAATCATTAGGCTCCAGTATCTTGCTTTGTAAGTCCATGGGCTGGATCTCATTATTAAAAGCTAATTAGCTCATTCAACTGGAACACATTCTGTCAAATAGCTATGCCAGTGCTCTTCTTTTTATTACAACAGATTATATTAATTCTAAAAATATTCCAGAAATGGCATAATGGAAATATTTAATAATAAAGATACAACATTCTATATAAATAGATAATTTCACTACAACTTCAAAAAGTTTTCCAAAACTCAGTAAATGAGGTTTCAGGTTTATGATTATTTTTATAAATAGATGATATTAGAAATCTCTGATATATATGTATATATATCATTTATTTAAATATTAAAGTGATAGCTAATACACGGGAGGGATGCTTTCAAAGTGTTCATTTGGATGTGTGAGAAGCTTGGATCTTTGTTTAAAAAGTTATGCTGCTAAAGTTAGATTTCTAAACCATGTTTGGCACTAGAAAGGACTCAGATCACAAGTAAGTGTGAGCAACATACCCACAAGAGCAGGGTCAGGGGGTGGGGCAATGCCCGAGGCTGCTCTTGTCCCAGTCACAGGGAAATACTGTGGCCATCAGTCAGTTGTAAAGCCTATTTTTTTTTCATGAGAAGTATTATTTATTTGCTGTTGAATTTTAAATATGGGGAAAACACTGCACTTTTCTTCTCCACTGTTCTTCCTATGGGCGTCATTCCAGCCACTGTGAAGAGAAATTTGAGGAGGAGAGGAAAGAATAGGCACTGAGTGAGCATTTCCCACCTCTGGCACTGGACCAGGAGTCACAGCCAGAACAGCTCCTCAAGTGCCAAACCCAGGTGTCAGAATCAGCCCAAGAACCACCTGGGCAGTGCCATGGGGAAGATTATCTGCACAAATGATTTGTTCCCCAGTCCTCCCATCCCACCTCCCTATGAAAATAATCACAGTGTACCCATCCAGCACAATATCAGAGGAGATGTTCTGTAGAATGTGTCTTTTTTTGAGCATAAAGCAAAATGTCATTTTGGTCCATTTCCATTTCTGCTAAAACCCTTTGGGAGAAGAGCCTCTGTAGGAAAAACAGTTGCCACTGGGTATAAAAAAAAAAAAATCCAGCTGGTTTGATAGTAATTATCTGTCCTTGGATTTATAAAGTATTTGCTGTATAAATTATCCAAACATTCCTTTTCTTTCCCTGATATTTTGGGTTTATATTTGTCTTTCCTTCAAATTTAAACATTTATAAGCTTCAGTATTTTTACATCCCTATTACCAGTTTTTAAAGGGATTAGGGTAAATGGCTTTTATTGTGCAGTCACAATACTATTGCTTTCAAATACATCTTCTTGGATTTCCTGTTCAGAAGAAAAAAAAAGGAGGAATTTAAATAATTCACAGCAAAGCTACAATGTCTGCTTCTGCCCTGATGAATGTTTCCCTTTAGGAAAGGCAGTTCTTTTATTAATATAACATCTGGCTTTCATCTTGAATAAGTACAGCAACTCAAAAGCAGGAGAAAAAGAGTAGAAAAATATGAACATTCTGGCACATCAAGTGGCCAAAAGGTCTAATTAACAGAAATAATACCTCACAAGCAATTCTGCTTGAGAAACTGCCATAAATGAATCTTTTGGGACAAGGTGTTTCAGAGGGTCCGCTTGGTCACCTGGAGAGCTGAGGGGAGAGGGATGGCAAGAGGATCAGCAAAGAGCTGGGATTTGTGGCTCTGCATGTCCCAGCAGTGCTGCTGGGGGGCCCTGCAGGAGCCTGCCCTGCAGGGAGGGCAGCAGGGAAGCTGAGCAGTGCCACTGGCAGCTCTGGGCCACAGAGCTGCTCTTTGCCCTTGTCAGACAACCTGTCCCACTCCTGCAGGACCCATCTCCAGGGCCTCTTGCCTTCTAAAATGCAGTTTTGAGAACTAGACCTGTGATTAGAGAGAAAGTAAAGAGGTTGTTTAATAATTTTAGATTTTTATCAATGAAATAAAAAAACCCCACAGAGACCCCAAACAAATGAAAAATAAAGTGTAGAAATAAAAATCCTCCAGAAAACCAGTGAGGAGGGCAGGGATTTGACTGATGTCCCAGAGTAATTTTGTTTCCCTGCTGCAGAGTGGGAGAGTGGACATACGGATGTGCTCCTGATGGAGGCATGGACCCGAATCAGGGGCTGCCATGAGCAGGGCCTCTCTGAATTGAACCCAGTTCAGATTTCCTGCCTCTCTCCTTTGCTGTGGGGAGTGCATTGGTCTGCCTTGTCCATCAGTGAGCAGACACCAGGCTGGCCAGAGCAGTGCAGTTGGGTTTTTTATGTGCTGGCAGTGCCCAGCTGTTATCTCTGCCGGGTGTGACTGCTCTGGATGTGCCACAACAGGGCAGGGACTGCAGCTCTGCCCGGATGGCAACTGCAGCGTGGGGGTGACAGCACAGGGACCTCCTCAGTGCTGGGAGGCTCCTGAGCAGAGTTTGCTGTAGCTTAGAAAATCATTGTGCTCACTGCAGCTGCTGACTGGAAGCTGAGCCCAGCCTGACAGGAGTGGCTGGCAGGAGGGCAGTTGGATATAAATGCCTTTTTATTTCTGTTCCATTTGAGCTACTGTGTAGCACTTTGATCTGAAAGCTCTCGTAATTTAGAAGTTTTAAATTTAATGTTATGACTTTGAGAGGCAGCTAATATAATGTTTAACTTTCATGAAGACTTATCTATTGTTATTTTTTTTAATAAATTCTTTTGGCCTTACACTGTAGGGGCTAAGTCCTGGGAAATGAACCCAAGAGCTGGATCTGTCTCACGGTCTTGTATCTTCTCCCTTTATTAGGTCTGCTTCTGTCACCCTTAAAACTCTGTAGCTTCACAGCATGTCCCTATAAGGTAAAATTCAATTCCTCCTTTCTGTAGAAGGAAAAACTGATGCACAGAGCAGATAAATTACCTGTCCAAGGTCAGAGTGTGACTGAGGGAGCACTAGCACACTGATGAAACCATTTCTATCCCATTTTGATAGCCTGAAAGTGGCTCTTGTTAGGAAGCACTGGAATGGAATATCTATACCAATGGGAAAATATCTTTTTACCCCCTTTTCATGCATACCTTTAGTTTTTACATCAAACCTTTACATAAGCCCTGGTGATAAATTTTAGCTGCTAGTGGGTAAGCATGAATGAACACAAGTAAATTTATAGGGAGCAGGCAAAATGTTGCAAATAAATTTTCAAGAATAAACTGTCTTCTATCCTGCAAGACTACAGGGACCAAGCCTGCTCCAGCCTGCCATACAGGATTCCCACTCCCACAGATTGGTGTCTTTCAGCAGTTTCTGAGGTGAAGGTCACCAGGAGGATACAGTTAAGTTTTCTTATGATGTCCTGTTTCCATTAACTGAAAGCAAAGACCGCACATGTCGAGATCTTATGTTTCAAGAAGCTCTTAGTTGTTGACTTGACTTTTGTTTGACAGGTACAATATTGTTAATGAAAGGAGAGGACTCACTTTGTCACTATGGTGAAAACACAGAGAAAGATTTCTGTTGTGGGTTAGACTTGTTTCCTCCGGCAAAAAGCCAGTATCTTATCTCTTGTCACTCTTCCTAAACATGTAAACATCAGTTGCTCAGAAAAGTGACATCAAAATGAAAGGAGACATTTCACTCATCCTCACCCACATGTCAAAGCAGTGGAATTTTCCCTGCATTCTGTTATCCCCCTAACACCTGATTTCTTATGGTTTAACCTCTGGTCCCTGAGAGCCAGACAAGTAACTCACTCATCTGCATCTTTGCTTTCCTTCCCTGTCAGCTCTCAAAGCAACTCAGTGGGCTGGTTCTTACACTTTAGTGCATTTTGCTGATAATTCTCATCTAATTATATGTCTTAGAGCACTAGATTGCTACAAAGATCTCTTGGTGAAATATCCTATTTAAAACAGTGATTGTTTGAAAACTCTGTAGAAAAGGAAGTTGGCTTAACAGAGATTCGCAACTCCTTTGAGAGCCTGTCCCAGCTCCCCCCAGCATCTGGGGGGCTGCTGTCACCAAGCCCAGACAGAACATGGTGAGGTGCTCAATGTGCTGTGAATGCTGCTGAATCTTTAGGTGGGACCAAGAGAACACAGACACTCTCAGGAGTAATTGCAGCTCTGGAGATCTTGTGCAATTAGGAGAAAAATGCATTCCTGGATACTGATGCTGATTCTCTGAGGTTTACTTTTCATCTTGAAAGGCATAAAGACCACGCCAGTGGTTTGAACTGGAACATGTACAAGTTGATTTTTCCCACTGTCCCTGTATGTCTGCAGGAAATTACAACTGGGAAAGAGCCAAGCTGTGATAACCCCATCACCACAAGGGTTTGTCTCTTGCTGCCTTTAGCCCTCCATTCTGATGTGTCTGTGTTAATCTGCTCTTCTCCTCCCAGTCCCTGCAGCACTGGCCGCCCTGCGAGCGCTGCAGCAGCATCAGACAGCCTCGAGGGTGATGATGGGGAAAGCAGCAGCAGGGGATGGGAGGAATTTTTCCCAGTCACGGGACTTGCTCAGCAGCATGTATTATTCAGTCTTTCCATTTGTAATCGTCACACAGTGAGTCTTTCCTTACAAGAAAGAGAGGCACAGTCCTGCTGACATTGAACGCTCTGGCAGAGGGCTGCAGACATCAGCGGGGAAAAGACCATATTTTAATGGGTTTTGTCTCTTAAGTAAAACCTCAAAATGAATTATTTTCTCCTTGTGTATAATCATTTCAGTAATCTGAAAACATTTATTTCTGTCACCAACAGAATAATTCTTCCCTTTGACAGAGAAGTGAAGTTCATGGTCTGTAGAGGTACCATTCTTTTTGGGAAAAGGTGGTTTCAGAGGCACTTTCCTAAGTGATTACAGTAACTCCTGGGTAGCCCAACTGCACTCAGGTGTCACCTCACTCAGGGGCTGCCCCACTACTGTGGTCATTAAATAACAGCTCAGCATTTACATGAGGCTGAGTTAAAATTCATCTTTGTGAAAGACTGCATTATTTAAAAAAACCCTCACAGCCCAGCATCATTCTTGAAATCAGTTAGCTAGTGGGCTTTTTGATTTTTAGTTATTATTCTTTTTGACTGTGTTATTTCCTATACATAAATGGGGAGAAGATGATTTCTTTTGCTAAGCTTCTTTGCTGCAGTAGTGGAAAGCAGCTGCTATAATAATTGCCTTTTGCTTGGCTACTTGCTCTGTTTTCATGTAGAAAACTGTTATAAAAAACTTATTTGAAAACCACATTGCAATAGTTTTAATATTATTGCCAAATTAATTATGACACTATTGGTAGTCTCTTGATCTTTGCAAAAACTTTCTCTTCAGCCTTCTGAGGAAGGTAGAGAGCAGAGGATGGAGCAAATTCAAGACCTGAACATTTTCAAATAAAGATCATCTGAAGATCCAAACCCCCATGGCAGAGAATGGCTGCAGCCATGGGCCATGGGACCACCACTGTCTCAGCTGTTTTCTCCAGCTCTAGAGGCATCCTGTGCATAATTCTCTTGCTCTTATTTTGCTTATGGCGTGGAATATCATATCATCACCATCAGTGCTTGTGCCTTCACTGGAACTCCTTTTGTCTTAGGTATCTTTAAATGGGAGTGAAAATGGTATCAGTGGAACCCATCAATGCAATGGAACAGTTTTAGTGAGCAGGCAGACACTGAACAGTTAGTATTTTCCCAAATCTATTTAATAACAATCCCTTGTATAACATGGTCTGCTCCTGCCACTTATTAAAATCTGTGATTTGGGGGGAATTTAAAAAAAAGCAATATGTTTGAGCCTCAAAGGGTTTCAGCAGGGTTCAGTTTGTTTAACTTGTCAAATGTTTATTAATTTCTTTCAGAAGAAAATCCTTATGCTTTGTTGCAGAAGGATATTTTATTAAGTTCAGACAAACTGAACTGGCTTTCAGCAAATAGCATTTGGCTCTTGAACCAGAAGGAAATAGCTTGGTATGGTGTCATCATATTACAGAAGTGATATGGTGGCTAGAGGTCAGAAATTCTGATGTTCGTTCATTTGTATGGAATATATTGAATTTGCGATGCATTATCTGAGTTCCTGTCAGTGATTTTCTCAATCAGAATTTCACCCTAGTCCAGGAGGAAATGCAATCAATGTGTGGTCTGTGCTCCTACAAACAAAGGGCTTCTGAAAATGTTGATATCACTTGGGTGGGTCCAGGACACTTGAGCTGCTGTGGGTGCGCTGAACACATGGCCAGCCCCTGCCTGCCCTGGGACCCTGCTTTGAGTCTCATCAAGGCAGGCAGCTGCTGCTGGCCCCAAATGGATGAGAGACATGAGCAGTAGGGACTACAGATGTGTTCATCACTTTGGGACAGTGTAGGCACTCATTTTGTGGTAATGGGGAGTGGGGCTGCAGCCTCATCCCCAATTGGTTTCAGCTGTGAGCAGCAGGTGAGCAGCATTGACAGCAATGAGCCAGGGAGTGCCCAGGGGCACTGACCAACCACCAAAGGAACAGAGGGCACACAGGTGCAATGCATCAACAGGAGGGGATAAAAGGAGGGGATAAGGAACAAGAAGGGCAGTTGCTTGCAGCCTGCTGAAGTGGTGGGATGTCACTCTGTATGGGCAGACACCTGAGGCCTTCTGATGCGGTAAGGTGTTACTGTGTATGGGTTGAAGCTTTCTGATACTGTAAGGTGACATGCTCTGTGTGTTGTGGCCATCTCAACTGTGGCACATGCTGTGATAGGTCAGCCTCTTTCACAGCCACCCACAAAAGGTTGTTTCTCCCTATGTACAGAATTTGGCTATAAAACCCCCAGACCTCCTGCCAGCTACAATGGTTAATGTGCCAGTTAACTTTTCCTCATCTTGGGCTGCTGAGTTTCTTGGTGCCTTCACTGCATGTCCCACTGAGGCCATTTTGCTGCTGTTTACCTTAGACCCTGGGTAGCTGCTTGTATGGTGATCAATGGCTTCTCTGCCAATTATTCCTTCCTGGTTAAGGGGAGCATGGCTTGCACTTGCTTCCCATAAAATAATGTTGCTAGCTCATCCCAGGAAGTGTTCAAGGCCAGGCTGGATGGGGCTCTAAGCAACCTGGTCTAGTGGAAGGTGTCCCTGCCCATGGCAATGGGGTTGAAACTGGATATTCTCTAAGGTCCTTTCCAACCCACACCATTCTGTGGTTCTATGAAATTCAAATAAACTGCTCATCTTCATAAGCCACCCAAAATTGTTTCTCCTCCTGTGGTGGAAAAGTCCCTGTGGGTTGCTGGCAAGGTGAGAATGTCTGCTTCTACTTTCTGTTCCTAAACACTAGTGTATGATGAGACAGGCTCAGTCAGTGGTGTTTCCATACATTTATGGTTATCCCTTTATTAATGATAGAAAAATCTCATGGCCAGGGATGAAGGGAGGGAGGAGATAACAGCATGATTTTAGTTGCTTATATTCTATTGTATAAATATTAACTATTTCATCAAGAATTGCAACTGATTTATCCACAGTTCATTAGATTTAATATTTTTTAAACTGAGGGAATCTCTGTGAGAACTGACCAACAGAAAATTAATTAGGATTCTGAATCTCTACTGCTGGAATCTTAGGGCTCTTTGCTTCTCTAGATTAAACTCTTTATTGAAGAGAGCAGGGATCTTGGCACTGGAATCAAGCCCATATCTGCACCTGGATTTTCCTATTAAAAGTGGATAGAGTGAAAAGAATGTTAAATCTTCTTATCCAAGATTCAAGACATGCTAGACAGGACATAGAAAAGATGTTTACTTTGTTAGGATATATAATTTTGAGTGTTTACCTACCATGGATTTACAGTGGGTTATTTTCCTGTTTGTTTTGGAGTGTTTTGTGTGTTTTTTGATGCTTAGGACACATCCTTTATTACCAATTGCCTGTCTGGGATCCCAGTATGAATGTTTGTCTTGTGTTTTTAATGAGGCTGAAGTTAACATGGGCAAGTTTGTTTAGCAGCAACATACCCAACTCTTTGCATGTCAAGGTGTCCCACCATCATCAGCTCTTTCAGTATGATCAGGGAATAAAGCTGGTAGTTAACTTCTGATGGGGATGGAAAATGAAGCATTGATCCTGAATCTCCTCTCATTCATGTTGCCATAAAGTGTGAGTAACTCTCTCTAAACCAGCTGAATTATATCAGAAAGAGGGAATTTGGCCAATGTAACTCACAGTCTTGCACAAACAAGATATTTGAGTCAGGTCTTGATTTTTGAACACTTAGCAATAAGTCTTCAAGGAGCTACAATGACAGAGTAATTAAAAAACAAAAGGGAACTAAAAAAGAAAGTGTTCTCCAGATTCCAGAAGGCATTGGAGGGAACATATTTCCTCTCTATTCAATAGCTAATCTCTTCCTAGGAAATTCAGTTTCTGAAAATAAATGAAGTGTTGTATCAAACCAATTGGCAACACTGAAGGAGCTCAGTGGTTTCTGTCCCTGTGTGCTTGCGTGACAGTCAGACCTTGTGGCTGTCTGCTTCAGAATCAGGATGGAGAGGTCAGAGATAGGCTGGCAATTTTGAGCACTTTCACAGATTTCTCCCCAGTAAGCCTCAGTAACTCACTCTGCTTTGATTTTCCTCATAGGAAAATAGAGTTTGCAATCCCCTTCTACCTGTCATGGCTCCTTGGGGACTGGTCAAGGACAGTGATGCTGCCACTGCTACCTAATCTGGCAGCACCCAGGGTAGGAACTACCTAGCCCTTGGCTTGCATTATGCCTGGTGCACTGGCTCTTGATCTCACTTGGGGCTTTGGAGCACTGCCTTGAACCTGGTGAATTTAAAGTGTTATACATAACTTAGCAGAGCCTGAGCACCCTCCAGCCGTGGCCAGCAGCACTGGGGACCCACCTTGTGTGTTCCAGTGCACATTTCTGGCATGCTCCTGAAAAATGTTCTTTCTGTGACAGAAAGACCCTCAGCTTTTCTTTTAAAATATTGCTGTTAAACCAGTATTTCCGAGACATGCCTGAGTGGTGGTTATGTGGTGGTTGCTAATATTTAGATGTTAGTGTTTGTCTGAGAGATGTCTTCATTCTTCTGCAAAAGTAGCTGGATCAATGTCCTGCTTTCTCACTGCACAGCTATGTATCCCTCCATAAAACAGAAAGGGAAAAGAGCCCTGGCAGCTCCGTATCTGCTGATGCTTTGCAGCTGCTGGAGACTGTTCTTCCTCAAGTGCTGCCACAGAATCAGGACAGCCTGGAAGATGTGGGGTGTGAGAACAGAGAGCTAAAATCACTGCACTCCCATGGTGTTCAATGTCTCTTTTCTCTGTCTTTCAAGCATAGCACAAGGATTTGTGTTGCTGTGCAGGGCAGTGTCAAGAAGCTGCATGGTACTGAGGGCACTGAGCAGCCTGCACAGCAGAGGGCAGGGACAGGGCCTCCAGCTGCTGCTGCCAAATATTAAGGGGAATAATAGATGGGTTTGCTGGATTTGAGGAAGTTTGTGGATAAAGGTTATACAGAGGCTTTCAAAACTTGTAAAATCATTTCAGCTCAAGCAGGGACAGATATGAGATGAAAGCCTCCAATGTGTTTATAGCCAAGGGAACTCTGGGGTGCCAGTCCCTGCCCTGGCAGCAGCCCCCACAGAGCCACCATGCAATGTGCCAGTGCCAACAGGGTCCTCTGCAGGAGTCCAGATGATTTTAGAAGTGGTTTTACTTTCAGAAAACGTTCATGTTTTTGTGTCTCGATGGTGAGCTTTGTCTTCTCTTGGAGCAGGGCTTTTTTTTTTTGTACACATTGCAGAGAAAGACGTGCGCAAAGATGAGTGTTCTCAGTTGCTTCTGCCCTCCATTTATTTTTTATTTCTTGCTGCTGCTCATTCTGCTCCTCTACAGAGAAGGTGCTGACTGGTTCCTCTCCTGTCTGGGGAGATGCACCCTCAGCACCCCGAGCTGTCCTGCAGCAGGGACAGGAAGGGGACATTGTTCTCTGGGGTGTGCTCCCACCAGGCCCTGTCAAAGCACGGAGAGGCCGTGCGCCTGCTGATCACCTTGGGGTGGGACAGGGGGAATGGCTTTCACTGAAACAGAGGAGCTTTAGGTTAGATAGCAGGGATCATTCTTCACAGTGAGGGTGGTCAAACAGGTTGCTCAGAGGAGCTGTGGCTGCCCCATCCGTGGGAGTGTTCCAGGCCAGGCTGGAGGGGCTGAGCATCCTGGTGTAGTGGAAGGGGGCATGGAACTAGTTGATCTTCAAGATCTCTTCCAGCACAAACCATTCTGTGATTCTATGATTCTGTGATCACTTATTTGCGCTTGCTAACACAGTAGGTGAAAAAACAAAAACACTTGAATTTGGGGCCACTTTACCATCTCCCCGAAAATAGTTCTCAGAGGTGTGAATAACTCTGTAAATACACAGTGGTGGAAAGCCTGTACTAAGATTTAAACCACTCAGATCTCAACATCACAGTGAATTAAAGCCAAAATAACCATGCTGTGCATTTAATCAAACAAGGTCTATTTCAAGGAAAGCTTTGATTTTTTTTCTCTATGGCTTTTTCTGCATTTTGTTTAAATAGACTCTGGCAATATTCTGCCTCTGACTACTACAGTCTGATGCTCTCTTTGGAAAGACTTTTGATGGTTTTGGAAGATTTTATATATTTATACTTCTAATTCTACAACTCAATAAATATTTTAATTTTGGATTCAATTAGGTCTGGCTCTAACCCAACCTGAATGTCCCCTAGGGCTCAGGAATGGCATTTAATTTTGAAAGCATTTTTCCAGGCTTGGCAAAGTAAGAAAAATGAAGATCTCATTAAACATAGGAAGGCAATATGTTGTTTGGTTTGCAGTTTAATATTATTGTTTCCAAACAACTTCTCAAGGAGTGGCTTTGCTCTTGTACAACAAAAGCATTCCTGCTTCTAGGCATAGTAAAGCTTTGCAGGAATAAAGTAAGAAATGCTTTTTACAGTGAACAGGATGTCCCTAGGCTCTATACAGAATATATGTGCATAATTTGCTGAAATAATGAGAGTTTTTCAAGGTGGTCACTTTTCACACTCTCAGCAGTCCAAGGTGTAGAAAGAACAGAAAGTCTCAATAAAAATAAAATGAAAAAAAAGGGGAAAAAATTTAAAAGACTGAAAGGTGAAGAAAAATTATATAAAAAGCAGAAATTAAACACTACATTCATTATCTTGGAATGCCCTTTTAATCCCCGTGCCTGGTTTGTTGTGTACCTGCCCCTGAGTTACCTGTATTCATCATCAGTGGCATTTGGCTGGTCATGGGAATTCTGGCTTTTCCTCCAATACTGTACAAAAAATAGACACTTTGCCTTGTCTCCTGCTGCTCATTACCTGATTTGAGGGGGTCATTTATGAACACTTCATTCACTTCTCAATTTTCTTTGGAGATTAAATATAACACTTGTCAATGTGGCAGCTAGGACAGTAACTACACAATTATGCAGTGTTATGTCTTTAAGTGACACCATTCTGAGGATATGTGGCACAGCCAGTGTTAGAGTCTGTGATGACTTAATATTTAAATGATCTGTAGAATGAATGATCTGCTGAAGCCCAGCCCAGAAGGTTCCTTCCCAGCCTGCAGAACTCATCCTTCTCCTTGCTGGTGCTGTGCCACTCTGGGTTAATATAAATAATTTTGTCATGCTAAAAAAAAAGGTTTTTGTCAGCTGCCTGATGGCATGTGGTGCACATTTCCTAAGTGTGTACCCAAAAGTTAATTGATGAAGATTTTTATTCTGGAAGAATAGAGGACAGGCTGTCAAAATATTTTTAGATGCTTAAACAGGGAGATTCCTTGAGGGATTTTTGAGCCCTTCCTGGGATCTGTGATAATGTGGTCCAGCACCTTCAGAGGTCCGGTTGTGTTTTCTCTGAGTCTCAGAGAGCCCCTTGGGGGTAGCACAGAAATCATTCTTTATCACACTGGGAGTTTTCTGCTACCTGCCAGAGAAGCAAGTCAGCTTTGAGCAGAAGTCACTGTCTGCTGGGTTTGAGGAGCCTGCAATTGTTACACAGAGAGAAGTCTGTGTAATTATTCAGTATTTTGCTGACAATGTAACCCCAGAAACATGATTTCATGGACTTTATTTCACAGAGTAGCCAATGCAAATAGTATTAAAAAAATGATACTGCCAAACATGCAGACAGGAGCCTGAGGGAGTCCATGGGGCCCATATGGCCAGAAATCCTGGCCAAAAACTCTGCCAGGGAGAGAGAAGCCCACTGCAGACATGGATGACTCTTTTCTCATGCTTAGTCCTGTTTTCTGGCCACCACTGGTGCCAAAAAGGGCTTTGAGGGTCACCTGGGGTGCTTTGCTGAATGTGCTGAAGGCCACCAGAAGAAACTGCAGTGGCACCAGAGCTGGGTTCTGTGTGCCAGTGCCATTCCATCTGTTCCCCATTCACCACCACCACAGGTTGTGCTGACAAGTCTTCCTCTCGTGGCGCTTCTGCACTTGACAGTGAAGTGGCATTTCATTAACTCCGCTTCATAACACTCTCCTCAGTGACACTGACATGCTGTAGAGCTACTGCAGAACCATTTTAACTACATTACTTTAGGTACTTTACTCTGCTAATTATCATCAGGTACTTTCTATTATTTAAATGTGTATGGTTTAATGGATGATAGCAGGGAATAAATTTTGCCTTGCTGCTGGTACCAAAACAGCCACCTAAAAATTCACTCTACCCTTCAGCTGCTGCTGCAGTGCTGAAATGCACACAAAGAAATCAGATCACCTCAACTCAGCCTGTTGCCATAGAACATAACCTTTTCAACCCATTTCTCAGCAAATCACTATTAATTACCTGAAACAAGCAATATTTGTGGACATTGTATAGAAAATATAGCAATATGTATCAAATTCTGGACATTTAATCTTTTGATGCTATTATTTATTGTAAATATTACCGACTTAATGGCAGCAGATGAGTTTACTCAGTTGCATAATCTCAAAGGCAATCGTCTCTCTCCCAGAGAGGAACATTCTCTAAGTGAGCAGGACTAGTGCAAGGAGTGATTTTTCCCATAGTATCAGTGTGGTACCTTCAAGCTTGATGGCCCATGACGGGAGACAGTGAGCCTTTGTATTACAACAGATCAGTGACACAAGCTGGGGAGTGTTAGTGATGGGCAGGGATTTAGGCATTCCCAGCTAGTGAGCAGGGTGAGTGCTGTGAGACAAAAATTTGTCCAGCTGTGTATCTGACCACATGGCCAGTGTTTCTGGAGTTCAACTCTATGTAAAAATTATATTTCTAGTGCCTAAAATTCTTATTCAAATGCAGCAACTTTGCAAAAACTTTTTTTTTTTAAATCAAAGAACAAAGACATGCAAATATGCAAGTTTGATAATACACATGCATCCCTAGGTAGAACATCTTTTCTCTGCAAAGAGGGAAGAAAAAGCTTTTAATTGGAGTAAAGCTTTCAAGAGGAATGCTTCTACACAAATGAGAGTGGGAGGAGAAGAGGCGGTTTTATTTAGTTTACAGCTGTAAGAATGGGTTATGATAAAGACAGGGAACTGGCACTGGTATTATGAGTAAGATTATTTGTTCCTTGCTGATGGCCATTAACATTGTCAGCAATTAGCATACAGGAAAAAGCTCAGCTGCTCCTGCTGCTGAGAATCCATCATTGGCAGCACACCTCAGATAATTCACAGTAAATTCAACACCACAGTAGATAAACTTTCAATAACTTAAGGGCTTTAGGATTTTACCTGCAGCACGTGTCATCCTTCTTAACAAGACCAGTTGCCTCCAGCAGGTAGCTTTTTCTCCTCAGAGATGGGCCTGTCTTAGAAGCATCTTGCCATGCCAGCAGCCCATGGAGGCTCTGGTGGCCCCCAGGCAGTTCTCAGGTGTCAGCATGTGCAAGGATTTCCTATGGCAAGTTCTTGGAATGTGAAGGAGCCCCTGGTACAGCAAACAGCTGTTTGATCTTGTTCAATAATGCCTGCTGGTGGAAAGGTCTTGGAGACATTTAGGAACTGGAGAGGATGCTGCCTTGGAGGCCTGGCCCAGCCCCTCTGCCCTTAGCACGGGCTCTGTGTTACCTGCTGGCAGGAACACAATGCTAAAGTCCTTCAGTTTCTATAGGTTTGAAGGATTTGCTTTAGACAGAAGGACTGGAGCACTTCCTTCTGAAAAATGGTGGTGGGCACTTTGCTGAGAAGGATGTCTGGCAGCAGTGGCACAAGGTGCAGGAAACATCTGTGCATGAGATCTCCCATCCATCCTTTACTTTGTTTTGCAAGATGGGACAGAATGGGAGTGGGATTAAGGTAACCATTTCATGACTTCATTACTCTAAGTTAATGAAGAAAAGTCAGTGAAAGTTTACAACTACTTTCTGCAGACCTTGCAGACTCTTATTTGATAACTTGGTATTTATTGCCCCAATATATGTTGAGGTAAACAGCAAATGCACAACTCTGCAACCACTGGCCAGTTACAGAGGAGTGATGATTTCAGCACTTTCAGGTGTGTTGCCAAAGTCCTATGTCCATCCTATGGTTTTACTTCCATAATCATGGGTGTAGCTTTGTACACTGGAGCCCATGTACCATGTGATGGAAGAAGTAACACATCAAAAGGCAATCCTCACTGCTCTCCAGAGCAAAGCTGAAGTGCTGTGTGCTGCCAGCTCAGAGCCCTTTCTTTACAGCCTTTGTCAGAAGCCAACCAGCTGGTGCTTCCAGTGATGACCCAAATTGTGACATTAACAAGTGAACTGCTGGTTGCTGCCTCAGCTGCAATAGCACAGAGAATTTCAAAGCAACAGAAAAGTTATTTGAGAAGTAAAGCAGAAAACCAGCAGCAAACCCCAAAAGGGGACAATCACTTGGAAGTTTACCTTTGCCCTGCTCCTGGCTATGTTTGGAGTCACTTTCCTGTCAGCTGTGTTTGGAAGGGCTGAGTATGTGATTATTGCAGCCTGCCCACAGCAGCACAGGATATAAATGTATAGATGAGTTCATGGCATTTTCCTCCTCAGCTCTGCTGTGTTTTTGCTGGTTTTTGGTGGCAGTGCTGTGGATATTAAAAAGAATTGGCATGTGCCCAGCAGCTGCTGCTCTCCTGTATGGCAAGCTAACTAATGCTTAGTGTTGGCAAGCTCATGAGCAGCACTGGTTTGGGAAACGCAATAAAAGAAATACTCTAACATACACAGTCTGTCATTCCTTGACTTCAAAGGAAGCTGGAAGCTCAGTTCTGCCATGCACAACTCTGCTCTACTTCCACATCACTCCTGAACAAGCAAGACAAGTATCATACCAGTGGGAGTGTATCTCTTTAGAGACAGCAAGAAAAGGGATGAAAGCCAGGGGCCTGACAGTTGTACAGGGCTGACAGGGCTATAACACTGCCTTCAGCTGTGACTTTTCCAGGTTCAAGTATGCTCTGAGGATTGATCAGCCTGGTGCCTGCAGGAAAAAAAAAAGTATCATTAATTCACTGTTAGCTAATTTATTCCTGGAAACTAATTACAGAACATTTTTAAAGTATTTTGTAATATTATGATGGGCTTCTAGTTAAGTAAAAGACCTGAAGCAGTCTGGTGAAAGATGGAGTAGGATTCTGCATTGCTTTTCTTTACCCTGAGCAAAGCATGGCTGGCAGTTGTTCACAAATCTGTATTACTTCTAATGAAATGTCAATTTTCACACTGGGGAAGAATAATTCAAACAGTTGCATACGAAGGGCCCCACTTTTATAAGCATCATAATCTCTCTTTTTCTGCCAAATTTCACATTTCAAAACACAGGTTCCAGGTTTTGCTTTTAGTGGCTGCCTGAACTGGTCCTCCTGCAACTCAGACTGGCTTTAGGAGACATAGTATTAGTCAAAATCTGCTGTACTTTGTAATAAATAGTCACTTGACTCAACTTCTTATTTAACAGACTTATTTAATACACTTCACACACTGCAGAGCTTAAATTCGCTTTCCTTTCCAAGTCTGTTTCAATGAGCAGAGAAATGAGCAGTAATATTGTGTTGAATTTAGCTCAGCATTTTTCCTCAGGCTGGCTGTCTCCCTGACTCCTTCCAGAAAGGGCTCTACTATGCATTACCTTGCTGTGAACAGCTACACTGCTCTGCCTTAAATCTGGGAAGGCTCAGTGAGCTGGAAGAAAAATACTTAATATTACTTGATATCAGCACATGCCAAGGGGGTCTTTTTTTTTTTTTTGCCAGCCAAACCCTGTTTCTAATATTTTCTGATCTAACACAGAAATATTGCAGTGAATACACAGGTTTTTATCTCTGCTGAAGGACTCTTAAATATGACACTCTTATCTGTTATCCATCAAAGAGTGTCAAAGGCCAGATCCAAAGTAAGCAGATTTCTAGGGTTTGCCTTCTTTCTGTCCAGAAGTGATCCAGGGCTTGAAGACACATCAGGAAATACATAAGTTTTCAAAATTGTACTGTTTTTATATATGCATACAGACAATTCAAATGAAAACATAATGTGTATATGTTAGGTAGCTGCTACAGAAACAATTATGAGAAATCCAGATATGAAAGCATTTTCTTCTTTTACTTTTTCTGCTATAAATAAATGCAGTCCTACGGTTATTTTGAATATGTATTTATTTTTATCATTGTGCTGGTCAACACTTTTTTTTTTTTTTCCCACTATATATTTCTTCCTCCCAATAGAATCAGAATTTTTTTTATTTGTCCAGCCATTGTCTGGTACAGTAATATGACTCATCCCCCAAATCCTGGGATATAGAATAAATCATCTGCAATCCACGTTTAGCCATTCATTCTCAATAACATAGTTCCAAGGAGAGCTAATCCTTTGTATTTTTTTCAGGAGAAAGTGAATGTTTTCCTCTGGAAATGTCTTCACTGGTCATTGAATGCCTTTCCTGTTCACTTTAGAAAGAACACAATTAAATATCTGATTAGATCTGTCAGCACACTCAGGAGAGCAGGAAGTCATGGCTGGGCAGAAATACCTTTTTACAGCAGCAAGAACTCATTTACTCCAGGGATCCATCAGCCACACAGTGCTGCTATAACAATGAACCCAAACAAATGTTGAATGATATTTTAAATATGCTTTAATTGATGGTATTTTACTTTTCCTCAAAAGGAAAAAAGTAATGTTTGCCAGCTGGGATAGTTGGGATGCTTTTCTCTGTCTGTGGGGTTGGCTTTGGTTAGAGCTGCTCAAGGAACAGTTTGCTGGCCTGGACAAATGCTCACTCCTGGCTTTTCCCTGCCTCCAGCCCAGCTGAGCCCTCAGCACACCCTTAAATGGTGGTGATGGATGTCCAGGCTTGTGCCATGGGATCCTGTGTGCTCGGTATTGCTGGATATTTGTATATGTTATCCTTAATGCATATTTAGGTTTAAATCACATTGGATGTGGGTTTGGGGGTCTCTGTAGTGTGTGACATGGAGGAATTGGCCTGTAGCAAGTTTTTAAAGTGCTGATCATCCCCATGGTTTGTTAAGCACTCCTCAGACAAATATGCAGACACTGAACAGATTCCTGCATCTTCCTCAGACAAATGCTGCAGCTGTTTGGAAACACAGCAGCTGTATGTGATCCTTGAGAAGGGGAAGTGCAAGATGCTTTTTCTTTTGACTTTTCAGGGCATTTAAGGCAGGGTGCATTAAATTACACATATGCTATCATCATTTCTAATCTTCCCTGTCCAGAAATGCTTGGAGCCTTTGCTGAAAAGTCAGCAGCCTTTGCTCACTTCAGAGGCTGCAGCATGGGCAGCCTCTGGGCTTTCTTGCTGTAGTGATGGCAAAGAGTTGGTCATCCCCTCCAGTCCTTAGATGGTTCACCCACACCAGATCTTCACTGGGTAAGTATAGAACTCACATGAAAACTCCTACACCTGTTGGAATGCTCAAAATGCTCAAAGTCCTGTCAAAAAAAGGTCTGGGCATCTTAATTTCTCCTGTACACAGGACATGTTATTGCTGAAGTTCAGAGAGTATCCTGCCCAGATAGTTTCCCCCATCTCCCATCTTGCAGAGGTTCTAGCAGCTCATGTATCGTTGTATTTTTCAACAGAGCTCCATAAGCATTTAATATTCAGAAAAGTGCAGCAGCTTCAAGAGAATAATGTTTCCTTACAGCTAATCTTGTGGTACTCATTCTTCCACAGAAGCTGCTCCACTTTTCCCAATATAGTCAGATTAGGCCTGAACAAGCCATAGTAAGGAGTTTCAGCACCCAAGCTCTTGGACAAATTGACAAGCTGAAGTAATTCCCTTGGGAAATAGGAGGTACCAGTCCAAACACCCATGCCCTTTATGGATCTAGAGCCTCTTTCATATTATTTTCATGTTTCTGATATCAAAGACAAACTGGGTGTTGTGAGAAACAAGCTTGTTATGCTTGAGTAAATGAGGCATAGTGGCATTTGATAAGAGTTAGTTATTTTAGGAAGACAAATGTGCAGCATCATCAGCTTTAGATAGTTCAAGAGACATGGGAATTAACAGGATGCCTTGAGGTGAATTAATGTACCCATCAGAAATTATTTTTTGCCTTTATTATAGTGTGTGTGCAGATTTTCAGGACTTTGATAATATCTAGATCTATTAATCAAACCCAAATTCACTCAAGGTGAGAAGAAGGGGAAAAATTAAAGTAATTTCTAATTTGATATTAGTCACAAGTTCAATGCTAAGGTCTGGTAATTATTTGAGTAGGCCCTCCTTTTGCTAGCTAGTCAGGAGACACTGAATTTTATTAAATGGGATTACTGGGTCATGATATTCACTGTATTGTGAATAGCACTTGATCAAGGAGAGTACAATGAAATAACATTCAGACAAGGTTGTCAACACACAAAGACATCTTAAATGAAAAGCACTTTACTATGAAGCATACCCAGCAAACTTCAGGAAAAATTTCCTTTGTTTGTAGAAGAAAGATACTTAACTGCACAGATCAAGTTCAGAACTCAGAAAAGGATTTCCATTTTGTGTACATCAAATAGCTGCTCCACATCGGCTCAATGCAGTGAACAGTCTGGGGGTGGTCTCTGCCTGCAAGCCTGAATAGACAGCCAGCTTTGATGCCCAAATCCCAATGGGGTTTTTCTAAGGAAATCATGGGTTATATTTCCTGCCTTCTCTGCCAAACCTGGGGTTGTCACTCCCTGCTCTGCAGCCCACCATTGTACCTAAAGAAAGCAGGTAAAGGGATGAATAACCCATTCAAAAAGAGCAGTTATTGAGAAGAATAAGTTGGGAAGTCATTTGCTATGAGATCACAGACTCGGTTATGGGTGGTAAACCTGCAGTGAGGGCCCACATGACTGTCACATATCCCAAGCCCACCGCTAACCCAAGTGTGTTTCAGGTTTCCTGGATATTCCTAACGAGACTGCCCAGTGCTGGCTCTCTATTTCCATCTAGCAAACAGCTTGAACACACTTTGTGAAACATGAAAACAATTTCTGTTGCCTCCTCCAATGCTGTATAGCAGCTGTTTGTGACACAGCTGGGTACCAGGGCTGGGCCCTTCCTCCTGGATTCTGAAAATGGGTCTGTTGCCTCCTCCAATGCTGTATAGCAGCTGTTTGTGACACAGCTGGGTACCAGGGCTGGGCCCTTCCTCTGGATTCTGAAAATGGGGGGTGGCACTACCTGGGAGCAGGGAAGGGCTGGCATCATGTCAGCTGAAATCCTGAGGACCATGTGAGAACACTTGGACCATTTCTCAGTACAGGATGTCTGCTGTTAGATGAAGCCATAAAGGTGAATATTTTTGACACACTGCTGACACTGAGGCCAAAGTGCTCAGACAGGCACAATTTTCATTGCCCCATGTATTACCTCAGGCAACAATCAAACTTTGCTATGGCTGCAGTTTGGGGGCAGTGCAAAGTGGATTGCTACAGAGGTGGTGCTGCTGGAGGGGAGGCTGTGCCACAAAGAAAATTGCAACATGGATCATGAGAAAAGACTAGGCAATGCAATTTAATCATCTTCTAACAGTTGCATGCAGTAGGGTATGGCTGCCTATGGGAAGTCAGTGGTAAGGGCAGTGTCAAATGAGCGCATTTCAGCCATGTGTGTCACTGATGAGCCCAGAAATCAAAAGTTCGCAGGATGTTCTGAGTATGCATGAGAAGAAATAATTTGAAGTGGAATAAAATGGACAGTAATGAGGTGAGGAGCAGGGAAAATAGATTAGGAAATGTTAAAGGCCTTTTGCAAAGGCTCATTAACAATTTTGCTCAGGCACAACAAAGAGAGTGAAGTGTGTGTCAGGAAGATTGAAATAAGTCACTCAGATAAAACACTGCTGTGACCTAAAGCCCCATTTGGTTACTTTTAATGTCAAAATACTTGGAGCAAATAATTTTTCCTCTCTGTGGTAGTTTTGTACAACATGGAAATTGATAAGGATGATGCTGAATGGTTTTACCACAGTAGAAAAAGGAACAATTTCATTAATATAGTTATCATTGTGTGGGTGTAAACTGGAACTGTTTATTTACTTTTTTTTTGTATGATCCTATGAAGTCATCCAAGGCTTCTTGGAAAGTAAAGAAAACAAATCAAACCCTTAACCAAACATAGCACTCAGGTGGAGTGAATATTCAGTGTGCCTGGACTGGTCACATTTAACTTCAAACATCTGGTCATCAGCTTAAAGAACAGTGTCAAGACACCTATTTTTATCTGTCACTTCTTTACTTTTCCTCTGTGCAGCCTCAGGGCAAACCCTGAGAAAAATGCACAGCACACAAGGATGCTGGGGGTCTCAAAGCTGTGCAACGGCAGCTTTGCTTATTCGTGCAAAGATCTGGGAGCTGAGAAGGAAACCCTTTTGTTAGTGGAAGCCAAAATGTCAAACACAGCTGGTCCCTGTTTCTTTTTAGAGTGCAGTACCAATCTCAGTTTGGCATGATTGTAGTTATTTCATTAGCAACTCAGAAGGTGAAATCACTCTTTCAAAGCAAAGCCTTTAAAATGAAGACATTTCAGTTCACTGCAGCCCAGAAGGCATTACAGCAATAGTGAAGCTCTCTGTGTGACAACCTTCCTCCTTCACTGTGCCTTGGAAAGTCTGAGCCTGTTCTGTGAAGAATAGTCACCTAACCTGGTTATAAAATCCCTTGCAGAGAAATGCTAATGGCTGGTAATATGGAGGAACAAAAAGAGAAAAGGCCAATTCATTTCTATGAGACACAGCAATGGATCATGGTGTGACACACTATTGGGACTGCAAAGGAATGAGCTCCTCTTAGTGCTCATGGATTCAGTGATTATTTATGACTGCTAACATCCATCACCCAAAGGGCAGGGTAGTGGTGCTGGTGCTGCATCATTTCTGTCCCCATTGGAAATGCACAGGAGTGAAGAGGTGTTTGAGGGCAGATTCACACACTGCTTCTTTGGACTGACTCTTCTACCATGGCCTGGAAAAGTATTGAGTAAGAAAATTATTGCTCATGGCTTTAAATTTTTAGCGAGAGAGCTGGGATATGCAAGAAACAGGTCTACAGCATACACTGGGAAATACTGACATCAAGAGAATAAAGCTCTACAAAGCCCACATTTGTTCCCTTTTATGTCACCTGGCCCCTTTTCCAAAGCACATGCACATAGAAGGACCATGCCAGGGCTGGCAAAGGACCGAGTAGGAGAGGTAAATCTTCAGGAAAGAGATGGGATTTGGCCCTGAAGTTAGCTCTGTCTCGCTCAGGATTGCTACCCAACTGCTCTGTCACACCTTCAGGTTAGGATACAGGAGGCAAAAACAAAACCAAAACAACTTTTTTTTCATTTTTAAACTTTAATTGCAAGCACCATTTATAAATGCATGGCTGTAGATTTGGGGTGGAGGCCACAGGATGTGTAATTCAGTGTAATTTTAGGGAAGTCAGAGAAGATAGAGCTTACTGTGGCCAAAGATTTAGGTCTTAGTAATGAAAGTTGGAAATTGAAAAGAAAACAACCAGTTAAAAAAATAGCCCTGCATCAACACTGCTAAATTAAAAGACTTATTAGTAGCCTTGAAATAACCTCATAACCACTTACATCAAGTTAAAACAACTTCTGCCTTTGACAGCAGCAGATTTCTGCCCTTTCTGGTAAGGCTGTTCTTGCTGTGTGCTCCCTGTCACTTGGGACTAGGATACAGAGGGTGGAAAGATGATGGCTTGGCAAAAATGACTCAGTTCTCATTTGTAAACTGACAATTGTGTACTGGAAAACATGAAGAGCAAACCAAGTTTGCTTTGTAAACAGTGGGAAACCTCAGCAATATCTGGTGTAACTGTTACGTAACGCCTGAGTGAGACACTGATCTCTGGGTGACGCCTGTGATACCATAACAAACACTGAAAAACAGAAAGGCAAAGAGAAAAGGCAATGTGAGTAAGAGGAAAAATAAGTAAAACCATTAAAAACTAGAGAATTCAGAGGCTAACAAATTACTGAAGAGATTAGTAGTAGGTATTGAACCCAAAAATACAAGAACCAAGTGTCATGTACCCAGAAAAACAATTCCCCATGGTCCTTGACATGAATTCTTTAGTGTGAGAGCTTTGGTCCAGTCTTAGACACAGGCCAGCTGTTAGGTCAGAGCAGAGCCTGCCTCTGTGCCCTGCCTGCCTGGCACAGGGCACAGGCACCGAGCAGTCCTGCACCTCTGCTCTGGCCTGTCTCTGCCTGGTGTTGTCACCCAGCTGTTCTGTGCCCTTTCTGTGCTGCGAAATGCAGCTGTCCCTGGGTTAGGTTAGGGTGCTTGGCTGTTAAACCAAACAAAACAGAAGCTTAAAAAGAAGGAAAAAAACCTGAACATTTCTGTATAAAACAGGGTTGGGAAAGCTTGCGGCAGGGGTTACTTGGAAAGGCTCAGACTTGGGTGAGCTTGAGCACCCAGCACCCACAGGGCTGCTGTTTCCCAAATGGGACATTGCAAGTGCTCCCTCTTCAGTGTTCCCTTTTTCTTACAATAAAAATAATAAAAGTGATAATATTGAGCAGATTTTTGTGGCATGACCATGAGCAATCAGCAGTGATATGGTGCCTCTTTCATTTCAGAATCTACTGCATGATCCATCTTTGGCTTTGATGTACATGGTGTGTGTCACACCCCCTTCAGGGACAAGGTATTCTCATGTGCCACAGAAATAAGTTAAGTTGAAGGCTTCCTTTCATATTATGATTGGCATTCTATGTAGATTTACCTTGTTTTATATTTTTGCCCCCATGCTACAATTATCTGCACAGCTAAGGCTCCAGGAGTGGTAGATCAACTAAAGGTAAATCTGAAATTATTCTAGTAGGGGAGATAAAATGCCTAGATCTGCACAATATTATGGTGTCAGTCAAAACTAGCCAGTTTTTGAGGCATGTGTTATAAGTGGTCTTTTCTATTATGTCTCTAAAACAGAATGGGGCTCTATTTCTGTCCTACCAGGCTCAAAAAAAAAAAAAAAAAATTAGACTTTAAGTAAAGCAGAAATTAATTGCTGCTGAGCTGCTGCATTGCAGATGAGTCCATGGTTCAGTAAGTCCATGGTGAAGTGGCTGCACAGTGTTAACACTGTCTAAAAAGTAAAGCAAGAGACGTATAAAGAAAAACTCCCCGCTTTTATTTCCTTTGAAAATAATTTTGAATTTAGGGCCTAAACTTTGTTGAATATGACTGCAACTAGGGTTGAAATTTTGGGGTTGTTTAATATAGGTGCAGTAAAATAATAATTTGAAAATATGTAGACAGGAGCTCCATCTGCCCATAGCGGTCCCTCTGGCTTCTTGGCTGCGAGAAGTAGTAAATTGCAGCCATTGTCATGAAACGGGATTTTTATTAACAATTGGGCCAGTTCCACACCTCTGATCTGCTAGGAAATGAGTACATGGCCACACTATTTTCTCTGAGTGAAGCTTTTGTACTGAGAATATTTCTATGACAAAAAGAGCCTCTTTGATTTGACCTTTCTACCTCTTGCCAATAAAAAACCCCCTTAGAAATTCTCACACTATCTTTAACCCCAGTACTCACTTAAGGGCTTCTTGGAATGACCTCTTCTAGAAAGCACCTCTGAAGGTGATTGTGAGCTGTAAATCGAAATACTTTTGAGTTCCATTATTTCTATCTGAATTACAACTCATTGAAATTTGCAGCAATGATTTACTCTAATTAGTACAGTTTGAATCAAATACTGACTCACAACACAGGGTTCTTTCCAGAAACAAAAAAAAAAAAATGACACCAATTTCTCAAGATTGAAATTGTAGCAGACATTAACAGATTTTTAAAATGCTCTTCTTCTGTAAGGACCTGAACATATAGACCAAATGTTGAAAATTCCTATTTCTTTTTGATTTACTTGGCTCCCACTTGTCTTGAATGATCAGGATAATTTTTGTATCTGATCCGTCAATGACTCTGCATACACCGTAACTGTGCTTCCATCGTTTCTTTGGTTCCTGATTACTGTTAGAATAAAAAAATCCAGTCTTGAAATGATTTTTAGTGGCTAGAAAGGGCTAGTCATGGCTAAATTCTACTTTTTGTGGCTTTGGAAGTCATTCCTAATGTGAGCTAGCCTTTCCAAGCCGATGACTTTAAAACAATAGACTGTACTGCACACTGAGAGTCCCATGCAAGCTTCCTCTGACTCATGATGTTCCCTAAATACTCAATGGATGTTTTATTCACAAAAAAGGAGGCACAGTAGTAAAATTTAAGTAGAAACAAATGATTTTTGGTGCAGATTTTATGACATATTCTCTGGGTAAAGGCAAATAATAAAATTATTTCTTTTACCCATTGATATTGTTCTGGTTTTGGATTTTAGGATGATTACTCATTATGATAATTGGCTGGTGTGGCCATGAGCTAGACTGGGGTAGATTTTCTCCCAGTCACACACATACTTCAGGGACCATTGCTGCTCAGAGGTTTGGTGCCATGCTCAGTAAACTGTCATGTGGGTGCTCTGACCTACTCTGGTTTACAGCCAACCAAAAGCAAAAGCTGGAATTTGCAGGAGCTGAAGGGACCAGAAGAGCAGGAGAGGTATGGAAGGAGAAAGGGGAGCATTGGCCCAGTTGTCTTTCTCCTGGTGGCACTGGTGTGCACGTTCCTGAGATTGTGCTGTGGGATGGGAGGTGCTGCTTCTTCCCTCATCCTGTTGGGCTGTTGATGTTTGGCAGGAATGGTTTTCCTCAGCTTCTCAGTTTACTTGTTTGTGCAACAATTTAATACAGCTATGACAGAAGGACATTATGTGAGTTAAGGAATTCATTAACAGATCTCTTCAAGCTCATCAGTGAAACTCATTACAGGAATTACAAAGCATTACTTCTGAAGATGAAAAATGTTGTGCCTTGCTGCACCTCCTGCTGTTTTCCTCTCCTGCCTCCTTCCCAGTTTCACTCTCTTTGTGCTGAAATACTCTCAGCAGAGTATACGAGGCTTGGCCTCTGCCAGACCAGGTCCTGATGGTGTGGGTTTCCCTGAACCCCAGGCATCCAGGAGAGACCACCAAGCTTGTTACATTTACATCTATTTCAAAACTAAACTCCGTATTTTAAGTAAAAGCTTACTATCTAGCCTGATTAGTTTTGGTTTGTTTTGGTTTTCCTTTGGGCATGCCTTGATTCCTTTAATGCTCTACAGCATCCATTGCTGGAAAACTTTGAGATTTTGTTTCCTGACGTGCACAGACTTTTCTCCAAGACATCTTTTCACAGAAATTCATTTTGCTGCTGCCATGATGACTACATTCTGTGCCAGTTTTGTCTCTTGGATTTGATTCTGTGAAGTCTTGCACAGCCTCCACACCTACTATCATAAGTGGCCAGAATTAGAATTACTCAGCATGTCAGGCATTAGTACTACAGGTACTCAATCTAAGAAAATATTTGGAGAATAAAATACAGAATGAATCATAATAAAGAGTAAGGGAAGCTGGTGCCAGATAAATGTAGACAGAATTATGACTGCTAGACAGGCATGTTTCCAGCTTCTAAATTTTATCTCGACTGTGGTGATAAAGACAGACTATCATTATGTGTGCCAGATTTTATGCATGTCTTTCTTTAAAGCAAGTTTATGCTGGAAGGATCCTGGAGGTGCCTGATGCTTAATCTTAGAAATACTAGCTCAACGGAAATAAAGCACTCGGGAAACAAAACACAAATTATATTTCCAAAACATTTTTTTTGTAATTTGATCCTCCCATGTAAACAAGAGACAATAAAACCTTCTGGGAGTCTTGTTAGCCAACAGTCTCCAAACTGCAATGAAAGAAGGATTTCAAAACTATTTCACAATTGTGTTTGGATGAAACATGTGTTTACTGTATGTAAATGAACAAGACATTCTGTTCTTTTAGGGTTCATTGGATTCCTCACTGTCTTAGCTAGTTTGGCATGTGCAGGAAAGTGGGTCTTCTTCGGAGGTGCTGGACAGACAGTTAATTTTTTTAATGGACATTTCCACACTTAACAAAAAAACCCCACTTTCGTTCAAATTTTCGCCTTGCCTTATTTTGCTTGCTAGAAATAATGACAAAATAGGTTATTAATGAAAGAGACATGGAGGCAGAATTTCCCATGACAGTAAATCGTTGTTGCATAGCTCTCATTGTCCAGCAGCACACACTCAAAATGTGACTAGTCCCAACTCCTTGGGGCTGTTGATTTTTGTGTATAAGGATTTCCTTTAATAGCTTGGGTGCCTGCATATAGCCAGTCCCTGGCATGGCATGTGTGCCAGCAAGCCACTTTCCAATTTGCCAAGGGAATACCTGGGATCCATGGCAGACTGGTAAGCTGCAGTTTTGCCCGAGTCTTTGGGCAAGGAAGCTATGCAGTAATTCAGTTTATTTTTTCTGGCCACTGTTATGATACCATTTGCTGAGTTAGGGAGATTTTGCTGTTGTGGTGGTGGTTTGCATCTTGGATGTTTTATCTGGGTGCAATCAGAGAAAAAAAAATCTAATTGGGACAGCAAGTGTACAGTACACAGGCCAAAAATGTGTGCTCTTTTGTGAGCCCTGCTGCAAAGGGTGACTGCTGTGGATCAGAGCCTGGGGCACTGTACGGGGCTGAAATAAAGAGAATTTTATTGTTTTTCAGCCTGCTCTGTATTGCTGTGCCACCACCTCCACTGTTGCCAGAAATCCAGCTCAGGCATGTGTGTTCACCTCTGCTGGAACAGAGGATGTTCCTCGTGGAAACTGTTGGTGGACCTGATAATCCAGGCCAGCAATGGACTTGCATAGTGTTGAAGAAGTGTGGAGCTAGACAGTGATTTATTGTTCTCAGGCCAGCAAGCAACAACAGTTGTTGTGTGCTTAGGCTGCTGACACATCCCTGTAACCTGCAAAATTCCTCAGTCCAAGCTGGCTTTTGTTCTTCCCACCTTTGCACGCAGCTACTCTGGCCAGGCTGGCCATGCTTGACTGGAACTGGGAGGGAGGACAGCACAAGTCATCCCCTGCTCTAGGCAGAGAGTCTTAGTGATAACTGATTTTATTGCTGTCTTTCATCTTCATCTACATCAATCTTATGACTTCAAATCACTTCAAGATGATAAAAGCATGTTTGCCATGAAATTTTGCTCAGCGTCATGAAAAGAATATTTTTTGTTTGTGTGAATATTGAATTGATTGTTTAGTTTCTTTCCTTGCCTCAGTCCCACGCTACTCATATTTCTAGTGAGGCAAAAACCCCGAATCTTTGTTTTTCCTTTTACAGCTTTATAGCTGGGATGTTGTTCTGCTTAGCAAACACAGTTTAAATTACACAGGCATCTTTTCCCAGTTTGCTCTCTCTAAATCTAAATCTCATCTAAATCCATCAAAACACCACACAATTGCCAGTCCAGCAGTGTTTTTTGTAGTAACTCTCAATTTCCATATTGCACTAAGGAAAAGAGTTACAAATGTCTTGCCTCCCTTGCAGGGTCCACTGATATCATTTATGAAATGTTAAGGTCATTAAGGGCATCATTTCCTCCCCAGGCAGGCTTAAAGTGGCTGGTTTTGTGAAATCCTGAGTATCAAAAAATTACTTTCCTTTGCATCAGAATTCTGTAGGGTTTTTTGATAGGTTGCAGTACTTTTGATTCTGCAGGTAATTGTGGACTGGGTTTTTCAGACTTAGTTTGCTACCTATTTCTTTGGCTATCTAGAAACCCAGCACAACACTGAAAATATTTTCAAATAGGAAATGTAACTAACTACCTAATGCCTATGAAACCTCTTCCAACCCATCACAGTGTCAGCTGTTTTACATTCATATGGTAATACAGGATAGAGCTACCCAAGAGAGAAGAATTATTTTTAAATAACATGTGAATACTTATTTAGTCGTGCACTGGCAGCCTTGGTACAAAAGCAATGCACACTCAAAAAATCTTTTTTGACCTTAGATGCAGGGATTAATCCCAACAGCTACACATAGATGCTTCCCATATCGTGTGGCATTTAAGTGGCTGTCAGATACAGAGCATCTTTTAGAAGGACTTATTTGGTTTTTTGTATGGATTTTTATTGCTTTATTTACTTTGTAATATCTTCCTTATATTGCTCTATTCCTAACAGTCTGTCTCTTTTTCCATTTATTATATTATTCACACTAAAATATGGATTTTGCAGCATCTGTCTGTTCCTGGATGTTTCGTGCTCTCCTGCCATCTCTTCTGTCTCTTTATCTATTTGACTGTTTGACAATCTTTTACGCATGATCTATGTAAGCCAAGTTTGGGGATTTTGCTCTCACATCCTGCCTGCTTTGTGTAATTGGAGGATGGGTCCCACAGCTTCCAAGCAGCCAAAAGTATCATATTGGAATGCAGGCACATTCCTTCTTCATGGCCCCAAATACTGCAGTAAGTAATGAGAAATTGCTCTTAATTAAATGTTCAGCATCAGTGATAATTATTAGACTGGCTAACAGAGCTTAAACCACAGGTGGTTAAACCATTCTAAAATTATCTTTACACTAGATATAACTTTCAAAGATCCTAACTGGGCTGAAGCTCTTAGGAGAAGGCAGAATTTGTGCAAAGCTTCAAGATTCAAGAGCCTTTGATCTACATGAGCCTAGCCTCCCATTTCATCCAGTTCACACTCCCTTGCTGTCCTTCACCACACTGGAGGAAAGGGAGTTTCCAGATATTGGACAGAGTTTGTTGCGCTAATAAAGAAATCTCATTTTATGATAGAAGTGTTATTCCAAATGTGCTCTGTTTCATCTTTTCCCAGAGTTAAGCTTGAAAATACAGTGTTTATACAGAGGAGGAGCTGGAAGTGCAGAACTGGGCTACTGCATCTGTTGTTCAGAGCAGTGCTAACTCAGGCAGCAGCAAGGGTGTCACACATAATCCAGTTTTGTGGGTAGGACACATGGCCCATAAGGCCAGGAATGTGCAGCCCTACCTCTCTTGGGGTGGTGATATGAGCTGTGAGCCTTAGAGCAGTCCAGGGCAACCGCAATCCCCTGCTGCTGGCTCTAGGGCAGAGCTGTGGCTGCTGTTACCCAGAGGAAGCACAGCACAGCAGTGCTGACCATGAGACCCCCCACACCTCTGCACCTGTGCAGATTTACACACACAAACACAGGACACAGAATTGCATGGACTTGTCAGACACTAAAGACTGGGGAGGCTCTTGGCACTGGGGATGGGGAACAGACATTGAAACAGGTCTGACAAAAATGGTTCAAACTATGCACATCAGAGGATGTGAAAGGGGAACTTGCCACAGGGCAGGCAGTGACCACATCCTCCAAATGTGCACAGTGCAATTCTGCTGAGTCTGCTTTCCCAGAAATGCCCCAGCAATTTACTGTCTCCTGACTTGGCCTCTCTTAGTCATAACTCTGAGATTGGGAACCTGAATATAGTAACTGGGATGCAGGTTTGCATGAACAAAATCATCAGGATGGCAATTTGAATGTACCTGTGATGGCAATCATAGCAAGAACAAAGGTTAAAAAAATATGTAATGAAGATTTCATGACCATCCCAGTCTTTGTCCATCAAACATTTGCTCAGTAATTCTCCAATATGCACACGACCTGGCCAAAAAACAAACTAAATACATTTTTCAATTGGCAGCCATCAAGACTTTGCTCAGGTATTAAAAGCCTGGACATGTTTTAACTGAGAAATCCACTTTTTTAGTGCTATTTGGCTGTTAGGGTGAACCAGAATGTTGCTTTTTAGCTTTTAGTTGTTTTCATTATTTATTTTTTATAATTATTCTTACTCAACTGTTACTTTTTAATGTGGACCTTTTCTTGTTTTTTTTTAATTTTAAAATTTGTTAAACAAACTTCTATCTCTAAAGCCATAATTAAGAAAAATAGCCAAGTAGAGAACTGACGTAGAAGCAAATAGTTCTGAAATATCAGTGATTGTAGCATACAATAGACAAAAGTCCATCTGTCACTTTAATTGATAGATGCTAGGCCCTATTTCAAAAATTCAGGGAAATGAATAGCATTCAGTTACTCTGACCTTGCAAAATAAATAGCAATGCCCTGAAGACACACTAAAAACATATCAGGAAGTAGAACTGTTTTCTCTGTTTTAAACAACATTTCATTCAATGGAAAAATAGCCAAGGAATACATTTTTCCAGATGATTTAAGATGCAGTATGCTGATACTTGTCTCTCAATAGCAACAATTAAAATAGCTTGGTTTTGTAACCACAGTGTAGACATTATTTCCACTATTAGCCATACTTCTGTAAGAGCAGGAGTTGCTGAAAAACAGCAGCTCTTTTTCTACACAAAAGCATTTGGTTTTTCAGAATATGTATGGGGATTTCCCCCCCTTTTTTCCCCAAAACCTCCTACCAGGATAGCAATTAGTGATAAATCCACACAAGACAATTCAGCTCAGAATTCAATACGTAAGACTCCAAACTTGAAAGTGCTTTTATTTCAGTCTTCTCAGAATGTTATAAGGAAACCAGGTCTGACAGGGCACAACAGCTTCCATTGTCTGTCAAAGCTTCCCTAAAATCAGAAATGTGCTCAGGTCTAATTTTTTACTTTGCAATTTTTGTCTATAGCACTTTTAAAAACCAATAACAAATAATTTAAACAATGCTGTATAAACACAAATGGAGGCTCTCCTCAGTTAAGAAGTGTTTCGCAGGATCTAGATTTGTGTTTGTATTTTATTCTCTCAGTTTAATTCTACCAGTCAAATAAACAAATAAGTATGAATTTGAATAAATCTGAATCTCTCTGTGATGCAGAGAAAAGCAATTGTATTGCTTTAGTGCAGGAGGCTGGTCTCATGCTCCAAGAATGAAAGCTGCTTCTGCTCAGATGAATAAACAGATGAAAGGACTTCCAGCCCATGCTCCACCAGGAACAGTGGAAAGACATGCTCACAAAATTCAGAAATGCAGAAATAAGAAAAAAAATTAAATTTTCTTTTCAGCCTTTCCATTTTTTTGATAGGAAGATACTAAGGAAATTTTTTAGAATGATGTCAGAAACCTCCAGGGAATGGTGCTGAAGTTCTGTGCAGATCACAGAAGCTGCCTTCAGCATTCTTGGCAGCAGCTGTATCCCTGTCCTGCTGTGGCAGAGGTGGGTGTGTAAAATTTGACCCAGACTGGATCTTCATGGCAGGTGGCCATTATTAAAAATCATTATTTCCTGGCATGTACTACTCACTAGTATAAGATTTTTACCTACATTATCCAACTTTATTTTGCTGTTAGTACTGGCTATTATTCAGTTCTTGGCTGCTCATAAAGTCTAAAAGGACCATGGAGAGGCAGAACTGTCCTGGGGCTCTTCTACATTTCATTTCATTCAGATATGAAATGCCCCACCCCAGAAGTTCTGAAAGACAGACATATAATGGTAAGGAAACTTTTCTTCCCCTCCTGCGGACACAGTGGCCCCATGGACCTGAGTCAATGTTTCTGGAAGTATCAGTTTTGTACCAGTGATTGTGTTCCTTCTGAGACCTCCTCAGACCCACAATTCCATCTGAAATCAGCTCTGCCTTTAGCTTTCTCCTCCTGAATGAACTGGCTCTCTTGGGCTTTTCTGATTTGCTTGGTAGCTTTATGAAATAATGCCTTTTAGACTGTATTAAATAATACTTCTATTTTTTAAAAATAGAAGTAATGTCTTTTATACTGAATTAAATATATCTGAGAATCTTTTTACCAGTTCCTAGAGCAGGAAGATGCAGCAGTTAACACAGCTCCCATTCCAAATGCTACCACATCTCTTTGTTTTGTCAGAAAGATTTATGAAGGAGAGCAGGGGTCATGCACATTGCAAATGTGCTTCTGCTAAAGCAGTGTATTCCTGGAGGAATAAACACAGACAGTGCTGAATTACTTTGTCATCATTAGAAATTGTCAGAGTCCCATAATGTTCGTGAGAGCAGACAGGTTAGAACTGCACAGACCAGAAAATAAATGCTCACACTGAAAAATACATGGAACTGCTTAGTCCAGTGCATACAGCTTTCCTCAGCTGGGAGGAACCAGTGAGCTGGGCTGCTGAAAAGGAGTGCAGGTTTGAGCTGCTTCAGTGGCTGAGGGGGGAGGTTTGCTTTCAAAAAGACTCTCCTTGGTGTGATAATTTCTCAGTGGAGAAGGAACTTCTTTTCTTTTGAGAAAAACTGCTAAGTATTATAAATAATTTTCCAGAAAATGAGGAAAACAGTCTTGTAAGTATTAATTTATCATTTCAGTGCTCCAAAGGGAAGTTTCTATGCTGCACTTTTTTTGAATGTGAAAATGGGATGTAAAGAAGCATGAAGAGAAATTATTCATTTGGCAAATATATATCAAATAAATGCTGGTATGTTCTTGTTGAATCCTTTTCCTTATCTGTAAAGTCATTTCAAATATTAGCTTGAAAAGTTTGCTTTGGTTTTACAAGCTTAAAAGATTTTTCTTAGCCATTGTCTCACTCTTGAATGATGGTCTCTTACACTTCAGCAAGGCAGACAATTGTGAGGCAGTAGTGCTTGCTGGGGATGTGACTGCACTGCTCTGCTGGATCATGTGGCTTCTTTTCCTCTCTGAAAAATATATGTACCACAGTGTAAATTGCTGCCACATGCTGTAATTAGCAGCAAAGACATACTGTCATTAATACCAACACTGGAAATTTTAATGGGCAACATTAGCTAAAAAACCTGTAGTTTTAAAAAATAATCCTTCCTAGGATTCTAGACTGAAATAATTCATTCTGAGTGATGTTTTCCTGATATCCAGCAATAATCTGGAGAAGAGAGTTGTTTCATTTATAACTGGTGCCTCATAGCTTGAAGACTCCTCAGGTGTGCCTGCCTCCAAGTCTTCCTTTGCTGCTCACAGTTCCACACTCCTGATTTGTCTCCATTAAGACTGCAGTAATCCTTTGTAAACCTTTGCTGTGTCACCCCTCTGAAGGATGCTCAGAGTGTTCACATTTTCTGTCAGGACAGAGACCCTTTCTCTTGTCCTTTCCTGTCTAATCTGCATCAGCAGGTACAGAGTGGCTTTGATTGTCCAGGGCATGTGAAGTGCAACTCCTTGGGCCTTTCTGTGTCCCTGTGCAGAAAACAACATTTCACTTCTCTGTCTCCAAAACAACTGAATTTAACTGACACAAGTGCTATATCCGCACAGGCAGGGCAGGTAAGAAAAATGCCCTGCTGAGGCTGTGTATTCAACCTCCCTGACACAAAGAGATCTCCTTTCTCAGGTTTGCCAAGAGCCATCACAAATGTTAATGGACTCTAAGACTTTTATTGACTAGCCAGTAAAATAATTTGTTAGGATAAGTGATTTCAGTTGGGAGGGACCTACAACGATTGTCTAGTTCAACTGCAACATTTTCTGACGCAATTTCCACTCAGTAAAAATTCAGGTATTTATTTTACTTTGTTATAATCAAAACTTTCCCCTATATTTTTGGAATATATTCACTGGAGTTGGGGAAAGATGCAAAAACACCACAAAAGTAAAGGAAAAAAAATTCTTCACAGTTTGCTAGTAAAAATATAATACGTGAGATAAAACAGAATATCATTCTGCTGTACAACATATTTTACATTTCTGTCCCTTTAGAACTTTTAAAAGATTTTGAGATTTTCTTTAACTATTCCTGGAAATATATTGTTCATTCCTGTATTAAGTTTCTGAGAAACAATATTATTGTCCAAGGCATAATCACTCAGAATATAACAAGTAATTAATTGTGTCAATAATTCTGGAATCTTTAATGTATATAAATATATATATGTATACATGTAAATATACATATACACACACATGTGCATCTTATCTAATATATAGTATAGATTAAGTTACAGAATCTTATCTGTAAGCCACTGCTGCCAGCTCTGCAGATTCCCTTACACTCACAGAATGGTGTTGCCTTGAAAAAGCCTCCAAGGGAAAATATCTGATTATCATTGGTATTTTCACAGTTCTTGGGGAGCTTATGCAGGTATGGCATGCAAGGACTCCACTTGGCCAACTATTCAGATCACTCCTGTCTGAGAATTTATTGGATTTCATGATTCTTTAGGTAATTAGAGCACCATCATGAAAATGAATACAGGTAGAGTTGAGCTCATCCTTGCCAGCTGCTAGGATGAGAATAAGAAATTGGAACCATGTGACCATTGAATAGGGTTACAGCATAATGCAAGAGGGAAAAATAGAAAAAAAGAGTGATACTAACTAGGAAACCATATATTTTAATAGTTTCTTGAAAATTTCTTTGTCCTGGAATCTGCCAGAATTCTCTTGAGGCTTGTTCCTGTCACTGCACTGATCCAAAATAACAAAGAATGCTGCACTTAAAATATTTGGCTCATAGGAAATAGCTTGCTAGAGCAGGAGGCAGCTTTCTCGTGCGCATTTTTCATGTCCTGCTACAAAAAGATCAAAACATTGTGAAGGATCTGTATTCAGTTGAGAAATGTTAAAAATGCCACTTCTGATGTAAGACATACTTTTGATATTATATCTACTGCACATCTAAAACTGTCAGGCTACAATGAAATTTGTCACCTCTATTTTACACTTGTATTAAGTGAGAACGTGACAATTGACCTCTAGTAACACCAAGTTTGACAATTCTTGTACATGTAAGTGTTACCAGAATGATTTTATAAACCAAACCTGTCAAACACATCCTGTTGTAATCTTTTGGGAGAGAGAATGCTGTACTGTATTTTTTAAGGCAGTATTTTTACTGTCTTACAACTCTCCTCAGGTTATATTAAATAATTTGCAATTAATTGTTGTGTTAGGCAAAAAAGCTTGTCAGTGCTGAAACGAAGAATTGCTCTGTCAAGTTAGAGGTGCAGGAAAATCTAATTTGTAATTGAAGCCGTGTATCCTTTCAAAATGAAATAGCTGATCTGAAAGTAAGCAAAGTGAAATGCTTAAAAGTACAAGAGACAAGTGATATCCTGTTAGCTTCTAACTTCAAAAGCCATGAGAGTGAGGCCCAGGTTTGTGTGTGGAATTCTACAGTTCAACTTTTCCCTTTTGCACATTGGTATTTCTCCAATCCACCTGAGCCAAAGATTGGTGTCTGCTTGACTCTATCTTGACAGCATGAGCTGAATGCTTAAAACTGGGTATATGCCAGAGGACAAAGCTTAGCTGGGCTTTACATACATGCTTTACACCAAAACACCTGGTAAATACTGAAAATAAGGATTTGGGGTTTTCTGCTCTACTTCCAATAGTTTTGGGAAAGCACAGAAAATTTCTAGATGGAATGCAAACAGACTGAAATCCTGTTGCACTCACTGAAAACAGGAAATTCTCACTGAGTGTTGCAAGGAAAAAGAAATACGTTTGGCAGGCTGATATAAACTTTGGGTGAAATCTAAGAAAATATGCAATTTAGAACAAGGCATTTTCCCTAGACTTTCCTATCAGAAAAAAAAAAAAAGTTAATTAGATAGAAAAGGAAATTAATTAAGAAGAAAGGGAAAGGAACCCCACAGTGTGCAGGGCACTGCTGGGTGCCAGCTGCCATTAGTGGAAAGCAATAAGCAGCACACCTGGACCATGTACTTCATGGAAGAAGGGGAGAGCAGTGGGAGGCAAGTCACAAGCCACTGCACTTCCAGGTCACTCACTTGATTCATTTTACAGTTTTTATCTGATGTAGGAGCTCTGTATTTTAAGAACTGATAACATTGTATAACTAACCTGATTAATTGCTCAAGCCTTTAGGAGCCTCCATATCTCAGTGCATAATCTTTTTCCTTCTGCAGTCTGTCACCTGTCAGCAGTGCCTAAGGACAGTCTAAACCAGGCTTCACTCACCTGCTGGCCAGTGCTTTGAGATCCTTTGTCAGAAAGCTCCTTCTGGCAGTTATTTATAGGTCAACATTTGGGTGAGCTAATTGCAGGCAGGACCCCTGGAAAGGTAACTAAGCAGTTATTGCTCTTGCTGTGAGGAGAAATAATTTTGTGAATTACCAAATCTCATTAATGTGCTACTCTTGGACATTTTGAACCAGCACTGCTGCACTTGGCTTGGGGGAAGGGCTGCTCTGTCAGAACTCTTGGTGAATGTCTCCATCTCTCATTAAATTGGGGGTGATATTACTATCATCCTGCTGCGTTTTCAAAACTTTATTCAGAAATAGAAGTGCCTTAATCTTCCTTCCTTTTCAGGGAGTTTTCCTGTGAGCATTGACACCTCACACAGGCTCACCTATTTTATACCAGTCAGACCCTGATTCCTGAATGGCAGTTTTACCTGACATTGCTGTGCTCTCTGGAGCTAAGCTCAGTTAATGTGAGCTCATTAGCAATACCTTCTCTATTCCCCAAATTCCCCTTGGTACTGATGCTAGCTTCTTGAGAGTGGACTATGATCCATCCAGGTCCTTCAAATGATGTGGCAATTAATGCCCCCCATTTGTGCTGAAGCCTCTTGTTACCCAGATCTGGCAATTCCCTTCCCTCTGCAGTGTTCCACAAACACAGTATTGGGTCTGAGCCCCAGCACCTGCTGCACTGCTGAACACCAAACCAGGGCATTTCGGTCAGGGACTGATAGACTGTTCTGTCTGCAGTAGTGCAAAAGCAAAGGTATTCAAGATTGTCTTTCTAAGCTGCTTTGATGCTGACACTATGAATTTACTTTCTTGTTGTTAATACATCCTATGAACTAGCATTTTATCTTTACTTCTTGCTTTATAATAATCAGAAGCTATTTGCAGTTTGATAACATGAAGGGTGTCAGCTGGGCAGAAATGAAATTTTGCTTTGATTCAAACAGTTCTTCCTGTTAATGGTCATATGGTGTTTTGGAAAAGTCTGTTAGGTTTATTTAGTTTTATATAAGTTGTGTGTAACACTTGCCATGCTTGACTGTCCATTCACATCCACATGTTTAAATTCAGAATAACTGCTGTAAAGCCAGTGGGATTTTAGTTACACTGAGTTGTAAGAGAAAGAGTAACTGCAGCTTCCAGGATGAGTCTTTAATCATATTGATATCCAGTGGATTTGGCTATTTGGCTCTATATCAACTCCCATATTTCTTTAACAGGTATTAATAACCAGTTAATACAACCCAGTGATGCTCTTAACAGATTAAAAATAGTAATCAGAGAATAAAAAATAAATCTTTTAGCAAAAATATTTATCCCCTTCACAATTAAGCTCCCACATGATTTTGCTCAGATTTCTTCTAAAAAACTCTGTATTTATACGTCAGTATTAGAATATGTTCAAGATAACTTACAGTTCTAAAACAAACCACATTTCTATAAAGCAACAGTTACTGAGGGTCCTTAAAACAACTCTGCAATGATCCCCTTTGGAGTATTAAGTGTTAAGAAGTGTGAGTTTCTGATCTCAAGTACCATCTCCAGGGCTTATGAATGTTCTTTGTGACTTATGGGTATGTACAGATGACCTAATTTCTGATGTGATTGTCCACCTTTAGCATTTGGACTTTCTGCTTGTTTGCTGTTTGATAAATGAGTCTCTGTCAACAAGACTTGGTGAAATTAGGGAACTCTTGTACTGCATATAAGGTTGAGTAATTGGGGGTCATTACTGGAGCTATTAAAAAAGGAAACAGGGATATGGGAATCTATATCCTGAAGGCATACAGTAACCTGACTGCCTGTCAAGAATAGAAAAAGTTTAAATAAAAACAATGCAACTCACAGGAACTGCACAGAGCAGATAGAAATAGAGGTTTCCCAGCAGGTGAAAAGTGGCAGTGGCAGACACAAGGAGTGTGATTTTTAGTTTATCTATTATTGAACACAGGCCCAAACATGGTTGTAGTATGCTGTAGCTGTAGTAAGAGACCATCCATTCAAAACAGCACCAAAGGACCAGCTCCAAAGGATGGATGACTTTTCCTTCTGTGGGACAAGTGTGTGTTGGTGTTTACCAATAAACAAACTCAGGAATATTGCTCTGAAGGAGACATTGCATCCAATGGGCAATGGTTGCTTTCAAGCAAATAATATTTTATCCCTAAGATGAAGGAAGTACTTTGACCATGCACATACACTGTGCTCTGTCAGATCTGCTCTGGAGAAGCCCTTTCTTCAGTGCTCATGTTCCCTTCAGAGCAGATGAGGGGCAGATCACTTCCATTCTCCCACATGCTTTGCCATTATTATCCACAGGTTGTGCCTCCAGAGATGGAGTCTTACAAGATTGGGTAATGAAATCTGTAAGGTTACTTTACTTCTCTTTGTCTGAAAAAGAATTAACACTCCTGGAGACACTGAAAATTTAATTTTGGCATCCTTGAAGTGAAATAGGGAGTGAAATGGGGTGGGGGAGATGGGGGAAGGGCAGGGGGAGAGCTTGGGGAATGTTTATTACCTTGGCCTTGCCAGAAAAGCTACAGGATAATCTTTCTGGGCAGTATTAGTGGTTGAGGTGAACTGAATTTATGGCTCATAGTCACTTGCTTATTTTGGAAGGATATCTGAACTCATATATATTGGAATAGAGTCCAAGACGCCACCTCTGGCATTTAAATCCCGTAATGAATCACAAGTTGAGGATATGATTCAATATCTTAAATTGCATTATCAGATTTGTGACTCATGGTTAATGACACTGAGTCTGGCAGGGTTCTGAATGATGCCTTCAGGAACAACAGTTTTTGATCATTTTTCTTGTGGTCAGGAGGTGAAGATGGTGTGCACTGGGGTCACAGAGCTCTGTTACTGCAGACAACCAGTGTGTTGCTAAGGAAGGGCTGTGTTTCAAAAGCACTTGCAAAGAGCTATTCTCCCTACCTCTCGCTAGCAGTTCCACACTATAGCAGGAATTTCAAAATGAGGTACCCTCAAAATATGGCATGTGTGCTATTCTGTGTATATATTGTTGTACATAGCAGTAAAAATGCTCTTTATCCCTCTATCTCCTCTGCTTCTCAGGGTACATATCAGCAGAGAGACAACACTTAGACTCCCCTAATCTTAGCACCAGCATCCTGGGGTAGGTATCATTCCTTGCTAGGCTGGCCTATATCCCTGCATGCTCCAGGACTGTGTGACTGGCAGGAAGTGCAAGAGAGGCCAAATGGCAATGTCTCAGCTGTGTGCTGCACAGATAGCAGTGGCTGCACCAGCATGAGACACTGGGGATCCAAGCTTCTTAAAGCAGGCTTTTCTATCAGGAAGAAGAAATAAAAACCAAGACAAATGGCATTTTTAAGGAAGGAGATTGAGGAATAATCATCTGCAACTGTGGGTACTCAGAATACACCTTGGAAGAAACTGAAGTGAAGAGGAAGAAAGTGAAGTAACTATTCATAATATAGCCAAATTAAAGAAGTCTTTGAGTTACCTTCACATTCCTTTGGCCAATTTGAGAGGAATTAGACTATACCAGTGGTATCAAAGGCTGTGCTGAGATCCAACCAACAGCAAATACTCATTTCCTAGTTTTCGTTGCATATTTGGTTATCTTTACAACATAACCACAGGAATGATTCCCTGATCTCTCTAAGGACTACTCCACATTAAAACTATAAAAGATGCTGTAAGTCAGGTATTGTAGAAAATGTCTGAAAGAATATGAACGGAAAGAAATTGTAAACAAAGTTTCTTGTGAACTTCGTCTACAGATGCTGAATGCTGCAAGAAGGTCTCTGAGATCTTAGTCACAATTTGGGTAATACTATTCAGCAGAAGACAATGTGCTCCTAAACCTCCTTAGATGATTCAGACAGTGAATAGTGCCACCCACATCTGATCTGTGTTTGGCTGAACTGCCAAAACATTAAAATCTGTGAAGAAAGCATCCTACTGATTTTAAAGTGGGTGTCCTGCTTTGAGACAGCTGTTCTTAGACCAGACACTCCAAGCTGGGGGAAGCCTAGGACAACTCAAAGTCTGGAGTGGGTAGCTAAAGTGGAAGTTAAATAATTTCCTCATTGCTGACTCCTGTTAAATACTAAAAGGCACAAAGCTAGTGCATGAAGTAGCAGAGGAAATGCAAGTTGGGAAATTCTCCACTTCATGTCATTTCAATGGAAAGTCTGCTCTTTCAAGATGATACAGACCTGAGTCCCGAGGCAGCAAAGCACTAACACCCCTCATGAATGGCAGACCTAGTTTTTTCTGATTCTTTCAGCTGCTGTCACTATACCACTAAAGGGGAGCCAGGATATTTTCTTGTCTCCACTTGAATATCAATTCTTTGACAGTAAGGTGGGGCTAGCAGGGATTTCTCTGCTGTTTTTTTCATCATATTTAGTTGCCACCCTTGAGATGCAAACCTATCTTTTCAAAATACTTTCATTCTGAAGAACTTAAAGCTTCCCTGTAGCATTTTATTTACCATCACACCAGTATTGTGAGGGGGTCCTTCCTCTCATTAAGATATATGATATTAAAAGAAAATGAAAAAGAGAAAAGCACATGAACAGCAAGAGTTCTATTCCCACAGACTTTGCAGTTTTTCTAACCATTGTCCCAACCTGCCCCCAGGGAGCTCCAGGGAATATGATGCATCTGTTGCTGCTGCTCTTTTGTCCTCTGACACTGATCTGTTGCCCAATAAAATATCTCTCAAAGGACAGCATGGTGTCACAGCTGGTTTAGAACCTGAGAAAACCAGCTCTTTGCATAAACAGGCTCCATCTTCCCTTTGTCCTTTTAGGAAATGTACCCAAGGATATATTTTCATGGTATTATCCGCTAACCAGTGCCCCCCACTTTGTGTAAAGCACAATCAGAGGGTCATTAACACAAGTGAAGGGCGTCACAGAATGTAATATCCTCTGCTCAGCCACGTATTTTATGTACCTTTGTACTTGTCTGAGTAGATTAGGTAAAGTACAATAATTTTTAAAGAAAGAATTTTATTCAAAGAAGCTTACTTTCTTTTGTAGTTTCTCTGTTCTTTTCTGTCATGGATCTGCTCCCTCCTACTGTAGTGAAAAGGGTACATTAAATTAATATTCTAAGCTGGGGTTTTCAAAGCAGACTTTGCAGTAGTGTCCAAAAGCCACTGACATTCAATGGGAGCTAAGTCCTTAACCTCTTTGAAAATTCTTAGTTCAAATCCATTAAGCATACTTCAAAGAGATAATATTCACAATTCCAAGAGTAATTTTCCTAACAGCCTTTTATTCTCATTTCTGACAGGCCCTTCCTCCCTAGATCCAAGCCCCCCGTTGATACAAAACCAAATTGCTTCCATGTCCCTTGTAATTCAGACCTCAGCTTTAGCTTTGGTTCTTTTGAGGCATTTGTTTTTTTATTTAATGACACACAATAATTTGTGTCTAGAAGACACAAAATGGGATTCTGCAATATTGCTTTTCTATCACTATCTGGTCTCACCTGTCATTACACCTCTTATAAATGGATGTATCTGGGGCTTTATAAACACACACCAGTTCACCCAGATATTTTGACTCCTTCTTGGGAAAAGTGAATTCCTATATTGTGGTTTTTTGTTTATAGTTATTTCTGATATTTTGACAAGAATTAATTCATCTCTAGCAGTCTACATCCCACTTTGCCAGCCTTTCCTTCTAAAAGACAGTGCTACAGCAGTTGTGACATCACATTATTAACTTCAGTCATTTGTACTGATTTTTCACCTCACACCCCAGCAATCATAACATGAGAAGACTTCACTGATTAAATGAACCAGGTACAGAAAATGTGATCTGACCAGAATTTCTGCAATTAGTGATACAAATATCCTATCAGAAGGCAGATTTTAATTGCGTTGAAAGTCGAAGGATGCTGTAGTAACAAACCCTTACTGATAATCCGCTACACTACATTGACACCTTGTGGCTGGTTCATCATAATGCAAAGTATTCACCCAGACTAGCAGGAATAAGACTGAGTAAAATGTAAAACCCGCAGGGAAAATATTTTAATTTTAAATACTTGCAGTGAATGGGAGCCTGATTGAGGGAATTGATCAAGCTCCACTTTAAATCTCAGTCTGATCCCAGCCCATACTCCAGTATATATATGTTCTTGAGTGCTGAACACAGAACTAAGACCTATACTTTTCTGATTTTCACTACAATTCAGATCTTTGTGGGATCCAGCCTTGAAGTGTGTGCCCCAAGCTTACCTCAGACTGCCCTTCTCCAGCTGGCATGTTGTATTTCAGTTTCCACAATGAAGATAGTGGGATAAAGAATGAACAGATTTTGTAGCAACGCTATCTGCTGCCAAAATAGAATGAGATTAAAATTACATTTACAGAAGGAAATGCAAACTTTGGAGTGTGTGTGTGTGAAATAACACTCTGGAAAGGTCAAACAGAATGAAGATGCAGCATGAGCAGTCTTTTTCCCTGCCTGCCCACTGGAGAGGAAATGGCACAGTGCAGGAAGCCTGCTTCAAACGGGCAGATGGGCTCTGACATAAACCTGAGACAGCTCATCTGCTCAATATGGAATCATCCTGTTTGAAACCATTTTCCTACAATCTTCCTGAAAAACACAGAACTGCCATGAATTCACATAGGAAAGGAGCTGCTGAAATGTTAATAAAGGGAAGGGTTTGAAAAGGATTCAGATAAATCACTTACAAAGAGTGCTCTGGCCAGCAGTCAGTGAATCACTGAGCAACATTCAATGATTTCTCAGGCAGACTAAATCCATCATATGAGCCTACCTTTCCCCAAAACCCATTAAATCTGCTTTGGTTCATTCCTTTACAAACCTGGAGACTTCCTGTATCAATGTGCCATCACATGAAGCTGAAGTTAATTGTTTCAGTGAAGAACCACAATTGAATCATGATTTTGGTGTTCTGTTGGCAAATACTCTTCCACAAAATAAGGGTTTTATCAAGTTTTTGAGACTGGAGGAGCTGGACATCAGGGAGTCCCTCCTTTCTCCTGCTTATTTTCCCCTTGGAATAATGAGAAGAGGCTGCTTGGAGGCCCTGCTGCTGCCTTGGCAGAGGTGTCAGGCACCCACAGCTGGAAAGGGCATTCACACCAGGATCTGTGGTGATGCTCTGGTGTCTGTGGATCTTGAACACTTCTGGGATGTCTTTGGGCAAGAATGACTGAGTTGGGGGGCAGCCTCCACTGACAACGAGGGCCCAGTTCCAAAGTCAAGGATATGAAAGGGAGGAAAAAGAGGGTAGGAAGGATGCCTGGACTGACTTGCTCTGCATCTATTTCTATCTCTATCCAGAACTCCACAATACTTGTTTTGAGGTTTAGACAGTTTAAGGGTTATTAATTTCTGTGTCTAATTTTATTAAGAAAACATGTGGTCCCTGATGGTCTTTTGGCCACATGGGAGTTCATAGTAACACAATTCCATGAGGATGTGGTTAAGAGTTGAGTGATCTGTGGCTCTGCACATGGGAGAGCTTCCAGAAAAGCAAGTATCTGCTGGATAAACCCTGTTTCTTGCAATGGATTTCAGCCAAGTAGCCTCAGCTTAAGGATAGCTATTAACATTAAACAATCTGCAAAATTTTGTTCCAATTCCAGTAGAGTTAAATGATGATTCTTTAAAAAGAATTACAGTAATCTACTCATTGCCATGGAACAAGATATAATTAAAGACATTCCTCTTGCAATAACTCAATTACATATATTTTTGTTCTAAACTGGCTTTTAAAAGGTTCTTTAAGTGAACAATTATTTACTCACTGCAAAACTGTAGCTCAATGCAATAATAAGTATTCTTAATACAGCAAGGCACTACTGGAGAAGAAACAGTCTTTGAGGAGAGGTGTAAAGGCAGCATGTCCTAAATAAAACCTGAAACTTTGTGTCACTGCTGTTGGATGCAAATTGTGAACTTCTCTCACCTCTCCAAAAACACTTATTGCCAGTAGTCAGTAAAGGAAAGGACAGCTGAAATTACAGAGTCTTTCCCCTCTGAGTTAAAGAATGAGTGTTGTTTGGAGGAAGGTGGAAAAGGCCACCAAACATGGAAAATGTTCTTGGGAAGTCCAGAATCCAGAAGTACAGCAAAAAGCTGCAGCTGCTCTCCAGAGCAGTGAGGACACTGCACATCCCAGTGCAGTGCATTCTTTCCTACGCTTTTATAGGAGTGATATGTACACCCTGCTGCATTACTGAGCAACCCAGAGCCGTGGCCATTCCATGTGTTTGCATTAAAAGCAGTTTTCAGTCTTAGTAAGTCTATTCTTCAATAGAATTCTTCTTGCAACATACTCAGACCTCTTCGTCATGGCACACTATTCCCAGCAGCCAGTCTGCACAAACGCATTGTGATTTGGAGACTAAGGAAAATTCACTTACACACCTGTGAGCTGTCCTATGCCTGTTGTCCTCACCAACTATGAAATTTCCCAGGGACTTTAGTTTTTAAATTTACTAAGCTAGAACAACCAAGGAATATACTCCAGGCCACACAGAAAGTCTGTGTTAGGGAAGGTATATCATGGTAATGCTCTAAACACCACCAAGGTTCCCTTTTTCTTTTTTATTCTTCTCTATAAAGAACCTATGAAATCTTTTCACTCCCTTTTAAATCCCTGCTTTCCTATCCTTTGGAATCCTGCCAAAACCCCTTCCTGCCTACCAGATATTCTCACATTCCCCCTGCTTTGCTCTTCAGATAACTACAGGAGTGAGCACAGCAGCTGCCTGGATGACAGCCATCAACCCAGCCCTCTCTGCTCTGTGGTTTACCCAGCTCTTGCAATGAATACATACTGACTCATGAAAATGATAACAGATGTGGAAAAATTACAGCTTTACCACCTGTTGCTAGTGTAATGGATTTAATTACTGGCAGACAGCTTGAATTATTTTGAGGTCTTTTACAAAAGGAAGATTTCTTTATCCCCTGTGGGAGATCCTTGTTGAGAAAATTGTGGTTCCATAAAGGCAATTCACTACAGGAGATAACCCTGCACCACAAAACTCTCTGGTTCCTTACAGATTCCTCCCCACCAGGAATTTTCCCTTGAATAATTCTCTGATGTGTTAATTATTTCTTTGCCTAATTGACCTGACGAATTTATCTCAGTTATATAATTTCAAACTGTCCTTAAACTGACCATAATTTCAGCAGTTGCTTTGCCCACCACACTGGTATTCATCCTTATACTGATAGGTGCTTTTGCTACCATCATTCACAAAAAAAGAGCAGTAAAACTCAAGCCACAGTCACTCCAGGTATTCATTGCAACTGGAAAGATAACTGCAAATGCATCCTGTGTGGGCATTTTATCATTCCAGCTCTGACCATGTTCAGTGATACTGTTTCTACTCAACATCTGTATTGGTATTTGAAAATTTCTGTATTGCTACTGATAAATGCGAGACAATGGATTTAACTGAGCACTAGTATGCTCAAGCTAGATTGTATCTTCAGTAAGTGCTTGAGGTTGGGAGATTGGGAAAGAATATCCTTACTTATAGCATGATGTCTGCTGAGTGGCCATTGAGTTTAAGAGGTTAAACTGAGCTTCTTGATTATGGATTGGCTCAGAGCATCCAGACAGAGAAGGCAGAGGGCAAGCTGGAACAGGAAGATCATGTGCTATGCCCTCTATTCTCTGGTAGGAGAACTTGATCTAAGATCTGGACCTGTTTTGAGAAAACTTTGACCGAGTCCTTTGCTATCTGCATCAACTGAAAAGATCAGTGTGGGGACTCATAATTTCTCTCTGGTTAGGAAAAAAAAGAGAATAAAGCAACCCCTGCATGCACAAAAAACCACTTCCTGCATGTTGTGACACAAAGGTTCAGTGAGAAAACAGCCAGCATGAGACACAGCACTTGTGGGTATGTTTGTCACACTGAAAGCACCACTGTGTAAACAACTGGCTTCAAGACACCACTACAGATACACTGCCAACTTGAAATATACTTGTCTAGTTAAGTGAGAGCTGCTGGAAGAGCACTAACTGGCAGAAACCTGTGACCCCAGAGACAAGGAGAAAGGAAAACAGGGAACCAGCAAAAAGGTAGAACTAAGGGCCTTAACAAGCAACAAAAGCGGGTAAAAGTATGTGTTCAATCTCAACACATATGCTGCTGAGTTGTTGCCAAATAAGAGCTGGAAGAAAGAAAGTAGAACCAAATGGAAGAAAAGGAATGGAAAAGTATAATGTAAAGAAGATGTAGTCTCCCTCCCACTTTTCTCTCACTTTTTCTCTCCAAGCCAAATTTTCTGCATAGAGTGGTGTATTTAATTTTCTTCAGCATCATTGTCAGCTATGGTGGAAGGTTATTTGTGCCTTCATTATCAACTTTGTCTTATTGACTGCAGTCTGCCGCTCAGATTTTGCTTGTCTTTTGCCTAGTAAGCTTTTCCCAGTCCTTTTCTTTTCTTTTCTTTTTTTGTCATTATAGGATCATCAGTAGTTGTTTCGTGTAGTTAAAAAAATGGAAAAAATGAGAGAGAGAATAAAAGAAATATAGAAGGAAAAGAGGCTTCTTTAGATTCAGCTGTGTACTCTTCAGGAAGCTGATCACTCCTCCTGAAAAGAGATATCAGGGGTTGCTTAGCAATAGAAAGATGGCATTCTGCCTGTCAGATGGCCCTTTTCAGATTATTTCCTAGATAAGTACAATAATTGGAGGGAAGCCTCTTTTGTGGCTGGCTGCCCCCTCGAAATGTCTAGGTTAACACAAGGAGAAATGCTAAGCTTCAGCTACTGTGCTGCAGCTGCTGGCATCTCTTTTCTGGGGAATGAGAATATAATAGTAGGTGATATTGCTTTACTTAGCATTATCTTCTGCTAACATTATTTTTTATTTTTAGTACTATAAAGACATATTTAGGAACGGCTGCCATTTGTCCAGACATAATACAGAAAATCAGTGTTTCACGAAGGACTTAAAGTTACTTCTTCTTCTGAAAGAGAGGTTGTTAAAAGGCTAATTGCCCTAGGAAAGAACATAAAACAAAAATTATAATGGGAAAACCTACACGTGAGCACATCTGTCTCTGTGTGGCTTCAGGAATTTTTGTAATTCTAAGTGGTGCCCGCTCATCATCCTGCTGTCACTGCTACAGCCTCCTTAATTTTACTTCTTTTTCTCCTCGTTTTTATCCCAGGGAAAGAGCACAGAAGTTCCTCCCCAGAGCTGCATTTCTGCGCGCGGCCATGCAGCGGCACAGGAGACCAGGAATCTGCAGAACCGGGTGACTGAGAGGCAGGGGCTGCTCAGCGGCGGGGCTGGCAGGGGCTGCTCAGCCGCGGGGCTGGCAGGGGCTGCTCAGCCGCGGGGCTGGCAGGCTGACAGGTGAGTGCCAGGTGCCCGAGAGGCCGGGCTGGTGGCACGGCAGCCCGCGGAGCCTGTGCCTGTCCCACGGGGCAGCGACAGGGACAGGAGAAGGGGCAGGGCAGGGACAGCGACAGGGGAAGGGACAGAGACAGGGGCAGGGACAGCGACAGGTACAGGGGCCACGGCAGGGGCAGGAACAGGAGCGAGGAAGGGGCGGGGACAGGGGCAGCGACAGGGACAGGAGCAGACGGAGGCAAAGCGCTGCGCTCCCTCTCTCTGCTCCGGAGAGAGCGGGAGCTCTCCCTCTGCGCAGAGCTGGAAGGCTGCACCGCTTGTGGCACACTCTGCCCCGGCAGGGCAGGGCCGCTCACACGGGCAAGGCAGGGCAGGGCCGGGCTGGCCCGGCTTGCGGGGCTCGGTGCTTCTGCTGAGGCGGTCCCTGCTGCGTTGGTGGCGCTCTGTGACAGCTCTGGCCGGCCTGCAAAGCCCCGTGCCTGCCCTGGGAAATGGCAGTCATTTCTTTCCCTGCCCCGGGAAATGGCAGTCATTTCTTTCCCTGCCCCGGGAAATGGCAGTCATTTCTTTCCCTGCCCTGGGAAATGGCAGTCATTTCTTTCCCTGCCCCGTTTACCAGCTCTGTGGGTACAGCCTCCCTCCATTAGCCGGGCTCCTGGAGTCAGAATACACATTCCACACCTGGTAAGGAGGAGATATCCACAGGTCCCGACTGCTCATCCTTGGTACACACTGAAATCATCCTCGGGGCAGATCTTCATGGGGTGTCAGAGAAATGGCCAAGCTGTTCCAGTCAGGTGTGATGAGGGCTCTGTCCCTGCCTGACATCCTGCAGACTGCAGCAATACCGTGGCTGCAGAACCCTCAGTGCACTCAGGACAGCACTGGCCAGGTCCCTGTAAATATATAAATGGAAGATGAGTCCACTTTGTGCAGCCTGTGCCAGGATGATCATGTTTTCTGTGCTCCAAGGGATTTTATGCCTCATACTTGGATAATTTTCACTAAAGGAACCATTTCTTCCATTTGGCAGTGCCAGGCAGCAGGGAGAAGGGGGAAGAGTCTGCACAAGAATACTTAGTGCCTTTGGCAGGATTTTATTTCAGGCTTTTAGATCTCCTTGGCATGAATGAAACAGGTTCAACTTTAGAATTAATCTTGGGTTTTAAAAGAGAGCTTTCTTCCCATTTTCCTAACTCTAAAATTTAGAAGGGACCTAAAACTGCAAGTCAAAATCAAAGGAAAAAAAGCTGAAAGGAAGCATTGAATTCTGACCCCTTCCATTGCCAACATCATCCCTCCTGCCTCTTCCTTTAAGCAAGAGGAGACACACAGGAGTTTATTTTGAAAGCACAGACACGTCATCTCTACGGCACAAAAATAAATTGAGTGTCCAGGCTTTGGAGCTATTTATTTTGGTACAAAGACTGATAAAAGGTGTAGCTACACAATTAGCTGATTAAAATTACCCCTACTGATAACCTCAATGCCAGGAAATTCTTCCCTCTACAGTTAAACCCTTGTGCTCACAGATACCACACACATCCCATCCTGGGGAGCCAGTCAGGACACACGGGTAAGGACACACAGATCCTCCAGGTGGCAATACAGCCATATTTTCCTTTTTTTTTCTTTTTTTTTTTTTTTAATCTCTGAATTTGAGAGAAAAGCTGCTTAGATTCTGGACAGTGAGAGCTTATGATTTAAATTTATCTGTAAATATTGCATTTCTTTACTTATATATAGTGACAACTATTTAGTGTGTGTGTATATATCTATGTATGCACATCTATTTAAAACATATGTCTTTGTGTATATACATAGATGTATCCACATCTACTTCCCACTGTAGCTGTGCAAGCTACATGTCTGCATTCTGTTCTGCTCTGCCTCAGCTGAACTCTGATGCAGATGAAGGAAGAAGGTGTCCTCATGAGAAGGAACAAAGAGGGATGACAGCAGTTTAATTTCTAATTAATTAATCCATCATGATTAACACCTGACATTGAAGCAGTTGTGTTTAGTCTCTGCTGAGTCTGATCCAAAGACAGCTGCAGTCAATGTTGCAAGGGAGAAGGATCCAGACTGGGTGCTCCAGTGGAGATGGGGTCCCAGTGTTTTGGCAGTGGGGACTCCTCTGGATGTGCAGGGTGCCAACTGCCCTCACCCTTCTCCATGCTGCTTTCTGCCCAGCTCCATAGCAGAAAGCAGGGAGATAGGTTAAAGGGAAATCTGGCTAGGACAAAAAATTAAAAGGAGGCTTCTCTTTGCATCTCGCTACTTGTAAAATATAAAAGTGTGAGCTGAAAACAGGTCTGGCACTACTGGACTCAAGGAAATGCAAAATTTAAATCAAGTTAGTCCTTTGCAGTGTACAGTTTGTCTTGGCTGTACTCACACTGAATTGGATCAGGATTTTTTCCTCTGCATTTTAGCTTCCATAGCACTGTAAGGTAAATCAGCTGCAGTTTACATTTGGAAAAGTGAATGACTGACAAAGCATTTTTATCATGAGCTTACTTCTTCCCATAAACCAAAGTGGCACAGTTAGCAGCATGCATATGTGCCTCAGGATGCCATTTGGAATTTGACATGCCTCCTGGCTGGCTCTCACCCACAGCACACTGGGGTTTACATTTGCTTTCCTGAATCTTAGATTTCTGCAGATGCCCCAGAAATGTTCTGATTTACTGTCCCTGTGGCACTTGCTGGTTGGTGAGCAGCCAACATCAGACACTTGTGGTAGAATATGGTGTTCACTTTGATGAATTAATAAATTATATAGCTGACCTAATATCTTGGAATATAAAAGTGGAATTTTAGCTTTAGCATAAATTGTAAATCAGTGGTTGAAAAAATATTCCAAAATAGTACCAGAGAAACCAGAGGAAATGAATTAATGTATAATTCAAACAGTTTAGCTAGGAGCAACAATTCTATTTTAATACTGTGAATGTTTCTAAATCAAAACCATGTTCTGATGCTTGATTTCTTTTTCTTTGAGCCCATTTTTTGTTGTTGTTGAAGATATGAATGGTAATTAAAAACAACAGTGAATTATGAAGCTATTAAAAGCTGAGATTAAAAATTAAATAATCTAAGTCCTATGATTTATGTTACTTAGCTCATAAAGCACATTTAAAGCAAACTCACTAAGAAATTCATGCTACTTCTATGTCAGCCATTTTATTCAATACAAACCTAATTTACTGAAAAGAGCTTACCATGTTCCAGTTAATACTCAGTTAAAAATTTAGTTTGTGGTACTGGTCAGTGCATTAGCTTCTGAGCCCTATGTTGTTAGTGGCCTCAGGGTGAAAACTATGTTAGAGCTTGCTAAAGGTGAGTATTTTATCTCACAGAAGGAAAGGTGATGTGCTTGGGGTGGACTTTGCAAAGCCAGAGGTTATTTTTATGAGAGGTTGCACAGTCCATTTATGCAGCCCTTCCTGTGAGCCTGGGAGTGCCACTTGCCTGACTGTCATGGACTCAAACTCAGCACACACAAGAGCTGATCAGCTGCAGAGCCTGGTGGGGCTGGAATTGCTCTTAGGACTGCAGAGCCACCAACACCCCATCTGCCCTCAGCACAGCATTACTGGAGTTTATATATTACATATATGGAAATACCACAAGGGTTACTACTCCAGTTAATGACCTCTGCCTCAGCAAGTTGTTTGGTCTGGCATAGTTTGAAGCTCCTGCCTTCATACCCCACAATATTCATGCATTATGAACCGGGTTGAACAACAGGATCTAATAGAAGGGAGTAATTAAATACCTAATTGCTGTTGCATAAGTGCTTTGAAACCCTCCCATGTTCCAAATTTACATATACCACATGGGAGAGAGCCCTAAGCCCACAGTGAATTTCTTTAGGTTTTAAATAAGAACTTTAGAAATGAAGCTCCCACAGTGTTTCATATTTTAGTTGATGCAATTACTGTAAGAAACAATTTCATTAGCCCAATTTCTGTTATTTATTTATAAAAAATACAGGTGCAGCACAGTGATATTTTTCTTAGGCCTTCACATAATCCATCCATAAAGAAAGATGATTTAAATTACTCAGCAGCATGGAGACAAGGACTATTACTAAATATCATCCCACCTCAACAGGCAAGCAGATGACTTTCTATACGTTGATGCCAATGACATGAATATTTTGTTGAAATGCCATGATGCAGAAATAAAGAATATATTTGTTGTTTTTATTTTCTGGAAATCTAGAAAACCAAGATAAAAAAGCTGCATGTCCTCTTTTGGCTAACACTGAAACTCTAGGGTACGGATTTATAAACTGCTGGAAAGCATTCTGCATCAGAGTAATTCAATTCACAGAAGTCTCATTTCTCACCTTCAATGAATTACAAAATAGAGGTACATAAACTCAGATTTTTGCACTGTCACTGTTCCCCACTGAAACAGACAGGCTGTAGAGAGACTGATGGCATGAAGGGACCAACATTCAATGAGCACCAAATGAACAGAAACCTACAGGAGCAGAAACCCTGCTTCAACACCTACAACCTTCTCCCTCACCTACCACAAAAACAAAGGTGATGTGCTTATCCTGCATGGGTTGCAAATTATCACTGTCACAGGTACTTTACTCCCTTTTCATTCTTTACACTTCAAAAACAAAATGAGATCAGTTGCAAGCAGACAAAACCTAGATGAGGAGATGGCCTCACAGAGAATAGAATGTATACCCATGCTGATGTTTCAGGGATTAAAACATATACTTTATGAGACATAATTGCTACATGTCTCTCTCATCAAGGGATATTTTATCTTGGAGTGCTGTGCAGCTGATGTTTTGAGGTTTTCACATTAATATCTATTGAAATGAGAAGGTCAAACTGCACCTTACTGCAGAAGAGAAAGCATTGAGGTTCAACAATATATTAGAAAATATATACACTGACCCAGGCAAAAATATTGCTTAAAATCAAAGTCAGAGCAAAATAATAAAAGAGAACCATGGCTTATCCCATATAAATTTAGCCCACATGTCATTCATGTTCTGTCCCCAGGCACCTTGAGAAGGACAAATAGGATCTGTTGACACAGAGGAGTGGCTGGAGTTTGTAAAATAAAGAATAATTTGTTGTAAAGTACTGCTACACTTCCTGTAACAAAGCACTTGTTTACTGTGGCTGCTGCTTACTGCATGAAAGACAATCTACCCATTACTGTTTACCTGTTCATTGTACTTCTCATCCAGCTGTTGTTTCATCCACAAGCAGTTTGAAGCAGGCATGACATCTTTGGATGATGTACTTTGAAAAGATCCCATTGCTGTGAAGTCCAGGTGCCCAAAGGGAATGTTTATGCGAAAATAAAATGTAGTGACAAAACATGAGAGTGCAGTCACAAAATGTTGAGGACAAACACAGCAGTCTGAACTGTTTCCTGGCTTTGATGGTCCTGGCTGCACTGATCTCTGGGACATTCCTTGGGTGGAACTAAGAGCTGACCCAGAGCCAGTGACCAGTAGCTCTGTAGGAGGTCTGTCCTGCATAGATTCAAGATAGTGAAACAATAGATAACCTTTTATTTTCTTTTCCTTAATTAAGTCAGAGTGCTGGAGGTTCATACTCCCAATGTGCTGCATTAAAATCCTGCGATAGGATTTGCCTAGATAGATCCTTAATAATGGTATCTAGCTGGCTTCACATTGATGCAGCTTCCTGAGTGCCTTTGTATTGACAGATTGGAGTTGTAATGGACAACTTGGAATCTGGCAAGTTATAAACAAAGAAAAGCAGCAGGGAGGTAACATATAGGCATAGTCATCTCCTTTATAAGGCATGCAATGCTTGGAGTTTTAGCCCAGAGAGGTGGAATGATGGAGCGGGAGATGGAGTGATCAAAACTTCTTTACATTGTCTACTAGACACTGGATCTGTCAGGAGATGACCAGACCTTAGCTAGAAAAGAAAAAGCAATATTCTCATAGCTTTGATTACCTAAAAGGATTGTGAATACTAGGATAGGAATGAAAATTTCTCCAAAAAAAGTATATTGTTGAATGTCTGAAGCCTGTACCAACCTTGACCATACATGTTATTGCTTTTATGGTTATTTCTAATAATATTACTGGGGAAATAAAGAATCTAAGATGATACTAATGAGAAATTATAGCAGAGATTGTAGGTTCAGAGGTGCTGCTCTCATATGGGATCTGTGCTGCATAGCTAAAAAGCACCAGAAAGCATTGACTTAATTATTGTTTCATTTTGCTCATTTATGAAAGGAGGTTCTGCTGTCCTGACTTTGGGAGCTCTGAGCTCCCACACACGTCACTCTCCTGGTGTGACTTCCAGGAGCAGAAAACTGCCTGTGTGCTGTAAGACACAGAGATTATCAGGCAGATGCTGCTGGGTAGCTGGAAATTCTGTCAAATGCTGGCCACACTGTGCAAATCTCTCCAAATCACATTCACATTAAACTTGACTTTACCTGTAGCAACATCCTGCTGATCTAGGCTTCAGTTTATCTCAACAGCTCCTGTACAGGTGATTTTGCAAGATGCTTTCTTTAACCCAAGTGTTAATAGTTGCAGAATGGGAATATTTGCCATGTTACCTACACTTCTGACAATCTGAGTAAGCAACAATATTATAAATAAGGCAGTTTCTACGGTTAAATATACAAATTATGCAATCCTTATTCAGCCAAATCTTTATAATCAGTGAGTAAACATATTCCATAAGAAAACCTGGCTGAGGAAGCATTGCAGAGGTAGGTCAGATAGCTCTGCACTGAAGGGTCCTTCGTGATGATGAACATTGTAGCAGTTCTTCTTAAAAAGCTGTCCTTGTCTAGATGTCAATTCATCAGCTGGTGCCACTCTTTTTTTATATTACAGAAACAGATATAGCTGTCCAGTATCTAAGGGTAGCACAAAGATCTTATACTTTTTAAAGGTAAGATTCGTAGAACTTATACATAGAAAAAACTCCAATATAGTTAATGGCTGTTTTGTTGTGTTGGACGTGACCATTAAAATAACATCTGTATCATCAATAGCCAAGTTAGAAAAATGCAGTGAGGGAGAGAAAAGAAAATTAATTGCCAGAACTTTGACAATGGCTTGTGCTCTGCTTGTTTCCTGAGATTTTCAGCCTCTCAAAGAGCTGGATTAACACCCTGGGGATTCTATCTTCTCCCTAATGGAAATGCTTCAGTGACATTTTTTGTTCCCTTTGGAAAATGAGACATCTTTGAGAATACTCTCTCTGAAAATATAGAAAACACTATTTAGCTATTAAGTACTTTATGGAGATTAATAATCCAGTTAATACAAGAGCCTGTAGCAATTCCTGCCAGACAGGACATTTTAATCCTCTCCTTGAATCCCCTGTATTTAAGTAGCTAGCTGTGGTAAGCATGAATTCCAACAGAAATATCACTCCCAGAACTGATAATTTTCAGGTGTGGTATGCCCTTGTTAAAGTCTATGGGACCTGTGTGTCAGGATTAGTGCCTAAACTGCCATGCTGAGACAATGCAAAACAAGCCTCCAGTTAGCTTAAGGAAAAATAAAATTACAGATCTCCTCTAGGGTAGAAACATTTGCATCATATCTAAGAAAGTCACTCTTCAGTTATCAGGACTTGACAGTTCTGCCCCTGGTTCCTGTTTGTTGCTGACATCGTAGTCAAAATAGGGCAGAAGATGACCTGTTGTTCAGGACCTGTACAGGAGAAGGAAAAGGAGGTAATGCTGTTATGGAGGACACAATGTACCACAGATATGGTACAAATATGAACCATATAGCTCACAAATATGCTGAGCTATCAGCTATTCCAACTGAGCATTCAAGGCTGCCACCTGAGACACCTCTGAGGATATTTAATAGTATGGGGGGGAAAGAGTATGCAGGATCTCATGGTTGATTCTGTAACGATGAAAAAGAGGGGGAGGAATTCAGCTCAGAGTAAAGTCCTTGTTTGCAGACCCATTAGGGAGAAAGTGTCCAACAGTGTCTGAGCACTGCTCCTTATCCCAAGGGTGTGCACATTGGACTATCCACTTGTAAGGCAATTTCACACTCAGAAACAGGCTGGTAACAGCACCACTGCACAGCACCTACTGAGCTGTGCCATGCTAGAGAAACAATATTTTAAAATTTCTTTTACCAATGTGTCTAACAGATTGACTGCGGAGCCTCAGCCCCTGTAACCTAGTATCTCTGCAGTTACCTCAGTGATTTGAAAAGTACTTTGACCTGCTGAAAAGCTAGATTTGTAACACCATGACTTAAAATCTAAAATTTTTATTTTAATTTTTATGTAAAAATATTTTTTAAAATGCACATGTTACACAACACAAGACAACAAGAACAGAAAAGGAAATGCATAATTTCTTTAGAAAAAAATACAAACTTTTAAAATTAGCATTACTGTCAAGAAAACTATTGCTCTGTGGCAGTAGGTACTGTTTCTTTCCCTAGAAAGTACTCTAAAAAGTGTTATGGTTATAGCATTTCCTGTTCCACTTTACTCAGCTGCTTGATATCCAGATCATGAAGTATATGCATCTTGCAAAATAGCTATTGCTATGGAGACCTCAAATATTTAATTGGAGAAAAAATAGCTGAATAAGCTTTCATTTACAAGCCAACAAAAGGTGTTTGACAGCCTGAACTCAAGGAATGCTTTATTTTGTTTTGCTTCCCTTATACTTCCTCTTTTAGTTTTTGTTATATATTCATCAAAAAATGTTTCCACTTAATTTTCTATCCTTTTTCTCTCTGTATTTGAACAGAAAAGGTTTTTGGGAAATACAGAATGAGGATTTAACACTTGGGATAGGAATGGTGGCTGTTCTCTGTTTCTTGTTACAGTAGTACTAATGTTTGAATAGGCTCATTTTCTGCTTTAACCAGGACAAATCAGTACCCTGAGCACACATATTGTGGAATATTATGACTGCAGAAAAAAGTCTGTATTCCTCAGCTGTGAGCAATTACTCTCCCTTGCAAATGCCTTCAATGTCTAGGACCCACCTGATGAGTTTGAGATAAGTGAATATACTGCTTTTTAAAGATGCCCCAACAACTATTTCTCATTTACACATAGATGAGATAAATCATCAGGGCTGAAGATAAATGTCTCAGCTCCAGCCTATTTGTTTTTGGGGAGAAGTCTGTGCACATTTAACTTTTGCAAGAACAGTTGTACAAATCAACCAGAACCATTACCTTTGTTTAAGAGTTCACGAGTTTCAATTTTTTTAAACCTGAGCTGATTCAATCCTCTCATTTGTGTTTCTTCCTTCCAGAAAAGTTCAAATATCTTCTCTAAGTAATCTCTAGAAACCAAAACTATGTTTCTTTCAGAAATTTCAGAAGAAATTCTGTTTCCTGGCAACCTCTACACAGGAGGATAGACAGAGTTCTGCTTCTCCCCTAACCAGCAGTGCTCCCTCCTAGAACAGCTGATAATTGCAGCACATCTGGGGTAGGAGAGAAACTTGAGCAGAGTTCTGGTCTGGACTGCAAACCCCCAGCATGGAGCAGGGTGATTTCCTCCAGTCCTGAGTTAGCCTCTGCATAGATGGCTAATAGGGCAAAGTCATGGCTCAGCCATATGGTGGGGCTGGTGGCCACATGTTCTACCACATGCTTTAATACTGCTCGTAAATTTCCTTAGGAAATTAATGAAAAATTAAAGGATACTTTACTATAGCTGGAGATTTGATCAGTGGGTTGGCTGATTTGCCTCCCTGCTGTTTTCAGCTCCTGGATAATTTTCTTCCAAATCTACCAGTAAATCCAAAGAATAAAATAGCAGTATTTGTACAACCATATACATCTGAGATCACTGAATTTCAGCGTAATTACAAATACTCAAATATACCTAAAAAGGAATTCCCGGGTGTCACAGAAATAGAATATTCACTTGATGGTTCCTGAAGCCTGAGAGACTTTAAATGTTTGTTCAGTTCCTCTGTGATCTCTATTTGATTTTGAACTATCTGTGTAGTTGGTTAACATTTAATGCAGTAAAAATTCTATTAAATTTTACTAATACTCATTGTATCAGAGGGTGGTTCACAGCTTTTAAAAGAGATTTTGTGTCTTGGAAACAACCAGTTTTCTAGAGAAAGTCAATGACAATTCCAGAACTGCTTCCTCAAGGCAGAGGAAGACACAGCAAGTATTGAAATTAACAGAGAGCCTTAGAAGCAATTGGAGAATGCAGAAGAGATGTTGAAAGCCTTCATGTGGCTTTACTGTTAAACTCTGCCACTTAGTGAATTTGCAGGTTGCTTTGGTGCTGTATCAATGACAACAAAGTTTCGAATCCCTAGAAAATTAATGTCAGTGCATCCTGACAGCTGCACCCTTAGAGTGACTCTAATAATGATTAAAAGAACATTGACTTATCCACCAAAATCTAGTCCTTACATGAGACAGTTAGTTTGGGAAAGGGAAAAATAGTTAAAACATGGGAACTTGACCAAGGAAAACCAGGCTAGAGTGACTTACCACATGCTGAGCTTCCACAGTCACAAAAAATATTCCTCCAGAGCAGAAGTGTGCTTATCTGTTTTCCAGGGGTTTTGAGAGCTGCATACTTTCATTGTGCATTCACACTGCTGTGTTGGATATTCCATCAGATTCTGCTGTATTCCCTCATGATGTGCTGGATGGAGTAGCTCTTTTTCATTGTCCTGTGTTTGGGGTTTTCTGAAAAGAAATCCACAACTCAAACAAATGGGAATTATGCCTCCCACTGAACCATCATGGAACTGTTGATGCACATAGACAAGCATTGTGATAAAGGATAATACATGTAAATAAACTGTGAATTGAATAAAAAGCACACACCAGCTATGCTGTATGGATCTCATGAGCAGCTTCATTTGTCTTTCATGAAGGTTCCCTGGTGTCCAAGTGGGTTCATCCATGTCCATGAGAGTTTGAACTGCATTGTGCAAACACTGGGGGTCCGTGCTGCTGTTCTCTGATTCCCCAGGGCAGACACACTCCAAGGGAGGCTGTGAAAAAAGGAAAGCTTAAAAGTAACTCTGCCTTCTAGTAGTGTTTCAGGTAGACTTATGGGGTGGGGAAAATGTTGTTTGTTTGCTTTTTAAAACTTTTATCGGAATAAAAGCAAGAAATTAAATGCTCTAAATCTATTCTACTATTACGGCATCTGTTTTTACAAATATACCATTTTTTAGCAAGAATGATCCTTTTTTGTTTGATAGCTTGTCAATTCTAGGGAATCTGAGGAAAAAGAAGGAATAATATTTAGATAATTTACCCCTGAATGTAATCTGTAATTTTGTAGAAAAAGGGAATAAATGTACATTCTGCTGCTCAGATTCTTCTCTGTGGTCTTCACTTTGCCCTTACCCTGGGCTCTGGGCAGTTGGCGCAGGGAGACAGATGCTGAGCTGGCATTTCCTCTACCTAAAACTTGATTGACTTTTTAAAATATGTATATCATAAACTGTACAAACTACAAAAAAGAAAAAAAAACCTGCAAATCCTCAGCTTCAAAGAACATGTTAGTTCCTAATTAAGACAAATTTTGATGATTTAGCAGACAGTTTTAGAGAACTGCAGTCACAGATCTATTTCTGGATTCCTATTTTAGGTCTCAATGCCAAATATAAAGTACTTTGCTTTGTTTTCTCAATTTAGATAGTCTTGCTGGCTTCCAATGAGCCTACTCCTGTGTTTAAATCCCTGGATGAATCAGCTCCTTAATCTGCCCATATTAAACAAATTGCATTATGTATAAGGAAACTCTCAGGACTTCTACTATTATATCTTGTGGAAATATTTGAGTTAACTCAATGTAAATAAGACCCACAGCTTAAAACCTGTGAAAAACACAGAGTTTCATAGGGCAATAGAAGTTTATTTAAACTGCAAATATGATAATAAGCTGGAATAAGAGTGCTAAAAGATTATTTATCAAAATAATCTTAGGCATCTTTGATTCTCCTGTAAATTTGAAATTGATATCTGCATTAATAATTTTGCAGCATTTTACATCACCAGACAAAATTAGTTTTAATGAACTGACACTGTTTCCAAAAGGCCTTTGGCAGTGTGCAAGCAGACATTGTGCAGACTTTTATCATTTTTTTTTAATTTTTTTTTTAGACATCGTGAGTTGTCTGCTGCCTGCCATGAATTGTAGGGTTTGGCTACACTGTTAATCTGGAAGCTATACATTTCATCTGTCTGTGGTATGGGACAAAAAGTTATTCATGGAAATCCTAGAATAATTTTTATCTGATCTCAATGAGGACAATTTAGTTTTAGAAAAATTATTCTGTTTTAAAAGAGCCCTGGCTCAAGAAAGAATAAGAACACAAGCCATGTTTTTGTTCAGCTTTACATAGTCCCCCTTATTTCAGTCCCTTGAAAACAAACTGTGGCAATTATTACACATATTATAGTTGAAGAAACTCAATTTCCTTTACTCCTTAAAAGCTGAAAAAAGCTGTTCTAAATGAAAGGAATTTACTCTTAGGCTTGTCAAAACTCCATCAACATTACAGGTTCTCTGAAGTCCTGTTTGTAAATGTCACAGGTTTTTTTTATCATCACTGAGTTTTGGAACCTGGAATAATTTATTATTATTATTTTATTATATTTTTTAATAACTTAGCAGAGTAAGAAAAGAGCAAGGAAACAGTGTTTACATTTGAACAGGTTTTCTTTAGTTTTGGTATCATGTCCTTATCAGAGTGTCTAGATGGTCAGTAAATTATATATTTCCCCTGTGTGCAGAAGGGCACAAATGCATTGCTGCAATCCAGGCCCTGAGCATGCCCTGTGTCTGGATAAAGGCAGAGCTCCCAGGTGCCATTTCTGTCAGCCCTGCAATGGAAACTGCTCACCCCAAATTAACCTGACTTTGCTGGGGAAGTCACTTGGATAATAAGGCTCAGGAGCAGACACAGAGAACACAGCATCAGCCTTGGACTATTTCCTGCTGCAGGAATTAAACGAGGTGAGTTCAGCATGATGTTTCACAAAGATCCAGATTTACTCCACTCTTTCCTGTGCAGAGTTCTAACAGTGTTACCTGCTTAAAAAACCCCCAAACCAACAAACCAATAGCAGCAATGGTACTTCATTAAAATAAGATAGATCCTGCTGGAAATTCCTCTTTCTCATCTGATTTTCATTGAATTGCATTGAAATATAACAGCTGGACAATAGAGAGACATATACACATCTTCAAAAGAAATTATTTATAGTGAATCCCTGAAGATTACACCAACATTATCTATTCCCTCCATGTGTTTCTTGCTCCATGTTTTCCTAATGCTACTTTTCAGTAGAGAATGTGTTAAATATATAGGCAAGAGTTTAGAAATACTTATTCAGAAAGCTGTAACAGAACCCTGAATATTTTTCTGAAGCTGTATGGCTTAGTAGTATCTCTGCAGGTGGAATATTAATGTTTTTGAGTGAATTAATTCAGAAAAAGACCAGTTACTTAAAAAAACCCAAAAACCATAAAGACCTGCGTCATCAAACTATGAATTGCCATACTAGTATTTGACTGAGGAATGATAGCTAGAAATGTACTTCAGCTCCAGTTTCCATTATTCTTGGCTTAATATCTTGTGTGGTTGTGTTTTAGGCTCATTTCTATTAGACACATTTTGAGTCAGAATAGTAGGCAAAGCAAGTGAATGGTTCATACTGCAGCATTTAAAATTGCTATGAAATAAAATCCACATCTTAGGACCAAAATGGGAAAAGCTAATTACTTTTGGTATGCTATCTTCTACTAGGTTTCATTTTCCCAAAAGAAGAAAATTCATAAAGAAATGAACTGCAGAACTACACTCAGGCCTGCAAACTATTACAGATCTTTGAGCTGCATAGAAATATACATCTGGCATGGAGTTGAATAGAGCATCAAGGATGTAATTACAGCTATTTAATATGATCAAGATCTTTTGACTGAATTCAAGGGAAGGACAGCTTCCAAAATAAGGTATTGTATCAGCAAAGGTCTAATCTTTCCTTGTTTGCAAGCTTTGCCATTACATATGTTTTTTAACACAATTTTCTAAGGCTGGATATCTGTTTAAGGTCCAGGATACCACTTCTGCTAACTGAAGATTTCAAGATATGTAACAAGTATATTTTCTGGCAATGCCTAGCCTTGGAATGGGACAATTGATTCACGCTTCTTTTCACTAGACAATTAACTGAAGCCAGGTACTCGAGTTATTCCTCTTCAGTAAGGTTAACTTCAGTCAAAGGCCATACAGTAAAGTAACATAAAGGTCAGTGGTCTCACGGCAGTTATTTATGCCTCTTGTGACAATCCAGCTGCTACACCTCTCTTTAACCTCTAGTAAAATTGCTATTACATACCCTTTAATCATTAGAGGAGTGGGCAGGGCTTTATAGAAATGATAGCAGAGGAGCTGTAGGAGACAGGAGGGTTAAAATCATTCAGTCAGTGTCTGTCTTTGGCTGGTCATGGAAACAGCTGATGCTGCTGATTCAGGATCCAGCTTCCCCACAGCAGCCAGTTCACATGGAAAATGTCACCATAACACTCACATTAATGGCTTTTGAGCCAGAAAGACCTCACTTAAGGGGCTCTGAAGCATCACTCAAGGTATCCTGGCAGTAAAGAGAAATTCATGCTAACGAACAAAACTATTATAATTTTGTATCTCCAAAGGTACCTCCAATACTTGCAGTATTCTAATAATTTGGTATTGTTATTGGTACATCTGCTGCATGGTTTTCATCGATTTCTCATGAAAATGTTCCATTTGAGGCAGTTGTATTTTATCACAACTCAGGAACAATGGATCTACAGCAGCACACTGAGTCTTGATCTCTTCAAAACAGTGGAAAAGAACAAACGAAACAAATAAACTCCATCCATCTCCATTCCCTACAATTACGTAAACTACCAAACATAAGCAATTGTTGACTTTTGCTAACATCAGTGTGGAATCTTAATGAGTAAAGTCTAAGTGAGATAAAATGGAGCTAAATATTTGTCGTTGGGGCAATAATTTCCAGTAGCAGTTGGCAGCCATGTGTGTAATGAAGAATACTTTTGCAATAAAGAAAGCACTGTGATCTTTTCTCTAGCTGCAATAAGATTTGACTGGAGAAGTAACAGCTTCAGGAGGAGGACCTCTAAGTTTGAAGAGTAGAGAAGCTTGTAAAGATATACTGCTAATCCAAGGTGGTTTAGAGCCAGTCAGCCCGCTGTGAGGTTTTTATAGAATAGTGCCAAGACAATATATATTAAAGAGAAATCTGATGGTTCCAGTGAATCTTTTTTCCCCTTCACTGCTCTCCTATTCCAGTTAAAATACATGGAAACACGGTACTCAATCTTGATCTGAGCTCTGCACAACGGAGATTTATTAGGACAATAATCAGCACAGCCTCTGACTGTGAGTTCAATAACCATGACACTATTTGAAAAATTGTTTATAGTCCTCAAGTTTTTTATAAAACACAGCCAGTTTTCAAAATGCCCCTGTGCCCCTCAGTACTCAAACCTCTTGACTAGTCAAGTGAAATTGCTGTCATGAAAAGAAATCCTTCAACATCAGAAACATGAGAGATGTGTTTCCAGGATGTGAAGCAATATGCCTCAACCCTCTATTCACTCTGGCATTTCAAGGCTGCTTTGCATACTTCACAGCATCTTTCTCTGCACCGGTCTGGCTAGCACTTTAAGGACTGGGCCAGTCAAAATAGCTTAGCACTGACCTGTGTTGAAAACTTGATCCTTTATTCTCTTTAAAAATTGCTTAAAAAGTCTCCGTAAATGCAATTGTTATTCACAATTTCCCCAGAAATATTAATTTAAGGAGTTTTCAGTTTCCTGAGTGCTTGTCCAGCCACTCCTTAGATGGTTTGCTCAGTGGCCTGTGTTGTTACTTTCATGGGCTTAGGTGGATGTACAGCTATTTTTGCCCAAGTGGACAGCTTATGTGTTTAAAGCAGACAATGAGCTACATTTATATCCCTTGGCTTCCTGAGGCTAAGGAAATAGGTTAATAGGATACAAATACGCATTGGGCATAGGATAAGGACTATTTTTACTTGCAGTCTGCCATGTTATTAACACATTTTAAACACAGAAACACTGATCCACTTTTGATTTGACACACAAGATGGCTTGGAAATAATTTTAAATTGTCACTGTTATTTTTTTATTCCTTTTTTCAGCTGTATTTGGTGTAAGTTGAAGTGGTGGTTCTGGTCAAGTTGAAAGGCTCAGTACACATGCCTTTAAAATACCAAAAAAACCCCTTTTGTGTGTCCTACAATAATGGAAAATAAGAGTTTAAAAACAAAAGCAGTGTAATATAACCAGAAGCTGATTGTTTCATCTTTAATTCTCTAAAAGAAAATAAATTCCTACACTTTTCTTTGTAACACAGAAGGTTCTGAATGCTTTTGTATAACATTGTTTCTTGCAAAGCATTGCAATTTTACAGTTTATTATAAACTTGGTTGATTGGTTTTTTGGGTGTTTGATATTTGGGTTTTTTTTTTCCCAGAAGTGCAGACATTGCACATTAAAAGATAAAACTTTTAATATAAAAAGGTTTATTCAGCACACATCTTTTCTTCCTGCTGTCAGCTAGAATTGACTGTCACAGGAAAGCATCAAGTAGAAAATGTGCTCTATACAGACTTCTAAATTTGGAAAATCTGCATCCTTCCTTCAGCACAGAGCTCTTATTCTTACTAATTCAGAGAGGAAGGTATCATGACAACTCTGCATGCTCTCCTGAAACAACCTGTTCTCTCATGCTCTTCACACACACTTGGGACATTCTAATCTCCCACTTACCAGAGATACCCTCGTGTTTGTCTGGCATTCCATCTCCTCTGAACTCTCAAGAGCCTATTACTCATTTAATAGACAGGGATCAGCGGGCTTTGTATGAAATGGCAGCAACAGCAGATTAGTAAAAATATTCATTCTTTGGGTGGAATTAACAGTGTGATGTCCTTCACTGCCAAATGCTGGGCATGTCAGGGGCAACATCCATTTCTGTACATCTGCTGCAAGATACAGGGCCTTCAGTCATCCTCATTCCCATCCCTCCCCCTCCTGCTGCACAGAAAAGTGATTGCTCACAAAATCCAAAACCTGGATATGAAATAACTCAGTGCTGCAGTGAGTGCTGTTTAGTGCTGCTGCAGCCTCTGCCCAGGGCATTGCCACCATCAACATGTGCTGGGTCACAGTTGTTAAATACTCTACCTAGAATCCTCTTGTTCTGAGGCACTGCATGCAAATCTCTACAGTGATGCCCCAGCTGGTGCAGGAAAAGCCTTGACACTGTGCTAGCCCTGTTCTACACAAAACATTGGGCTTTTATCACAACTTCTAATGACAAATCCAGAACCATCACAGGCCATGATGGAAAAAGTTAACTCGGCCCCAACCACTCCCAGGACACTCAAGCTGTGTGGCTTTTATAATGGCTGCTCTGGCCATTCTCTAGAGGAAGGTCAGAATCACTTCTGATATATATATATATTCTTTTCAATAAATCCAGACCACTGCTATGGCTCAATTTCAAAGCTGAAGAGTAAATGGAGTTAATTTTCTCTAGGACATAAAAATACCAATAGTTTATAAGCAGAGGCTTCCCCAGAACCTCTTCCAAAGCAGGACTGTGAAGGATAAAGTTAGCAATAGTTGCAGCTGGATGAACTAATGTAGATTGGTTTCCTGCAGTTTTCCAGAAAAAAATGAAGTAAAGAAGACAAGCTGCTATCCCACAGCAGGAGACTTCCAGGGGGAAGTTTTTGCACAAACGGATTTGTGCAATCACAGGAACCCCCATTTGTTTTCGTCCTTCTACCCCCTTTAGCCTCTACTGACACCCTCCAACCCCTTGGATCACTGGTTTATTTCCAGCATCCTGACCTTTTGAGGCCACTTTTGCCCTCTACTTTTTTCCCTGTCTCTGGTCCACAGTTGTCCCCCACGTCCGTTCAACCTCAATTTTATTCTGGGACTCCAATGACCTTTGGGTCTACCAAACCCTTTCATCTCTACTTTTTCTAGCCTCACAAAAACTTTCAGCCTGCCACCCCTTTCAACTGCCACATATTTCCTGGCCTTGCCTCTTCCTCCAAGCCTCTACTTTATTTTGGGTCGCCTTTCAGACCGTTTTTCTTTGCCAGTACAAGATGTCAACAAATTGAAAGTGGGACACAGGCATTTTTTCTGGTTTTGAGCACTAATCTGTATAGCCAAGGGCAATTGCAGTCCACTTTAAAAAATGGTTTGTGCTCCCAAGATTGGTGAAAAAGGCAGATAGCAGCTATAAACTGGATTTCTCATTTTACTGCTCTCTCAGAAGAGTCAGAAAACAGTTTGTCTCACCAGGCCAAATTCTACTGTTTTGAATTATGAATTTGTGTTTATCTCAACGAGAAGGCTATGTACTAAAGATTGCAATATTTAGCCTTACTTGTTATCTACTTTTCTCTTTCCCCAGTGCTGTGAAATTTTTGTTGGTATCAATTTGCTGAGGAATCACTGCAGCAATTTGTAATATATAAATCTTGAAAGTTTTGATGAAGGAAATTTTAATAACTAATTTTACACCACTAGAGTCAAAGGAAATTTTGTTCTTAATAACAACCAGTGCAAGAGCAAGGCAAAAGTTTTCTTTGAGAAATGCAAGCCTTTGAGAAATTCTTCAGATAAAATACCAGAGACATGTTTTCTCCCTTAAAGATTTTTGAATGAGTAGCACTTACTAGAAATGTTTGACTGGGTTGGAAGTATTTGATCATTTCCTCAGCTTTTATCAAAGGTTTATTACTTGAGAGAAAGAACTGTTCTTCTAATTTACCCATTTTTCCCCACTGACAAGCAGGAGAACTTAGTGGACTGATGTTTCCAATAGCCCTGCAAAATTTGCTGTGTGTGATGACCCAGCACCCTCTCTCTATAAAAGAAGCTTGAGCAGAAAAGACAGGAGCTGGCAAGGAGTGTAACAGGAACCTTTCCCCCCTTGCTTCATCCACTTCCCCAACAGCAGGGACCTTCACATGCCACTTGCTCCTGCTTCTCTTCAAACATACTCTTTAAAGATTTTGGGCCATTTCTCACTGCTCCATAGACAGAAACCATCAAGCAGAGAGGTCTAAGTGCTTGAGAGACTCATCCCAGCCCCATCAGACCCTGCTGACACCACTGAAAGACTCCCCCAGACTCCCCCTTGCATGCTGTAAATTTAATGCCCATGAGGCAGAAGCACACTGAAAGTCCCCAGCCCCTCTTTAAAAACAGCTGGGTTACTCCTCACTCATTTGTCTGGCATTTTGGGGGAGTCAGCTGGTCTCTCTCAGCACTGCAAATAGCTCATCAGATGTCTTGGGGCATGGTGGCTGCTTTTCTTCAAAATCTGCAAGGTGCTTATCACAGCAGGAGCCTGGCACACAGGTAGGCAAAAACTGTGTCAAGAAGGGCCACCAGACCCCTGAGGAAAGGTGTTACACACAAACAAATTCTAGGGGAAATATCAGCCTGTCATTTTTACCCTGCTGAATTCAGATTGAAAGGAGAAATGTATTCTTAATTTAGACTTGATATTAAAGGTAAATATTTATGTCTGTTGATGGAGGCACAGATGAAATCTCTATTAAAATCTGTCACAGGAGGCTGTGGTTGGAAAAGAAGACGGCATGGGTGCAGTAATGGCACACCAAGGAATTCAGCTACACAGACTGTAGCATTTGGAAATGACAAAGCGTGCTGTAAATGTCTTGATATGAAGAAAGTGTCCCTTTTAAATGGAAAAACCAAATGTAATAATATACTGGAATATTGTGTTGGTGTTAATGTAAGTAGCTTTTTTTTTTTACCTAAACCTCCATTATTATCAGAATTCATCATATGTTTTTCTCCTTATTTACCCTAGTAAACTAAACTAAACAGGATCAATATGTAGAAATAAATCCACATCTCATTTTCTGCAGAGGGCAGCTGTGAATTAAGGAAAGATTGGTTATAAGAAATACTAATCTTGCTGCAGAAAGGCAAGGAAACTTTAAACTCTTCTAGCTCACCTTTTTCTCTAGCCTGATGTGTGTGTATATATATACACACACATATATAGCAGTGTCATTCTTCAGTTGCCTTTAGGTTTCTGCTTTCAGTGTAAGATCTTTTCCCATGCTGTGTCTTTCTTGCCTCTCAGTCTGGATGTCATAGAAAAAAAATATAATGAATAATAGCAACTTTGATAGGGCTATTAAGTTCTATTCCTCACCCCTAAGCCAATCTCTAATGATTACAGACAAATGACATAATGGGGGAAATGAAATCTTTTATATGCAGAAAAAAAATTATTCTCTAAGAGTCTATGAATTACTTTTTCCTGAGAGTGACCAAGTAGGGCTAAAGCATCACAGCAACAGAAACAAGGGGCAATGGACACAAATTGAACACAGGAAGTTCCATCTGAATATGAGGAAAAACCTCTTTGTGGGTGACAGAGCACTAGAAAGGTGCCCAGAGGGACTGTGGAGTCTCCTTCTCTGGAGATGCTCCAAACCTGCCTAGATGTGGTCCTCTGTAAACTGCTCTGGGTGAACCTGCTTTAGCAGGGGGCTGGACTAGAAAAGCTCCAGAGCTCCCTTTGGAGCCTGTCTGTGCCTTTGTGACTGGGATCTCTACTTTTATCAACTACATCCACGTGTTTCTATCATATTCCTGACCAGTTGGCCAATGGCACAAATTTATGAGACAGAGCTAGAGACAACAGAACAGAAAAGGAGGCAAAGAAAGACCAACAAAAAGATTCTGCCAATTTCAAAAGCTAAAAAAAACCTTTTGTAGGATGCTTCACCTTACAGATAAGGAAATGGAAGCAGAGCATTCAATTAGGTGTAAATATTACCTTCTACCCAGTAATTCCTGGTAAGACCTCAAATGTTCAGCAATCAGCCACAGCCTCAGCATTAATTTGAGCGACTCACCTGCAAACTGCAGTAGTTTGCACTGGCATTATCACTGTCATGTTTTATGTGAACCAAAAGCAGGCTCTCATATTTTGGATCAGGTCAGAAACATTTTTCACAAAATCGTCTTCTATCTTCAACTGTTCCATTCTGCAAAAGACCTGAGTGTTGCCAGAGAAGAAGCATTAGAAATTAATTTACAAAGAATGACTAGGAGAGCCCATTCAGTGAGCCTTCTGCCCAGCTTTTACTCATGTAATACCCAGTCTCTGTCAGATCCCACTAAAACCCACTGGGATTACCAATGGGGTCAGTGTAATTGAAGTCTATTACAAATTTAATGCTCCTTTTTTTGTTTATAAAAACATATACAACGATTACACACTTTACCTGAAGCATCAATAATGCAGATAGTATTTCAATAACTAAAAACGAATTATTTCAGTGTTAAAAGTAAAAATGCTGTTTTGCTAAATTTTGTACATTATCCTTTTTTTGTCCGTAATAATATAATGAGAAAAAGGTTTATTGAAGTGAAATGGGAGCTTTGGAAGATTTAAAGATTCTTAGTAGACAAGTAAAATTGCACAGAATGATCACCCCATAGTGTAATAATTCCAAAAATACAATCAAAAGACAGCACGGAGCACTTTCACAGTGCCCAAGGAGACTCGAATATGCGCTTTTGGAACTGCTGGGTCAAAAGAGTATTGTTATCCTCAGCAGTTACTGGAGGCAATAATTTAATCTCTTTAATAAATTTCTTAATGGTCTAAAACACTCTGTCAATGGAGTTTTCGTGTGTCAAAGTGATAAAAGTCAAATTTTCCATTGTCTTTTAGTACTGTAAACTAGAAGTTAAGTATCTGGAAAATATCCTCATTTACGAAGCTAATTTCAAGGGAATCAAAGAATTAGCCAAAATTACTAAACATATTATAGTATAAAAGAAGCCTGGGAACTCAGAAAAATTTTATATTCAAATCCCTACTTGCAATCACAAAGGCATGAAGCACTTTCCTTTGCTAATAATGAATATAAATGCTTTGGAGATCATTATACATTCTTGAAATTTTTAGACATTCACTTTAAGCCCTTAGAAGAAGATCTTATCTTTAATGTTCATAGGAACAACGAGTTGAAGGTCCATGCTTGTCAAAAAACCAAGACGGAAATTAAATGATCTTTCCCTGTAACTGCACATACTTTCTTTCTTCTTTAGAGTCATAAATATGGTTCCTGTTCTTTTTACACTCTCAAATAAAGTGTTAGTGCCTTTTGACCTTTCTTGGAAATGAATAACTAACTCATAAATAATCACCAAGCCATTATTTGAAGAAGTCTCAGGCAATGAGCTCACAGGGAACCATTCCCTTCCTTGACTTTCTACCTAACAGTTAACCCAAACAGATCAAATTTGGATGACTGAAACTCTAATCAAAAATAAAATCGTAAAATAAAATTAACTTCCAGGTCCAGTTATAAAACTATAGATTAAACAGTTACTGGGATTCAGCAAATACGACACCAGTGATTGTTACGCATTAAAACTTCTACAGAGAGTGATGGATACAATTCAGCCATTTATTTATTCCATTTCTCATCCAGAAGTTCTGTATCAAAAGCCCTTTGGGAGAAAACTATCTAGGACATCTCAATTAAACAATCTGTCTTACTGCTATCATACAGAAACTTGGAGAAATGTTAGAGATTTCTTTTATTTATTTATTCTTTTTTTAAAGTAGAGACCTTTTATTTTAGTACAACCCTTCTGACAGCCTCTCAGCCCCCTCAGTCTGCCCTGCTGCTTGGGCAGGTGGCATGATGGGCTAAATTGTGGGGCTAAACTGAAGTGGAATAAGAGACAAATTATGTTCTGAAAAGATGGGGGGAAAAATTGTTTAAATCCTCATCCTCTAGCTTTTCTGTCTTTTAGTTGTGCCAGAGTTACCACACAGGAAGCTTATATGTGACAATTCGTAATTTTCACTTCATCCCCATGCTAGCTTTACCATGGATAACATATATTAAACCAAAACCAGAAACGGACTCTCCATTTATTTCAGCTCTCAGGCAGGTGGGATTGAGTTCAAATACAATGAGTAATATTTCTTTCTTGGGGAGTTCAAAGATTTGCATGACATGCCCATCACCTTTCCTCCAGCCTTCAACATACACAGGTATTTTAAAATTTGTACCAGGTAAATCTCTCTTGCTATTAAACAGTTTCATCCAGACCAGCTCACTTCCACAAACTCCATTCCCTTCCATTCCCTCCTGGGACCTGTTGTTATATGCTGAGTGGGTTTTACAAAAACCTTTAATGGGTTTCCAGTTCAAACACACATCTCTCCCACCCAAAACCACCCAGTGATTTCTCCTTTCTATTTTTTTTTTAGTGAAACTGTTTTTATACAGGAAAAATTTGTATAATGAGAAACTTGAGCGAGGCAGTGTTGGACTGTAAATCTTCAGAGAATACTGATTATATTCCACACATCTCCTACACTCACTCAACTGCCGCTATAAAGAAAACTGAAAGAGTGGAACTATGTTGTGGTCCAACCTTTTCAGAATTTATCTACAATTTACAGGTATGAGATGAGTAGACAGCTACAAACATAGTAAAAATGTTTAAAACCATAATTTAAATTTAAGAAAAGTCCTTATATGAAAAGCAGCAGCGGCACAAGCTCTGAAGACTTTTTTCCTTATTACTGGAGATTACATCTCTTTTAACTTTATCATTTTACCTTCAGAGAAAGCTGACATAAAAATCCCTATAATATTGAATATTACAGTTCAGTACATCTGTCCAGTCACCAATGTTCCTACTTTTTATAATATTTTATTTTCATCGCCAATAATGGGCATTAAAACTGAATAAATTCTCAGACTTTTCATCCCCAGATGAAATGGGAAAGAAGAAAAAGACAACAGAAACTGTAACTAAATATGAACCACACAGAACTAAGACAGTGAGGGTGGCCAGCTTCTAAAACTTAAGTTTTATTGCTAATTTAGTTCTACTTTTCCTTCAATAGCTATATGTAAAAAAGAAATAAACTGATCTGATATTTAAACACAAGAAAAAATTCTGAGTTTAGAATTGAGAGTTCCATTGCCTCAGTGAGCAAGATTGGGCTGAGAGTATTAAATGTGCAATTTGCCAAAACTTCTGGGGAGAATGACAGTATTTTGAAATTAGCATCTGCAGTGGTTCCCAATATTGCAACCTTGCTTCTCAGTACATGAGAATGTAATTCTTTCTTCTCCTGTTTACTTACTTATTTCTCTTCACCTAGTGTTAAAAAAAAAGTGAAAGCCAAAATAAAGTCCAAAACAAAGGCCAAAATTCTAATAGCTGGATACTGTCTTGGCATTTTGCTGTAAAATGTCAGTGTGAGGCATTACAAATTTTACAGATCAAAAGGCATTTTAGTAACTTTCTTTATGGCTTGAAAATTAAAGTAAGTAGAAAAGACTGCTATTTCCTATGGAAACAGAAAAGGTTTCAAACCATTTAGAACAGACAATACTCAAAGCAGAGGTTTAATTTTAGCAATTCACATAATTGTGGTAAAAATGCACAATGCTCTGCAAAAAATATTTAGTACAAACATTCTTCCTTTAGATATCACCAAAATAAACTGTATCTTTGCTCCTTCCTATTGTCTGTCTTTTCAAAGTAAAGTATCACCAAACTTTTCCTATGAGGACGTGAGGTTCAGCACCTACCTTTTGTTAAATCTCTTGAAACCAACACTGAGACAAGAGCCATACACTGCTGCATGTGTTTACAGATACTTCATTCCCAGAAGCGTGGTCATGACTTTCATTGGCATAATTGGAGCTATTTATCAGCATATCCTAAATAAACAGGTTTGTTATATTTTAAAGAGTCTAATATCATACAGACAGTGCTTAATGAAATAAATCAGAAGGTAATGCTAAAGATACTAACATTATTGGAAAATCTAGATTTCCAGCAGAGTTAGAGAAGTGCCTATGTGAGAAAGCTACTTTATAACCTGGGACTGAGCTTCTGTTGGGAGCTCTTCCAGGGCTGCCCTGGCTCTGCAGCCAGCAGATCCAAGCCCTGGTGCCAGGTTGTGCAGCTGCAGAGCTGTCAGGGTCAGCTGTGCGGCAGCCTGGAGCTCATGGCCTGTTACCACAATGTCCCTGACGTCCCCACTTATCCACCTCCTCAGTTCCAGAGCATAAGGAACAACCTAGCTAAAGGCGTAATTTAAAATATAGCCAGCAGTGAAATAGTAACCACAACATTAAGGGCCACTGACTTCCACAGCTATTGAGATAAATGAGATAGGCTCTGCAGACATGCACTGACACGGTGAGCAGCTGACCAGTTGGCTGGGTTGAGTGAAAAACCCTTCTGTCCCAGAGCTATAAGTGATTGCTGCCCATCCTGCTCCAGCAGTTCAAAATCCAGTAGAAACTGTTAAACAAGATACACTAAAGACTTTTTAAAAAAATCCTAGAGAAATGACAGATGGAAGTATTTTATTTCAATGGAAGAGGAGCAGACAAGTTGGAACAGTGCGTTGCCATCACAAATCTGTGTAGGATCTCCCTAACTGGAAAAAGCTCACAGCCCCCTGGACCAAACCTATTAGTTGTGTTTCATTCTTAGTGAGCATCAGATACATGGGAACCCCTGAATCCAGAAAGGGAAATAAGGAAAGAGGCAGGCTCACACCAAAAGGCTTGGTTATTATTCAGATGAGCTGTGTTTATTTTCCCTCTGTACTTTACAGCTCAGATATAAACCAGAGCTGCTGCTGAGCAGGGCTCTCGTCACAGCATCCTCCCCAGCTCTGTTTCCATTTTCTGTATCTATTTCCAGTGTGTATTAAAATAACTCAAGTTCATTTGCAGCATCAGCCCTAACTACTGTTATTTTCATATCTAAAAATAATTCAATTTTATTTATGGCAGTGTTTTGACTACCCAACTGCTGATGTCAACCAACATCATAGAAAGAGAATCAATGACCAGGCTTAGATTATTTTCAACCACAGACAAGAAAATTTGAAAAGATTGATGATAAATCAAGATGATTCTGCAAGAGAGCCTCTGGAATGTACTGGCATTTCAATTTTATTAAGAAATAATAAACAGCCTCCAGCAATAATATGTTTCCACAAGACAGTTGTGCTCTAGCAAGTATGTGTGTGCCAATGATAAGAGTTATTTTCATACTTTTCTTTGGATGTGAAACATTCCAGCCTTGCACTTGCACAGCTGAAATAGCACAGATACAGAAAGTGGAGCTGCCATCCCAGCATCCCAGACTAGACAAAGAATAGGTTTGTCCTGTGTCTTCAGCTTTTCTGTGGCCATCAGAAACTATGAATTTATGAATTTAAACTTTTTTTTAGGATACAAAATTGTCTCAATAATTCAGTAGCTGTATTTGGAAACTGCTTCTGGAAATAAACTCTAGTATAATTTTCTATGGAAAATATTTTTCATTCCACTTTTTAAATCCTTATAATTTTCACTTTTAATAGCTTAGTTTTAGTGTGGAACTTTTGTCTTTCTGTGTCATAGCTGGAACAGCAGATCTTTCTTACAACTACATCAGTGAATTGTGGCTGATTCATCTCTGACTCATTTTGCTAAAGTTCTTAAATATATCCATTTTCTGGTCTCACTTCAAGTAATTTATTTTAGGTTTGGGTTTTTTTTTCACATAGGTAGAAATCCCTTTTCTAATGGCATTTCACAGCTTAGGCTGAAAATAAAATACAATCAAATTTAGCTGCTCCATTCATTTTGAGAGTCTGAGTAAAGCCAAATGTTGGACTTATCTGTGTGTGTAAGAACAAAGCCAAGATGTTTGTCCTGGAGGACCTACAACAGTGGTTTCCATTTGTGCAGTACCTTCATGGTCCACTTTTCTCTCCTGAAACTTTTCAAATGTTTTTACTGTAAGAGGTCAGAAAGTCCCAGCATTGACCTTTGAAACAGATTTTTTGGAAAGAGTTAAATTTTGAGCTAGGTTGAAAATTCTGCTGTTTACATTATTTAAAATGAGAAAAACTGAAGGCATGACCTGAATCAGTCACAATAGTTCTAGACAAGAAAGCAAACTGGATCCTCCATCATATGAAAACATTTAGAATTGATGTTCAGTTCCTTTGTGTCATCTTCTTGAAACAGTCTGACTGGTAAAGCAAAAAAGCTCCTTCATTGCTGATTTTATAGTGCTATTTTATTTTGAAGATAAAGCCATAAAAAGCTTAGAGAAAAGTTTGTATTAGTTTTGCAAAACAAAATCTCTCTCTACTATCAGATTTTTAAATATTAATGGAAAACTTTTCTGACAAAGGAACCCCAAATATCTCTGAGCAAAAAAATTTCTAATATGAGATGTTTGCCAAGGATAATGTTTTTACAAGGACCTACAAAAGGATATTGAATGCCATTGAATTTATGGGATTTTTTTCTTGCTATTAAGAATTCATCATTTATTCACATCTACATATCGATGAATAATCTTTAGCTACTAAAATGATCTTTATATGGATATGAGTGAGCTAAAGAAGCATGAATGCATATCAAAGGTAACACCAACTTAACATACAAGAAATGCTCATATCAGTGAGAAATCCTTTAATAATACTGCACAAGCTTAATCGCTAAGGAGGAATGAAAGGGTATGGCAAGGCTTATCTCCAATTTGAAATGAATTTGCTAACTTCAACTCAATGCTCTCAAACAGTGTAGAGTAACAGAAAAGGGATCTACAAATTTGTCATTCATCAAGTCTTTTTACAAACCTGAATTTTTTATGACTAAAAATCTGCTATTAACTCATTTTCAATTGACTAATTCTAAAGGAGCAGAGCAATTTACATGAAAATACTAATTTTAAACATGCTTTTAATGAAATGCTTATTAAGGGCAAACACTATAATTTGAAGAGTAAAATATGTTATTTCATTGTAATACATTTAATTTTATGCTGTTCAGATTCATGATTTCAAAACTTCTGCCACAAATGTGCTGCACCGAATTTCAAACACATTGTTTTCTTTTTCCTTGTGAAGACATAAACAAGCTCTGCCTGCTTCTATCCAGCACATTCGTTGTTATGTGGCACTGAGAGGAGCCAAAAGCCTTCAGCACCATCACCTCTGGTGCCTTGGGCTCCACAGGTGTCCTGGCAGCTGCAGGGCAGGCAGTGCTGCCAAGGGCAGAGCTGTGGTGCTGGCACTGCTGGCGCACCCCGCAGCTCCCTAAGGCTCTGCAGCCAAAGGTCTGCCAGCACAGGCACTTTTAAGAGGCTGTGAACAAGCAGAAATAAAAAACAAGGGCGCTGTTGGTGTGGAATGCCCTCACAGCTCCCTGAGATGGAAGCTAAAACCCTTTGTTTGTATGCTGGGTGTGCTGGAGGCTTGGAGCTTGCAGCTCTCCACTCAATAAAGGCACGTTCCTACAGAGCTGGACAGAAGCCTTTGTCACCCCTCAGCCTCTGGGCTGCACAAAAATACAGCTCCCCCAACCACCCTTCCTCCTGGGGGACAGAACAGCAGCTCCACTCTTATTTGACCTGAAGCAGAAGCCATCTGGAGAGAAAATATCAAAGAATTACTGATGAATAGTTTTCCTTGTGGTTGAAGCAGTTTTATGTTTTTCCTAGTCCAAGCCTAGCTGAAACCACTTCCAGTAGGAGACACAGCCTGACTCAATTCAAACACTTCCAGCTCATTTTGCACCGTCTGACCCCAAATGTAACTCTCCTGCTTTAGAAGGGGTGTAAGAAACCTGCACAGAGAAGCCCCCAAGCATGAAATGTTAACAGAAATCTCCAGTTCTGTCTGAAGCCCCTCATGTGCTTCAGATGTGTGTGCAAGGGATGCACCTTGCACGTGGGGTGCTGCACCCAGGTCAGGCTGCAGAGAGGGTGAACAGAAAGAAGAGGGGTCACAGGTGAAAAACAACAGAAACGGCAAACTTTGTGTATCCAACACCTAAACCACGACACCAAGCTAGTTCAGGCAGCCACATTTGATTACATTGGTAACTCATGCACATACAGGGGAAAAAGCTGATGTGTTAATTCCTAGCGTGTTTGTATTAACACAGCTTTTATGATCAGTTGAGCATGGTCCTGTCCATGACAATTTTTTTGTATGGTTGTTGTTATAAACATGCTTAATCCAGAGTACAGGAACTGTACATTTATTATAAAGCTCTTCCCAGCTTCATTTTTTCTGCAGGATGCTTTTCACTTGCTGCAATGCCTTTCTTACTAAGCAACCCTCAGTGGTTACATTTCTGTAGGGTTATTTTGGGGGGAGGAGTTCAGGGACACTCAAATCTTTCCAGGTGTTCTGAGGCTGGCTGCTACATAATAAAATAGAGGATCCATTTAAGTTCTCTGAAGTGGCTTTAGCTCCTCTGAATGCTGCCTGTCTCCCATGACCATCTCTTGGCCTACAGACTGGCAGGCTTCCTGTGCCTGATGTGGTTAAAAATTTATTTTTCTCAATTCCTTTTGTTTTTTCTTACCACCACATTGTTGGCAGGTTTTTTGGGCTGCATTTTTAGGTTGAGAGAAGGTGATAAAATGGAGATGTTATGGGTCGGTGTTCTATAGCAATGAATTTCCTCAGGCCTGTGTGCATCATGAAACTCTTGCTCCTTTGCAATGTCACATTTAAGGCTTGAGTAAAATATATGTTTTAGTGCCTTTATATTACCTAGCCAGGCACCTACTACAGAGCCTTGTTGTTTTGGAGCATGTGTACTTGTGTATGAAAGCTCTTTTTGTTACCATGGTTTAGAGTACACATATTTCTTCAGTAGTGTGTCTAGAAACAGAAAAAATTACTTTTAATGCACTGTTAGTATTTTCAGTGTGTTGTTCTAAATTCACACTGTACTCCCTGAATGCCTGTATCAGTGAGGATTTGCCACAAGCAGCTGCCTGCAGTCCTTCCTTATTTACTGTTCACTGCTTGCTCAGCAAGAGGAATGCAAACATGAGGAGTCCAGCAGAGATTAGGTGATGATTAGACTGGTCCCCAGCTCCTGTTCTGAGGCTGTAGCAGGGTTTTTCTACCTCTTCCCAAGCTGCTGCCCTGACCTTCTGTCTCCCCTTTCCCAGCTATAGGCCACATCTTGCTTCCCAACCCTCTCACTCCCTCTCACACTCACCATGCAGCCTCTCTTTTGTTAAAGAAATTTGCAGTTAATATTTTCCTGAACTGAATGCTCTATAGAAAGAATTAAGTAGGGTTTTTTTTTTCATGTTTAATGCATGCCTACCATTCTAAACCACAATCCTGTGAAGGCACAGGAGAGATCCTGTCAGAGGAATGAATAATTGTACTCCAGCTCAATCAAAGATTGATCGATCCTTACTTTCATTTATTTCCTGGTCTCCTCCTTAGTGGACTTGCTGCAATTAAAAAAAAAAAAAAGGATATTTTCTAAATAGTCACTAAATGCTGCATGCACAAATGTTCTTTAGCATCTCGCTTCAACCTCCTGCTGCGACTTTGAAAGCTGTGCTGTGCCTGTGGCAGAAACATTGCATACATTAATCATCAGGGAAGATGGTGCCAAGAAACTAGGTAATAGCTTTACTAATATTTGTGCCTTTAAAGATTGGGAAACAACAACTGAACTTTAAAAATCTTTGTTAAAATTTGGTTTGCTGAAGGGAGTTCATTATTCCAATGTATGGCAGCACAGTGATACAAAATGTGTGTATCAAACAGCAGGAAAAGCCAAGGCTGCTGGAACTCACCCCTGTCTCCACACCAGTTCAGGGTTACTTACCCTGAAAAAGGAGCCACACAGAGGTTTTACATAAGTGTGCATCCAGGAAAGGCTCCATCTCTGAGGGCCAGACCCACCAGCAGGGGGAAGAAAGAGCAATATCAGTGGAGCTGGGAATTACACGAGGCTGGACCCAACTGCTGCTGAAGTTGACCTTTGTTGCAGTAGAAGGCAGGCTCAGCCCCACCTGGGAAAGCACTGCCCAGCAGAGGCTGTTCTGCACTGCTGTCTAGAGGAAACGCAATCCTGCACATATTGCTACCTTCTCATCTTTTCCAGATACCCCTTTTCGGCTCCCTAGCTTCTTGTTGCTGCCTTATGCTGTATAGTTTCTGTTTTCTTTATGGATAAGATTACTCTTATTTTTACTCTTATGTGGTTTTTTTGCATTTAACTTTGGATATATCTGGAAAATGAAGAAATGCCTATTGTGTTCATCTGTACCATCATACTTAATGTCATCAACCGAAGAAACAATTTCCATTTCATAATATAACATCTCCACTGGAGAAATTTAATGGAATTGCTTGCCCATTTATCACTTCATGTTAGATTTAATAGCAAACTGCTACAGGCTTAAGTAATACAATAAATTTAACATGTAATTTCAATAATCCATAATTAAGAATGTCTATACTTGAACAGAAAATGTGGGTGAATAGGAAGGAAAATCAGAAGGAAAGTATAATTTCTTTTGATAAAAAAGCTGCAATTTGTTTTTCACACTTAAATCATTAAATTCACAACACAGAAAAATCTTGGATTTTTGAATTCCCCTTACACTTCCTTTTCATATGTTATGACTCAGACGGTCACTTCTCTTGTCTCACTACTAAAAATAAAGGGAGAATAAATCTGAAGTCATAAAACTGTTACCTTCTAGCTGAGTTCACATAAAGGAGAATAAAGAATAGAGACACTTCATCACTAGAAAACCGGTGATGGGAGAACTGTTCTTTTTCAAAAAAGAACTACTTTATATTTTTTTGTTCAATGACGTGAATTACAGTGTTGAGCTGTTACAGTTCAAACACACTGAGTTCAGAGACAATCACAAAAAGGCAAAGGATTAATATTGTGTTCACAGTGGTAAACACCAAGCTGTTGCCTTTAATCTGACTGAAAAATTCCCTAAAATTCTAGACACACCCTGAAATCTTTCAAGACTTTTATGATTGTTTCAGCCTCAATATTTGAAAGTAATCTAATAATACACTCAGTAGCAAAATTCAAAGAGTGTAGATTTAATTAATTTAATTTCTTAAGGATAAAAATAGTATATGTCTTTTTTTTGCAAGTCAGTATAGTCTGTTAGGATGCTGCATGCAATGCTACAGCATTTCAGTCACACCAAGTCATGTGTGACAAAGAAAGGAAAAAGGAGTTCTTACTTAGTCCAGCAAGCCTGGTATCATGATAAAATCTAGAAGGAAAAGACAATTTTTAAACACACTCCTTTTAAATCTAAGGGTAAACTGTTGTTTAGGTGCACTTTGGTACTTATCTGGGTGTTGTTTTTCCAGCCTGCATTACATTCCTTCAGGGAACTGCTGCCCGAGCCCATCTCCAGAGTGTTTACCCATGGTCTGAGTCCCTTCTCTAACACTTTGTGACAATAAGATCTACTAATTGATTCTTGCTTCCAAAATTAATATCTGGAAGCAGTTCAGAGCTTCCTCAGGATCACAAATCTCTCAGCTCCTTCTCTGCTCCCCTGAGCCTTTTATACATTTGTTTTTATTGTCCACTGCTGTGGATAAAACCCTGGGCCCTCCTTACCAGGAGGTCTTGCAGCTGCCATATCTCATAACAGGGTCAGTTCCACTTGGTAAGTCCCTGAAACCACTTTCTTTTCCAAATCAGTCACTATCTGTTTCTCTTTTCACTAACTATGTGTTTCCCATTATGGCACAGAAAGTCTGATTTGGAACTGAGGGAGTTTATCTTGTTTTTTGGGTTGTCTAAGTCTGAAAATCCTTGTCTGACTGGTGTCACTGTACTCTGCAGTTCACTCATCTGAAAGCCTAAATCAGCAATTGGCCCTGTAAATCTCAGTTAGATGGTGACCATGGAAGCCCACATTTCCTTTACTCACTCTTTGTATAGGTTCTGTATTTGTAAAAGATCATGCAACACTTTACCCAAGTTTCTGAAAAGAAATCTGTATCCAGAACTAGCAGCAGCACCACAGAAAGACTGATAATTAGTAGCAATTTTTCCTTCACATTGGGGTTGGAATCATATCTAGTAAATGGGCCACAAATTGAAAAATGAAGAGATAAAGTATTAATAGCTTTGTTGATTTTATGACTTAATGAGGCAGGAGACCTATAAAGCATAGTACAATTGTGCTTGATTAAAATAATGAATAATACAATGCATTATACACAAAGGAGCAACAATTCAGTTTCATGCAGATGGCCTGACTTTGGGGAACTTGGGTTTATCACACTAATAATGTAATGTAATTTACATGGGCCTTATAATCCATATATTCCTTCTTCTCTGTATGAGAAAAGGGAGACCCATGGACATACTGACATATGAATCCTGCTGCAGTGAACATGGAACTTTTGGGGGGAAATCAACAGAGAAGCATGACTGTTTCTGGAAACCCAGAGACCTCTGGGCAGAGAAACTGGACCAAAACTTCTCTGCAGCCCTATAACTTTCTCTCTTCCTAAAGTGAGAGAGAGAAAAAAAAAAAAAAAAGAAAAATTAATTTTCTAGGACTGTTTTTGTTCTACTTGCATTTTTCCATGGGTATTTCTATGCAAATATACAACGTGGCCCAGGCAGTGCCTTCTGTGTTCCAGTATGGACATCAGTTCACATGGGCCTTCCTTCACTCCTCATCCACACATTTGCATTTGTGGAGCTTTTATGTTATAGTGCACAGAACCTGCTACAGTTCTCTGGGTTCTACCAGCAGAAGGAATGATTAATGAAGAATAAATGAGGCATCTGACTTTTGAAAAATCTTGCATCCTAGCTGGTGTAAGATTGTGCCAGACTCCTGAGATTTCTGTCCTGCTTTTCCTTATTATAACTTTGAAGCGTCTTTTAACTAAATCAGTGAGGAAATTACCTGAGCTCCTGCTCTAGTCCTTCCTGTGAATAAAATATACAGTTTGAAGGCAGCTGAACAAAATATGCAGAAACTTGGGTAAGCTAATTTGTTCAAGGAAAAAAAAAAGCTCTATTCCCTGAGTTTAGGAAGAAAGACATCTACTATGTGGTATAGAAATTATTTAGCTTCTCCTACAAAATAGATGAATTTTTCAAACTAATTTTACATAGTTAAAATAGAAGGTTTTTTTTTCCTTGTGCTTCCTTTCCCTGCCAAATTTTATTTCTGTTTGCTTAGTACTGATCATTAGCAGTTTGTGAGCATGTACAACACTGTTGTTGATAATATTGGATATTACATCAACTTCTGCCCATAACAAATGGGGCTCAGAACAGTTTTTGCTGATTTTCTTATAAAACAAACTATTTTCTCCTTTCCGTTCCCTTTCTGATGATTCTCAGAGCATCAAATATATCCATTTTCTAGGTGAAATATGTTTTTCAGAGAAACAAGCAGTATGAAATGAATTGCCCTGTGCCAGCCCGTGCCCCACTGTGCCCTCCTGACTGCATTCTGTTGTTAGTCTTTAGAGAAAGCTGAAAACATGGATTGGCACTTGGCTTGCACAGCAACATCACTCTGTCAGGACAAATGTTGAGATTTGGCCATCACAATAAACAGAGTATGAACAAAAACAACCTGGGAAGGAAATACTGCTCTGTTTTCTGTGTCCTCTATGGGCAGACAAAGGATTTGGCGGGTTCCCTTCAGTGAAGGGGGGCTCTGGAGCAGCAGGGGTTTTATGAGAAACTGTGGCATGACTTTCTCACCTGAAATCCTAAATGTTCTTCCCAGTTTTGTGCCCATCAGAGCTACTGGTAAAGTTGACACTGTCCTGCAGAATTTGCCTTTACATTTGATCATATTAAATTGATTTATTCCATGTTCCTTATATTTCTTTGCACAGAAATGCACAAAAGCCTAAGCCAGCAGCCTTCTTAATGCTAGCAAGGTTTGGGAAGCAACAAACCCAGATATTCTGCCTCTGAAATCTGTCAATACGCTCCATAAACAGCATTTTCTGAAGTCACCATCCTCTTTAGCATTCAGACACAGCAATAAACTCCTCTGTTGCAGTTTGCTTACTTGGTTATTTGAAAACAAGACAAAAAAATTTAAGCCATATTGTCTGACCTGGCAGAACTGACTACAGAAGCTACTTCACCAGAGCAACTGCAATAGCGCACGAAGAAAATGTCTGAAAAATACGAGACAATCTCTCAAAGCTATGAAAAAGTCTGAGAAAGTCATAGTGGAAACCTCACATCTCACAAACCTTCTTAGGCTGAGAAACTGAAGGAACACAAAGCTGCTTGTAGCTGTGAAAGAAGACCCCAGCTGCCAAAATGCTCCACAACACCTGATGCCTCATCATCCTCTCTTGCCCAGGGAGATGGCACTGTCCATGAGAAGTTCACATCAATAGTGTTCTTTATAATTTCTCTGATCCTCTAATATCAATTGATTTCATTGTCAAATGACATAACCTTCATCCAAAATAATACCCAATCTTCCTGTTTTTCAAGTATGGCAAATTGGATTTATACTATAATGCAAGAAAAGGCTGCAATATTTTTGTGTCTTCCCTCTGAATTGAGAACTACCACTGAGCTGTCTGTGCCAGTGTATCCCTCCACTCATTTGGTCCATATCTGGATGTTTTGCATTGTATGGATGTGATGGATATCCTGGAACAAAATCCTTATGCTGAGGAAGACATCTGGAGTCAAAAATCTTTGATCTGATCCTAACCAGTAACTTTTATTTTCATAAATAAACTCTTTAATACCTCCCGTAAAGTCAAAGTTCTCCTCTCTAAACTAGAGGTAGGTTCAATAATCAACATAAAGAAAACCACCCTTAAAAACTGACCAGCCCCTTATCTTGCTCATGCAAGTGTGTTACACAAATTGATCTCTGCAGACACCTCCAACTCTCTGAAACAAAGATTACCAATAAATATCTTATCTGCAGTTCATTATACCTGCTTGTGCCCATGCTTCCTCTGAGGCTTCCAGGTTACAGGAGCAATTGGCTACTTCTCTGTTTGGGTCAGTGGCCAGAGGAGCTCCTTCTCATACGCCTTTGGGTACTACAACAGTAATGATTAATAATTTTATATTAGTGATTGATTCTTTTCCTGTTGCCTAAAGCTGCGTGCTGGCTCAAGATGAGACTTTTCTGCCTGTGATGGGTCTGTGCTGCTCCAGTGAGAGGTCACCAGCCTGCCCAGATGAGCAGCTGTGTGCTCTCTCCTGGCGCCTCTTGGGCAAAGCAGCCAGCAGCAATTAGTGTAATAGTATAAATTAGTGTAACAGTATAAACAATTTAATCAGCCTGCTTGAATTAGACCCACAGTTTTGTTTAAAATGAATTACAAGGAAGCATGATGCCCTGAGAGCCTGTATCTCCAGCAACCAGGCACCAAGGGGAGATCAACTTCTTCACCCCATCAGCCTCATGCCTCTTTGACACTTGTTCTGTTTCCCTGTGTTTTTGTCTTAATTCAGTTCCTTGACATCCCAATGCTAAGCCCAAGAACAGAGCTGAATATTTTTGCAGGTATTTTTGTGCACAACCACCTTTTGTCTCATGTGCTCCACCTGTGTCCATGGTAACAACTTCCATCTTCCTCTTCAGTGTAAAACAAATTTAATTTGGTTGCAGTTTGTATTTTTCTCTGCTGTCAGACCCATTAACATTTTCTAAAAAAAATGAGTTTAAAATACAAAACACCTTCCTTGCTCATGGGAAAAGGCTTAACTCAAATGACTGTCATGTGTTGAAATGTAAAATGAATTATTGTTCAGATCTGCACATCTCTTGAATAGCATAAAGTCATCAAAACAGACCCGACTTCAAAAACCCAAGTATAAGTCCTGGAATATTTACATCACAATAAAATTGGAAGCAGTCCTCATTATATGAGCAAACTTTAAAGAGGAGTAATTGTATTAAAATAGCATCAACTGTCAGACACGATTGAAAGAATGAGAAGTTCTCCTGAATGCTATGTTCAAATGATGACTGAGTCAGTGTTCCTTTTTCAAACAGCTTTCACTACAATTTTGTAATAAATTTTTCACTTTCAATGGCTAGATTGAAACCAGGTAGCAATTGCACTTCTCTGAAAAGAAACTCAGTTTCTAAGAGCAATGTGTAAAGAGAAGTTGATAATTCTCACTTATAAAGGGGAAGCTCCTTAAAAGAAGAAACTAAAGGCATAGAAATCAAGACAGAAAACATTCATTTTGAAAACTGACCCTTAAGACAGGAGTACACTTCTTAAATGTGAAATAGCAGCACCCTGTTCTTGGATGGGCAACCTGCAAACTATTTGGTTTTGAAGCTGATGCTCTCTCCCATCTTTAGCAAGCTCTTTTCACTTTGTTTTCTTGCACACATCTGTGGTTTACAGAAGTTTCAGGATTGATATATACTTGTCTTTGATGCACAGGCTGCCTTGCTAAAAATAAAACTGCTCTTCTGCTTCTCAGGATTTTATGCTGGTGTTCCTACAAGAGCTATAAGCTGTTTACCTGTTACCCAATATTGTAATACAGGCAAAAAAGGTTTTCCACTGTTTGTATTGATTTTTCTGCTAGCTCATTTGACTGTGCAAAGCTTTAACAACATGTGCTTGAAATGATATATTAGAAAGTATTGCCTCAGTTATTTAGTTCTGTAAATATCATGACAGAACCATATGTCCTCTTTGAGTTCAGAAATATAAATCATAGGAGAACCAACAAAATTCTTTGGTTTGAAGTCTATCATCAGAGAAAGGCACAACTGTCAAAACTGAAATAAACTGAGGAAAATGAGCCATAAAAAGGCATTTTGGATTTGTGAGTGCCTTTGCCCCAAAAGGATTTTTAATTGAAAGAAAATGGTTATTATACTACTGCTCAATTAAAAACAATTAAGCTTTTTCACATTGCACTGAATATCAATATCATAAACCTCTTAAAATCCCAATTACTCCCTGTGGTATTCCAGATGAGTTAGTGAAGGATAAACGGTGCACAATCTATGCATGACTCATCCCCAAAGTTCTCTTTGAAAAGTGCACCCATTAAAACCTATTGAGAAGTGCAGCATTGTCCCAGGAGCAGGTCCCTTCCAGCTGCAGGAAATCAGGGACTGTCATTGGTTGGGAGAGACACAGTTCTTGTAATATTACTGGTCATTGATGCTCCTCTGTTCTGGCACACCAAGCATAAAACTGAAAGTTATCTGATCAGAATAAAAAATGAGTTTTGCACAGGAAAATGAGGGCTGATAAACTTTAATAAGAAGAAATCTGGATTATTTGAATATATTTCTGATTGTCTTGGTGAAAAAAAGGAAAAATGAGATACATTTCCAACTGTCTAAAAGGTCCCATTTCTTTTTATTACAATAGTCTTAACTGTAATTAGATAAGTCATTTTGCTGCCCCTTTTCAGATAATCTAATACAAATATCAAGATAGAGGCACTATTGGATTCATTGATTTCTATATACTCAAGACCTATGACTAATTTTAAAACCAGTGGACTAGAAAACCACAATTTTGTGAACAAAATCTTTTCATTTCTCAAAAAAAAACCCAAATGAAAAGTGAGCCCCTAAGAAACCCTTATTTCTGCTTCGTCCCAAAGCTTTTTCACAACCAAGATTAGCACCCTATGCAGGGCTCTTTAGTTAGTAACCCATTTCTCCATTTTGCCTCTTGTGCACGATGCTTGGCAAAGCTTCCTCCAGCGTGTGGGGATGGGAGGGAGGTGCCTACATGTTTTATCAAAGCCTATTGCATTTATTTGGCACAGAAGAGGAAGTGCTTTCAGCCTACAGCTGTGGGTCTGCTCTGGGGCAGTCAGAAGCGCTTATTTAGACACCTGGCAAACACAGTGGCCTCTGGGTATTCACTGACAGCCAAGGTGCTGGCAGAGATTAAAGCAAAGCAATAGGGAGATAACACCTGAGGTAACAGGCTGGGGGATGCTGTCACATGCAGGCTTCTAAAAGTAGGAGAAGGACCTTTTCCAAGCTACTTATCCTGCCTTTACCAATGGTTTACAATGAGAAATTTAAAATAGAGCTGAGAACTCAACCTCAGGACAACAGATAATAATTACTGCTCTGGGATGCTGCAGGAGGAAAGGGTAAAGCTTGATCAGGAATGCATGAAACACAAAGTCATGCAGCACAAAGACTCTGCCTTCTACTCTTGGCTCTATTTTAAATTGTGCTGTTTGCACCTCTGTTCAAATTAGAAACCTTGGCCCCACCATGTGTGCCGAGTCTTTGAAGAGCATGACTGCAGGAACACAAAATATCCTATCCAGGGAAATGTCTCATCAAACTGCTCTGGCAGCTGCCCTATAAGTCAACTGATTGCCAGATGTGCCTTTTGGGCTTTCTTGGCCACCTGGCTCCATCCATCTGGTCCCTGCTAGATGGATGGGCTTTTCCTGCATTCCCCAGATCCTGAGTGTGTGATTTTAATTTCTTGTGTCACCAGCCAATCTACAGGTTGGCTGGAATTAAAAATTATGTTCTTGGAACTCCTTCCCCAAACACATCATTATTCTTCAAAACTGTCTGGAGAAAAGTTTTAATTAAGTGCTGAAGAAAATTTCCATCATGAAAGAGCCAAGCACTTGACAATCTATGAAATTCAGAAACAGCTTGTTTATCATATAGAAGATATTTCACTGCTGGTTTTTGTACTTATTGTGTCAAAAATCTTGTATTTTTCTCATTTTTTCCAACTGCATATAATACAGGATATTATCTCTCCACAGAGCCCTGTTTTGCTTACATCTTATGTGACTACATCATGGCAATGCTCTTTCTGAAAAAGGTAAAATCTTTCTGGGGAGAAAGGGCTGCCATTACTTTGGAGATGTAAAACTTCTGCATTCTGATAACAATGCTTCTAAATATGGTAATTTAAACACCTTCTTAGGCTTGAGGTGCAGTATGTTCTTAAAGAATACACCTGTGCTTTCAAGACTCACATTACATTAGTCATCAAAGTCCATAATCATAGCAATATAAAACAGCACACACACAAAAAAAAGCAGCTGTGGGTTACAATCTTCAAAGGTAACTCCATAAAAATCTTTACAAAAACCTTTCATCTTGCTCAGTTTTAGCATTTTTTATCAGCTGACCTCATACATATGTATTTTAAATAGTATTATATAGAGAGATTGAGATCTAGAGTAAACCTATATGGTAGGCTAACAGGTCTTAACAGAAAAAAAAGAAAATTATCAAAATAAATCATGTCATTCTGATCTTTCACTCTCATTGTATGTTGCTTTGCATCCCCTGGCTATAAGATTTTATAGCTCTGACTAGACATCCCATTTAAAATTCCGAGTGAACCTCCCTGAATTCCAATTAATTATTAATAGCAAAATGGTGCTTATAGAAGAGGTGGATTATTTTATCCATGGGAAATTTAAAAGCCAGACAAACATCCAGGAACTAAAAAGCAGAAACATGAAAAGCATGCTTTTCTCTTTAATTTTTTTCAAGAGCTCTCTCTGAATTTTTCTGGAAAACAGGAAAGGGAATAGTAGCACATTGCAGGATGATGTGCTATATAAGAAGTTTACTCTTTCAAATACAGCAAACAGTGTGATGTGCAAATATAATTTTTCAATTTTTTACATTGTTCTAGGATTTCAGATGTACTTCCTCTCGTAAGAATGAGGCATATTTAATGCCTCATGAAATATAAGGCACAACAGCAAGAGCTGTAGCTTAAAAAAGAGAGATGTTGGCAGTACTCAGTTGGAAATGAGTCCTCCTTGGGGTCTGCAGAGCAGGTATCTCAGGCTCAGCAGCTTTCCAATATGTCCTCTTCCTGCTGGGCCTCTAGGCCCTTCAGGTAAAAATAGTCCAGAGGACAACAAGCAGAGCAAACTTGGGTATCAACAATGGCTTTTAAGGATGAACTGAATTATTATCCTAACCTCTTACAGTGAGACAACTCCCGACCAGAAATCACATATCATTAATAGATAGAATTATCAAATATTTCATAACAAAAGCAGCTTATGACACATTGAGATATAGGCAGGCTTTTCTGAATAATCTGTCCTTAGTCAAGAAGAGTGAAGCACTTAAATCACATTTAATTTTTAGGAAGTGTTTAGCATAGTACCTTAGTCCTTTCCTCTCTCTAGCCTGTGGAATAGCACTGAACGGGTATCCAAATACTTTTTTAAATTAGAGAAACACTTAAAACTATGTGGGTTAAAAGCATTAAGGATCCCATTCTCTATATGCTAATCATCTGACAACTACAACATATGCAAAACAGATACTCATCATGTTAAAAATACTGTTCCCAAGCATCCTGAAATGATTTTTGCCTCTGCAGCTCCTGGAAAACAGGATGCTCCTCTGTACAACAGAGAGCTCAGCAAGGCAGCTGTGTTGGTAAGGTACATAACCTTGTTTCCACCTGGCTGCTCTTTCAAACTGCCATTCACCTTGCTCCAGTTTCACCAATTTCCACTTGGATGTTCACCTCTGCCCAGCAAAGAGCACCTGCCCGAGTGTGCAGTCTCAGTGACAGTCTAGTTTTGGATGTTCAGGATGTTTGGCCTTAACTTAGACTGCTTCTTTGAGGAATGAATGTAAAGGAGCTTCGACCCCCTCCCTTTCACCTTTTCCAGATAACATGTTAGCATTGAGCAGGCTTTTTTCTTAGTTTCCAAGAGAATTTTCACTGACTTTGTGACAGACTAGCAATTAAAATATCATTGCTTCCACCATCAGGATACTGTATCATCTTACCCAAGCCACAGCCTCTCCAGCATGCTACAGTCTTTTGTAAGAGCCTCTGATCAGTGGTTTATGGAAAGATTAAGACATGGCTTGGCTTCACTGTTAACATTCTGTGCAGACATTGGATATCCTGATTAACCCTGGTAGAAACCAGGTCTGCAAATGGCCTACCTGCCACTGGTCTAACATTAGAGCTGAAAAAAAGTGAATGACAGAAAAAAAAAAATAAAAAGTCACTTTCCCCTCCCACGGTGCTCACTGTGTTCTCAGCACATTTGTCCTGCAGTGCACAACTGTTCAAAAATACCCAGAGCATCTGAGTGAAGACATCAAACAGAACCTCTCTGCATCTGAACTGAAAACAAACTGCAAAGAGAATTGCTCCATTAGGTGGCTGGCAAAGGTGTCACGGGGTCTGCAGTCAGCTCAGACTGAAAGATATAAACATGCTAAACATGCTCTTTCAACAGCAGGTGCAAATCCCTGTTGTCTCAAAAGCAACAGGAAAACAAGCCAGGGAGACTGCCAAAAATAACAATCAAAAGTCCTAAGAGACACAAATTCCGATCTCCTAACAGGCATGCACACCCAGAGTTGATTGTTGACATAAAATTCTAGAAAAACATCTTAAAATTTGCATCTCTATTTCCTTAGGAGTTTGCAACTATCAAAATACAGAGTTCAGCCCAAGTGCAAGCCATACATAATGATGGAAAATATGGTATTCCCTTGGGCCTGTACTGTTCCACTGCTTACATATGCCCAAAGTATCATTCACAGCAAATGAAATCAACTATATTATTGGGATGAGCATTGAAACAACTAAAGGGTGTTTCTCACTCAGAGAAGATCTCATGCATTATAATTTCAATAGAAAGTTACTTCAATTTAGAACACACACAAGAGCTCCTCTATTAACAAAGCACAAGCACTTGTCAGAACTATATTGGTTGGATTTTTTTTCCATTTACCCTAAGCACTGGAAAAATGATGTTCCTAGTAGGTGCAAAAAGCAAATTGGAGGGCAAGCAAGAGAGCAGCTGTTTCCAGTTGGAACTAGTATTAGTGGGAATCTTTCATTGTGCAATTGTTTTAAAGCCCTATATTGGGATCCAGAAGCAGTTTGACTACTGACCTCTCTTTTCTGAATCACATAATAAAATAAATAAATAAATAAATAAATAGTCTATAACACCTGTTTTTGTGGACTTTTCAAGGCTGAACTGAGTCTCATGGAAGCATGTGGTGGTGGGCTTTTAGCAGGGTGTAGTTAACTAACAGGTCATAGTAAGCTAAATTAAATATAATTCAATCAGTTGCATGGTAAAATGGGGTTTTAGGAGCACTGGTTACCTTGAAGTCACAGAACCATCATAATATGGGTCAGAAGTCTGGACTGACCCACTGCTCAAAGTGAGCCAACATAGAGGAGGTTACAGCAGCAGACAACATTTTGAGTAATTTCTTTAAATTCATTTAAGTGGAAGAAGTATATAAAATTTGGGTGGGGGTTAGAGGTGGCATGTGAATCTGAAAGCCACCTACATTATAGCAAATAGTTACAGCTGGGAACAGAAGATGATTTTTCAGGGGATGTCATTCAGAGATACTACTATATCAACATTACAAAAAATTAATACCTACTAAAAATGAAATTAAAACTTTAAGCAAAACAATAAATTCTGGCATTAGTTGCCAGATGGATATTGTGATACTCTGATATTAGCCCCTGGACTAAATGTTGTTCTGTACCTCATTGTGAAGCCTGTGAAGTTGGGCAGATGCACAGAAAAACCCATAAAGCCATTTCTGAGGACAGCCATGTTTGTACCCTCACAGAGGGTCCCAAGAGCCTCACTCAGAGCCTGAAGACAGAAATTCAACCATCAGGTTTTTTAACCAATTTTCATTAGCTTGTTTATATTTAACTTGAGAATTTGAGAGGAGTTTAATCTTGATCATATCCTTCACAAAAACTCTAGGGAAACCAAGAAGTGATTCTCAATTAAAGAAGTAGAACAAAACTGCATGAATGAAGTGCAAGAAAATAAAATATTATCAAGGTTTCCTGAAGGAATCATGGTTTTCTAATCCATTATCCATTTGTTTGATGGCTTAGGTCTGTATCCTGGCACACAGCTTTCAGGAATACTGCAACATTCCTTGCAACCTTGAGCCACTCACAAGTGGGTTTGGCTACTATGTCTGGTATAGGTGAAGAAGTTGTTACACATATTAACAGTAGATATAATTGCTTGAAAAATCTCAGAAATCTCAGAGATTTGGGTTTAATAAGAACCCAGCATGGAAGTAATGAAGCAAAAAAGATCTAGCTACCATCAAGACTATGTTTTGGAATCTTCTTTCTTCATTATTCTTCACTTAAATGTCTAATGTGATATTCAATACCTCATTCTTATTCTCCATAGATTACAAATCATTTTAAAAAGGGATTTTTTTTGGTTAATTGTCTGCACAGTGATGTTCAGACCAAATAAATCAGTATCATGTAAGATACCATTAAAAGGGCAATAATACAAATGCTCTTATTTTGCTTGGACTTCAGGGCAGTAAGCAAAATTCTTTACTCCTAGTTAGTTCAAATAAAAGCACAAATCTAATTTCTACCTTAGGGTACAGCTATGTGGAGAATTTGCCATGCTGATGGCTACTGGTTCAAGAGAGATTATGAAGGGCAAAATTAATTCCTGACTACAGACAATATTAGAGATTTTTAGAAGCTTGTCTGCAAAACAACTAAATCTGAGCAAAATTTCATCTAAAGTGAGCTCAATAATTTCCTTTGCATTTTCTTCTTGAATTAGAAATAAATCTAATTTTCAAGAGCAGCTTATAAACTCTGTGTTAGCAAACCACAGGCCAGAGATGTAAGAGCCTGGGAAAGCAGGACACTTCTCACTCTCAGGCTTTCCTGCCATCAGCTGTCACATTTCAGCTCCTGCCAGTGGATCTGCTGTCAGTGGAGCAGGAAATCTGCTGGCTTTTAGGACATCTAACAGCCCTCCTCTATTATCTGTGACCCAAATATGATTATTTCCTTACAGCAAACATGGAACACTTTGATCTATTAAATCTTCAAAACCCATAAAACCAAAACCCAAAGCTCATTTAAAATTAGGAAGCAACCTGCTTTTTGGAAATATATATACACACACATTTGTGTGCATGCACACAGATCATGCCTCTGATTTCTACTCAGAAATTAAAGCAATTCCCACAAGAAATTCCTATCAATCTGTTCTCACAGATTATACCAACACATTGCAGTTTTATATAGGAATAAAATTAACAGTTCCTTCCTACATAGCAACAAATATGTTATATTTTTAATCATTTACTCTGGCAAATAAGATCTCTTCTAAGAAAGAGGAAGGAACTTTGGAATCCATGATGGTGAATATCTCACTCCACAGAAGATTGAAAATACTTGTTTCCATATTTTTCTCAGAGTGTTATATTTACAAGAGTAAGAGCAATACACTCATATCCTTAGACAAGCAGGCAATGAGGTTTTCAAAAAGCTTTTGCTACCTCAGATCAACTATTAATCTTATTTCTTCTTCCCATTTTGTAACCTGGTGAAGTTACAGCATTGCTGTCCTGCAACTCATCTCTGCTGTAAGGTGGGGACCCAAAAACATCGGTCCCAAAGTGTTTGATGACCGGAGTTCAGTTCTGCCAGATCAGCAGATCTGAAGGCATCTTTGTCAATCAGGGGAAGCAAAACTGGCTGTAGGTGGATTTGAGAAAATCAGTATACATTAGCATAATCCAGAAATGTCACATCTGAGCTGGCAGGCAACTAAATTAGACACAGAATGACAAATAAAAAGGAATCAAACATACATCTAAAATTAGAGGTGACTTCACGGGGGAAAAAATATTTTTTTAAGATAAAAGAATTAAAAGTATTTGTCATACATCCCACACTAGCTGAACAAATGACCTGGGTGAAAAGTAAGAAGAATTAAGTAAATAACATCTGAGAAATGAAAATTAACCTCATACCCTTATTGCAAGCAAGCAGTAGCTAGAAGAGTTACTTGTAGACAATTGTTTTCAAACTTTTCACCCTTTATCTTTCTAAGGAAGAACAGCACAGAGGAAGTCTATCAGATGTCTCTGCCTCTGTAATTTATGAAAAGTTGGATAGCTTTGGAATGAAGAAGAGTTCCCTTTTATCTCCACCTCTGACCCTTTTTTATGTCTTCCATGTCATTCAAGTTTTCCTCTCAAAATGGCCTTGATTTAAAGCCACTGAAAACAATGGAATTCCACTTAAAATCCATGCCTATGTCTTGATTATCACAATGTGACTTTCCAAGAGGTAGCTAAAAAGAATAAACAGTTTATAAAATTTCATCTTGCTGTAGGAAATTGCTCTATTCAAACATGGCTTAGGATCACAGACTAAGGCAGCACCAAGCAGAGAAAATAGGCTCATGCCATGGATTTTCTATTTGGTTCATATCTATGGGCACACTTCATTAAAAAGCTCAAAATTTCCACCCTGTTTCTACAGTATATGGTTGAATTATGTGTTTTCTGTCAGTCTGGAAGGAGTACACATAGCACTATCTGTACCAGTCCCATTCTCTCTTTGAAACTCTAAACCATCTTCTGCCTCCAAACCAACCACTCATTCTCATGAAAGCTGAACTTAGCCAAACAATGTTACAATCTACATCAGTTTTTCCCATATAAACAAGAAAGATAATACCCTTCATTATTCTGTTATTTGGTGGTAAAGAAAGGGAGCTCAGTTCTGATAGAAAAATCAAGGTTCTTCAGCATTTTAACAGGACACACAAGAAAAGATGCCAGAGATATGTTTCTAGGAAAGAATCACATACGGTTTACAAATTTTGGGCACCACAGATAGGAGAGAGGAAAGGAAACAAAGGAAAAGAGTTGGCAAAATGAAGACAAAGAGGAACATAAAACAGAGAAGAGCTCAGCAGTGTATTAGGGTAAGGTGATGAGATTAGTAGTAGCAAGGGGACAGATTTCCAGACAGGATGAAAGAATTGAGCTTGCTTGCAAGGCTGCTTTTTTCCTTGCTTACACAGCTGCCAATGCAACAGATTTGTAATTAGTGCACAATTTCTCCAAGGAGTGCCTACAACATCCAGAGTCTGACTTGAGTTTTATTAAACCTTGTGGGCCCTGAGAAAGAAATACTAGGGACAAATAAATGTGGAGCAGCAGAGTAGATGATACCTCTTAAACAACACTCACTACCATTGCACTACCACTGACATGCACTGAATTGTCTTTCTTGGATAAAATCTCTTACTCTCTAACCACTTTGTTCCTACCAGAAATCCACCTGGATACCTGTAGACAAACAGGCTGAGGTCCCAGGTCCCTGAGGAATTTACCTAGGAACAATGCGTATGATTTCAAGGCACCAAAATGCACGGTGATGGTGCTCTCCTTACCCATTTGCAAAGGTCTCTGCAGTGAGACACTTCCCACAGAAGCATTTAACTGCCTTCAGATTTAATGAGGTTGCTATTTTTTATTAAAATTTGTAGATTACTGTGACATATTTTTGCAATAACTTAATCTTTCATTAGTCATGGAGATGAAAGTGTTCAATTAGCTGTTTTGACACTTTTGACTGTACTAAATAAAATCTCCAAGTATTTCCCAATGATAATGCCTCTTATCTAACAGATTTTCTGGGAAGATTGCGCTTAATGTAAGCAAAGGGGGACATAATCAATTATACAACCCGTCCAAAAAATGATATGATAATGTCATAGGAGGAGCCTTTATGGAAAATTAATAGCTGCTTGTTAGTTTATGCTTGAGTCAGTTCTGTAGAGATCTTTTCTAACATGAAAAACCCCACCACACCTAGTGGGAAGAAAACCCTCAGAAATACACCTGAGTATCTCAGCACATTATAAAATACAATTTGAACACAAATGACACACAGCAGTGACACACATGACAAGGCTCCTTCCTTAGAGAAAACTATGATATGACACACAGCAGTGGCTCCTTCCATCCTGGCTGCACTTATAGCTCAGATAAATCTGGTATAAATCAGTAGCACCATGTCTGAACTGAGCCAAAAGAGGTACACAAGACCTCAGTGAAGATCCTTACGGGAGAAACATGGAAGGGGGTTCTTGAGTACACAAGCCAGATGCTCCAAGTACTCCAAGGCTAGAGGAACTCAGTGACTCCACAATGAACACTAATCAACCAAAGCCCTTCATGCAGTTCAGCTGCTCTTCTAGGATCTTCAGAGCTTGATTCAATACATTTTAGCATAATTACAATCTTCCATCACTGACATGAGCTGGTAGTATTTCTTGTTGTGTGAGTCACCAAGATGAGCCTGGATTGTTTGTGTGTGTGGGGAAAGAATGTACCTGACTCTGCTGCCATCCGCGCACAAACCGTGGGATGAGTTCCAGGCTGTACTGGCACCAGCTTCACTGCACACCAAAATAAGAGAGGCACAGGAACATGAGGGCTAATGCATTCACTGGGAGACAAACTGCCAGTGTCCTTAATAGGAAAGGAAAATCCCTGAGAGAGGAAACTTTTTTTTTGTATAGCAATTCTAGTTCAGAGAAACCAATTCCAGTTGTTTTACTTTCTATAAAATTAACCACACTCTTCTGAGTGGGAGTTTGGCTTTTCTGATGAAGGGTTTAAAAAAAAAATAAATTTTTTTTGGTAAGTTGACATTTTCTTTCTTTACACGCAAAGAATGTTTGGGCAACACTGATATCAGCTAGACAGTAAAGACAAATTTGGGCACTACCTGTCAGGAAAGTTCTTCAGAAGGTCTTCAGAGTTGCCTTAGGTTGGGATTTTCTAAAACTGCAAAATACAGAAGATTTCAAAATGTTAATCAAGAAACACTACTTTATTTGTATGTTATATTTTGGTTTGCTTTTACTTTTGATGTCCACATTTCCTAAGATTCTTTGAATCAAAAACCATCCAGCACAGCTTAAAATTTAAGAGATTTTTGGCTGAAGGGAAAAGATTAGAACTTAAAATATGAAACAAGTTCATTCTTCAAGGATCTAACCCCATTGCTCATGCTGATCTTCTGAAATCAAGAGGACTCAAGATAAGAACACATATTTATTTGCAGGATATACATGTCTAGCCAGTGCTAATTACTCCATAAAAAGACTTCTGCAGTAAGGAGCAGAGAGCTTCTTATTATAAGGACCACAGAGAAAAGATATGTTTTGAAGCAGACTTCCATATTATCACTGGAAGTCAGTAAGATCTCCAATGACAATGAATATTTAAGGGTAAAAAGTGTGCTCTATCAAGAAAACTACTGAATTGAAAATACTTCATCATGATAAGACTTTCACCATCTGTCCAGAACCATTGAGCTTTGAGTGTGTCCACAGCTGGAAGTTTTTCAATATTCAGCAGAGAAATGTAAGATTATTTTTATTCATCATTAGGAAAAAAGCACACCATAAGCCTGGAAAAGTATTTATAAATACTGAAACATCTGCAGATTTTGAGACTAAGTCCATTTTTGTTGGGCTTCCTTCATGCCTTGTTAATTACTCTATACATACTCTTCTGTAATTACAGCTTCTTTGCTCACCTGAGTGGTCTTTATCCTCAAAGTTCAGAGCACTTTTACCTTAGTAAGGGTCTCGTCTCTGGTTGTGTTTATCAACAGCTCCCTTTCTACTTTTCTGCCTCTTCACATCCTCTCTCCATTCAGGATCATCCCTGTGATTCCCATTTTCTACATTAGATTTTGTAGATCACTTTGTCCTTGGAGCTTCCCAGCCAGTTACTTTAGCTATTCATACTAATTTTCTAAGAAAAAATGAGTTTTCTGTACAGCAATGTAACCTATAGCACAGGTGGTTAATGCAAGTTTTAACATATGTCTTGGTTAATTTTCATACTCTCTAGAAATGCACATGAATCTTGTAGGAGAAATCTGAAAAGAATCCTAGTTTTCAAATAAATTCAGCTTAGTTGAAAACAGCAATTTTGCTTTATCAAAATTGCAAAACTATCTAGGTGATAGTATTTTAAATCTAACAGTATGTTGAGGAAGATGACTAGTACCTTTTTTGTTTGTTTATTTGTTTCATTGCAAATATTATATACAATCAGCATGGGCTTGGCCTCATTGTTTTTTCCTTAATCCTACCTTCCCTTTCTCCCTGAAAGTGTGTATACTTCAGTCTGTCATGAGAGAGACACCACCAAGGGGCTTGATTGCCAGACACAGAAATGTTGTCATAAAAGTCTGAGTTGAAGACTGCTGAAATCCTTGGGAAGTTTGCACTCAACAGGCTTTGCATAAGGACCAGACTGACCATAATTAAACAGTTCCTATAAAAAAAAAACTTTCCTGATCACTAATGTTAGCTGTAGTTAAACATACTAATGAAATATTAATTCTGCCCTTTGAGAATATTTTATATGACTGATGGAAAAAAAGTATTTGATCAAAAATTAAATGCAAACATAAGAGCCACAAATTTAGCAACAGTGTTGAATTTTGCATAAGGAACCAAAAACAAGGTCTAGAGACTGAATTATACAGATAAATCAAAGAAATGAGTAAGCCTGTTTTTTGAAAAGTGAAGTTATGTCAGACCTGAAATAGAAGACTGAGAAAAATGTGATTTTGTTTTTAAGTCACATCTCCTTCCCAAGGCTCCCACACTGCTTATTCTGTTATGGAAATGAGTGTTGTTTATCAGAGTGGGCTGATTCCAGAGGACATGCCTGTGTCTCTGGGCATTCATTTTCATGAATGCAATGGCATGTTAGCAGACTAGAGTGGGAAACTCCTCAGTCTCTTGAAGCAGGATATCAATTCACAATGTTTAAGGGATGAAGACATTTACAGGTCTTTGTTTCTCTCTTGTCTGGTGAGCAGGCAAAAAAGTGCAAAGTATTCTTTACAATAATTCCAGGTTTTTCATTATTAGACAAACAATATAATTGGAAACACAGGCAGGTTAGCCTACTAGGGTTGTTATTTTACCAAGTCTTCTCTCTCCCAAATGAACATGGACAAGTATGTTAACTCCCTGGGCTGCCAAATGAGAATAAGCAGAAAGGAGATGACTGGAAAAAGCATGGCAAACACCAGGGCTGTCATCTCTGATCTGGCAAACCTGCAAGGCTCACAAGATAATGGTGCAGTGAATGCTTCCTAAGATGAAGTACTTAAAAAAATCTTATAACTGCTTAGAGAAGCCTCCAGAAAGCACCCCCTTAGGTACATTTGCATTTCTTAACAAATTCATTGAGCAAATCAGTTAGGTAAGGGGAGAGTGACCATTGAGGCTGTATTTGGAAAAACCAACCTCTGTTTGTAAAATCACTCTACTGTTGGATAAAGGACAAAAGGATCAAGAACAGAAGGGAGGTTAGGAGGCATATCCCACTCACAATACAAGGGACACAAACCCACAGACTCAGAGAAGTTTCCGAGAGAGCAGCAAGTATGAAGAGGGGAGGATGGCAGACCTTTAAGGTGTGTGATAAGTGCCAAGGAGTCCTTCTTCATCCTGTACATTTCTTATGAGGCATTATTGTTTAAATATTTTAAAAAGGCAATTCTTCTCCTAAAACTGAAAAAGAGAGATTGCAGAGAATGAAAGAATAGGGTCACATTGGCTGACAATGGAAGGATGGCTATGAACTAAAGGCAGCCTTGTGAGTCTGTGCTTGAAGCAGCTCTTCCAATCATTGATGTCACTGTTTTATCTGTAAGTTGTAGCAAAGCTACAAGTCTGTTTTTCAGTGGAAGAGCTACTTCTGAGTTGTGCCACATACAGAGTGCTGATGATAAGGAAATGTAGGCTGTTACTAAAATAAAAGCAGACTCCCTGAGAGGTATGTAGCAATCTCACACCTGACTGAGCAAGAACAGGAAGTACAAATGGCTGCTTGCACAAATTCAAAGCCAAATTATATCATCAGTGGAAATGCAGCTCAAAGCACACCTGTGCAAGGCTCACCACAGGGTGTGCAGTCAGAGATGGACATTGCAATACAAAGGATCTGGCTACAGTCCTGACTGGGAAGCAGAGCTTTTCTGAGAAGCAGTGCCTTAACATATGGAGCTATGGGCCCAAGCCAGGACATTGACTGCATAACTGCATGACCCCTGGTAATACAACTGAATTGTCAGAATATACAGTTAGACTTGTAAGAATATGTTCTTAGATGATGCTGCGGGAGCAAACCAGCCATAAATTAAAAACTGAACAAGTCTATATACTTCCATGCTGTGTGTGTATATATATATATATATATATATATATATATATATATATATATATAAACACAGCATGAAGTATACAAACAGAGCTTATGCAATAAATCAGTGGTAGCAAAAGTCTATGATTGAATGACCAATAGCATTTGAGTTACAAATCTCAATCTAAACAACCTGCTTTACGTCTTCAAATAGCCACATAACAAGAGGAAAATGTCCCTAAGTCAGCCAGTGACAAAGGACATTCCAATTCAGGATGCGCTGTCAAGGTCAGGATTCAGACTGCTGGAATGGCCAGTTTTGGGCCACCTTGGGGATATCTACAGAGAGTGCAAGCACATCCCTGAGTTGAAAAGCACAGACAGAGGTGTGAGCGTTTCCATCATGTTCCACCCTAATTGTGAAAGAGAAATAATTGCACTGTCTGGGGCTAAATTAGGGTTCTAGTCTCTTTACTTTCCCTGGACAATCAAAGAAGAGGGAAAAGCTCATTCAGGTAAGAGTTTGGATCAAACCCACCTGAATTACATGTATTAGTTCCATTGGAGAAGGCACAAATGAAGCTGGAGAGCCAGGGATATCAGCCTTGTCTCCAGCTCGGGTGCCTAGCACTTGGTACCCCAGACAAATAAATGCGCAAAGGCTGCAAATGCCTACCCCACCCTCGGGTTTCATGGACTCAGCGCAGGTAAGGGGATGTGCTGGCAGCAAATAAGCAGCATGGATTTATAATAAATTCAACAGGAAACTGTTCTTTATTCTTCTACATGTTCATGGTGGATTTAGACAAGAAGTAACAAGAGAAAACCGTAAAATTATATGATTCTACCATCTCAAGTCAACCAGATCCCTAAGAATAGGAAGTGCTGAGCAGGGACAGTTTTCAGGAAGGGTTACTTCTCAGAGAGAGGAAACTACTGGCATAGCTCAGTGAGTGCATAGCTGAAGTTTGATAATCTCTAGGAACAGGGAAAAAACACCAAACCCAAAGAGCTGATCTTAAAGCTCATTTATCCAAAAAGAATTGAAGATGGCGATAGGCAAGGCAGAATATTTTTAGAACCAGAAAATGTTGAGTAACTCTTATTTGTATAGACATAACTTGTGTGGCTAACCCACCACCTCAGGGAAAACAGGTTCTTATCAGCTTTCTGGAACAGAGGAAAAAACCTGGGCAACCCAAGTACTTTAAACAGACAATTCAGAGTTAACTCCCTTGACCTGAAACTCATACTAAAATTATAGTGCACAGTGAAAACCCTTAGATTCAAACCAACTTTCTGTGTGTGTGTGTTTGCAAAAATAACATTATTTTCAAAGGCTTAAATAGGTACCTAATTTCCTTTAACCAAAACCTGTGTTTTCATTGCATAAGTTTATGTTTGTGTATTCAAATATTGTTTTGATTTATCATATTTTCAACTTTAAAATTATATAAATCAGAATGCTATGATGGATAATACCAGTAAGAAGCCAACATCTAGGGAAAGCCTCAGCATTTAGGCAAGTGGCATGTAACAAGTATTTACATCCAAGAATTAACAGAAGGATGCTGGAAGAAAGAGAATTATTTTGAATGATTTGTCCATGGAATAATTTAAGAAACATGTAGAGTCAATGTTGTTTAAGTATTATGTATCTTTTCTGAGTGAAAGAATCAGGATTATGATGGATACTGAATAATGAAATACCTATTTTAAGAAGTTTGCTGGTATTCCTGGAATAGAATTTTATGTGCACTGCAGATACACATAATGGTTCACTAAGGTGCTTTCAGGCATAAAATCTATTCTTGTAATGGCCGTTGAATGCAACCCAGCTTTAATATCAGAATTAAAATCATCCCTTAGTTTTTCTATTTATGTGTTCCATCTACTCCTGCATGTTAGGAGGTTCATTCAAGGGGTTGCCAAGGATTTTATGGTCTTTGGAGAAGGGAAGCAGATGGTCCCAGAAAGACAAGCACTTCAAACATTGCAGTAGATTTGGGAAACAGACCTACAGCTGCCTGGGGATATACATGAGAATTTTAAAAGGTTATTAACTGAACTACCACAAGCTGGGAAAATAACTCAAAACCAGATGCAATCACTAATTGCTCACTTGAACTTTGCCTATGAAGTTATTTCAGCAGGAAGAATATTTTTATGCTGACTCTAAACAAAAGTTAGAAAAGGAGATAATTAATAAGATTAAGAAGGCAATTAGAGCTGGTGATGCTTGAAATTCTCTGTGAATACTGCACATTTGAATTCATTAGGTGACAGTAACTGCACAGATTTGTCATACATGGAGCCGCTTTATCCTGGAATGGACATCAACAAACCCAACTGTTCATTTTTATTGGTTCACACAGTTAGGAAAAAACACAAATACCAAAACAGCTTTCAAATACTCTGAAGAAGCTGAATTTTACTTCTCCCATTAAGCATAGTCCTCATCCTATCTGCTACACACGTAGCATAAAAACTGTTACCACCACTGATAAGATACTTTTTATCTAACAAGGTAAAGTCTTTAGTTCATATCTTCAAATTAAAACAGAATAATAAATCAAATCAAAACAGATTCATCATGGAGTTCTGACAGAGAAACAAACTCAATCTTCAGTCTTAAAGTATTTGCAGTGGAAAAGCAGCCCAACAGAACAGGATGAAATGTAATTGATGCTCGCGAAGGAAACACAAGAATGGCAAAAATGTTAGGAAATTCAGCTGCAATGTAAAATCCCACCAAATGGACTTCAGAGCTATTCTGCTGCAAGATTTAAAGGAAAAAAAATATGAAAAGTGAAGCTAAGAACTTTGTCCTTGCTACCACTACGAGAAATCTGTTAGTGTGAGACAACATCAGCACTCACAGGGTATTACACATCCCTCCCAGCAGATGCACAGGAGCACACAGAATAAAGATTCCTTAGGCTGCCAGCAGTATTCAAATACTAAGCAGACAAATGCCTCATTGCTTAAGCAAAACTGTGTGTTGGTTGTAAAGAGAAGTGTACACACTTGTCCTTTGCAGCCAACACACAGCTGCTCAGAAACACCAGCAATAGGAGACTCTGAGGATGGGTTTGTTGCCAAGTGGTTCAGAATTATGCCACAACTGCAGACACGAAGAGTAGCTCCATGGAATCAAAAGAACACAGCTCTGTTTTCACATTTGAGGTCCTCTTTCGTGCAGCTATTGCATTAAGATAGGATTTCTTCAAAAGCAATACTGAGTGGAACAATAAAAATGCCCACATTTTACCAGGAATGCCATCACCCTATCATTCTGAGTAGGAATGAACTACTACTATCACACTTTCAGTTATCCACTACTTACAATTTCCACAAATCTCCCAGCTAGGGGCTATCAAGCAATACAAGTTACAATTGCTATTACCCAAATGTGAATTGACAAAAATGTTCAAAAGTAATTTTGTTAATTTATGTGAATAGCAGAAAATTTATCCATTGAAAAATCACAATTTCCCTTTTAAGATATCTAGGAGTAGAGACAAGTTAGAAAATCAATTCAAATGGAATAATGCAGCTGGCTGCCCTAGCCACAATGCTATGGTTCCAGTGTGGGCTATCAAGCTGTATCTCAGAGAATTTTTGATATATTAGGGAAGTCCCAATCTTCTTTTTAACATACCCAAAAATGCATGCATGGAAAAGCTCCAGGCCCACACTGCCCTTGCTTATATTTCCAAATATACTCAACAACTTGCAAATTAAGGCTACGAATTTTAAAACAGGGAATTTTCTCCCCTATGAGCACCAAAATGTGTGCCATTCCCACCACTCTCCTTTTCAGCCTGAGCTTAAACATTTCTAGACAGTGTAGCCAGGTATTTTCCTACCTGCACCTATTTCCCTGCCCAGGACTTCCTGAGTTTACTAAAGACTGTTTTTTAAAAATTCAGCTTTTTACTATTCTCTCTTCATAATGTCCATTTCCCTCTACATGGAATTACAGATGTATATTCATGTGGTCACATTACAGCAACTATTTTTACTACGTAGCCCAATCTTCTAATAACCCCTGAGAGTATATCTTCCCCCATTTTACATATTAGAATGCATTATCTGACTGTCAAGGAGAAAAATTAAAACTGTTCTCTCCATGAAAGTCATCCTGATTGTTCCTGTGTTTGCAATGACATATCTATATAAACATTGCCATGTTAGTTGGTACTATGGTTTTACCAAATAATATTTTAGAGTTTATTAAATCTTATTATTTCTGGTATAATTCCAGCTAGTTTTCTCTCTTTCCACCTGAGTCACATATGCTGTCCCTTCAGCAAAAATATCAAATTATGTAGGCATGCATCCCAAAAAGAAAAAACTGCCCCCTTCAGTGTTTTCCATTTCTAGCAGTCTTGGTCCTTCTGTCAATGTGATACAAGGATCTTTATAACAAACACCTTTAACAGGAAAATCTACCAAAAGAAAGAGTCCACAGCATCTCCACCTTTGATTAGCAAGCAAAGAGCTGGCACAGATGTAATCCCTGGCTGAGCATTAAAAGTACATGAATCTTTAAGCAATTTTTCCTCCAGGGTCAGATGAGTCAACTGCTGCTTGGCCCGACATGAGCTCAGGGTTGGCAGCTCCATAAAGAACTGAACAAACACATGATTTTCCAATGCCTTCTCACATCCTCTGCAGCATCATTTGTGTTCCAAATGGAGATGTAAATATACAGCAGCAAACCCCAACTGTTTTTCTGTCCTTCGGGAAATCATTTTATCTTTGATGATTTGAGATTATGCATAAAGATTGAGTGCCATATTTTGCAGACTCTTACTCCCCCAAGAGATTTTAAAGGGCATGATTTCATTGCCCAGTAACAGGTCACTGGGTGTTTGCCAAAACAAGATACTGTTTTACTAAACATGGAAAGGTAGTGCCTATTTACTATTTGCATTTATGTAAGCAAATGATAATTTATAGTGTTAGAAAAAAGGACCACTATATATCCTGTGGCTCTCCCCCTTCTGCTCTTCCATTTCACTTATTTAAAAAGAGAAAAAAAGAGAAACACTTGAAATCTTAAATGCAGCTGTGATAGTGACTGGTTATTCTGCAAAAGAGAAAATGTTTCTTTTCTGGAGCTTTGGAGCCACTGTGGGTCCTTATTCTACACCTCCCTAAAAGCTCTCCCAAGTGCTGGGTTGGGCAGTGCTCATTGTGGTCAGCCACTAAAATTATTCTTCACTTTCCAAACCATCAGATCAAAATGAAGAGAGACAAACTTCATCCACAAAAATTTAGATAATCACCTGCAGTTTGAGGGGTTTGTAACCCTGCTCTTAGCACTTTCCTTTATGACCTTTATAATGCATACTTAACACTGTGGTTTAATCCTTGAGCACATCACAGTCTGTTTTAACAAGTATACCAAAGATGTATTCTAAAAAGTTAAATCCAGTTAAGAAATTAATGACTTTTATTCAGAACTGGATACTTCAGATTAATTAAATGCTGCTCGCTACATTTTGTTTTAAAGCACTCTTCAAAGCAAAACTGATCTTTACAGTCAAATACATTAAATTAAACAGAGAAGAGGACAGGAAACCTGTGTGTCATCAAATTAATTCAAGGCTCATGGTGCTTCCTTTGACAATATATATTTTCAAAAAAAGGTATTACTAGTAGTGCAAAGATTTATGTACTATTTATGCTAAATCTATTCTCAGACTGAAGATTTGTTGCCAGTTTTTTGGTCAACTACTTTATGTTCCATCTTTAATTGTTCTTTTTTTACTGAGCAAATATACGAACTTGATATTAGTCCCTCCCCCCACCACTGGCAGTATCATATCTTCCTTATCTTTTGGATTAGACAGATACATGTATCTGGAGCACAGGTCAGAACTGGCACAACAATTCAATGAAAATGACAACATTGCTGAAAATTTTGACAATTGCGACCCCTCCATTTTCCAGTTACCAGCAGTGAGATGACAGCAATGGGTTTATGTATTATCCTATTAAAAATTTAGCAATGCCAACCATACTATGCAGTGATATTTTGTTTCACATTTAAATGTCACGTCTTAGTATCTGTATAAACAAGTGGCTGTTCTGAATCTACTACAATAAAATAAAGTTTTGTGCAGTATATTTTGATGTAAACTTTGCACACCACAGAAAACTCCTTTCTGAAATACTCAGGCATTTGTAATATCTAGGGAGCTGGGGCAACGAGGAAGAAAAGAGAAGCTTATACTTGCTTGGCTCCCTTAGCAGATTTGGGGCAGAGATGGCAGCTCAAGTTCTAGCCTCAAGTTCTGCTTTTCTTTGTGAATAAGCTACCCAAATTAGGATACAGTAAATATAGATCACTGCATCTCCTCTGCAGGTTCAGTTGATGGAGTTTTGCAGGGATGAGTCACGAAACACAGACCCTGTTCTGCTCCTCCCAAGCCTCCTGGACCAGCTGGGAGTAGCTGCTGTAGGAGGCAGGACACCATGTTATTGGGACATCTGGCCTGATTTTCCAATGCCTTCTCACATCCTCAAAGCCAGAGGGATGGTACCATCCTGCCCACCCTCTGCGCCTGCCCCATGCTGCAGATCCCTGCACAGCTCCAAGGAGCCACAGCCCGTGGGTGGGTACAGAGAGCTCAGTGAGACTGTGCTGGGGCAGCTGCAGCCAGCTCCCTGCACTGCACACTAACCACAGCTGAACAGACCACCCAGCTCAGGCTCAGCAGCATTATTATTGCTCCTCATGGGTGGGCACTGCTCTGCACATCAGTTAATAAATGTTTCTGTCCCTCCTGCTCTGGTGCCTTATGAGTCTCAGGGCTCCAACCACTGTTACTGGGCTAATAGACCCATCTGGAGCATTGAGAATATGCTTGTGCTCTGCCCACCAGCACGGTAGAGCTATCTCAGCATATCTGCATCCATCAGCAGGGCTGATGAGCCATCCTCTGCACCATGACATGACTGTGCTGCTGCTGCTGCTTCTAGAGCCCTGGCAGCTGTACTAATGTATTCAGTGTGCTGCATCTCAGGCATGAAAATCCTGCAATCCATCCTATTAAAGACTGGCCTTGTAAAATCCAAATCTTGCTGTTCCTGATCCTTACAGCTTTCAAAGAGACCCTTATACTGCATCTTTCCATGCTGCTCCCATTTTGCTACCATTTAACATACATGAAAACACTGCTGACAGTCTAAATCATAACAAATGTACCCAGTAGCTCTTTGACAAACATGATGAGACTGCAAAAAACAACAGTTAGAGAGGTAACAAGACCAAAGCTTGACTGTGACTTAGTGCAGAGCCTCTGTAAGCTGAGTGCTGCTCATTCCACTGAGTGATTTCACCATGTTCCTGCCACTTTCTCACAGTGACCCATGCACTAGGACTCTGGGACTCACTGAACTCCTTCCTCAAAACACCCTTCAGAAAGGCAGACTAGCACTGAGATGCTCTTTTCTTTTCACCCATGACCATTCTGTCATAAATAAAATTGACAGTTGTAAGCAATTCATTTGAGAGGTGTTTTGTTCTAAGGCAAAACCTAAATGATTAAACAGCTTTTGCAAACACATTTTTAATGTCTGGGAGTTGAGTAATTTTACTAGACAACGTACAGTTGTCTGGTTTGTTGTGCTCTTGAAATAAAAAAGACCAAGTAGGAGATTCCACATCTTTGAATTATTGTAGATGATGGACAACAGACTATGGGACCAATTTATTGTTAATGTCAGAAGCAAGCTGCCAACAGATAAATAATGATGCTCATGTAACAGCCAGACAGCTGAAACACGTCCTGCTCAATGCACTACAAAGATAGACTTTCTGTACTGTCCCATTCAATTATTCTCCTCTTGTTTCTTGTTTCTCAGCAGATAATTGGATTTTAAGAGAAGGTATCTTCAATTTCCAGGGCTTCATTTCTCTTCTGTTTTCCTTCTGATTTCACAGACTCTTATCTCCATGTCCTGTATAGAATCAGCCAAAGCCTTTCTAAACTTGTAAGCTACCCTTAAAGTCAAAGGAAAAAAAAAAAGAAAAAAACAAAAAAGAAGTCTACAAAGGTAAAGGACTTGATCCTGCTAGGCAGGGAGGAGTGCTCCTAATGTGGTGAAGGCACCACTGTTACAACTGTTAAAGAATCTGCAGGGACATGGGCCTCCACAGAATCAGTATCTTAATAAGAATAAAATATGATTTAACTGAGAAAAAGAAACTTATTTAATCACACATTCAAAATGAGAGTAAGAAAATTGTGACTATTTCTATCCTAATATTAAGACCATTACTCAGAATGCATTCCTGTAGCAATTTCATTCCATAGCAAAAGAAGGTATTATAACACACTGTAGGAAACATATATATTTTATTAAAATAAGATTATTCTAGACTCATAAAATGCATATAACTTGCTAGTTTTCAGTGATTTTTTGATTGTTTTTTGTTCAGGCTTTTTTCTCCTTAGCAGAAAGTAAATGCTTGTAACAACTTAGAGAAAGACCTGACTTGACTACGAGTCCGTCCCTTCGATGTTGGGTGGACATGAAGTATTCTGAAAGACTGGGTTATCAGTTGCATATTATTCAAAGACAAAGTCTTGCTTTCATCCCAGAAAAGCAATACCCTTAAAACTCTCTGAGCAATTCTTTCCCAGCAAGTCCTTCCCCATAAACTGAAGGAACTGAGCACATCCCTGTCATTTATGAATCTGTGCTTTCCCTTCCCACAGCAGGCAAGGTTGTGATACTGCCTCCATTTGCTAATTCTGAGAGTGCCATGTCTACAGATGCCCAGTGAGTCATGCTGGGACCAGCCATACAGCAATGAGCCCCAGCCCAGCAGCAGAGCACCCATGTGACAGAAGACAGCACGCCAGCAAGTGTGGCACTTGACAGCTTTAACACCCGAACTCTATCCAAGCCACTTTTGAAAAGCAAAGTCTCCAGCTGCAGACTCCACCAAATGCTCCAGCTGGTCTGCTGGAGGGTACATGTGTGTGGGGACTCTGAGAATGGTGTCAGAAAAAGCTCTGGGAAACTGGATCGTAATCTGTGCAAAAGATTTGATGCCTTGAGAAATGAGTAGACCCTTCCAGGAGTAGCCCAGGGAAGGATCAGAATGGTTTTCATTCCATTCTTCCTCTCAAGAGTTCCTCAAATCTCACTTTTCAGAAGCAGCCAGGGAGTTTTAGGCTGCTAAAATGATTCCCAGGATCTGCTTGGACCTGCTCAAATATGAAGCAAGAAACCATAACGAGCTGCCTGCCTCTGCAATTAATCTCTGCAAGCTGCTTGCCCTCTACCATACAGACAAAGGAGCCCCAGTTCCTGCTTTTACCAAAGGTTTATGTGGCATGCTTTGACACACTGTCCAGACAGAACACACAACTTCTGTCTTGTTATCATCTCTTTGTTCTTGTTATATTCTTCTCTATATTCTTGTTGCATCTCTTTGTCATATTCTTTATTGTTATTTACCCCCTCTGTAAATCTCTAAAGCACTACCTTTGTTAAAGCAGCACATAAGCATGTGCTACGTAAAATCTCAAATATAGTCAATAATAGCTACATAACAGCTAAAATACTGCCTTGCTATAAAGCTTAAATAATGAGATAGGCCATAAGAAATGACAATGGTATCTCACCTGGTGTACTTTTTCAAATGAAATGCCCCTTATCCCTTTTGACAGGTCCAAAGGCAGCCCAGGACACAGCCATCTGCGCACAGGACGGCAATAAACGTGAATTCTGTTTCTGCCTGAAGAAGGTGCCACCTTCAAGCTGGGAGTAAACATATGCAAGCCAAGGCACTCCAGAAGAATTCATATATTTTCAAATCACCCTTATTCCGCAACCACCACTCTTTTCAGCTTCGGAAATTGTCTTTTCAACTAAGCTATTCTTATCTTCACTCTTTATTTTCTGTAAACCTGCTTAACTCCCTTCCTCTGTGCTTTTGTTTGACTATAAATGAACAAACAGCTTGTTTACCACAAAGGTCACATTTTCCCTTGAAGAGCAATTTATACAAAGCTTATGGCAGAGCTCTCATTGTTGCCTAAAGGTATTTAATTCTGATTATGCCCTTTGCTAGCATTATGCAATTGCCATGATATAGGCTGTCCAAATCAAAAATACAAATTCATTATCATGTGCTCACGTAGTCAAGACTGATCTTTAATTACTTACCAAGCTTTCATGAGTCAGGACTCTGTAAAACAGGTATTGTAAACTAGGATTACTTGATAACTTATGGGACACATCCATATCAGTTAATTAGTATAACAATTATCTATTATGTATCAGAAACCTGTATCTTCCTCATTTAAAATCTATGGCTGTTTTATTAACAGTATAATATTATTATTGGCTATTCAGAGAAGTAGAAGGGTTAACAATGACATAGCTGTGCACTCAAAATGGAGCTGATGCAGATCAAAATCAACTTCTAGCTTGACTTCTACCCAGTTCTGGCAGAAATGACATGGAAAAAAGAATCCCCATGGCAGGGAACAACGTACAAGTCTCTTCTGCAACAGTGAGCAGAAACTCTTAGGTAAAAAGTGTTTCTTTGTCCCCACTGACAGAAAGCTTAATTGGAAATGTTAATATCCTTGACACAGAAAAAGAATATAATCCTTTCAGAACATCAAAATTGCTTCAAAGAGCTCCTGATGCATTGATTTTTTTTTTTTTTACCCCTGACATTAAAATAAAAGTAGAAAGAATGCTAGTATAGACTCCCTGTGTAGTGCACTGTCCTGCCAGAACTGAAATAGTGCCTGCAGGACAGAGATCGGTCGGGAAGCTTTACATTCATCTGGCCCCAGCTGAGATTACTTCAGAGCAATGCTGTAAAACGCCTGTTCAGAAATCAGTCTGGACACAATGACCTTTAATTCCAGATGCAGATGTAGCAAAGCACACAGAGCAATTCCATTCATCAACCACATGAATACACTTAAACCCAACAAAATTTACCTACCTAAACACTCTAGCTTACACTATTAAAACTTAAGAGATAGATAAAGTACCTCATGGCACTTCTCTTATCAATGTGCTAAAGACACAAAAAAAAGGCCTGGGTTTAGGTGTGCTGAATTTCTTTCTTCATGGGTTTTCAGGGGGAATTTTAAAATGTTTTTCTTCAGTCTGCTGAATGTTGGGAAAATTGTACAATTAGTTTCACCCATACCAAATAAGGGTTATCATATGCTAGTGGAGATAAGAAGAAATGACATTGCTATATCCCAGAGGTACTCCTTGAGAATGAGCTAAATATAAAAGATCTAATTGTCTATTTACGTAAGTTTAAAAACGTCAGCTTTTGCCAATGCTTTGAAGGGAAGTCAAGAGCTCTCATCAAGAGACAGATTCTCTACAGGGCATTGGCACACCACCAATTAGGGCTTCTACCTACCTCATATTTATAGCAGGGAAGTGCCACAAAACAGATTCCTGGCATAAGCAAGGAGATTGTGTGATTTTCAAGATGTACCTGATTTTCCAGTTTCCCATCAATTTTTGCCCTGTAATGGCATCTAGAATGTTGCACTCATGTAGGTCTATTTCCAGACCTTCTCTCCCCCCTCTCTGTGTTTGCTTGTCTCTTGTGCATGTTCAACCAATCTGTAAAGTTCTGAAAAGAACCAGTTAGGCAGTGACACTGACACTAACACTGTGCCTGAGGACCTTTCCTGGAGTTCTCACCTTTACCTCTGAACTAATGATACACAAATATCATCACTTCAACCTTCATAGCTTAAGAAAATCAAAGCATCCTGAGGGCAAACGTAGGTATAAAGGAAAGCCATTTATGTCTTCACTCAGTTGAACTCACATAATAAGACTGTGCCTCAGGCATTTTATCTGTCATTTTAATGTGTCAAGTGAACGGGATATTGGCTTATTTCAGAGAAGGAACTGTCTCATTGGGAGGGGACATCTTGACTTATATGTGACCTGGCTTTCTCCCTGAATAGCCAGACTTTGATTCAAATGCAAATATCTTCAGGGCAGCTTTCAACATGATCAGCGTGTAAAAGCCATCAATAAAAGGAACCAAAAATGACTAAAAAATAATAAATGTCAAGCATGTGAGATGTCCATTAGTTTCTTCCTGACCTAGATCCATAAAATAGAAAGCAAACAGCAGGTGCCTGGCAAATTGATCTTCAGGAGTGCTTAGAAAGCTTAACCTTCCTGTGCTTAGTCATTTACATCACTCCACTGTGTTTTCAGTCCATTGAACAGTTCCAGCTCTCTGTGCATTTCACCTTTTTATTTATGGAAAAGAGCATCTAATTGACCAAACTCTGCTCTATGGTTCTCATTACTCCAGCTTTGTTTGTCAGGAGAGAGATGCACAAAAATGAACAACTAAGCAGAACTTTAATCTTCTGCACCACCTATGGAAATTTATGCAAATTAGAACAAGTTAGAAGTAGTAGCTGAGACAATTTTTTCAGGCAAGTTCATACTAAAAAATTTTGAAAACGTATCTGTGGTGTGAGGGAATTATCAAGGGCAAATTGAAATCCTTGGTCTGTACCTTGTATGGAATATCCCAGAGTTACCATGAACACTGTGAAACCACAGACATTCTATTCCTTAAAGATTTAAAAGTATTAAATATTGTGCAGGGTGGACTGTACCTAAAGAGGTACTAAATGAGTGTGAAGCCTTCACTTTCCTGTTTTAGTGAAAGGATTAAAGCTCTATCAGCTTCCAATCCCTAATGCGGTGTATTTTCTATGACAGAGATAGCCATGTGAAGGTGGGAATGGAACCAGAAGGCAAACTCCTTAGACTGGAGACAAAGTGGCAAGTTCTGTTCTCAGCTAGGCAGAAGACTTCGGGGGAAGCTCTTCTCCACTTACAGTGTTACTGTGAACAGAATCTGACCGCTCCTTCACAGGGTACTTGTCAAATAACATAAGCAAGAAAGAGACAACCTAAATATCTTCTGGCTTCACACTCTCCACTGCCAGATTTCTTCAGAAGAGACTTACTGTTGTGTGTCTGCATAATAACAAATGCTAATTTGTGTAAAAAAGCTGTTAACTTGTATTCAGTCAGCTCTGACATTTGAAAACTCTCCTTTGGATCTCAGTCTCAAAATGTAACTTTTTCTGTAATTTTTGTCAAAAACCCTGGGACTTTTAAGTGCTCTTCTTTGCACAAAGAGGTCCAGGAAGGTTTTTATGCTTAAATGGGATTTCTTGTATTTCAGTTTCAGCCCATTGCTTTTTTTGTCCTTTCTTCAGATATCTCTAGAAAGAGTTTGGCCCCATTGCTTTTTGACCCTCATTATACACATTGATAAGACACTCACAAAGCTTCTCTTCTCCAGACTAAACAAGGCTTAGTTCTCTCAGCCTTTCCATGTTTGAGAGATGAACCAAGCCCTCACTCATCCTCAATGGTCCTTCATGAGACTTGCTTTCATAGGTCTGTTTCTCTTAGACTGAAAACCCTGAATTGAACCCAGATTTCCAAATGTGTCTCAGCACTGCTGAGTGGAAGGACAAGGATCACCTCTTAACTGTGGAAATGCTCTTCCTAATGCAGCAGGCTGTTTTGTTACCATATGGACACATTGCTGGCTCATGGTCAATCTGGTGCTCATCTACACCCACAGAAACCTTCCTGATGTCTCCTTCCAGCCAGCAGCCACTGATGCCCTGTGCATAATACAGGCACGTAAACAGGGATACAGCCCTCAACCCATGCCTTTTCAAGGATGTTAATTAATTGGACAAGAGGAAAAAAAACAGTCAAAGACATAATCCTAGGATTACAGCAAATGCCTCCTGGTAACCTAAAGAGGTATCAAAAAAAAAAAAAAAATTAGAGGTAATAAAGTTATCAAGTTGCCACAACAATGAAGAGAGCTCACTCCGGAAGGAAATACTAGATACAAAAGGGTTCTCTATTGCAGCAGGAAGTATCATCACAAAAAACAGTGCCTGCCATACAAACAAAGCAAACCCAGAAATTAGATACAAACTTTAAGCCACCGAGACAAAGAAAAGGATTTCTTTTATCTGTGGTTGGAGGCACAGACACGATGTCCTTGAAGATAAAAGGTACAGCAACCTTGTCACAGCTACTTTCTTCAATTCATTCCATGCCCTGATCCAGTCTGATCATGTACATTTTATGTATATTAGTGCATGCTTAGATCCTATTTTTAGGTTGGATGAACCAGTTTCCTTCCAGTGCTGTAGTTCATGCAGGGATAGTTTGTTCCAAGGACTGTTCTGTATACAGAGAATGCAAAAGTTGCATGGAACACCATTTGCTCTACACACTATTCTATCAGCATCCCAGCAAGTCCTGCAGCCTCAAACGCTTCTTACCCTCCTACAGGCTGTGCTCCAGCCCCTTTGAGTCCCAAGCCCTTCTGCACAAGTTCTGAGGCCACACTGAGCAGGAAGGCAAAGACTTCTCTCTCCTGACAGGGACCAAGCAGGTTCCTGTAATGCTGGGTGTCATTTCAGCCAACACTCAGTATAAGCACATCTGCACACCATCAGCAGAAAATAAAATCTGCTATGTGTGTGTAAAACCCTACCTAGAAGAGGCAGAGAGGCTGAAGACAGTGAGAAGAGAGGGACACAGCCCTGCTCTTTACCACTGCATACTACAAGAAAAGCACATTTCAACACTCAACACTGCAGCCACTGACTCCACTTCACTGAAGTGGAGATCTATTTAAGATGTATTTACACTTCACTGGCTACTGTCACAAGCTCTGCAAGAAAATCAAGAGATGTTAATTAACAAAACACATGGGGTCTAATAAACACCTTAGAGACAGTTCCTTTATGAGGGAAGGGAAAGAGACACTGGAGTTCTCCCTAGAATGCTGGTGGAACAAATGTCAAGCATAAATACAACTTAAATACATCCTAAAATACCTGCACTGAGATCTCTCTCTAAAGATATTTTAATAGAGCACTTTTAACTTGGTTGACAAAACCTAAAAGGCAAACAAGACAGGGATGTAAACACATTATTCCAACACTGGCATGAACAGTGCAGCTCCCCTTCACTATTTGTTTCTTACATTATACTGTGCAGAGTTCTCACACATGAGCAGCTTTTGGGAACCTCTGCTACCACTGGAGTTAAGAGGTCACACACATGACTTAGGAACACAGTAGCTGTGCTTCAGTAAGGCCATGCTATTAGCAGACTAAAAGTAAGTGGTTCCTATATATAAGTTATCAATAAAAATGAATAAGGCAAATATCCATAATTCTCTTTTTACTTTGCTGCAGGTAGAAATTGATAGCCTTTGAGTAACTATGAAATTGAGGAGGTAAGTTTTGCAAGGTACACCTGAAAGGAATGCATTGCAGACTCAGAATGCTCAATGAAGCTTCCAATTATAAAGCAATGAATGAAAAACTCATGTAAATGCATATTGCCAAGGACATTACAAATCTAAACGTTACGATTAAGATCAAAGTTTATTTCCCTGGGAGAGTATTCATTGAAGCAATCAAGAAATTTTTGCATAAATCCCATTAATTTTCTATAGCAAAACCAAAACACCCAAATATAACTTCCTAACCAAATTATGATCTTGGCTCTTGAACAAATAAGCATTATCACTTAAAAAGAATGACAGGTTTATGGCTGGAAAATACCACTTAGGAAGCCATATAAAGCAGCATCATTTTAAGCAGCCATCTCTCTTGATTTGAACCAAATGAATATTTTAAATTATCTTTCCTATTTCCATTGATCAAACTTGCCTTCTGAACACAGCAAGGAAAAATTGTCTAAAAGTCAATATTCTTCTGACAGTATATCTGAGAGGCACATCCTTCAACATCACAACCTGTCCTTCATCTGTGCAAAAGTCTGACTAACTCATGGTAGCTGAATAACATTATGTCTCGTCTAGCACTACTGAAATGTGTTTTTTTCACAGAAGGATGGCATTTCTACAATACTGAACTCTGCATTCCAAAGTTCATTTCTTACTGTTAAAGCAGAGGTTTAGTTCATATGCCTGAACTGATGTTTGACAGCTCAGGCTGGTGGGAGTTGGCATCAGTCCTTTGGTATTCAGTTAATGGCTGTGAACAAGAAACTGCAGCTGACAAAGTCTATACATGAAACCTTACTCTTTGGTTCCAGTCCTGACAATACAATGCAGACAATGATAATCAAGAAATGGTTTTCTAAAATGCCTATATAATTTTTGTGGATAAAAACCCCACCAACTTTTGAGGAAACTCCTCTAAGAGTTGAAAGCCTTCTTTGGAAGCTTTCCACACCTGATTTCCCCTCTTGTGAGATGAAGAAAAGAGGTTTGCTTTCACTGAAAAAGGTGATGGCTACTTTTGATCTGCTACTTCCATTAGCACACTACTCCAAACACCTCTTCTACAGATTACTTATGGCCTTGAGCATGCCATGTATCCTTTAAATCTCTGCAAAACTGATTTTTACACAACAAAATACCTACAGAAAAACACTGAAATGGCTCAGTTACACACACACATGCAGAGATATCTGGCCGAAATAAACCATGTCTTGGGATGGGAGAACATCAGAAATGGCTCTACGCTGTTTACTGGTATGCACAAGACTTTTCCCATTAACTCTGCCAGGAGCAGAAGAACATCAGTTTCATACTGTAAAAGTTAAAAACAAAAACTTTGTCAGTGACACTTTAATTTGAAAGTAGTTTGCAGAATTGCCATGATGAGAAGTAATCGTGTGTTCATTAGTCAGATTGTAATGAGCAAAATACAATTTCCTCTAGTAATACTGCATTCTGCCTTCACTAGGGGAGAGTTAACAAGAAAAAAAGAAAACACATCCTTACTGTAAGGAAATATTGAAATAACTCAAACATTATCTTGTAGAAGAGGCTGGAGAGGTTTAAATAGGCAAGATCATTAGGTACAATTTACCTCCAGGATTTTGAAGGATTTAAGGAGATACTAAAAACTTGTTTTCATTTCCACCTGAACTTCAAAGTACATAAAATGTTAGCCTTTAAAAATAATTAAAAGCAACCCCCCCCCCCAAAAAAAAAAAAAAAACCCAAAAAAAAAAAAAAAATAAAAAAAGCTATACCTGAAAGAAGAAGCAGGTTACTGGGAAAATACCCACTCATGAAAATATCTCAGCCCTTGCAAAAGGTCATTTTCACAGGGAAGAATGAATACATCAGCTGCTTCAATTCTGTCTTCAAAGACTATTTGGACTTTCATGTATGTCTGATTGTCTGATTAGCAAAGGTGGAATACAGCATCCAAGGAACTAGTAGGTATTTCTAGCTCACTATTTCTTTAGAGGCTTTTTAAAATCAAAGCAGAAATTCAACTCGCTGTTTCATTTCTAGTATTTTGGAGAGCGATTGAAAAAGTCTGAGAGCGACAAACTAAGAGAAGTTAAGCACTATTGTAGCATGCTCTAATCAGTTTGGGATATTCACTTTCAAAAAACGTCACAGACACAAAGACAAAACATAACTGGCTGCTCATGCACATAGGACTTTAAAAGCTGCAGGGAGTGGAAGTAGGATGCGCAATACAAGAAATGCCCAGAGGCTGCCATTCTTTGAACTGCCTCACTGCACTCTGCTCAATGCTCCCACAGCTCCAGCAGCTCTCAGGATGATCAGTCCTAACTGTAGGAAGAAAGGACCAGAAAGAGGAGAAAGGAAAACAAAACTGGTGAACTTGCCTGTTTTCCTGTTCAATTGCTTCTTTTTTGGGCAGTTTAGCAAGTAAGTTCCTGGATAGCAGTTTTCAAGTCAGAATCAAGTCCTTCTATTGAGTTCAGTTAGACTTGATAAGGACCTATCTATATGACTCAACCTCTTTAACAGAGCTGAAAAAAAACTAATTCTGGAACAGAAAACACCCAGCTTACTTGGTGAAATGAAATCATGAAAGCAGATGCGTTGCATTTCTCCTCAAGATACATCTGGACAGAACAATTATCATGCCCCAGTTGTATTATCTTGATAGATAAAAAACTCACTAGGGCTTTTTCCTATTTCTCAGAATTGGATTTGCAGCTTGGATTAGAACTCAGCAAAATTATGATTTTCACATCCTAAGTTACCATCCAATATGAAAATTTGTCTACACAGTGATACCTGTAATATTAGTTCTTAGAGCAGCTGAATTCTGAGTTACAGGCCTGAAAAGTGCTGAAAGAAGAGTACAGAATGGTTTCTGTAAACCAAGAGCTGTAGATAGTGAGAAACTTTTGGGCCCACCAGTGCCAGACTTCAATAAATAAGAATGAGTTCAGCAGAGAGAGAGCTGAGAAAATCAGGGCTGGAACATTTTCCCTATGAGGAGAAGTTGAAGGAACTGGTTTGTCAAAACTGGAGAAGACAAGGCTTCAAGCAGGACTTAAGAGCAACCTTCCACTCAACCTTATCAACAACAAGCAGGCTCTTCACAACAGTGCATGATGGAAGCATGAAGCAGCCATAAATTGAAATAAGAGCATTTTGGACAAAATATAATGAGAGGGAAAACCTCAAGGGCAACCAAACAGTGGAACAGGTTGCCAAGGAAAGCTATGTGGTCCCCAAGCTTGTAGGTCTTCATGACCAGACTGAATAAATCCATGAGTAATCTGATCTGATCTTGTAGCTGTCTCAGCAGGAGTTGGATAAGAGATCTCCTATGGTCTCTTTCAACTTGAATTACCTAAAAATCCTACAAGTTTTAGGCAGGTTTATATGTCAAAATTAATAGTATTTTGCAAAAAAAAAAAAAAAATAAAATGCATTACTACTTAGGCTGAAGTACATATAACAAATGAAATTTTATGTAACAGGGCAGAACTGAAAAAAAAAAAATTACAACCTTCTAGAAAGATTAGAAGAAGGTTTAATTTACATGCTAATTTCACCAACTAGCATCTTTATTTTCAAGAGCAGGTCTGTTCCCTCAGCTTATTAGTAGCATATTTGCATGAAAATGTGATCTATGCTTCTTCACCACTCACTCATCTGCTCTTCCTGATTATGTCTCATTTGAAGCCACAGTCTGCAAATAACTGTTATGCTACAGAGAGATGATGTTCAGTTCAAGCAGAAAAAAGTTAGAGGAGGAGAGAGAATACTTAGAAAGAAATATTAATTTTTTCCCCCTGAACATCTGTTTGTCCATAAAAACTTGAAAAGAAAGAGTAAAGGAAAATACAACTGTGAAAAAAAAAATCTGCAAATAAGAACCTTTCCATAAGGCAAAAGCACCTGAACCAACCATCTTCCAAAAAAACAAATTTAACAGAAAGATGCAAAAAGACTTTTTATGAAGGCATGTAGTGATAAGGAACAAGGATTTGAAACTAGAAAAAGAAAGATTTCGTTTGGATCTAAGGAAGAATTTTTTACAATGAGGGTGGTGGGACAGTAGAACAGGTAACACACAGAAAATATGGATGCCTCACCACTGGAAATGTTCAAAGTCAAGTTAGACAGGGTTCTGAGGGACCTGAAAAGTTATAGATGTCCCTGATCACGGCGGGGGGGCTCAACAACGTGATCCTTAAAGGTCTCTTTCAACCCAAAAAAATGTAGGATCCAATGAAGAGATGGGATTAGAATAAATCTTGCCTCCCCACAGAGAAATCTCTTTGCAAATGCTTTTGCATTGTGCCCATTGGCATGGGTTTGCCTAAAGCAAATACTTGCTCAAAATGTTTGCTCATATGAAAGAAAATCCTAAGCTCAAGGGAAAAAAATATTCCTTGGGAAAGATAGCCCAACATTACATTGAACTGTGTAATTTGAATAAGAGCAAAATAGCTCTACTCCCTTCAAACTAGCAGGTAGAAATTAGGACTACTGAGCAAAACAGTCCTTCCTGATCTGCAAAACTTTTCAGAGCACTCAGAAAGTCTTAGGGTAAACTTGGCTACTAGTTTTAGAAAAAAGGCTTTCCCTTTTCCTTCTGCTGTTTATTGTGCACCTTAAATACAGTAAGAGTACAAAAAAAGTAAAGATGAAACAAAGCACAAAAAGAAAGATGAAAGTTTCTTGAATATTATGAAATACAACGATTTTTCTGTTCCTCATGTGTCATCTGCATGAACAGTCATAAATTTCTTTGAGAATCAGGGGTGTTTTTTCAATTGTTTTTCACTTACTCAATTTTTTTATAGAAGTAAATTCCTCTGGAAATATTTTTTCATTACTTTCTGGTGTAAAAAAAAAGTTGGGAATTTATGTAACAAATAAAAATATTTGCAATGGAGATGTATCACCATCACTACTTTCTAGTAATAACATATAAATCCTAAAAGCTTTCAAAAGTTTCTAATCTAGAAATAAAATTGATATCACCAGTATAAAAAAGCAATGTCTCTATTGTCTTTCAGAACTACATCTTCTAGTCTTACAGCATATCCTTCTTTCCTTGCTTCGCCAAGCAAGCTGACCTAGATTTTGAAACAAACAGAATCTAAAAATAGACTATTTGCTAAAATAAGTGTTGCACAGAGACCTCTGCAGTCAGCAATACCTAAATCTCATAAGAAGGACATTCTGCTGTTAAAACATGGCATTTTTGTGCCAAACTTCAGCTTAATGCATCTCAGTTATGAAAAAGTGTTCTCTTTGAGTGTGGTAAAGTGAATAAGGGCCTAAAATACACCAATGATGTTGTGACATTTGTATTAAAGACTTACCAGAATATATAGAGTGAAATATTTGGCCCCACTGATATTCACAGAAATGTTCCCATCAACATGGAAAGCGCAAAGTTTCCATTCAAAAAATTAATTCCCACTGGCAGATTCTAGAAGCTGGCCCTTAAAGCCAGAACCAACCTTCAGGTCTTATCTTTTCAGAAGTAGGCTCTAATTTCTTCAGCCTGTTTTTTTACTAACCACTGTCTTGAAAACTTCTGATTACAATGACTTTGTTTTTTCCTTTGCTTCATTTTCAGCTTTGGCTCTTGGGCACAGTAGAAGCCAGGACTTACCTCAAACTCCCTAACACTGAAGTCAACAAATCCCCTCCAGTTGGTTCTCCGTGATGGCATTTTCAGAGCCATGGCCCACACAAGCAGTGTCCTTTGAAGAATCAACATCTTAAATATGAGAAAAACACAGGAGAGGTGATTCTCTTTTCTCAAAAGATTTACTTCATTTGCAAGCCCTACTTGTTTTTTGATCAGAAAACCCTTTTCACAGCAGGGCTTGACATGACAAAATATTTAAAAGTTCACATCCCACACTAGCCACTGAAACAGCAGACAACTCTAGCCTAGAGCTGAGCTACAGAACTTTGTAGCTCAGCTGTTTCTTTTCTAAGGTAGAAGAATGGCTTCGTTTGGTGCCATAGGCAGAATTTATTATTCCACCTTCCACTGGCCACTAAACTCTTTACTTTCCAGTGACTTGGTAGCCCATTCAAAAAATAAAACTATCTGCACTAGAACTTCAGTTTGTACAAATTAATGTGCCTCCACTGAATTTATTGAAGGATCAACAAGACAGCCCATCAGAAAATTTGTCCTGGCTGTTTTAGATGTGGCATTTAGATGCATTAATGTGATTATGGTTGATACTTGTTCTTGCTGTCTCTCAGATTCAGTTTCCTGCTGTGAGAAATATCTGATGCACACTGGTGGCTGTAAATGAAAGTGCCCACAGTAATGGCAGGTGAAATGAAGCCAATATCAGAGGCTGTCTGCTGATTGAACAAGAGAACATCTGAAGCCTGCTGCCAAATTGGCTTTATATATATATTTATTTTTTTAATAACTACAGTGAGTGCTACATTCAGAGTAAACTTGAAAAAAAAAATCACAACATAGCAACAGCGTTTACATCTTCCTGGCTGTATAAGACTAATTTTTTTCTCCACATTGAGATAAAGCCTTCCCACAGGGACTTCAGCTGAGCCAACTGCATGGCCAGTTCCAACTGGGGCAGGATCAGCAGCTGCATCATGCAAGAAAGTCAATCTATGTCAGGTCTTTGACCACCACCACAATTTCACTGTAATGTCTAATAGCTGAGTGATTTCATGCTAATCTAGCAGTGATTTAAGACAGGAACTTCTTTCTACCAATTTATACTACCCTTCAGGAAAAAGAGTGGCTCAGACTGTAGCCTGGGGAAATCGATGCCAAATTCAAATTATTTCATACTAGCTGGAGCTTGGACCCAAGAGCTAAATTTCACTTTCAGAATTTTAGATTAAAATGTCACACAAAAAAAACACAGAGCATCCAACGGGTGCAGTGAAAGAATAGAAGATCTGTGCATGCATGATCTCCATGCACAGACTGATGCATGCACACAGACACTCTAAGCACAAACAGATGCCTGTAAATGAAGTGAAATGCCAGTGAACAACCAAGGCTGGGATACAAGTGGGATCCCAAATAAGCCTACATATGCTTGCAGACTGTAGGAAACTTCCCTCACCAGCACAGAAAAACACAGGAGAAAAATGAAAAGCACTTTCACAGTAAGATAAAAAACTCAAACAAAAAAACCTACGTGGAATTACTCCATGTTTAACAGTCAATCTTTCTAACGCGAACATTCCTAATGTGAAAGAAAGCCCTACCTTTCCCAAGAGCACAGCCATCCAGTTCTTTGCAACCCTTTCTGATTTTCCCAGATAGAATTACAGACTGCTGCATGTTCAGATATGTATGGATTAGCAATGATGCCAGGGATCTTGCCATCATCAACACAGCTTCCTGAGAACTTTGTAAGCCTTGCAGAGAGGATATTCCAGGGCCTTCCATTCAAAATGGAAGATGATCCAGGAAATTTGTACTGTGAGGTGGCGGCATCTTTAACCCTTTGCCCAAATGAAAAAGCTGTAATGGTGAAAGGTTGAGCCTTAAATTCTGGGTACCAAGATCCTATTCAGCAGTTTTGGAGATGAACTTCTCTTGAATGTTGACCTAGGCAGTAGTTTGCCCTTTTTTTTTCAGGTTTACCACATATATTTCAAGTCCTGATTAGAACTATTATGAACAGAGCAGAAAGTGGTAGGAAGCCAACCCAGGAAATCTGGGGGCCCAGAGGGGTAAGAGGAGGAGAGCAGTGTCAAGGGGAAAAAGGGTCAGAAGAGGATCAAAGTTCCAACAAGAATGAGGAATAAAGGAAAAAAAAGGAAGCACAGATTTTTACTTGTGGAGAGGGGCTTCTTGGATACATTTTGTGTCCCAGGCAATGGGACATTTGCTAGGGACCTGAGGGTCTGAGTCTAAGCATTCAGTAGAAAGATTTCAATGAGTATCAGATCAGATGCTAACAGCAGCTAAAAATTCAGATTTCACTTATTTTAAGCATAAGTTAGATTTTAAATTGTGTTTCCAGAGAGATAACAATTCCACATTCCATTTAAGGATATAATTGCATCAGCTGTAATTTCAGAAAGCAGCATCTATTCTTTTTGCTAGTATCTTCCCTGACAATCCATCATTTTAACCAATGGAATTAGGATGAGAGAAGATTGAGTATTTTCTAGGTTTAGTTTCAAAACAACTTCTAAGTAGGTCATGTGAATTACAGTGTCTGCCAAAAGGTCAAGTTAGTGTGATTTAATCAAACATGGCCAGTGGGGACAGTTTGCAGAAGTCACAAACAAACACTTCACCATACGTCAGCACATCAATATGCTTATTCTAAAATATGCTTTTTTTGAGCCCATGAAAACAAACCCTCAAGAAAATAACATGAATTTTAAAAGAATAAATGATTGCCTGCTATGTACTATTATTGGTCAAATAATACAACACCTAAATCCATCCTATACATCTACAAAAGCAAGCCAACCCTGACAAATGGCCAGAACCAACAACAAATGAAGCAGCATTATAATAGATATTATCAGAGTTGACACACAGTTCTTTATTTTAAAGAATCTGTGTACTTTTATTATAATATAAATATGATAAGTTCCTTATAATGTATATAAAATCTGAGAGATAAATGAAGATTCAATATATACAAAAAATATCAAATATCATATTTTTCCCTCATGGATAGCAAAATTACTGCTTTGCACACATGCTAATTTAAAAGAACCATTTGTGTGAATGTATTTCATAAATATACCTTAAATTATTTACAACATGATATACTAGCTGCTGTGCTCATTTATTTTCTATATGGAAAATTCTCTATGCACCATCAATATGCAGTATGATTTTTAGTCACATGCAAGTTTTTCTTACCATAATTAATTTGGCATTACAATTAAAATGAACATGTAGCTGCATGTGCCAGTTCCCTACCTACTATTAAATTAGCTACTTACCCAAAACAAGCAAAACTGCTGATCCTGGCATTACAGGTAAGCAAATTTTAAACTCACCCTCCTGATGGCAATAACTGCCACACTGTCTCATTTATCTTTAGATAAAAAATTAAAAAAAAAAATCAACTCCCAAATAAACCCCCCCAACTTTGAAACCAACATAAAGCCATGTCCTAGAGTTCACATTCAAGGCCCTTTTTTCACATTTGTTAAGTTTAAAGACAAGGAAGGCTGCCACATAACCTACCAAAACAATGCATTTCTTTCTCCTTCACCATATGGACTTGCTACAATAACCTATAATAAAAACCTTAAAATGAAGGACCTTGTCATTCACTGTAATCTAAGCAAAGAACTAATGAATATCCTGCAGATGGTAACCACAACATGCATAAATAAGGAGGAAGTGCAGTAAATCAGTGGATTATGATCCAGGATGTCTCAACATGACAAACTCATTCGGACATGCCACAAGAATATTCCACTGCAGAAAGGTTGTTTCCTCTGAAGCAAGGCCAAGCACCATATTTTTCATGGAAGATAATATATTTTAGTTCTAGGACTTGGACTTGAAACCAAGTGCCATCTCTGCATGTTTGCTATGTTCCCTCTGTCTTGAAAGTCATGGCGACATGTCCCCATGTTGAGGTCAATACAGTCACACCACCATTGACTTCAAAATGTGTGATTAAATCCCTCAGGCTTTTTTCATTATATATTCTTTATATCAGTGAAAGGATCAGTGTGGGGAACACTAATTTAACAACTCTCAGAACAGCCAGTATTTTTTTTTAATAATTAAGGAGCTCAACATCCAATTCATTGCTGGTGGGAGGGCAATTGCTCTGAAAACCATGTACACAATTTCCAATTTCATGTATTTCTTCATCATGCATTTACATTTAAATTTACATTTAAGTTTTTCTGCCAGCAGCTAGAGGACATGCTATATACATACAAATAGGTGAAATTGTAATTCATATCACATCTGGCAGAAAAACTAGATTTTTGAGGGTTTTCTGGCCTTGATATCAGCATGAGTTGGCAACTGAGAAAACATATTTAACATCTTATTTTTATTCACTAAACTGTTTTGATTCAGAAATTCTGCAAAAGATCTGACATCTAATTATCATATTTAAACAATAAATTCAGTGTAGATATAATGAAGATATGTGTTTTATTCAACAGAGTAAAAAGAGACCCAAAACCACATTAAAAACAAAGAGCAACAAACAAATCTCCTAATGAGTCTCAGCACATTGTGGAAACCTGTAACTGCCTCCTGTGTATATCTATGTTTCTGGCAGCTGCACTTCAGCTTTAGAGAGAACAGCTTACCAAAGTTTAGAAGGCTGTCAGCAGGCACAAAGGAACCTCTCTGTATTGACTCTATCAAGAGAATATCAGCAGCACTGGTGTATACGATCCTCATCATTACACAGCATTGAAAAGACCCCAGAAACATTTCCCTGCCTATCCTTGCAGTAAACAAAAACAAATCCCTTGTACAACGTATACACTACTGTCAGAAGAGGTATTTCAAGCTCTTTTATTCAAGCAAAAAAATATTCCCAGAAGCAAAGCAGGGATTAAAAAATACACAATGATACTAAACACAGGGCTTTTTCACAACTCTGACCTCCTCCAACTTGGAGATGAGTGGAGCCCAGTAGAGACACACAAAGGGACTGGCTGCCCTTGTATGCCCTACACACCTGCACCTGCACATTTCAGCAGGTTGTGATTTTCTGCCCTACAAGCTACAACTATTGGGACATTTGTTTTATCGCAGCTTTGCACAAGAGGGAAGGGCCAGACAATAAACTTATGCATTAATCCTTCTTCTGATGAAAAATGGAGTTTTGTCTCATTGATATCATTGGCTTTATGCTGTGCAGTTCACCAGTTTCTCCACATCTGGGCAACTGGTACGAATTTCAAGGGGCAAATAGATTAGGCCCAGTTCAACAGGACAGAACACATTTCAATACTAGTGCAGAGAAGTTTCAAGAAAGACGTAAAAGAATGATATGTAAGTAAGAGTTACTAGTGCTTAAAAGTTTTACCAAGAGGCTAACGCTGACATGTGTGAAGTCTTCCCTGCATACCAATTTTCATTTGTCAGAACACCACTCAGGACAATTTTAGCAATAAAACAAAATCTCAAGAGGCATATTGGTTCCCCCCCCAGATAAGCAACATGATTCACATAATCAGTAAATAGCATCCTTGACTGTTTTCAAGACTGTTCCCAAGATATTTGGTCAGCTTGTAAGTAGTTCAGACTACTAGGGAAATCTCAGTTTTGGTTTTGGGGTATTTGTGATTTATGTGTGTGTATATAAATAAACATATATCTTTCTATAAAGCAGCCTTGATTTTATAATTACTCTGGCTTGCACTTTATCTTAAAAACACAAATATTTCTATGTAAGTCTGTGACATTTGTCATATATTTATTACTCATTACAACTGGCAATGGCCGCATGAGTAGAAAGTAACATGGAACATTTCATCAGTTACACAGCAACAAACATAAGAACAGATGCTTCCTCAGAGCCTTCTTCAATGGGAAAACTCCAGCAGTTTCTTCACTTAATGTAGACAGATTACAGATCATTTTCAAGTGTGTAGACTTGACCTTTGTGCCCCTTCTCTTAATTTACATCATGACTTGAGAGTGCATATTTAGCCTCACAAGACAGAGCATTTTGATAGTCAGGTCCTGTGAAGTTTCTGTTCTCAAGACTAGAGGACTGAAACCCACTCATACACTGAAAAGCTATTTAAAAAACAGAACAACATAAACACTCTATTTCACAAATGGAACTTTTTCTGGAAGCCTTCTGCATTACTCATCTGGCATTATAAATTTATTTATTTAATTAGAGCTTTGAAATATCATCATAGGTGGAACTACAGAAGTGAACAGCTACCAACAGAGGCAAACAGAGCATTCTGCAGAACCTGGCAAAATCAGACTCTAACTTGCAATGCTGATAGCTGCAGTTATTAAACAAATGCACATTCCTTAATACTGTGTACAAGTGTATTTGTTTCTGTTCTCAGCAGTTCTGCTGTACATTTGACCTAAGCCAATGAATCCAGAAAAAATAGGAACTTAAAATTTTCCTAACTCCCTATGATTCTACATTTATTTAGGGCTTTACACAGACTTGAGATAATGATTTTCATTTTTTTCAGGAAGAAAATCTTTGGTCTCAAGCACTACTTTACAGATAAGTTTGATATGAAGAATATTGTAATTATCAGAGTCTGAGGTGAGCTTCTGAAACAACCAGACTTTTGCATACCTAAGTAAATAATTTCTTTAGTAAGATCCACGTATCACTCTGTCTTGCACAATTATTGCATAATTTATAATGTTATTAACTTTGTGGGTAATTGTTTCCCATTCAATTGATTATATCTTCTGGAGGGTTGACTGTTCTACTGATAAAAAAAAAAATATTTCCTCTTCATGGTTATCAGAGAGTGCCAAGTGAAATAGAAAACTACCAGTCAACTACCTTGTTTGAATATTAAGAAAAGTGAAAATTAACTTGGGGATTTGGGTGAGGGTAACTTTGTTTGTTTACTTCCTTGTTTGGTTTTTCTTAATATCAAACAACTATAATGAACTTTACGCATTACTTCTTTAAACAGAGCCACTCCTGAAAGTCTTTGAAAAATATTTTTGAAGAAAGAATTGCAACAGTTTGTTATGTGGAAGGATCAAATGGCAAAAGTTCAGGATTGTCTGTTTAGGCAACCCAAGGATTTATCACCTTTCAAGTATATTTTACATCTTATTTTTCAAGTACATAAACAGTTTTCCAGCAGCTTTTGGTCTGCAAAGCGGGTTGAGAGACATTTGACAGGATTTTCTTTTGACATCACAGATGTAATTAAAAAACACAGAAATAGAAGCAATTTTTGCAAGCAAATTGCACTTTCATATCAAAACCAAAACAAATAGCACTGCATTTGCAGAGCTTTATCATCCATCACACATAAGCAATGGAGGATAACAGTATAAATACCATACTTTTTATACAGAAGTGCATCCTACCATGAAAAACTGAAAACAAGAATGCCTTCAAAGTACAGTACGTCCTTTGTCAGTACAACAATAAACATGAACAGCAACAGCTTGATGCTAGATCTGACAATGGGGTGGGATGGTGTGCTGTTTGTGTCAAAAAAGTTGCAATAGTTTCTGCTAAAGGCATATTATTAGGAACTCTTTCAATAAGACTAACAAAGAGCACAACTAATAATTGTTAGGTTCCAAAAAATTCTGAGAGTGAAATGCTTGTGAAGTTACTGAAGAATAACAGCACAAGATTTTGATGTATTTTTTCTTACAGCTGCTCTGTAGGCACAGAAAGGCTATTATATCTGTTTCTAAGAAACTAGAAATGGAATGGGCAATGAAGTGGGTGACTGAGGGCCTGACATGCAAAAATGGAGAGGTATCTAAAGGCTGCTAAACCATCTAAGCAGTTCAGATACCTTTTAACCATTTAAATTATAGGAGTAATGCAGTATTTAGTAGGTATGTATTTAAGTGTCCATTTTTTTTCTTTTTTTTAATGTAAACGGTTCTGCATTTTTCTTTTATATGACTGTAAAGGAAGTTTTAAAAGCCTCTGTTGCTGAGCTTTGTCTGCCTGGATGATCCAAAGTATCCATTTATTACTGAGGAAATAATATTCTGTGATAGCCCTGAACTCTTCTGATGTTTTCCAGATTGCAGGTAGAGTGTGACTCTGCTGGTAAAACAGATGGAATATTCAGAGGTTCTGTGTGACTGGCATTTTCCAGGAACACAGGAGCTCTGCAAATATGGGTGCACCTGTGGTGTAGCAGACAGGAGAAAGAGCAGGTGAGGAGGAAGGCATGCAAAACTGCTCCCACTTCTAGGAATGTTCAGATGCAGCAGAGCACACAGAAGGAGCTGTTACTACCACAGTGAGTGCAAAAGATGAGCTCCACTGCACTTCCCTGACCCTCAGCTCTGAAATCCTTCTCATATCAAGCTAAGCTATTTAGGGCTGGCAGCAGTAATGGCATTTAGCTCTCTGTGCTCCCTTTGCTTTTTGTAAGGGCTCTGAGCCAAGCTCCTCACCACCGTGGCACAGAGGAGATGACCACCAGCACACAGGCTGCAAATCAGATCATACAATCATAGAATATGCTGATTTGGAAGGGACACACCAGGGCCATCAAGTCCAACTCCTGGCCCTAAGCAGGGCACCCTAAAAGTCACACCATGGGCCTGAGAGCATTGCCCAAACATTTCCTGAATTCTGTCAGCCTTGGTGCTGTGAGCACCCTGGGGAGCCTGGTCCAGTGCCCAACCACTCTCTGGGTGAAAAACTGTTATGGTACTTCATGTCCTCAACAGTAAATAAACTCCATGGTTTGGCTTGGAGAATACAGCACACACTAAAGACAGGCAGGAAATTCAGGTAAGATCTGTCAAGGAATAGAGGCACCAACTTGCTGAAAATAGCTGCCTGGCCATTCATGGGACACACTGGGAGAGGTGGCAGTTCCCAAGGGAGATATAGGAAGGCATAGAACATCAAACAGGAGCAGCTGAATCACAGAATTCAGGACTTGGATTCAGCTGAACCACGGTATTTAAGACATCAGCACGCCTACTTTCTCTCTAGATCTCAGTCCTAGATTTTGCAATCAGCGCAGAACCATGGATTGCAAATAGCTGTTCCATGAAAGTACACCAACCCATCCCATGTCTGCACGTAACTGATGGAGCAAACCTTCTCTGGTTATCAATGTTAAAAAAATAAACCTCCTAAATTTCAAAAAGAAAGATCTTTCTAAAGGAAAAGAAAAAAAGGAGAAGGCCTGCTTGACCAAGAAGCATATCATTGTTCTGCTGGCTAAATCTGCACTTCTCAGATAAGGGAGTTGCACTTCAGTAGCCCCATGTTTAAATAGAGTTGAGGATTTCCACAGTGGAAGGCATGTCAGTGCTAATAACTTGGCACAAGTCAGCATCTGTTATCAGAAAAAACAGCCCATTTACTTATCCATAAATTTCTGGTTTCAACATGCTTCATCCAAATTACATGCAAGACAAATTTGCACCAAAATTATACAAAAATGCCAGTCTATACAAAGGGGTATTAATAGCATTGACAGACACAGTACCACAGAAATTAAGGTAAAACATATCCATTCCACTTAGGGATCCAAACCATTTCTATACCCATTCAAAGTTTCAGTTGCCTCTTTTCCCCATATGTATTGAAAAAATTCAGCATTAAAAGAACTGTCTATAAGCCCCTCCAACTATCCTCTCTAGTGGATTTTACTCAAAGGGATGAAAAAGATTTCTCCATTTCAAACACTTGTCCCCTGAGCTACTAGTCAGAATAACACCCCAAACCAATGAAAAACAGCCCTCTGCTCTTTCAAGTGCTCACCTGAGAGACAGGATTCTGAACTCTAACACTGACACTATCACCAACTTAATCATTGGTCACTATTAAGCAACTACAATTCAGCACTCTGTGATATGTATATGCACGTGTGTGTATATATATATTTGTGTGTGCGTGTGTGTGCATATTCATTAATCTCAAAGTCTGAAAATACCTTCCAAAAACACAATGCTTGATTTTGACCTGCAACACACATTTCTCTCTTTACTCCAATTTTAGCCTACAGTTATAAAACAGGAGTACTAATCCCCTCTTACTAGTTTCAGGGTTATGGATGTTAATTTATTAATGCCCATGAGATTGTCTGAGGTAGCCAAATTGAAAGCCTGGATAAATGCAAACACACTAGATCAGCAGGAATGCTTTAATTAACTACAGCCTCAATACATTACTCAGTAAAGCTAATCAAAACACTATAGCAGGAAACCAACACAACAGCCAAAGAATATTTATAGAAGTTTTACAGAAAAAAAATTGCATCAGCATTTACCTGCGTATATACAATGATAATTATTTTCTTAATAATTTTGCATTCATTTTGTTGAATTTCACAAAAACACAATAGGAAGAAGGCTGCAGGTATAGAAACGATGCAGTGAAATCCTCAAATTTCTTTTAAAACATTTTTCTTAAGGAGTTTATGTGGATAAGTCTTGTTGAAAATATGAATTCAGTGATAGCTCTTTTTCACATAGAAAGTCAGTTGTGTTGCGGACAGCATCAATTCCCACCCTTCCCCCAATATGGTTTAAATCTGCTTGTGTTTGACTTAGTTAAATACCAACAGTACCTGAGCTTGAGCCCTGCCCTTACACACGCGACGAGTTTTGAGTGTGCTGCCTGAGGCACAGAGATGTGCTGTGACTGATCTGGGAGCTCCAGGAGCCACAGGGACTGCTGGAGGCCCCAGCAGCTGTGCAGTGGCTGGGGAGCTCTGGTTGAGCATGGTGAGGCTGGAGCAGTGCTCAGCCCCAGCCCAGCTGCGGGCCCAGGGTAGCAGTGGGCGCAGCCAGCCCTGCCTTGCTTCCAGTTTTCTGCAAGGGAGCTTCACTCTGCACTGGAGCCACTTCTTATTCCTATTTGTGCATGGAAAAAATATCCCTGTGGGACTCTCTAAAAAAAGAAAAAAAATGTTTACAGAACTAATTAAGTGGAAACTGCTACTGACCTTTTAATACTAATTATTTCTGACAGTTTTCTAGAATAATTAAAACAGGAAGAATAGAGCTCTTAAAGGAAACAGCTGTAGTGTGCTGAAATGCCGTACCTGCCACAGCTGCCTCTCTGGCCCCACAAGGACTTTTTCAGCCACAAATGCCTGTGCAAAGCAAAGCCACCACACTGGTCTCTATTCCTGCCTCCTCCTCAGCGCTCAGCCCAGGAAACAAACACAAAATGCCCCTTTGTTCTGCTGACAGCTTTACTGACCACAAGGAAAACTAAGTTTGGGCTGACTTGCACAAAGGATTGGCTGATCTCACAACACAAACATTAGAGAATTAGATTTACTCTCTACTTCAGAAAACAAGTTATCCCAACAAACCCAGCAGCATCCCAGCCCCATCAAGCAAAGCAACCAGTCCACAGTACAGCCACATCAAGGAAGCATGCTCCAAAGCAGAGAAACTGAACAAAGCAGTAAAACCTCATATTTTTAATTATGTACAGCAATTACACAGGAACCAAAATTTCTTTCTGTCAGTAGATTGAGTAAAAGCCAAAAGGATCACTTATTCATTACTACTTTGCAGTAATTTATACTTTGCAGTAATTCATACTTTGTTGAACAACTTAAAAGCTTTGACAGAACAAACAAGTGGCAATTTTGCTTTGAAAGGTTAAGCCTGAAAGGGAATTGGAGACTGAGGCAATAACATTACACTCTGAAAAATATACATTCTGTGGATTGTAGTTTGAGCTGTGGAAATAACTGCCTTGTCAGCCCATTGGCTAAAAGAAAAAAGGGGAAAATTATTCATTCTAGGTCAGCAACATTGCCTCTCTGTACAATCACGACAGAGCAGAAATGTCCCCAGTCAGGGAAACAGCTCCATTCACATGGGGGTGACTCCTAGACCTAGGTAGGATTTGTCATCTAATCAAAAACACCCAGTTCCTGAGAAGACCATGACTAAAACATTTTAATACATGTGGATAATTGTTTTCCCTTCATTATTCATTTGCTCTCTTCCGACTCCCCCCATCTTTCCCCTTACAACAGCAGCTGCTCCCCAGTCTACTGTTTGGGTTTCTTGCTTCTCGCTTTTAAAATCAGTACAGATTGCAACTCCAAAAATGGGCTGAGATGCACACTGCTCATTGGGCTGAACATTTGCAAGGACTAAGAACTCCCATAGCATGGGAAAATAGAAGTTGACCATCAGAATCAAATTATTTTGACATTAGGTTTCTTCTTTTGCTCCTCCTTATTGTTAATGCAGCAAATTTATTTGATTTTGTTATTTTTTTATTAGAAGAAAAGATCCAGCTGAAATTTTCTCTGGTTTTCAATAGTTGTGTGATTAAATAGCACAGTTATTTTTCTCCTATTCTCCAGTTCAACTGCCTAAATGCCAGCATAATTCAAATCCTGCCACTGGATGGAAAATATGTTTAAGAAAAAATACAAGAACTATGGCTTTATATGAGCATTGTGACTCTATCCAAATAGCTGTTCCCGGAAATGTCCTTGAAACCCTGCTTGAAAGTACTACATTAAGGCCTCTAAAATATGTAAAAGAGCTTTGGTCTGCCCACGACATGCACTTTCATTCTTCAATCCTCCACTTGGGCATGATAAAGATATAACTACTCCTTTATACTTGCTTTTTAGAATGAGACAGGATTTTCTTCCAAAAAGACTTAATCTGATCAGTATTGACATAGGATAAGAGAAGTGAAGAGTTCTATAAGCCTTAGAGAGAACTCTGGTCCCCAAACAGAGACCAAATTTGTTCAACTGCAGAATAAAAATGGACAAAGTTTGATCTGTGGTGTACCACATGCAAAAAAATTCATATAAACATTTTAATTTTGAAACTCATAAAATTTTTGTTCCTTCTCAAATTTCAACCTATTCTGCTGCTGCTGTTTTTTTTTTATCCACAGCCTGTAAAGTGAAGTGTCAAGTGCCATATCCTCTCAGACATCACCAGTGTTTCAGCCTCCACCACTCCCAAGGTTATATGGTTTCCTCTGCAAAAAAACTACAGCTCCTGTAAGCAGCTACTTATCAGTAGAGAATGTGTTACTTAGAAGAATCACTGTTTACCAAGGAGACAGCTGCTCAGCAAAGCTGGAGTTGTTTGACCCCATTATGGAGGCAATCATCAAGGAACAGAAGTTTCAAACACACTTCACAATGTGGTAAGCAATCTATGGACATTTCATCGAGCTTTTATAGAAAATACTGCACAGGATATACTTTCACTCTTGTGATATAGAATACGGAACAAAATTCAATCAATTTTTTACACTGCTAACCTACAGAGTAATGCAGGTGCAACACACATGTTTTATTCAAAATCCCAGATCTACGTTATCCTCAAATGCTGAAGAGAAAATCAAGAGTACCAAGAAATGTTTTCCCCATCATCAAATGTTCCCTTTACACACTAACAATTATTTGCTGACTAAGGTGAGAAAACATCAATGATCTCCAAATGGCATTGCATTTGTTCATAGATTAGAAATGAAATAATAAATATGATTTAACTATCATTTGGTTTACATAAACACAAGTACTTAGGAGTGAAAAGCTCTTGCACCTTTACAGTAATTATAACACGCTTTTGAGTGTACGATTAAAAGAAGAGAGCAAACAAACAATGTCTTGTTTCATGAATTGTAGGACACCACTTTCTTTGCAACGGATATATTTCTACTACATATTTATTAAAATTTGTATGTGTGTTTATTTGTATTTAAGTTTCTGTTCCAAAGTAGCTCAAATAAAATGGATGCCCATGGGAGCAAGCTCCTTCAGCTTTGAAAAAAACCAGTAGAATAAGGAGTTTAAGATTCATTTGTAGCAGCATTTGAGTACAGAGACTTTGTACATCCAAGTTAAGCCCTTAATCCCAGCAGGCATTTTGAGAACACACACTCTTGCAACACCTCATTTGATGTGATGAATTTTATTCTCTTCAGAAAAAAATTGCCACAAACCCCTGTGCCACATGAAAGCTGGAATGTGCTGCAGGATTACCTCATAATAATATGCAGCAATGAAACCCTGTGGACACCCTGAAAGCTTCTAAATTTACCTGAACAGCAAAGGATGACAAAACACATAAGCTGCCATGCTGGAATGGCACAGCATCAGATGTGAGTTGGCACGGACAAGACCAAAATACCAACACAGCCACAAGGGCATCACGGCAGCCTAGTAAAGCAGCATGGGATACATCCTGTACAGCTCCTTGCTGTGATTCAGTAAGGACTGCATAAATTTAAAAAAAAAAAAGATTAATTTTAAAATAATTAAACAAGGACAAGGTTCTTCAAAAATGAGAATTATACTTTGATGAGAAAAGTAATGTAATGTACAAAGTAACTTTTCCTTTACCTTAAAAACCTTAAATTAAATAAGAAAGATCTTCTTAAGTCAGTAAAATTACTCCAGGCACATTCAAAAGAAATCTCCTCCATTAAATTCAGCTTTTTCACCTTTATCATAAAGCTGAAAGCCACTATAACTTTCACTGTTCTTTTGTGCAGCAGAAGTAGAACTAAATTTTGAGCCAGATAAAGATTCTTGAAGTTCAGATCTATGATTCAAACCTATCTCCTATTACAAGCTCTCAAGTAAGTACCATCATAGGAAGAGGAAAACAGCAAGAATTCTAAAGCAGTGGGATTTCCTTCGTTAATCTTTGAGAGCACTGAAGCAAGAACAACTCCATCCTGCAATGCCTCAGACTATAACAATCCCCCAGATAAATTGTCTAAACTTTTGAGATTAGTGCTGGTTGCAACATGTTCCTGCTGATATTTTTCTGGATTTCTATGTATTTCTATCTATATTCATACTTACAGTGAAATTAATTAAAAGAGTTATAAATTTATTAAAAGATGATATAACCAAATCAAAGACTATCAATTCATAAACTTTACTAATTCATCATTAGTCTGAGGTAGTTACATTTACAATATTATTTTAGTGTATGTATTATTTTGGTAGATTCAACTTCACTTTCAACAAAACCCATCATATTGTCAAGAAATTCCACAAAAATTACTGAACAGAAAGACTAATGTGACAGCAGTCATATTAAATGACTCTAGGGACACTTATTAATTCACTCTACGGACAAAGAATTTTAATTCACTTTAACAGGACAATAATCACAATTGAAGCATATGTGTATATAAAAATTCTTAGTAGCAAGTCCTTAGCTTTGTATTTTTACCTCAGTTTCTGCCTGGTAAATGACGAAAGATGATTTTTACAAGTTGTTTACAATTGGAATAGTTAACAACCATTTTTCTTCTACTTTTATTTGCTGACATCCCATTTTAAGCACATTAAAAATGTCAGTTTGCCTAAAACACTACTCTGAAAACATATGCATGATTACTTGAGTCCTTGGGTATTTGAGAAGTGGTTTGTAAGCATATAGTTTAACATTAAAGCAGACTTACAATGTTGCATAAAACCTAAACAGTGATGATTTACCTTATTTAGGCCTGAGTTTCACTTCTGCTCTGCCTTGACTGAAACACAGCACACGGAGCTTCAAGAGCATCTGCAACTCCCATTTAACAGATTGAGCAAGCAGAGAATTAAGATGGTCCTTGAATTTGCACATTATTTGCTGAATTATTATTTGATTATTACGTTTTGCAGGAGTTCAAAGTTACATACGTAATATATATGGCACAAAATTCTGATTTTACCACAAGAGCCATATTGAACCATCTTTCTTACTCTCAGACATGAGTACATACAGTATTTTGCTAGAAGCAGCAAGACTGGGAAACAAATAGTTCTCTCTGGACATGAGCTGGGATGAAGGGGGACAGCAGGGTTTCTTTGAGCCCACTCAGGAGTTCTTTACTTGGCAGCAGAACTGGTTTCTCCTGCCTCAAGAATGCTCTGCAGAACAAGACCTCATGGGGAGCAGAGGGAGGCTTGGGAAGATGAGCAAATAATGTTTCTGGGATATAGGAGAGAGCAGCAGGGATAGAAAGCGTCTCTTGCTTTCTTCCTTTCCCTTCCCACAGCTGACCTCTCTACTGCCATAACTTTCATTCCTCTTCTGAATGAATAAAGCATCTACTAGTAGGTCCAAGGTCTGGTTCCCACAAAGAATTTATCCTATTTCTTTCCCTCCCATCTTCTGTGCTTCCTCACATATGCCATTTCTCCTATGCCTCCATCTTCCTAAATGTATGAATTAGAGAACAGATTAGGGTCTAGAAGCAGTGAGGTTTGTACCAGATACCACATCTGCTCTTCTTGCACCACTCTTAGATTTAAGGCAATCGGCAGACAAGCAACAAACACAATGCTGCTTGAATTGCATAAGTACCTCTCTCCAACTACTACACTCAAAAATAGTTCTGATTCTACCTGGAGCTTGTTTTTAACGTACTTTTAACAGCAGAGATCTCCAAGCAGACAAGTACTACACACTCTGAGGGCATGTGCCAAGAGATGAATGGAACAATGGTTTCCTACCTACAGATGAATTTATAATTTTTACTTCCAAAACAGATTTTAAAAAAATATAATGGCCTCTCCCTCAAAGCACCTCAAGACAGAAAGATTTCTAAAAGTTGTGCACCTTTTTCTTTCACATAGAATGGCTTGGCCTTCAAAAAGAAGATCAGAACAAATAGCTTTTCTGTAGCTACTCTTGTGTGAAGATAAAACAGCCATAATTATTCCCTGCAGCACTGGCAGGCTTTTATCTGGTTTCTCCTATTCTGCCATAATTGGTTGCTGTTTGGACATTTGGTTTCTTCAAGAAATTAAAAGGTAGATGCAAGTTGCAAAGCATATCCTCCCCTTCACCTTGGGGGCTACTCTAAATGTTGGTTATAGGAAGGTTTACTGTGCATGCTCATTATTTCTATATAATGGTTACCTTCTTCTGCTAAGGCTATCTGCAACTACAGGTGCTGTCATTTAGCTAATTAAACCTACTTGTCCAAAATCCTGAAAATCTCCTGCAAATGAGAGATTCAGGCAACTAAATTACCTGATTTGACTCTGCAGTGATCATGTAAGAAAGTGGAAGTCTAATTAACAGCAGAATAATCAATTGTTTCTATCAATGTTCATTAACAGTCTCAGTCTGTTTGTTAGGGACATTAGGTAACATGCTTTAAGACCCACAACATTCTTGTTCTCCCTCAGGAAAAAAAGTTAAAGCAAAATCCAAGAAAATCTACCCATGGTTATTTTTTTGTATTTTCCCAAATCAGCAAACACTGTCTTAGCTAAAAGGATGAATGTCTCTGCCTAACAAACCCTGGTAACATTACAGAGAAGCAAACTGAGTCTGAAAAAGTGGTATCAATTAACACCACTTTGTAGTCTTTTACAGCAGGTGTGGTACTAAATGCCAACACAGCCTGAACATCACACCTGCTCAGGTCTAATTAATACCATTAAGGGATTAGTGTTCGGCTCACACACACCCCCCCACACACACCATGGATCCCTGTGACCTGCCTTAAATTTAAGATTTCAGTGAAAGTTTTCAATATCATTTTGTGCACAACAAAGGCCACAAAGAATGTAGATGTGCTGGTTTTAGTACCTGAAACTGCTTTTCCTAGAAGAGATGACTTGACTTCCTGCCAGTTGCAGTGCTGCCATCAGTATGCTAAATGTACCCTGTGTCTTCTTAAAATAGCAGCAGCCTCTGCAGCCCTGGCCCAGCAGGCAGCATCTCAGTTGTTCTGAACTGATTTATCTGATCAGGTGTCAGAAGCTGAATATCAGACCTAAGCTTCTTCCCCAGCTAACTGGGATGACAGCACTGCTCATTCCCTCAGCCATAACGAGCATCAGCAGAGGAACATGATTCAGGCCACCAGAACACACCAGGTCCAAAGCACAGAAATGATGTCTTTATAACTGGCAATGACCAAATCCTACTAAAGAACAGAACAATTCCCAGGAATTATTTTTTTTCTCCCAGTATCAGAATCCAGATTCACAGTGCACTATGTTAGGACAACTAACAACCTGTTCCTTTCTCCTCTACCCCATGGCTGATTTATGAGTCAGAATATGACAAAGCTAATGGCTAAAAAAAAAAAAAAAAAGCCATGCAGAAGGATTCTGCCACAGTAATGTGGGAGCACAAGACTTCTGTTTGAAATTGGGGGTAGCCCCTCCACTAGAGAGAAGAGTAGTATTCAGGAAAACTGCATTTCAGCTCCTGTAATTGACTTAGCAGCAGAAAGGCAAGAAAAAAATATGGGGAAAAGAAAAAAAAAAAAAAAAAAAAGCAAGGTAATCAATGGCATATATTCTTTGACTACCTAAAATGCCTAGTCTTTTGTGATTTAGAAAAATAATTAGGAATACACTAATGCTCTAACATGCAATTGTTCTGAAGATCTAGCACTCTCTTCCTCTGGGGCTTTCAGCAATTTACAGAGATACAGAGACTGTTTTAAGACTACAAGTACAAAAACTGTGAGATAATTGTAATGCCTCATCATTTATTGCTGTTGCTTTGAATGTTCTTTAATGTTACAATCAAGAGAAAGCAGCCATAAACACCTGCATTGTTTGTTTTGTTGGATTGGGGGTTTTTAAAATATATTTCTCTCTAAAGCTGAAGGACTCCATCAATGGTAGTGAAAGCGAGAATTGTAAAAATCTTTCTGATAACTTTCAATAATCTGAGATAAAGAAACATGCAACAAAAAGGTCTTGGAAGTGAAAGCAGGGAAAAAGCCAAGCCCTTCCCCAGCACAACTCATTTGGGTATTGCTTCTCTTAGACTGGTAGCCAATATTAATGAGAGCATTAAATAGCAAGGAAAAAACAGCAAGAAAAAATCAAGTCTCAGAAAAAGCCTCAAGAAAGAACGACATTGATAAAAAGAGTACAATGACATATTAACTCTATGGTCCAAGGTCAGACTGAATGTGCCCCCTCACTGCAAAAGGCAAACAGATTCCAACATTAAGCCCAGGCAGTCAGCTTTCCCCATGGCAAATACACCAACCAGCACAAAAATAAGTCTTTACACAGCCTGCTAGCCTTGCTCTTATCCTGAAACTCTCCATTTCTCACTGTCCATATCAGCAGGTACAGGGTGCTTCAGCTGCATTATCTGCTGGCTTTGATGGTGTGTACAATTACAGGGTTTTGCCCATTTACTAAGACATACTCTGCCACCCTTTAGAAGTGATCTCTCTCTCCCACTATTGAAACAGCAGATCAGAGACTCTGAAAAGACTATCAAAGAAAGGACTTTGACTTCTTACTCTGCTTATGCACATTTCCCTTTCCAGCTAGAGCTGGCAGCAGACAGGCTTAATTCAACTCCCCTTAATTGCACTGGCAGCTCACTTAGATTCACTGACTTCAGCTGAAGCACAATTAAGAGAATAGTGGATAATTCAAAGCTTAAAATTCTTTTTCTCCTATAATCTGCACAACTAATCTCTTCAACCTAACTCACAGACATACCTTGGAATGTATTGCTTTTTCTATCATGCATGCAAGAAAGCTGTTAATGTTGATGTTTGACACCTTTTAGGATTTTCCTTCTAAATTATTTATCAGTATAACTCCATGGAGAGTTGCACACTATTGTGTAGGTTTAGGATCAATTTCTGTGAAATTATTTTGGGAAAATTATGACTAATTAATATGAATAGTGAATTTGCTCTCATGTTCAGTCAGCTGCAAAATTCTAATCTTCATATAACATGAACACACTGTGATGATTTTTCTGCCAGGGAGCAAATACAGGGCATTTCCCAAAGAGCTTTAATGAATGAGATGAAGAATGACTGTTTGAAACAGATAAAGGAAAAAAAAAATGGGGGAGGAAGGGGGAAAGGAAAGCAAAGGCTTACTATTTTTCCCAAATGCTGATGTTTGCAGCAAGATAGTAAATTCTTCTAAGACACAAATTACGAGCAATTGAGACAATTCTCATGTCCTCCTTGTGTGCCTATATAGCACTTATGAAAGAAAGATACATTTCTGTGATAGAACACAGACTTCCTCTGTTTCACCAGAATGAGTAAGGGAAAAAACAAAACACACCAGTACTCTCTTTTGAGACCATGTCTCTCTTGCATGAGCTCCACTTACCTAATGAGTTCATTTAAAGGCAAATGACTGCAGGTAGCTATCCCATGGGTGGAAAATGATTCCCAAGCATGGGAAATGCACAGTAGAAATTCAAAACTAGTTATTGGACATTCACTTAAATAGTGCATTAATAAAAGCTTTCTAGGATTAATAAGATTAGCAATAATAACATTATTAATAGCACTGTTTTGATCAAACTCTAACTTTCCTATTCATTTTCCAGATAAATCTGTGTTGACTTTCATAAAAGGTTACTATGTGGAGAAACCTTCTGGGCTTCCTTTCATCAGCTATCACATATCGTTTTCAAATTAACACACATGCCTTTTTTAATTCATTTATCACTTGTATATAAAGAAAGCAAACATTTTGAGACAAGATCTATTGCTTCTCCCATGGAACAAATGCATTTCACAGCTCTGACTTTATGTCTCTATTTGAAGTACAATGCACTGCACAATTATTTTGAACAACAAACAGAGCAACAGCTCTTCTCAACAACTGACAGAGAATGTGCTTTTTCTAACTCAGGTAAACCCATACAGGGACATTGCTGCCTAAATTGCAGAACAAGCACTGCCAGCCTCATCTAGCACCCCAGAGCCCCAAGCTATCCACGGCCACTCATTGGTGAGGAAACCCATAGTACCTGGCTTTGGGATAGCTCAGGAAGGCTTTCAGCACATTTTCTCTTTGTACCTCCCATTTCAGAACAGCAGGGCCCCCGTGCTGGAGATCTCCTGGAGCACCTGAACAGATCCACACTGGAGCTGGCTGCAGCTTGTGGCTCCACAGGGCTGAAATGTGCTGTTTTGCTTAATCTTCACTGCACAGATGCATTCCAGCACCAACAGTGCTCTTGCAGATATCAAGAGTTTTGAAAATCTAACTAGAAAATGCTTATTGTCAGCTGTGGTGCCAGAACACTGGGGGAGTGAAGCAGAGGGAGAATAATTAAATTTGAAATGCTGACTCTTATCTTCAGTTCTGGCTTGCCCCTCTCCTTTTTTTTTTTTTTTTTTTGCTTGCATTACCAAACCAAAATAAGATTCTTGTGTGTGTTTTAGTTTTTTGTTCAACCATGTTTTTGAGAGAAAAGAAAAAAATCTGTTCTTCACCTAAAAATCCACTGGCTGGTTGGAAGGATGCTATGGGTATCCCCTATGGCCTGTTGAGAAGATGAACAGCAGGATTCACTTTATACACACACAAGTAAAGATTCTTCTCCCATTTTTTCTTTATTGCCAACCAGTGAGAAACCCACATATCTCTTTCTAAGTCAACTGGGATAGCTTAGGACCTTTTACTTAAGTAATTGAAAATCCCATTTGACTTTTCTCAAGCTTTCAGAAATTATATTAAAGCATCTTGCTGGTTTTGCTCCTCTATAAATTTGTAGAGTCAGTTCTACATAATTTTCCCCACTTCCATCCAAGAGATAAGAAAACTTTCATAATTTTAGAATACTATGGTGTAAATAACTTTTCTCCAAAGGGTCAAGGCCACAAAAAGAGGAAAAAAGCTGCATTCCTATCTCATATAAGAAAATTTCACATTCTGTATGACAGACATAATACAAATACAAAATCTGCAACTTGGAATTTCCATGTCTTAACATTCTGGCAGCAGGAAATTGTGATATTCAACTTGCACTAGACAAAATTATACTACTATTGTAGCAAATAAATGTTATTCATTTTGTTGGTTTGGGTTTTTTTAGCCATGCCTGTAGGTCGTTTTGAATTGAAAGGAATACATGAACAGAAAAAATACTTTTTGCTTATTTCAGTTGTTTGTAGCTATACAAATAGAAATTAATAAATGTCATGATTTGCAAAAAGCAGCTTAACACTAGTTTAAAGAAGTACATAGAATCCTTGGCTAGTGTTATCCTGATTTTCAATTATAACCAAAGAGAAATATAAATACATATTTAAAACCCATTCATGTTTGTCTCTGAAACACGTACATGCACAAACCCTGAAACCAGTAGCCTTTTTCAGTAGTCTTTCTGGAGTTATTAAAAAACCAAACAAAACAACCACATGCAAAAAAGATAAATACATTAGGACTTTGTTCTCCCTTTTACCTACGTAATATGCACTGTCACTTTGCAATGAATAGATAAAAAGGATTAAAACTGCATCTGTTTCCCCTACAGATTAAGAAGATTGCTGAAAGGCAAAGTAGAAGCTGGCTTCCCTACATGTCAGCTCTCATATAAAACATCCTGTAGCAATAGGACAACTGTGATGAAAGCTGAATGCCAACCTTCCAGCTGAAAACAAATCTTGTTGGGAAATTAGCTGTAAGGGACACCACAGTTACCATGATTGTCTTTGTTTATCACATGCCTCACTATTAATTTGTTATACAATCATAACACTTCTGAAGCATAACTTAAAAGCATGTGTTTGTTTACTTGCAAAGACAAGAAATACACATATTAAAATATTTTTGTTTTTGTAGATGTTTGATAGCTTGAAAGAAAGCATCCAACAGCATTTGGTATTTAAAGCAGAACCTTTCAAATCATGATGACATCTTGCACGCATTTTTTATCTTAGCATGTACAGGGCAAGGTCAGCACAGACAGCAACACTTAATGTTTCCAAATACCAGCCCATGTACAGGTATAACAAAATCACCTTAAATATCTACCAGAAACACTCATCTTCTTAACCCCTCCAGCAGAATCAGACTGATATCTGCTGAGCTGCATTCCTTCAGCACAAGATGTCACAGTTGGAGATATTTACATCCTCTTTGGCACCAAGGCTGAGAGCCTTGTGGAGGAGCTGAGGGTTCACACCATCTCAGCATCAGCCCATGAGCTCTCTGAATATCACGAGTGCTTAGTGACAGTGAGAGCTCCAGAGGAACTACTGGCTTTTTCTTTGATGGCAACAAAAAGTTTACCAGGGTGGTATTGCAAACACAGTAAGATCCTCGTTCTGCAAACAGTTTCTCTGATCCTTCACAGAATTTGCTAAGAAACTTCTCCAGCCTAACACAGAAATACTTTTAGGTCTGTAAACCAGGCAAGAGTGACCGTCAGCTATACCCTGAAGAGAATGATAACAGCACTTGATGCCAGACATTCTTGTCTAGTCTACTACTATTCCATTTCATGCTTTTTGAGCTTGATGCACAAGGGGTTTTTTGTAAAATTGATTGCATTATTTCACTGGAAACATTAAAATATGTCAAAAACTGCAGCACAACTTACTGAGAAAAAAATAGTAAAATGGTCTGCATTTTATACATAAATGACAGGTAACTTTGGATTTAACCATGCACTTGTTAAGCAAACAGAAAATACTGTCATTATGATGTATTATTGGGCTTTTATTTTGCTCTCAATTTGCTATCATTAGCTATAAGAACATCCAGAAAATCTGGGTCTTTCCATTGTCAATTTAGAAAAGAGAAGAAATTTGGGGGTTTTAATTGAAATGGCTATTTTCTCTTTTTTTATAAGAGGGAAATCTTCCAGATTAAGCTCTGACCATACACCATTTCATGTTAAATAAAGCAAGAAAAGCCTAAAAATTCAAATTACTCCCAGGATTCTCCAATTTTTCTTCTCTGAAAAATATTTAAAGCTTGGTTTCACCTAAATTTGTGGGGACTGGGGGAATGGTTAGGTTGGGGTATGTTTGCCATCTTTTGAAGAAGCCAAAGTACCAGGCTGAGGAAGGTGGGTGGAGGCTGTAAAATAGTCCTTCCATAGGATGCCTCTGTATGACAGCCAAAAGCCACAGGGCTGTTTTCTGGTCTCCATTATGATCTCCACTCCTGCCTTTCGTTTGTAAAGCTGACAGCACAAACGGGGCCACTCCATGCTGGACTTCTCATAAGTACTTGGGATACTAAAGAAGCATTTCTTTGCACGTGCTGTGCTCCCACAGAGACCAAGGCTCTCTCTGAGCTCCATCTGACACAGTGCTCTTTGGGAAGCCAGGAGTTTTCAAAGCCGCATCAGCCCTCTTCCAGTGTAACCCACCACACACAGAGGTTTTAGACAAAAAGCAAACAGCCCTGCCTCTTTCAGCTAACACATCAATTTAGGGGAAGCAGCTTCCATTACTGTTGTCAGGAAGCATCAAAAGGAATGAAGGCACCAGAATAGATCAAACATCCAGCTATGTCTTGCTGAGAGTTATATATACACTTCAGAGAGGGGTATGGCTGGTCAGAAGAGCAACAGAAGGCAACACAGGGTGGGTCAGGACACAAGCAAGGCTTGTTAGCAGGTGGTCTAAGGACTTCAATGAGCACCTGAGCCTGAGTACATCTCTGGCAGCCCTCAGAAAGAATCAGTTCCTCCTAACCCTGCCAAAAATAGGAAAATAATAAAACTGAATAAATTAATTGAAACTATTAGTAGTGTTTTAATTTTTTTTTTTATTTTGTGCCTGTATGAGGTATAAGCCAGGAGCTGCAGCTTCTACCTTTCACACTGTTCTTGCTTCCCTCCCCACACTACTTTTGAAAGCACAGCACAGATGCTTTCCCAGCAGTGTGTTGTTCTGCTGCCAATTTCTTTGTCTTGCTTGCACTGTCACCAACTGTACTCTTCTGGGGGTAGCCTTTTCTGATTCTAACAAGATGTATTTCACAAATCACAAATTAAAGCACCGCAACAGGTCTCCTGACATGAACAAAAAAAATTGTGCTTGCTGGAGAACAAGCACAAAAGAGAAAGAGATTCACTGCCACCAGACATATATGACTACAAACAGAAGTACTGCTAAAAATTGATTTGAAAACCCAGTTATGTGAGAGTTCTAGAAGAAACGTCAAAGAGATGGCCTTAATATAGAAGTGAAGACAGTGCAATGGTCATGGCACACATCCTACTTCATGTCTCTGCAAACCAGAGGAGTCACTAAACTGGGTATGGAATGCCTAATTACTTTGAGTCACATTGCTCTCAAAATATTTCACCACATTTTATAAAAACATGGTGAAATATTTAAAACATACCAGACTCCTGTTAAATTGGAACTACTCATTCTTAAGTTACTTCTACAACTGGGAAGTTTAATATCTTTAATATTAATAGAAAATTATTCTCTAGCTAAAATATCTTAAAGCTACTCAGTTATTGAATGCAAATCTAAATGAGCTACTTAGTTCACATCAGTTCAAGGAAAAGAATAATTTGTTACACGTGTTTTGGGATCCATGTTAACTCTCCAAAGCATCTTGTGAAAGATATCCCAGATTCCTTATTAGCAAATTTAAATAAAGCAGCATTACTTTTTCTGTGAAGATCCTTTTCCATCTGAATGTTCTATGACGCTACTTTTTATATTACAGGTTTCTCATTCATATTTATAGATGTAGTATAAAAGAAAAACATTCAATTCATTAAAATTCCTCTAAGGTCATAATATAATTAAAAATAAGAGAACAAGAGGGAAGACAAACATTGCTAGCTCCACAACAGTGTTATTAGGTTAAGGACATAACAATTAACAACCCATTGTCTGTGATTATATTTCTACTGTATTTATTGTTGTTAGAGAAGTAATGACAGAGCCTGGTTCGTATGACTGCACACAGGTATGCAGTGCTATAGATGAACATTTGTTCACTACCTGAGGTAAGTCACCCTCAGTAAATACACTCAAGGCTCCAGGAGCATTTTGGGGCTCAGCCATGAACCAAAACCAACAAGCACTATGCACACACTAATTTCTTCAGGCCCCCTACAATTACCAGAGTCAATTATTGCCTCTTTATGGCACTAAACTTCCATGAATAAAATTTTGTGCAGATGACATCTGTTCCTTTTACATTCATCAATAGAGATTATTTTGCTCTCAATACATCTCAATGCTAAGAACTTTAGATACATTCTATGCATTTCCTAGTACAATGTCCTGGATATCATTGGTTGTTCTAAATCACAGATATATTTCTAGGACTCTTATTTGGCTTAAATCATGAGACACAGCCATTCTTAAAGCTGGAATTCCTAAGCCTCTCTCATGTCCCCCCAATCTTTGGAAGCACAATTTTTGTGAGAGCTCCTGATGCTCTGACAGTCCCCATTTGAGTGTGAACAGAAGCAAAGGTCTTGCTTCTGGGTGTGACCACGGCTTAGATGGTTCTGTTCCATTGCTGATACTCTGACAGCTGAAATATGAGATTTCACTTCACTTTTGCTCCTTGGTGTGTTGTATGTGACACACTGGCACTATTGATTTAATATAGGTACCCTGGCCTTTATAGGTGACATTCCATCAGTTATATTATTAGGTAGCTTCACTTTATTATAAACACAGATGAAGTTATCCAGTCATTAGAAATTAAACAGCACTGTCTCTCCACCTCTCTTCTGATTTTCTTTTCTACTTCATTTTTACACGTGGATATCACAGTGCATTATTTAATTATTTCAAAATTTAAGTATCCAGAAGGAAGAGGTCTGCTACACATATCTGAGTTAAATATAACCCACTTCTTGCTAGACTCTTTCTTCATTTAATATTATTTCAGACAAATTCAGTGACAGTACGTTTAATCTAACACAAAGGTACCACACCAAGCTGAAACAGTGCAGATTTCTGGAGGTTTGGGGGATTTTTTTTCAGTTTTTGTTAGCTTGCATTTGTTTGGTATTGGGGTTTTTTTTCTTCATTTAGGAAACTTCCACTTGCATTCTTCTTATCTGATGTGTATCCTGTCTCCAACTGCATTTTGAGCTTTCTTGATGACAGTGCAAGAGACACCAGAGGTACTACATAAATTTCTGTCACACTTAACTGAATGGTACGAGTGAAGAGTATTCCCTAAAATTAGACTGACTGTTTCCATGGAAACAAGAGAGCACAAACAGAATTGTAATAACTTGACTTTATAAAAATCAAAATAAAGGGCATCTTTATATATTTTGTTGACAAAAGGACAGAAGCCAGTAGTTTATTATTTATGGGATTTCACCTTTAGGTGTATTTCTGATCCTTATTTTGTTCAGAAGAAATGAGTTGTTGCTTTTGAGGTTGGGAAGGCTCACATTGGTATAAAAGCTATAGGGTACCACTGTTAACAATTATTATTGCTCTCCCAAATAACACAGATGAGAGCTTGAACATAGAAACAGTTTGAAGACATTAAGACTAATGTTCAAATGGAATTTAACATTCATCTTCAGAAAAAAAAAAACCAGAAAAAAAATCAGAAAAGGGAAAAGGATACCTGTTTCCAAATTGCTAGCAACAGAAATCAACCTGAACCCAGACATAGTCACAATGATACAATATATCTTCTCTGGTAAAGAGGAAAGGGAAAAAAAAGGAAAATAAGTACACCCCCCAACATGGTGGGCAGGGAGGGGACTGGAAATTAAGGAAAATGTTTAGGAGTGATTTGCTAAACACAACGGTTGATTTTGTGAAATCACTCTAGTCCTCTGCCCCAATTAGATGAACATTCCCTACTGATATCCTCCTGGAAGCACCACCCCAGGCTTTGATATGATGCTCCAGAAACAGAGAGTTCTAACTGGGAAGGATTCCCTCTCTTCCTACTGGACAGGCCGTTTGTTCCCTCAGCCAGGGATTAGTCCTTCACTGAAGCCCACTAAGGGCTTCAGATCTAGACACAGAACTTGCCATTGTCCTCTCACATTGTTTGATTGCTCACTTGTGTATCATATGCAAGTTTTAATCATTATTTTAGCAGTTCTAATAACTACTTTGAAAATAACAATGTCAAATGTCACAGCCTGCATAAACCAAAAAAAGCAACTCCCTGACAGTGATTGCAACTTGACAATTATCTGAGTTTTAATCCCTTCTCTATGTAATTGTGAGCTTATTATTATTCTCATTTCATTGGCAAAATTCTGACCATCAGCAAGTCACATTTTCTGCAAAAATAGTTATATCAACAGTATTGCCTGGTGTCAGTTAAACTTGTAGCCCAGAGAGAAGAGACAGATCCTTTCAAAGTAATGCTCTGGTTGTTTAGCAATACACTTATTTCTTCTTTACTGTAACATTTAATACTTTGTTATTGAATCCTATAACAACTACAAAAAAACTATACAAAGAATTAATGACTGATTGTTCCTCTCTACCTTCAGCCATCACAAAAACAGATTTAGCTTCCTTCACTTTCAGGCAATTCTTCCAGTGCTCTGAAATGAGCTAAACAGATCAATAGTCAATAGCCTGCACAGCTCCTCAGGCAGCCCTCTTAAAACTTTGTGATGTGAGTTTGTTAATGAACTCTAGCTCATTGTATAATGTGAATTCTGGTAGTTTTAGTATCTATACTGATGACATATCACCTCTTTTTAGCCCCAGATAAGGATGGGGGGGGGGGGAAATCAATACATCTTTCTTTAGAACAGGCTGAAACAAGAGGCAACCTGGGACAAGAGGGATTTTCCTGCTTCAGGTATTGTGCTGTACTTTGTCAAAGGGGCCAGGGAATAACTCCTGATAGGGTTCATCTCCTTTAGCCTAGGACTGGACACCAGCACAGAAAGAGACTGATGGAAAGCACCAGAATCAAGAACTTCTCATGGATTTGCTTTCAATCTCACTGTATTTGGATTTGCCACCAAGGAAGTGATAGACACCCCTGACTGGGCAGCTATTCAATTTTAGTTCAAAATTCCAGAAGAGCCCCAGACTGAAGATATTAGCTCTACTCTCATAAAGCTAAGTGGCATGAACTTGATTATAGTATTGGAAGGATATAACAAAAGACAAAGCATAAAAAGAATAAAGCATAACCCCTATTTAAGATGGCCATAGAACTTGCTTCAACTTGATTAAGTTAAATTTTGTTGATTTTTTTAGTTCAGTTTGTGGAGGGTTTTGGGGGGGTTGGTTTATTTTATTGTGGGTTGTTTTGGCTTGCTTTTGGATTTTTTTTTAACTAAGATCCTTAGTCTGCTTTACGATTTATTCTTAACCAAAGGGGATAAGTTACTTCATAAATTTATCCAAAAACATATTGACAGCTGGTGGGACTGATACAAGTATTTGTACAGTAAAATTGGAAAGGCTTTTCCCTATAGGGTTCCATCTCCTGTAGCATCTCCATTTTAAGTTTATGTCATTAAATTTAACAGCTTTATAAATACAACTTATAAATTTAATTCCTTTATGTACTTATGCATTTACTTTCACACAGAATTCCCAAAAATACCAATAAATTAACATCTTTTGAATGAGCACTAGTAAGGCATTATTTTTGTTAGAATTGGGCTTTTTTTACTTTCCTACTGTAACTCACTGAGTGTTTTCTTATTTTTTCAATGCTATCTTCATTGGCAAGAATAATATTCTGTGACACAGATCAGGAAAGGAACCAAAAAGAAAAAAAATTGTGAAACTGAACCTGTGAAATGAAAGCATTTAGCACAGTACTAACATAAGACTGAGAATACTGAAACACAAAAAAGATGCCCATTCATCTTCTACTGCAGCTTGTAAGAGTAACAAAAACAGTTTTAGAAGTGATTAACTGAGGTGATCTTCAGAAAAAGTCACAGGTAAAGATGCAAGATTTGACTTAATTTTCCAGATCTTTCACAATTCACAGGATATGGCCTTGAACATAGTTTACTTGTATGTAGGTTAAAATCTAATCTAAAAATCACAGTGAAATTGCAATACTGCCTATGAAATTCTTTTCTATGCCTTCTTAATATCTTCTCTCCATGACTTTTCAAACAGCACAGAACCCCATGGGAGGTTAAACACTCCTCCATGACCATCCTGTATGCTGCTGCCAGACTAATAATATCCCAAAACATTTTCTAAACTCAAACCACACAAGCAGTGTAAGAAACATCACATAAATATACATAGCTTTTATACCATATTAAAAAAATTCCAAAGAACAAAGTCTTTGTATGTATTAGTTAACAGAATTTGTCATAGATAAAAATACATTACAGAGGACGAATAAAATGAGAGTGTGACACTTATAAATACAACTAAAAGATGGGGATTGCAATTATCTGTAACAAATCATTAATAGGCTTTGAATTCAGTTAGACCATGAAATCTCAGATGCCCTAGCTTTTTCCTTGTCAGCCTGCTGGCACAGACTCTTACATCAAGGACTCGGCATTACAGAGCTTCCAACCATCCCTCCCAGTTCAGGGCACCAGAAGAGCAGGATCAAAGAGCTGGAATTAGAAAAGAAGCAGGGATGCTCTTTTACAAATCTAGATGTGAATTTGCCATTCCATTTTGTGGTCTGTAGTGAGGCATTGTAACTGAACGTGACAGAACACTGCAGGAAGGCAGTTCTGCTTCATAGAATTGTAAGGGAAGAGAAGTGGGTAATGTTGATGCATTACAACTGTAGGCATGTTTTCCCACAAATAAGCTCTATCCAGAAATACATGTATACAGCTAGAAGTCAAAGGTACTTGGGCTTCATTTCAGGGAGAGGGAAAGGCAGAAGAAAACACAATTACAACAGAAATATCCTACAACCCGCATTAACCTTGCCATTGATACACCCAACTACAGCAGACTTCTCCTAACAGCTCAGGTGTGTCACATCTTACAGAGTATCAGCCCATCCACCTACAGATTCTGACAATGGAATAGGATGAAAGGATGAGTGAGAGCATCAAATTAGTAGGAAGGTTTCTCCTGCAGTTGTCCTTGCTAAAGTTTCCTGCAAAACTGGACCTCTATTTAGCAAACTTTTGGCATTTGTTTTCCATTTGCACCAAAACAAAAGGCTCCTCCACAGCACTCAAATTTGAGCACTCAGATGCAGTGCAGAAAACACTCTTGAATTCCAAGTGCCAGGTAAAAACTATAAATATAGAACAATACAAAGACTATTCAGGGATGGGGAAGAGGGATGTATGGGTAGGAGTTACATGCTAGAATTTAAAAGATCCTTTTGATAGAAGCTTTGCCAAAACAGACCCATCAACACTGAAAGATTTGTTTCTATGAACTTGTATTTACTTGGGGGGAAGTGTGAAAAATCCTGACCTGCAGAAACCCTTTAACACCACCTAAGTACAGTGAAGGAGGAGGAACAAAAAACCCAGGAAAATTGCTGTCTCCACCTTTCTTACGTGCAAGAGAAGCTGGATCATTTACCAGCTGCTTGTGCTGTTGTTTACAGCTCAGGCAATGAAACATAAGGAAATTAATTATGCCAGCACCACAGATTCATTCCCGGGGTTAGTTTGCTGTGTACATTTCCCTTCACATTTCACAAGATGCCCAGGAAAAACTGAAAAAGGATTGGTAAGAAAAATCCTACAACCTTGCTGCAGGTAAGAATGCAGATCAATCAGCTACTTCCAAACATCTTCCCTCCACCTCTTACTGTTTGTTCTCCTACTGTGAGCCACAGCCACAGTCATGATCGCTGCATGTGAGATCATAATTGCATTACCATGACAAATTTGAGTCAGGTTTGGGGGCACTTCACTATTTCCAAGTGCCCTCAAACCTGGCTCACCTCAGTCAAGGTAAAGCAGTCATGATCTCACACAGAGAAGCCCCCAGGCTTTCATTCTTCTGTGCTGTATTTTACCCAAAACATCTTTATGGTCTGGGCCTGCTTGCAGCACTGCTGTGATGTGCAGAACACCTTGCAGAAAAACCACTGGCTCTTCAGCTTGGCTTGATCTCAAGGGACTTGACCACAGCATCTGTCCCTGAATTAATCCCATCTCCTGGCATAAGTCCCAATGAACTCAGAAGAAACAGAGGAAGACTAAAGATGTCAGCATTATATTTCTGCATGTTCAGGTTTAAAGCCACACCTCAGCTAAACTATTCACCCTTTGGAAGTCTCCTTTGGAAAAGGAGATCTAAATGTTTTCTTCAGCTAAAACACAGGTCCCCACTGCTTTGAAAGCTTTAATCCACAAACAGATAAGCATATTCCAAATCCTCTAGAACATCAAGGTGCTGAAAATCTTCATTTTGCTATTTATCACTTTTAATGCAAAACCAGAACCTTTTAAGTGTCAGTATACTCATCCCAGGACTAGAATTGCTTCATTTCCTCTTTTGCTAAATTATTTTAGAGCAGTTTGTGATACTGACTTTTTTTTCCCCTCAGCCACATCACAAAGCCTGTGTATCACTGTTGAACAACAGGACTCAAACACTTTAAAGCAAATAACACAGTGTTGGCAGAGAACAAAGTCAGAATTTCTTCATTGGCATCCTTGAGTTCTCCAGGCACCTGACCCACAAGGGGCTGGGGCACTACCCACCAGAAGGAACAGGGACCTCTAAGTTTCAAAGATTTGTTTACATGGGATTTTATAGACAGTATGTATTTCAGAGATACTGGAGTATAAACTAAACTTAAATTCCTAAATTTATAGTAGCCAAGCCATACCTCTCAATTTGGTCAGTGTCACCACACATTTTGATCAATAGCCTAACACGACTGTTCATTCACAAACTGAATGAACTGAGAGAGGTACTGGGCAGAAAGACACCAAAATTTGGCAGAGACTCCCTTCAAAGCCTTTCCTCCCATGGTGGACTTGTCTAGTATTGGAGAACTCTCTCTGCAGAAGAATTACCAAAGAAAAAAAGACAGATGATATTTTCATCTTATTGTAAAACTTCCTTACCTCCTCAGTGATTTCTCAGGGGCAGCTCCTCACAGCACAGCCAATAAACTCCAGCTCCCTCCTCAACCAAGGCACCCACTCTTTTATAGCACTGATCCTTATTGGACACAGCTGTGGCCTATTAAGGGCAGCCTGTCCCTAATCTTTGGTGATTAGTACAGCTGCAACTCCTCAGGGGTGAGATTGCCTTCTACACTATCTCTATTCTCTTATATTCTATTCCCCCAAAAGATGACAGGAAAAACAACCTATGATTTACAAACCATTTTCAGTTTTTCCCTCCCTCATATATTCCATCCTTCATACATCTCCTAACATAAAATCTCTGGTTTAGCTCTGCCTTCACCTCCTATACATGGCAGATAACCTCTTGCCTCATGGAGACCTGTGTGGAGTTACTTATGACCCCATAAAATAAGAGTTTAGTCTTGTCTCTTAATATATGCAACATGTTTAGAAACATGTTCACTGCTATCCAATTTTTATTTTGTACCCAATCTGCACTGCTATAGGATAAATTTTGATTTGTGAACCTTTTAAAATAATTACAATGCTATTATGTAAATTTGGAAAGTTTCTTGCTAATATTTATTTATAAACCAACACTTAAACAGTTAATTCTTTATCACAAACATTTTTAACAAGGAAATCTGCAGAATAATTCCCATGAACTCCCTTATCAAAATGGCAAAGAAAACAGCAGTTAAGAAATAACCCATGCACAAATAAGCTCTATATCTTATTTCCCAATAATTTATGATTAGCCACAGATGAAGCATAAGCCCAGCTTGTTCAAAAACATAAAAAAATATCCTGCAACTTCAACTTCCATTAAAAACCTAAAGAAGAAAAGATTCAAAATTTTCCAAATGAACAACAAAAAAATCACCAGAAGAGAGAGAAAAAAATCAACTTTTGAAAAGATAAAACTGAGAAGCAATTTTCTAGAATTCTCAGCTTGCAGAGGCTTCAATTACTTGCATGTGAAATTTGTTTTAATTTGCCCTGTTTGAGGACTTGTTGCTAGTCCTACTGCAGTCTCTACCTGCACCACTAATGAGGTCACTGCATAAAGGTTCAGAGCTGAACTGCGGTCACAGCCAGAAAATGTCTATTGCAGAAGCACATTTCATTATATTATCAAGTTTATGTTTATTGCCTCTTGATGAATTTCATATCACATTCTGTCCATTTACAACTGAAATATTCTTCAGTATTCACAGACAGATACAGGAGAAGTAAAAGACAAGGCTTGAAGAATGAGTCCACTCTTCAAAATATAATCATCCAAATGAAAAACATGTGAACAAAAACAAACAAACAAACAAAGACAAATAAAAAAAAACCCCGTTCAGACAGTCCTGTGTATCAAAGCAACATACCGGCACACCTGCCCTGCTGGGACACCTGTGCATATGAGGAGTGTGGGCTCAGTAGGATTCCCAACAAGGAGTGCAGCGTTTTCTGCACCTCAAATACACTCTGCCCACACAGACTCAACCTGCAGCACCTAGGGCACTAAAGAGTCCAATAGCAGGCAGAGCACAAAAGAAGTTCCCTTTTCAGGATAATAAAACTTTTAATGCTATTTCAGTTCATTTCACATTCAAAGCACAACTTCTCAGCCACCATATTTAATTTTGTTTAAAAGTTGAACTGTCTGCAAACAGCACACTGCTGCACAGAAGCTGCTCTCCACCAGAGTGAAGCACCACTCAGCAGTACCACATTGTCCCTTCCAGTCCAGTCTGTGAGCAAAGTATGTGCTGTGGAAATATGTTACTAGAGGGAGATCACATTATTAATAGATATATTATTATATTAATATTTAGATAAATTAAGAAATAATTAAATTGATCTTATATATTCTTTCCTCCTTCATTTGCAACGTAACTTCATACACATATACTCAAGAACTCTGATGCTTTAAGACAATGTAGGAAGCTTCTCCAGCATGTGTTACTCTCTTTGAGGAGATCTTAGAGATTTAAATACAAATATTTAAATCGCCTTTCAGTTGTTTGTGTTATTCAACACTTCACTTCTTAACACTTTAGGCTCTAATGAGTGTTTCAAATGTTTTACCTCTTATTTCACTTTGCAGTGAACCAATTTCCAGTATGTTTTTTGTGTATGATAGCAATAAACATAGTAAACTGTATTTTTCACTAATAGAGAAATTTTACGTGATTTCTGTGCTGCCTTCATCTCAGGTAATTGCTCTGAAAAGCTGAACAACGAATTTTCTCTAACATTTTGAAGTAATTGAGAGGAAGATCCAGTTAGTCACCCACAGGCAGGAGGTCAGGCCTCCTGTCCTCCTCCTGCTGCACACACATGTCCCCACACGTGTTGTGAGAGGATGTGAGCCCCAAGGCAGCCCATGTGCCAGCCCTGCCCTGGCCACAAACCTGCAATGAAGACCCCAGGAAAAAGAGGACACAGGTGGTTGCAAAACAAAGTGTATCCAGAGAGGTCAGGTGAGGACACAAATACAGGTTCAGCACGTTGGTGTTACTTTAACAGCTTCTGCTCAACTGTCTGAGTCCTCTCTGACAGACCTGGAGCTAAAAGTCTGTCTCCCTGCTCTTTGTTCCTGCTTATTCCAGATGGGCTGTGGAGTTCTGATGGGGAGAGAGAGGGAAGGAATAAAATACTAATAGCCACAGCTATTCCAGTACAATAAAGGGAGCCAAGACTGCAGCCAAACATCAGTGAAAAAAATGATAAAAACTGTATTTTCCTCTCCTCATACTGGGGAAACCCAAATAATTCCCTTGATGCCTATATCAAACCCAACCCAACTAAATCAAGATGTTCTGCTTTTTTAGAACAACTGTCTGAAATTAATATGCAGTGCTTAGCTTCATGTTTGCCACAGCAGCCCTCCTATCTCCATGGGCAGGAGCAAAGCATAGGAGCTGTGACTTGCAGGATGCATTTCCCACTTCCCTCTTGCCCACCTTTAACTCTGTGCAGCAGTACCAACATCTGGCTGCTCCCTCTTGAAGCTGTGCTTAGCAGGTGAAGCCCATCCACACACTCACTAAAGTCAAATGGAAATTATCCATATGTGTATGAAGCCAAAACATGCATATGTCAGATAGAAAAATGCAGAAACCCTTATTTTGTCCTTGTTTTAGGACACAAACTACACAGATATATTTTTAGCACATACTTGGGACCATTTTGCAGAAGGCAAAACTCTTTGCCCCCAGACTTCTGATGTGGATTAACCTTTCTCATGAACTCCAGTAGCACAATTAACAGTCCAAAATATTAACAAATACAATAAATGGGAAAAAATAAAGAAAGGATTCTTTTTAAGAACTGTTGATAAACATGAGTTTTCTGTGATTTCAGAGAGTTTATGTCTGGCCCCTGTGGTAAGACAGGAAAAGGCTAACAAATGTATTTTCTGGTTCCACCAGGGAGACTCTCCAATGGACTTTCACTGCAATCAGCTATTTGCACAAGAGCTTCATCCAATTAGGAATGAAACCCAAAGAACCCAACATGATTTGTCTGGCAATCAGGTATTTGCAGTCAGGCTCTGGATTGTGCACACAGACACACAGAAACACTTCACAAGTCATCAGTTTGGTAATCAAGTACTGTTGTTATATAATAAATTTGACTAATGGGCACAGAGCACCTGTTGGTTTTGTTGCTGCTGCTATTACTAGCCAAATTTTATTAGCAAATAAAAGCTAATAGGCTGCTCTTCTTCCATTTCAGTAACTTGTGATAATGGTGACATTAGGATCCTTGTTCTGAGCATATAATTTTTAGGCTCGGTCTACACTTTCATGAGCACAATCAAGCTTGTCAAATCTATGAGTCTAAGAATTTTCATCTTTTTTCTCAGCTGAATTATTTATGCAACCAATATTAAGTAAAGAACATTTAACATATAAATGTTTTATATCAACTTAATTAAAAGTTCTCAGTCACTCAGTACTGGCCCAGGTAATTTGCCTAATTTTTGTCTTCAGGGGCTTCTCTTGTGAGAAATATAACCACACTGAATCTGTTAGGAATGAACAGTTTATTGAAGGGATATGTAATTTTTTTTTTCACCCTAATTGTATTTTGGTGACTGAACTGTGAATCTTCATCACAGGCTACATGAAAAAAAGCTCTTGCTGGAAAAGACAAAGAGTATTTCTTCCCTGAAAGGTGATATAATAAGCTGTGGCAATAAAAGAACTCTGCCAATGCCCCCTTTTCCATTGGAACTTCTTCCAGGCTCAGCTGATGTAAGCTCTCAGTCCTCATGGGGCAGCAGGGTAGCCCAGAATCACAGAAGGGTTTGGGTAGGGAGGGACTTTAAAGATCACCCAGTCCCAGCCCACCTGCCATGGGCAAGGACACCTTCCGCTGGACAGACTGACACACCTGGCCTTGCCTGAATCCTCCCAAGGATGGGGCATCCATGATCCTCTGCAACCTGTTGAGGGCCTCACCCCCCTCACAGTAAGGAATTTCTTCCTAACATCTAATCTAAACCTACCCTGTCAGTTTAAAGGGGTGATTCTTCACTGAGCAGAGTGTTGAAATTCTTAAGAAAATAGAAGACACAACAAATTGGAAAAAAAACCAAAACTGAACAAAACAAAACACCCTAGAGTTTAATGTGAAAGTATCAAGGCCAGGCAGAGATTTTAAAGAAAATACTTGGTAAAGACATAAAAGCCAGGATGCATTCTGGATAGTGCTTGAAAGGCAGGCAAAGCATTCAGTGAAGCTGAAACCATAGGAAAAAGCTCAAAGATCTCTCTGCGCTGATGTTCACAGGGCAGGAACAGCTGTGGGGACCTTCTCACCCCAGAGCATTCCTAAGAATCACCAGGTCACATCTAAGAATCCATTAAAATCTCAGTGTCTGTAGAAGGCTTAATTATTGAAATCAAATTAATCAAGCCAAATCACTACCTGAACAACATGCCTGATAATATTCAGCCAGGAGTTTAAAAGAATTGCTTAATGAAATGTCTGTTTACTACCTGCTACTCTATAAAGCCCTATCACAGAAACTGACTTCCACATGAGATAAATGAATGTTGGCAAGGTTGATCCAAGCAACAACACACCTTGACAAAAGCTTTTAACTTGGGTAGAGAGGTTGAAAGTAAATTAAATAATAAATTTGCTAGGTACTTTCAAAACCATGACAGAATGGAAAGCAAATCAACTTTTCTCCTTTTTCAATAAAAATAATATTTCAAATTTATTAAGTTTCTGAACTTGCAAAAACAAGCTAGCATAGTCCAGCCACAGAGGATCCTAGATCTTCTTAAAGAAATTAATTTAGAAAAGTCTCTCAATGACCTTTAAGGAAAATAAAATGTCATTGGATAAGAAGGAACATCCCCTGGCAGACTGATAATTTGCTAAAAGATAGAAGGCAAATTATAAGAATAAACAACTCTCTTGATGATGGTAAATTAGTCATGGTAATAAAGACCATAACAAACATAGATGAATTCCAGAAAGACCTAACAATGCTGAATGAGTCATTAAAAGGCAGCTGAAATTCATCATCAATAAATGAAGAAATGTCCATCGGGAAAACAAAATTTCAAAATTACATGCTTGAAATTATCTTTTCCTACGCAAAAACTAATGTAGTATCTCTGATGTTGATCAAAAATAACAGCTACTTTGATAAAAATATCATTTCAGTGCCCAATAGTCTAAATGTAAATAAATTGTTAGGGAAACAACAAAGAACAAAACATGAAACATCATTATGTTTTTATATAATTCCTTTGGGTGCCCACAGTTTGAATCATGAGCGCAATTTTAGTAACCTCATAACACACATAGCAGAAAGGGGCAACAAAGGATGATTAGAGACAAAATGATTTTCTAAAAATAGAGACTGAATAGAAAAGGACTCTTCAGAGTGGAAACCTGACAATAAAGATGGAGTATGCTTATTTCATGCATCTCTGTCAATGTGGAGAAGATGAATAGGAAGTGATTATCGACTGTTTCTCAGAACACCACAATTACCCATGTCATGCTATTTAGTGCTACTCTTAAAAACATAGAAGAATAAATATTTTTACATACTTCATTGATTATTTTGCCACAGAAGACTGGGGCGATCAGGAAAACAAGCAAGTTCAAAAAGGAACTAAACAATTTGCAGACAATAGATCCATTGATGGACACTAACACAATTCATGCAGTCTTGCACTTGGGTAGTGCTCTGACTGCAGATTTCCACAGCCCATGGAAGTGGATCACTCTACACTCATCCTGCTTTGACATCTGTTCATTACTGTCATAGCTGAAAACTAAAAATGGCTAAACAGAATTTTGGTCTGACAAGGTAAAATTGTTCCTGGTTTTTGTTTTGTTTTGGGTTTTTTTTGTTTTCTCGAGGTACTATAACATTCTGGTAAACAAAATAATACCTTCCAAGGAAGAGAAGGAAGATAAAAGTATTGATGCTTTTCCAGTGGGGGAAGTGTTTCTTGCTGGCAGTAGAGCCTTACAGGCAGTGGCTTTTTATTAGGCAACACAACAGTTTAGGTCATGAACTATCCACTTTTAGGATCAGTCTGTTGGATGACCCAATACACAAAAGGGAACTGGAAAATTTGCCCATGAGATGGGACTCAAAACTCAGACTACATTAGTGAGAGCTGATGCCACCCCTTTGTTTAGCTAATTCTTCAGCTCTGAAGAGCAATAGGGAATTGCAGTTATGTCATTCTTACTACCCAGCATGTGGCTGAAACATAATGTTCACATGCTTCCATTTGGTGGTGTGTCCTTCCCCATCAGGTCTAATTAGAATCCTGATATTTGTATGGAAATACTGGATTTTATGTGGGATAAATGTAGATAAGCTGGGGTTCTTCCAAAAGTCTGGACATTTATTTGAGTCACTTATTTTAGTTGCAGTGATATGTATCAATGAATCTAAATAAAGGTTTAAGAATTCTGTCTCAAATTCTGCCTTTACATTTCACTTCTAACTGACTCCAGAGAGAGCACTCTAAAGAAAGATACAACCCCACATCAGCTCCTTACTGTGTTCATCGTCCTTTAGAGTGCAGTAGAAAAAACCAGTAGTATTATACCTAGCAACTAAGTTGCTTGATTTATGCCTTCTTTCTGCTTTCTCAGAGTTTTTGGATTTGCATCCTCATCATTTTACGTTTGTTCCTACTAATGGTGTGCTCTCAAGCTATTTCCCAATACATATTTACTGGCTTTACTGTTTGCAATATTGAACTATAGTGACTGAATTCCTCCCCCACTACACAATTTCCCCAAGGTCCCATCTTTGTTATGACCAAACCTATCAATACATACTAGTTTCTAGCTCTAAGAAGTTAGTATTTTACAAACTTTAAAACAAATTAAAAAGTAAGGAAGACATTAAGATAGTCTGCAAGTTCTTTGGAAAATAGAAAAACACCAGTTACAGCTGAATTCATATACAATGGGGAAGCACAGAAGGTTTCAATTGCTTCTTTACACTGGTAAAGAACACCAGCGCCCTTATCCTCCCACATCATCTAACATACATTAGAAAGTTCCTAAGATGTTGTTGGAAGCCATTAGTGACTGCCTCCTCCTTATGGGGGGATACAGACATGGAAGAGCTGCCACACTGACTCTGCACCAGCCCAGGACCATCTCATGCTCAGGAAGTTCCCCCCCATCACTACTCCAGGACAGCATAAACAGCCTATACCCAGGAGAGCCTTCAGAACTCTTTCAAAGTGACTTATTCCTTTTAAATGCATGATTCTTACAAGATGGCATCCAAGGTTATTGTGTCTAAGCAGTACCTCCTAGGAGAGACACTGCCATTGGGTCAGTACTGAGAAAACTTTTAAAACAGGAAAAGAAGAAATACCAATAATTCAGTATATTCCACTACTAAACAAACCATTTCCTCTCCAAACCATTTTTTCCCAGCCATTCAAGGCTGAGAAATCAAGGCTTTGTGACATAGCCAATTTTCTAAAGTATGCCTGTGAAGACACAGTGTGACCAGTGTTAAAGACTTGCTGCCAGGTTTTACACCAAACCAACCCCTTTTCTGGTCATTGCCACATCCTTTCCTCTCCTGTCAGACAGGTTCTGAGGAAGAGCTTTGCAGCAGCAGAGCCCTGCAGGACGTGCACAGCTCCTCCCAGCCCGCTGCAGGCAGGGCAGCAGCGCCACCAGGACCTCTCACCGTGGGGACACGTGTGCAGCCAGGCTGGATGTACAGCGAGCACAGAGGGCAGGCAGCAAAAGGCACAGAGAACAACTGAGTTCCCTTAAGATTGCTTGGACTGCACAGAATCCAAGTAATGAGGAGTGGATCCTCAGACCTATGTTAACAGCTTGTCTCTGGGATTTCCTGTTCCCATTTCCTTCACCAAAACTAAACCTTCTTTTCACAAGTACTTTCAATACTTCCCTCCACTGAAACATTCTGGATTTATTCCAGTGTAAATATGGCAAACTTCTACTTTACTCTCAGGTGGGTGGGGAATTTTTCTGTTTGATTTAGTTTGGTTTGTTGGTTTTTTGGTGTTTTTTAGGTTTTATTTTTAGTTGTTTTTATTATTACTGTTGAAGTTCATCACACTGTGCAAGTCATCTTGAAGTGGTTTCAGAGTCACACACAGACCAGAGAAAAGCCTGCTGAGAATAAACATGTTGTAAACCAAATTACACCTGGAAAGGCAACACACTGTTTCAAATGACATATGGCTGCTGTACAGAACAGCGGAGAACATTAAAAGGCTAGAAGCTGGGGGACTGACTCTGTGCATGTAACAATACAGATTGCTAGGATTGCTCTATTTATTTGGGTGGCTTTTAAAAACAAAAATGACACAAGGTTGATACCACAGTTTTGCATAAGTTTTATCACCAGCATAGATGAGCCATTTACAAGGTATGCAGAGAGAGATACTGCGCTTCAACTTCAGACAATGGTATGTTTAAAAAACAGGAACAGCTTTACTGGGTCAAGCTGCTATAGTTTACAGCAAGTGCAGAATCACATAAAGTGAATATCAAAATTCTCAACAGCAGATTTTCTTCTGAATTCAATCCAGACTAATAAATATACTGTGGCTCTGCTTTCTCTGTTCACTTCAGCTCTTATCTAAATGACAAGTCTTGTCCATGTGCCATGGATAAGTATAGCATCGTGTCAGGGAAATGACAGAAGCATCCTCAATTCTGCCAGACAAATCACAGTAGATGGGACATTATTTTTTCTTTCATTATTTGACAGTGCCATCTGTAACTTCTGCCAATTTTCATGCATTACTCAAGGCAATTGCTTTCCTTTTGTTAAGAAGAAAAGAAGGTTGTGACAGAGCTAGCCAAAGTTAACATGGCACCCAGCTTTGTGCAACTTTTATAACACTCCTACCTGCAACATGCAAGAGAGGCAAAATGCCAACAAAATACATGAGGGAGTCAACAGACCAACAAAGACAAACGCAAATTAAAAAAAAAAAAGTTTTTGCTCAGTGTTTTGTGATTCAAGGAAGCATTACAATTATACATGACCTGCTCTGTCCTTAAGGGCTAGAATGGGGGCTTGATTGGTATACTAGTAGAAGAAACACCAGGCTCATATGGCTGGAGGCACATGATCTAGTAGGGAAGCAGCTCCTTGTGCTACATACTGAACACATTTCTACCATTTTCATAGAAAAATAACACTCCAACTTCCTTCATGCCACCTACCCTACACACAGTTCCTCAAATATTGGAGAAAAAGGAAAGATTCTTATAGGAATCTTCTATAACATTGTCAATATATAAAAGACAGTCTTCTCTACTAATATTACAAGTGCCAAATGGTGAGCTTGGTCTCACAATTATTAAACAAATTTATTAGGTTTATCTTGTATGTGAAAAGTCATTATAGGAGAGTTTGAAGCATTTAAGTACTTCAGATATACATGGTCTTGTCAGCATTTCTACCTGATTTCTCCTGTGATAGTGATTAATTCAAACAGCATTTTGTTCACAAGACTCTCCCACAGCTTGGCTTAGATTCCTGCATGCTGGTGACTCTTGCAAATTTTCTACCTTCCTCTGCTCATATAAGGTCTCAATCCTCAATATAACATTTTGCAAGTGGAGCAGAGCAGCAGTTTTCTTTGTCTCAATAGGGGTAAGACATCACACAAGGAAGCCCTAAGTTTCTAGTTGGCTTAACAAGTAGTTTTCTGCATGAATTGAAATATATTTTGCAAACTGGATGCTGGAAAAATGGTAGGTAAATGTCTAGAATCAGTATTATAACCATTAGCATATGGTTTACATCTCAAAAAGAAAGAAGGGAGTTCAGGACCTAAAAGCTGTTGAGTCTTATCTTCCAAAGACATCCACAAGGGACTGTATACTTTCTAAAAATAAAACCAAAGACCTACAGCCTAAATTTGAGTGCCTTTAGGTGCAAACATGCATGTTTCAACCACTTAGTCTTATTTTTTTTTTTTTGCAACCTCTTTTTTGGAATAGTCAAAGTAAAAACCAAATCTTTATCATGCAAGCTGTGACAGATGGGATCCATTTGGATCTGCTGTAGAAAAAGATCCAGAAGGAGTATCTGCAGTATTTGCTGCAGAAATTCCCAGCAGAAATCAGATGTCTTCATGGAAGAGGTGTACTTTTTTAACATTCATACAAATTAAAAATAAGTAAATTAATAAATTCCTAAGTGGTCTTACAGAGCATGTTAAAGTCCTTCTTGAGCTGGGAATAACAGACAAATAGTGCAGAAAATATAACCTGTCACTTTCTGTCCTAATGCCAAAGATGTAATCACTCTTGTCAGAAACATTATTGTGTCATACAGTAAAATTTGAGGCTATTAAAATACCAGTGCAGAGATTTGATATTAAAAACATTTCTCATGAAATTTCTTGCTGCACATTGACAAAATATGGAAGCCCTGTGGGCTTGTTCCTTTAAAATTATACATTCGATTCTGACAGAAAGAAATTTAAAGAAATTGTGTACAGACTGATTTCCAAGTAATAGCAGAAACACAAGTCATGCTCACAACCAAAAATCCAAGTACTATGGCCCTTGAGGATTACATTGAACATGCTGATAAATGACATGCAAGTGGGTGTATGAAAAAATAAATACAGGGATTACAGAAGGCACAGCAAATTGTGCACAGTCAACTCTCTAGTGCATTAATATTTTCATTTGAATCAACTTGCATTATCCTGCTTCTTTGAAGCTATAACAAGAACCATATAAATTCTCCTGCAGTCATTAGGCACAGAGAGATACTGAAATGCCCCTGTAAGTGCAGTTAAACCAAGTAGAAAAGGTGTAAATTAAATTAACTAAATCAGGAAAAAAGTAGAACTTTCAATGTGGAGAAGCAATTGATACTTAATGATGACTCCACAGCACTTATGGGCTAAACATATCACTTTCGTTTTGATGCAGGTCTTAACACCCAGCAGGATAGCACAGGAAGATGGGGCATGCTTAGCAGGTCACTTCCCTCTGCACTGCATTCTTAAAGGCCAGAATGGAAAACTGAGAGAAGTATCCTAAAACACAGGTCCTCCTCTTGGAGTCACACAAGCCATTTCAGGAACTTAAACCTGCTTCTGCAGGAGAAGCACTAAAGATATTCTCCTAGTCTCACCACCCAACCACTCCAAAAAAAAAGGAGAGGTGCATTATGGAATTAATCTCCAAGCCTGCTTGTGAGATCCTTTCAAGCACTTTCTCCATTTGGTGCCAGAGTGCTCTTAAGGAACTTGGGGGCCTTGCTGACAAAGTACCAAATTGACCACATCTGAGCAAAGAAGTCCGGCTGCTGTTTTTAGGTAGTATCCAAAAAGCACGTTTGCTTCATGAAAAGCATGGGCTGCAACAGAATAAAGAAATTGTGTTTTTATCTAGACAGTTTAAAGGGTAAGTATTCTTAGAGCAGCTGGCTGGGATAATTTCAGCTGAGATATATTCTGAACACAGAGACAGGTCTATCATTTACAGTAATAAAAAGTCATAAATGTCTCTATTAAGGAGTGGTTTTCTGCATAACGAGGAATAAAGGACTGAGTGGTCTCACAGGTGAATGCTGAATGTATGGGTAAGTTATTTTTTCATAAAGTAATTCCAGACACTGAACAAGAAGTCAGGTTTGAAATCCCAAACTGGCATTGATTCAGATGCTAGCTTGAGGCCATACTTTGGATAAATGTAGTATTGCTCTATGTGTGGAACACAACAGATTCGCCTATTGCAGAAACAGCAACAAAATTGCATTAAAAAATTAAAGCCTACCTACTGAGCTCTTTTGAGGCTGTAAAATTGTGTAACTTTGTGCCAAAACCTACCATTAAAGAAAACAACAACTATTTTGTCTTTAAGACTATTTCCTCTGATAAGACTCCAACACATTTAACAAAAAAAGTATTTTATAGAACTTAGAAGTCAACATTCTACAGCAATACTTGCCGCAGGCGCCAAGGCTGGTGACTGCTGGGCCTGAAGGATGTCTCAGCATATGACCTGTATCAGGTAACTCCTGCCCCCAGATGAAAGACTTCCAGTAAATATACTTACTGATGAGGGGACCAATATGAGAGAGAAAAATCTCCCTTAAGCTTTAAGGGAATGGAATCTACAATATTTTTAGGTTAACTTTAAGTCATCAGCTTAGTATTGACACCTGCCAGGAGATACCCAAATCCCTGGGGTCTTCTGAAATGGAAAAACAGAATTTTTACCTCGTTGCAGTATTAGTCACTGCCTTTCCACCCCTTGAAATCACCTGAGAGAAGTTTTGTACAAGCTGCAGTCCTTGGCAGGTGTTCTGCAGCCTGGATCCCATCCCTTAGCTGTGTGCCATGATGTTTTCCTGCTGGCTCTGCAGCCACAGCCTCTGCCCAGAGGCAGCTGCTCCCTCGCCAGGACACAGCTGCCTGATATTTGCAACCTTTATACAACAAAGGGGAAAGGCAAAGAAGAAATAGTTCCTTAATAAAAGGCATTTTAATGCCTTTTCTGTCATTACTTTCAGCCGTGTTTCCTTCAGTTACAATAAAACCCCACAGATTTTAAGCCTTTTCTGATAATGTTACATTACATGGTTTTTCTCCTGTTGTTTTACAAGAGCCTAAATAATGCCTTTCACCCACACACTGAATTTGGTGGTTCAGGGAAAGCAGGCTTCCTCACAGGTTTCCATGAAACTGGGTAGGCAGTTCTAAGTTGGATTTTTAAAAGAAACACCATTTTGTTTCAAAGAAAGCAATCAGGGACTCATTTCTGGGGAAAATAAAGGCTCACATACCAGAAATAAATGTATAAACTGGGATGTATGAGGCACAATTTATGGGCCCACAGCAAGGGACAGAGCTCAGGCCCCGCACGGCCCTTGGGAGGAACTGAGGGGCCCCAGTTTCATACCTTAACTTTGGTCATGAACTTATAAACAACACCTGTGATGGTTTCTGAGGAAGGTGCCCTTTCCAGCATGGTCAGCCACAGTCAGTCTTTGCCCTCTGTCCCAGGGAGCTGGGAGTATGGCAGGTGCCGCTCCCAGCCCCGGGCAGGCAGGGCTGAGGGCACGCAGGGTGACTGGTGCCATGCTGGCCTGCACTCACACCACAATACCGTGAGGGCACGCAGGGTGACTGGCACCATGCTGGCCTGCACTCACACCACAATGCCGTGAGGGCACGCAGGGTGACTGGCACCATGCTGGCCTGCACTCACACCACGATGCCGTGAGGGCACGCAGGGTGACTGGCACCATGCTGGCCTGCACTCACACCACGATGCCGTGAGGGCACGCAGGGTGACTGGCACCATGCTGGCCTGCACTCACACCACGATGCCGTGAGGGCACGCAGGGTGACTGGCACCATGCTGGCCTGCACTCACACCGCAATACCGTGAGGGCACGCAGGGTGACTGGCACCATGCTGGCCTGCACTCACACCGCAATGCCGTGAGGGCACGCAGGGTGACTGGCACCATGCTGGCCTGCACTCACACCACGATGCCGTGAGGGCACGCAGGGTGACTGGCACCATGCTGGCCTGCACTCACACCATGATGCCGTGAGGGCACGCAGGGTGACTGGCACCATGCTGGCCTGCACTCACACCACGATGCCGTGAGGGCACGCAGGGTGACTGGCGCCATGCTGGCCTGCACTCACACCACGATGCCGTGAGGCTCTGGGAGGGTGCCGCCTTTGGCGCCAGGGTGGTGGGCGAGGAGGGGAAGGCCATGGAAATAATTGTTTTGTTTTATGGCCCAGCTTGTGTGAAAATAAGAGATTAAAAAATAAATAATGGAATAACCACCAAACCTTAAATGAAAACTGGATCGAGATACATTTTAAATAGTCACACCTGCTAGAAATTGCTGAGAAAATAAACTGACATATGCATCTTCAAACATTCTAAATAGGTCAGTTAGACTTTTCCTGTTAGTTAGAACACTGTATCTTAAATTCATTTATTTTATACCATATTTAACATTAACACACACCAGATCCATCATAGATTGCAAACTGTTGTCACCTTATTGTAAATCTTCCATACCTTCTGGGTGATTTCTCATGGGCATCTCCTCACAGCACTGACTCCTTCTTCTTCACAGCACAGCCAACAAACTCCAACTCTCTCCTCACCCAGCTCTCGCACTCTTTTGTAGCACTTGTCTTCTTATTGGACACAGCTGTGGCCCACTAAGGGCAGGCCTGTTCCTAATCTTTGGTGATTAGTACGGCTATGACTCCTTGGGGGTGAGACTACCTTCTGCACTATAATCTTACGTTCTATTCCTCCACAGCAAACCATAGGGTTTTTTCCATTACACCCAAAAGCTTTTTTAGTATAGTCCACCTCTAGCACTACAGGGCTCCAGTCAGCAGGAGGTTCTGAAACAAATAGTTTAATAAAGCCCTTTTCAACCCAAACTTTTTAGTTCACCCATGTCAGGAAATGCTTCATAGTAGGGCAGCCATCAGACTGCTGTGGGAGTAAGGAGCATATGTATGTCTCACATACATTAATGATTGGGGTTAAGGGTCTGGGAGAGGTTTCTGTGGAATACTTTCATTTCCCACATCCCAGCTCTAAGCCAGCCAGGGATGTAGTGAGGGGAGTTTAGTACAGCAGCAGAAATCCTGACTCTAGGTTACATAAGCCCAGATGGATGCTGGGATCTTGATCACTCTGAAAGGCACCACACAACAATGACAGTTAAGAGCTGAACACTTCTAGAGTAATTTTTAAATGTTTGTTAACTCAGATGCCATGGTAACATTAAAAAAATTAAAACCTATGTGCTAGCACTGTCAGAGTCAAGTGTCTTCAGGAGTCCTCAGCAAACAAAGCCTACCTACAATTTCAATCCTACTGCCTCTACTGCCCCATTGGTTGGGTGGCCCATCTTACTACAGATGAGACTCACTCAGACACATCATCTTAGTTTTAAAGTCATATTATTCACTTTACTACTTTCCTTCAAAGAGATATGCAGCTATTTTTCTGGCTGTTTGTAAGGAACTTACTGTTGGCTGTAGCAGATGCTAGTTCTGATTCTGTAAGTTTACATACCCAAAAAGACCATGAAAATACTAGATCAAGAATTCAGAATAGAATCAGAGAAGAAATATCTAAAGATGTAAAAGTGCCAAGTTAATTTATGACCAAGCAGTGAGACCAGGTAATGGTGGAGGCAGCGGAGACATGAAATCTATCCATTTCAATGCTTCCTCTGGAAATCCTCCATAAAGCTGGAGGAGACTGGAGCTCAGCCGGACAGGATTTGGATGTCTGTAAAACCAACATAAATAGCAAACTAAATCCTGTGTATGAGGGTATTTTGTGGAGGCAGCCAGTTATCTGAACATAAAACTTTGAATTTTAATTGTTATTTGTCAGAATAGAATTCTGCACTTAGACAAGTCTCAGTTAGAGGCAGCACAGGGAAAACAACCTTTGCTAAAGTATCTTTTTTTTTCCTTTACATCTGTTGTTGCAATCCTTAACTCATACTGCAGTCATTTAATACAAGCAAGATTGTTCTATTTCTATGCAAAGTAAACGTAAATACAGCTGAACTGCTCAGAACTCCAGGTCTCAAACAATAGCAGTAACTCAGGAGTGTAGAGCAAGCCTGGAAGCTTGATATTGATGGAGTTGTTTAATAAACATTTCTGTGCAATGTCAAGACAGCATTGTTTATTCTCTATTCTGCTTCAAGTTTTGTGCTAATTAGTTTATTTCTGAAAGGGTCAAATTCTAACATGAGGCATTAACTGAGAAGCTTAGTTCCCATTAAAAACAAAAACCATTGTAATATTCATGGGTGAGACAAAAAAATAATGTCAAAGACAAAGAAAATCTAGAAGTAAATCTAACAAGAAAAAAACTTGTTTTTCTTAACCTGTCATTGTTTATTCATTGTTTACTTATGTAGGGGTTTTTAATCATTGGAGTAATTAATACTGAAAGCTTTACTTGGCAATTTTATTGCAGAAGAACTAATATGAATACGGATCAATCCACTGGTCCGTGCAGACAACCCTATCACAGAAATTTAAGAGTTGTGTTATTTTGCACTGCTCTTTATGTTACAAACACAGAATTCTCTAACAGTTACCCAAAGGAAGGTTTATAGAGCAGTTTAAACTGCCAAAAACAACAGCTTGCCACTAAAAACAAACAAAACAAGATTCTACACCAGTAACATATTGGCTATTTTTGTCTTGTTGGTCATGAGAATGTTAGCAAATAAACCTTGCTTTGTTTCAACAAATAGATTGATACAGTCACACATACAGAGTAATCTATGTTCTTGAACACTCCAAGAGACATAACCATAATCATATTCATTTTCCAATACCGAAATTCTTGATTATAAACAAGTCAGTAAACAAATAATTCCTAATAGGAACCTATTTAATTTATTCTAAGGCATTACTTGTAATACTGTAACACATGATGTGCTCAAGCAATGGTCAGACCTATGCAACAAACTACAGTGTCACAGAAATTTTCCCTAGTAGAGAAAATTCAACAGGAAATAACAGGGCAGCCTGGGAATAGCCAGGTGAGACAGAGGCTATTCATGCAATTGAAATACTTTGGGAAAGCCCATGAGCTAAATCATAGGAGACATGTAAAAGAAAATAATCCAAGGAAGCAATGCTGCCTACAGGTACCATTACAGTGTCTACCATTATAATGCATAAAACTAGTATAATAGAAATATTATCGAGTTTTAGAATTTTCCCATATTCCTGGGAAATGAAACTGAGGATTTCACACATTATCTGTTCCCTGCACTTTTTTTTTTTTTTTGGACGTTGTCTCAGAAGTATTTCAGTTATTTGTAAAAATTTTCAATAGTAGAAACTTCTCTTTTTCTCCCTTTACCAATATCCTCATTTTTTTTTTAACAACTTGCTATGTATGTTGTTCCTTGTCACCAGGAATGTACTTTTCACCATTTCTATGAAAGATACTACTTAGCTGTTCCCACACAGTTCACAAACACTCAATCTCCTGGCAGCAGCAGGAAAGCCCAGGCTGTTGAGGCAATAGGCAGAGAAACCCAAGCAGAAACGCTCTCACTCCTTGGTTTCAATGCTTCTGCTCCTCTCTCCCAGGTGATATGGCAAGGAAAACAGACTGGCAGGTAGGACAAGAGCCAGGATGAGATTGGAAAAAGGCACAGCCAGAAACAAGAAAGCTGCAGGGGGAAGATCAAAAGCACAAAGTAAAATTCTGGGTTTTTGTTTCTGTTGTCTTTGACTGCTAAGTTTATAACCTTGTTGTGCCCCTACATAGCTTTTGTTTTATGAAGTCAAATGCTTTACTAGATTCCTTTTCTCAGTCTATATTTGTCTGTGCATTGACTTAACAGACAAGTATTTGCATAAACATGTCTTCATCTGCTACTGTGAACATGTACAAAACTCCACATATGTAGGAATCTGCAGCATTATCAGTTTAAAAAAATTATGCTTCATGTGCTTGCTCAAGAGATCTTTTCACTATAAGGTACCAACATAAAAACAATGCTAGTTCAAGTGTCCCTAATAGAACTAGGTTACAACTACTACTTGTTGTAACCATCTTCTGTGGTATAGCTGTGATGTTAGCAGATGTGAAATGGCTTCCTATTATTTGGGATAGTACACGGGCATATGTAATACATGGGCATATGATGAATCAAGAATGAAATAGTACTTCTGCACTGAAATCCCTTTTAGATCTTGGCATCAACAACCCATTGGAAATGCACATGCACCCCAGGTACCTAACTAACAAGACTGATGTTAACATTTATGATGTTGAAGCAGCAGATTTTTAATATGAGCTATAACTAGACTCAGCCTACAATATAAACCAGTTCTCCCTTCTGCTCATAGGAACAGCTTTGAAGCTATCTGTGTTTTGCCACAGCTCCTTATTTCTCCTAAGACCGGTGAACTCTACAGGGCCACTCTTCGCTACACCTCATTCACTGTAATCTCTATTTGCCACATAGTATACCTTGATCCTCTCCATGCATTTGGAAAGAGCACTCAGTGCACCAAAAACAGTGATTCAATGTAATTATATAAATGTCTGGCTATGTTACACTTGATACTTAGTCCCCTCACCCCTCCCCCCCCCCCCAAAAAAAAAAAGAAAAAAAAGAAACCAGAAAGACCAAACTCACAGACACACTTTGTTCTTGACCAGGATTAGTTATTGTTCACATAATTCTTACTTCCCTTTGGCTTTGTATTTAGTCTAAATAAAAGGACAATGACATGGCTGTGGAAATCCAGCACCTTCTTGCTGTTACACAGATAATAATCCAACAAATGCTCTGTATACTCAAATTGTCTCACTGACATCTCTATTTACACTAGCAGCAGTAGCTCCTGCTTCCTCTGAGCCACATCATCACTGCAGGCACCAGACCAATTTTACTCACCGGGAATTGCTGCTCAGGACTTGCCTCTTGCATATCACCTACTGCTTCTAGAAAGCAATCCTTTTTCATTAACCCTTGGCACTCCCATTTTCTAAATCAGAGGATCAGGGCTCTTTTGCAAGCATTTCTGCAGCTTGTATAGCCACTATAACCTAATAAATGACTGTTCAAATGCATAGACAGTAGCCTGGAAAGACAGTGAAGTTCAACTGGGAGAGAAATCTGTAGTCATTTAATCAGTTGGTTCCCAGCTCTGCACAAACACATTCATTCCAAACAGTGGTTGTTCTGACTTCAATGAAGTTTGTTTTGACACAGGTAATTACCACCAAAATTTGCCTGATCGGGGCCTCTGCTACCTCACCAGCGAAGGTCTGATCAACAGAGCCATTAGAATGCTTGTAGCAATCTTATGCTAAAATTTGTCCTGTGAATACAAGAGCTGCTGCCTGCTTTGTGCTGCAGCTGTGTTACAATTAGCAACATCAGCTACACATCTGTCAAGTATTAGATATTTTTCACATAGACCCTCTGCAGGATGATCACTGGGTAAAATCCTTTGGGGGATGCTTGTTCAGATTAATCATGGCATAAAGCAAGATATGTGAGTGCAACTGAATGGTGAAGTCACTGTGCTCATTTGTCATGTCCCTCACCCAGAGATGTGAACAGGCAGCTTGTCTGCACAGAGCAACACCACACCCCTGCAAAGACAGCCTCTGCAGCTTGGTCCTCTTGGTCCTATGGACACTGCAGGCAGCTGACCATTCTAGGTCATCTCTGCTGAATGAAATGTTAATGCATTTACAAAGCTGATTAGTTGAACTGACCCATCTTTTTGTCAGCTCTTCAGTTTGTCTTCAGAAATCACATAATAGGATTTACTTTTCTGCTGCAGCTTGCATAGGAGCCCTGTAAATTCAGTCCAGAGGGCTTTTACTAAAGAAAAATGAGGTTGTGTATCATTTCACTGCAGTACACTTCAAATACCTGTGCAGAAGCATGAAGACTAGCCAGGTTCAGCATTGATTTGCATGAGGTCAACATGATTATTGTTCTTCTAAAAAGCACATGTGTTGTAGCAAATTCAAATTGCTTTGCAGGAACATGAAAGAGGGAGAACATGGAAATCGCCTCACCAGCTTCCTGACCCACTGAACAAAAAAGACAGCAGTCAAGAAGTTGGACAAATTAAGCAGGAGACCTGCATTTGGCAACTCATCTCTACACACTCTCAGAGCACTGAGCAAAGTGCCTCTGGTCCCACACTTCAGTGCACAACCTCCATTCAGCTACAGAAATTTGTTCAACCCTGCGCATGGCTGAAATTTTCCATTTTCTGTTTCAACCATTCTCAAGATTTTTCCTAAGATGAAACATGTCTAATAGTTATTAAAATAAAACTATCTAGAACAGGAACTTCAAACTTAGAATAGCATGTTTGTGCATATGTCCTGTGGTGTTCCAAATCTGAACAAACACTGCAACTTTGAAAAAATGAATCCTTAGACATATCAGACAAGGTAAAAGCGTGAAGGAGCAGTGGGAAATCTTGTGGAAAGTTCTGGTCTCTTCTCAAAAAGTAGGGTCAGACAGAACTCAGAGAAGTAACAAGGTTGTCTAAAAGATAGGAGAATGCTTGTCATTGATGTCTAAGATTTGAAATCTAGAAAAGAGCAAACAGGCAAATGACACAGGTCTTCAAAACTGTGAATGTCCTAGAGGTTGTAAAATTAGATGCCCATTCACCATCTCTTTCCATGCAAGTGAAGAAGCAAGTGGCCTCAAATGAGGCCACCAAAAACCAAACTCAAAACAAAAAGGGTTGCTTTTTTCATAAAAAATTAGTAAAGCTGTGGATTCCCTTGCATATAACAGTGAAAGTTTATACTTTTTTTTTTTTTAATTAAAGGGAAGCTAGAAAAAAGAGATATATGCTGGAAGTTACTCTTTATGTAATATTATTTGAACATGTTTCTGTGTTAAAAATACTTGGGGTGGGGCTATGGAAAGGATTAGAGGATGGTGGACATTTATATATATATATATATATATATGTATATGTATGTTTGTCCTGTTCTCATTCTCAGTCCTAGGTATTTTCTTTTGATTTTTGTTGGAGGCAGGGCCTTGGGATATAGGGTTTTTTATTAAAAAAAATTTAAAACTTAAAACCAGCTATTTTCATGCTGTTATCTCTCAAGTAACTGTAAGGCACATAGAATAAGTAATATGTCTGTTTTTGAAGTCCCAGAGATTTTAAAAAGATCTCAAGTAGACAGATCCTAGAGCACATCTAATGGGGTTCCTTTTTGTATCATGTTTTATTCTTCCCAAAGGCCAGCCTGTACTGACTTTTCTCCTTGAATACCCACCCTAGTCCCAAGCACAAGGAAGAAGGGGGGAACAGCAGGGAGTTTATCTCAGCTGACACCCAGAGGGGTCACATTAGTCACTGCCAACTCGCAACTGTTATATAAAGGAGGCAACTTGCCCAAGAAAATATGGAAAAAGAGCCTTCAGTGGGCTCTCCCAGACAGTGATTCAGAGTTCTACACCTACTCAAAAATCCTCTGAAGGTGTTTCCATCTCTCCCAGGCAGACTAGAAGACAAGGCAGCAAACACAGACATCCAAGGAAAATGGCTAAATTTAGGCAGATAAATACTTCTTCTTGTGCAGATTGGAAAAAAAGGCAGAGCCTAAAGAGATAACTATCAAATAAATTGCCAGTGATTGCTTTTGAACTGCCCAGGAATGATGGTATTTTATCTTGTCATCACATCTAATAAACAGAAAATTCAATTGAGTCACTCAGTAGGCAATTGGATTTGATTTTTCATTTCCCTTTGATGCTTATAATTCCATTTTATGTTAGCAGCAGAGAGGGCTGGGCTGTGACAGTGATAACAGATAATCTAGTAGTGCTTATTTTTTCCTAGAACATCATGAAAGTAGCAAGTCGTGATAACCTCTAGCAGCAACAAGAACTAAAGATGAGACCTTCACATGGAGGCTTTTGCAGCATCTCTGACATGATTACACTGCTGCTCTGGAGAAATCAGTTGGCATTTTTCAGCATAATAGAGCAACCTTCCTTCAGCAAAATGCTGGTGTTAGCTTAACTACTCTGGAAAGCCTGGAGGGGCTCATTTACACAGGGGTTAATGGTCTAAATTCTGCAACTCTCTTCCCAAAATCCAAACCTCCATGCAGACATTCTCCAAGTTTTTGTATCATTCAGCAGCCTGTGTTTTTGCCCTGTGTTCTTCTGATCAAATATAAATTGCATAGCTTAGCTTTTTTTCACAGCTGTACAAACTACTTCAACTAATGGTTACCTAACTTTCACAAGCATAACAGCATTTGTATCACAACCCAGCAAATCCTCCAGACAATTCCACTCAATTCCTCTTCTAAAATCCTTGAATTGATGTAGGCTCATAATTATCCAAGTATATTCTTAATTGTTTTCAGATCAGTCCTCTTATTACAGTTTTTTTTCAGTCTCTCTCAATTAGGCTCAGTTGAAGTGCTTCCAGCTGAAACATCCCAAGATAAATATTCTTGTGACTACCATGCCAATTGACAGTTCAAAGCCCAGCTCAAATGTAGCAGAATTTATCTGTTTGGGAGCCCAAAAGTGAAACAGTATCTTGAATCTGATAGTTAGATAAATGAAGTTGAGCCTATTTGTCTCCTGCTCTTTTCATTCAGTGAGTGCTCTGTGCTTGTGACCTGTAGTACAGGGGCACCTGGCACTGCAATAATGCTGAGGCACAGGAATAGATTACCTACAGTGCTTATGGAAATGTCTAGCAGAGGGAATTTTTAAGGACATGTTGGACTAACTGCTTCTGACAGTTGCTTAAGTATAGTTGACATTACTTTCAGAAAAGGGGATTGTATTTCACTGGTTTTCCCAGACCTATTTTGTAGAGTTCCATGGCATACCAGCACTAAAATCACATTACAAATTTGTAAAAAAGCTGCAGTTCACATTTCTTGGAATGTGGCATGACTGGGTGGCCTTCTGAAGTCCCTTCCAGCCTAACTTATCCCAATTCCCTGGGTAGCTGTGTAGATTGCCATGGATCCACTGTTCTCCTCTGTGCCCCACTGTGATTTCAGAGGTCAAAGCATCAAATATGGAAATTTATACACAAGGTTGGTGACATACATGCCTACATATAACCATGGTTCTTGTACTGCACATTTCTTACCCTTAATCTTGGTGTGTGCACATATATTCTGATCTGTTGGCACTCCCCTTCTATTTCTCTTTTCCACTGGAAAGCAACCATATTTTGAAGATTTTGGTGGACACTTCTACATGTTTAGAATTTGTCCAAAGTGTTTTACCATTCTGAAAGATCTTCACACAAGATCTGACTGAACTGTAATTACAGATGAATATACACAACAATGAAATAAGAACTTGTTCACATTTTAATTTGCAATAGAAGTAACAACTTGGCTGCTACAACAATAAACTTTTATGTAACTAACCTTGTGAGGCAGTGAACAATTTTCCCTATATACAATGTAATACATTGAGTGAGCCCTAAGATCTCAACATAGAAATAAAAAACACAAGTCCCAAGACATTATCACCTTAGAAAAAAATTCAAAGTTCTTGAGTTCAATCTTCAGTAAAACTATCATCATTACCAGCTAGTATAAATGAGCTTTTGATCCATGGTGCAATTTACATGTATTTATAGTGTGTTATAAACCCACACAATAATTTTATTTCTCTAGAATTTGCTTCTTAGCAAGTGTTTTCTGACAAGAAAACATCTTCATGGCTCCATAAGAACAAGAATATTTGAAGATTTTGGTGACAGATAAAAACAAGCTATGTCCAAAACACCATTAAAGCTGTAAAGCTAGTCTAATTTTTCCCCCTTAAACTAAAGGACTACATAGCTGATATTCCAAAGCCATAATTTTTTTCCCCTCATTATTATTATTATTTCTGGTTTCTAACTCCTTATTTTAAGAACAATTTGTAGATGCTGAGAACTGAGTTGAGATACGAAAACCATGCAAAAGCCCATGCTTCATAGAAAACAGAGCCCTGTCAAGTTTAAGAGGTTCATATGATCTGACCTTTTTCATACAAGTCAAGGAGAGAGAAGGAGTTCCCTCTAAATCCCATGGCATAAGTAGCCTTTGTATTCCAATAACAAATCAACTAAGTCCACATAGTATAAAACTTAACCTTAGTCTTATGTTTATTTCCTGATGTTTTCCTGTAAATCAACCAGAAATTAGGAATGAGCTTGCCTTTAGATTTCTTAAATAAAAATAGAAATAAACCAAACAAAAATAAATTAAAAACAAACAAAAAATTCTCACCCTCCCCTAAATAAAATAATTAAAAGTCTATATATATATCAGACAATTTCTGATGCAACATTGAGTAAAGCTTACACCTAGAATATGAGGAGGACCTTTATTTTCTCCCCGTTGTCCTTTAGATGGGAAAAAAACCCCAAAACCCAAGCAAATATGCTGTGAGCAATATCTCACCCTTTAACATCATATCAAAGGTGAAGATCAAGCCCTTGTCTGCATAAATATTTAGTGAGAGCCCCTCAACACAAGGGTTTTGAAACTTAAAAGGGTTTAGGCAACACACAAGACATTTTGATGTTCCACTGAGAAACAAGATCAATAAACTGCAACCAAGCTGAAATATTAGTTCCAAGAAGGATGATAAGATCCTTGCATAAATACTGAATTAGAAGATAACTACACAAGATATCAGATAGTGTATATACTAGTTTACCTTCAAATAATTACATTTTATCCAGAATCTTATGCACATACTAATGTATGACGTTCATTTTAAGTACCGCATACTAATGTGCAATCTTAATGGTGTTTGAAGGAAGGGGAATGACACCCATTAGCCCACTTGTCCACTCCCTCCTCACCCAGCATGTGTTTAAATTCAGCCTATGGAGTACGAATAGCTCAGCCTTCCCAAAACACCTCATAAAGCAGCCCCATATATCCAAGCAGATAGTATTTACTTAAAAGACTCAAACTGTGCTAGGGAAATGCAAGGGAGTTCTGCCATCATTGCTGTAGAGAGCAAGACTGGATATTAAAGTGGATTTAACAACAGAAAAATAATCCTAAAAAGTGCAGGGCCTGGTAACATTATGCAGTGTTCAGATTTATATAAGAGTAGGGGAATAGCTGCAGGGATTTCAACTTGGAAGACTCAGTGAAGAAATCTGAGCTTGTACCATGGAACAGTGAGTGATTGCATACTCCTGAGTCCACTCCAAATATTTTATTTTATGCATACATAAAGCTCAACCAAAGTTATACCAATTCAGTATGGCATAAAATAAAGTAAGGCATTCAGAGAAGTAAGTCACAATACCATAACCATCAGCTTTGCCTCTCCCTAAGGTTTAAGAACCTGTAATTGAGAGCTGTGAGAATTCCCCATCAAAGTAGGTCTAATTTTGCCAGGCTTTACTTAAATTACTGAGCTACAAACTCAGTTTCACAAAGTTGCTTTAGTATGGCTCCACTGTTATTCCATTTTAACCTTTATTACCAAAACCAAAATTGAAATGCAAGGCTTACATTCAGGAAATTATTTAAATATACTTCTGTTGTTAGAATGGACTGCCCTTAAAGAGGTCTGTACATGCAGTATAACATCTTGATGAAGGCTGACTAAATAGATCCTTAAACATTAAAAAGGAAACAAAAGAGCCCTAATTCAGAAACTTGAAGTCCAGTTTGCTTGGTGGGTGCTCAGATTGTCTGAATTGCATCCAGGATTATGCTAAGCTGTTGACATGGCAGATGTCAGAGTTGCATGAGTGGAATCTCTGGTGTGTTTGGCAGTAAATTTAAAGCTTAAAATTGGGTAGGACTTTTAGGAATCTGAAAGCAGCCAGTACACTGCAACTTGAACAGGAACAGAAGCAACTGCCACTGACTTCACTGAGAAGAGAGGACGTGCAACCTGAGAGATCAGGGATCAGTAGAGGTGCCCAGCCTAAATTCAGACCACTACTCACACTGCTTTTCTTACAATCCTCTGCAGGCTTCCTGCATTTCCCTCTACAACCAGTGAAATGAAATTTGGGTTCCTGTAAAGGCACAGTGAAGCAGGCCATTCATTTGTGAAGTACAAACATTTTGGCAAGCTGAAAAAGCGCAAAAGTCAACTAGAAGGTCAGTCTTACTGTATATTGGCAGCTCTTTCCAGGAGTTGTGAATGGCACTGAAGATCAGAAGAAGGGAACAGGCCCTGTATCAGTGCACTGTCCCTGCTCAGCCACCCCCAGAAACAGATGCCTTTAGAATGACTACAGATGACTCAGAGGACTGAGGTGTTAGAGCAAAATTTTCTGCAATACCATCACAACTGAAATCTCAGAAATACACAATAATTAATGTCAAGAGCTATTCAAGGAATTTGTACTTTGGCCAAAATATCCCCAGCAGATGACATGGTCACTAAGCACAAAAAGCCCTAAATCAGTATTAGCACATCTATGTACTAATTGCTTTATGCACTACGCACACAAACCCAGACTGAGGCTGTTATGAGGATGGGTTTAAAGTGCAATGAGAAGTCAATGAGAAAGGAGACTGGTTTTTATCAGTTCTCTTTCCTAAGCACATCTCAAGAGCACTCAGGGAAGATGTAGACTGCATTTGTTACATTGGTTATCTACGTCTCCTTAAAAAAAAACCCCAAAATTCCCAAACTCTTCTTTCTTGGGGAAATGCAGAGTGCAAAAGGATTTGCTGGCATGAGTGTAGCAGAACACATAAGGAATAAATTCAAAATTTGGAAAAAGTTCATTTCTCATGCATGCACTGTGCTCTTATAGAGATTCAGAGCACATACACATACACAGAGAACTCATGGTGCTGGAGATTCAGTCAGAAGATAGAACAGGTACAATTTATGAAGAATAAAAATGTTAATCCCGTAGAGAACCAAAATTAGGTCTGCTGTGCCTATGAAAAGGCTTACACTGAATATAACATTTTCCAGATTCCAAACTAGTTGGCAATTCCAATCCTGAAGCTTATAATTAAAGACCAGCTTCACTTTGCAAAAACTAGTGGAGCTGGCACAACATTTTTCTTGCTTTTAGGTGATCAGGAGAGGAAATATGACAGAATGGCAAAGAAAAATCTATGAAGAAAGATGAAGCAGTCCTTAAGGTTACTGAATTATCAATTACTGACTGACAGTGGGACTCCTAAAAATCCCACTGGTGCAGCATGACATTCAGTATGGATAGTGTGGATAATGCTGACTGGTTTTGAAAAATACTGCCAGTTGAAAATGCAATGCAGGAAATGTAGGAAGTGTCATTAGGCATGTCAGTAAAAGCAAAGGTGCGAGTAATAAATGCTCCATGCAAAGTGTGAGTGTGGGAGAATTCTATAGGTCTGCATAGGATCTTCACACAACTCTTCTGAGACATTAAGCTGAACAAACTGGACTTTGCAGTGGTTTTTAAATTTTGTCATAACTTTCAAATTAATTAGGCAGTAACTTGCTACAAAATTCAGTAAGTAGCAACACTGCAACATTCCACATTCCAACCAAAGATTAGCAAAACCTCTGCCCTGAAATAAGAGACTTAAAATGAGATGTGCATGACAGATATTTTTTACAAATTCATCCTATCATTTCTGGTCTTGACTTCTGTTAATTCTGCCACATTCTTTCATTTCAAGAACAAATACCTAGTAATTAATGCTTTGGGGTTTTTTTAAACAATCTAAACTCTAATCCTTCCCGTTCCAAAATAAAATAAATAACTAGCTGTTACTTATCTATTGGTAAGTAAATATGGCTCAACTTTGGAAAATTGAAAGGTTAGTAGCACCATGAAATCTAAGCTATACAAGAAAACCCTCTCAGCATAAAAAAAATCCATTTTGTCACACCCTTTGTCATATTGTGTACTTTCATTGTCAGAATATCAACATGTAATAAGAAAATTCATAATAATGATTTTCACATTATCTCTAGGTCCTTAAACAGAGGCAGTCTCCATTTGTTTAGACTGAAAGGTAATCCTTATACCCATCTTTATTGTCACTGAATCACTGTGGCCTGCTAAAAGTTTGATGACATGGCTACTCTGCTGATGAGTCTCTAGAGACTACCACGAGCTGACAGATCTATTTGTTTCAAAGAGAGCAGAAGTGCTAAAAGTACATAAAAGCAGTAGCTGTCCAGTTTCAGATCAGCACTGCCTTCTCTAATGACACACAGTGCAGCAAGCACAGCCTGAGCCTGTGATGTTACTCACATATTGCTCAGGATGCTGCCCCACAGAGTTTAAAAAAATGCCCAAACAAACAATTACTTAAGAATTATAGATCTCTAGCCAGAATTTCTGAAGAGGGCTTTCAAGGGCTTTGTGTTTCAGAGTTCCATTTCTTCAGCCTTTCTCACACAAGCCATTCCTATTGCACTACAGAAATCTCAAAGTGCAAACACCTCAACATTTAGAAGGGTTTTCTCCAGTTGTGCCTTATCTGTTCATACTAGAGCAAACTAGTCTCTCCAAAACCACGACAGATCCCCTACTGCAGCAGCAGAAAACACTAAGCAGGATCTGCCAATGCAAACTCACCAAGTTCTAACATTTGCATCAGGGAGGGTGAATCCACACAGACAGAATTAAGAGTTTGGGGAGAGTCAGAGGCAAAAATCAATGCACACACATCTAGGAGTCCTGACAATGTCCAGGGGAAGCAGCTACCCACTGGAGTGGTTTCACTTTCACCTGATCTGTTAGGCACCTTTCACTCTTTTCTGACAAAGGACCCAGAGGAAGTTGTGCACAGCTTCCTCCAAGTGAAAAGGTGGCTTTTAACTCACCTACACACCTAATAGGTAAAGCTGATAAATGAGTGTGGTCTTTGCATATATGGTAGCCTGCTAATTAGAAGAATAATACAGAAAATTAAAGACCAGGTTCTAATATTCTTCACTAGGCTCAGAGCCATAAAAGTAATCTGTCAAGGTGATGCTTTTGTCACTCCAGACAGCCTCAGATGGCAAACTTTATGTTCTAATCCTGAAGTTACTCTGTTGTGGAAAGATTTTGAGAATCAATGAGGTACAAAAATACCAGAAAGGGAACAAAATTCACCTGAGAAAGTATAGCCTTCACTGTGCTCCATACTCCCAAGCTAATTGTGCATTTTATTCAAAGAATGTTTCTATTTATATATTGTATCTTTGAGCCTAGAGTTATAAATCTGTTAGGCTAAGTAATGAATTTTCAATTAAATTTTTTTCATCAAGATTTAAATTGAGTACTACACAAAATATGCACACAAACATACTCCAAATGTAAAACAATCTGTAAATATTAGAGCTTTGCAGAGCAGTTTTCTGTATGGAGCCATATAACTTGCAGATAAAATTTTACTACACCACAAAATATGAACTTGGGTTCACAATAGAAAAAGCCACATTTATTTCCATGTCCTGATTTTCACATCAGAATATCATAATCAAAGTAGAGTAAGAAATATATTTGTATAATTTAATAGTTTAGTAGAAGAGATCCTTTTGCCAGAATTAAAAATTTAATAGCATTACTCACCTGGACCAATTTTTAACATAACACCTACACAGTAAGGGCCCAATCCTTCCTTCACATGAGTTTACTGTATCGTCAGAACCAAATTCTTCATTTATAGCAGCATGAGAAAATCTCATGGGAGAGCCCACTGAAGTGTGATCTGTTACTCTGCTAATATAGTTGGGTTTTGTTTGCTTTGGATGTGTTCATGTTTTTCTTCAAACAAACAAAATTAATTCCATTTTTTTTAATGTTTCATACAGAAACTGGTACTGGCAAGAATCTAAAGAAGTCAGCAAGTCCATACTGTAGTATCAGTGGAACTAGCACACTCATTCAGTGTAGCTAAACTCAATCCTTACTGATGGCTTCCCAGCCACTCCCAAGAGCATCCTGTGATCCCACAATCATTTTCAGTGACTGACTGTCTCTAAATCTCCAGTTGCTGTCTAAACCAAATTTCTTAAGACTTTGAGAACCCCTAAGTACTGTGGTCTGCCAGGACAGTAGACCTTCATAATGCTTTAAATGTAACCACAAATAAAAAATATGAAAACATTAAATTAGACCTAGAAAACCCTTGACTATCACCAAACTAGGACTCATTAAATATTTACTGCATGTCTGTCCCTTCTGGGTATGCTTACCCATGCCAGAAATATTCGGAATTTTGTCCTCCGCAAATTCCCAACATACACCACAATAAAAATGTCTTTCAAACTATTACAACTTTTCTTCTAAAAGCCCTCCAAAAAGCAGGGGGGTAGGAATCATAAGTTTCAAAATTTTTCATTAAAAGGAAAATGTTTTTATTTTACCTATTCTTCTTCTAATGATAAGCAATTCATCCAATTCAAGTGAAGTTGCATTGCACATCCACATGGAATACTCACTCATTTCTCAAATATACCATTCCCTAGATGAATCTTCAATTACCTTTTTAAATGAGGCATCTCTCTGAATCCAGCTAATTGTGCTTTTAGGAATTAGAGCTCAGACACATAGCAGAAGTACATGTAGCTTGCTTTATTTTTATTATTGTTTCTATATCAAACTGTAAATAACTTAAACACTGAAGTGCAAATTCACTGACAGAAGTCAAAAAGCATATAGTGAAAAACAGAGATTTGTGGAATGAAATGCCTGCCTTCACATGCAGTTATAGGATCTTAATTTTATTTCTCATAAATCAGAAAATTATTTCAGGATGCCATCAAGTTCTAAACACTCTCATCTTCTCCCTAAATCTAGATAAGCTCTTCTGTTCAGAACTACAAATGAAATTGCCTTTGCCTGCTTGAAACCTTCCCAAAGCTTGCCTTATTGCTAGTTATCTATCTGCCTTATCCCTATGTTTCCCTACAAACAAAATTTCATTCCAAAGTGTTTCAGCCCTTACAAATTTAGGCTCTGATGCAATCCTCACACGGATGTCTCAGAAATGTATCCTGTAACAAGCTTACTAAGAAAATATGGAGGATTACAGGTGCAAGGGTTGTGTTATTTAAATTTCCTCAGGACACAGAGTAAGTCTGAGCTATGATAAAAGGGCTGCACAGAGGGGCTTTCATGCCTGTGTACCTGTTACAGTGGAAATACACGTTTCGGTTTAACAACTGGTATTTATGATTCTAGAAACACCATTAGCTACTATGGTGATGAAAATTGATTTCATGGTAATTTTGAAACTTTTAACTCCATAGGATTTTGTAAGTGACTGTAGGCATCTGTTTACAGTCTCCCCTCCTGCAGCTATTTAAACAACTGTACATGGTAATTTAGCAGCCTAAAGTATGAAAAACATGAAAGGTCAGGTTTTCACACTCATTTAAGTCCCTCTTGTTTGTGAAAAGCTTGCTAGCTCTTTGTTATTCTCTTGCAGGTTCAGCCAGAGATGTTTAAAATGAGATTGAAGGGCTGAAGATATTTTCTTTTTTTTTTTTTTTACTGGTAGTAACTGTCCTGCTCTTTTCATACACCTGCATTTTATTGTCAGCATATCCTGTCATTTATTCAAATATATTGCATGAGCAATTTCTCACATTGCATCTCATGAATATATAATCCACACAGAAAATTAGCACACAGCAGTTGGTATACTCTTACATGAAAAATCTACCAAAAAAGTAAAGCTTTTTATTTCCTTCACATGTTCATACCACCTATGCAATTTTTATGCTTCAATAGCAATCCTACAAGGCACAGAACACTATAGCTACAGACAACCCTATCAAATCAAACATTCTGCATTATCAGTTACATTGGTATTTGAATTTTCTTTTCAGCCTCTTTTTTGGCCTCTTTCATACTTTCTTGTTTCCTACCTGCCTATTGACATGAAGGAAGAATAGACAGTTGTTATCAATAGCTACTATGAAACATGCTTAGTAAGTCTCTTGAATTCACCTCTTTTTCTAGGGACATACAAAATATACTACCTATTTAAAATCTAACTGCTCCCAGCACTTGAAAATTTCACCCAGGAGAACAGCCAAAAATATGAAGCCTGAGGGAAACACTACACTGGAGGATAGCAGCTAGAATTTAGATAAAATTTCCAAAAATAGTTTTGCAATGAAAAATACTGGTGAATGTCAGGAAGACTCAGATTTCCAGCTCTTATTTTCATTAATTCTTCAGAATAATCCAAAAATTCTACATGTATTCTGAAAACAGAGCTGACCCTTATCACTACAGCTTTTTAAGTAAGCAGCAGCATTCTGGACACCTTCTGGATTTGCAGGAAAGGGCAAGAGCAAGCACACAGCAGTTGTATACGATATTCTCACAGCTTATGGGACATTAGGTTTGGATGCTCAGAGAACAGGGGAAGCCAAAAGCACTTTCTTCATCTTTATCAAAAAACCCAGGGCAGCATAGATGAACTCAAAAAGCGTGTTTGGGAATGTGTCACCTTCTGTCTACTCTTACATGCATCATCACCTTCAGATGCTAAAAGATTTCAGTTAATGCTACACATGATGGCTCATTGCCTACCAGCTGGTTACTATCATCAGCTTCTAGCCCAGTTCTGAATAAAATGAGTGCATTACTTTTGACCTAAGAGGAACTGTATGGCTCAATTTGAGCTTATTGCAAACACCAGCTCCTTTCCCTGTGGAATAATACAGTCGAGATCTGCTGGAACCCTCAGCCATAGGAGCTCTCTAGCTTAATGGAATGAGAGTGACAACAAACTATTCAGAATTTCAAAAATCTGGGACCAGCCTATTATTCTTGATTTATCTTTCAGAATTTAAATGCAATCTCTTTGCCCTTTCTTTTCCCTCATCCGGGGACGCAGGTAAGCTGAAAATAGAGTGAAGGTTTGGGAGCTAGAGAGAGACAAGCAGACAGACTGAGTAGGTTTAATATTTAAACTTGCCTATTAACTCAGAAAAAATGAGGTTATGTTAGAAAAAATTCTCTTTGTAGTTGCAGATATGTACATAGATGAAAAATAAATCATCTCACACCCATGCCCTATAGCAATGAGCTGCATTTATTAAACAGGGAGCCGTGTCACCAGTCTGGAGTGAAGCAACAAACAACTGATCATTCTCTTTTAGACTACATTCAACAACTATCTTGGCCAGACCAACTTTCTCTAAAGCTCCTGGCCATTGTCAGTAAGAATCTTGTCAGCCAGATCTGTTCTGATATAAATTAAACGAAGTCATACTACTTACTTGTTGCAACACATTATGATGCCTCTTCAGTTCTGGTTTGTTGACTGAGGGTGCTTTAGTCATAGCCCAAGTACCCACCTCAAAGGGAACAAAACTTTGATACGCAGAACAACACTTGGTCACTGTAAAAAACTCCAAACCTAAATCAAAACAAAGCAACAAACAAAACAAACAAACAAGCTACTGGACAAAAAACTTAGTCCGAAACACATTTACATACAAAAGGTAACAACCTAATCTTCAATGCAAACAATTTAACCAATGCAACTCTACAAGCAAAATACACCTGGTATTTTGTGTAAAATAGGTGTCCCTCTACTGTGTCAGTACTCAATCAATCAATCTATTGAACAACACAAAGAGAATTATGCAACCTCATCAATAACCTGACTGCACAAGGTCATTGCTTATGCACAATAATCAAACACATGGTAATACAGCCAGCTGTAATATCCATCTTGGTAAACAAACATCTAGTAGACAAATATAAACCCTGCTAGATAGCTTATATTTAAAAAAACTTTTCAGTAACTACAGGACAACCATGTAGAACCCCTTTAATATTCATTGGAAAAGGGATAAAGTTTAGTTGTAAAGGATTAACTAAATATTCATCCAAACAGTTGTGTGCACACCAAACGGCACAGCAAATATGGGTGAGGAGGATAAGAGAGGTTCATCCTAAAATACTTTTTGATTAGCACTAGTGTCCAAAGGCCCCTATTAGTATTAGGTGCTGCTTGTCCTAACTGCATCAATTTTTTTTTTATTATGTAAGAGAGATGGTCCCTGCACTTGGGATTTGACAATATTGTATTGTCAATACAATATTATTGACAATATTGGAAATATTATGCCTATGTCCAAAAAACACCAAAATGCTGACAGTTTTTTTATCCTGCTTTTGCAACATGCTAAGCTTTCCACCTCTATACTTTTAATTAGGAGAATTTTGTACAAAGCAGCTAAAGGACAACCAAGGAGAAGTGGAAAGAAAAATTCTGTTTCCTCCAGTCCTCTACAACATTGATCTATACCTGAAAATACCATCCAGCTACAGGGTCAGTACTGAGTTGTAGAGTTCCTGAGACAAACCAAGTAATGCATAAGCACAGTTTTTGGGGAGAGTTATTCACTGCAAGTGACAAAACTTGAAATCTAATGAAGCACAGAATCCTACAAAGCACAGAGTCTTCTGGGTTGAAAGAGACCTCATGAGAGCACTTAGTCCAACCCCACAGCCCAGCAGGGTCAGCTACAGCGGGTTGTGCAGGACCATGTCCAGATGGGGTATGGAATATCTCAAAGAATGGCTGAAGTCTAATCAAAGTCCTAGTGTAAGTTTGGCTCCTTCTGATTTTCAGGAATGACTGACATATTTTTTTAGGAGACAGTCAGCTTGGTTTGGTGCTATTGTTTCAGTTTCTGTCAGTTCAAACTAACAACTCTGCAGCAGTTTCTTCTGCTTCTTTTCCCAACAGAAGGACTGACTAATTATTTTTAAGCAGCCCTTTCTTATAAAAGCTGGAATCAGCAAAATCTTAACAACTGGAATAGTCTGTACCCTTAAAACATAAGAATATTGAATTCTCTGGCCATAACCTTCTGTCATCCAGAATGGGAACAGAGTCCTAGGCTGACACATAAAAGACAGCTAACTAAAATGCCACAGTATTCTCTTCCTGGTGCCAATTCATATCTAAAAGCTGAGAGAAAAATACACTCCTGGTGACAGCTTTGAAACAAGTCAATGTGTGACAGTAATCAGTTCTCTACTGTCAAGTTGGATTCCAGAAAAAGAATAGTTCTTTTTAGGCTTTGTGCCAACATTGTCAAGGAATAAGAACAAAGCCACAAGTAGTACTTGGCTAAATCCCTCAGAAATGAAGACTATGGGCTTTCAGTGAAGAGGGGTGCTGGCTACCTGAGAAAAGGATAATTCTGGTAGATTGCAGAGAACTCAGACTGTAATGGCTAGCTCAAAGAAGGGCTCTGAAAGAGTGAGAAGAAGCAATAGAAGAGGACATGTCTGTGCAACAGGTTTGTGGAATTTTTGCAGGATGAGAGAAACAGAAAAAAAAGATTTACTAATGCAAAGAAAAAAAAAAGATAAATCAAATTACCTAGGGAGAATCAGGGGGCTTCACATCATGTACAAGAATAAGCTAAAAATCAAACAAAACCAGTACGTTGGTAATGTCAGTGCTACCTGCTGCAGTGAGGGACTAATGAATGGCAGTGTTTATGATAGAAAAAACAGGGTTCAGAGGCTTATCACATCAGGGAACAAAAATCAAACATAAAGGTGAGACTGAGCAACGTATAGTCCCACTCTTAAAGAGGGAAAAACCTCTCCTATCTTTTTCTGTCTCAGAGCTCTTCCCTTTTGTCAAATCACAAGGGCAAAAAATCTGAAATTAGAGAGTAGAAAAACTTCTGGAGTGACAACATCACTGAGAGAAAATGGTAATTTTCTTTCTCAGTCCCTAACTGAAGGTCTGTCTGTCCTTCCCCTTCACAACAGAAGCAGAAGATTTTAACAATACTGAAGAAGCTGTTCAGCAAACCCTGGCATGCAAATGTGAAAATGACATCTGTAAAGCAAATAAGCTTTGACCAGCTTTAATCAGTAGCCTAAATGCAGCCTAAGAGACACCTAGGTAGCATCACAGAAATCAGGGAAGGGACCTCTGGAGATCATCTACTCCAACCCCCCCTGCTAGGCTGCTGTCTCCATTTCCTCAGCTTCTCCACTTTACATTAAAACCCAATCTTTCTCTTTGCTTTGATTGACCTTTAGCGACCACGACGTAGCTGTTAGCCTCTCTGTCCCTAAAGTCACTTCACATGCTGACAGAAGGTGTAATCTCTATCCTTAGCACAAAATCTTGAAATATTTAAAAATTAGGATGAAACTTTCTCTTGGTTACGTGGAAGTCACCAGTAACAAACCCTTCAGGTTTCAGGTAGCCTTTCTTAAGAACAAAAAGTGTTTATTCAGTAGTTAAAGGATACTGTGCCTCTAGCCAAAGTTGGTTAAGAAATTTCTGCACTGTAAATTGGAACAGAGAACAAAACCTGATTTAATATACAAAATAATTCTCTCGACACACCCCAGGCCCTTCCAAAACTCACTAAACTTCACAATTTCATAATGATGTGCCAACTAAAGGGAATAGCAAGGTGTAGAAAAGGCAAAAGAATGATGTATTGAAAGAAGAGAAACACTGAAGAGAAACATCCTTTGCAGAAAAAAAAGGTTGTCCAAACGTGGATTTACTGCCCTTGCCCCCTGCCTTTCCTCTTTGTCTTTGAATTTACTCAACAAATCTCTGAACAGAGCACTGAATAAAGAGCAGGGCTCACCATACAGGAGTCAAGCTTTCAGCAGCATTGGTAGATTTGTGTAAGTTCTTGCCATGGTTTTACTGCTGGATTCCTGCTGAGTGTTTGCTATGTAACTAACAGAAGCACAATACTCATCAACTAACTGGACAGGGCATATCTTGGGCTTTAACCTTAAGACTAAACTTATTGAAAACAATCTCAGCAGAAGTGGAATCTTGGCACTACAAGGCGATACCAGTTGTCTCCAACCCTCTGAATTCCACACCTGAGGCAAAAGGACTCCTGCAGAACCCAGGAGGCTCTGGGTTCAAAACAATGTTTGCACCGTTCATCCATCTCTTGTGAGTAAAGTGCTTTTAATCTCTCCTTTCATGACTAGAGACCAGTTCTAATCATTTGTATTGCACAGATTCTCTGACGTGGTCTCGGCAAACATGATAGAGCCGAGCCTCAGCGCACTCGCTATTTTCCTGAAAAGAAAAAGCAAACAAACTAGGAAAAGTTTGCTGAAAGTAACCAAATAAAACAGTCTGAATGAGCTCAGCGCAAGACGTAAGTTGCAGTTAACTCTAGGCTCCTTCTCTAAATGTTTGAGTGTCACATCTGAGACAGGCAGACAGCAGCCCCCGTCATTTAAATCACATGGTTTACGGGGCTGGGGCTCCAGGAACATCATGACATTCGTAACGAGGACTCGGCAAGGATCTCCCGTTTCTCTCTGGAGCCAACGAGCACCTCGCTGTCACACCCCGGTTCCCACACTGCAGCCAGAGCACAACGCCAGCAACTTCTGCAGCCGTCCTGAACTCCCGCAGCCGCCACCGCTCCAGCGAGCAGCTCCGACCGGCGGCGCCTCCCGCATGTCCCGGCCGGGCACCGGCTGCCAGGCAGCGGCCCGCAGGTGCGAGGAGCGCGGGGCGCGGCGCTGCCCGGCGGGGGGACGGCGCTCGCCGGGGCTGCCTGCGGTGTCCGCGGAGCCGCGCTCGGCCCCGCCGCAGCCCGCACGCCCCGGGGAGCGCAGGGCCCCGCGGGGCCCGGCCGCGAGGGAGGGCCGGGGGAGGCGGCGGGGCGGGCGGGGGAGGAGTGAGGCGGAGGGCAGGGCCGGCGGGCGCCGCAGCGCCGGGGACGCGCCGTCGCTGCCCCGACACGGCCGGAGCGGAGGGTCCCGCCGCCTTCGCCGCCGCCGCCATGGCCGGGCGCCCCCCGCCCGCCGCCCCCAGGTAGGGCCCGCGCCCCTCCCCGCGCGCCGCCGCCTGCGCGCTCCCGGCCGCGCCGCTCGGGGCCGCGCCGCGCGAGGGCGGCCGCGGAGCCGCCGGGTGAGGATCGGCGCTGGGCACCGCGCGCCGCCGGGCACCCCCCGGACCGACGGGGGTCCCCGGCCCGAGGAGCCGCGCTTGCGTTCCGCGGTGCCCGCGGGGAGCGGAGCCGCTGCCGGGCGCGGAGGGGCTCCGGGAATTCGCGTGCGGCCGCGGAAGGGCGGGCGGCGCGCCGCACCTGCCGGGAGGCGCTCGGTCACCCGCCGCGGCTTTGCCCCTACACCTAAAGCGGGAACTAGAGGGCTTTTCTTACAGTAGAAAGAAAAAATAGCCATTGTCGTCTAAATTCGCTCTAACAGCTGGTTCTCATGCCGTAGCATCTCGAGAGAGTCGGTAAGTTAATTAGTGCTTAATGATACCTTTAGGATGTTGTGCTTAAATCACTTCGACGCGTGTCCTCTACCTAGTTAATCAGATTGCTTCACGATGAAAGAAAAAGCTGAAAATCACTGTAGTTCTGTTACCCTGGCTCCACCAAACGCGCATTTATAGCGGTCATGAAGAACCGATTAGCGCAAAACTTCCTGCAAGACGGAAATGGATGTACGGATAGCAGGAGCCTACCGGAGATGCAAGATGTGGTTAAGCGTAATTTTCAACAATCACAAGTAAATTGCATTTTGATAGTAGCAGGCAGACAGCAGTATTATAGAAATTGTACCATTTAAAACTATCATAGATAAAAAGCATATGTTGTCAATTATTGCGATTCGTTTTGGTTGAGTTGCTTCCAGTGCAATATCTAAATGAGTCGTAAAAAACCGATAGAAATAAAGTTTGGAGAATGCACAACCGAAAAAGAAAGATGGTGAAACGATGTGTAACTACCTAAACATACAAGAGGAACTACTTGGGGGAGGGAGGGACAATGACACCTGAGTGGGTGATAATTACTTTGAGGAGAAATTGCTTCTATTTACTTGAAAGAAACAAAAAGCTTTAAAGCAATCCCTTAGAGAGACTAATTGAGTAGCGTTTCATATCAATAAACATTTATTGACCAAACCTTAATAATACCTTAATAATGCTTTTGCACTTCTGTCTGAATTGCCTGATCTAGAAATAGTCCTTGCCAATTTTTCCCTTGACATTTCAGGGTGAAATGAAAATTATTTAGCTTTTTAATTTTTGTTATTGATCATGGCACGTAATTTTTAATGCAATTTTACACTATGAATAACAAAGAGATTACAGTAACTTTAGTATTTTATGGGAAGTCGCTATCTGAAAGAGAGAGGGATGCAGACTTTAAGGCAAGAGAGGCTTCTAGGTTATCTGACATGAGTTCTTGTATTTCACACTCTACAAAAATAGGGTAGAATGCAATCTTGACCCCAAGATAAACAGATATTCCAGCAAGACAGTCTTGAAGGTATCAAGACTTGGACAAGCTGCTGCTTTCCTTGCCTATGGTCTTGTTCTCATTGTTACAGATTTACCTCCTCACAAGCCCACAGTCATTTTCCAACTCCACAATTGTTTGCTAAGCTTTTCATCACTGTGTTAAGAAACTGAGGAAACCAGTCCTAGTCCATTCCAGAGCTCTGCCATCTGGTCACCTCTGCTATAGGCCTATTAACCCAGATAGAATTACCTATTTCTGTAGCAAGGCCAAGGCTAATCTCCTTCATGTGAGCAAGGTACCTCTTTCATCTTCTGAAGAGTGATTCTCTTCCCAGAGCTTAAGCAGGTCAGACATCCCTGCACCAAGAGCTACCATTCTCTCTTCTATCTCCTGAGGCTCACTGTTGACAGCTGCTTGTAATTTGTTAATTAAGGTAACCCTTTCCTTGCTGAAACTTTAACTGTAAGCTTTCTGTCTGGGAGTAGGGATCCCAGGACTCCAGGAAGGGTGACCAGAACAGCAAGTAGTTTATTCAGGTCATTCCTGTCTTCATCAGGAAACCCTGAATTAAAAAAAAAAAAAAAAGCACATCTGGTCAGCCACGGGACAGATAACTTGTCATCATACACCTGCAGCTCATTATGCCCACCATACAATATTTAGACAACTTTTAATTGAGATGTAGTCACAACAGCTGTTGAGAAATACAAACTTTGAATGTCAGCATTTAGGAGTTAGCTTTACTGACCTCACCAAAGAAAGTTTTCACTGTCAAACTGTTAGAAATCAAGGGTGTTTTTCATTTTCCTTAGAGGATCACTTCAGGCATTAACCTGTTTCTGTGACTGTTTACACCTTATCTCAGTCACCTACACATCCCTTCCTCAGTCGAGGCCACAGCTCTGGCCACTTGCTGACTGTCACACATCACCATCACTCCCAGAGCTCAGCAAAATCTCAGCTGCACATCAGTTCCTGCTCAGTGCCTTCCATAGCTGGAGGCAAAACCATAAGCCCTGGGTAGGGATGCCAGCAGTCACTGCAGAGCAGTGCAGGCAAGTGGCCTCCAGGCTTCTGATAACTGAGTGTTTCCAGCAGCAGCTTCTTGCAGTGAACACTTAGCCTGGGGGTCAGATGAGCAGCTGCAGAGAGCTGCACAGAACTGGTGGCTGCCACTCTCCCGTCAAGCAGCATTTTTGATGCATGTTGCAGTTGGGGACCTGGAAATATAATCTATAAGGATTTATTTTTTGGGTTTTTTTGTTTGTTTGTGGTGGCTGGTTTTGGTTTGTTGGGGTTTTTTATGGTGGAGGAAAAACATCCCCACATTAAAAAATATACCAGCTTGTACTTTGCCTCATGAGGTGAGAGACAGGAAGAAAAAGGCACGAACTTTTTACATATGAGGCAGGACCTTCCTTGTTTCTGGCCCCTATGTTAGTGACTACCTGGGATGCTGCTGCTTAAGGACATACAACCGCCCCCTTCAGTAAAACTGCATTTTTTCTGCTCAAGCTTATGAAACCAAACCTATAAACATATGCAGTTTTATGTATCTGAAAGAAATATTGGCTGCCAAATAAAAGTCTTTCAGCATGTCTTTTGGACTGGAACCTGCTTTCAACAGACCTTTTGTGTAAATACTAGAAAGAAATGGAGGAATTAAAAGTGTTCTTCAGTTCAGAATTGGAAACAGCAGTGGAGCTTAGAAGCAACATTAGACTGAATAGTAATTTGGAAAAATTAAAATGCCTGTACATTCAATAGAGATGAGAAGCAGCAGGTTTTATGTTTTAAAAGTGAAAAGAAAAGCCCAAGAATAGACATGTTCTCTCTATTTCTGAGAACTTGCTGTGCATGTAATATAAAAAGTGTTGAATCACCAACACAAAACATCCTTGCTACATCTCAGAAATACCTGGTGTGGCACAGAGTGCCCAAAGAATGGCTGGGAAAAGCCTTTCTGGTTTTACAGGATCCTGGTGGAAACCAAGCACTGTTTACATTTGATGAACGTAGGGCTGACCGCAGATGTAAAAAGGTAAGTTAAGATATTTGAAGCTGAGGAGAGATCCAAAAGCTGTGGCTGTATCAGAGCTTCCTTACAGGCAGCAGGCATGTGGCACACACTCAGTGCCTCTGGAATTTACACTGTAACATGTCACAGACAGAGCTGACAGCTGCTCTTGTGCTCCAGCAAAGCAGCCTGCATCTTGTATAACAGAGAAAACAGATTTGGTGGCTTTGAACTAAGATGCTTTTAGGAATGAGTGAAATAAAACTTTGATCCTTTAAGGAGACAAGATTGTAGGCAAAGACTCCACAACAGCCATGGGAATAAGCTACAGATAACAATTCATTGGAATAAATCATTAAAGAAAAGAGAATGCCAACAAAAATAAAACAAACAGAAAAGCAACACATAAACAGAAATAAATACTAAGCATTTATTCTGAAAAATTACCAGTGATGAGTTAAATGGTACAAGTGAAGAAGAGCAATGGGTAGTGTTTGGTGGGACTGACCACACAGACCATGACTTACAGGTCTGTTCTCCATATTTTTCCACCTCTGTGAGTAAAGGAAAACCGAATGTATTACAAATCTTATTTAAATTAGAGAGAGCAAATCAATCCCCTGAACAGGTGAGTAATGTCAGAACTCCAATTGTCAGGAAACTACATGCATTAGAGCAGCAGCTGGCATCACATATGAGGATGAAATTTATTTTTCTGCACTCATGCAGAACCACTACTGCAGCCCAACCAGAGAAGTCAGTTTAATATTTGCTGGGTATGCTTTTTATTTGCAAATTAGCAGATGAATGTACCAGATATTAAGAGTGTAGCAGCCAGAAAAATTATCTGATAAGTTTCAATATTCACTAACTTCTTCCAGTGTTAGTTTCAGTCTCAGTGGTGGGAATTCCTGAAATGACATGCTGTGCCCTGTTTTCATGGGCAATTACTTTAAGCAGTTCACTAACCTGGCTAAACTGTGTTGTTAAATGTAGACAAAATTCTGAGAGATGCTTTCCTTCGGTGAGGTCAAGGGGGAAAAAATCAGCTAAAACCTAAAGGAATCTAAATTGTCAAAGGTCATAAGTCTGTGCACGAGGGATCTGATCCCTTGAGGAATGGGACTGTGGGTGAAGGGAGGAGGGAGATCGTAGAAGTAGTAAAGAAGTTAACTACAGAATTTCTATGCTTTGTTTCACTAACCCACTTGTACACTACAGTGACCAAACCATGCTGCTTATGTCCAGGCTTGGCATCTCCATTTCTTCCTTATTTAATCAATCCCATCTGGTTTGAATTCTCTAATCCTGCCTATCCTAGCCTCCCACATAAATTTCTCACTGTTTTCCTGAAAATATCCATTAATCTCCTCTTTCAGCTCCAGCTCTGATCCTGCACATCCCTTCTCCCCTTTGTGGCTGCAGTAGTGTCAGTCACTCTGTTCACGCTCTGCCTGTGCACACCAACCCTTCTCTTTCCTGCAAGCACTAATAGCCATGTCGTTTTGAGCATTAACTCAGAAGTGCAGCAGGCAGCTTTAGTTTTTTCTCAGAAGAAGGAAAATTAGTTAAACTTCTACATCAAAACAATAGTTTTAATTACCAACTCACTGGATAAAATGCTGCAGCAGCTCCTCTTCTACTGGTGTGTTGAACAGGCTCTTGCCTGTGCTCTCTGGGGAGGAGCAGAAAGGGGAAGCCTGCTTGGCACTCACAGGGATGAGGCACTTTGAAAAACTTCACATCTCTCAGGATCTCAGTGTCAGAAATTTTTGGGGGTTGCTTCCCAATTTTTTAACCTCCTCTGCTTATCAGTGGATTCAATAGTGCTTCAGACAGCATGTGCAGTACAGCTTCCCTTCCTCCTGCTTCACAGAAAAAGAGAAAAAAAACATACTGCATATTTCTGGTTGTCTTTTAAACGGAACTACAAACTTAGCATGTGCAGATTAATACTACAATATCTGGGATTAATTTGCTGCTCAGAATGAACTTTAAAACTTCTTTTTTCAGTCCTGTCAGCCTCTGGATTGTTGTCATTAATCTCTTTAGTTTTCCTCAGTGATTTTCTTTACTTCAAGACTTGCCTGGTTATTATTAAATATCTGGCTACTGCCAGTGCCCACGACACACAATGAGTAGTTATCAAAGTTAGGTTTCATCTTGGTTGTGGCATCACAATTTCTTTTACATCTAATAATGCTTGACTGCTATGTAAGAAAGTGTCATTTGTAAGTCTTGATTAAATTTAATTTATCGCTCAAAGAAGAAGTTATTTTCTAAAACAGCTAACACAGAACTTGATGCTGGAGTATGTATTTCACTGCTAGTGAAATTCAGAACTGGTCAGCAAGTCCTGTATAACCCTAGGCAGTGAGTTTGAAGACTGAAACTTACCCTTTATGCACTGTCCTGAGCTGGCTCCATGCACTTGCAATAACTATTTTCCAAGTATTATGGGAGCTTTTTTGTTTTCTGGAAAAGTTTTGATCTATTACATGAATTGCTGGGAAATTGAAATCCATTGAACAAGTACCTTGTTATGGTGTAGTTAAAACTTTCTATACAGAAAGATGCACAGAATTTCAGAGGACTTACTTGTATTTTCTTTTAGCAGTGAAAAATATGTGTGGTCCTTATGTAGTTAGTCTCTGTGAGATTGCATAGTTATCAAAATTTCATATACAGGCATTCCATCAGCCGTGGAGCTGTTCATTACATGCAGTGGCTCCTCAGAATATTAAAGGGAGAAAGAAACTACTCTTATTTTTCAGAACTGTGTTTAAATCAGGTCCCAATCCGTTTCCCCTAAGATGCATTTATAACCATCTGTGCTATTTCAATTTGAAAAGAGAAGAAATCAAATCTGCAGGGTAATGTTTCAACAACATACTTATAGATTGTTCCTCTTCTATGTTGTCAGGGCAATGTCCTCTTTCTCAGTGAAAAATGTGTATTACCATTGTAGACATCTAATAAAAATGAACAGGTCATTTATTTTTAAAAGGAAAAGATCTGCGTACTGTGGTGTTGAAATGAAAACCTGTTATCCTCACATAAACTCTGGAATAAGGCCTTCCCCTCAACTGGAATTAAACAAAATGCTTCTTGAATATTTAAAAATACAGAAGTAATAGCACAGCTCTTAGGGAGCCTAGTTATAGATCATATTGTATTTGCTAAAACCTTCAATCCTAAACATAATACATGTCATAAATTCAGTGAAATCCAATGGTCACTTTATCCACTTTCCTAAAGGTAGCATATATGACCTGTATCAGTGTTTACATGATGTAATTTAAGGTTAGTATAGCTACCAAACACAGAGTTTTTACAAATATACCCATACTACTGAGATTTTGGAAATCTGTGCATTATGGAACAGTGTATATAAGAGAGAGGTGTCTTTTGGTACTAGCAACAGTAGCAGATTTTTATTTCATAGAAGAAAAATTATTTCATAGTTAAGTACGTGTTTGTTGAGTGCAACAGGTGATTTTCTGATTCAGAAGTCAAGACTTTTAAGGCATCATGTATAAGCAAAAATTGACTATTGAAAAAATAGCAACAGACCATAAACAAGTAATATAAATACAAATACTAGTCCAAGTCCAATAATGAAACAAACAAAGAGGCTGTAGGACTGGACTTATCTTTTCATGAATTGCTTTTGCAGACACAGAACCAGACCTCTGTGTTACCTGTGTCTTTCTGTAGCTGCAGTTGTTACAGTGACCCCCCCGCCCCGCTCATGAAACAATAGGAAGGAATTTGGTGAAACCTGGATTTAAGTACATACTTCTTTTTTTGTTCCTCTGAATTGAAAGAGCTTAATGTTGATCAGAGTAAAATTTAAACACACCCAAAGGCATGAAACAAGTGGCAACATCCACTCTTAATGAAGTTAATAGGAAGAGCTGGTTTGTTTTTTTTCATCAGCTGTAAGTGTAGGAATACTCATTTGGCAAGTACTCACAGAATCACACTGCAGGCAGTGATAAAGTTGTCTGAGAGCTTAACCTGAGCTCAGGCCATGGGGCAGATGGTCCTGCTGCACCTTGTGCATCCCAGTGGGAACAAGTTAACCATGTCAAACCTAGGTATTACAACATTTCATAATTAATCTGAAGTTTATTGCAAAACAGTGGCAGTTTATCTACATCGTGCTACCAAGGAATTAATTCAATTAATAACACATTGACCCAATTAACTGTTAGACTCCCAGAGAAAATGTCCCATGTTCATTCTAGAGTATGAAAGGCTGTATATTTTAGAGAGTAGAAATAAGCATTCATATTACCAAAAAAGCTCAAGTTTCTTGGACTGAAATCTCATGCTTTTTTAAGCTGGTATAAGTGAGGAAAAAGTTGTGAATGTTGCCTTCACCTACCACTCAATCCTGTTTATCACATTACAGTCCATGGAAAAAAAAATCACAAATTGAAGCAAGTTAAACCAAATATAATGTTTGCAGTATCTTGACAGGATGGCACAAAAGCCTGTTTTATCATATTAAAAGCCAAGTTGATTAGAGGCAGCTTCATTTTGTTCACATCTCTTACAATGTTATAATTCTTTTTTAAAAAACATCTAAGCTGATGAGTTTGAGATTTTTTTCTCTCTAATCACAGACTGTAGTCATTGACATATTCACACAGCATCAAAATTGGTAAGATTTTTGTTTCTTTGGGATATTAGTAGAAAATCAGAATTGTTCAAGAATATTTCAGGCATGTAAAATATGTTAAAATAAGATCTATTATGAATAAGCCACGACAAAATGTATTCTTTGGCATTAAAATAAGCAGAATGTACCCTGACATTTTAACTAGTTTACAAATGTAACTGCAGGTGATCATAGAAACAATACTGGATTAAAGAGAGTAGGAAATTTCTGTGAATATTTCAGATGAAAACACTTATTTTTAGACTCTTGTTTTACTTTTCTAGTATCATTAGTCAAAGTAAAAACATACTGCTTTCTGAACCCTAGATAATGTTTTGGAAGGTTTAGCAGGAATTAACCAACTTGGCTTTCTTGCAAATTGAAAGGGCTGGGAAAAATAATGAAGTTGAAGAAATACATGCATTCACTAGAAATAATACATTTGCTGGTTAGGTACTTTTGAAAGTACTTTAGATACTGTTAAGGTAAAATATTTGCCATAATCAAATTGAGTTTAGTGGGGTCCAATATCCCAACTATATTGTGTCATTTTGACCAGTTTTATTTTTAATGCATAGATGTGTTGGTATAGGTGCCTGACCAAAGGAACTAATTACAATAGGCTATAAATTGCCTTCATTTTACAGCTGTAGAAATAATGTTACAATTGGGCAGTGTGATTACTGAGAACAGAGGAAGAAGAGCAGACTCTCCTTAGAAGAATATCAACCAGATCTCCTGGCCTTGCTCACAGCAGCAAAATCTTGGTTCTTTAGTGGTTGAGTAGAAGGGATGAATTCAAGCACTTGGGTTCAAAACACCCAAAAAATCCCAAATGAATTCAAGCACTTGGGTTCAAAAACACCTGCTTAAATCTGGTCTTCCAAACAGGAGATCAAAATGTCCATGGTGGCTCCCAAAATATCTGCAAGCCACCATTGTGTTGAGGGTGAGGCTATTCTGCCTGTTTCACTTGAGGCATTCCCTCCTTCACAACTGAGAGCATCCACACAGGCTGACCTGGTTATTCATTTGCTGGTGGAAAGGATCACTCTGCAGTGTCACTGTCCCTGTGTGTGACACTGGTTCAGCTAGTGCATGCCTTACAGATTCCTGATCATAGGAATTCCTGATCACCTCATCATATTTTTCTCCCTCTGCTCTGACTGACTTAGATCACAGAAATGCTTCTCTTCGCTCACCTCCCCCCCAAAAAACAGGGAAAAAAGGAGAAGAAAAAAGAAGTTGTCATGCTTTACTGGCCAGTTCTGTGGCTTACTGGTGGCTGAGGAGTCTTCAGGCATTTGGAATTAATATTTTTTTATCATTTCCTATAGTATTCAGAGATATTAACTTGTATGATATGGACAGGTGCGTTTTCACTACACTGAAGTCAGTTCTCATGCTTTATAATAAAGAACACTGTACATCATGATACTATAACTACTTGGCTTGTCATATGCTTACTTTTTTTGTTTCCAAGGCCCCAGGTTGTTCCATAATTCAAATTCTGTTATGAAAAATCTGGTTTTCCAGTATCAGTAGTCCATTTTCACTACCAGTTTTGCCGTTTATGTTTTTAAAAGTAGCTGAAAGTGATGCTGCAACAGTGGGAAATTCCCAAGCTCCTATCTTAAATATCTCTATTTAGGTACAGACAGGACCCCTTCCTTAATCTCATAATTCCAAAGCCAGATTTATTATTTCTGTGGAGAGGTGTACAAAGAATTTCAGAGTGTCTGCTGAATATTAGGAAAATGCCATTCAAAAGATGAAAGTGATGTTCACCTTCTGATCACGCACATAATCCTGACTACCTACCACATTTCAATTATGCTTGTACAGTCTATTTGATTTGTAATCAATCTAAAAAGGAAAACACAAGAACAGCTAGCAAGTTTTGATTAGCTACACATTTTCTATTCAAATAAAATCGTGACATATGCATTTACTTCACATTACCCTTCCCTTCAGAAATATTCAATATCTGTCTTGAATGTAATCACTGAAAAGCTTTTATAAATTTAATTTGAGATCTTTAGAGGATGGCCTTTAAAAAATTTGTCAGATAGTGAAATACTTGTTTGCATGTGCTGTGCTTTGAGGCTTGTTTTTGTCAGTATTTTACTGTTGTTGCTCTGATGCTCCAAATGAGAATCACATTTGTTGATGACAAAAGCTGGTTGAGAAGCTTGTCTGTGATGTTTGGCTATATATTATAAATAGGGTGCCAAAATTACTTAATGAATGAGTTAAGGTGAGATTTACATCCTCCACATAAAAACACTGGTGTCTTTCTGTGTGGTGTTGCACTGCTTGTCCTGAGACCCCCAGCTGACAGTTTGTGCACAGCAAAAGGATGAGAGGAGCAGCCAGGGAACACAAGTTGTTTGTTAGATACAAGAAACATATTAAAACAGGCTGTGAAAAATTACCCAGTGGTTTATGGCATGACAGCCTAATTTTCAATGTCTTTGATTTCATCCTGAAAAGTGCTGTGAATTTCTATTTCTAGTTGAAATCTGTGGGAGCTGCTTGCACATTTGTTATGTATTTAAATTGGACCAAATTTCACCAGTTTCCAGCTGTGTCACAATGTTTTTTCCATTCTTTTTAAACGAGGATTAGGTAACATCATCCATTTGAACTATTACATTGTGCTGCACTAACAACACATGCTATATTAAGAATAGGCATTCCCATCAAAAATGCAGAAATATTATAAATTTCTTAATAAATACACAGTAATGAACATTTTTTGCTAGAATGAAAAAACAGTTATTTCCTCTTTTGTTCTCCTTTCCACAGCACAAGGACCACTAGTGTTGTACAGTACACCTACATATGCTAGGTGAATAAGGGATTTTTTGTGGGACATCTTTTTAAGAATATTTCAGATTTGATATTGGTTTTTCCTGACTTAGTAGGCTGAAATAGTAGGAATTCTATTGCTTTGCTGTAGAGGAAATGAAACTGCCTTGTTCTGATGTTTCTGTGATACCTGTGCCTGTGTCTCTCTAAAATCCTCTTCCCAATCATCACTGCTCACTTAAGCTATGTGTGTACAGACTAATTGCTCAAAGAATCCTTCCTTTAACAAGATTTCTTATCTTTCCTGCAGTCAAACCCTCAGCACAGCCTTAGTTTCCCACTGGCTGGCACTCCAGACCTGAGTACAAATCCTTGTTTTGGGGCAGAAAAGCAGTCTGAGTTGTCTTTCAGTCCATCTCCATAAGGTAAAGTCCTTTAGTCTTCCCTGCATTTAAGGGTCTGTCCTTAATCTTCTCCAAGTCAGTCCTTCTTCAGCAGACTTTGCTGGTCCCTAGCTGTTGATCCAGGTCATCTTTTTGTACCTTCTAAAACACCCTTCACCTCAGGAACTCAGCAGAAGTTCCTGTTACCTGTGAATTGTTGTGGGCATTTCCCACCAGAAAAGATCTCACAGTTCCTCCTGTTCTTTCCTGTAGTTTCCTCTGACTAAGGTCCAAGGCTGGAAATAAGGAAATAATAAGGAAATTTTCCAGAACTTCTTTCTGGAAGTTTTCCTTATTAAGCAGCCATTCTACTAACAAAGTTCTGTCTAGAATTGGCTTAAAGCCATCTCAAATCCAGGAGTAGGTGAGGAAAAGGCAGGATGCCTATCAGCTGTGTGCAAAAGCCAGTTTTATATTGGGCTGACTCTCTGTCAGTAAATTACTGACCATCAAAAGCCACCAGCCCAATCATCTGTCATTTAGCTCCTGAGTGCCAACTCTTTGATTTGATTGTCAGCTCTCTGAACTGAATATATCCTGCCATAGCTATTGAATGTGGAGGAGTTTGTCAGACTTGTACATAAAGTTATTTTAGCCTTAGTAATTCAATCAGTAAACTCAGGAAGGAAGTAATATTTCTAAGTTGATCATAAAAAATGTAGTTAGTTTTGTTTACATTTGTTCTTCAATAAAACTGTTGTCTGTTCTTTGATAATACTTTAAAAATGTGATTTGAAAGAAGGCTGATGATTGCTGCTTCTTACAGAGACTTATAGATTTATTTACTGGTTTAATTTGGAGGTCATTCAGGGCTCTTTGGGATTGTGAAGTGTACCCCAGTATGGATTATCTTTTCTCTGCATCTGTTTTTCATCAGCGTTTAGCTAAAGACCTGGTCTTTTGGCAGCTGTATCACTGATAAAAATGAAATGTAAATCAAGAGTACCCAGTAGACACTACAAAATGAGAAATCAGAATATAAAGCATTTAAACTTTTAATCTTTTTAGTGTGCTCATCTGTAAAACCCAATCCTCTACCTGTCAGAGTGCACAGACAGTGAAGGGAAATATTCAGTATTTTTGTTTCCCATGAAGCCAATAGCAGCCATAGGAGACTGAAAAAAGTCTATTAATACCTTACAAGATGCAATCCTGATATTGCCAGTGATTATATTCTGTTCTTGAGTTCCAAATCCATAACAAAATCAGAAAGACATTTGTTTGAGATATTTATAGAGCATCTGTTTGACTAACCATCTGTGCTCTGATTGAAGTATACACATTGTCCAGACTGAATAAAAACCATTTATATGGATTAGAATGGTAACTTTGACACTGTTACATCTAAAGACTTTGCTCCTAGTGACTTTGCTGACCTGTTTACTTGCAAAGGTAAATTTTAAAACTGTAACATTTGAAAGGTAGAATGAGGAAAAAGTATGACTAGTCTGTCCACTTCAAAAGGCTTTGAAGTTAAGAGATGCTGTTTGAACACTGCATGCCTTTCAAGACTGCTTCTTGCTTAGGGTCTGGATTAAGCTGGCTGCCTTCCTCAGTTCCTTAGTAGCTTTCAGGTTGATTTGGGAGGGTAGAACTAAGAAGATGCTAAGGTGTTTTGCTCTGCTTTCACTTCTCTCATATTTCTATTTCAAAATTAGATTAATCCCTTTTTTGTTGTTCATGATGTTCACTACAGATATTAGCAGAACAGCAGAAATGTAGCTCACTATAGCTTGGCATTAATTGCACTGAGAAACCTCCCTGTGTTCATTCAGTTTGCTTCCTTCAAGATTATTTTTTTCATGGTTCAGTATGTTTTCTATGTTCAAAATGCCAAGATTCGGAGTCATAATGAAAGGAGGAAAAGCAGCAGGCTGTAATATGATTGATTCAAAAAATATATATGTAATGGTCACTTACTATTTCTTGAGATTGCTTCTTAGGAATGATTATTGAACAGCAAGTTTTGGGAAGCTGTTTATGCTTGTTCAAGATGGTAGGAAACTGAAGTTTCTGATACTGTTTTACAAGATTAATTTTCTTTAGTGATAACCTGGGGAATTCTTTAAATTACCTCATCTCAGTTGATGTAGCACCATCTGCCACATCTGCAAAGGAGATAATTATTTTTAGGAGCAGCTGTGGGTTTTTTGATTAAGTCTTGAGTCATCGAGGTCAGTATTTTTGAATTATTTAACAAAGGAAAGATGAAGCAATTCGTTTGCATTTTGGACAGTAATACACCATGTGTTATTACAGTCAATGATATAAACCTCATAGCCATTTACCACAGTCCTCTAATTTCCAGGAAATTTGTTTGTATTCTTTGTGAGTGCATATAGCTTGTAGGAAAAAAAAGTTATCAGTTACAATTCATGAATCAGTAAGACAGCACCTGGTGGTTAATAAGTGTGGAGACTTCTCTGTTAATATAAATACCAAAGTGAAAATTATGCACTTAACAACAAGTCTTAGGTCCAGGTTCCCAACTTCAGTTTCAAAAGCTGAATTATAGGTTAGGATCTTTCACACCAAAAGAAAACCCTCAAAATGAGCCATTCCTTAGCAGAGATTGATTGTTATGCCTGCGGCTTTTTGTGGTACCCGCAAGTCAGATGAGCACATCTAACACAGATCAGCCTTCTCCATCACATACTAAACAAGAGAACCAAGAAAACTTGAGAACTGAGACCTAAAAACTCTAACAGCTTTCTTTGTCTTGTAGTGAAAAGGCTCCAATCTGTGCCAGATGTCTTGAAAGTCCAGCGCTTGGTGTAAGCTCTTAATACGAAGTAACGAGCATAATATGTGAATGCAGAGCTATCACTTGATGATGAGCTGCCTGTATCTCTGCAAGAGTTTCATTCTGCTTCCTGCTATTGAGGAACTAATGAGAGCAGAAGCTTCTCAAAGCCAGAATATATTTTCCCTGGAGAGTTCGTGAAAAATAGGTTTATATTACTGCCTTTGCTGCAGAGCGAGGGTGGCAGAGCTGGATGGCCTGAGGAGGGTCTCTTGAGAAAACACCTGTTGAAAATGAAAGCTTAGAAAGGGTACCCATGGGATAAAGAGAAGAGGAAACTTTGCCCTAACTGACAGTTGAGACAATTGAAAAAGAGATGTTGAAAAGCCAAATCCATGTTCAGTGTTGGAAGAAAGACCTGTGCCCCTGAAAGTATCTGTGCAGGACCTCATACACTGCGCTTCCTGAGTTATGGAAAACTCACTTTTGTGGTGCTGAATTCCCAGCCTGCAGCAGCACAGCTGGGTGCTCATTTTCCCCTCAGCTGGCATGCATTGCTGCAAATCTCCTTTGTGTCACACCTAGCCATGTACCTGAGTGACCAGCAAGAGTGGCCAGGGGGGTTTCCCTGTGCTTCTTTTAGAAATTGTGTAGCCATAAAATCAATTAGGAAGAGGCTGTGGAGTCTAAAACAAAATGTAGCTCTCCTATTTTGACACTTCTTTGTTAAAAATTTTCAGCAACTGCACCCTGACTGGTTGAAGCTGTTTGCAAGCAGTGGGAGCCCAGAGCTCCTGTCCCTGGCACAATTCAGGAGCTGAACTGCAGTGCAGCCTGAGAACAGGGGTTCTGCTCAGCAGTTACAGAACAAGAGATGTGAACCTAAAAAAGAAGCCCTGAAAGTGTTAGAGATACTTGTAAATGCATTGTCCCTTGTCCTGTGAAACACAGTTGCTGATTTTTCCCTTGCTCCAAGTTAGCAGCTGGATGTGAAATACAGCTCTGAGGACTGGGATGGGTGACAAGAGGATTTAGGTTTCCCAAATCTCGGGAACACCAAAGGCAGTAGGGTTTCCTGTCTGAACTTTAGTAGGAGTGGGAGCCTAGTCTCATTGAAAATATTTGATGGCATTTTACATTTATTTCAATTATCATGTGCTTTTAACAGGGTTTTCTACATTTACAAATGAAAAGTGGGATTATTTTGAAAAGAACACAGATTTTACAGGATTAAGAAGCTTTTACAGATCATTTCACTTTCTGCATGACTTGGAGGAGAGCTTTACTTTGTATGGGCCATGTCATGTGCTACCCCTTGCTGAAATACTGTCTAGAGATAGCACAGATTTGTTTATACTCCAGAATGTAACTCTTCAACTACATTTTTCAGCTATGCTTTAATGTGATATTCTATTTGTGCTGTTTAATTAAGTTCCAAAGAAGGCCTTCAGGTAGTTGTCAAATTGTTATCTTTGTTGCTGTTAGACTCAACAACCCTTCAGGCACTGAAGTTCAATTCCCTGCACGCAGTGGAACTGAGAGCAAATAGTCATTAGGAGCCCATCAGCTCCCTGTGGCAGGGCCCTCAGCCTTCCTCTCAGTGAAGAGCAGGAGAAATAGTACAAGGCCTTGTAGTTCAACCTGGAGGTCAGCCTTGATCTGTAATTTTCTGTTAGATTGCAGAGGTGATGCATTTTGTAAAAAGAGGCAGTGCACAGCTTCTGCTGGGAGTGGTGAGTTTTACCTCATCCAAAGGCTGCATCTCAACGTAGACTTATCAAGGAGGATACTTAACTTTTATAAGATTTGACCCTCTGCATATGAGGCTCCTACTTTAGATGGAGATAGAAAGCCAGAATTGATTTCATGTGTTTAATTTCCCTCATTCTGTTAAAGAGCTCAGTATAAGAGCTAATTTGCTGTGTCAAATGCCAGAGAAATTACTGCCCAGAAATATTACTGTGTATCTATATCGTCTGACCAATGAAAAGGCAAAAGTCTTCTTTCTAAATACAAATGCTGCTGGTATCTTCCAGAGTATTAAGCGGTAACACACTTTCCAAGTGAAGTCAATTAACCCTCTGGTTTCTCTTGTGCATCTATATTCAGTCCTCCCTTGTGATTCATGAAACTTCTCCTCAGCTAGCAATGAACAAGTCCTAAATTAGTTTTATATTTTTTATTCACTCTTCTAATTCCAGCACATCTAGATATTTTTTTTAATTATTATGGAATAGCACCACACACATCAGAATTCTCATTGACAAAGTTTCTTACCAGCGGGAATGCATACATTCATAGCTAGTTCTAAGCACTCCAAAGACCCAGTCTGAGAAGCAAAACATGATCATGTAGGACTGTTTTCTCTTAGTATGTTCCTGCATAAAGAGTCCTGTAGCACATATGGCCTTTAAATGTGATCACGTCATGACCAGAAGGAGAAGCTTCATTAATCTTGGACCAATGCGATTATTAAACAATGGAAGATCTTTGAAGACTGGCCTAAACTATTCCAAAAGAAAAGTATGAGGGTTGGTTCTTGCTGTGTATGCAAATAATTTGGCTGGAGGAACTTGGTTTTATGGTTTTGTACTTTACATCTGCACAGTTCCAAAGTAAACACGTTTGTTGTGTACCACTGAGTCACAAAACAGAATATGTGCATGACTTAGCCCCAAACCTACAGTGTACTGAGCTGTTCCATCTGGATTTCAGAATACTGCCTCTCCTGTTGTGTTTTTTACTTTGTAATCACTAACTCTTTTCTTCCATCCTGGCAGGTAAAAATGCAGCAAATATTTCTGTTGTTTACCAAGAGGAATTATTGCAGCAAGTATTTCATTTGCTGCTCCAAGCTGCCTGCTTCTGAAAACAAGCTAGTACCACTTTTTACAGTGGCCTTCAAGCCAGACAGGTCTGGTTGTAGGCAGTTTATGCTTTCCTCTAGTCTTCAAAAGACATCAGTCTGCTATTTTATATCTAAAGTGTGTAGCTCTGGATAGTCTTCCAAAAAGGGAAAATTAGCAATAAATAGACTAGTAAGTTACATCAGCTAGGAGAGTACAGACAGCATCTAGTATTCTAAGTTACATCTCTTTACTGACCTGTGTTTTGGTATTACTTGAGTTATTTATGTGGCTGAGTCACTGGAAAGGTTTTTGGGGGCTTGTTTCTTTTTTGTTCTTCAGCAACTTTGAATCTCCACTGATGCATGAAGTCCCAGAGCGCCAAGGCAGCAGCACAGACAGTTCTGCAAGCAGTTTGGGAAGCTCTGTCACAGCATGTAAGAAGGTAACTTTTAAATTTATGTTATATTTAAAGTCCAGTATATATATAGCTTTGCTTTTTAGCTTTGAGTTTTAGTGAGGAGTACAAAATTTAAGTGATACTTAGAAAAGGTTTGATACAGAAAAATAACTTAGTGGTTATGGTATCTTGCAAGTTCTGTCTGCCTGGTCTATACTTGTCTGGTCCCAAAATACGTTATACATATATGGGAATTGAAAATTTTTTCTAATTTACCTCATTATCTGACATTTCACTATATGAAATAAAAGCCATGCATAGCATGAATACCTTCAGGACTGCTTGTCAATAAATGACAATTTTCTGGGACCCAGACAGAGCTTTGCTTCTTCAGATCAATGCAATGGAGGGTCCTTTTTGAAAAAAAACTTTGATTGGAATGGTTTCTACAACAAGAGGTGGTATAGGCTGCTATTATTGTTTCCTAAAACCAGGTTTATATGTTATTATGAATTTAATTTGGAGCATGTGGAAGGAAAAAAGTGACATCTGTGTGTATATGTATGTCATTAGGAGGGGTCAAATCTCATTGTATGCATGTAGCTAATTTCAGTACAATTGATAATAAAAGGTGAAGACCTTTTATTCCTCCTTCCTAGGAGCTTGTTATGGCAATACAGTCTGAGGGAAGGGGGCACTACCAGAGACTATTGAGGAGGCCAGGCTGTCTTTCACCTCTCACTCTGCAATAAACCTCAGAGCTCTACTTCTCCCACAGGCATAATTCTAGACCTGAAAAGATAGCATTCATTTTAAACTTTCACAGTTCATTCAGTCTTCTTATAATTCTGTCTTTTAATAATGCTTTCATTTTGGGCTTGGAGTTGTTTGTTTGTTTGTTTTCGGTAAGACAAGTGAAGGTTAAAACATGTAGATGATAAAGATTTTTTTCCTTATACTGAAAACCACTTATACTGAAAATTTGTTAGATATAATATCATTGATATAAAAAGAGAACTCGATAAGACAGATGTGTGTGCTGGGACTGGGCTTTTCTTCGTCACCCCAACATGGCTAAAAGATAAAATGTCAATATTTCATTTGATCAAAGGGTTCGTTTGCAAAATAGCACTTGGTTTTAAAAAATACTGCTAACTGTAATTGAAATCCTCATATAGACAGAAAATCTACTGTGTGGGAAAACATCTTAAATTTTCATTTAATCTCAGAGTTGTTTACTTTATATAAGAGTGAAGGACAGTGACACTACACTAAGTGTCACCACTGCCTTTACAAAAATGGCTCCTGCTTGGTCACATTCACAAGTATCGCTCTCTTTTAAAGGGTAGCCTGTATCACACGAGCTGTTCATTGTAAAACAAGTTGATTTTATGACTGTCAGCACACTAAAAGAAAAGTTATTAACTTCTGACAATACTTCTGACAAACAGCAGGATGTTTTTGGCTTTTTTACACCATTGTCACAGAAAGTTTACCTTTTGTGTGTGTGTGTGTGGAAAAGGATGAAGAGCTCTCTTTCAGCCTGTGTTGGGTGATTTTGAAGTTAGATGTGTAACTGATGATGGAGTGAAACTCAGTGGGCTCCTGCTGCAAGGGAACAGTTTAAGCAGTTGACTTGCAGGTTCGAGTAGTTATATTTGGCATTAAGGGCTCCTGTCAGGAACCATATGAGATGTAGCCTGTTACTACACAGACCAACCTAAATGAATGCAGGAGATGTGCCCCTTGATATCTCTTTTTATTCTGTATATCCCACTTTCCTATCTTTTTTGATGAGTAGTAATTAACCAAAGAAATTAAGATGTTCAGTCACGAAGACACAGATGTTTCATTTGTGGAGCAGAGCCTCTTTAATGCTGTCTCAGTTTTAGATATTTACTGTATTTTAATGTCTTCTGATCTAAATCAGGGAGCAGGAAGCTGTTACACTAAACTCATATGCAGTATTTTCCTCTGGGAAAGAGTGACTTTTCTAATCCACACTCTGCTAGAGGCTGATTTAGTTCATTGATTCACAACACACTGAGTAATGCTGACGGCCAAGTCTCTAGATGAGAGTGGAAAACTTTTTTTTAGAACCATGAATTACTGCTGATTTCACATTTAGTGCATGATGCAGATTCATCCTGAATTATTTTCTGAGTGTGATGATCCTACTCCAAACCAGATACACAGCAGTATAGTGTGTGCAGCTGTCACATGAGTATGGTCATTGAATCAAATTCTGCTTTCAGTTTTCAGCTGATAGGAAAAATCCTAACAATGTGTCAGTGGGATTGGCCCTGCACTTGTCTTAATTAAATAAGAATGAAGATAAGTACAAGACAGGAGGATGAAATTTTGGCAAGTGATACTGTTTGCCTTAAAGAGCAGGACTGCAGACTGACAGCTGAAGGAGAAAAGGGTTGGTTTTCTTGTCCTTTGGTACAGATCACCTCAGTATATTTTGAAAAAATGCTTACATGCAAGAATGGCAGTGGTAATATGCTGGTAGAGATACAAAGAGTACCAGTTCTCACATTGCTTTTGATTAATTAACGAGCTCTGTTAATTTAGATCAGCTCCTTCAAGCTTATACACTTTTGATCACTGCAGTCATATATTATTTTACTATAAGGACTTCTGTATGTTCCTTTAAAAGCATGAATATCCCATCAAGTTGTCATGCATGTGCAAACTCCCACTTTGTCTAAACACGTGAACCTATTTCACAGGGAGAACTGCCTTACCATAGCAAGAGGCTGTAAGAAATATTCCATTTATTCTTACCTCATGTGTCTTTGATCAAAACAATACTGTCCGTTACCAAAGAAATATGCCCAGAAGTTCACATGGCTTCTAGAGATACATTTTTGCACAGCAGGTGTGTGCAACCCTACCTGTTACCAGCACTGCAGGGTAGCCCAAATTATCCTTCCTCCACAGAAGTACCAAGGGGAAAGCTCTGAGCCCTATCATGTCTATATGGACCTAATGCAAGAATTTGTGTTTCATAAGATGGAGTTTAAAGTGATCCAAGGTTTACCCTTCACTCCTGTCACCACTGGCTCAAATGTCATCTCCATCTCCTGAGCACCCCTCAGACCTGTGCAAGGACACCTCTGGCACACGTTCCTGCATTCCCCCAGCCCCACAGCACTGTCTTTTTGGAGCAGTTTCTGAAGCCTTCCTAATTACTTTGAGCCAACCTCTGTTCCTTAGATCTGACCAGCTGACCTCTCCCAACTTATCTACTTGGGCTTATTTAGAAATCACATGCTATCCAAAACTTCCATGTAGTAATTTCTACCCTTGACTTCACAGTCTGTTATGAAAAGCTACATACAAAAATTAAATGCAATATAAAGCCTTGGAACTCATAAACCACCCTGGAGTGACTCAAGCTTGGCAACCATGACCTGACCAGACCAGACCAAAACATTTGTCTTTACCAGTATTTGATTTCTGATTAAAAAAAAAATCTCTGAAATAAAATTAAAGGTATCAAGGGTCATTTAACATCCCACAGGAGACAAAGCAGGTGAAGTGTGGACTGCCCAGCTCATTTCATGGGTTTGTCATGTACCATATACATCTGCTATGATTGAGCTGTTCTGAAATGAGACAAAGTCCTTCTGAGACAAAGATGAGTAGCACCAAGGATATCTGCAACTTGTTTTGGCATGATAAATTTCTGCCTATCACAGTTTCTCAGAAACTGAGTTTTGGGAAAGAAAGATCTAAAGTGATTAAGGTTGAAGAAAAATTCACTGTGATCTTTAAGGAAATTAAACAAGATTGCTTGTTACAGCAAAAGCTGTTTGAGCCTAAAGTTTCCTGTGTATGCAAAATTATGCTTTAACAGGTTATTAGAACTTCAGCTCTTGAGGACGAGAATGTCTAGAGTCTAATTAAAGCTGAAATTATATATATATATATATACGTTTAAGTGTGTTTTTGTATATGTTCAATTCTATGTTATCTTCACAAAGCCTCAGAGAATGATAATTTTTCAGAAAGAGGAAAACAATGATTAATTCTAGATTTTACCAACCAGTTCATAATGTTTCAAGATTTCCTCAAAAAAAAAAAAAATAAAAACAAACCCACACAACAGTTGATTACACTAACAGGAAATTGCTTCTTTGGGATATGGAGTGTATTATTTTCCCTGTCTAGTCGTGGAGTTAGTTATGATGGCAGGAATCTTTTTGCATTGAGACGGGAGGTTATAAAATGTATTGATGCAGAGTTGTTGCACTGGTAAACAAGATGAGCTAGCAGTGCCCAAGGAGAGGCCGGTGAAGCATTCATGAGCCTTTGGCATTCTCAGGAGAAGGTCTTTGGGTACAGTACTTCCCATGAGTATGTTGTGAACATTAAATTTGTATTTTAAAGCTCTTTGGAAGAAAACCATAGCAGGGCTGGTGTACTGAGAAACAACCACAAAGGTGGGAAGTCTCCATGGAGGGCACCAAAAAAGGGGAATGAAGCAGGCCAAGCTCAGGGCCTGTGGTGTTCCCCATTACCTCCTCATCCCTCTCCTGCTGACTTTTATTCAGAAATCAATAAAAGTATAATACAGGGAGTGAAATATTAACTGTGCAACTGACTTACTACCAGAAAGATAAAAATTAGAGTGGGAGTTGGTCTGTGGGTGGTAATAAGCTTACTTCTGGATGCCCCCAAGGATTAGAAAACTGTGTCAACTGGCCAGATGAGCTTTCCAGAGTCATAAATCTTCCCTGAGAAATGAGAAGGACTCTCAAGTTATTCTCACTTCTCTTCCTAAGGAAGGGATCTAGGCTTAGAGATCAAGTGTTCTTGAAGTAGGAAAATGTGTGTCAATACAAAACATGCAGTCAGGTAAAGCAAAGTATTGTGGATAGATTTTCTTTCCCTAGGTATAGCAAAGAATTTATATTCTTAAATATAATTATTAAAAGTCCAAAAATTAGAGTATAGGCTATTTCCATGTAATACAAGAATTGCTTGAAGTACAAATAAAATATATATCTGCTTCACAAACATACCTCTTAACATTGCTGCCTAGTGACGATGATAAGCCGTGGGAAGTGTTCCGTAAGTAGCACCAATGGTGCACCAATACTTTTCCTGCTGTTCCCTAGCTGTTTAAAGATCCTAATGGTCCCTCTTTTTCATGGTAGAATATTAGTACAGAGGCAGAAAGTAAAGAATTCAGTTTAATCTAAGCATCAGATTTGCAAACTGGCTTTGCCTCTTTAAAGTCTGCAGATCTCTGTAGCCCCATTTTGGTTGTTTGAGTGGAGCTGTGGCACAAGTCACCATAGAGATTGAACACAAAGTTTTGGTCTCAGGGTGCTGACTGACCTCAGGACTCATTACAGAAGGTCCAAAATACTTCAGTTTCTTAGAAAACAGAAAAACTAGTTTAAGAAGAAGGAGTTTGGAGCCTTGGAAGTCCCAGAAATGAGGCTGCTGGCAGAATGAGTAGTACTGATCAACTCTGGAGAGAGATACAGTCAGTCATAAAGACTGCAAGTTGGTGTACTCTGGTGTAATTGAATAATTAATTTTCCTAATATGTTTTTTATCACTTTAATGCAGAACAAAACTAATAGCAATATTTTTCAATAAAAATACTGGGTTTGGGCAATTCCTTCAAGTGTCTGTCTCCAAGGACTCTCAGTTCTGGAAGAAAATAGGTTCACACTTCAGGGGATATATAAGTGATTTGACTAAAGGTGCAGTAACTGGATGGGTCCAAACCAAACAAGTCTGTCTTATCCATCTTTTTCCACCCAACCCACTTCCCCCAATTTTGTCAACAAAATTTCCATTGAGTTACAACAATAGGGTTCCAGCCCCCAAAGCACAATAGGGCTCAGAAAAATTTATAATGATTTTAACTATTTTTAACTGTTTTAACAGATTCTCTGCAGTAACAGTCTGCTAGAATCAACAGACTACTGGCTGCAGAATCAGAGGACACCATGCCAAATTGGCTTTCTAGAAGACAAGTCGGAAAGCAACTGTGCCTCAGTAAGTACTCACTGCCATCTCCTCCTTGAGAGCTATTTGGATAGGCTGTGGAGCTGACAACAGTGCACGTCAAACCAAAAAAAGTCTGCAATTTCCAGCTTTCTTTTAAAAGCAAATTTACAAACTAAAAATACAGATTTCTGTACAGAGCATGTTAATAAAGACTACTGTAGAGGTTTCCCCATATTTGGCTTTCAGACTTTGGTGGCTCTCTGTATTTTTTTATGTTCATAACCTGCAACTCGCAAGAGAGAAAAATAAGCCAAAGAGAAAATTATTCTAAACCATAACTTGTTAAGTGGCAGGTTGGAAAGAGCAGATGTTTAAAAGGCTGCTCAATGTTCCTGAAGGCAGAGAAACGCAATTAAAGAGAAAAAGCTCTTTCCATGTTAGATGAAAGGAAGCTGCTGAAGAACTCACACGGAATTATTTTGCACTTGAAATTAAATTTCAGTCTCATTATTGTGGGTTATAATGTGATTAAGATCAGCTTTTGTTTAACAATGGGCATGAAGAAATAGCAGTTATGTTGCTTTATAAACTATCTACATGAAACTGGATGGAAATACATGGCTATGTTTTTAATAGTTTATTACTTGGTGGAGGACTCAGAAGAGCAGATCTTTCCCCAGAATCCTATTGGAATGCTATTCCCTGGTCTCAGTGAGCAAAGTGGAGCTTTAGGAAAGATCAGCTTTATCTCCGGTAAAAGCTTTCCAGCACTGCTTGTGCTGCACACGACCTAAAGACCAGCTGAGGGCTCTCATGGAGCCTGCTGGGATTCCCTCAAGGACAGGGAATTCAGCTCCAGCTGATGAGCCCAGACTGCTGCTGCCAGGAAAATGAATCTTTATCCATGGAGCCTTTGTGTCCTGCGCGGGGTGACACAGGGAGCCTGAGAGCAGCAGGAGGGACACGGCAGTGGCACTGCAGCCCTGAGGTGTAGGAATATGGCCAGAGGTTATGTGGCTTAATTCAGTCATACCCAGCACTGCTCTATCAGTTTCCACAGGACAGAGTGAGCAAAACACAGCGCCTAGTCCCAGTGTGCAGGTGAGCAGCCTTACAAGGTGAGAGCCTGAACACATCCTTAACCAGAGCAGGTTCCTCGGGCAGATAACCAGCGGTGTCCTTGTTTTTTCATATAGGAAGGGATTACTTTTAATGTAAAACATATTGACTATAGTCACTTAATTTTGCTATTTAGTATTTAATATCCTAAAAATTAGGCTTTTTTTCTCAGAGGAAATTACTACCTCAAACAGTAATATAAGAATTCATTCTGGCTTGCTTTTTTACCTGTTGAGTTTTGACTTTTTGCTTAATTATTCATAGAATCTTAGAGGAAATTATGTTTATCTCTGATAGGCTGAGCATACCAAGCAAAGCTATGTTGTTGTAGAAAGATTATGCCATGCTGCCCTCCTTATTTCAAGCAACATTTTCTGATTTTGCCATGCTGTCTGCTTTAAAAGGTTAAAGTACCTTAAAGAGCTTTTTCCTCTACACTAATATTATAAGTGGTTTTTTTCTCTTTTGAGGATATTTGTCTAATTGGTAAACATTTCATTAAACTTACTTCAGTTAACAGTATTACTGTTTAGCAGCAGTTGCCACTGAGATTAGGATACATAGTTTCCTGTTAATATAATCAGCTAGTATTTTGAAAGTAGTTTAATTGTGGGTGTCTTGTTTTGTTTGTTTCTACTGAATGAGAAATTGATCAAAATCCACCTAATAGAATAAAATACGTGAATTTGTGAGACATAAAATGCATAAGATCCATAGTGATGTATAAATGCAATTAAAATTTCTGTACTGTGACATTCTTCTTACCCCATGGAGTGACCTCATAAAAGTAGTTTCACATAAAAATGGATACTTTTGCTTACTCCACTATTGCCAGCTTTCTTTCTCTGGACCTATAACAAATGTTTCCTCCTTTGGACATGCTTTGATGAAGATCTTATTGGAATAGAGAAAACTAATAGATACTTTGTCCCTAATTTCTCTCCAAATATCTAGATCTAGATTAATTACCAGTGCTGATTATTTGTGGTTGGCTTATGTTAGTACAAGTTAAGAAATCTAAATTCTTGCTTAATTACATGACTTATAGTTCTCTTCTAGCATTAGACCACAGTCTCTTCATGTTGCACACAGAAATGTCAATGATGACTTTATCTTAGCAGTTGCTAAGATTTAACACTTTTCCTTGCAATGCTTTTACAGTGTCTCCATGTTTAAGGTGGTATTGCCACACTGCTAAAGATGTACCTTAATTTTCTTTTAGGAATTCTTCATGAAAGTAGTCCTTAAACTACTATTTAGGAAAAGAGCAGGATACAAAACTAAATGAAGAAAAAAAATGGTGGTATAATCCTACAAGATATTTGGCACTCATTTGGTTCAAGATGCTTATAAGTGAATTTTCAAGATAGATTCTCTGACCTTTCATGCTCCAGGCCAGCAAAAAGCCATTAGAAATTATACACTGAAAAAAAATTCTCTCAAAATGGACCCAGGCTCCAATGATCTCCCCACAAAATCATCACACCCCACTGCTCTTTGCATGCCCATCCTGTCCCAACACAGACAGGCTGGGAGAAAGACATTCCCACTCCACACAGCCTAACAGAGAACTGTCCTTGAGAACCACTGATGCAGGCAGGTGGAGCCTCTCCTTCCCAAGCAGTGTGCCTGTGTGAGAGGGGCAGTGGGTCTCCAGACTGGCAGAAATCCTGCAAACTTGCTGGCAAATGTCTTGGGGAAGCAGAAGCTACACCCCTAAATGGCAGTATGGAAGAAGGAAAATACCTGCCTTTCAATTAAAACAAAGCACTTAGAAACAGTGCTCATTTCTTATTTTAGCATAACAAGATAACACTTTTTAAAGAGTCAGGATGTGGCAAGGGCTCATTTTAAATTGTTTTATATCTCCTTAAAATTCAGAAAAAAACTGGATTTGCAGGCAGATGGATGAGAGAACAGTTTCAATAAAGTGTTAAAGGTTTTGAAACATTCTTGAAATAGTCCAGCAGCTTTTCCATTTGCAAGTGCTCCTACTCTGTAACTACAAAAATGCTCACAGGGATGTAAGTAATGCAGGCTGTATGCATAGACACAGGCAGTTGGATATTGGTTAGATCCAGCCCACATGGTCAGAGCAGAGGGAAAGGACAAGGACAGCAGCCCAAACTTCAGTCAAATTCAGTCATGGTAAAACACCCTCTTGTCTAATTGTTGGCTGCTCTTGTGTGCCCCTGTGCCGTTGGCACTTTTTGGGAAGTGATCTGATGATGGTGGTGGAAGCACAAAGGAGAGTGGAGGACAGCATGACTGGGGGAGTGGGACAGTGGAGGCAGCAGCAGCCACTGAGTGGGCTAATGCCACATGGAAAAACCCTAATCCATCTGCAGCACAGAAGGAGAAAGAATTCCAGTTTAGGGTTAGTTAAATTGGTTGGTTTAGTGCAGGAGAACATACCAGCCTAGGAGACAAACTTGAGCATTGCAAGGAAGGGAAGCAATGCTTACCTTAGTGAGTGACAAGTGAGAGAGAAACCTGATTGTTATTAGAGCAAGCAGGTGATGTGATGATGGATCACATGGCCTGTGGTGTCTCTGTTAGCTGACATAGTGAACAATGTCATTTTGCTATCACAGTGGCTGGATTTTCAGAGCTGGCTGCTTGCCTTGCAACCACATGGCTTTGCTGTCCTAGCCAGGTATTTGAGCATTATCACTTTCATTGCAGTTTAGCCATCAAGCTTTCAAACAACTTCAGGAGGAGGTTAAGGATGCCCTTATGTACTGAGCTGGTCAAATCAGGGCTTCTGTGGTCTCACCTCCTCCTCCAGCTCCTGCTTCATCTCATTTACTGCCCTGGCATTTGTACAAATGTGCAGTAAATCAATTCAGAGAGAAAAGTAACTATGAAATTAAGAAATTAGTTTTTCTAGCCAAGTCTTCCTTGAATCATCTCACCATATTGTCAGATAAATGCCATTGCTCACTCAAGGGATGGAACAAAAACATCCAGGAAACAGCTACCACAAATTAATTCAAACAGAATGATAACATATGCAGGAAGGAAAAATCTTTGGGAAGGTGTATTTTGATGAAATAAAGGACAGCAGTTTTCACTTAAAATAAAGTATATTATGAGTGGTTTCATTCTTTTCTTCACCCAAGTCTTTTAAAGATATGGCACTACATACCTTTGGATGTTTAGGTAGAAATACACAGATTTTTTTTTTTTTTTCATCAGTCTTTGATACTAGATTACTTCCAGGTAACTTCCTAACAATAGTGCAGACACTGTGATGGGGACAGTTTCTATCCCTTAGTCAGGGCCCATTTATCCAATACATTATTCAGAGTGTCCAAAGAATGAGAACGTGCCCTCACTGGAGAATCATGGTCTAGTCTTACAGGAGCTCAGAAAGAAGGATTATTCCCCAGGCTAGTAGTAGTCAGCAAGGCTTTTTACACAGGCAGATACAGAAGTACAATCTTGAATCCCAAAGGAGATTTTTGTTTGGTGGCTTGTTTTAAAACAAAGCCATGTGCATTCCTGAATAGTGACCATGTACAGTTAAAACAGGTGCTTTGTTTTACTGTGTTTGAATGAAGTTTTACATTTGCTAGCAAACATAGCAAAGCCCTATTTTTCTGCCTAAAACCACCAGACCTACATACTAAGACCTTTTTCCTCCCTCTTGAGATTGCTTGCAACCTCAGCACTATGACAGGGAATTACAAGGCTGTTTATTTTACCTTTCACTCCGTAATTACTCAACCATCTTCAGGAACAGCATTGTCTCTTTCAGAAATCAAAATCCATCCATTGCTTTCCAGATCTAAACCATAATTACTGGAGATATTTTTAGGTTTAAGTCTCATCTTCCTATTCAGCTTGACGATACCTTAATTACATCCTGACAAGGTGCAGGAGCCAACAGCAGCAGGCTAAATCCTGGCATTGAGTTGTAGTCCTTTCTCAGGCATGTGTGGGTGTTGATGCTGCTGTGGTAAGGAACTGAACCTTCCAGAGAGCGCCTCTCTGGGCTGCACAGGGAAACAAAACCCCTCCTTTTCACCAATTGCTCTCTGCCTTATGGAGCACAGTGCAGGCAGACTGAGCACTCGCTTCAAAGACCACTGAAAAGATTACTTGTATAATCTGTAAAATATGTTTCACTTTCTGCTCTTGTACATACTTGGCTCTGAAAAATATATCTTCACATATGAGCTAATGTTAAGACAGAATTCAAATATGCTCTTAAAGGGTTGCATTTCCACATTTTCAGTACCACACATGTATCACACAGCAGTCAAATTCACAGCCTCATAAATTTCAGTGTGAAGGGTTGACAATAGGTTTTCTTTCTTTCCTGTAACTTCAGACTTGGGACTTTAATCTTCTGTCTAGATCTGCCATCTTCTTTCCTGTCCCTCTGTGACAGCCTCACACTGCAGTGGTTTTCTATCTGTCCTTAAGAGAAGCAGCTGCTATAAATAAGCGCTGGGAGGATCAAGCATAGTATTGCAGCTGCATCCTCTCCAGCATTCCACTCTGGCATATTCTCAGTGCCTCCACAACCTGCTTTATCAAGAAATGAGATTCTTGTGCTACCTCCAGAGTGGACATCTGTGACTGTGCTGCTGTTACAGCCACAGTCTCTCTCTAACGTGGATTGCAGGCTGAGGTTTGCAGAAATTTGTTAAGCATTAAGTATACAGGGCACTGGAGAGAGTAGATGGTGCATGTGGCATAAATATTTATTGGAATATTTTCTCTAAGTCTTAAGTGGCAATTAATTACATCAAACCCAAAGGAATAAGCTTTAATGGGAAGAAAATATTCACAGCTGTTTTTGAAGCAGTGGCTTATGAAGAGATAACTCGGGAAGATTCATTAATGCAGTCCAGCCATTAAAGTAGGGATGGTCTCTAAAATATCAAGAACCATAAATCCACCAAGTCATTTGAGATAAGCACCTTCTGAAGAATAATTTGGACTAAATTTCAAATTCATTACTCCTAAAAATGCTAGAAGGAGAGCAGTATAACACATCCTTCTTACAACATACAAGGTGTACCAAAAGAGAATTGTGGCTGGGCTGGGGAGACAAGGGAGAGTCATGTCAGGGCCTTATTTAGGCAAATTTGAGTGACTCACAGGAGATGCACTGAGCTGTCTGCTTTTGGAAACATTCCATTAGGGCCTGCAAGGAGAGTGGCTGGAAACCTCATGTCATGTTAGATAGCAGTTGTGCAGCTCACAGGAGAGGTTTTTACATGGAAACTGAAGAGAGTAATGTGGCTTTTGTCACCATCCCAATGAAAATATAGGGCAAGAATGGGAGAAAGACTTCCTCCACTCACAGCTAGAGATGGAAATTACCTCACTGTAATCATGCAAAGGACCACACAAGAAGGAAGGTTCAGACCTCATTTCAAGTTGATGTTTCCCCAACCTGCCTTGCATTCTGTTGTAATTTTGGGCAGAGAAACCATCAGGAGAGCACCATGGTCCTACTTTGACGCAAATGGATTTTTTGATGGTAGCCTGATCTGACTTTGGTGAGATAAGGAAGTTACTGCTGTATCCCACTGAGGGAGACCTGCCATGAAGCCTTTGGAGTCATTTGCAGTACAGAAGATGGGCCTGAGCTGCTTCATACTCTGAGGTTATAACTGTGTGCTGAGCTGGAGGTAATTTTCTTCACAGTGGCTGGTGTGGAGCTATATTCTGTATTTCTGCTGAACACAGGGAATGAACAGAGAAATGCTTTTGCTATTCCTGAGCAGGGCTTGTGTACTGCCCCCACCAGTGAGTTCACTGGGGTGCACAGCAGGCTGGGACAGCAGACCCCAGCTGGCCCAAGGGATGCTCCATAATGTGACATTGTGCTCAGCACAGAAAGCAGGGGGCACAAGGAGAAAAGGGGGACAGAAATTCTCCCACCTGTATAATACTGCTACCTCTCATTTTCATTCATGCAAATCCTTTTGCAAGTAGCTACAGGGCATATCTAGTACTTCCAAACTAATATTTTAATTTCTACATTTCACAGCTGGTTCCTCTGCCAGAATCATTTTGGCAAGCATGGAAATTAATGTGAGACAAGCATTGCATCCAAATGCTAATGGATGATTAGCTCTGTCTTCCAGAAACTTTTTTTTTTTTTTAATTCTGAGTCACTATCAGGCTATTTCAAACACCTCATATAAGACATATTCCAGCTCAAGATCCTCTTTAACCATTTAAATATAAAAGGTCAAATCTTACTGTGCATGGAGGAGAGAGCTACATCTCTTATACCATTCCCAGTCTCCTATTTACTAAAAATGTGCACTCTGCATATTAGTGATAACTGCTAATGACCCCAAAAAGAAGTGATGAGAGCCAATGGCAGTGAAAACAAGTCACCAGAATTTGTTCAGTGGAGGAAAGGAAATTGTAATCCAAAACCAAATATCCGCAACAGAGAAGCAACAACTGCCAATTTTCAGTTTCCTTATTTCTTATAATATTGTAGATCTTCACAAAATTATATAAGTCCTTAAATCACTGTATACTATATACATTTTATATACATTTCTTCAGTAGGTACTTATCTGTATGCTCAGGAAAAGGAGACGCTTGTCAGAAGTTACCCAATTGCATTATTCCACCCCAAGACAGCACACCAATTTAATAGCAGGAAATGAAACAAAATCCTTCCTGCTTTCCAAAACTGCTCTGAGGTGGAGTAATAGGAGGCAAAATAATAGTAATGATTAAAAAAAGTGGGATGATACTCTGAAGGAACATTCTGAAGATTACCTGAAACCCACACATTTCAGCTAGTAGTTTGTTAATGGTTGAGATCTCTCTTTCCCAGAAATTATAGGAAAGTGTCGTTTCCATTACATGCTTTATAATGGCAGTGTCACACGCCTCACTGCTCTGCATGAAGGCATTTTAAAGCCTCCTATAAAACCAGAAGGAAGATGAATGAAGATGACACATTGGGCATTATGAAACCATATGCAAAAGAAAGTCACGTGCACACCCCTGCTTCAGATAATCCTTATTTGCTCTTCATTAGTGTCTGTGTGTGACTGCACAGTTACATATTTAAATAGCTGAGGAGTGTGCCTGAGTGGGTGCAGGAGCTGTGTGCCCCCAGGCAGGGTGTCTGAGGGCTCTGCTGCAGCTGAGGCTGCTGCTGGCTGTGGCAGCAGAGCTCCTCCTGGGTGAAAGGAGCACTTGTTTATCACACAGATAAACACAGAGGCCCCATGGCAGAGTGGGAACTTGAACAACATACCAGGGTGGATGTTCTTCTTCACAGTTTTGTGCTCTTAGCATGAACCTTAGCTTGCACTGTGGGTTGCACCTGACTGCAGCTGAGTGTTTTGCCAAAGGTGTTCTCCAAAGAGCTTCTGTCAGGACCTTGTGTAGACAAAGGGTGTGTCCATGTGCCCTGAAAGATGCTCTGCAGCTGTCCGTACAGCTATCTGTGAGTTCAAGAACAAACAGAAATCACCACACATTGCAGTGTCACTGGAATGACCTCAAACACCACTCCTTACACTCCTGCAGGAATCTAGCACAGGCTGAGATTTCCAGCTCCTTTTCCAAAAAGACCCAATTCAATCCTGAAGTAGATGCCAAGATTTCTCATCTCTTTGGTCTCCTGCAAAGAGACTGGGAACGACAGAAGCCCAGCCTTTAATCATCACTGTAGGAGTTCTCCTTTCTCTAGTATGAGTCTAGACCTGCAGTTTTAAGATGACCATAAAGAAGGCAGATGTTTTCCTGGTAGAAGCTTGTTGAGGGAAGGAAGTTCAGAGCAGAACACCTTTCTGATTCCCAGCTTTACTGTTTTGGATACAAGAAACTGAAAGCCAGAAGATTCTTGTTGTATTTCAGGGGTTTGCTCTAAACCCCTCAGAAGTGTTATTCAGGTATTTTTTCCTCTAATTGTGTATGCAACTAAGTATATAGAACAAATAACTACTTTTTTTTTTTTTATTGCAGAGCTTAAAATGGTAAAGATAAAGTTAATAATCCAACTGACTCATGGACAGATCTTTATTTCTGTCAGCTGCTATGTAATTTAGTAGAAAAACATCTGTGATTACAGCAGCTCCATGATCTGGCTCTGGGAATGCAGAGCTTGTGAGAATGAATAAGTGTGCAGAAGTACAGATACTTCTGCCTGACACACAGGGACTGGGGATGGATTTAATAATTCTGATGTTATGGACACCTCCTCCAGATTGCAGCAGATGTTTAATTGAGAAATTCCATGCTCTTTTTAACTGACATTATGCAAATGTGGGTACTCGTACATTTAAAGTAATTTTTCTAGGTATACAGGAAGAATTAGTATCAAATCCACCAAAATTAATTTTCCCAGTTAAAATCACCTTATTTACTGTGGGAATGTAAAAAATTTCCCCATTTGCTTCTTGAAAAGTGTATTTGAAAAGAGTAAGCAAAGTCCTTCCAAAGCTACACATTTACCTTGCACCCTTTTTGCTTTTTAGTTCCCTCAAAGTGCTTGAAGAACTCTGTGAGAGGAAATTATTTAGCTTTACTATTTCATACTGGATTTGGGAACTCAGTAAAACAGATCTCAACTGGGGAATCACCTAAATCTGTCCAAAAATACATGTGATTAGGCAAAACATTCTCCCAAAGCAGCTGTGGGTTTGTGTGAATAAAAATAATTTGACAAACTAGTTGAATTCTATTTAAATTAGTTTGATTAAGTTTTTTTAAAGAATCAAGAGAACACCTAGGATTAGAGCCTCAGTAAAAATGCATGATTAGAGTTTCTAGTTGCCTGTTTGCCGACAGAAATAATTTCAGGCTCAAGTGAAATAGTCACTTTTGAGCTCACTGGATGATATCTGTCTAATTTGACAATCGGCCAGAGGTTCCAGAGCCAGAGTTCCTGCAGGTTTCATGAATACAGATGAAACTGAGAAATTGTAAGGGTGTGAACTCAAACCTTCTTTACACCACAGAGAAACCAGACAGACTGCCCTTTAATAAAGTGTACTGAGAGGAAAGTGGCAGAGCTTACATGTCAACATGCTGAAAGGTTAACCTTCAGATGCTAATACAGAGATAAGCAGACTTTTCTAATCTCAGCAGTCAGACAGCCAGCTGTTTTCCAGACTGATTCATAAGCACAAGAACCTGTGCCATTCCTTCTTTTTCAAGTAATCTTGCTGCCTCAGAGCTCTACCTATTTATAACCTGTCCAACAGCTGGGGCAGAGCTGCCCTGCAATTTGTAGAGCATGAATGAGCAGACAGATGATGTGCACATCTACTGCAGCAGAAACAGGGGTCAGTCCCAAAAAATTTGGTTAAAAATGACAGAAACCATCACTGTCACGAAACTGTATCCATCACAAAGCTGTAATTTTTGTTGCTTGTAACAGTGGTCAGCAGTAGTTGGATATTTTGTATGCTGAATGTAAATTCACATAATGGAAAGGAGAAACAATCCTTTTTAAGGGGAAAGAATCCGATGGTCTTGGTTTAAAAATGTAATTTTATGAGGCAGGAAGCAAGAAGGAGTGAGGCGAGGATGGGCCTGGTGAAGAAAAGGAAGAGCTGAGGAAATTATCCAGAGCAGTTAAGATTTTACAGTCCTAATTTCTTATGGTGCGTATTTATCAAATGACTGAGCTCAATCAAAAGCTGTCATCAGACCTGTATGCTTCCTTCCTTCTCACCCCATCCTCTGAAAAGCAGAGAACTTTGAATGATCTGCTTTTAGCAAAGAATTTTTTAATCAAAGAAGACGCAGGGCCTGTTTTTCATCTATAGACAACAGTTTCTGATCTACTGGATACAGTCCTGAAATCCCTTCACAAAAACCTTTGAGTAGAGATTTATCAGGAGGGGTTTCATAAGGTGTGACAACCATGGAGCTGCTAGTTTTCCCTGCTGCCCTGCAAAATGCCACCTCCCCATTCCTTCTTCCCCCAGTGTAGTCCAGAACAAACAGCACCTAAACCTGGGAGACTGCAAAATACAGCAGCCCTGCCCCACTGTGTGAAAAACAGAACAAAAATGACATACAAGGTCTGAGCTATTATGCATACTAATATTTTACTTAAAAAGATGGGGAGCACCATATTATGTATTATAATGTTACTCTAATAATGTACTCTAATTATAACTAGAGTAGTGGAGGCAAGAAAGAAGAACTAGCTCATTTTAAAAACTCAAAACGAAATAGACTGTTCCAGACACTGGTGGTTTAGCTGCTGATCTGACAGCCTGTATCTAGCTGTAAAATGTACAATTGACTCTACCTGCTGATAGCTCCACTTACACCTTGGTAATACCTGCTCATCCTGACCCCCCAGAGACCCAGGGCAGGTGGAATTTGAGTCCAGTCAATCTCACAGTCCCTGCTATAGAGTATTTTCCATTTACATCTTTGTTTGGCAAAATCATTTGCATTTTTTAATTAGGCTTAGCCACACTGACTTTCTCATCTTTCTCAAGTACTGAAAAATCCTGTAGAGCACCACAGGATGGATTGCTGTGCACAGATAAGCAGAATGGATTTAAGTACTTATAACGCTTTAATCTCGTTTTGTGCCTCTACGTGTCATACCAATGTCTTTGAGAAAAATAATTGATTTTTATAGTAGTTTAGAGGAATGCTGTACCAAATAAAAGTATCTAGGTGTGTTAAAGAAAACATTAAGCAAATACTCAACTGTCCCAGAAATCTGAGCATTCATTTAGTAATGTACCATCAATGTTCTCTTTTCTGTAGATCAAACATCATCATAATTTCCTTGCTTCAGTTGCTTATAAGATTAAAGAATTCATCTGTTTGGCTTTGGAGACTGCAGGCAGTTGTATTTCTTGGCTTACCAAAACCAGCCTGGGCAGTGACTGCCAAGACAATTAGAGTTTGGGGCTAGAGGGAGTCAGTCTTTCACCTTGGTTTCATTGTTGAATAGCTTGTTTTTAAAAACCATTAAATATTTTATATTCTTTGATGCATTTGGGACAGTGTTATTAGCCAGTGATGGTTTCAGTCATTTTAAACAAAACCTTTTGGGACTGACCTCTGTTTCTGCTGAGTTATTTAGCAGAGTCTAGCCTATAATTAACCACAACAGTTAAAGCTTTATTGCATCATTGCTTTTTTGGCAATTTAAAGTTTCAACTGTTTCTTTGAAATCTTTTCCCTGGAAGTGTCTAAAATTCAAAAGCACTGTTTTATGAACCTCTGTCTTTTTCTTTCTGGAGCAGCCTGGTCACTGATTCATTGCTGTATTTCAGTATCAGGCCCACCCTGCTGAGCAGGAGCTCAGAGGAGGCAGGAAAAGGATAAAGGTGCAGGGCTGGCTCCTGAGCAACCCCAAACTGATTTCAGGTTATTATTCTGCTCATGAACAAATTCTCCTTAAAAATACCACCTCATGCAACAGTCTGATGGAACCATAATTTTTCTATACCAACAATTTTCAAATACAGGAAATGGAAAAAGTCAAGATTAACTTGAGCAAAGCTAAACGATGGTATCAATTATGGTTTCTTGGTTTATATTTATCTTTTTTATTTGGACTGGCCTTCAAATCAGATCTGTTAACTGTCACAGTTATATTATCTAGTCCTCTGAGATTCTATTTAGCATTTAAATGGATACAAAAAGAAAGAAAATAAATAAGCATAATAAGACCTATCAAAAAATGGAGAAGATTAATGCAGGCATATAAGGTTTTACAGAAATGTATGTTAATGCTTTAATCTTGTCTAAACAGTAATACTTTCTATTCATTCTACAGTAAAAAATAAATAAAATAAAGTGGTGACAGAAAAAAAATTAACTTTGTAAAGGTAATGAGAGAAGAAAAGGGTAGAAATATCAGTCTGGCTATTGCTCCTAGTCTTGATGGGTGTAAAGTCATTTCTCTGAAGGAAGTTTTGCACCCAACATGTGCATATTAATTGGGGCAGTCACAGAGTGGTTGATAACAAGATTCCCATCAAATGCAGTGAATTTGCCCAAGATTCACTGGACAAATGAATCTTTGCCCAGATTCATTTGGGCAATGAATTGTCAGATATTTGGGATGTCTGAAGATGCAATGTAGGGAGACTTCTACTCTCCAAAGCCTGAGTCACAGGGAAGCCTGACAGCAGCTTTTCAGCACATGAATCAGAACTATACTGTAGCATTTATACTGAGAGTTGGAGCCATAGAGACCTCAAGTATCAATTATGAAAGTTTTCTTTTAGTAAATAAATGTGGTGAAATGACCCAAGCCACAAGCTTCCAAAAAAAGTTTGCAATCAGCCTCCTTTCACAAAAGTCCTACCAGATCTAGATGATAAAAAAATTCATAGGATCTTCAAAACTATTTTTCTGTTTCTTTGATAGCTAATGGATGATCTTATGTGACATTTTAGGATATTTATTTAGAAACCATCATTTCACAGCTATTTGTTTTTTTTTCCTAAAAAAAAATGGTACTTGAAAATCTATTGGGATCACAAGATTTAAGAAATTGCAATTTTAAAGAACAGAGAGGTCAGTGATTGGGGGACCTTACAGACAGTACACATATATATCTACACGCACATTTGTATCTATAGATCACAAGAAGTCCAGGAGGTTTTATTTAGCCATCACATTAGCATAAATAAGACAAGAGAAAATAAATGCAAAGTTCTATTTGGGAGCTTTGCAGATCAGCATCAAAACAAATGCTCCTGTCACACAAACTGGCTGTATGGGTACAATCTGCTGGAAAAGGCATTTTGTGCCATCCTAATTTAAGTCAGAAGTATATGAGTGATTCTGGTCATTTTCAAAGAGACAAAGCTCACAGCAAGTTTCTGGACAAAATCTGGCATGTTGCCACTCCTTTGATTCTTCTGTGGGTTACAGTTTACTTTGGCTCACAAGTACAGAGTAAAATAATATTTTTTCCTTGGGCTTTCACTGACTTCAGCTCCTGAGGGAGCCCATCATGCAGCTGTAGGTTCTCTGAAATAGTCACCATTCCAGTGAGCAATGCCTTGGAGCAGCTCTATTCTGTTGTTGTGTTGTGGGGAAATTACAGTGATCTAATCTTTCTAAAGCCAGGAGACTCAGGCTTAGGTCTAATAGAAGTTTAGAGCAACTGTATTTTTTTCCTACTTTTCAGAGATGAAATTAGGATGAGAGTGGGTTCAGAATTTCAAATCTGCCATCCTATCACACAGTTAAGAGCAAAAATTATTGTGGTCAAAGATTCCATTAAATCCTTAAAACAACTGTCGCAGCAATCACAGTTGATGTAAAATTCAATCACCCTCTTCACAAACTGCACCTTCACAGTCCTACATTTTAAAAGGGATAAAGTGTTTAGAATAATAGTGTATAAGGAATAACACACATCCTGAGAATAAACAATACCTGCCCAAAATATGGAGGAGAAACCACATGAAAGTAAAATCCCAAGCCTTTAGCATTTCAAAGGATAATGCTAAATAATAATCAGAAATCACTGCACTGGTGTAAGGTGCATGTCACTCCCAAGCAGCAAAGCAAGATGCAAAGAAGCTCAGCAGGGTGCAGCTTAAATTAAAAGCGACATTGGAGAGCTGCATACCTGGTCACCCAAACCAGGACAGAGAGGACCCAGCTGGCTGTCCTGACCCACAGCTGCCTTCTGCTCCTGCCACTGCACCCTGCTCAGCAGCAGATGGTGACATTTAAAGGGAACAAAACCTTGAGGGAAGCTCAAACTGTGAGGGGCAGCACAGTCTGATCCTGCCTTTCCTGCTCTGGAGCTGCCCTTGCTGCTGCTGCTGCTCTCTCCCGCAAGGACTGCATTCCTACCAGCACTTTCACTGGTTTTTTACATAAACTACCTTCACTCCTGGGCTCAGCAGTTACTCACCTTCTCATATCCCACAGTTTGTCCTGCACATCCTCAGCTTTAGGCATTTACACTGTTTAACTTGGCACCCAGGAGCTGCCTGCTCAGGAGCACTTTCTCCTGAGATCTCTCCTGGGGCTAATGACCTTTTTCACTTCTGTTTGTAGGAAATTAGACATGAGTCTTAGGGACAGATAAAAGAGCAGTCCCAAACCAGTTGTTCCCTCTGAGTGTCTCGTGGGGTGTCTGAATTGGCACCTGGCATGAGTTGGCTCAGTGATGTGTCAGGAAGAGGATGGGAAAGGCAGAACAGCACAGACCTGGGAGATAAGAACTCTATATACTCATTTTCAAGACAGCATTTACATCCTGAAATACCAACCAGGACAGCACAGAGCCTGGTGAGTTCTACACAGAGTTCTTCTGGTGCAAATCCAAACATCTGCACAGACATTTAGCCTGTGCTGAGGTGTGTGGCACCAAACCCAGCCTGCTGGGGACACCTCGGCCAAAATTGGGAATCACATGGATGGGGCAGTGGTGGAGTGACAGGGATGAAACATTTTGTGTCACCTGCATACACTCCTGGTACCCCTTTGATAGTCTGTTTAACTGTGTTAAATAGACTAGTCTAATTAACTGTGACTATCATCCAGCTACTGATGGACTAGAAACTAAGAAACTGTCCTTAGGAGTGTCCTTTAGATTACAGAGTCATAGGCTCAAATGATAGAAAATGGCAGATACACAGTGCTCTGATTCTACATCATTTTCCCCCTTTTTGCAGGCTTCTTGTTCACTGAGTCAGGCAGCAATACTGCATTGCATAAATGTGGGCATATGAGGTAAAATTCAGGTTGCACAAGCCATCTGTATAGAGTTCTCATTTTCCACTCTTGTCTCCTCAGTTTAACTTCCTTTCTTTTAAAATAGATATTGAAATTTTTGGGAGGGTGGTATAATGCAGATTTATTTGATTTAATGGGGAGAAAAAAGCCCACTTCCTGCAGCACTTCAAGGATAGGTTGACCACAGTCCTTCACAGCATAGAACACAGGACTTGGCTCACTTTGCTTACCAGGTTAACTATATCCTGGAGCCATTTGCCAGTGAGGAAAATATACTGTTTTTACATTACATCCTTAAAAACTTTATAAAAAATAATTCCTTAATACACAGTTCTTTTAAGAAGTGAGGTTTCTACATAATTTCTGCACCAACTCAAGAGCAGATTTCAGGATACCCTGTGCATCTTTTGCCAGTCATAGAAATTAACATGCAAAATACAGAAGAAAAAGGAAAAAAACCCCACCCTAGTTTCTCTATTTGCTTTCTATATGATTGTGGAAAGTACAGACTTCTTCAAGAGCTCAGCAAGTTAGTGATGATAACCTGACTGGAGCTATCCTAGTAGAAATGTTTGATGAGAGGAAGGTTGGGGGTCAGACCCAAATCTGTGCTGTTGATGTACAAGACTCTGCGTAGGGCAAGAGTTGCTATTCACAGTGTGCCAGTGAATTAGTTGGTTTAGGGATGTGCAGCATCCTGCTTTGCTCTACATTTCAGTGCAGTGGTACATGTTCACCACAAGAACAGCTCTTTTATCTCTTGAGCAAATGGGATTTCTGAACTTGGAAAAACTACTGAACCAAAAGCAGACCCTGGCACCTACCTGGGAAGTTGTGGGTGACTCTCACTGTGTAAAGCCTGAATTTGGGTGGTGGGTTGTTTCCTTTTCGTATTATGCAACACCATTTAAATTTTGTTTTCTCCCTCCAAAATAAGTATTTCCTAAGACAGAAAAAAAAAGGCGATATCTTGACATTTCTGTATGGTTTCCAGACAGAAAATCAGTGTTAGTGGAAAGCAGACACATTTTGGAACTGAAAAGGTGTTTGTGGGAAGTCAAGGATATGAAGAAATAAAGGAGTGGCTGGGAAAGGACTGACATTTAAAGATACCATGATGAGGAGAAGGTTGGGTTGCAGCTAAACTAAGCTGCATCTGATACAATGAAAAAAAATCAGAATTAAATTGAGGTTAGCAAATCCTGGCCTGACCTTGGCTCTTCCTTCATAATTTATGCAGTGTTTCCATCCTAAAGATTATTAATTGTTCTCTAGTGTTGTTTTGCCTTGTTGCAGTGGAGGTGTCCCTGATAATTACTAGAAGTTAATCAAGCAAGGCAAGCTAATGAGAGCTTAAAACTTGTATTATGTAAGCAGAAAACAGGGAGAGATTTTTCACAATAGATAATTTTCTCTTTCAGCACCACTGGTGAAATACCTCCAACAAAAATATCCTCAGAGTGAACTTCCTAGAAGGAAGCAGAAGTGCAGAGCAGGCCAGGATGGAACTGTAGAGGTGATTTATGGTTACAATACTTCCCCATCCAGTCCTGCCTCCTGCTCCCAGCTCCCAAATGTAAAAAGTAAATGAGCTCATCAGTGTCTTTCACCACTGTGAAGCTGGCTTTTTTTCAAAGTTGCCTGTAATTAAAACTGCAAAATCCACAGAACAGGAAATGCTAAAAGACTGCTTTGGCAGTGTAACAAATCAATGTCAATTGAACTTGACAAGTGTATCTGGAAACTGCATTCAGGTCTGCCACAGGTTTTATAGTGCAAGTTCATTAGGTTCTGAAAATCAATTAAAAAATAAAAAAAAAAGAAAGAAAGAAAGATAATGTGACTTAAAACACCAGATATTCCTGCTTGTACTGAGGTTTCTTGTGCTAAGGCATTAGTGAGTTATGTGCCATGCACACGTGAACCAGGGGTGATGATTGTTTTGGCTGCTTGGAGAGGGCCTGGTTTTGGGATGGCAGTCAGTGCCACTGGTAGCAGTGCCACTGCTCATCCCAGCAAAGTCATGAGCCATCATCCCATGGAGGCAGCAAAGGGCAAACCAAGGTTTATCAGACAATCTGGTGTTTGGTGAAGACACAACAGCTCTGTGCAGCTTTTTCACAGCACTCCTCAGCAGCAACGTGGGGTCACCCTGCTGGGGAGGAGTTGAGCTGGCCCCACAGCTTCCCCCACTCCTACCCTGGCCAGACTGGTGGTTCCCTCAGCAAACACCTCCGTGCACCTGCACACTCACAGCTCACATCTCACACTGTCATGGGCAAGTTCATGAGCAAACCAAGAGTGTCATCTTCTAATGCTATTTGGTAACTACCTATTGCTGGTTTGAGAAATGCCTACGTGTGAAAACCCAGTAGAAAGTAAGAGAAATGTTTGTCTAATCAACTGCAGCATGCTTAGGACATTACATAACCACCATACTATGTTGCTAGAGGATATTTTTACTATTTTGTACCTTAGACATTTTTATAACTATTTCTTAAAAGTTCAGCAGATGACAGTGGCATATCCTGATTGTTGTTATTATCAGACACAGAAATATTTTTGCTAAAAATTGTAAAAGGGCTGGAAAATATGTTTGTAAGTTCATGTAGAGATGGCATTAAACTATTTAAAAGGGCAAAAAGCTTTCTTCTTCACTGGGTTTTTTTGTGGTTTATAATGGGAGCACTGGCTGGATCTTTCCATCTGCTGTGCTGGCTGTTACTGCAGATGGTCATAATCTGTACATATGGCATGTGCATATATAAACTGAAATCAGGGTTGTCTTGGTGTAAAAGCAGGCACACAACAGGAGCTTGGGTGCCTAACACAACAGTGTTGGTGAAAGGGATAATTTAAAGCAATTTCATTTTTCTATGGGATATTTACATGGAATTAGGGAAAGTATTTCCTCTTCACTGAAAAGGAAGGGAAAAAAAAATCACTCAGCTTTTTACGGTAAATTTTGGGCCTGCAATTTATTTGGAGTCAGGTGTTGGTTTCAGCTGTGCCTTGAATTTGTGTTAGGTTTTGGGTTAAATGAGGACAACACCAAACTCTCATGAACCTCACAGTCAGTCTGGTTTTGGAGTCACTGCTTCTAACTCAGAGCTGGAGGAGGGATTTTCTTAGTAGAAAATGGCCTTCCAGAAAGCATGTAATAAAAGTCTTCACAAAGACTGAAGTTTATGTTTAAGTCAATCTCACTACCATTGAATATTCACTGAAACTCATAATAATCAAAGTTGCAAATGCCCTTGTCATCAAAAGTAGAACTTTCTGGTGAAGCTGGTGCTCACCAGGCAATTCAGCTTTTCTGCATCTGTGGTGCCCAGTTAGCAGTGCTGAAAACTTCCTGTGGAATATTGCCTCATGAACCAAGTTTAAAAAATTGCTTTCATAAAGTGTTAAACTTCTCATAGACATTCTGGAAAGTTAGGAAAAATACTCCAGTATTTATGTGGTGTGCAGAAAACTCTAACAGCAGCTCACAATTGCACTTACTTAAAAAAATTTAGCAACAAGTGCCTGAAAAGAAGAAGTCATTGGAAAAACAAGACATAAAGAATTTATCAGATATGGGATCAAATGTATTTTTAACATTTTCTCTACCTTCACTGATATCCTTTGTATTACAGTTTATTTGCAACATTTGCTCATTCATCAGACAAGCCAATTGCCAGCACAGATAAAGTCATGACTCTTACTCCTTTTTTTCCTCCTTTCTTAACATCTATTCTGCTGTTCTCTTTACAAACCTTTCTCCCTTTCTTGTACTAGGAAAAGGCTTCACAGTGAAAGGCTTCAGCTACAAGGCTAGAAAATGAAAATACAGTGACTTTAAAAGGGTTGCCGACACTCTGATACAACTTTATAAAGTTCTTTTTCTTTTTCTGTCATTACAGGTTTGTTTTGTGAATTTAGATGCCAACAGAGATGATTGCAGCGATGAGCAAGTGAAACAGGTAACTGCTTAGGTCTCAAAAACATGCCCAATGGATCTATTCAGGCCTACCAGGACTCTCCAGTAAAAATACAGATTAAAATTCTATAAGCAAATCAAAGCCAAGCCTAGATTTTTAGTGTTACAGAGAGCAATGCATAAGGAATCAGAAATTGTCTCAGCACTGGACTATGTTACATAGCATTTCTTATTCCCATCCCAAAAATTTGTTATGAATCATTGCAGTCTGAATTCACAGCAACCATATGAGTAGATTTCTTGCTTTTATGAGAGATGTGAACATGGACATGCTCACATGCATCCATTTTCTTTTAATTTGGCATAATACTACATAAAAAGAGTTTCTGGTGTCCAGCTCTGGCTCCAGTTTGTGATTTCTTTCTCTGTCCTACTGCCAAAAAGTCCCTGAAAATCTTCCACTCATCTAGGTCTTGTTCAGCTGAGCTGTCTTACTCAGTCAAAGTCCACATAGGTAGATTATGTGCTCTTGAGGAGGGGGTCTAGATAGAACAGAACTAAAGTTGTGTTTGATCTGTTTAACTGAAATTTGCAAGAGTAGGAAAAAAAGACATTTTTAAAAAGCAGTAAGAAACCCTGGTTCTTTTACAAGCACTGAGACAAACTACATCATGATATTATATTTAAAACATACCATTCCAGGAAAAAAAAAAAAACAAAAAAACAAAAAAAAACCCCATTAAATCTGCAAAAGTCACATTTTAAAGGGCCTGGTGTCACTTCTGTGCTTACATCTTCCTTCATAGTTCCTTTTACCACCCTGGCTCGGTACCCATGTTTGGCACACCAGTAGAGAAGCAATAGGTAGTGAGTGAACACAGGTAGGATCTCCTGACAGTACCCAGGGAGTTCTTTGGTTAAACCATCATAGTTCATTTGCTGGAACCACTTCTAGCTCATAGAACAGCCAGTACTGGCACCTTGATGCCTCCTGCAAGTCATTTGTTAGCAGGAACAGTTTTTCTGTGCTGTGTTCTGCATCCTGGATCTGTGAAAATTCAGTTGTCAAAAATAAATATGGCATCTTGCAGCAAAATGATTTTTCTATTGAATCAGCAGGTTAACTGTGCAGAACAGCTTGAGAGGTTTTACTTTACTGAAGCCACAGAAGCACTGGTTGTTTTCTAAAATGTGGTGGTTTTATTGCTGTTTACAGTGTTTGTTGAGGAACAAAAGCTATGAGAGGAAACAACAAAAGTTTCTCCCTCAATCTTAGAACTAGACATCTGTTCTCAGATTTCAGTGTAGGTAATAAAAATGCCCTGCTAGCACAGGTGCTATGCATTCTTTTCCAAGAGGAAACTCCCTCATCCCCATTTCTGTGTATAATAAGCAGGTTTTGTAAATTACCATTGAGTGGCATGGAATTTATGCAATACACTGGTGTGGTGAAAGCATTTCTTAGAAGACTTCTGAAGATGTTAGCACAGCTGTTGTGCATATGAAATAAGTAACTATTTACTAGCAGGTACTTGATTTACTAATAGGTACTGTTAGGATTTTGTATTGCTGATTGAACCTTGGAATGGGTTAACCTGGGGGGTTTTGTGTAAAATAATTATGCTTCCAGACTTCTTTTTTCTGAAGAAAAGGTAAAGAAGTGAAGTAAAAGATATATAAAATGCCATAATTGCTACCTAAGAAATCTGATAAAATGTGGCAATTTAGGCAGAAAAAGAGATACTTCAGGAAGTGCTTGTGATAACAGAAAGGTTATAATTTTAAAGAAAAAAATAAATGATGAGAACTTTTTTATGCTACAGTGAAACATCAAACTGAATTGAAGCACTGAATTCAGTTATGTCACATAAAAATACTTAGTCTCATCTGAAGATCATTCCCCTGAAAAGTAAACTGTTTCCCAATATTGATTTAGCTTTTCTAAGCCAGAAAGTTTTATTATATCTAATTCAATCCAAGGAGAACTAACAGTACTGCAAGCTTAATATTTTGAGGATGAAAAAGAAAAAAAATGAAGTATTGTTGCCTTGGTTAGTAACTAAAGCAGATGGCTGGGTGCCCAAATCTGCACTCCCTGCAGGGCTTTGCCACACATTCTGCACTAACACATGGGCCATGGTGGTGCAGAAAATGGAGGTGGTGTTTACTCTGCTCCTGCTCTGAGGGGTCAGCCCTGGTTCTCTGCTCACAGAACAAGGACTCCAGGATCCTTGGCAGAGAGAACTGCACCCTCAGAGCAGGTATTGCCTTTTTACCCTGGCCTTCATACACAAAGGAGCACAAATGTCCCCTGCACATGCTGGGGGCAATACACATCTCCTGTATAGCATCACTGATGCTGTGACTGTGACTGCTTTTGCCTCTAAGAAATACATAACACATAGGGAGTGACTATATCATTACTAATGGAAGGTCATGAAGGTATGCAGTGCAACAGCAAAGAAAGGCACATTTCATGTATCTCCAATATTTTTGCTGTTGCACGTTTAGCATTGCATCAGTTTGGTTGGCAATTTCCAGGTAACTTCCTCTGGTTTCTTGCTAGTCATATGCCTGGAGGAAAACAGGATGATTTGCCCTGTTCTCATTACCATGCCTACTGAAGCTTTTGTGTTTCAGACCATGAGAGAGACACTGTTTTCACAGTCTAAGGAACTCACATGTAACAGGAAGTATTTAGATGCACCAATCCAATCAAGCTGTTTAGCATGTGACAATGTGAGGGATGGCAGATTGTCCTGCTGGACACTTGAGCAAAAAGTTTATTCTATCATCCTTGTCTTGTCTGGTGTCTCAAAAGAAAGAATGTGCATTTTAATGCTGCCAGTGCTATTCCTAATCTACTTGAAACAATACTTCTAAGTGAACTTTCTAAAAGGATCCTATAAGTGATATTTCATTTTAACATTTATAACTGTGCAACTCAGACTTCATTACCTGAGAGCAAACTCTCTGTTTCATTCTACAGAAGCTGATCAGTGTCTCCCCCAGCCTCCCCAAACTGATCAGTTCGATGAACGTACAGCCACCGAAGGAAAATGAAATTGTCCTGCTCAGTGGATTGACAGCAGGAAACCTCCAGGCCGATTATGAGGTTCCCCAGGTAGGAGCCAAACTCAGCTTTAAGATCACATCATGCCTGTGAAGGGTGGAATTTGGAAAATGGGAAAAAGGAACCTGAAAGCAAAGGCCTGAGATCAGTTTGAGATGAGTGGAAGTTTGCGAGCATACAAACTACAGCCTCTGTCAGACAGACTTTAGCGTGGTGCACAGCAGGGGGACACACCAGGTACACAAAGATAGCTGAGAGGTCCTGCTATTCCCCCTGGATCCTGCAGATCTGGGTTGCAGCTGCTAATGCTTTAAGCCACATTAGCACTTGACCCTTCAGGGGAGGCAGGCACTGCTGGCAGAGATGACTGATTTATAAGGCCAGATTTCAAGAGTAGCAGAAGGGCAGCAGAGAGACAAAGAGGTGACACTTCTGTGCATAGAGCTGAGCCAGGGCACTTGCCTTTCCAGTGGTCTTGCCACTTCCCACTTTAATTCCCAATTCATCTTTACCTCTCAACTTCATTAAAACTCCACAGTTACCCTGGAGTACAAAACTCTCTCACCAATTTAAAATGTGAACAGGTATTGCCAGGTTTGTCTGCCACAGATAAGAAAATAAGGGAACTTTGTTTCACTGAAATTACCTTGTGTACAAAAGCCTTCCTGAAGCAGACCCTGTGACAGCTGTGTTGCAAAGATCTCTGAATTTTATAGTTTACCAATAAGCTGATCATTAAGAGAGCAATTATCTGGTTATTGAGCTTTCTTGCCACTCATGACTAATGGCTGAGTTTAGAAATGTTTAACAAATACAAACACAAGGCTGTGGTGGGAGCAATGGAGCTCCAAACCCACATCCCAAGGTGTTGCAATCCACACAGGGGTGGTCTGAGACCCAAACAAGGTGACTGAAATACCCAAGTCACCCCTGTCTCCACAAGCCTACAGACACTGAGACTGGCAGCCCTCTCACAGAGAATGGAGTCAAGAGACAAACAGGAACTAAATAAATTTCTGTCGAGTAAAGCTTTGCATTGAGACTGGATGAGATTTATTGGCCAAATATGCCACAGTCATCCTGTTGCTTGGCTTTCAGAGAAATTCATTTGTAAGGTGACTGGCAGAGTTTTGTAAAAGGATTTTTATGCCACTCTCCCTCAAGCCGTTTTCACAAGTACAACCCCACAAAATGTGGATTGGGGAAAAAGCAGGGGAATGTCTGATCTAAAGCTGCATCTCTTTTTCATAGCATTTTTCACAATACAATGCATGCTCAAGCCTGATTCAATTTCATAGCAGCTATCTAATTTATCTTTTCTGTTTTAACACACTAAGTTATCTAGTTTTCTTTTCAGACATGTTTCTTAGGTGGAAAGGAAAAACAAGCTAATAAACATGTTCATCTAGCATAACACTCATCCCACTCTCTTTATTAGTAGATGATTGGTTTGCATTCACAGTCAAAGACAAAAGGTCCAGGATAGGGTCACCTTCCTATGTTAGCTACTGTGCAAGTGCCCAGAGGGTCGAGGGCATCTTTTGCACAGTCTAAAACTTCTGCCTCGATCCCATCCAAAGTTGGTGCCACCCAAGCTGGCTCTTTCCTGGGAGCCTGAGTTCAAAGCATCACAAGCTGCAAAAGCTTGGCTTTGGTTCAGGATACATCCATACAACAGGCATGGTCCCATGCAGAGACATCAACTCAGCTCTGTTGTATAAATGTCCAACTGTTTTAATATCAGTAAAATGAGGATAACAAGAGTTCCTTCCTCTCAGTTTCTGTCCAATTCAACTTAATTGTACAGCTTCTCTAGAGAAGGCACTTTTATATAAAGGCTGAGCACGTTGTGTACTGGATCCCCATTTCCAGTGGGAGGTTGTATTGCCCTGAAATAATGGAGCTTTGGATAAAGAGGGAGAGCAGCAAAGAAACAAAATAAGACACTATTTTAAAATGGTCTGTTGGAACATCTAAAGGTGACCTGCTCTTCACAGTCTTACCAGCCAGTATTTAAAGGCTGTCTTCAAACAAGCATTGCAACAGAAGTGACCCTGAAAAGGAATTCATGCCCACAAACAATTCCCTCCAGAGAGATAATACAGGTAGTGTGAGACCATTAATAACAGCATGTCAGATGACTAACATCACCTAATTATCTGTCATTAAAAATACAAGTTGATTGAAAACAATCTCCTGTGATACAGCTGGGTTCTCTACTAAAACACTTGTATAACAAAAGCTGTCAGTCCAAGAAATCTTCTTTTGGCATACGGGTAACTGCACACTGTTACTAACATTGAAATGACAAATCGTATGGCATCTTTGCAACAGAACATTCCCGAGATATTTATAGAGAGGGAGGCTTAAAATAAGTGTTATTTTTTAATTGAATAACTGAGATTCTTTTCCCCTCTAGTGTCCTTGGCTGGCAGATGTCTGCTTGGTTCAGTGTGCGAGGGGGGACAGGAGGAACAGCGCAAGCTGCATAATTTTTGAAATAAACAAGTTTCTGATTGGACTTGAGCTCGTTCAGGAGAGGCAGCTGCAGACAGAAACTCGTGTCCTAAAGCCTGAGGATGACACAAACTGCTCTGTTTCCTCAATAGAAGAAGATTTCCTTACGGCCTCCGAGCACCTCGAGGATGACAACGAGGCTGATGAATATAAAGCTGGTAAAAGCAGGGGGACTGAGCATAATTATGCTGTTGCTCATACTGCAAAGCAGCTATAGCAATGCTCACCAAAATTGCACTTGATGTTAATTCATGCATATGTAATTTAGAAAATGGACAGCCATTCATATTTTTTAAGTTTTGTTCAAGACAAGGTACATGCCTGTGCAGTACTTTTACAGAGCAGTAATGGACTACAAAGTCATACAGCTCTTTTATTTTAGAAGTCACAAGTTACTCTCCAAAAACTAATTTTTAATTTTTCTCAACAGGTCATGAAAAATTAAATGTTTCAGAAGCATCTTCAGATATCAAAAAAAGTAAAGGAAAGGGATTTGAAAACATTCACTATAGAAAAGCCAGGTTGCCATTCATTCTTGAAGGGAACTGCATTAACAAAGATAATGCAGCTGCTCAGGTCTCTGAAACTGTGAATGTTGTGGCTGAAGATGGCACCTCACAATCTGAAGATAAGTCAGACCAGGAAATACTGTGGCAGAAGGAATTAGCTGAAAAAGGTACTTCATCATTCAGTACTACTAATTTGACTAGTGGGGTTGAAAACTCAGCACTTATGTTAGAAGATGTATCTGTAACCAAAATGGCTAAAGAGGAGCTGGAGCCTCGGGGTGACCCCACAGTGAAACACAGCAGCAAGGCAGATGGGGAAGATTGTGCAGGGATCAGGAAAACTGATCCTCCCTCCCAGAATGAGCAGGCAACCACAGGCCAGTACGCCACAAATTTAGCAGAATCTGTTCTGCAGGATGCGTTCATTAGACTGTCACAGTCTCGACCCAGTTTCAGTGAGGAGGCTGCAGTCAGCATCTCTGTGGGAAGCTCCTGTAAGTCAGAAGATGCATCTGCTTCCCGATCATGGAATGAACTCCCAAAGATTGTCATAGTGCAAAGTCCAGACAGCTCTGAGAATGTTCCTGACTGGCCAGGATCTGCCTTCCCCAGCCTGAGCCACTGGGCTGAGGCAGAAAGCTCTGCTGAAGTTTCAGATTACTTTGAGGAAGAACACTCAAATGGACATGACCAAAGTGCACTGGAAGTGGCTCTGGCTTGTGCAGCCACTGTCATTGGAACCATTTCCAGTCCCCACGCTGCAGAAAAGTTCCGCCGGGAGCAGGAAGCCACAGACTCAAGAAGTGGAGTGGCTGCTGATGAAGAGGTGCATGCAGCACCCTCACAGCTCCTTGACTGTGCTGGCACAGAATACTCCTTCCCATCTGCACTCTGTGGCATGACTCAAGTGGCAAGTGCTGTAGCCATCTGTGGCCTGGGGGAAACAAAGGAGGAGAAGTACCCTGCAACTTCCAGTGGACTTCTGTCTGCTGCTCAGGCCTCTGCAGCCATCACTCTGCATTGCAGCTTAGCTGTAGGAAGCAGCATGGAGAAGCTGAATGAGAGCATTGCAGAGGTGCTTCTCAAAGAGGCATCTGTAATTCTGACAAAACCCAACACATACAAAAATGTAGGGCATTTTATGGAATCCATGAACAGGAAAATTATTGAAACAGGAGCAAGACCACGTATTCCACGTGCTGATGGAGTAATCAAGGACGAACTTGCACAAAACTTATCCAATATTATTCTACGACATTCTATGGAAGAGGTTAGGAAGAAGAGACAGCTACAAGCCCATTCGGAGGATGGCTCAAGTACACAAGACATTTTCACAGAGACTGCAAACGAGTTGCTTTTCAATATAATATATTTCACTTGCAAGAAGATGAACGACATAAGGCAACTTGAAGAGTGTTCTCCTCTCTTCTCTGAAGGCACAAAAGCAGAGAAAATAACAAGAGCAGAAGGATGGCCAACACTGGCAACAGCATGTGAAACTTCACACAGCCCCCTTGATCACTCTGCTGCTAAGCCATTTGGTACATCCTACAGCACCAGTACTAGCAAAGATCTTGAAAAGGTCACAAGCACTTGCAAGAGTGAGATCAAAGATGTAAATAGCAATGAAGGTTCCACACTGAACTCAGAACCAAGTGGAGATACAGGGCATAACATACTTGGTGCAAAAACATCTCCCAAGAAGAGATACCTGAAAAGAACTGCACGAGACTGTTACAAATCCCCAAATCAGAGTAACAATCATCATCAGAAGAAAGACTACAGATCATTTTCAGACAGAGAAAATACCCTTGCAAACAGTGAATGCAGGCACGGTGTTCAAGAACAGCTGTCTTCCAGTGCCACCATAAATACAGAAAACCAAGCCAAGATTAAGTGTGATTCTGTGCTAAATAATGATGTTCAACTTAGCTTGTCTTTGTTAGGAAACCATGTGTTGCTTCCTTCTCAGCCTGTGCTACAGGTGAAAAATTCAAGGGACAAATATTGTATAACAGACTTTGCGGAAGAGTTGGCAGAAACAGTTGTCTCTATGGCAACAGAAATAGCTGCCATTTGTCTAGAAAATTCAAATGGCAAGCAACCCTGGTTCTGTGCATGGAAGAGAGGCAATGAATATCTGGTGACCCAGAGTTTATCCTGCAGAACCATGAAAAGGAAGAAGGAAACCCATACCAATGGTTCTGTGGTTCGGAAGCACAGGGCGCCTCGGCTTAGTGAGATCAAAAGAAAAACAGATGAGCATCCTGAGCTAAAGGAAAAATTGATGAATCGGGTAGTAGATGAATCTATAAACCTTGAGGACACACCAGATTCAGTCAATCTCTTTGCGAATGAAGTGGCTGCCAAGATCATGAACCTCACTGAACTCTCCATGGTTGATAGCATCTGGCAAGGTCCAAACCACCCCAGGAACAGACTGCACTGTGAAAGGTGGAGCCGAGCCAAGGCCTCAAGCTGTGAGAGCATACCAGAGGAGGACTCAGATTCCAAAGCCTCTCTTAATACCCTAGGCCTCATGAACAGCTTTGGTCACTCTCTGAGCCAGACAAGTTCTGTCTCAAAGCAGTCTAGTTGTGAAAGCATTACAGATGAATTTTCAAGATTTATGGTGAACCAGATGGAAAACGAAGGAAGAGGTTTTGACTTATTACTGGATTATTACGCAGGAAAAAACGCGAACAATATCTTAACATCTGCCTTGCAGCAGGTAGCTAAGAAAAATGGCCATCTTAATGTAAGACCAAGTTGCCCATCCAAACAGTCCAGCACAGAAAGTATAACAGAAGAGTTTTATAGGTATATGCTAAGAGAAATCGAAAAGGAAAATAAAGATAATACATCATGCTCTCGGAATTCAAAGGACTGGTGTGGCAGTTTGCTGGCACCCTCTCTGCGGTCACCTTTCTGCTTCAGGCAGTCGTCGATGCCCGACAGTCGATCCTCAGGCTCCAGGCTTACAGTCAACATCCCAATTAAAGCAAATTCCCTGGATGGGTTCGCCCACCACCGCCAAGATTCCCTAAGTGTCCAGCCCGTCAGTACCGTGGCTTCTGCAGGGCTCTGCAAGTCTGACTCGTGCCTGTACCAGAGAGGCAAGACTGACCAAATCACAGACATGCTGATCCACGAGACCTGGGCCAGCTCCATCGAGTCCCTGATGCGCAAGAACAAAATCATCGCAGATGAGGCAGAGGCTACAGAGGCAGACCAGTTTTACAGTGATTCTCCACCGCATGTGGAACAGTATGCAAAAAGACTGGCTGCAAATATTGTTGAAAGTGGTAAAAGTTTAATTGTTGTCCAGCAGGATTCCTTTGATTATACGAGCCGAGAACACGTGCTGGAAAGCAAACATCCCCAAAGCACAACCCAGATACAGCCCAAACCCAAAATGGAGGAAGTAAATTTGGATGAGAAAAAAGAGCATGTGAAGAGCCCTGGAAGCCTCCCTGCGGGACAGCACAGGGAAGTGCCTTTAATTCAGATAGAAAGTGATCAACGAGATGAGCCAGATAAAGACTCAGAGTCCTTAACTTCATGTGGCCCACCTGGAAAGGGGCATCAAAGCAAAGAAAAGCCTCCAGAAGCTTTGGATGGGAAACACATGGTTTCCAGTTCCCCAGTAAGTAGGTGAGTGACAAAACAGCAAATCAGCACCTTGCTTTGGTCTTTGGTTTATTTTCCCAGTGAAAGTTATTTTGGTAAAGGAAGAAGATAAGATTTCTTACTTTTAAAGAAATAAGCAGAAAAGTTTTGACTACAGTCTTCTTTTGACATAAAATCACCCATTCATGTGTCACAGTGACGCTTTCTGGAGAAAACTTACATTGACTGTGACATTATGGTATTAAGATTTAAATCTAATACTGCACAGACAAGTTCTCTCTCTACAGACATTTATGTCTCTCATAAGGCAGGAAAGATGGACCAAGTTTAAACTTTTATTTAGTGCAGGCTGGTATCTGAACTACAAAATAGATAAATAAAAATCAGTGCTAGTGTATAACAGACAACAGGACTTGACCTGTAGTTCTCTGCTATGCTTGTTGCAAGTAACGTTTTGTGTACTTGGAAACAAGACCAGACTACTGAGAGCTTGAGGTTTAACTTTGTTTTTACAGCCTGGAGCTACAAGTAGTGAAAATTCTTTGGTGAAGGAAAAATAAGAATAAAAGTGGCCCTCACCTCTTAGTTCAAGACTTCTCTGGTAGAATTTAGATAGGGAAAATAAGAACATTTTATTTTAATGTAATTTTAAGGAGTTTACATCACAGCTTACCATCCTCTCCTTACAGCTGTACTCCTTTTGTAAGGAAATGTTCAGCTTGCTTTTGTTAAGGTAAAGTGTGAGCCATCATGAGAGTGCAGTGCAAATGCAGAGTATTGCTGTGGGTGCTCTGAGGTGAAGGGAATGCTCTCTCTCGGGGCATTGTCTCTTTATCACAGTATTTCTTTGTATCTGTTACTTTAGTGGGCTCTAAACTGCCAGTCTTGGAGCACTGCAGCACCTCATTATCTCAGAGTGGCAGAAAAAGTGCAGGTGCTGGTGTTAGAAACCATTTTGTAGCTCATTTTATTCTAGGCAGTGCTGTGTTTCAGCATTTGACAAAGCTCTGCTTGAAGTGAGAAAGTAGATAGATTGTAAGCACTTCCCTGTGTATGGCAGCAATTAGGTGGATAATTACCATGGTGTCACTAGTCTTTCATACTGGCTCTCCTGCACTAACCTTCCTCCTCCTTAAAATGCAACCTGCTTTGAGTAAGATAAATATAGAAATCCACCTATTTGGAATCTTGACTGCTTGAAAATGAAGTTATTTTTACAGTTTACAAGCCCTTTCATCTTTTCCTCTGCCTTTGCAGCAGAGTTCCCAACATGGCTGTGACATGGTTAAAGCAATAGGATTGATAGGGCAGAATTTCTAAGCAGAGGCTACATCTGCCTGAGCAGCTTGGCAGTTCTGGTTCAGCTTGCCTCCATTTCTGTCCATTGGCCTCATTTGCAGCCTAAAATGCAGAGTTCTTCCAAAGCAATCTCAAATAGAAGCTGCCCAAGTGCTCTCCAGATGTGCTCCTATCCTTGCTGGGAAGGCAAAGCCTCCAGTGGTTCTTCACACAGATCTGAACTATTTGTGGCATGGCTGTCTGGACTAAGTTTAGGCTGAAGTGAAAACCTAAAAATATATATAACATAGCTATAAAAGCATCAGTAGAAATTGCTCTGATCCACTCCCACTGCATGAAATTACTTGCTAGTTCAGATACAGGCACATAGGACTCCAGGCAAAATATCAAGCAGACACAGAGTCAATTAGGGGAAAAAAAAACCATGAAGACCTTCAGCAATGAAAAAAAAAAAAAAGCTGTTTCTTGTATGTAGGCAGTGCAATAGAGCCACAGTTACACAGAAACTGTTCCAAGTGACTGTTCACAAGTGGAGAACCGTCAGTTCAAAGCATCACTGGTGTGAGATGTAATTGCATAATGAATCAAACAAAACCCAAAATGCCAAGAAAACATCACCCACACAAATCTCTTGTGTTTTGGAGCAGGTGTCAGGAGCTGCCTGTCCTGTGGTAAGAAGCTGAGTAACACCCCTGCCCTGTGGCCTGGCTGCTCAGAGAGGGCAGGGGCAGAGTCCTGGCCCAAGGGCTCAGCGTGGCACAGGGCTTTGGCAGAGCTGACTGCCAGGGGAGCAGAGCCCCAGGCAAGCAAGGCCCATTCTCCCTGCACAGGCTGCACCTCTGGCATCCAGCATTAATGCAGCAACCTCTGAGAGTGAGAGCTTGGCAAAAAGAGATACTGAGACAATATCACTGTGGGTATATGCTTAATCAAGGTGATTCCTGAGGAGCAGTAGATTTCTGGTGTGATCTCCTGCTTTACCTGAAGGCAGATGCCTTAACCACAACTACACATAAAGGTGTGAAGGCAAGAACTTCTCTAGGGAGATCCTGCAGAGGGTTATCAGTACAGAACATAACATAACATTGCTTTAATCCCTAAATTGCAAATGCAGACTATCCAGTGAATATAACAAAAATTCAGTTTCACTTTACTTGTTATTCTGGCACTACAGTGATATAATTATTGGAGGGATTGATTATTTTCTTTTGTATCCAAAGCCCAGCTTAGCTCTAAAAACTGAGCAAAAATATGGTTTCTTTTTTTGTTTCTGTGTTTGTTGGGAGCATGTGTACATATATATTGCATACACACATGTGTGACATATGTCAAGTGTGCTGAATTAAAGCATTTTTCCCTTAACCCTGTACTTTAGACTCAGTCTGGGCTCCATCTTCAGTCTGGTTTCTGACTGTTGCAATATTTTGTCCTTCCCCAGCCTAAGCAGTCAAGATCCTAAGCACATGTCAGACTCAGAGTCATTACTGATTCACAACTCACAATACTTTCCTACTTTCACTTCTTTCAATTTTAATAAAGTAGAAAACCCTGTCAATTTTACAATTTTAATAAAGTAGAAAACCCTGTCAAGAACTTTATTTACCCATTGCACGACAGGGATTTAGCAGCCATATATATTTCCAAGAAATTCTTTCATTCTGCAGTAACATATACCTCATATTTCAACCACTGATTGACTGAAGTGCATTAAGCAATAAACCTTCACAGTGATCAGGTTTTTTATAGATGCTGAATCTTTCTGTACAAGCTATGCATACTTAAATCTAGAGCTTGTGTTTATTTATAGCCGTCATAACAAAGTCCTTTTTTAAGAGCATCTCAGGCCAGATGTTCTGCTGGACTCTATGTATAAATTATAAGCTTGTCCAATCTTTTGCATGTCTATAATTCTGCAGCTTGGTTGACTTTAATGAGCAGCATTGCCTGAAGATTGGTGGCACCAGTTTGCTTGCCTATATTACAATATCAATGTGCCTTCCCTATCACCCTGCCAGCAGCAGTCCTCAGAGCAGATCGGATGCTGAAATCATCGGAGAGACCAAAACAGCTGAAGAATTTCCAGCCCATCTCAGCAGCAGTGAAGAGAGCACTGGCAGCTGGTCCCAGCTGGCCAATGATGAGGACAACCCTGATGACACCAGCAGCTACCTGCAGCTCAGCGAGCGCTCCCTGAGGTACCCACGTTGTCTCTTCCCACTGCACTCTGTGCTCTGCCCACCAAGCCTAGCCTGCATCAGCAGTGAGAGGCAACAGCTTGAGGTTTACTCAGAATACTGTAAAGAATGTCTAATGGCAGACTTTAGTTCTTTATTTTTTAATAAGGGAAAAAAAATTACCCATGTTCTGATTCTCAGCCAGGTCTTTTTAGTATTGGTGAGTAGCTTGACTCAGACAAAGAAAAAAACCTCCTGGCATCACTAAAGTGTCTCAGTCCTACAGCAAAAAGGCCATTGGACAATTTGCTATAGTTTTTCTTTTAATTTATTTGCTGTTGTTTGCTTAATGTTTATTTTGGCACCTCCTTAGCCAAGATTGACAAGACTGCCATTCTCAGCAGAAATCCATGTGCTGAGAACAAAAATTGAGCCCTGATCTGATTAGACTGGCACAGGGTGCAAATGAATAGAGGATGACCAATTTTTCCCTGAGTAGACATAAATTCAAGAGCTCCTACTACTATGACCTAATTTTGTTCCAGTTCAAGCCAGGACAAATGTTTGAAAATGTTATTTTATCCAAGTTATCCAAGGACTAAATAGTCCTTGGAGTTTATATAGAGTGGTGATAGTTTGACTTCAGCCCTTTCATAGCATCCAGTTGAGTAAGGTTTTTCCTTCACATGCTCTTAGACTATGTTTTAAAATATTATCAAGTAATCACATCTTTCTCTTAAGATGACAAGGAGGGAAGACATTATGGTAATGAAGCAGGGAAAAGAAAGAGTCTCTGTCAGAGAGCACTGTTGGCTGGCTGAAATTACTGAACAAAACAGGACTGTCAGTGCAGCTGAACATTCATCCTGTTGTTACAGTATCAACCTTTAACTGTTAAAGTCCTTGGTCTGAGAGAGCTGAAGTATTGTGCCTTTCAGCTCTGCACTGGAACAGAAATTGCTACAGCAAGTCTGAATGCATGGCATGCTGACAATGTCTAAGATTGTCTCAACACGCTGATTGGGAAAGGAACTGTCTAATCCATCCCTCTAATGTAGGGGAAAACACTATTAGTTGGGTTTTCAGTAAATTTAAGTGGTTCACCATGACTTGCCACACAGAATTTGTTCATGGTAATTGACTTGCAGCCAGCAAATTCACAACCTGTCCATGAGACTATCACAGTATCTGCATAAACATTCACTGTCACATTTATAATGATGTTATAAAGTGAACTGGTAATATTTTTTCCGAATATCCTCAAGTGTGCTACTTCATCCTTGTGAAGAAGCCAAAAAGAATACTTCTGTGTATTTGTGGTCCCAATGAGCAATTGGCTTTGATTAAAATCTCAGTCTTTCAGAGTAGTCAGAAACATGAGGGGTCATCCCTGTACCTGTGGGTTCCATCAGACCCCAAACAGTATTTGGGGTATGATGTAGTACACTGAAACTGCTGCTGGTCACCTGTGTGGACTCACCCTACAGGTAAGTGTGTGATGGGCAGCCAGTGTCTTGCGCCTGAACTCCCCATGTTCAGAGGGAGCTGGATCTTTGCAGGTTTCTTGCAGGACATCTCTGTACCTGCTAATCCTTCTTTTCAAGGACTCAGGCAGATTCAGTTTTTGTTTGATGCCAAGTGTTCATTGCAAAAGCCATTCACAAGAAGACAGTCCACTTTTTTTCCCCTGCAATTTACAGCATCACTTGATGCACCTGATACATGCTTGATCTAGAACTATTTTAATAAAAGCCTCCTTACTTTAAGCAGACTAGTGTGCTTTATTCAGGGAACCACTTGCTGAGCACAATTGATTTTATGGAACAGAGCTCCTCCCCACTTTGCTTTGTAGAGAAATAAATTTTTAGAAGATATATGGAGACATGTTCAGCACAGCTTGGCACTAACACTTAAACTTTTGCTTTGTCAGCAATGGCAACAGCAGTACAACTAGCAGTCTTGGCATTATGGACCTGGAAATTTATCAGGAGAACGTGCCATCTTCTCCTATGATTAAGTAAGTAGTCACTGAAGTGAGACTTGATGTTTAGTCCAATTTTAACTGCAAATCATTTATGCCACCGAAACCATGCCAAGCCCTGCTTTGCACCTGCTGCTGTGCCTGCCCATGGTTTCAGAAAAAAGCACAGGCAGGTGTCTGTGCAGAGTGAGGGCACCAGACAGTGAAAAATTACAGGAAAACCCAGTCAGGTGGATCTCTTGAGAACACAGATCCATCAACCACCCTGTCTAAAAGACAGTTCTCTGTCTTTTAGATAAGTAACTTCAGATATTATCAAAACTCTAGTGTAATACCAAGGAAAGGCAAGCGAATAAAGATAAATTAAAAACAATTTTAAAAAACCCAATAGCATTCTTTCCAATAATAATAACAATAAGAATTTGGCACACAGTACATCTTACCTATTGTTTCTGGGAATGTTTCTACTGAACATGCAGTTCAGTTATCAAGAGATGTGTGAGTACATTCTGCCTAAAGATCCTGGTACAACCTGCCAGCTGGTGAATGTCATTATGCAGCCAGGGCACACCCACTGCACAAACCTACAGACTGGACATCACATACTGAACATGGGAACTTCTGAAGTCAGTGACATCAGAAAATTGTCACAGCAAAATACAGACATTGGAAATTCAGCATTTCCACCCAGGTTATGAGACTTGCTGTGTCTTACCATAATGTCATTTGCTTGTCATTTTGTGAACTGTAAAGATGCACAGATCCTGGTGAAACGTAACCCATGACATAACTAATACAAGAACTTCATCCTGCTACAGAAAAATGCTGCAATTCAGTTTTTCCTGATTCACAGATTAATAATGAAATATATTCAGCATTTTATTGTTTCATCCTATGTAACCTTTTTCTTGCAGTTTTCTAGGTCTTGCATTGAGGGAGAAGTTTATTCATCATGAAACAATGTTGTAGACTGTTCCTAAATATGACTAATAAGCTTTGTTGTTGTTTGTTTCTAAGTGAATTAGTAGAAGAAAAGGTTTTCCTTAAAGAACAGACAGAAAACACTGAGGGTAAGTTGAACTATATCAATTAAAACGTACAGTTTGAAGATAACACAAGCAATTGCACAGTAACTAGTGGGATTATTTTTCCAGAAAGTACTTCTGAGCTTTCAGTGGGAACAGCCAACTGTCAAAAGAACCTCCTGGTGATAAACTTTGATCTGGAGCCAGAGTGCCCTGACGTGGAGCTGCGAGCCACCCTGCAGTGGATTGCTGCTTCTGAACTTGGAATTCCAACTATCTATTTTAAGAAATCTCAGGAAAACAGAATTGAAAAGGTAATTTTCACAGAATGGGGCATACTATTAATGTCTCCATAACTGTAACAGTTATGATTTATTGAAGTTATTGAGCTTAAAAGCAGATGCAAAAACCTCTTCATTACATCAAGATGGCAACACTGCTGTTTATGAGAGAAAGGAATGAGAGGACAGGTGTGTCGGAACTTAAAGGATGTGAAATACGTAGCAGATTGTCTGTGCCATAAGAAAATGTCACCATGATACTTTGTCCAGTGTCCAGGTTGATACTTTGATGAATCTGTTCACTTTTTCATATCAATGATACTTTAAATACCAATGCCCAAGGCAGAATTAACAGAATCCTTTATGTGGCTGCATTTGAAAGGCTGCATGTGGCTTACATGGAGTTTAAGTGCAAAGGTTTAAAAAAATAAAAATAAAAAATATTTTTGTGTAGACATGACATGTACAACGTTCACCTACTTGGTCATTATAGGACGTTGTTTGGACTTAAGATTTTCATTCCTTATTCTGGTTCTGCCTTGCCTGTAACACCAACTACAGCAGCCTCAGGTTGGTCTGGACTTGTGCCTGGCTGTTCATAAACTGCTCCAGCTGAGGGTACAGCTTTTGAGAGCAGAAGTGTCTTTCCAGAGAGAGTGGAGAGACAGATGACTGAGAAACCTCCTGAGGTGTTAGTCCAAGCCAGGTCCAGGAGCAACACTGAAGTCCAAAATAGCCACAAGAAGTGCAAACTTTTTCTATTTCTGAATGATCAGCTGGGCCTCCTTTGTAGACCCCACCAAATACCAACCACAGCAATTCAGGAAAGACCAAAAAAGGGACCCATTTCCAAGATCAGCAAGAGAGCTTAAGCTTTAAGACTTAAAAACATGTTAGTATTTAAGTCAATTAATGAAAAAAGTATTACAAATCAGTATTTTGGTCTCTTATGGGAAGATCATTTTGAGTAGCAGAGATATTGTTTGATTTTCTTGAGTACATGCATTTGGGAATCATAAACATAATTTAAAATGCATTCAACAGCAACAGTCCAAATTGCATCTAATTAAAGAAACAGCTGTCAGCTTTACCCATGTGCTTTGGCAAACAGTTAATTCAATTGCAAAAATACACTAGAGAATAATGAAGCACATCCTGCCTACAACAGCACTCTTGGAAATCACGTGTCTATTAAATATCATTAAAATACACATTAAAAGTTTAGACTGCAGTATGTAAATAGCAAACAGCTACACTAACTAGAGACACAATCTTTTCTTTTGTGCTCTAAAACTAAAAACGGAAGGAGCAAACTAATTATTGTGAAATTCAAAGATTTGAAAAGTTTTGATTTTCATTTATGTGCTTCAGAAGAAAACGGGACCAGATGGATGACCCTGTGAAGCCCAATATTAAATACCAAGTGGACAAAACTCAGGATTTTTTTTTATAACTGCTTAGGAACATACATTTAACCTCTGGTTTCTCAGGAAATTAAAATAAAGTCAAATACAGATACTGTCTATGTTTAAAACACACCTGTGATAAATGTAAAACCAAAATTTTACAGAGTTCCCTCTCACCAGTAGTATTTGAATATTTAAAATACTATGGCACATATATATGGAAGTACAGAAAATTAAACAAAGTAAAATATAGCTAGTGGTAATGCAAAAATATTTTTTCAAGATGGATAATCTCACTTCCATTATTTTGACAATGAGTTGTTGATAACATGGCAAATAGTGATCCTTTATCAAACTGACTTTGTCTGTTTTTACTTTCATTGCAATAAATAAATAATTGACAGAAGCAATTAATTTAGAAAATGTCATGAGAGCCTATCAGTCTTTGGGGAGCTATGGAACTAGAGAAATTAAGTTTTTATAAATAGCAAGAACGTTGATGTTGCTGTGTACTGAATGGGGTCCACTCCTTTATACAGCTGTGCATTTACAAAGGGGTGGGCTAAAAAGAGTTAGTGCCTATGCATTCCACAAAACCTTAGAAAATGTTCACCAAATCCCAAGTGTATTTCATGGTGTTGTTTTTATTTAGTTTCTAGATGTGGTGCAGTTAGTGCAGCGCAAGTCCTGGAAGGTGGGGGACATCTTCCAAGCCGTGGTGCAGTACTGCAAGCTCAGCGAGGAGGGCAGAGAGAGCACACCCAGCCTGTTTGACTGGCTGCTTGAGCTGGGCTAACAAAGCTCCCTGGTTCAGCTCTCCTGTTTTATTCCAGTTTAAATAAGCAGTGGTTTGTGTAATGCTCTGATTTCTGAACATCACTGAATAAAATGTGCAACATGTACAAACTCTACAAGAACAGCACAAGTCCGTGCCACAACTGACCCAGGAGCGAAGTGGATCTGAATTTATTGTGTCTTTCTGTGTCATGAGGGACTCTTGACATGTTGTGCTGTAGGATGCACTGTACTACGAGGGGATGGATTTTTAGCCTCCTGAATTAATGAACTACACAGTAAAGGCTTAATTATCTAATATAGTCAATTTTCATCGATTTGATTAAATCAGTCAGGTAAAATGGGATAGTAGCCTACCATTCAGTTTTAAAGCAACACTGATATTTGCACAGTTTAACTGTTAGAAGCAGAGTGTGTTTCAGAATGCCCGGAGGCACCCTTGTCCCTAGATAATATTTATGGGTTTCTGAAATCCCCATAATATGCTAAGGGGTAAAAGCTTTTGAACACTTAACGCCTTTGCAGTTAGATAACACAATAAAAAGCTGCTGAAAACACATTTTAGTTTCTTCCCATGTGTTTTTATTTCTCTTCCATAGCTGTTCCTGACTCCTGCAACCTTCCCAAAGAAATAAAATCCAGTCTCCTAGTTACTATCCTTAAAAGACTGATTCCTTTTCCCTAGGAAGCAGTGCAGTTCAGTAGAGCTACACCTGGTAGATTCCTGCACACAGCTCTGTGAGCCAGGGCAGCGGTTCTCGAGCCCTGTCCTGCCCCAGCCCTGCGACCTTGGGCGAGTCATTTCACCTCTGTGCCTCAGTGTCCCTGCGTGGCAAAAGGGAATCATGATAGTACAGCTGTTACCTAAAGTGCTTCTGTTGAAAGCACTATGTAACATTTTACATATCAATTAAAAGCAGTGAAAAAAGAACTGTTTTAATTTAGTGTAATTGAATAAATTGTTAATGAGGTGAAGAAATGCATATCTTAAAAGAGCACCATCTTGTCCTAAAATTCTCAAGGTTAATTTTTGTAACTTAGAGAAAAGCAAAATGTTTGTTAAAATTTCAGCAGACATGTGTTCATTTTGAAGATAACTGTTTGGACTATGTGTGAGAGTTCACATTCCTATAACATTTCTATAATTGTTTGATAAGATATACTCTGCTATTGTCCTGTTGAGATGATCTGTTGATATCATGCACTTAGTAATACATTCTCTCAACTCTGCCAAAGAGACTGGGTGTGAATTTAAAGGTAAACATGACTTACAACATCACAGCTCTTTTGCAATTTGTTTTTTTTGAAAATACTTTTCATCTCTCTTACTCAAATAGTGGAATAGAATACCTGCCTGCTTTTCCCAAAAAAGTATTTAAGAGAAGTTTTATTTTCCATATAACAGTATATGCTTCTGTAATGTTTCTTGGAAAAAAAAAAAAAAACTATCCTTTTGCACTAAATATTTTTGAAAATTTTGAAGTAGTTTTAAATAATTTATGAAGAAGAGCCATATTCTCAGTTTTATCTTTAAAACCATTACAAAACTTGCATGATTGCATCACTCATTTGTTACAAAATACAAATTGTTAGTGAATCAAAATCTAATGAGGAACATAAAATAACATGAGTAATTCTCAATCTACTCTGCAGTATAAACAGAACAGGAGAGGTCGCTTTACAGTCAAAATAAAGGAGAATTTATTGCAAACACTGAACATAACTGAAGTCACTGGGCCAGCCCCTAAGAACTGCTGAGCATCTGTAACTCCCACTAACATGAGTGGCAACTCTGAATGCTCAGCATTTCTGAGGCTGAGAGCTAATGAAAAGCACCAAGAATTATAAAGTGCTTTGTTTGAGTTAATAAATGGGAAAGTGTATTTATTTTTAAACCAAATACAGTTAGTTGTCAGTATACAATTTTTTGTTGTGATAGAATAAATGTTTACAAAGCACAAATATCATGACAGAGTTGTAACAGTGTGATGCAGTTTCTCTGTACAGTAGTTCTTAATGTTGCAATTTATTCAGAAATAAATTTATGTTATAATGTGTGTCCTCTTTGCCTTCTTAAAATGTTCACAAATGAGCTATGGATTTTTTGACCTATTAAATATTTGCCTGCCATCCCTGGAGCTTCTCAGTGACAAATTTGATCCATGGCTCTGACCAAAACAAGACAGAGCAAGGTCCAGTTCTTACCTCAGTGACAGAGCTACTTGGGGTCCACAAGTCATTCAAGAGATAAAAGGCTAAACATAACATTCTTAGTATCACAATAAAATAAAGAGAAATGATACCCTGATTGCCCAAAAGAACTCCCAATGTACAAGCCTCTATCAGTGCTCACTCTTGCTGCTTTCAATACCTGCACAAGTCAGCTGGAGGGTGGGGATACAGAAGTTCAGGACTTTCCTCTTCTTGTTTAAGTTCACAGGGGCATTTACTGCAATATTGTCTGGATACCACAGGTATTTCTACTGCTACACAAAAAGGAAATCATCACTTCACTGAATAAATCAGGAAAGCACTTGTCCATTCTTAATTTTTTTTCAGTTTTTAAGAAATGGGTATTAAATACACCCAAATGAGAACAACATACAGCCTTAGGTAAAAATCCCTCTGCATGAGCATGATGCAGGTTTTTAACATCAGGGGTGGTTGCTCACTATCTTTATTTTTCTAAAAACTAGGATACAACAAATTAAACTCATATGAGCCAGATTCAAAGCAAACAAAAAGAGATAAGAAGTTATCAAATGAGAGGATACAAGGAACTGTACACAGGTTTGAGTGGGAGCTGGAGCAGTCCTTGCAGGTGATGTCTCAGGGGAGGTTCTGGCCATCAGAGGCCCCATGGGAGCAGCAGCCAGGGCTGCAGTGCTCCCCTTCCTGGAGGGGGCTTCAGGGAAGGTGCATTGCAACCCCAGGCTTGATTCTACCACCCACAAAATGAAGAGCAACATCTGGGCTGTAGACCTGCCACTCTTCAAAAAGCAATTCTACTGTATTTGAGTTAGATATTTAAAAACTTCATTTTTTATGTTTTTGTGTTTAGGGTTTTTTTAATGTTGAGGTTACTAGAAGCTGAAAAAACTATGCCTCAATTTTGTTCATACCTCTGAAGATTTTTATTGTTTCCAAGTAAATTAACCATTTATGGTCTGTGATAAAAATAGTCAACTGTTCAAATAGTCACCTGTTAAATTCAGTAGATAACTTTTCTGAAGAGGCCAGTTTTACACTTGCTCTTGCCCTGTTTCATGCAGAGCTGTATGACAGAACAAGCACAGGAATGCCACTGTGAATCCTGAAGTCTACATTTCAAAATGAGAGAGGAAGAAAAGCCCACCAGTCCATTGAAATTAAGAACGCACATGATCTACTTTAATAAAACAAATTGCAGCCCAGAAGGAAAGCACATCCATAGTAACCAATTTAAGAATCTGAGTCAGAGCCATTCCTAAGCCTTTGCCATGTATAGGCAAACCTATAATGCCACTATTTCAGTTTTCCCAACCTACTCTTAACCCAGCCATCACAAGGAACAGGCCCTCAGAAGGTAACTTGCAGCTGTGCAGCATTTAGCAGGACAGACAGCTCTATTAGACAGCTGGACTATCAAACTAATTGAAACAATTTGCAGTGAATACAGGGCTGGGTGATGGGTACTGCATCCCCCTCCCAGCTTCAGCTGAGAATTAGACAGTAAAGTGCAGCAAACTGGAAAATAGAAGCAGGAGATATTTCCACATCTTTTTACTTAACTACCCAGAAAATGTGAGTGATCCCACTGAAGGAGACAAAAAAAAGAAATTCACACAAAATGCCACTTTGAAAACATGAGTGGGTGTGAGTATTACTGTCATCACCTACTTGGAAAGAATTGGAATCTCACACGTCACAAGTCCAAGAACACATCATGTGCTTACATGGAAATCCCCATCCTTGTGAAGGGTATGTTCTGTCCTAGAGTAGTTACATGACACAAACTTCTTTCCCAGACAAGCAGAATTGCATATTCACAGAGGTTCATCCTGAAAAGATTTCAAAGGTCTAAAGGACAGAAAGAATGCAGGAAATATGATTTGTGACAGTGACAAACCCAAGTACTTCAGGGCTCTCCTGAGGTAAACCTTTCAATAAGGTCACAGGGAGCCAAGTTTGTCAGCATTTCAGGGTAATGTTGAAAGGACATCTCCAATCACAGTGACTGAAGTAGCACTTGGATAATACAAGGTACACAGATCTAAAAAGTGCCAGGTAATAGAGCTTGAACATACACATTCACCATTTTGGCTGAGGGACTAAAGTAGAATCAGAGAAATGGATAAAGCTGCTGCCAGACCCACAGAATGGTTCCAGCAAGTTACATTTATGCAATCCATTCCTAATGCCTATATCTATAATTTACAAAATCCACATGTGGGTAAACCAAGGTGCAGAGAACCTAACATCAAAGCATTCACAGAGAGTATCCAGAGTATGAGTGAAGCTCTCACAAGGTACCAAGCCAGCACCCTTTTCAGCAGTGCTGTGAATCACACCAGATGGGAGAATATTTCACATATGAGCAGGAAACTTTGATAACTTTGCCTGAAAAGCAGTTCTACACACTCAAGAATCAAGGAAAAATAAGAAATAGAACCCAGATAGCCTGCCAGTCTAATGCTTACTGAATTAAACCTCAACTCCTAATTTCTTGCAAAAACAGGACAAGAGCTAGAAGCCAAAGCTATTACAGATGTCTGATTCACTAGTATAGTATAAGGAAAAAAATCATTAAGGAAGACACAACAGGAAGAAAACCAAACTAAAAGATTAAGAGGGGGTGGGGGGAGAATTTAGTTTCTAATCACAGTCCAAATAATATTTTCTACTTCGTGATCACAGCAAGTCAAATTTCAGTTTTTAACTTTGTAGCAGTAATTGTATACATCTCACCATAGTAATTTTCCTCCAATTTTGTCAGCTGGAAATCTCCCAGGTCACAGGTGCCCATCAATCTAGCAACACTGAGCAATTCTAAACCAATACAGAACAGCACTGCCCTTCCTGGCTCTTTCAATTCCAACTTACTAAGACACATTTTTGATGTCTACAGGTTTTGCACAAAAACCTAGGAAGCACCACAGGCATTACAGAGACATTTATGTCAGCCACTCTGCATACTGGTGAAAGTTTCATTTTAAATGATCTGCAGCTCTCTGCTCACTTCTCCCACAGCACAGCACTACTTGAAATAACCAGGAAATCTGCCAAGTGATGACAGGCACTTTTGTGTCTTCATTTACACACAAGGGTGCTGGCAAGCACTCAGAGGTAGTCCCAACACATCAGCTTTAGTAACTTCCTACTAAATTTAACAACATTTACAAGTCCACAATCAGCCAGAGATACAGAATATAAACAAAATACCTCCAAGTTCATTCTCTGCTGTACACTTCCTTTCTCCCTCTTGGCCTCTTCAACCTTCTTTCAAGTCTTCTGGAGGAGACCAGCCAGTTCTGCTCCTTCACTATGCTTGCAAGGAGTAACTGCCCAAGGTGCTCTCAAGAAGTGGAGCAAGCTCTGCACAGGTGAAACCTATTGGCAATTTCTGGGAGAAGAAAGCCTGGCTAAAAGCTCACTGCATGCTAGTAAATGACTTGCAGGTGTTTCTCAATCACTTCTCCGTTTATGTCAGTTTCCTTGGCTTCCAATCTTTGGCAAGCAGAGTTTCTTCATGCTGGACCTAATCACTGGGCCAGGATTCCAAGTTTAAGTCACCACTGATATTAATTTTTTTTAAACCTCAGTTCAAAATAGGAGAATGAGGATTGAGCAGAAAGGAATATATTGACTGGAAAGATGTGGGCAAGTATGAGAGGGGAGTTTAACTGCAGCATACATGCAATAGTTAATAGCAAGGCAGTTCATAAATGGCTGCTGGCTTTTGCCAGGAATATGAATGAGGCATTGTATTACAACAAACAAAACTGGAATTTTAATTCAATATTTTATTACACACACACAAAAAGTAGTACAAAAGTCCTCAAAACAAGTGCATACCAACGCTCCTTCCACAACTGAGATTACTATAATGCTCTATTTTTTTTTTATTAAAAAGGTTCCAAGTTATAAATCACACATAAAAAAACCTGAGCTATCCTATGCATTCATTCTCACTGATCATGATTTCTCTCTGGTGACTGAAATAACAGACCAGATTCTTCTCAGTGCTACTCAGTGAAGAGGCAACGTGCACTAATTGAAATATAAGGAACTATTCCATTTAAACATAAGAGGGAAAAAAACCCTATTTTTCTTCTTCACTATGCAAGTACTCAAATACTAAGCAGGTTGTGTAGAGAAACTGTGGAGTCTTCATCCTTGGAGATATTCAAATCCATGTCAGTCCTGGGCAGCCTGGCAGGATGCCAGGGTTCTGAGCAGGGCAGGCTGTTGGGCTGGATGATCTCCAGTGGTCCCTTCCAACCTCTGCAGTCCTGTGATGCCATATCTAAGTCAAACCTATCAAATCTAGATAGCTGTTCTACTTCAACAGAAGGTGAACAAAGTAAGTAAAACAAAACAGATCTGAAAGGCTCAGTTTATTGACTCTGAAACTCACAAAGTAGGCAGGCATACATCAAACTGGATCCTTTTCTTCAGTCAGTGCCAGATTCTACAGGAGTTATCCTTGCTCCCTAATAATGAACACACATTATGAAGGATCATTTAGGTGTACAGTCTATCCATTTTTGTTAATACCTACATCAACAATGTACCCAAGGAGACACATAAATATTTTTTTCTCAACAACTAGCAACAGGCAGCAAAATCTAGGGCAATACTTTTAGCTGAGATCATCCTGCATCCCATGACTGAAATGAAAGACACCTGATCAGAGTTCAGTACTAAACACACCAAAGGCTTGCTCCTTTGCCTTTTGTTCATCCACACCTCCCTCATAGCAATGCATTGTGAGAAAATGGCTTTGTCACTGCTCTGGTGCTGGTATGTACCCACTGGAGAGATGGGAGGGCAATGCCCATGCCTTTGCACAAATTTGTTCATGGCCATATTCTCTTAAATCTCAGTTCTAAAGTGAAGTTCTAGATTTCTTGACTTTATTGTAAGACACTGCTAGTACCTGCATTTGGCCCCAGGAAAGTTTTCAGGCTGTTTTTGTTTTGCCATAGGAAGATTTCAGATGTCTTTTTTAAAAAAGGAAAGAAAAACAGAATATATTAGTTACCTGTAATGATTGTATCACCTTTGTAGTTAAAAGCACAGGAGAAGATCTCATCAGCATGACCCTCTAATATCTGAAGGCAGTGCCCTGTAGCAGCATCCCAGAGCCGAGCTGTTTTATCAGAACTGGCTGTTAGTATGCAATTGCCTTTCGGGTTGAAACACACCTTTAAAAATACAGAAATGAGTTATGTTACTCAGCAAGTCAGTATGCCTAGAGAAAGAAGCATATCAAAGTGATTAAAGATGAAAATAGCAGCAATCTTGCATTCAGTTTTTTAGCTAAAATCATGGGTAGTATTCCACTAGAGTCATGTTGGCAAACTTCTGTGGCTGAAAACTTTGTGTATTTACAAAGGCCTTATATACCATGACCTTACTACAGGATCATAACTTCCAAATAGCAATGCCCTTTATTTAAATGTTATCATTATTCCAATGTAGAATTTATACATATTTTATAGAGTTCTACATTAAATGACATACAACTCTGTAGTATCAGAATCTGCACTGGAAAAAATTAATTTTATAGTAAGTCTCCATATTTGTTAAACATTCACTGCTATAACTGCATGGATTTCCAGATAATAAGGTACATTTTTTGAGCACTGGATATACCAGTTTATCATACAATTCAAAATTGCTTAAGGAGTAGCACACCCCGTATTGTCTTAGCTCAGAAGTGGGAAATTGCTAAACAATCATTGATAACTTTTAGCCAAAAGGAATGTTCTTTTAGTAAAGATAACTTCTTAGCCAGACTTACCAATCCTAAATATTAAAGAATGTGGTGGTATAATGATTAACAGTATTCCTGCATCATGGAATAACTGCTGGATTGGATGTCACACAAAGTCCAGTTAAAAAAGGTGCAAACCACACACAACTTACCTTTGAAATTTCATCTTCATGCCCTTCCATCTTTGCAATGCACTGTTTTGTTCCTGCATTATAGACTCTTGCTGACCCTGTTGCAGTAGGAGCCATATGTGATTGTTATGCTTAAGCACCCATTTCAGTAAGAATATTTAAATAAGGTCAGAAGGAACTCATCCTCAGGTTTAATTTTGGAGGAAATAGAAGGCAAACTTCACAGAGTTTCCTCCAGGGGAAAAGTATGTTGAAAAGAATCTGTAATCTGGGTGGAAAGGATTGACTTCCTTTCCTGACCAAAAATGGATTCTCCTGGAAAATTCCTAACATACGAATACAAAGGTCCACATAGGACACAGCTTACTGAAGCCTGTTATTTCAGAATGCATGTACAACATATTTATAAAGCTTTCATTATGTTTCATTATGTTTAATAATCTATTCATTTTATTTAATAAGATATTGGTTAAATATCAGGAAATTTTTACATTGGCTTTTGTCTTAATATAGCAAGTACAGGAAAAGAGATCCAAATAGTCCTCCCCATCCAGTTTCTGGAACTGTGTATCTAAAACTAATACAGTATTGTCATTATGCAGTATAATATAAATAACTGAGCAGGTGAATACAGAAAACTATTTATTGTGATTCCTAGACAAATAATAAGCATGCAAAACTTCTGCATGCCAATAACAAAACAAAATTGCTTCTTTCACTACCACTTTATTGTGTATTCTTTTGCTGTGCATTAGAAAGGCCTGCTAGTAAATCCACCAGTAAAATTCCAACTACAATTTTAATTTAAGCCTAAATCTGAGCCACCAAATCAATGCCCTCAAAAGCTATTTACATACACATTTAAAATGTATTTCCAACCACAAGTGAAATATTTCCTTCCAAGTTTGAAGTTAAAATAAGAATTTTGTCACTGGAGTAAACTTTTAAAGTTTAACACCCAATTTCTGTAATGCAACAAACATTGCTCGATTGATAGTTTGGAATCACGCCCTCCTCTTCATCAAGCTAATGAGACATAAACTTTAAAGAATTTAGGGATTTCAGAGGAGCTGAAGTTTTAGTTAGAGATAAGATTTATTGGAGTTAATAAAAATAAATGGGTAGGCCTTGATGAAGTTAAGAGTTAGTAGTTAACTAATAATTGATTGCTTGTCAACATAATATTTGGTTAGCTGGGTTTATAATGAAGAATATAGAAACTGATAAATAGCTTTTAGGAACATAAGACTATTGTAGGCCTCTTCTGTTCTGAAACCAGTTGAAGACGGGAATGGGAGTTCTACCAAGGGTTCATTTGTCATATTTGCATTGAAAAGGTAGAAAGGTCAGAATGAGGAAGACTTCATTTACTTCCTCATTTTGGGACCCCTCCCCATGAAAGGCACCACCGACCCATTTCAAGGAACAAGCTACGCATGCTTAATAGCTTTTGAACTAATTACCATGTGAAATGGGGAATGGGATGTACCAAAATTAAGAGTATGTATTTGTATTTTGGGTATTCAATACTTGTACAGATAAAAGGACTCTGTAATCACCTGTAAATTGCGGCGTCTATTTGGGAGCTATCCCACAATAAACATACACTTTCTAACTTTAAACTGTTAGAGAGTCTGGATATCGGTACTAGATCAATATCCATACTTTTAATAAATCACTACATTCAAAGCAGAGCCAAAGGGAAAGGACAGAGGTGTTTGATGCTGCAGCTCCCCAGCAGAGGCAGGCCCTCCCTGATGAAGGACAGAGGTGTTTGGTGCTGCAGTTCCCCTGCAGTTCCTCTCCCTGATGAAGCACAGAGGTGTTTGGTGCTGCAGTTCCCCTCCCTGATGAAGCACAGAGGTGTTTGGTGCTGCAGTTCCCCTCCCTGATGAAGCACAGAGGTGTTTGGTGCTACAGTTCCCCTCCCTGATGAGGCACAGAGGTGTTTGGTGCTGCAGTTCCCCTCCCTGATGAAGCACAGAGGTGTTTGGTGCTGCAGTTCCCCAGCAGTTCCTCTCCCTGATGAGGCACAGAGGTGTTTGGTGCTGCAGTTCCCCAGCAGTTCCCCTCACTCACCATCAGCAGAGGCCGTTGCAATGCGCTGCCCAGCATAGTCAAAGCACACATCCAGCACCTCCTTGCTGTGCCCTGCCAGCGTCGCTATGTGTGTCCCTGTCACTGCATCCCACAGCTGCACACACAAACAGGGACACTGCATTGCTGCTTTGGAATTTACTAATTGACTTTATAGATATCTAGCTGATTGATAAAACATTTATCAATGTAGAGGCCCTTTCTGATGTTTGACATGCAATAATACAAAAGCTGAACAGAACACAAATCAATAATGAGTCATTCTCTAGTCAGTATAATGAAGCTCTATACATTTTTTAGTTCAGTGTATTGATTAAACAAGACTTAACTAGACTTCACTGAAATTAGTAAGATTATAGGTTTTACATTTATTTGTAAATTCTCTAATTCATTATACGTATACTACTTTAAAGTGATGCTCCTCAATTTAAAAAAGATACATTTTATATGACAAGCAGCTGTATTCACTACCTACTCAACCAGCTCACCATGCATGTTTTGTCCATTGATCCAGTGACAATGAGAGAACAGTCCCAGTTGAACTGGGCACTGCTAATCTCTCCTCGGTGACCTATTAAAGTATGTAGCAACCTACCAAAAAAAAAATTTTAAATTATCATTTACATTTATAGTGTGTATTTTTATATACACATATAAATTATAAGTTTAGAAAATGGTATAGTTAAGATGTCAAGTCTTCACCATTAAAGCAATTAAATGGAGTGGTGCAGCTCATTTAGAATTCTAGTACTACATCAATTCCATTTTCTATTTTTGGCAAAAAGAGGCAGTAAAAAATAAAATGGAAATTTCCTCCCTTCTCTTTCAAAAATATTTTAGTGAATGCATTTCCAGTGAAATGTGATGATTTTCAGTACCAGCAACAGATTCCTTGTATTCATCTACATGCTAAGCAAGTACAGCAAGTTTTTCCACATTACTCTCCCATTATCCTACTTCAATGAACTGTAAAAACAGTACATCTTTAAAACTCCATATAATCTAAACCTTTTATAAAATCCACTGAAGATCAAATGGAAGTTAATCAGGTACTTAATGTGAGCATGTTCCCAAATAACAGGCAAATGACAGCCCAACTGAAATATGATTTCTAATCCTCATTAATCCTCATCTTCTTGCTGCACAAAACTAGCAATATAAGTCCCATTAAATTCTTCAGCTTTATCTGAGTAGAGAGGTTACAATTAGCCAATACTGCTTCCTTTTTAATGGCCTGTAAGGCAACAAAGCCTAAAAAAGATTAATTGAGATATACATCTATTAAAGGATTAGCAAATTGGGTTATTATCACAATGCTAGTATCACTGTATCATTAATAGAAGCAGACTGTAAATAACAGATAAACTAATGACTAGAAAAACAACTAAATTAGTTTAAGTGACTAAAATGTTTTTATTCATTGCACAAGATATATAAGAGTAGCTAAATTAATATATGTGCTAAATGAACAGTAAAGAAAATTTCATGAGCATTTGAATTTGCTGTTTGTTTATACTAACAAAGACTTGATTACGTTCTTAGCATTTTACAGAATTACTCCCTTTACCTTCTAACACTGTGAGGTCTACACTGTTGTGTAAATTTTTACAGTAAAACAAAATCAACAAGCAGATAATAGAGGAAAACTTATTTTTATAAACATATTATTTGGTCATCAAGACTGCTGTTACTGTACTACCTAATGCCCAAAATACCTAGTAATACCTAGAAAAAATTTTTAAATTAAAAGCTGAAAATTTAAACTTCCGATTTTCAAAAAGGCAGTGGGGCCTTCAAGCTTTGACATAAAAATCCGATCAATAAACAGAATAAATAGCAATGTGGAGAAAATCTCACAGAAGCCGTTATCAGATACAAAGAACACAAAAGAAAGACTTATGAAATGCCACAAAAAAATTCCATTTAAGTTCTTTATGAAAAGCAATCAACTTTAGTCATGACAGTATTTCCTTAGCTTTCAGTTTCCAAGTAAAATTTGATCTATGGATACTCTAGTAATTGACTATAATTGCAAATGAGAAACTGCTTCTCTCTCACATACTGGTGTCCATCACCCCTGACCCAAGATACAGGATCAGGCTGTTGATTTGCCAAATGAAGCTCTGCAGACACCGTCAACTGAACTACAATGGGCTCTATCTGCCATGGAAATACAGACCTGGATTACAAAAGTGTGTTTCCCCCTTCACCCTTTTTTTTCTTTTAAATCATAGTATTTTATGAAGAGAATCTCGAGCTTTGTTCAGATTTCCTGTCCCTACATCAATTTCCCTCAGGGCAGTTCAGGTATCTACCCAGAATAAAACTCAGGAACACATGTGCTCAGCAACATCAGCCAGCAAAATCAGAAGAAACTCAAATTTGGAAAGCTGTACACCTCATGTGACTCACATGGTGAAAAACAAGCACACAAAACCTCATCTACAAGATTTTTGCAAATCTATGTGAATCTGTCGACTGCAATTTATGATTTGCTCACAGTCTTTCTAACTGCAACTTTCCATTATTCCTAAATGTATTCATGCCCAGGTGCCATCTGAAAGGCTGACTGCTGGCCTGGGAACAATTCTATTGCTCACTAGCTAATCACCAGAGCTGCCAGGGAGAATCTGCTCCTTCATATTGCTGGTATTGGCCCTGATGTGAAGTCCGTATTGATTTCATAGAAAAAAAGCAACATGAAAATCCCCAGACTTTGATTTCTCAGTAGGCTCAGACAATAAGCTGGAAAAAGTTGTTTTCACACAACAATACTTGCAAGAACATCAGGCTGAAAGAAGTTGAATTCAAAGGTCGATTTGCTGAATGAGTGTTGGTGCCGAATAAACTCAAAGATTATAGGATCAAGCCTTAAATGATACACTGTGTGTATACTACTTATAAATCACACACTTAGTCTCACTTTTATAGATATTGTCTATTATCCCAAGATATCACTATACACACATCTTCCTTTTGGATATAAATTTCAGAGATATTCCCCTTGCTCTCAAAAAAAAAGTCACAACTCCTGTAAACAAAACAGAATGGTTATCTTCATAAATTACTTTGTCAATAATCAGGGTGATCATTTTATTATTTTACTTGCACTGCATTTCCCACTGAAAAAACAAGTGAATTTGTCAGTATTATACCAGTTAATATTTACCTTTTGCAATATTATTTGTTGGCATCTTAATCAAGAGATTTTGTTCTCTACAGTCAAAGGAGAACACAGTTTAAATTTATATTGACAAAGGATGATGAGAAGGAAAAATACACCCTCTATAGTTTTTTAATATAACATAACCAGAATAATCTTCTATAACATAAAATATATTTTCTACTTAAACAGTCTAGAAATCCTAGACACCTTTCAAGTCATGAGTTTCCATGTTGATAAAATATATTCCTCTTTGCAGAATTCACCAGGAACAAGCACAGATCAGTCCAGTCTTTCCGCCTCTTTCGTACTCATAAGATAGAAATTTGAAACAAAGAATACATACAAAAGCATTTCATGAGCAGCATTCCTTTTCAAAAGAACAAAGAGAACAGGAGTAACAAATTACAAGACTAAAGAACATCTACTCTAAATGAAATACAAGCTCTGTAAGGTGTAGCTCAACATTTTCTATTTATTTTGTCCTGAAATCATGCAAAGTAAAATTATATTTATTAGTGCTTTAGTACCTGCCAGTGCCAACATCCCAAACTGCTACTGTATGGTCAAAGGAGCCAGTGATGATCCTGTCTCCAGTGGTATTGAAAGACAGAGCAATAATTTCTGCTGAGTGGCCCTGAGAGAATTTTTAAAAAGAAGTATAAGAATACAAATTATTACTTTTCCATTAATATAGTGTAATATCTAGTCTTTTTTCAGCAGCATAATCCTTCCATAACTCATCACTATTTTATTTACTGCCTTGTCCAGTATACCACAATTTTGACAGAAAGATCTACCTGACTGTGGAATAGTCAATATCCCAGCAACTGCAAAAACTCAGGCACACCACTTGAGCAGGAAGCTTATTCACTATATGTGGCATAGGATTTGTGTGAGAGAAATGCACTGAAGCAGCAGAGGCCAATCTGACCCTGGGGAGTGCCCGCAAGCCACTGCAGAGCAAAGAGAGATGACAATCAAGAGGTAACTGGATGGCTGTCCTCTGCCCATGTTTACCTCCTCCATACAGAGGAGCTCACAACTGACTGTAGAGCAGCAGGTTTTAACAAGTAATGGAAGGGATTCTAATCTATAGCAGTAATGTCACTGCAATGAGAAAATCTGTCTTTTGATAAATAGGTCTCATAAAACACCACAGCTTTCCCATTCCCTTCAAGTTTTCTTATTCTGTTTTGGAACTGTAGTCACTATGGGATCAGCTGGTAAAAGAAACTGCAAGGTTTGAAACAGCTGGAATAGTTACACTGTTATTTATCTCAGCTAGAAAACTAAGCAAGGAACACTTCTGAAAACAGAAGGAATGCAAACATACATTTAAAGTGGCTACTTCTTCTCCTTTCTCTAGATCCCATAATTTGGCAGTGGTGTCCATGCTTCCAGTTGCTAACAGTGTGCTCTGAGGATTAAATGATAAACATACCTGCAGAGAGAAACATTGGATAGAAAACATTTAAAGGAGTCCATTTATATATATTTTCTAAATAAACTAAACTAGGGTCAGGACTAATATTTTTAAATAAGACTAAGGTCTGATAATATTTTATGACATACAGAAAACTTGCAGAATTCTTTCAACAGCTCACTAGAACAGCAACAAATCCTTACCACATAATTCTGGATAAGTACTCAAACAAAGAGGACTCCTTCCAAGCAAATGCTTTGTTTTCTTTATTTCAAAATTCTCTTTGAAATCCTCCCATTACTGTCCAGTCTGACAGTGCTCCCTAGCTCTATAATTTGGTAGGTTTTCTCTGTTACTTGATGAGACTGGGGCAAAGATCATGCAAACAGTTCTGTGCACCCACAAACACACTCTGTGCACTCTTACCCTATCAGGTGTCATTAACAATGTCATTTGCCAAGGGCATTGCCACAACGTCATATTTAAGAAAAAGCAAGAATAAAAGCTCAACAACTACTTTAATTAATTTCTCACATTAAAAAAAAAACATGTATTCATCCTCCCATTTTCTATAATTATTCAGTGTGATTGCTCTGCAAATAAAGAATAGCAGGTGCCATGAAAAAAAGGAAAGCAGCAGCTCAGTTTTTTCATCCTGAGTAACTATGGGCATGCCCTTGCCAGCAATGTATCAGATGCAATAATGGCCTTTCAGAAACAGGTCTGATTCAGAGAAACACATCATTTCCTGCTGGCAATTATCTCCTTCTAATTACTTGTCAGCACAACTCATAACACTTCAGGTCTAATCTAACCCCTAAGAAGTCAGAAAAAATGGAGAGACCTTTAAACATTTACCTGACTGATCTGTGGAAGCAAAACCACTGCAGCCTTTCTCAATAAGCAAACATGCTCCCCATTGTAAGGGGTAACTCAGAGCATCCAGAGAATCAAAAACACACTGAAACAAACCCCAAATTCCAATATAGTAAACCATCATTTTCTCACCTCTTTCTAGCTAAAGCCTCTCAATCTACAATTAAATTAAAATTGTTTCTTCAGAAACAATTTTCAGCAATATTTCATTGAATAGTGATTGTATAGCTATTAAAAAAACAAAACAAAAAACCCATTCATCATTGAAATTCATAGTTTTAGTGGTTTTGCCCTGATCTTTCAAACTGAAATTTTTTACATCAAGGCACTTGATTCTGCTGATAGGGGTCCTAGTGCATGGGAGAGGAAACCAAGCATTTTTAAGCTTAAACTGTTTTATTTCATAGATCTTTGACATTTCAGCATCCCACATAGTCCCAGTTAACACGTTTTAAATTTTAGAAATTTGTTCCCCTACAGCTCCAATTGGTTCTGTACACAAAGTACAGATCTCTGTGTGAAAGACAACAACACAAGCAATGATGTTCTTGTATATTTAGTTCTGCAAATGTGAGAGGCAATGCAAGATAGCTAGAAAAACCATGTGATATGCAATCAAACCAAAAGTATGTACAATAAACTGAAAATTCCAGTTGCTATGGTATTTTTCCATGTTTTAACATTTAGCAAACAAGGGAAATCAGAACAAAGTAAAAATAGCAATATAATTTCAAACTGTGTATGGGGGTTTATTCTATATCAAGAACTGTCAGACTATCCTCCCTTGCAGTGCAGAAATGTTAACAAGACCTGGATGTGCCACAATAACTGTGCCTTCCAGTGGGAGCTCACAGGGAGTCAGAACTCACAGTCATCAATGATAGTGTTAGGAAACACAAAGGAATAAGAAACATCCATCACTACTCACTATTTCTGCACTATGTCCTCTGAAGGTATGGTAACATTTTCCTGTTTCTGTACTCCACACTTTGCAGGTTTTATCAAAAGATCCAGTGGCAATCTTGTCACTAAATAGAAAAAAAATCCTCTAATTTTTATGTAGAAAAACCCTCTGACTCCAGAGACAGCAGAATCCAGAGAAACAACACCCAGCCTTGGAAGTTCCCATGCACTTTGGTGCTCACTGCCACACTACAAGATCCTGCAGCAGGATTTCACAAACACAAGTTACAGCAAGGCAAAAAATTAGCAGACACAGGAAGTTTCTAAGAGAGCTACTATGCCTGTCCATAAGCACAGGAGTGTTCATAACTGATGACTGACCTACTTTAGGGATGATGTTGTGCTGTACTTGCAGATTTATTAGGAAGTTATAGCATTTCATCAGATAACATCTGTTTACCAACAATTATAAATGCAGGTCACCCAAATTTCAGAAGTTGAACTCTACTCCACTGAAGTCAGTGGAAGTGTTGTGACCATCTGCAGTCAGAGCAAGACTAAAGTGAAGTCTCCAGAAAATGTACCAAGGGGCACTGTACCAAAACCTAAAGATTAGCAGGAAAAAAAAGGGGGCTTTATCAAATTTTTACTACAAAAGTTCTCATTGGATTTTGTCTCACTGCATGTTCCTTCTCCACTTTTATGTTACAGTCTAGTTATTGATCTTTTCACAGATTTTTGTCATTAGTTTTACAAAGCCATATAAATGAACTTCACTAAATGGTTTTATAAAGAAAAGAATAATATCAGAATATAAGACACTGACACAAAAGGGTCTAAGTTTTCCTTTTCCTATAGAAGAAAGAGATGAAATTTCAAATAGTGTAAGAACAAATCTTTTAACATTTATTTCCTGATGGTAATTGTGCATTGTTCAACTGATAAACAGATGTCCAACAGTAATGTGATTCAATGAAAAATAGGAATTAATTTATCTTACTTTACAGAAAAAATGGTTTTCTCACACACGACAGCTTCTTCAGGAAGCAAATGACAATGAAACTTCAGTAGCTAACATGTAATTCTTCACCTAACAGGTGGCAATTCCACCTAGGGCCAAAAATTACTGAAGAAATAAAAGGTGCAAAAAATAATATCTGATGTTCACACAGCAGCACCTTGTGGATTTTACAAAAATTACTCAAAAGCTGTGACATTTCTAAATCATGTCCTAAATAATATTGAATTTGTAATGGTAAATGGAGAAATCCAATTCTTTCTCCTTAACTGAAGCAACACAGATTGTCCTAAGTATTTATATGTCACATCACATACAACTACATGGAGGCAGAAGAAAATGACTAACATTCAGAACAAAATCTGGTCATGTAGATATTACTGAAATAAACTGTGTTTCAATATATTCAACTTTTTTCAGGACTGAATACCTAATTAAATTTTTGGTTAGAATTTCTAAATTTAATTTTTAAAAATGATAGCAGAGAGCATGTTTGAATGAATCTCTTGTACAAACAATGACAGTGTCATCCTACAGTAATTACCTACAGCTGAACTCTTTCAATTTAAAATAGTCTATTCTTTATTAGGGTATTTGTAAAATACCAGTACTAGCAATTATGAAGAATCTCAGAGGAAATTTATTTACCCATAGGGGTTATTGAAAGCTATTGCATAGACAACGTTTCTGTGTCCCTCCAGCGAATGCAGCTCTTCTCCCGATGCTGTATCCCACAGTTTGCAGGTTCTATCATAGCTTCCAGTGATAAAGCTAAAGCAAAAAGAAAGTCATTTCTGAATACAGCAAATATCTTACTGGTCTCAATGCACTGCCAAATTATTTATTTCCACAGATTTTAGTTAGCATTGTCTCAGACCCTAAATCTGTATTCAAAAATACAGATTCATGACCATAGAGCTTCCTTTTCTTCTTTCTTTTTAACATCTTAGTCATAAAAACACATTTTTAATAATCTTTAATGTTTTAACTAGAAAGCATGCTGTTGCTTTTAAGACATGAAGGAAAAAATGATAAAACGTATGTCCACAGTGAAATCAATTAACATGAAAGTTACACTTTCCCTACAGTGAAACTCCCAAATGAGTTTATGTCAAAGACTCATTGAGCTTTTAGCAATATTTAGTTAATGGCCATAAAGGTGCTTCTTTATGTAATATGGTAATTGACAACAGACTATGACTGTGGAAGAAAAAAATTACATAAATTGAATCTCACTTGTTACTTTTTTGCATCTCCCATCCACAGGGGCCTGAAATATAATCCCCAATTATGCCTGAAGCTGCTTATAAGCAGCAGAGCTGAATTCTTTCTGCGGCAAGATAAGAGCACTGAAGTTTCCTTACCATTTAATTTACAAGTACAAAACTTCAATTAATGATTAGGTACTTTGACTTTGAAAACAACTTACCGGGAACCAGATTTGTTAAATGCAACATTAGTCAGAGGCAATATGTGTGTTCTAAGCACCTGAAATAGAAGTAGGGACAGTGTGAGGAAAAACATTTGAAGCTAAAAAATAAACAAAATTGCTCAAAATATTCAACAGATTAATTTCTTCTCCTCCTCCTGTTTTGGAGAAGAAATCCCACATTAATCATCAGTTTACCACTGAAGATGTTATATAGCATTGATTTCAATTTTATACTTAATTTCAATGACTTGGTTTTTTTCCCATGTTTGCATTTTCTTCACTTTCTCCAAGAGTAGCAAAACAACCCTAGACCAGAGCTGAATGGGCAAAACAAAAGAGGAGATGATGACTGTAAGATCACTGATGAAAGAAATCCCAACTAATATTAAGCCTCAGCCAGTGAACCAAGAAATCCAGTTAAATTTGAGCCTTTTAGGGTGTGGGATGCTTCCAACTGGCACTTGACTTTGTTATACAAAACAGGAAGAAAAAAAAGAAATATAAGCTACAGCTTATAAGAAATATAAGTTATTGCTCTGTCCTATGAGGTCACGACAAGGTGAGCAAATCCATAACAAAGATACTCAGCAAGACAAAATTCCAAGACAGAATTTCAGCTTTAACTCTGCACAGATTGTGTAGGTTGTGGAGGTTGTTTTCTAACAGTGCTTTAATCAGACACACAGGATCATTCATGTGAACGAGCCTATAGCCGAAGTAACACATACTAAGGTTTATTAAGCAGAGGTGAAAACAGTTTCAGATACTGCAATGGAAGTCACCATGCCATGATACTTTCAAAAGAACCAAAAAAAAGCCAAATCTGGCTTGGTGTTTGAATAAACTGGCTGCTGTAAAACATGGTTTGCACTTCAATAGTTTTCACCTATTAGAAGCTGCCCTCTCCCCAAGCCTAAACCATAATAAAATCATAAACTGGGAAATCACCACAATTGCTGACAGGGAAGTAAAGGGACATTGAAATACCCCAGTGGTTCACTAGGTCTTTTCTGTAGTGTGAAAGTGAAGAAGAAACTGTTTATGAACAGTGAGATTTAATCACTGACATATTACCAGAGCTTCAATTTTTTTTGCTTATCTCAAGTTTTCCAAGCTGCCTGTCTCCAAAAGGAAAATGAGAAAGGCTCATAGATCTTCTACTCAGAAGAGCAGGGATTCATCAAAATGGAAATAACAGTTGATAAGTGAAGGACTGAGAGGGAGAGAGAAACAGAAAATGCATTTTATGTTACAGAAACAGCAATTTCTGCCCTCTAGAGAAAGCAACACAAGTTGTACTTTCAGATACAGAAGTGGGAATGGGCAATCAAGATTTGGAAAAGACAAAAATATTGTGTTTTTTAAAAAGAGCCACAATATCTGTCTGCATATGAGAATCAATAATTATGGAAATTTATGGAAATCTCACCCATAACATTTTTAGGACTACATGCAGCCAGCTCTGAACAACAAAGGTATTTTGAAATTATGAAAAAAAGGAGGAAAATGAGATGGGTTTTTATGTAATTTCAGATTATGAGAGTAATTCTGTTCTTCCAATGCCCAGTGCTGCAGTTGCTTCATCCACAGAACTCTGAGCCAGCAAGAACTGCCTGTGCAAATGATACAATAATCAAACCCTAAGGCAATATTAGAAAAAATATACCTCACTTCTGCAAAATCTGCTACAGCTGTACCTAAGATAAAAATCTGCAAATTATTATAGCATCCTATGCCATGGAATAGTTTAAAACCTGAGAAATTGCTATAAAACTTCATTTCTCTGCAGGGTGCCTAACACACCACCATCACCACAATCACTGGAAATAACAAAAAGATGAGCTTATACACTTGTTTCAGATTATACTCCAGTGCAACAGGAATAAAAACCATTCATTTCCAAACAATGCACACATGGAACATTTTTTCAGGGAAAAGGAAAACAAATCTCACTCCCACCCAGCTCTTACATTTTATTAGTATCTCAGAAGGACCTGGTACTCATTTTTCATTTAGAAGCCTTAAATGAAACTTAACTTCAAAAAAGTTATTTTCACACACTTCTAACCACTCTTGAGTGAAGGAAATAATCCAGCACTGATTGGATTTGCCTGCTTCTATTATTTCCAAATACAGAAGCTCAGACACAGCACTGCACCCCACAATGAACAAATACATTATTTACACTCAAGTTTGAACAAGCATTTAAAGATTTGTCAGTCTCTGTGATGAACAAACAATTTCTAAAGCTTTTGAAAAGCAAGGCATTATCTCAGTGAGAGGATAACTTGGAAGAGAAACTTTTTAAATTTAAGATGCCTTGCTACATAGCAACATACTGTTTCCAAGGTTAAATCATACTTTGCAGAATTCACCCAGATGAGTATTGTTGGTCAAAAGAACCAAAGTTATACCTCGGAACATGTAAGGGGTTTTATAGCTGAACAAACCAACACAAAACTTCTTTTCCTCTTCTAATTTAAGGTAACAATAAACGCCATAGCCCTGACCAACACTGTTTAACAGCTACACATTGCCATCTGCTGACACAATAAAGATACAACGTTTAACTATGTCAGATTGTAGCATGAAATATCTCAAAGAAAGTTTCATTTCCACAATTAAATGCAATTAAACCTATTCTCTTCTGACATACTCAATCCTGGATTTGAAGCTCTGAAAGGTCTCTGTAATAATTGTTCTTAAAATTCCTACTTGTTTGAAAAAATATTTCAAGTGTGGTCTGTAAGCTGAAAATCAATTTATCAATATTTAAAGATAATAGTAATGACAGAAAGCAATGAAAACCAGGATTTGTAATGACAACGGCATGTAGCATAAAACCCCATAAAATAATAGCATAAATCCCACAATCTTCACAAAATGAAGAACAAGTAGACACATGTATGAATATATTTTGGTCCTTTCCCAACAGCTAATTTATGTGGGATCAATTTACAGGTTTTGTTTAAATGTAACTATGGGTGTTGCTGGCCCACAAACTCTTACTCAACAAATAAAAGATTGATTTTTCTCCATCTAAAACACACCCTAGTAATTAAGCCTGGCTAAACAATATCTGTGAACAGTTATACCTCTCAGCTTTATTAGGGGAATTCCGGGCAGAAAAGCCAGGCCAGAGTCACTTGCTCTAAAAGCGCAGAGAGGATTGAAAAGTGCCAAGGAATCAGTCATACAGCACAATACACAGCAGTAAAAACATACTCACAGTATCACAACTCAAACCCCCACAAATGCCCAAAATTATTTTAAAGATGTCTCTGACCTTAAAAAGAGAGAATTTGTGATTCTGTTTTTCCCCTAGCTTCTCCTGCAATCTTTGCACTAGATGTACGATATGTTCCAAGCAGGAAGCTGTGATGAGAGGTTCTCTTTTCTGGATTTCTTCTACTAAGGCTGTAACATCCGTGCTAATTATGAGAAAAGAACAAAAACAAACTCAATAAATACCCTAAACCCACCACATTCCATTGGCTGGAAACAATTATGAATTTAAACCCAAGAATATTATTTACTTGCTGAGAAACTGAAGTAAGCAATTAAATGTTATGCATTTATCTCATTCTGTAAAGACTTAAAGAAATGAGAATAAATCTTTCTTGGTTTTTATATTTCCTTCCCTCTCCTGCTGAAGTTGTACAGTAAAGTTCAACTTTTAAAAATTGTAGCTTGGCAAGAAATTTACTATTTCAAACAATTTCCATGCAGGATCAGGCATGGGAGATGTGTGTCCCAAACTGTCAGTTTAAATATCGGAATTATTCTAGAATTTTATAAATTCCAAACAAATTGCCCATGAAGTACTAACAAGATAAATTATGCATGCAAAGTCTTAAATTTATCTCTATCTGTGGCTTCAGAAATCAATGGCTGTTTCTACAGCTCTCAGTTTTGACAGTAACTACCACATGCTGCAGTGCACTGATGTCCCTGGAGCCCCCAGTGAGGGGTCCACAGCTGCTCTGTGGAACTGGATTCTCCTTCCATTCCATCAGATAACCACTGATTTCTGGCTTTCTGTGAGAAACTAAGGGTTGATAATACCCAGCAGTCAAATCACAATACACTCTTAAAATCAGCTTAGCAAGAAAGCCAAACATTTCTGTTAGTATGGGAATTATTCAAGTCTAAGGGGATTTTCTGCATCAGACTTCTAAATGGGAGCCAGTATATCATAAAAGAGTATCCTCTCAGTATTTATACTCCTGTTCAGTAACACCAGACAACTTATTCCTTTCACAAAGAGACTTGATAGGTTTTACCCACAGCATCATACTGGACAGTCCTAAGTAGACAAAACTTTATCATTTTTAAATTGGGATTTTTCATCCTGCATATCCAGCTTACACTGTCCACTGACTTGGGCTTACATGCAAGGCCTCTTCCATATCAATGCTGGTATTAAGACAGTTATATTACTTCATGTCTTTCTGCCTAATAATTCCATGGATTTGGGTAACTTTATTTAATGGTAGCACTTTGTTATTTTTCTAAAGCCCTTCCTACCAGAGCTGGCTGAGTAGAGCACATAGGCTCTACCTCACAGCTGATCTCAGTTATGTGGAACACAGTCAAATAGAGTTGTACATGAACATGCTATAAAAACATAGAGAGTGCTGTTATCTGAAGGAATATCATACTTACTCAGGTCTAAGATCAAGCAGATCTATTGATCTGGTCTTTGACTCACCACCTTCTATGTATTCCAAAATAATTCCTTTAAAAACAAGTGATAAACAGGTCATAATTAGACTTCTGGAGTTTTGTAATATGCACTGTAGACAGCAGCACTTCCACTTTCACAGCTCCACTGACTTCAGGAGACCCAATTCCAGTTCTTGGAGGTGGAAGGAGGTTAGCTGTTATTGCTGACAGTAAGCATGGTGATGAACAACTCTGATATGCTTATTTGAAAAAAGATATTAAATAATATTATTTCTGAGCTATTTTCTATTCTAGAAATGAACAAGCTCTTTTTTCCAACAACTTTTTGTATCACTTCATCAGCATTAATTTCAAAGAAACTGTCCTCAAGATACTTGCTGTAGTTTGGTGCTCCAAGAAGTCTGGAAAACGTTTTACAAAACTTATTATTCATATTCATTCTAGTGTTTGCAAAGGCTTGAGTGCAGTAATGTATCAAAAATCATTAAAACACTTTACATTCCCAGGTTTGCTCTGGCACCTCTGCAACTTCCACTGAACTGGAGTATTAAAATGTTTAACCACATGGCTTCCTGTTTTGAAACAGCTAACAAAGGGCTCAGCTGCTCCTTGACTTTCTGTGGGAAAAGACAATTTAGATGAACTTCTGTGTCATTCTGCATTTCACAAAGTTCATAGGAAAAGTCACACTTCCGTGACCACACTGCCACAAGCTTTTTCCTTATGTGCCAGCACTGCAATAAGGAAACCATCCATGTAAAGTAAGATATTGCTTGTGGATATTTCTGTCGAGTGGGAGACAAAGCCTGTGCCACAAACCAATGGCAGACAGTGGGTGAATTTTTGAATTTGAAAGGAATTTGAAAAGAAGATGCTTTTTTCCCAATACACTTCCTGAGCTGGCCATCTCTGAGCTTGTTTCACTTCTGAAATTTCACTGAGCCACCTGAGTACAGGATATACCATGCCAGTCTGGCAGCACTGCTTTTCAAAGCATGGCTCCACTCAGAAAAATTATACATGAAGGAAAAAAATAGGAATTAGTATCAGCTAGGCTGGAAAAGGCCTTTGAGATCATTAAGTCCAACCCATGACCAAACACCACCTTGTCAACCAAACCCTGGCACTGAGTGCCAATCCTTAAACACCTCAGTGATGGTGACTCCACCACCTCCCTGGGCAGCCCATTCCAACGTCTGATCACTGTTTCTGTGAAGAATTTCTTCCTAATATCCAATTTAAACCTCCCTTGGCACAGCTAAAGACTATCCTCTCAGCCTCTCACCGCTACCTGGCAGAAGAGACCGACCCTCACCTGGCTCCAACCTCCTTTCAGGTAGCTGTAGAGAGTGGCAAATTTTTTTGCTAAACAGACATTTAAAAACACAAATACTTTTTTTTTTTCGTGCCATCTACAGTCACCGTTGACTTTTTAAACTCCTTGCTGTGACGCGAGTAAGGCTGCCTTGACTTCGCAGTAAATCACTGCTTACACCCCGACGGGTGTTGAGCTCTCCCCGCTGCAGCCCTCAGGCGGGCACCGGACAAGCGGCGGCAGCTCCGCTCCGCTCCGGCCGGCTGCGGGCGCGCCGCGGCCCCGCCCGGCCGTGCCCAGCCCCTGAGGGCTGCGGGGCCCCGCCATGACGGGCGGCCCGCACAGCCCGCAGGGCCCCGCCGCACGCCCCACACCCGCAGGCCCCCGTCCCCCGTCCCCGGCACAGCCGCCGGCAGCGCCCGGAGCCCCCCGGCCTCGCTCGCTCCGCACCCGGCGGGAAGTAGCGCAGCAGGAGCCGCCTCAGCGCCATCGCCGCCACCGCCGGCCCGGCCCGCGCGTCCGCCCGCAGCCATGGCAACGGCCCGGGGCGCATGCGCGGGGTGAGGCGCCGGGCCGGCCGTGGCGGAGCGCAGAGAGCGGCGCTGTGGCTGTGCGGCTTGGTCCGTGCTGCCGCCCCGGTGCTGGCACCGGGCACTGGGCACCGCATCATCCGTACGGGGCTGCGAGGGCTTCGGGGCTGCCCCACGGGGAGGAAAGGAGCGGATCTAGGAAGGAGTGCGCTGAAAATACATATAAAATTCGGAGCGCCGAAGAGCCACTAGTTACGGCGTAGCAAATGTGTGAAAGCTTTTTGGAAAGTGAATAGTTACTTAATAAGGAAAGAGAGCAAAACTTAATTAAAAAAAAAAAAAACAACAAACCAGTTTAGTTTTTTTTTTTTAAGAGATAGTGAGGGACAGCTATGAAAATACAGAATCATTAAGGCTGGAGAAGGCCTTACAATATATACCAACCATTAACCCAGGTTAACCACCACCATGGCCCCAGGGGCCGCATGCCTGTAGAGCACCGCCAGGAATGGTGATTCCACCAATTCCCTAAGCAGTTCTCAATATCCAATCTAAACCATGCCCTGGCACAACTTGAGACCATTTCCTCTCATCCTGCACTTGTTGCTCGGGAGAAGAGACCCACCCTGCTCACTACATCCTCCCTTCAGGGAGATGGGAAGCGATAATGTCACCCCAGTCTCCTTGTCCCCATCTAAACACCCCCAGCTCCCTCAGCTGCTCCCCACAGGCAGGGCTCCAGACCCTGCACCAGTTCCACCGCCTTTCTTTGGATGTGCATTTCATCAAAAAGAGAAGAAAAAATGTCATTGAAAAGAGATAAGCAACGTGGAATCCTGAGAAGATAATGCATTAATAGCGTGAAAAATCTGAGTCAAGCTTTGTGCTGAAATGGCTGTAGAGCATCAATAGGGGGAAGCAGTAAACACATTCTCACTGGGCCGATCTCATAGCCCACGTTGTTGACAATGGATCAATACAAGACAGTCCCACTCAGTGTTTAACAATACGTGACTTTTCCAAAAACACCCATATGGCTCCCTACAGCTTCACTTTGAAGACAGTCCTTTGGTTTTTTGAAAGCCAGGAAATAAAATACAATGGCCAATTCCAGATTTACTTCAGGACACAGCTGGGGGACAAAGCGGTCTCTGAGTTTTTCATTCCCATTTGTTTATTTAAGTCTTTTATCTTGTTTGTATATGGAAATTCTTGAGGCAGATAAGAAATATTTTTATTGAAATCAATCTGAACAGCTTTCCGATTGAATTTGCTAACTTGGACTAACCCTATTCAAAAATATCTTTTTGAACAACCCCAAATCTTTGTGGTCTCCAATTTCTTAATAACTTTTTGTATTTGTTTAGCATAATATTTATTCACCCAGATTATAAATTCAGAATAAAAATATTTTTCTCTTCTTTTAACTTAAATGATGTGAACAAACAACTGTGGCAAGGATGCTGCTACTTACCTTAATATATTATTTGTTCATCATAAACACAGATTCATGCAGCCTTTCTGGTACCTTCAGTGTTACTTAACACCAACTGGAAGTACTACATTTAATTTTTTTAGTCATATTTAAACAAAACAGTCAAAACAGGGAGGGAAGTGGAAGGACTGCAAAGCTCCATGATGTCAGTACCTGTTGATCAGTATGTTTTCCCCTCGCTTTCTTGCTCCAAATCTTCATCTGAACACGGACACCTCACAATTTGTCCTTAACTGTTATTAGGATGTAATAATGACACAAGATGATAAATCAGGCCTCAGCTGTCACCTCTTTCCTTGCTTCTGCAGTGGAGTCACGGCAGAAGTCGATCCCTCTGAGCCCTGTGCCTGCTCTCCAGGCTGACCCAGAGAGGCGCTGATGTGATGGCCTTGTTTGCTCCACTCCTGTACGTTCACTAGAAAACACTGCTGACCCCCTGAGAGGGACAAGGAGCTAACTCTGTGCTGAGACAAAGCTTTTCCCACAGCGCTACCCGGGAGAGACCTGGGTGCAAAATACCTGTGCAATGACCACAGTGTGTCCTTCTGACAAAACAGAAACAGAGCTGTAGCACCAGTAGGATTATCTGAGGAGGCTTTAGGCAAAAAGGGGAAAACTGTGGGGAGGGGGTGAATGGAAGGAACTTGCTATTTCATTTTTACTTGGAGGCTAGATAAGAGGGATTCTGATGATACAGCAGACTGAGCTCCTGTCCATACCATTAAACTTTGACTGTTAAGGAGAAATGTAACTTTTCTTCAAGTTCATGGAAAGAAGCAACTAGTGCATACTTTTAGAAGGAATATTTTCAGACTGCTGGGGCAAAATTGTTGCCCTGCTATTTTTTCAGTGTCTAAAGAGTGTGACTCATGAAAGGATGACTTCAAAGAATGCACCATGTAGGGAGTTCAAAAATATCTATACTAGAAATAAAAATTAAATGCTGAGACATACATCTTTTATATACAGAGATCAAAATTATTGATTATATCAGCCTGGAAAGATAATTGATATAGCAGCTGCTCCCTGTGCATTTTTGCTTATGTCAGCAGCTTCCAGGAGAGGCAGAAAGTTGAGATTGTATAAAACTCATTGGTCTGTATTCAAGAGGTTTTGAATGGCTTCAGTGTAGATTTATCTACAGTGCTGAAGGGAACTCTATCAGACAATGTGAAGCAAAATCAGTGCAGTTACAATGAAGAACTTCCTTTGGAGAACCTTGGGTTCTTTCTGCCATCACAGGTTCTAAAAAATCCTCTCTTAAGCCAATGTACCATCCTAAGGATAAGATGAAAGAAGTGTTTCTGACTCAAACACACTTGCTTGCAGAGAAGAGTGGGGCTTAGGCTTCCTGGTTTGAAGCTGCTTCATGACCCACTTGTTCTGAAGTAGGTCAGCCTGTGGTGTGCTGAACTCTGTCAGAAAGGCCAGCCCAAGAGTAGTCTGAGTAGAGGGAAAAATGTAGAAAGCCACTTCCTATTTTTGTTATGCCAGTAGTGGGTGAAGTGAATTTTTACTAAGGGGAGTTTTTGTGTGCTGTCCTTTCTCATAATTTTCAGGTTTGTAGAATGCAGAAGAACAGTTCTCTGATAGTTCCTTTTTTCTGCTTGGTGAATTGAACAGATTTTTTTTTCCCAGGGTTGTTTTGTTCTGGCCTATTCTGCTTCCTCTTACCCAAAAAGTCTCAGTGCATTGCTAAAGCTTCTTCTCACTTCTACTCTGTTATTTTCAATGCTAATCATGACATCAGAGCCATGAAAAATGTAAAAACTATTACTTATATAAAGGGCTTTATGTTCTGGGAGTTTCCCCTCTGCTAGGTAAGAGTTGTTCTAGGAGAAAGAAGTGACAGTGCATTGTAGAACAGTGTTCTCTTTCCCAATGATTGTTTTTCCTCTTTGCATAGCTGTTTTCATTAATTTAAAAATCTAAAATTAAAAAAAAATTGCTGGCTGCAATTTCCCAAGAAAGTGTGCCACCCACAAATTTCTGTTCACACAAATAGTTGCTTGTGATGGTCACCTACAATGAGATAATTACAAGTAGCAGAAAGGAACAGTAGTTCTCTTCCTTACTCTTCCATTTTCCATCTCTGACAAACTGCTGGCATTTCCCATGCAGTCAGGATATTCCATACATCCTTACTTGCTTCAGTTAAATTTTCACTTAGCTGAAATAAATTTTTCCTTCCTGTCCACTTTTTATGACTTTCCTCATGACCTTGCCAAGTTTATGAGTTGACCGGAAAACAAAAAAATCCTCAGTACAAAAACCCCAATGAGATATATTTATCTTACTGCTTCTGAGAGGAACTCAGAGATGACTTTAATCTTTCTTTCCATGGCCCATGGGAGATGAAGACCTTTAGGCTGAGCTCCACATCGTCCCATCAAGACGGCGAGGCTGACGGTGCTGGGTAATAACGCAAGTGTTCTGCGGTCGGTGGCTTCTCAGATGCACCCCGTCAGGAAAAGAGAGGAGCTCTTCTACATGTACATAATGCACAACTGGGTCAAACCATGAGTCAGGAGGCAGCAAAAACTCCTGACAAATAACAAGATTGCTAGTAAGTCTACAATAGAACTGGAAAATATAAGTAGTGAAAAACACTGTTTTAGAAAACACGACTTCGCTGACATAGAAGTGTGTTCATTTCACCATTGTTTATGATTATTTTTTAAAAATAGTCAAAATAACTAACTTTTGATTTCATATTTATTATCTATAATTCTGAAATCTATTAAGCATTTCACTTAAGCAATTCTTTTTTCCGTATCTGTTTCAAGGCCAGGTTGGTTGGGGTTGAATGGGTCCTTAAGCAACCTGCTCTAGTGGAAGGTGTCCCTGCCCATGTCAGGGGGATTGAAATTGGATGATCTTTAAGGTCCCTTCTAACCCAAACCATTCTATGATTCTATATTCCTTCATTAAGTGTGGTAGTCCTACTACAGTGCCTTCTCTTTACCATCATTTTGATGTTCTTCATATGGATGTGCAAAACAAGGTGCATGTATATCAACCATTAATTGTAATTAGCAGTAATACAGCACTACCCACTTTCATAGTCCAGAAACATTTTTGCCTACTCTTGTACCAGTTTGGGGAATGCTATAGAGTGTGCAAGTCTTTGAAATTTGCAGATATCTCAGATATCTGAGATTTGCATCATCTCTGAAAGACATTTTGACCATTTATTCCTAGTTGTAACAACATGAAACATTCAGATGCTCACAGGAACGCACAATCATCTCTTTGAAACAGCTATATTAACTGTACATTTGAAAATAAAGAAATCACTGTAATAGGATATATAACCAAAACATTATTATTTTTCAGATATGCATGACAAACTTTTATGTGAGCATTTTGATTTGCATTCCCTAAACACAGCTGTATAACAATTCTTAGTCATACATGAGATACAATTTATACGTGAGTGAACAACTGAAGTCACTCTATACACTGACCACTCTACATCTCTGATTTACCTGCCATATTAAATTTGTCATTCTCAATTTCCCATTTGCCTATTTTGAATGTTTATAGACTTATCACTGGCTTTGTGCCTGACCAATGATGCTGCAAGGATATTGAACTACTGGTTTAATCTTGACATTGTAATTGACAATTTCACTGTCAATTGGACCACTTATCTGAACCCATTTCCACTGGCACACTCTGATCAGGTGGCTTGATCAGTCAGTGCATGTGGGGAGCTGTCTGCTCCCCCACAGGTCTGAGGCTGTAGCTCCTAACAGATTTGCAATGTTTCTCTCCCCTTGGCACCTAATGATGCTATCTGCTGGCACCTCCATATTGTGTAAATCAGTTCTTGGTTCAGAGTTTATCCCCTTGCAAGTCAAGCTCATTCAAAAATAATGTATGTTTTGATTAAATTTTGTTATCCAAAAGACATAGGATAATCACTGTACCTGAAGTTTGGCTAAGAAATTAAAAATATTTTGTGCTCTGTTTTAAACACTTTGGTACATGCCTACACTAACCATGGATCCCCAACTGCTCTATTTCCATGTTTCATGTTTCCTGGGTTGCTGTCTATTAAATGGATCCTATCATTCAGGTTTTCTCACCAGGAAGCCCAAGTGGGCTAGGATGGGCCTCCCTGCTCCCATTTCCACAAGCTGGTTTGTATGTTTGTTTGTTTCTCTCTCCCTCCTCCTCATCACAGGCACATCTCTTAACCAAGTGTCTAACAGAAAGCTTATCTGATATTACAGGACAGTGTGTCTTCTCCTGCACTGTGACACAGAGACAGCTAATGATAGCCTGGGTGTGCTGAATTGTCTCTAAAGGCCATTCCATCCCTGTCCAGCAGTAAAGATGTCAAGGAGAAAAAACCCTATATACCAAACAGATAGAAAGAACATAGGCATCTTCAGCCTCAGCTAGAACAGCCATTGTTTTCACTGAAAAAGGGGCTCAAGATCATAATTTCTGATAACTATGTGTTCACATTAAAGAAGCATGGCAATGACCTTCCTGTTAAATTTCACTACTACAGCTGCTACACAAAAACGTGAGTTGGGTGTTGAAACATCATGCAACTAGCTTGGGTGCAAAAAGCTATTGAGATGTTCTTTGTAATTTGTTTTCCAGAGTTTTGTCTGGGTTAATTTTGAGGTCTAGAAAAAATAATCATTATGAGGCTTAGATTTTTAGGTAAATCAAGATACTTCAGGAGGAGGCATATCATGAAAACCTGGTATGCTGCAATGCATTGGGCACAAAAAAATTTAATCAAGGGGCCGGGGGTTTTAAATTTATATGTGTGGTAATTAATTTTATATTTAATGATCCTCAGTTGATTCCATCTAATTAATATTAAGAATTTGGAAGGAACCAAATTTAACAGAACCTGTGATATGACTTTTTATCTGTAGAACTGATTCCTATACAAAGTCAACTCCCACTTGCATCAGCCACCACTTCTGAGAAGAGGCATAGCAGCTCTTTCTCCTTGGATGCTCATATCCCTTTGCTGGCAGCATCAGTCTAGGAGAAAGTGCCATGTGCAGTCTCTCTCTCCTCTCTTCTGTACATCAGCTGTGTGGCCACAATGGTGGATAAAATCCCTCTCATATCGGACATGCCTTGTCAGTATATCCAGCAAATTCCTTATATGGTTGTATTTAGAGAATATCTATTTTTTATGGAGTTTCAACCCAAATTATAAAATTTCTCCTTGGTACAAAGAGAGTGTAAAAAAATAAGATAGTTTTAAGTTTAAAGTTAGGGAGCAGGAAATTTTCAGAAACATGGAAATTTAAATGCAGGAGCTTACAAGTAAAATTATTACCTTATTTTGGGGGTATAAATGAAGTCATGGAAGCAAAACTATAGAAATGCTGTTGTGAATTTAAAAAGAAAAATTAAATATAGTATTTTAGTCTACTTTATCTGTAACATATTTGCTTTTTACCCATGCAGTATTCTAAATTTCATCTGCTGCTTTTCCATTTAATATGTATTTTGTATTGCGTAATCTTTGAATAACTCTAGAAATTCAAGAAAGCTAAAACACTATTAACTGAGTAAATGAGTGCCGGGTTTATCTGCAGTGGTAGGTCTATGAGCAATGCTCTATGGCTAATGTACAATAGCAGCCACAGGACTGCAGCTATTGTATATCACATTTAAATGTTCTAACACCAGCAGCTCTAAGAGGGCTTTGGCTGGAAGCTGTCTGCACCTGACAGCACAGAAAGAATAAACACAGCAATTCAAAAGCCTTTACAGACTTAGGACTGCAACAGTGCTCAGTTAAGGCTGACACCTCCCAGAATAGAGCAACCACGAGATCATGGGAACATAAATCATAGCTTTCATTGATGTACAGTCATACAGCTGTAATTGCCTAGTACACTTAGCATGAACAATGCAGTGGGCTTGTTCTGAAGACTAAAAGCTTCTTTTATGATTCATTTTTTGGCAAAGGATATTGCCTGTAGCCTGATATTTGGAGCAAGACTGCCAGGGTGTAGCCCAGCTGAACTCAGTGTACAGAAGGTCTGTTACAATGGATCCATTTCTATTGTTTTGATGTTTCTCCAGCTGGGTGGATGCCATTACAATCAACTGACGGTATCATAAGCTTAAAGCCCTTTGCAGTTCTGGAGTTCCCCAATTAAATTCTCAACAAATTGCACCTGAGTAATTCACTCCAGTTCATCAGGAGTGAAGTTAGGCTGCACGTGGGCTCGTTGGTAATTGAAAATAACTGACCAATTTTCCACATCCCTATGGGGGGCTGAAAGTGCCACTGTCACTAAGCACACCCAGAGAAGCTGGGCTTTCAGATATACCTGAAAGCTGAGCACTGCAGGACAAGGCCATTCACCCATTTGTCTCTTGGATTTTCAGGGGCTTTACAACCCCTCTTTGGGTTTTTCCCCTTTTGGTGGAAAAATCAGGAGACAAGGAGGGAATAAAACGGCCTTCAACTTATGGAAGCCGCCATCAGCTGAAGAGAAATGCAATAAATAACTTGTTAGTACTTCTCCAGCAGATGAAATGTGGCAGGTTGTATATTTTAACAGCAAAATTAAATAGTCATATTTGCTATTCCCTACAAAAATCCCTGACCATGCAATGCTAGTTATTTTGTTGCTTTGTGCTGGAGTGTGATTAAAAAAAATTTAGAAATGAGTAAATCTAATTATGATTCCATATGTGAACAGAATTTTTTCTGTCAAAGATCCTAACACAACAAAAGGCTGCACTTCCTGGTTTGGAAAGGTGTGAGATTGCTTTATGGTAAAAAAAGGGAATTAAAAATGAAGCAAAAAAAATTAAAAAAACCCAGAAAGAATAGACACAAATAGGATTCAATAGCAATACTGCAGCTAGCACAACCATCACTGAGGACTAGTTTCAATATAAAAGAAAGAAGGACACTTAAACTGAGGTATAAAGTGCTCAGAGTTTGAAGGGAAAGCCCTCACATCCACTTCCCAAATATCCAAGCTATAATAAAAAGCATTTTGCAAGAAAAAATATTTTGGTTTTTTAAACATTATGCAAATGGAAGAGAAAAGGTCTCCAAATGACCATTATTTAATTCTGCATCTCAAGTTATTCAACAAAATTGCACAGGCTGAATTAGGAGCTGAAGGCCAAAGATAGAGAGGAGACAGAAACTCACCTACTCACATGCAGAACAGTCCCACCAAAGTAATCAGGATTCTGGTTTTCCTAGAAAGGGTCATGATTTACAGAGCTATCAGAATTTCTAACTGACCACTTAACATTACATACAAAAATTTGCCTCTGATCTGATGATTCTGGAGTCCCAGCACTCAGTTATAATGCCTGTTTGTATCCTCAGGAAGGCATGGAGGGACATGCTATTTCTACACAGGCTTTCCTACCAGTAACATAACAACCTTATCAATTTCTGATATTGAGCATGGAAACCAATATTTTCAATATATTTCCTCTTCCCAAGAGGTTGGTTATAAAAAAAAATCACCTGGAATAAGAGGAACTAAAAAGAAATCCCTCAAGTCATAGCTCTGTGGATGGAGCATGTGGGGTTTTGTAGCAATGGTACCATGGATGAGCAGAGGAAGTGAGAGTTACAGAAGCACTACAAAACTTTAAATAGGCCTGAACTGGGAATTAAGAGCTACCCACAGAATTCTACACACTGGTCTTCACTTCCTAATTTTGCTCCCCTCTCCCCTGCTTTAAATTCAACCCTTGCACTCCAGGCTTTTCTGCACCAAGTTCTTTACAGCTCTGGTTCCTAATACCAATCCCCAGGGTAGGCTTGGGGAACTTCACCTTCCAGCACTTTTAATACAAACCCATTCATCATGTCTGCACCACCTTTTGGTACCTGATTTAGCCTATGAACTCCTTGAGCCCAAACAGCCCATACCAGGGCTAGCAGGTATGAGACAGAGCTCCACACTTCTGCCAAGAAGTTAGGGAAATTCCCAGGGAACAAGCTGGGTAATAACCTCTCCCTGGAGAATACCTTATGTTCTCAATATCAGGAATCCACTTGAAGGAAATTAAAGCTAATTAATTTTGCTCCTTTAGATACCTTACTCCTTAAGAGCTTCACTCACAGGGAACTGACAAGTCCCAGATTTGTAGAGCCACAAGCAGATTTTCTAAGTTCTAGCAGGTGTTGAAACCAGAAAATAACAGCCTTACACTCATGAACACCATTTTAAAAATCCAGTATCTCTCAGCTCCTCTCTCAAGGGCACCAAAAATTCTTTGCCTTTAAGTTTAAAAATTAAATTAAAATTAGTGCTTTTATTTCTATGACTAAAAGGCACTAAAAGGCAAGATGTAAATTTATCCATAAGACTGGTGCTGACAGTGCACTTGCACACCCTACCTGGTCTCATCCCTGAAGTCCACTTGGGCCATCTAGTAGAGGATAAAAAGCTGAGCAGTCTTCCCCAGCCCAACTGCACCCATCTCTTCCATGAGGTCTCATTATTTTATCAGGCATCCCTGACCTCCATCAAGAGCTCCTGCATCAGGAAAACCTCATTATGCCAGAAGCCATGGGATACCATAGGCAGACACAAAAAGCAAAGGAAAGCACTGCAAGTTTCTCCTCTAGAGAAAGCCCTTTAGGTTGAGAGCAGACTGTTACCACAATGAATCTTCCTGGTGGATAAACCAGAGAAGCTTGCTCAGTAACAACGTGTAAGGCTCCTCCTGAATGCACAGAGAAGCTGGCAAAAGGCATTCTCTCAAGTCTGATTAGGATGAAGCTAAGTCTTCATGGTAAACAAAACTTGATATATAGCAGCTGGCTGGGGGTGAGGAAGGAATTACATCCTGTGGAGGTCATGGCTACCCCTAGGGCAAGCAAAGTGAGTAAGGTGGAAAGTGGTTGTAACGGGTGTCAACACACCTGTGCAATTGTTTCAGCTGGAGGCTCTTAACAAAGCAATTAATTTCAAGGGCAAGTCATGTTTTCAATAAAAAGGAATAAACATATCACAGAGTGTGCTGATTTTAACATTTAATTTTTTTATATCTCCAGTTACCATTTTTTCTACAAACAGACTTTGTTTAACAATAATTCAAGAGGTATTATAATGATAACTACAGCTTAAAGGAAACATTTTGGCACAAGACAATAACAAAATAAACATAATAAATAACCTGCTTTACATATGCTGAAGAAAACAAAACAAACATGCAATAAACTTAATAAAATTCACACTCTGTACAACAGCTCAAGGTAGACCTTACTAAACAGAACTCATGTCCTATCAGTAACATAAACATATTAGTAAAAATAGAAACTTTAACAAAATGCTTAACTCAAGCAAAACAGCGATGCAATATGAATCAACTCAAGAAGTTCATGGTTCCAAAGCCAGAGTTGGAGGTGAGTGAGCACACGGCAGTGTACAAACCACCTCAGCCAGGAGCCTCAACCCAGTGCTTCTTTGGCCATGCCTGTGTTTAGCTCCTTGCTGGAAACTGTGTCAGGCTGACAGCCTCCTGAGCCTGTGGCTGTTAAAAGGAAGAGAGAACACATATAAATTATGACCTCAATTATAGTTTTCTCTTCTCCCCTGAGAGAACAGCTCAGGTGGAAGAAGGGGCATGTGACATGACTGTCTCTGAAAAGACTCCAGAAAGGAGTAGCTACATCTGACAGGAGAAGGAAAGAAATGGATTCCTACCTCAGGAAAAGGAGATGTTTCTTCACCCAGCCTTCTTTAGGATTTACACAGGCATTCAGCCCACTGGCAGTGTGGAAACTAGAAAAGAAATAATGATAAAGAAATCAGAGATCCCTGCCAATAACTGCTGTGTGGAGTACAGTTACTCTATATAATGACCAATAGAAACTGCTTTTGTAAACACCAGCTAGACCTGGATGCTCCAAATCCCTCCAATATTATATGAAGAAAAAGAAAGTTCAATGTAATAGCTACTTCAGTCTCAGGGATCATTTTTTGCCCCATAAAATGTTGTTTGATTTATTTGATCTGTTTAGGCAAAGACCTTTGCTGGATGCTAGAAACAATTTGTAAAATTGAGAATAGGTGCTGTCAAGCTAAGGTGACATGACAGATCAACATCTAGGCCAAAACCTTGTAAGTAAAACATCCGATCCCTGTGAATTAGAAGAAGACTTGTCACTCATGTATCTGTTTACAGGTTTTGGCAAGGGAGCACTCTGTGTTGGCCAGAATGGCCTTTAGCTGGAGACAAAACCTTGTTTGCACAGCTGATTCCTAAAGAGTCAGATTTATTATTTACATTGTATGACTGTCCCTTGGGTTAGCAGTCCCTATCAGCTAGAGGTTGTGGGTTTTGTTTACAGGTGTGATATACAATTTCTTCAGTTAATTGAACTTTTTGAAAAGGCAGGAAAAATCTCTCTTATAACATTCAAATCTTTGGTTCAGCCAAGGTTAATACATGTCAGAAAAAAACTGCAGAGGTTCAGAAAGTAACTTACATGATGGCAGGGATGTCGCAGACCTCGCTGGGGAGCTGTTCAGTGTAACCCTTCAGGGCCCACTTAGGCAGACGGACTTTGGTGTAGGACAGGCAGCAATCCTGGTTACTTTGTGCTGGAATGAAGGACAACAACAAGGTAAATAAACTCCATTTGGCCCTGCTGTCTAAGGCACTCTCTGCTCAACCCCAGCCATCCAGCTCACCCATGACAGAAGAGGGGGATGAGACAGGAGACAGCACACTTTGCTGAAACCATTCTGTTCCAGCTCAGCCCCTCACTGCTGCCAGCTGTGAGCAGCAGCAGCAGGAGCCCTTCCCAGAGCAGAGCACCCCAGGTCACTCACCTTCCGAGGTGCCGCACAGGAGCAGCGCCAGGAGCCCCAGCAGGGAGAGCAGGACCATGCTCTTGGTGCTGCAGCCAGTCATGCCCTCTGCACACACAGCTGTGCTCCAGCGAGTGCCTGGCTGTGCCTGCTGCTCCTGCCAGCCCTGCCGCACCTCCACCTGCTTATAAAGGGGTGGCAGGAGCCCGGGAATTCACACACGGGCGGGTTCCACCGTCATCAGCGGGTTTCCCCATTCCCCACGGCAAATTCCATCTCGCCCGGTTTGGCCCCGGCTCTCCTTCCGGGTACTACAAACGGAGATAACAGTGTGCTGGGGAATATTCTAATGTTTTTTAAAGTCACTTAAAAGATTTGGTCTGAAAGAAAAGGAAATAAAAGGCTGTGAGGTAATGGTTCTGTGGGTGAAGCGTGTGTAGTTTTAGGGGTAGGAGTGTGGGTTGTGAAATGAGGAAAGTCAAATGTAGGTAACTTTAAATATTACCTACAGAAACTGTGTGTCTGCTGTGCTCTAGTTTAATAAACCCAGCCTGGGAGCAGAGGCAGGTGGGCTGAGCCAGCCAGATTCATTTCAGTGTGGCAAGGAGCTGGTTCACAAGCTGCACCAGCACCAAGGTGCTACATTAATATTTCCTGGTTGGCCAACACCATAACATCGGACTTTCCAGATTACTGTTTCTGAGCTCTGGACTGTAGTATTGGCAGGGACACGTGAGCACCATTGAGTATTCATGGAAATGGGTTTATTTCGTTTCCTTAACCATATATTCCTTGCCATGATATCCTGCCAGCTTGTTACATGTCTGAACTATTTCATCTGCAACAGAGTGAGCGTAAAAGAAACCTGAAATGGGGCCTATATTCTCCAAATCTGTGCTTTCTAGAATGCAATAATGTGCTTCATAAACAATAGCTATAGTTTGTTGCTTTCCAAACTGTACCAGAGTATTGTGACTCCTGAACATTCAACAAAAATACACACAATCTTAAAATTGCCTCGCACAGCTCTAGAGAAACCACCAGGGAGAGGCTCTGTCACCACTCCAGGTACATTTTTTGAGCTGCTACTCAAGGATGGAACTTTCCCATGATGTTTAGGGATCTGTGTGAAACTACTGTGATGGCTGCAGGCCATGTCCTGGCCACCCAGTGCTCACAGGAGCTGCTGCCAGCTCCAGGTGCTTATAGAGTAGCCAGAGCTTAAGTGTTTAAGCTCTCTCTTAAGGCAGAGTCAATGGACAGTCATAGGCAGTGTATAATTACATTTCTTGTATGCTTCACAGGGTGCCAGTACCTCTCTCAAAGGGTGATTTGTAGAAATGGAATCAGCTTGAACTCTAGAACAGACTGTTATTCAGAGAAATTAATTTCTCTGTGTAATAGTGAGAATTGAGGGAATTTCATATGCATGAGCAACCTTGCAGTGTGCATGGAATCACACACACTGGACACGCTTCTCTGCAGAGCCCCAGCAACTGGCCAAAGGATGGGGAGGAGGCCACAAAGAACCCATGCCCTAATGAATGCAACTTTTTGTAACTGTCTAATGGATCATAGTGAAATCCCACAAAAGTTCAAAAATATCAATGCTCTCAGTATGCAGCTGTCTCTGCACTTCTTTAAAGACTGTTAGCATTAGGCAATTTCATGCCTGAAACTAGATGACTAGAATGGTAGTTTTTTCTTTTACTTACAGGTTTCATTGATCCCTATTATACCTACACCCAGCTTTGGCATTTCATATGCCATTTCCTTGGCCATGCTGTTATCCAGATGGAGGTGGCCTTGCACCTCATACCTTCCTTGCGACTCTACAGCTCTATTTCTTCTCCACTGAGTGCTTCTTGGACGGAATCTTCTCATCTGAGCTTTGACACTTCTACCTAAGCCCCAGCAGTTTGGATACCCGGGCAATGACACTCCTCAGGCAGCACTCACCCCATGGTCCTGCCCTCAGGCACTTCCATCACACCTGTGGTTCCCACAGCTGACCAGTCCTGCCCTCAGGCAGTTCCATCACACCTGTGGTTCCCACAGCTGACCAGTCCTGCCCTCAGGCACTTCCATCACACCTGTGGTTCCCACAACTGACTGTGGCTGGCCATGTGCCTTGTCACAGCTGGACACGTGCTCATTTTAAAAGGTGTTCCTTTTATCTCATTTTTTGTTTGATTTAGGAAATTAGGTTGAGATTTAGATTTAGAACAACAGCCACAAGGAGGGCCCCAACTTCAGGGGCACTGTCATTTTTTTTTGTACTTGGTAGTATACAAAGTACCTTCAGTTTATTTGCACTAAGTAGTTAAAACAATCCAAAAAGGTTTAATGCAAACAGCTGAAGAAATTTCTGCTGGTTGTGATACGACACATAACTGTATCTTATCAGTCTTTACCTTCACAAACCCCTAATGGAAACAGAAGGCAAAAAATATATAAAAACAAGGAGGTGCTTATATGTCCTAGGGAAGTGTTTTTCATTATTCCCTGGGAGTGAGAGGACAGTGGCTGTTGTCCACCCTGACCCAACCAAACTTTCAACCTGCTTTCCTTTGACACCCTTGTAACCAAGTGGGGCCACATGGGCTGGCCAGGGACTGCCACACGGCCAAGAGATGAGGCTGCCAGGCCCCAGGGTGGCCAGTGGCACCTCCAAACCTGTTCCTGGCTCAGTTGCAGGTGCCATATAAATGTGTTTAGTGTCTTAACAGTACTGCAGTTCAAAGGCTACACGCTAAGCGGGCCACCAAGTCGAGGGGGGCCATCATTTCCCTACCCTGGGGCCTGTGTAGGGAGGGCAGTGTCCAGAGTCTCCTCAGAGGGTACAGCCACAGCATGACAGGTATCAGCTACAAGCTGAGAAAAGGGAAACTCCCATCAGACATAGAGAAGCCATAGCAAGGGGGTGAGGTGGTGGGACAGGTTGCCCAGGATGGGAAAGCCTAGTTTAAATAGCCTTCCAGATACTCCAGCTGGATGTGGTCTTTCCCTGAACGTGATCTTAAACTCACATTCCTTCCCAAGGAACCCCAACGTGGGTTCCTTCCCAAGCCACAATCAACTCTAAATTTTTTTTCTGGGTTTTTCACATTTAGCTGTTTGTTTCTTATTTTATTCCCTGACTTGTCTTCCTGACTTGACTTTGCTGTAAGCTTCTCAGCTTCCCTCCCTCCTGTTGTCCCTCCTCAGATCCCCTCACAATAACTGCACACAGAGTAAGGCAGAGCAGCAAAACAGAGACTGACAAAGTGTTCATCCTCTCCTAAGCTTCCTCTCCTGTTGTTCCAGGGGCCAGAGAAAGCAGGCTCAAACCCCTCCTGTGTGTGTAACAGCAAAGACAGCCTAGGTGCCAGTGCTGCAGTCAGACCTGTGGCCTTTTCCCAAGTAATTCTGGGGAACTGGCAGTGCTGAGCAGCTTGGGGATGTTAAAGAGGAGAGCTGGGGAGTCAAACTGCTCTCGGACCCCATCTGCAAAGCTACAGCCAGAGGCAACTTTCTCTGGTTACCAAGCTGCTGCATCCTGATAATATGCTTCCTCTCTTTTATCCTAAAGGACTTTTACTCACAGAAATACCTGCTGAAAGTCTGAAGTGCTGAAGTTCTAATAGTTCAACCTTGATAAACTCCTCCATACAGGGCAAAAAATTTGGGGGGGAGGGGATGGGCTTACCACATCATTGTCCCCATCACAGAAAAGCACCGGAGCAGTCTACCTGGTTTCCATGCAAGGGTTAAAATACTTCATGGACTTTTGAAGAGAAAGACAGAGAAGGAACTTTATAATCATTGACCATTTGATTATTGTCACTTTATGGGCTTAGGTCTACTATTAAAGATGAAAGACTAAAATAAAAACTTGAATGTCAGCCACTGTTAGTATCTTTACCTGTGCCCTACAATAAGATGAGAGACATACTGCCAGTTGTTAATGAACTAGCAGATAACAAGTTTCCATGTTTTCCATCCTCACAAAGAGATATTGTTTTATTGCTTATTAGTACCTTTTCTGAATTGATGTAAATAAAACTGTACAGCAATACTGCTGATCATCCAGGAAACACAGAACCAGATGGGGGAAATTCCCGTCTGTAATTTCCAGAGGTTTAGGACTCCTTTGATAAAGCAAAGTGCATGAGAAGGCAGTAGCCGGAAGGAACGTGGCCAGATGCAGGGATTTAATCATTGCATAATCTCTGATGAGTAAATGCATAATAAGTACCGAGCACAAAAGTTCCAGGGGTAACTTGCTCAATATCTCTGGAGCTGTAGAGGCTGTGAAGCAATCCAGTGATTTCAGGCAATTCAGTACTTGCATGACTGACAAAAGTTGTTATCTGAGGAAGAAGCCAGTTTTCACTAATTAGAGGGTGGTACTTCATACGTTACAGATCTAGAAATAACATTGAATGACATTGCTTTGATGCAATTATGGACAAGATCTGTGCCTGTTGGGAGAAATTAACTTCCCATCTATTGAAAGTGCAGATTATGAGGAGACCTGGTGCACCTGCCATGAGCATCCTGGCAGCATCCCAGCACTGCTGATTGCTTCCTGCTACCAACATGCAGATGAAAGATCTAATGTTTTGAAGGAACATTTCTCTCTGCAAAGTTAACTCTACTCTGTCTACAGTCCCTTGAGGCAGCCAACCACCTTTTCACAGATGTGATGGCAAAGCCTATAACTGGAAAGAAGAATGAAAAAAAGTCTTCATTGGATTTGTGTGGCAGGGTTTTGGGTAGGCACTGGTGTGGATTCTCTGCTAGAATCTTCTCCCATGTCTGCCAGAGCCATTGCCAGCTGGCTCCAAGGAAGGACTCAGTGGACAAAGCTGAGCCAATCACTGACAGTGGTATAATCTCTGGGATAATGTATTTAGGAAGGGGAAAAAACCCTGTGCAACTGCAGCCAGAGGGAAGAATGAATCTGTGGGGGATGGATATATGAAACCACTCTGCAGACCCCAAGTGCAGTGCAGAAGGAGGGGCAGGACCCGCTCCAGGTGCCAGAGCAGAGATTCCCCTGCAGCCCAAAGTGCAGGCTGTGGTGAGGCAGCTGTGCCCAGGCAGGAGCAGAGATCCCCCTGCTGCCCCTGGAGGACTCCATGTCAGAGCAGGTGGGTGCCCAAGGGAGGCTGTGACCCCTTGGGAAACCCACACTGCAGCAGGATCCTGCCCCATGCTCTCCTGTGGCCCCATGGAGAGAGGAGGCCATGCTGGAGGAGGGGGATAGTGTGAGGAGTTCTCTCCCTGTGCAGGAAGGAGCAGCAGAGGTTACGTGTGATGAAGTGACCAAAACCTCAATTTTCAAACACCTAACTCTGCTGGGGGGAAGGAGGTACAGAAAATCAGGAGTAAAGTTAAGCCCAGGAAGAAGGGGTGTGTGGGGGAAACGTTTTAAGATTTGATCTTACCTGTCATTATCCTACCTTGATTGATTGATTGCTAAAAAAATTTAATTAATTTCCTCACATTGAATCTGTTTTGCCTGTGTTGGCAATTGATGATTAATCTCTCCATGCCCTTGTTTTGATTTCTGAGCCTTACTTTATTTACCTCTCCTGTGCCCAGCTGAGGAGTGGAGTGACAGAGCAGCTTTAGTGGGCGCCTGGCATCCAGCCAGGGTCAACAGACCAGTCAAAGCAGGAAGCTTTAAAAAAAAGTTAAAAGCTGTCTGCCAAGCTGGGCTCTAAGTTACATTATATTTGCTTTGTTACACCCCTAGTTCTCTTCCAGTTTAAATTTGTTTTTATTTTATTTTTTATTTTATGCCTTTAGGCATAGTAAACATAACATCAGAAACATTTTGACTAATATGTTTCTGATCCTTAAAGTAGTCCAGAAGCATGAAATTTCTGAACAACTTCTACAAAGTTGGGAAGAAAGTGTAAAATCCTTTCAAGTGATTCCTTCCTATCTCCTGCAAGGGACTGAGACCACCAAGTGTCATTTGCAGACAAAAAGAAACCTGATTACAAAAAGTAGCAATTGACCAATTAAGTGATGTAATTAAATTAATGTAATGCAAGGATACTACACACGTTAGACACAGATGTGTTTAACATCCCAAAATCTACACCAAGAAAAGCTATCAGCAACTTTTCAGCACAAGAGTGATCATACTACCACACTGAGACTGAGCCTGACCCTCACTACTTCTACACAAGTCAGTGCTTCTCCACTACTTCAGTTTGGCTGAGAATTTCCCCAAGATGCATAGATCCCAAAGAAGATTTGGAAAAGGAAAATTGCTGGAGCCAAAATCCACAGCCTGAACATGAAAATGCCTTCCAATACTGATAAAATGAGGGCTTGCACTTTAAAAACGTTTAATTCAGAAAGAGAAGAAAAAGATACTATGCCTTGGCAATTATGAAAGAGAAATATGTGACATTTTCTGAATCTTGAAAGTAAAATACAAGAACAGAAGTAAGGAGGAAGAAAATCTGTGACTTAAAATTTTCATTAAAATGCAGTTTTAGGTTGGCTGAAACTGTTCATTAAGTCAATTGAAACATGGTTTTGTATAAAATTAGAAGAGAACTATTAAGAAAATAGGAAGCTGTTTTTTTTTGTGTTCTGTTTGCTTCCTCAGGAAGACCTAAGACAAATAATCCAAACCTTATTAAGAAAAGAGAAGAAAGAACTAAACAACATTAAGTGGTAGCATTTTAAGTTGACCAAGAGAACTCATGAAGGTTTTACTAAGTCCTACTTGACTTCTAGAATATGTGATTACTTGGACTACTCAGTACTTTGTGAACACAGCCAGCGTTTTGTCATGTCTTACTGGAAGACCAGCTTAAAAATACCCAGCAATACCTGCTTATTTGGGATTGCCAAACAAAAACCAATCAAGATTGTTTTGAATAGCTGTTAATTAACAGTGGAGTGGCTGTGTCACGAGGGTTGGCAGAGCAGCTGTGGACACAGGCCCTCTCAAGACAAGTGCTGCAATCACTGTGCTTTTCACCACTGCAGGGTTGCGTTATAGGGACTTTCCTGTGAGGAGCTTTAAACCACAGTTGCCCAAACCAACTGCCTTGGACTTCCCTCTTTCCAAGAGGCCTGCTCTTTTCCCAAGGAAACCACACCACCACATCCCTTCCTTCCTGACTCTTACAGGTTATTTGCATAATACAACTGAGATCACCGACTCTCTCACCCTCCTGTACCCCTTTTCTGGACCTTGGTCATCACCCCTTGATTTCTGCAAGAGGCGTTTGGAGGCCCTAGAAGGAGCAGCCTTGCCCTAGCTCCTGTGAAGGAAGCCACCTCCCAGGGTCATTTTTCCTCTTTTTCTGCAGGGTTCTCTTGGCTGCTTCAAGCATTCTCTTGCTTGTCCCCATTTTCATTGTCTTTCTTGCTTACTGCTAGTCCAGACAACTGCAGCCAGCCCCAGAAGTGCCCTGTTGTTTGGCTCTTGGCTAGGGCTTTGAGGAGGGTGCTGTGTCCAACCACTTAAGCCTGCTCACAATCATCAGGGGCTCCTGTAAACAAGGCAAGAACCAGAGACAGAAAAACTGTTTTAAGCCAGAAAAGATGTTTTCAGTCAAGCAATCTGGGCTTGACAGAAATCTGCTATTCCAAAGTGACCTGTGTTTTACAAGAACATCTCCTCAAGTAAGTAGGCCCAGCCTTCCTCAGATCAAAGACTGGTCCTTTTTCTATTTGTGTTTGTACCTGACCTAGGACATTGAGGCATATGGCAACCGGGGCCAGAGCTCCAGGGTATAACATGCACTGTAACTGCTTTGCCTTTGAAAGAGCTCACAGGAAGGTGAAGACACATGGAGAAAAACTTGGACCACATTAAAAAAAAAAAAAGTCTTCATGGAAGGGATAAAACATAACACACTGTTGATGAAAAAAACCAACCAAACAAAAACAAAACCCCTAAAGACTTTAATAACTCTATGATCAAAACTCTTTGGAGCTGGCAAGAAATCAAGGTATTAGAAGAACTCGGGACATTTTAAGTGCAAGAATTCTTACATTTAAGCAAACACTAGCAGCATAATGGAGTTATTTTAGGTCGGTTTCAGTTGTCAATAGAGGTTTAGCATTAAATGAAGCAGCCAGCTTGTTAAGACCACTTATGAAAATGTGACAAATGCTCCTCCAGCAGGACTTTACACTACCTGGGCTGTTGCAATGATTCAGAGTCTCCCATGGTGTCTGTAATGAGATGACCTTGAGGTTAAAAAAATATAGAGAGGATATGCTGAGCTGAATGAAACTTCCTACACACGGAGGTTGTGCAAACATGATTTGCATCTCTGAAATGAAAGATCCATCTGTGACAGCAGGACAATATCTGCCACTAGTGGGAGGCCTGTGGAATAAGTCTTCAGGGGAACACACCCTGGAAAGTTGCTCTTTCAACATGGAAAGTGCCCTAGAAATCCCTTCCGGTTTTTCCTCTCATTTCTCTTTGGCAAACCACAGTGAGTGAGCATTAGCATTAGTCACTACAAGTATTAACCATTTCAAATGAGATTTGTTTGATATATATATCACTTCCCTTTTGTTAATTAACTGGAGATTTTAAAAGTATGCAATCCAAGAAAGACTAAAGCACAGGTATTGAATTGGATTGTACAGCATTGTTACAAAAACTGCAAATAAGATGTTAAAGTCACCAGGCCAAATCACCAAGTAGCAAACTTGGAGATAGGGGAGATTTTTTGGTGCTGGGATAAGCATCCTACATACATCTATTTCTAACTGTGGTTAGAAATTCTAAACGTGAAGCTTAATAGAGTCTTTCATATTCTTCCTCATCTCTTAAAAGCAATGCTTTTTTGCTCATTTTTTGTTACCATGTGTCACTTTTTTTCTCACCAGAATCATCTTTCCCCACTTCATTGAGAAACAAAACCTGCTGTTCTTCCTTTAAATCCTGTTGGCTTCTATGCCATTAGAAGAGCTGACAGACAGTGTAGGGGACAGAGGGACACCAGAGCTCAGTGCACTCAGCCACAGTCAGCACTAGCACAAAAGTCAGCTGCAAACCTATAGCAGTGACCTCATAATATTTTATTAGAAAGGAAAATCCTTAGAGAGTTCCACTGACAAAAGAGTGGTTCCTGTCCTCCACTGATGATCCAGAAGAAAAATATAAGGAAAACTAAATGATCTTCATAAGGTATAACCTGTTCTTCTGTAGATCTTTCTGCTCTGCTGTCACTGAATGCAACACAAAAGTTTTCTTCACCTTCCAACACCTGACTGCTTTGCCTGCCTCAGCTGGGAGAGCAGAGTGTGCTTTGTGCCAGTAAGAGGGAGAAAGTAAAAGCTTGTTCAATCAACCCAGTCCTCAGATAACCAAACCCAGTCCTCAGAGAGTGGGAAACACCTTTATTTGGAAACCTCCCAAGGTCTGTGAGAGATTTTTGCAAGAGGCACAGAGCAAATCAGAGAGTTGCAATGCAGGGCACTGCCATGCAAATAAGGATGCCTGTAAAGCCTTGGCAATGCTTCCAAAGGGACGCCCACTATATTCAGATGCTCCTTGCTCAGCCTCTCACAACTACATCAGTGATCTCTCACCTACAGTGAATTCAGCATCTAACCTGTAACCAAAAGGAGACAAACCAGCCAGTGACCTATATTGCAGAAAGGTAATGCAACCTAACTTTCCCTGGCCAATAAGAGGAGATTGAGAGGGTAAATCCCTTCAAACCAGCACTTGCTCAGACTTCTTTGTTTACAAAAGGGACATAAAGCATGACCAAAGTAGGTTCAACCAGTCTTTATAAACTCATCACAGGACTTCTGTGTGCTCCATACCATGTTGGTAGGACATTATAACAAGAGGTCCAGGTCTTTTTGGTGCCCAAGTGTGCCAACACAAAAATGCTGCCTGTAAGAAAAAATAATTAAACCACCTTTAAAATGTCTCAGGGTGATGATTAATGGCACAGCTGTTTGTTCTAGCTCCTGCACTGCTACCAGCAGCCACTACCCTGGCATGGTGCCAGTGGCAATGGGCAATTCAGTGACAAGAGTTAAGAAGAGTGAATAGATAAAAAGGGTAGGCATTATCCTTAGGTAAGGAACAGCATAGTAACAAATAGCCTTACAGCATTACTTTTTAATAAGGAAGCAGCTGTAAGTGTACATTTAAACCAAGTACCTGTGACGTTTCATTGAATGTATTTCCTAACCTGCTCCTTGGAGCAATGCCCTTAGTAACTTCTATCTAAATATTCCAAACCAAACTTTGCATATTCATTTTTGTGTCTCAGAGGAAAATCACCTAAGCCCAGGATGTGAATGTCTTGCTACGTCAGGAACCTGGGGCAAGATTCAGCTGAGACACAAGTCATGGAAACACTCACCCACACACTGTGGGATTCAGGGCCAGACTGCAGAGAGCAGCTCGTTCCCAAAGTGAGCATGCAGTACATGAGAAAAGATAAAGATCAGCTGATCCGTATGTCAGAAAGTGAACTTGTCCTGTGAATACTCCTGGGTCTGAAAAATATGACAAAAATACACTTTATTCTAACTGCCATCAGAACCTTTCTGTGCAGAGGCTGTATTTGGCCACAAATGGAGAAAAATCTTCAGTATTTTTCTGGAAGGAAAGTATTTTTCTAAAGGAAGTGATAGCCACAGAAAATTTTCTTTGCTATCACTTCCTTTAGAGAACAAAGTACACATTCTTCAAATAGAATAAGCTATCAGTTTAATTGAAGAAGCCTCTTTGTCTGAGTTGGGCAGGTGTCAAGAAGCAGATGTGATTTGTGAGCTGATGTTCAGTGCCCAGCCAGACAGAGAGACACCTCATGCTGCCACCATGAGCCTTTCAGCCTTGGTGCCATCCTGTGAAGCACCAGAGATAATATCAGGATTGAGTCCAAGGGGCAGCAGAGGCAGAAGGCAGTATCAGGATGACAAAGGTTTTCAGTCTTGTTCTTTTACTGCCTTTCTTCCCCTCTCAGAATTTTCCTATCTCCTTGATTCTTTAGAGACCATATTAGAGTAACTCTTCAGGATAGACTACTACCATAAAACTCACCTTTCCTCCAGTCTTACAGAATCTTCCCTCTCCCAAGTGAACAGAATTGGGATGTCAGCTAGAAACAGATTGCCCAGCCCACCCTCCGAGCAGAACAACATTTCTGCATCTGACTACACTTGGTGAAAAGAGTGTAGTTCCCTTCAAACCCAGCAGCTAAGCTCTGCTGCAGGCACCTTATGGCATAGGGCTCAAGTTGACCAAAAACTTGCATAAGCTCAAAGTCTTCTATTTGGCATTCAGAAGTGAATCAGTGAAAAATCATGACATTTTAACTACAAACAAGATGGATTGAAGACTATGGGAAAGAAGAAATAAAGGGTAAAAGAGGATCTGAAAGCAGAGAAACCAATCATCAATGCCTGGAAGTTACTTAAATCATTCTTTCTAATTATTGCACTACAGGGAAAACAGAATTTTGCAGTTTTTCTCAGTGTCAAGAAATTTGGCTTGGATTCTTCAGTAAGTTAATGCAAACCCCAAGTAACACTGTTTCCCCCAAGAGTTCTCTGCATTTTAGCAAGAGATTGTGAGAATAAAACCAAATGCAGGTATTCTCAGTGTTCTCTCAGAGGGGCTGTCACCTCCTATAGCCACAGGGTCAATGGAACAGAGACCAAGATAACTCTGGGATCAGTGTCAGCAGTGACTGATGGCTCGGAAAGAGCCCAAAGGAATTATTACATTCCTTCCACGAGTTAGTTTCACATACATTACAGAGGCTGCCAGCATGTGAGGAGTGTCTGATGATGCACCATGAGTCACATGGTTCAGCTGGAGATAGTCCTGTGAGGAGCAGGGAGTGGAACATGATGGCTCCCTCCCAGCTCTAGGTGTTTCATGCCTCCAGAAGTGCACAGCACTGTCCCAGGCAGGAGGAGATGGTTTCATGACAAAGGCCAACAAACAAGTTATAAAGGCAAGAGGCAGGGATGGCCCCTCTAGCACCACTAATGCTGTAATATTGGATTGTTGAGGGATAGAAGGCAAAGGCTGCAAAATCTGGCCAAGAGTGAAGGCAAAGGTGGCTGAGCTGAGACACTTGTCTGACTCAGCAAGGAATGTCATACCTTTTTCATATTCATGTATGTGTCCATAAAATTACTGTTCCATTTTACTGTGTGTGAACCAAGCTGCTGCCTTCCTCTGGCTGGATAATTCTCACTGTTATTTACAAATATTTACACATTTTTCTACTGTATCAGTCATATTCCTAAATAATTATTTCATCACTCATTCCAGACCTACATGCTGTGGGACCAGGGTGGGAGTGGATCTAAATTTGTGTAAATACTTTTTGTGAAAATGTGTCCATTGCACAGAGTGTACTCTGCTGTTGTGAGTCCCACAGAATCTTCTGAAGGTGGCTGTAGGGCAGCTATCCCCATCTTCAGCAGCACTGTAAGAACCTGTCAAAGCAAAAAATCTGACAAATTTGCCAGCAAATAAGTCAAGTGGAAGCAGAGCAGGGTGTTTTACTTTTTACCTTTTAAATTTTTAGAATAGTTTGAAACCCCATGTAAGTGGTGTGGATGCCTTCCAACCTTACAGCAGCGGTATTTGCTCACCCTCACCTCTGTAACTACCCACGCACAGCTACTGCTCCCTCTTTAATATAGGTCAGGTTGAAGCACAGATGGCTCCCAAGCCACATATCCTGTCAAATAGACCCAAAATTCTTTGGGAACAGAACTTCCTCTATTGATTTCGTGCCAGTCAGGCACTAAACTGTAGTTTGGGTCTTGATTCACTGCTGCCTTGGGGCAAAGTCAGGCCAGGATTATTTGGCTGTTCCTTTAAGGGTGCTGAAAGAAAGCCAGCTGGAGGCCTTTCCAAAGGAGGTGTCAGAGCAAGCTGTAACACTAGATGAACAGGAAAAGCACAAACTCAAACAGAATCCAGTAGCTGCAATACACACAGGACAACCAAGTAAGAAGTAAGACTGGGAATACTAAAAGGAGGCTTTTCCCTTGGAAGTAAGAAAGGAAGAGCTCCAGCACAGAAGGTATGATTATATATGAACTTTAGAAATATCAAATCCTGCAATGGCAAGGGAAAGTGGGAGGAAAGAAGAGAGCAATCCAATGGGGAGCTGGGGGGTCGTGTTAGGCTGTGTGTAGAGGAGCTGACAGCTCTGGCACAAAGAATTCCTGAAAGAAAAAAGAAACAGATTTTTTTGTTGTTGTTGTTGCAAAACACCACCAAGGCATCCTAAAATCTCTTCAAAAGTGAACAAAACCTAGATTTATTAAAGACAAATTGACCACATGGGATGACTGAACCAGGAACAAATTGGATCCTTCCCCCTCAAGCAGCAAGGCAGAGCTGTGGTTGTCAGGGGTTTGTGGTTAGGAATGCAGAAAGGAGGGCTTGAACAGCAGCTGCAGAGCTGGAGGGGGCTTCACCAAGGGCTGGGGTGTGAGTGGAACACAAACCCCACGTAGGTGAGGTGACACACTCTCCCACTCCCCCCAGGCAGAGTGGGCTGCCCTGAGAGCCCCCAGCCCCCTGCCCCCCCAGCTCAGCACCAGTGACAGGTTTTATCTGCACAGCTCCTTCTATCAGGGGGAAACGTCTCACTGCACCTCTCAGCCTAACCCTGGCAGCTCAAAGAGCAGAAGTGCAGATTAGAGGTAAGGTCCAGCCCAAACCCCTGAACAGTGCACAGCTGTCACTGTAGGGATGCAGTGACCAAGACCCACCTGAAGTTCTTCTGTGTACAGCTGAAACCATGAATTCCTGCATGAGATGGTGAAGCCCTGCCACCCATTGCAGCATCCCAGGGGCAGCACAAGCACCCTGCAAGCCCTGCAGAGGCAGCAGCTGCCCCACTCACCTCCCAAGGTGCGTGTGACATTTTGACAGGCTAGGTGACACTTGCTGCCCTGGTGTCACACAGCCTGCTGGGGGTGAGCAAACAGGGCAAGACCTGAAACAGAGCAGAGAATCTAGGCTGGAAAGGGAAAAATATACCCTGGCTACGTCCCAAAGCTGACTTGTACAAATGTTTCTCATTACAGTGTTAGATAGAGATGGTCTCTGCCCCATTCTTGTGGTGTGATTCTCTCAGAATCACACGAAATATTCCCATGGCACTGGGTGCTGCTGTATGGCTTTAATGATTAGCACGTGGGAGGCCAGACAGGGAATGTTATGGTGACTCAGTGAGCACGATCCTGGGCAGGGCCCAAACTGGTCCTGCCAAAGCCACGTGCGCAGCAGGCTGATGTTCCAAGAGCCGGGAGGAAGGAGGGGCAGAAATGCTTCCTTCCCGGAGCACTCTGTCTCTCAGTCCTCCCTGCTCGTTTGCCTTGCTGGGGCCACCTTGCCATCTAGTGGCTCACGCTGCAGAGCTGACACAGAGCTGGGCTCCTTCCTGCTGCAATCCTGCAATGCCCATGCTTTTGGCCCTTATTCAAATTCAAATTCCCTTCGATCTGCACTCATTTCTCAGTGTGTCAGTCTGTCAGTAAAACGTGCTGTCATAGCATGAAGTTAGAAAAGAAGATGCCTAATGCCTACTGCCTTGTACATGTCACATCCTGTAAAAAGGATCCTCTGCCCATCCAATGTAGAGTGATTTCAGGACATGACTGCTTTGGGCTGAATAGACCTTCCTTCAGCTTTTACAAAAAAAAGTTTGTGAAAAAACCCTACTTCATTTTTAAGGTTTTTATAAGATTCATTTTTTGCCCAAAAAAGAAGGAGTTATCAGTAGGGAAGTAGATAAAAGTCAAAAGTGGAGTGATAGAAATCCCACCTGCTAATATACAAAAATCCAAAGGGCTCCAAAAGATAAACTGCACACATTAAGATTCTTGACATTACCTATACTAACATGAATATGGATATTAACTTACTGCCTATTTCCTTTGCATGTCCCCTTTACACCCATTTTGACTTTTGTTTGGGCTCTGTCCAGCAGAGTTGCAAATTTTAATTTATTCCATCACCTCACCTAGTGACAAGAACAAAAATACCTGCTTCATTTCAGCATGAACTGTTAATCTTCTGTGACCACTTTTATAAATGGGAAATATGATGTCTGTATCCAAAATGAACTTCTCATGCAGATAATCCCAGATGAGGGTCTGGCTTGATATCCTTTCTATATTTCTTAGCAGCTCCATCTGCTAGGCTCCAGAGTTATCTTTGTCATTCAACAAGGTGCTTGGCTGTGATCAGTCATGGAGTCAAGGGAAATCTCAGCTGTCTTCAGCCACTTCAATCTAGAAAGACTTTTCCTGTGTTTATCTTGGTCAGTGCAGATAGAATGACAGGGTAGTTTGTCTCCCAGTTAAGGATCTTCCAATTCATTTTTTATGCACTTTCTACAAAGAGAGCAGCAGACAAATGTAAGGAATAGCTATTTAACATTATAAATAAAAATTCTTTTGAACTGCCAACCTCTAAAGAGCACTTCTTGGCATTAGAAACCACAAAATAAAAATCAGTTACAAGATCTCTTTGCACTTGCATGGGCAGTGTCATTGTTCTAACAAACTTTATCTTCAGCTTTGCTGCAGAGGCCATGGGCTGCTGGAAGCAAGAGAAAACCAGCACCTGGTTTTTTCCCACCCTGATCCTCTGCCTCTATGGATTCTTCTACATGATGAAACCATCAGAACCTTTCCTAACACCCTATCTAACAGGACCAGATAAAAACCTGACCACAGATGAGGTATGGTTTTATTCTACGATTTCTTTTAACTGAAGTAGTGAAAAGAGAAAGGGAAAACACTGTTTAATTTTTTTTTTTTAATATGAAAAAAAAAAAAGGCACAAATTTAACTAGCTCTGACAGGTTACAATTTGCAGCAGACTGCATAAATAAAATATCCATTTAACGGATCCAAGATCCATTTGCCTGCCCAACAGTCCCATGCTGATTCAATGTGGTTATATATTTTATGAATTCCTTCAGAGGAAAAACTTCCCTCTACAACACCATTTAAAATACATGAACTTCCTTTCCTCAACAATAAGAACACTGACATTTTCTCTTCTGTTCTAGGTTACCAACGAGATCTTTCCAGTCTGGACGTACTCCTACCTGGCTCTCCTTTTCCCGGTGTTCCTGCTCACAGACTACGTGCGCTACAAGCCCGTCCTCCTCCTGCAGGGCATCAGCCTCATCGTCACGTGGCTGCTGCTGCTCTTTGCACATGGAGTGCTGGCCATGCAGCTGGTGGAATTCTTCTACGGCATGGTCACAGCCACCGAGGTGGCCTATTACGCCTACATCTACAGCGTGGTCAGCAGCCAACACTACCAGAGGGTCACCAGCTACTGCAGGAGCGTCACTCTGGTGGCAGCCACCGTGGCCGCCGTGCTGGGACAGCTGCTGGTGTCCTTAGCAGGCGTCTCCTACTTCCACCTCAACGCCATTAGCTTGGCTTCCGTGTCCCTGGCGTTCCTGTGCGCGCTCTTCCTGCCCATGCCCCGCAGGAGCATGTTCTTCCACAGGAAAGATGCCCCCGAGCCTGTGCCAGGGCCTGGCAAAGGGCTGGCTGCGGGCACTGCCCCCAGGCCCCAGAGCCGCCCAGAGGAAAGGAGCCCTGGTGCTGCTGCCGGGGCCCCGAGCCCCCAGCCCCAGGCTGGCAGTGCCGGGCCCCAGCGGCGCCTGCTGAGCGTGCTGCTGCAGCTGGGCAGGGACCTGAGGCGCTGCTACGGCTCCCGCAAGCTCCTCTGCTGGTCCCTGTGGTGGGCTCTGGCCACGGCCGGCTTCAACCAGGTGGTGAATTATGTCCAGGTGCTGTGGGACTTCCGAGCCCCCTCGCACAGCTCTGCAGTGTACAACGGAGCTGTGGAAGCCATAGCAACGTTTCTGAGTAAGTCAATGTTTAAACATTGATCACAATGTCAGCCTCTGAAGTTTCACTTTAGTAAACTTTCAAAGTGCCATTCCATTGCAGGCGCTCCAGGGAGCCAGTGCACACCCTGTGCACTCCAGACCTAGGTCTTTGATGTACCACAGTTCAAATGTGAGTTATGTTGGTTTATCTTTAGTAACAGACAAATAACTGTATTTTACCAGTATGCAGAATGTGTGCAAGTCACACAGACATTGCATCTAGCTAGTAAAACCATTCAGAAGCACCCCTGTTTCTTTGGATGAGGCTATTGGGTGTTGGTTTTTTTTCTCCTAAAACAAATATTGCATTGTTCCCATAACAATGCTATCAGCTTACACAGATGGGAGAAGTTTTCTGTAAAAATTTTACAGAAAAAGAACATAATCTTCTCATTTAATTTTTTTTCTAGTGAAATACCCTCATGCAACCAGACAAAAAGAAAATTTTAGTCATTGCATGATACAAAGATTTTCAGTGGAAAAAAGACCCTATGAATCCTTGCAATACTGATCTGAACCATTCCATTTTTGTACCAGGAGCAGATGCTCACATCACACATGCAAAGTGAGGTTATCAAAAGGTAACATCAGAGGATACCACCCTGCCTTGGCTCACATTGCGCTGTTGTAAAGAACTTGCACAAGATGTGGGGGTGTGTTTTATCAGGAAAAATAAACACATCTGCACCACACCTAATCACTCAGGTCACCCTTACAGTCTTTAAGGAGAAACAGATACCACTCTTGCAGCAGGCAACTAAATAGACCACGTGAATCATGAAGTTGAAGACCACCTCTAGTATCTACTCCTTGATGAATTTCTCTCTCTCATGGACTTGCCTAGTTCTCAGTGTATAAGTATAGAAGTTTTAAAATACAATTTTTAAAAGTTTTAAAAGGGTCTGGGACCCCTGAGATGGGCAGTCAGGTGGCTTAACTTTGCAACAGATGCATCTTCTAGGAGGCCCACAAAAAGCAAACCCATCCTTTCTCATTCCTTGGATATACTTTCTTGATGCCTCAAACTCACTTTTTTGACAGTTTACCCCCTCTATGAGGTGCACAGAGCTAAACCATTCACTAGAAGGTTTACTAGCCTAACTAGGAGAAGGTGGAAGAATTTCTTTCTTGAACTCCAAACCATGTTCCCAATTCTCTCCCCAGAGAGCCATGCTGTGTACAGACACCTAAATAATGAATCCTCCTACATTACAGTAAATTTATCCTGTGAAGTGGAATAAAACACTAAGAATGGAATGGCAGAGACTTGATATATGCAGTTGTCTTAGAATGACCAGTCATCTGCACAGCTGCAGAAATCATCAGAAATGCTTTCAAACTTCAGACTCCTTTGCTCCATTATTCAGCATTGCCTTTTGGCATGTGAGTGTGGCAGGACTTGGTCATACAGGCTGTGGAACAGATACAATATTTACATGTATTTTTTTCTCTTTTTCTAGGCTCAGTAGCATCTTTCCTAGTACAATATATGAAGATTAACTGGGACCATTTTGGAGAACTGGCTTTAGGGATCTTCTCTGCAATAGATGCTGGTTGTCTGTTTCTCATGCATTTCTCTACCAGCATCTGGGCATGCTATGCTGGATATCTCATTTTCAAGGCATGCTATGTGCTCCTCCTGACAATAGCAACGTAAGTACAAAACATCACAATGCATCATCATCATGCACAGAATACTGGCCCTACTTTGAGTTTGCTTTGGGCAACCTTTTCCTCAGAGGTAGCTGACCTAATGTTTGACATAACTGTTTAGGTAAGGACAAGAACACTTAAATGTCTGGTTATGTTGTTTTCATTCTTCCAAACAACCAGGAAAGAAAAATTGTCAAAAGGACATTGAACATTTACCTAATAAACAAGGCACAAGGTAATGTTATTACTAAAGGCAATGATAACTGCAAAATGTAGAAGCCCCTTTCGTCCTTCCTAGCATCAAAGATGCAAAGTGAACAATAGGGGTAAGCATACCTTGACAGCCATCCTTTAGGATCACCATATGTCTGGACCCCCTACTGATAAACCTTTTAGCATGTCATGAACTGCATGAATGCAGGAAAAGACTCCACATAAAGTGTACCCCAACATAATTTTATACATATAATCATTAATGATAATAAGAGGTAAAGAAGGAATAAAAGGGAGCATAGGATATATAAACTCATACGAGATCTCATAGGAGACCAAGCTATTCTGTTGACAGAAATAGAAATGTGTAAGTAATATTAACAACAAATATTTCATCCTGTGTAATAAATATAAAATGTTTAAATATTAAAAATATATAAAATATATTATAAGCATATAATAATAACAAATATATAAATATATGTTTATTAAATATAAAAATATAAAATGCTCCAGTCATTTTCTTGCTTGGAATGTCTTTAGACATACCACACTATTTCATTAACAAAAATTATGCATTTTGTGTCAAACTCCAAAATTAATCAGATACCATTTTAAAAAATTGCTAACATTATAATGCATGGCAAGGTTATGCCTGTCTTGAAGGAAGCCAAGTAAGCTCTTAATTGTCATTTTGGTAGATTGCTACTACATTATAGTTAATTACACCTGGACTATTTCAATATATTCTAAAAAAACCCCAGCAAAGTAAAATCTTGCAAAAAATTCTCAAGCTAAAATTACTGAAAATGAGTCCTGAGGAATAACACCCTTTTGTCTGTATATAAACTTTGCAAGTATATATTGCAAAGAAAGATGTTTTGATTATTGTCAAAAAGATATTGCAAGTAAAAAATCTATGGGCACTTTACAGAAATAAACAGCAAGTTACCTCCACTGTCAAATCACAAAGCAAAATGTCACTTATTACCATGGAAAGCTTGGTTAGAAGATACCCAGAGCGACCTCCCAGCCAGGGCAGTCCCAGTGCCAGAGCAAGTCACAGCTTTGCCTGGCCAGGTCTCTGAAAGCTTCCAGCCACGGACTCTCTACAGCCTGTCTGGCACAGTCTGTGCAGGCAGAGAAGGAGCAAAGGGGAAGGGTACAGAGTTGGCATTCTACCTGAGCATCTGAAAGCAGGGGTTAGAACAGCAGCCCATGCAGTTCAAAAAAAACCATTAAAATACACTATGGTACCCAAGACTTTTTTTTTTTAGAGAAAGCAATGAAGCAAACAAACAAATGAAGCACCATTTCCTCTGTCCTTGATGCACCATCTGCATGAGTCACTTTCTCTTCATCGACTGCTAGACAGCATTAGCTTTCCCAGGGGAAAGTGACTGACCTGCCAGTTTCCTGTTAGGTTCCAGATCGCCGTCAATCTGAGCATGGAGCGCTATGCCCTGATGTTTGGATTCAACAACTTCATTGCCCTGCTGATCCAGACCATTCTCACAATAGTTGTTGTAGATTCAAGAGGCCTGGGACTGGACATAGTGACTCAAGTAAGTGCAGTTACCTTACTTCCTATTAACTGCTCAGCCAAGTCATCTTCAAAATTCCTGTGCCAAAGGCCAACTTAATTATCTTTCCTCTATAGAAATCCAGACATCTCATTCTTCCCTTGTCATTCTTCATCACTATTTGTCATCATTCTTCCCTTTTGCCTTTTAATGCATTTAGGATTACAGATGCTGGTCTGTTACTTTTCAAAGGGAGATACACCAGAACATAACTAACCAGGCCCTGCTATCCAACCAGTTTTAGTAGTTAATAGGACACCATCCTCTCTTCCCAAAAGCTCAGATTGGTTTTGTCAGATGCAGAATGGGAGTTCAGGACTATGAGGCACAGTCTGGATTATTTGAGTTATTTCAGCTCAAGTAACTTCTGATTCCAGCTCAGGAGCAAACCTGCTCTGTATCTCAACGTGTGCAATAGAGTCTTCTGCCCACATCTTGGGCACTTCATTTGGGATGGGACATCCTATCTCACAACAGTGTCCCTAAATTCAACCCAGTGTCACTCATGTTGAAGTCAACTGAAGCCTACTGACTCTGCATTTCCTCAGATGGGCTCTCAGCTGGGGCAGCTTTCTACTCTAATGGGTTTGAAGAAGATTAAAGCTATTCACACTCAGCACAGAGAAGACAAAAGTGACTTTCAAAGAGTAAAGATTGAATCAAACATTAAATCTTTAAAATTAAGGGCAGGGATATGTAGGACTTCATAAATAGCCTTGCCACTGTTGCTGGAAATACTGATATAAAATCACAGGGTATTTACTGAAACTATTGTGGTGACATTTACTCAAATGTGTAAAAGAAAAACAAGGATGAACTCAGGTTCGTCATGCAGATTATTCATGACCATGTGGGTAATGAAGGTACTTCTACATTTTTGCACTAATAGAAAAAAATATCCTGTTCTTATCCCTCTCACTGTCTGCTGTTTGTTAAGAGGCATAAGGAATGGAAGGGGCAGTTCTTCATTTCCCAGTTATCTGCTGTATACTTGAAAAGCTGAGATTTTGCTTAATCACAAAGCAAAATCTCAAGTGTAGAGAAACTGCCAGAACACAAGAAAATCAGAGTGACTGTCATCTTTAGAAGCAGCATTTCTCTAATGTGTTTTTCATTAATTGTTCTGCCTTTTTCTCCTCCTCTCCCAGTTTTTAATTTATGGCAGCTACTTCGCAGTCATACATGGGATTTTCATGATCAGAAGCATTTGTGTGCTGGTCTCATGCAAATGCCAAAGGAAAATAGTGAGATCTTGCACAGAGCAGCTGAACCGGGCTGAGCACGAGTCAAGAGAGCAGATTGTCACAAGCTACATGACACGGCTGTAGGAGGCAGGCAGGCTGGAGAAGGGCTTCTCCTGGGAGCAGGGCTCCCAGCAGGGAAGAAGAGCAGCATGCAGGGAACAGCAGTGCAAGAAGAACGTTCAACTCAGCCCTGAAAAGCTACGCTGAATCATTCCAGCACTTCAGCACAACATATGCCAGCAGAGAGCTCACCAGAATGGCACTGTGCCAAGAATAAAAGATAAGTTGCTTTAGATTCTTATTTACATGCATATAAATAGCTTAAGGGCAGTAAGTTATACACAGAATTGGAGCAACCACCTTTGCCTCCCCCCATGCACGATGGCAGAGAGCAGAGTTCACCCTGCCTTGCTCATTGTAGCTCCTGAATGGGGTGCTGGCAAAGCTGCTTCTGTCACATTTGCTGATGCAGTGGCTGAGGGTGTGACTCCCCTTTGCACAGCCCTTGTTCTGAGCCAAGAGAAAAGATCAGGTTTGCATCATTCTATTCTTTCATACTCACGACAGGCAGATGGGGGGACAGGCTCCTCCTGTCTCATCCCACAGCTCAGTGCACACAGGCTGCAGAAAGCTGGGCTTGCACAACCTGTCCTGGGAGATTCACTGCAACACTGCAACATCACAGTTATTGCTTGGCCCACATTTGAGAGCTACAAACACTGTGCTGACTTCACAGCAACCTCTGCCGAGAAGGGAATAACTCCAGAGTCCAAGCAAAAGGCAAGAGCACCACTCCTTTGCTTGTGCTTCCAGTAAAATTAAATTCAGGACTGACCATCTTCTTCTCTCAGCAGGAAAAAAATAATATGAAAGGGCTTAAGTTGCACAGACTAAAACCAGAGAAGGACATTGTGGAGAAATTTAGCGGATTCCACAGAGGAAAATTCCAGATTAACAGGAATATCCAAGACTTATAACTGAAACAAACAGTGAGCATCATGTGTGTTTTTGAGTGCCAAGTGAGGGAGGTCCACTGATCTTGGCCAAGAATTTGGCAGGATCAGCCAAACTCATGTCAAGAAGCTCCAAGTCCTACAGCTAATTTTGTCCAAAAGACAGTCCAGGAGAAGAAAAAGGACACTAGAAATGAGATTGCATAGTGAATGTCTAATTTAATATGAACCATATCCATATGCTGAAGTTATTTCTGTACTGCTGTTTGCTTCTAGCTTCCAATATCTACATCTAACTAATAAAAACCACTTAGCATTTACAGAATATTTTTCCTGTAGAGACACAAGAGATCATTTTTACAGACATACCAGCTTTTCATACCACTGTCACACACTGCAACTAGACAAGTGCCCAGAGGCAAGGGCAGGCAGGACAGAAACTATTTGTTTCAAGTCACAAGAAGAACCAGTAGGATCGGACAAAATTAACCCAGCTAATTTTTTAGGCCTTTTGTTTACTATTGTGCATTGTGGGGACATTGTCTGTTGTAAACTGGCTCTAAGCAGAACAGTTTAACCATTACAGTCATAAAAATAGGAGATGCACTTAATCTCCAGTGAGAGTTCTTTTCTTACTGCAGAACTGAGGGCATGATGCTCCTGCCTGAAGAAACAGGAACAGAATCCAGGAGAGTAAGGACTATTTTTCTCTTCTCCCTTGTGAGTAGCAATCTTCTTTTGAGACATTCAGTTTAGAACTAGATGTCAGTCCCAGACTAGAAGTTAACAAGAGCTTGTGTTTAAATCAAAAAGAGGAACTTCATATTTTCAGCTCCATTCTTATGTTCTGGCTAGAGCTAACTGCTCTCTGTGTCTGTAGGCTGCCACTGAGGAGCAAAGGAACTGAGCAGACACAGTGTATTTGGCTTGCAGCTTTAGAGAAAACCATCTTCAGAAAACAGATAAGGCTTTAAAGAAAAAAGAATCCTTTCCTATTCTAATCTCCAAAATAATGATTCTGAGGTTGGAAGCTGGCAGGAAGCATTACGGGGGAAATAGGGGATGAAGAAGGCAGCTCTTAGGAGTGTTAGGAGGAAAAAGACCAAGCCTTATGTTATCCTGGGTTTTCAGCTGCAAATCAGAACTCACCCAGCAGTCAGAGGTTTCTAAAAGAGTAAGATGTACACTTGCACCTGTGTGTTTGTGTACCTGCACACACACACTATGGAGAAGAGATAGTTGAGACTTGGCAGGTTGCAAGGAAGGCTGGAACCACAGGCTGTCTAGTTCTGTGGGAAAAGGAAATTCTCAACACATCCACCTCTCCTAGCAACTTTTAGTGCTGCTTGTCTTTGTTCCAGCATGTTAAAGGTTTCCATGCAAACATGGGACTCCAGAGCTGGCCACATTCCTCCCCATAGCTACAACCCCCTCTAAATACACCACTAATTACCTTTGAAACTTTAGTGGGTTTGGGCACAAATCTTCTGTGAAGATACAACCCTACAAGCTGGTAAGGCCAGTTTGAGCAAACAAGGAGCAGATGTGTGTTTGTATTCAAAACATGCAGGTACTGCCCAAGCACTGTGTGGGCTACCAGAGAAACACAAGCCAGCAGCCCTTTCAGCCCCTGCCCAGCAGCACCTTCCCTTCCCAAGGTCCTTTCCCTGCCTCAAAGCCCTTGGCCAGGGAGGAGGATGAAGGGCAGAGGTAGGCCCAGCTCCCCTGAGCATTTCCTGCCTGGTTGCACCACACACTTCATCCCTGAGGGAACCTCCCATACCTGCAGGACCAGACCAGGCTCTGTCGAGCTCCCAAAGGGTCTCTCCTGCCAGAGGCTCAGCTTCTGCTCCCAGGGTCAACACACATCCTACCAACAGGCTTCAGGGTGAACTCCAGCCTCTGATGAACCTTGGAAGATGCAGGCAGTTCAGTCTAAAAAACAAATGGGTAAACGAAAGCAAAGCATCAGCATTTCTTTGAAACAAGCCTGTTAATTTTTTAGCTAAGAACTTAGATTTAGCAGTTGAATTTCATCCTTTTGTCCTTAAATGACAGCTCAGTCCCTACACAGAAGTAATTGCAGGCCAGCTAATCGTAGGAAGCATTGGCTGTCCTACCTCCCACAGCCCCAGCAGAGCCAGGACAGTCAGAGCAGCCCCACGAGCCCAGAGGCCTCTGTGCTATGCACGGGACAGGGACAGTTAGTCCAAACTGTAAAACTGGTTATCTGTCTTTCCATAAATCAGAGACCAGAGCTTTTAATGGTACTTATTAACAGAAAGAATGCAATCATTGCTTTATTGTCACAACAGGTCTTATTAATCATTAGCTACACTACGTCTTAGAGTTTTATCTTAAAAGTGGAACTCAGTTTGCTGACAATACCCATAAAGAATGCTTTCCCTACAATCTTCATGGACAAGTTCTGCAAGAAAGAACAGCTATGACAAGTTATTGTTATTATTATTTAAATTCTGGTAACATTTTCAAGTTTAGAAATAACTTTTTGGGAAAAAGTTACAGAAATTTCTGACTACCACCAGCTTGAAAGGGTGGTTTCTGACTTCTCTGCAAGACAAAGTCATCCTAGGAAGAACTCCACCTGAATCCACAGGAAATTCTCCATAGCCAGAGCCTTGACAGGTAATTCATCACAATTGGAGTTATTGGCAGTGTGCTGGCTACTCACTTGCTCAGTGCATTTGAAGGTGATGCAAGATTTATGGAGATGTTACTGATCAGCCCAGGGCTTAATTTTTTATATTTTTATCACATTTCAAATAAGGTCTTGGGTTAAAGATACTAGGGACTATATTTTATTTACAATTATTTGTAAGAGAATGATGACAGAGGAAATTTTTAAAAATCAAGTTACAAGGTTAGGGCTGCTTTTTCTAACATTCCTCTGAGGTCACAGAAATATTGTCTTTATAACATATGATTTATACTAAGTTTTAATGGATATCATCTCAGAGTGCAAGCAGAAGCACTTTTTCAAAAGTGCCTGCTATAGAGTGGAATTCAGCAATTTAAGATACACAGCTTGTAGCAGCATGATTAGACATCAGCTAGTGCTTTGCTTTCATTTGCTTATGATTGAAGACACTGTTTCACTTATTTCAGGATCAGTGAAATTGACTTTTTAACACAAAAGAAGTAAAATAAACTTAAAAACCAAATCTTTCTAGACTTCTTTTTGCTGCCAGCTACAATGAAGAAACAAGCCTCCTTTTCCTTTTGGTCATCACTTTCAAAAGTGAAGTCAATAGTTCTCTATTCTAAGTCAGAGCAGGTACCATGAGCAGATAGTTTCTGGGTCTTTCTTTACGCTCTCCAATGACTGGAGTGCAAGAAACATGGTGAGTGTTAAAGCATTCTGAAGAAGCTGAGATCACAATGGGTTGAGCTGCTTGATGGCTTTTATTGCCATCAAGAACATTTGCATGGTCATTATGTCAAATCAAAAAAGTCAACAAAAAAATCAAACAGATTTGCAAATCAACAGACAAAAACCTCCTTGAGCACACAGAATGAGCTTTGATCTTACACTTTGCCCACCCATTTATTCAGAAATGAGACTATAATGGAGCTTTATTCTTCTGCTACAGCACAGCCACTGAGCCCTAAGCATGTCACTACAAACAACCTTTGACAGACAATACAGAGTTTACCAGGGCTGGTGCACCTTGATCTCGTTGCTCATTTCCAAACTGCAGCTGTGATGCCAGGCAGGTTCAGTGAGGGGAACATTGGCATGTGGCACAGCTGGAGCCATGCACTTCACTCACGAGACAGAAGTGACAATGCCCTTTTATCAATATAACAAAGTTCAGTGATAAATGTGACAATGATTTAACAAGACTCAACAGATAAGTGTGCTTGACTTAGTGCAGAGATGGCAAGATCAGGTAAAACTGTCAGAGACCCTCCTGCTACGTCACTGGGTTCTAAACTCCAGAGAGGAGCCTGGGTGCAGCTTAGACCCACTCTTAGTCCCAGATTTGGTCAACTGCTTCCATCTAAAAGATTAAGCAATATATGCAATAAGTTCTTTACATGACTTAGCCAAGGTTTCAAGGCTGAGCACACTGTTAGTCACTTACCAAGAATGAGTTGCAGCAAAGAATCTCAGCCTCAGGAGTGTGCCAGAGGTGTCCCTGCCCAACAGGAGATCCAGGAGTGCAGCTCAGTGCAGGAGAGCTTGAGATCAATGGTTTGGTTACATCTGCACACCAGCCAGACATCTGAGTCACCTCTGTGGGCAGCCCTTGGCTGTCACACTGCCACCTGTCCCCTAAGTCCAGTTAGACTGGATGCCACCACCACAGCCCTCACTGGTGATTATGGCTTCAGGGGAGTGACTGTAGGTTTAGTTAAAAAGTAACTTGAAAATTAATTTTTACCAACTGTGAAGAACATGCATTCTTCCTTTGCCACCTTTTTTTTTTGTTTGTTTGTTTGTTTGTTTAGGTAGATTATGGATTGCTGGAAGGGAGCCGTAAGCCACAGCTGGATTTATCCCACGGTGATCATCTGTGCAAACGGATTTTTCACCACAATGAGGCCATCAGAATCTTTTCTCACCCCCTATCTAACAGGACCAGACAAAAACCTAACGACTGAAGAGGTATGTAAGTATTCTCTAAAGCAGTAACTAAAATGCTTAAAGCATTAGGCCTTACAGCAGTAACTGAAGGGAAGATAAGTGTGAATATTTTATCTAAAGACCCATATTTAAGACGCTTCTGGAAAAGAGTCAGGAATCACCTCTTTGGCAGGAGGTCCAAACTTTAAAGTCCCTACATTCTCAGGACTTTGAAACCCCTTTGGTGGTTGATATATTTGACAAAATCGGGTCAGCTAGTTCCTCTCTCCACCCCAGAGGAGACATTTATTTCTACTTACCATGGAATTGATTACACTTACAGAATTGATTTCAAAACATAAGAAAGCTAAGCAGCCTTCCCAGCTAAGCAGCCTTCCCCTTATGAATTGTAAGCTTATTTCCTATATTCCCTATATTTCATGCATTCATTAACCTTGGGAGGTTAAGTTCACATTCAGAAAAATTGGGGGTTTTTGACAACAACATGCACTCCAAGTTTGCTTGCTCTGTGCTGTGTTCAATTCAGGAGTACACCTCCCAGCAAAAGGGGACATGGTTAACACGTGGCTGAGTCATGGAGCTAACGGTATAATTAGAAAACACAGGCTTGCTACACCCACATACAGCTAATATGAAGAACAGTCATTCCTGATGTGCAGTAGCAAATGTTAAGGCAGAATCTACCAGCACACTGTGAACCCAAGGTTTCTGCTGAAAAAAGGTATTTGTGGTTTAGGTTGTCAGGGAGTTTTTTTCTCCCCTTTTTTAATTATTTTTTTTAACCACAAGGGAAAGCATTATTTCTTATATAAATCACACAGATAGCATCATAGAATGCCTTAATTCTGATTTCAGCAAGAATCCTTAACTCAAAATCAAGGAGAGTACAGATATTGTCTCTTTCAGCCAAACTTACCTCCAGTGAGTTAATTCAATGAGGCAATTCTAAGTTCAGAGAAACAAAAGTCACACAGAAAGATACAGTGAACCCGCTGCTCACTATCCAAAATCATTCCAGTACCTGTTCAGAAGTAAAAAGCATTCCTCCAGCATTTGATACAGTTCCTTTCTAGTCTAATTGCTCAAGCAGAGAACAAGATATAGGAATGGATACCTCAGCAGGCCCCACAGTTACTGAGCAAGACCCGTCCAAAACAGGCACCTTAGAGTCAGAGAAGAAGGTTGCTTTGTGATGTGCATCTATAAGGATACCTGCCCCAGGTGTGCCCAAACTGCCTGGGCAAGCACTGAGCTTTAGTGGCAACCACAAACTGCACCTTCCAACCCAAAATCAGAACAGTTTTGGAAAAAGAGAGAAAGATGCCCTGTGAAGAAATTCTATGTATTGAAGACCAACTTAAACTTACTGATAGATTTCTTTACTTCTTACACTTTAAATCAGAAAAAAAAAATTAGAAGATGCAGAACTCTAGTAGCAGCTACACACTCTGTGCAGTTCCAATTCCCCTTTGTAAGAGGCACATGATTTTTTTTACCTATACCTAACAAGGGAAAGACGTGACCAAAGGTATACAATGACTCACATTAAGTTAAAATCGGCCTTCATTTTCAGATACTGGAGGGAATAGGATTTGAAACCAGAAGACACTTACATCAGACACAAAGTTACAATTGCTTTAAATAGCTGCACATCAAACCTGCCTTCTTCATAGGCCTTTACTGGAATTACTTTTTAAGCCAATCTGTCTGTTTCTTTAGTGGAGCATAGCATCACTGTCTTTAGTCCTTACATAGTGAAGTCACAGTCTTGTAAGTAAAAGCAGTTTAAGCCTGCACTGTCCACACATTTCAATGTTTCATACCATCACAACTATGTCATTTCAGCAGTAACACCATCAAAAACCATCCAAGAGGGTATTTTAAACATATGGGGGGTTGGGGCTGTTTTGTTTGTTTAACATCTCCTCTTTCATTGTGTTCTAGGTTACCAACGAGATTTTTCCAGTCTGGACGTACTCCTACCTGGCTCTCCTTTTCCCGGTGTTCCTGCTCACAGACTACGTGCGCTACAAGCCCGTCCTCCTCCTGCAGGGCATCAGCCTCATCGTCACGTGGCTGCTGCTGCTCTTTGCACATGGAGTGCTGGCCATGCAGCTGGTGGAATTCTTCTACGGCATGGTCACAGCCACCGAGGTGGCCTATTACGCCTACATCTACAGCGTGG